>OX493266.1:4176786-5569048 GCA_950370525.1 Bellardia bayeri | reverse complement strand
TTTTGTTTGTTAGAAAGTTAAAAGTTTTAATTGGAAATATTTTTTTTACGACATACTCAAATGCTTAAGTGTTGTTTGAAACATTTCTAACTAGAAAATATTTTCTCTTAATGAAACAGGTTTTTTATACATTAAAGTGAAAATGTCAAAATTTTTAAGACATTTTTTAAAGTCTATATATTGGCTTAAATTTCTTTCACTATATTAAGTTTTTTTAGTGTTTTGATTTAAAACTTCTTCTTTAGTTTTTTTTTTATAATTCTATAAAACTGTTCCTTTTCCTTTTAACATAATATAATTTTTTATTGTATTTGTTTATTTTTTATTATATTCCCAGCATTCACTCTTATTAGTGCTGTTAATTGTGTGTGTGTTTGAGTGTGTGTTTTAATTATTTTGCACTTAATAAATAGACACAAGTTTTGTTTGTTTTCTCAATTTATTTTCCACAATTTTTTCCCTAACAATTTCATCTTGTTCATAAATATAGAAATACATATGTATGTACATATGTACAAGTATGTTTGTTTATGAATGCATTTTTCATTAGAGTTCATTTATAAATATGTATATAGTATGTACGAAGCAAGGAAAATAAAATGTAATAAAATTTTTTTTTATCATGTATTATTATTTTTATTTTGTGTTATATGAAAGAGGTCTAATTGAAGACAATTACTTGACAAAACTTATAAAAGAGTGTGATAAAAAATTATATTTAAAAGAAATGCTGGAATTGTTAAAGAAAATAAAAAAGATAGAAAATTTATTAAACACAGTTTTATGGACATGACTTTATTTTCATAAAAAAGGCTTACTTTAGAAATAATGAAAAGTTTGAAAACGTAGGAATTCTGGTCAATAAATAACAATGCTTTATTAAAATTTAAGATTTCTTAACAAAATCGTACACAATTTTTAACCCATTTAACATGTTACTATTTTTGTGCCCCCCTTAACACAACGAAACATTTTCATGCCTAATTAATGCAACTCTGTTTATTATAACTTTCTCCTCTAGCACTCTTTCACTTATTATCCATGTAACAGTTACTGTGTTTAGCCAAAGCTGGGAGTTAGCAATTGTTAATGAAATCAATCAATCAATCATTTAAATTTACAGCACAATTATGTACTTGTATTCTACTACTTCTACATTGATTATTCGTATGCTTGATTTAAGTACTACAACAACAACTAATCAAAATCCATCATATTTAACATCATTTCCCCCTAGAATTTTGCTAGTTTCTTATAAGAACATCAATGTAAATAGGGAAGTTTGGAGAGCATAGCAGCTATCATTAACATTTAATAAAGTTTTTGCTTGAATTGATTTTCAATTGAATATTATAACTGACTGATAATGCAAACACTTAAGGAAACTGTATTCGCCCCAGTAGTAGTAGAAGTGGCAGCAGCAAATTTCCAATACACACAGAAACCAACGAAACGGATGAAGTTGTTTGATGTGTTTAGCAAAGACAGACACTTGTGTGGCAGCTTGAATTCATTAGAGAATTTTCTTCTTGGTTTTTTTTCCTGTTTTGGATATAAGATATCATAACTTACTAAGCAGCCATTTGCAGCTTGACAACGAAGGTCTCTTCATAGTATTTCTTATAATATTTGAGCTGTATAGAGTTTTAGTTTGTTTTAGTTAGGAAGGTTTACTTTTCTATTGAAATTCAAGGAAAAGTTTTGTAGTGTTATTCTTTAAGCTAATTGTTGAAATAAAATTAATTGTTTAAATTAAGTGTTCAATAAAAAGTAATTTTATAAAAATACTTTAATGAGTTAGAAAAATAAAAATGAGATACATATATAATATTTAAGGCAAATATAATAAATATGTATAAAGAAAAGAAAAAAATTATTTTAAATATTTAAAAGAAATATTATTTTTGTTTTAACGCCGCTATTTAAGCTTAATTTAATAAGGCAACTCTGTACTCTTAAACTGTGTAACGGTTATGCTCTTTTCAGCTTTGTTTACATTTGTAACAGTGCTGATAACATCTAAATAAACATTAATCAATAAATTTGCTATTTTGCATAACTTTAAAGCAAAATTTGGAATTGTAAGCTTAAATTAAAAAAATATAATATAAAAATTCAATTTTATTAAAAACTTTAAACAAATTAAATAAATTTTTTAAAGAAAATTTTGGAAATACATATAATTAAATTTTATAAAATTTCAGCTCAATACATAAAATTTGGTAAATTTCTTTAATGTTATTTTTGCTGTATGAAAATACCACGAATGTCTGTTTTTTTTTTGTCTGACAAACAATTAAGTCATCTTTTGAAGCAACCACATTTGTTATTTAACAATTGTATATTTATTTTGGGTTTCATATTTTCTTAGTTTCTTTTTGACATGTTCTTGTCAAAAAAGTTCAAGACCACACATGTAGTTATTGCCTTTTTTGCTGCTTTATTTTGTATTCCCTTAAATGGTTGCTTGTGTATGCTTAAAATTTATAAAGATGTTGCAGTAACTGTACCCTTTTATTTACTGTCATATATGCTAAACTTAAGTTGCTGCAGCAGTTGAGCAGTAGGCGGCTGGCTGAGCACTTATGTATGTATATCAATTGTAAACAGCCAGCAAAAAACGTACAGTACAAAGGAAAGAGGGCAGTAGTAACAATTGAATTAGGTATGTATTTAAATTTTATTTACTTAAACATTATGTGCAGTTTTTTTGTGTAATATAAGAACTTAAAGGCAGCTGCCAGGGAAATTTACAAAAGGGGTCTTATTATGCAAACAAATAAAAAAAGACACAACCAAAATGCAGCTATGCTTAATGAGCTAGTTATATAAAAAATATTAAATGTTCTTTTTTCCGGAAGTTCTAAAATTTTTAAGAATATTTTTTATATCTTTAAAAGTTACAAAAGTTTTTATTTATAATTCCATAAATGACTTAAATTCATGTTATTTGTGTTGTCCATTTCACTACTGTTATAAAATTTAAGCATTTTTATTACCTTAATTACCACGTTTTTATACTGGTTGCATTCCCTTTTTTAATTTTAATTAAATTCCTTTTAAAAACATTTATTTATATTTTATTTTATTGAAATATCTGATTAACAGCACGTGACAGCCTACCCTACCCGCTTAATTAAACTTTTATTAATCCTTTTTATATTTATCTATTTGAATATGTTTG
This sequence comes from Bellardia bayeri, assembly GCA_950370525.1. Taxonomy (NCBI): domain Eukaryota; kingdom Metazoa; phylum Arthropoda; class Insecta; order Diptera; family Calliphoridae; genus Bellardia; species Bellardia bayeri. The sequence continues at coordinate 5,565,864 of OX493266.1, read as the reverse complement.
TTTTTTTATGTTATTTTTTGTTAATTGCCATTTACACATAATTTTGTATATGCAAATCCTTTTTATAGCTTTAATTAATAAGTCCAGTTGTTGAAAGGCTTAATGGTTTTTATGCAAAATATAAATGGTTTCTACTCAAGTGTTAAAAAAACACAAATAAAAAAAATCTGCCTCCTGGCAATTATATCATAAACATTTTTTGTATTTACAAACTTTCCCAATGTTTTGTATTAAATTTTATCATTTTTATAATTAATTAAAATAAATTTCCCTAAAACTGAAAAAAAATCTGTTGAAATTAAGCTGAAAAATGTACATTTTGGCTTTTTTACTTCTTTTCCTTTTAAATTTAATTATTTTCCCCCTTATTCAAAAACGATTATTAAATTTAACAAACGTTTATTAGGCAAATTTTTATATGCAAATCTGTCTTAATAAATGTTTGTTAAATTTAATAATCGTTTTTGAATAAGGGGGTTTATCTATATTTCCTTTAATTGGTTGTTTTTTTAACATAAACAAGTTGGCCTCATTGTTATTTACAGACTCTGTTGTTTTGTTTACATTTTTCTTACAATGGCCGTTACTTTTCTTGGTATGTGTATAGATGTGCTGTTTACTTTGTATAAAATAACGGTTATCCGTTCTCTTAATTTATTTAGAATGTCATTTCAAGACGGGTTTTGTTTAAATTTTTGTTTTTAATTGTAATTTGTTTATTTTTCGAGTATTTTATAAATTTTTAAGAAAATTAAAGCTTTTTCAGGAATATTTTACCATATTGAAATCTACTTAATGAATTTTACTTTAAACATAATAAAATTTAAACATTACTTGATTTTGCAAAAAAAAAGTAAAACAAAATCAAGTAAAAGTCTTGAATTTTTATTTTGAAACAAATAAATTATTGTAAACTTTTTTAAATTAAATATTGTTAAATATTGTAGCTAAACTTTTTAAATAGAGAGGAAATGTTAATTAATATCTCAATAATAACACTTTCACTTAGATTTAAACTGTTGTTTAGTTTATTTTTCATATTCATTAAAATTTTAAAATGTTGTGAAAGGAAGCTACATTAACATGTTTAACTTAAGAAATCATTATAAATGATTTGACACCAATTTTCTAACACTTGATTTTATGCACAAAACATAATATCTCTTTCTCCAGCCATCTTTAATTCTCTAGCCATTAAAAGAAAACAAATAAATCTAAAAAAAAAAAATTATAAAGTACTCAAGAAAAGAAAACTATAAAAGAAAACGAACAGAAACAAAAACCTAAATGAAAATGTAATTTATATTGATGATTACTAAAGATGTTTTGGCACTTTTAGCAAACCTTATAATGGCCTGAGAAAAATGAGAAAAACAATCAAAATCAACACTTATTTTTTTTTTAAGAAAGACATCATCAATGCCTCATGCATTTTCCATATACATACATAACAGTCAGTCTTGCCTAACAATCAATTGCAAACATTGACCCAGTAACACTGTGACACGAAAAACATATAAAACATAAATGAGTGAGTGAATGGCATGTTGGCTGGGAAAGAGGAAAATATTACACACATAATCAAGGTTTTAGATGAATATTTCCAAGAATTTATGTTTAATATACAATGTATTATGAATAATCAATAGAAAAAATACACAAAACACACAAGTAATTATGTGGTTTTAGGCATAGTCTTAATAATTCTAAGATTTTTTATTGTTGTTAGCAAATATTTTTATGTGCATACACATACATACATATTTCAAAATTTACTTGATTTTAGCAACATTTTTGCCAAAAAGTCATCTGTTTTGCTTAATGTTTCTTAACTTTCAAAAACATACCTGCAAAGAAATGAAAATATAAAAAATCTTTAGTAATTTTATATAAATTATACAAAATTATAAAATTTTTAAGTAAATTCTTTAACTAGTTAATAATTTTATTGTTTTCTATTTACTAAATGTTCAAAATTTAAAAATTTTTTGGAATTTTTTTAATTTATACAATCCCACAAAATATTATATTAATCAAATTCTGAAATTTTTAAACAATTTTATCAATTATTTTTATTTTTTTTTTTAATTTCTAACATTTTAACCTCAAATTTTCAATATTTTCGTATATTTGGTTACGTCTTTTTCGACAATTATTTGACAAATGTGGCCGTACCTTTAGTATCCCTTACTTTTGCCGTTACTTTTATGCTATTTGTTTGTTGTTTTGAACGTGTTTGTTTACATTAATGTCTTGTTCTTGCCGAGCCGCCATATTTGTTTCACTCACTCTCGCTCTTGTTATGTTAGTCAGAGTTTGTGTGTTAATTGTTATGTGTTAGTATGTAAGTGTGCTTTGTTTACCTTTTGCAATTTTAGAACGATTGTTTTTGTATTGAGTAGTGTTTGTGTTTTCTAGTTGTTTTTACTGACTGTACTGTTTTGCTATGAATATATGCTTGTGTGTTGTTTTGGTAAGGTTTAGGGTTATCTAAGGCTGTTTAAGCAGTAAATTTATTAAATTTTGTATTCTTAAACATTTTATTATTGTTAAATATTATTTAGCTGCTTTATTTGTATACAAAAATAAAAAAGTAATAAGTTTTCAAAAATTTAAAATATATTATGTATACATTATAAAAATGTATGAAATAATTTATTAAAACACTTCTGCAACATACATTTTATTTATAGTAAATTTTTTATTAAAAAAAATCAAAATTACTAAGAAAATTGCTATAATTTAAATATTTTAAATAATGTCTACAAATGTTAAGAAACTATCATTTCTAATAAAGATAAAAAGGTTAAAATTTAAAATTTTTCACATTATTTACAAAATAATTTTTTGTTTTTGTTATAATTTTATCTCCAAAATATTATTTTTATTTATTTTTAAAGCTTGCATTTTATTTCTCTGGAGTTTTTAAAAACTAAAAGTTTGTTGTCATGTTTTCAATTTTAGTGTATTTACAATTTTTTGCCACTACAAAAATATTATAACTTCCTTTCACAGTTTGCAAGCAAGAAAAAATCAGTCTTATAAAGCCTTAACACACACACATTTTATCCGCGTTAAATATACAGATTTCTATAAGATTCTTTGCTTTTTGTTAGTTTCATAGAAAATTAAAGATTCCAAAAAGTTTCCTTTCCTACTTTTTTGTAAATACTAAAATAAGTAAGAAAAAACTATATTCACGAAGAGATTTTTTTGGAATTTCTTGTTTTACCAGTAAAAACTAGCGGAAAAAATGCTAAAATAATGTTAAACTTAAAAAAATAGTTTTTAAGTAGATTACCACAGTATAAAAATATGGAAAAGTTTTTTTTTTTTTTTTTTGGAGAAATATAATAGAAAAAACAACATGATGACGAGTTAAAACAATAAAATAGTTGTTAATACTTTTTATAAAGAGCTATGCAGTGAAAACAATCATTAGTATTAAGTAGTATAATACAGAAAATGAGTTTTAAAACAAAACAAGTTTTATAAGGCTTTGAAAACAAAGTATAAATTTTAAAAGAGAAATTATTGTGGCAATTTAAATTAATTTGTAATAATATTAATCTAGATTTTTAAAGAAAATGCTAAATTAAACAGTTTTTCTTAATTTCTTTTAAAAAATCATGGTTTAAACGTTTTTTTTTTTACAATTTATACAAGTCTTTGTTTGCCACCTTTGTTTGAAGAGTTGGCATTACTGGTTTGTGGAAGTGTTATTAGAGAGAGAATATTTACATTCCGCTTTTTATCGATATTTTATTGTTTAGTGCTAATCAGTGTGACCAGATCTCAAAAAGCTAAGCGGCTAAATTAATTTAAAAATAAGCTAAAATATGCTAAAACTTGTTTTAAAATGCCAAAAAAATTTTCAAATACATACTTTCTTGTAATAAAATTTTACGCATGATTAAAAAATATACTTTTTATATGAATAATACAACTTTGAACTCGAGAACAAAACTAATTAAGGTTCTCTTCATGAGTCTAACCATGAAGTTATTAAATATGTTTTGAGTAATTTTCATTACAAATTTTCATAATTTTTTGACTGTATCAGGCCTTAATTAAGTCTTCTGTAATTTGAAAACATTTTTTAATCTTTTTAATCCATATCTAATTTAAAGGATAGTTAGAATTCATGGTATTTAAAATCATTATGCTTTCTATTTTTTTATTACATCCTACATTACTGGTAGGGAAGGTATATTAGCTTTGTGCTGATGTTTGTAACGCCCAAAAATGTAATTTCATCTGTTAATAAATTTGTCATTTATGCTTTAAAATGTTTATATAATATTCTTTTTTTTTTGTTTTCGAGCTACTTTTAACAGAAAATAAATTAGTATTCATAAATTTTAAAATGCTAAAATATGCTAAGTTTATTTAGTTCCCAAAGTATAGTTTTGCTTTCAAGTTTTAAAATCTTTCAATTTGTAGTTTGTGGTTTATTTTTTGTATTACTCTTTTTATAATTAAAACCATTTATCCTGCATATTTATTTTCTTTAGGAAAAAAGCAAGAATTGTGTTGAAAAAACACTGTTAAATCCTCTACAGCAATATACTACCCACATTAAAAGATTATTTACATTTGAAATTGCATAAAAAATTAATACGAATAAAAACAGTGGGAACAAATAAATGTTTCTTAAGATTTTTTTTTTTTGGAAAATTTTATATTTTGTGGGATAAATAGCATTACAGTGAGCAATTCTTTTATTACATATATTAAAAAAAAAATTAAGTAAATTTTTTTTTTTGGAATTTTTTTAAGTTTTCTTAAAATGTTTATGGTTTATAATTATTTAATTTAAAGGTATGCACTGGGTTTGTTAATTATTATTTCAAGTTTTTTTTAAATATTTTTTCAAAACTTCTTGATTCTGCCCCACTGTCCTAATATGTGCTCCTAAGAATTATAATATTACTAAAAAAAAAGTTCCCACATTTACGCATGACCTCATAAATAAATATTGCTAAACAAAAGCATACAAAAATAACATAAAACATAATGAAATATATAAAAAAGCATTTGTAAATGTTAAACTTTCAACTCTTTCAAAACCAGAAAAAATACTTAAAAAAAGGGAAGGTTAGCTAAAATAATTCTGAATTCTCTTGTAAATAAAACAAGTTTGTTTAAACATTTTTAACACTAATAATCCGTTAATGTCACTCAAGCAACCTTCTCTTATGTTTTTTGGTTTAGGCTACCCAGGAATTTACTATATAACACTTAGAGCATACTAAAAAAAAGCCAGACAATAAATACGAGTATACAACACACCACATAAAAAACATTTATGATATATGAATTAAATACATGCTTTTTGCACACAAAACAAAAAAAAATATATATATATATAAAACAAACCATACACACAATTCATTTATGCAGTCATGCACATTTACACACAACAACAGCTGTTCTGCATGTCTTAAACAGATAAAATTCAGGTCCCAGAACAGAAAATATGTTTAAAATGTTCGAAAAACTGCAACAAATCACTTTTTAAACAATCAAACGCCTTAAGTAGGCGTTTAATTATATGTCAAGCTTTACCAAGTTGGCCACACTTGGCTTAAGTTAAAGAGAGTAAACATGGCTGCTTTTAAGGGGGTAAGTTCTCTAAATTTAATTTAAAGCCGAAATGTTGCATATGTTTTGTTATAAAGCGAATATTTGGTTTTATCTTTTATATTTAAACATTTTGTTTTTCAATGGATGTGTGTATAATCAAATATTTAAGTAATTTGTTTACTTAAACTCCCCTCGTCCCCCTATAACTTTTATGTTTAGAGTTATAACTTGTCTGGCGCCTCATAAATTTCATAACTAAAGTTTATGTTAAGTTTGCTCTAGTTTTTATTGTTGTTACGAAACAGAAAACACTTAGAACAACAAAGTTTTCTGTATGTTTATATAAATCCTTTGCAAAAATAAGTAAATGTTTTGTATTTTTTGGCAAAAGGTCACATACATAAATAATTGAATAAAGTAAGCAACAATAAATAAGCAATTTATGTAGTTTTTATGAAAGGGACAACAATTCGTTAGTTTAATTCGATTAAGAAACTTTAACCAACTTTGTTTTTAATTAAAAATAAATAGTTTTGATTTTGATACAAAAAATATTTCTCTCCTTTATAACGTGTTTTCAACTGGTTATCATTCTAAGCACTAGCGCTACTTAGCTGTGCTTAATTTTTCTCTCTGTTCATAAAAAGTTCTCAATTAGTCCCCATTCGAAGTACTATACGCACCTAGCTGCAAGAATGATAAAATAAAGATTACGCCATGCGCATGATTTCCCGTTATGTGACGTAGAAGTTCCATTCTAAGGGTTACCAAGAATGTTTCATGTGTTAGAATTAAAATTTCTTGCGAAAAAGTTATGTTTTATGTGATAGTTGGCAACCTTGCAATTGAAATCACTTTGAGAGTTCTAAAAAATATTACATCGGGTTTTGATAAAATAAATAAATTTGGCATTGCATTTGGTGATAAATTATATTTAATTAATTAAAAACATTCATTGTCGTGTAAAAAAGTGTAAATAAAAGCTGTTTAAAAAAGAAAACCAAAAAAAACAACAAAAAATATAAACATGAAGTGTTCAGTAAGCAAATCCAAGCAAAACAACAGTAAAAAAACAAGTGAGAAAAAATTAGCCAATGTAAACACAGAACGTGTGACGTCACAGTTCCAACATGTGCAGAACATTTTAAAATTTTACGCGCGTTGGCGTAATCTTTATTTTATCATGCTTGCCAAGCTGTGCCTAATTTTTCTCCGTGCTCTCTTTTTGTAACATGTTTTCAACTGGTCTCCAATCTAGGTACTATATGCACTTAGCTGTGCTTAATTTACTCTCTGTTTATAACATGTTTTCAAGTGGTCCCCAATCTAAGTACTCCAAAAGGAAAACTGTGCTTAATTCCGCTCTCTGTAAAATGTATGTAACTGGTCTACAATCTCAGTACTATAGAAAGAAATCTAAATAAATGTTTTATTGTATTTAGCCCGATGAATCTATATAAAACTTTTAAAATACGTAAGATTCATTTACTTTTCAACTATATATCTTTCAGTAAAAAACTCTATTATGTAATAAGTCCCAATTTTTAGGTTATTTTTAACTTTTTTCCAAACCATTTACATAATATGCCCTAATTTATTCCTTTTTAACCAAAAAAAAAGATGTTTCTTTAAATAAAAAAAAAAACATTTTTTTCTTTCTTTAATTTTAAGCATATTACGTAATGATATGCTGGCTTTTCTATTTGACTAACAAATTTTTTTTTACATACTTACATATGTATGTATGTACATATTATTGCATTTGTTAAAAAAAAATAACAATATTCATATTCTACCCACAGAACTCATGAAAATTTCATTGTGTAAATTGAGTTGAAAGATTAAAAACCTAGAAACTGTATAAATTCTTTTTGCTGTTCAACAAAATCAATATATTGATTACTAAAGCATTTCTTGCTTAAGATATTTACATGACAATAAAGGATGTAAAATACAAAAATTTAAATAACAATTCTAAAACAAAACAAGAACAAAGGTATTTTAAAATATGCCAGCACATGTAGAAAGAAAATTAATCATCCAGCAACCAAAACTGGAAAATAATAATATTTGCTTAAAATAATTCATTTCACCAAGAATTTAAATTAAATTCCATCTTTTGTTGTTTGCAAATCCCTAAAATACAATTTAGAATGATTGATGTTTAGGAATATTTGAGTATTAGCATAGTTATTGCAGTTTTTCCAATTAATTCGCTTTTATTTGGAGCCAAAAATATGCAGCCATGTAAGGGAAAACAACAAATCCATCATCATTTTTTGACACTTATGTTAAGGCTGCTTGCCCTCACTCTCATTCACACTCTTACTACTGTTCTCGATGAAGTTTAGTAATAATAAACAAACACATGCAGTAAGGCTTAACAGTTAACTGTTGTCATTATCATCTGTCTTTTCGATTGAGTGATGTGTATGAGTGTTTGTCTATTTGTTGTTGTTACAAAAAAAAAAAAAAAACCAACGGTTTAGGGTAAGATGTGTTAGTGCTTATTTGTTGCCATATTTTCTTGGTGGACAAATTTAATTTAGCTTTTCGCATTATTGCTGTTGTTGTATTGTGTTTTCATTTGCCCCAAACCAATATGGCGATTTTAGCTTGTCATTAAAGGTCACATAATGATGTACATACATACATATGTATGTATGTATATACGAGTGTGTGTTTGTTTATACTTTTTAAGCCAGGATTGCTGTTTACTTAAATGCCGTTTATTTGCCATAGATGCGGCCACGTTATTTGAAAATTTTGTAGATTGTGCTGATTTGTAAACATTATAATGTTGCGTTGGGCCTGCTTGTTTGTTTGATTTGTTGTCATCATTGTCGCTATATGTTGTTGACACATATTCTCAATTTGTTTGTGTGTGTGAGTGAGTGATGTGACGAGGATAATGTTGACGTCTGCGATGATGTTCGGGTATGATGATAATGATGGATGATTTGTCTGTTGATTATTTATGCTAAACATGTGATATTTGTTGCATAATTGTAAAGCCTAAGGATAAAGCGGACTAGGGCATACAATTTTATTGATGAGGATTTAAAAAAAAATTTTGTTGGCAGCAATTCAAAATAGAAACGTGCGTTTTAATAATAGTTAAGGATAAAGCAAAGAGTAATAAAAAATAAATTTATTATGAAATTAAATGCTAAACATAGCTAGAAAAGCTATAAATAAACTTTATATTAAGTTTTATTTTCATTTATTATTTTTTTTTTAAATTCCTTCATATCACTTCTTTCATTTAACTGCTTTAAATGATTGTTTACCACACACTTGCAGTTAAATAATCAACAAACATAAAATCCTTTAATATTATAAATTTCATAATAATATTAAAATATAAAATACACACATACATATATGTATATATTTTTAAATACAAACTGCATATAAAAACATTATATAAACCGTTCATATTGAATTATGGCTTGTGCACAGGACTAAATAAAATACAAAAGAAAAAAAGTAAAATAAAACAAGAATTTAATGGGTGGAAAAAAGTTGGCTTATCAAATACAAATTTTCCATTGGCTTTACAGCAATGTTGTTCTACCACAAATGCCACAACAATATGTATATGCCATTAGTGGGACTATTTTTATTTTGTATTTGTGATTTTTTTCTGTCTAAAGGATACTATTTTATGGTTGGTAAACCAAGCCATTCAGTTAGGTTTGTAACATTATATAGGCAAGATTAATAAATCTTTAAATGGATGCCAAACTCAACTAAATTGTACTTAATATTTCTCTTTGTAAAATCTGTTTATGTACTTAATTTGTGTTTTCTGTGTTTTTTACAATTACTTACGTTGGTCCCAAATCTAACCATACTCAAGAAAAGCTTTGATTAATTTGTCACACTGTTTATAATATTCGTTCGGATAAAGTCCTTTTTCATATAAAGTTTGAAAAGTCTTTTTAAGAGAGAGAGAGAGAGAGAGAAAATATTTTTTTAAGAACAACTCTCAGTTTGAATTGATTTAATTTTATATATTGTCTGGACAAAAATTAACTGTGTAGCCAATAGGTTACAGTTTTTCATACAAATAATAATGCCTTATATACATACATACATATGTATTTCAATGGCCATCAGCAAATGCAACTTTCTTTTTTCATTCATTTTGAATACAAAATATTTTAAAATAATTTAATATTTGTTTTTTTGATACTTAAAAACCAAAGCAAAATAAATCAATGGTCGCATCATTGCCATTTGTAAAACTAATAGATTTTGTTTACATATTTCAGCTTTGATTTTCCAGACAAATCGATCGAAATAGGTGAATCGTGTTGCAAAAAACTCTCAGTAAAAATATTTTGTCCGTATAAAATTTTGTTCGAAACAAACAGGTAAATCTACCTTAAGTACAATCGATGTTTAGCTATGCTTAATATTGCTCTCTGGTCCGCAATCTAATTACTATACCAGTCCAGCTGTGCTTAATTTCTCTCTCTATTTCAGCTGGTACCTAATCTTAGTACTACACAAGATAAGCTGTGCTTAATTTTACTCTCTGTTTATATATCAACTAAATAGTCACCAATCTAAGCACTGTATAAGTCACACTGAGCTTAATTTTAATATTTTAAAGAAATTATTGTTTGTTTATAGAATTGCATTTAAGCATGCTTACAACATTTTGTTTAAATTTTAGTTTAATACATACTCGTATATTCTTTAAATTATAGTTTTATGTTAAGACCTGCTATAGCGCATTTAAAACTCCTTAATACTTCAACAAAACATAAATATTTACGCATTCCTGGCTTTTTCACAAACAAAATGCAAAAAATTTTCCCTGCTGGTATATAAAAAAATTAAACAACCATGATTTTTTCATAACGAAGAAATATTTACGATACCTATAATGTATATATAGGTATGTATGTATATTATTCAAGTGGTTTATTATTACAAAAAAAAAGCAAAAACGAGGTAAGAACTGAAAGTAAATTGGCCATAACAAACCCGTTTTATATAAAAGTAAGAAATAATACAATTTTTAGTTAAATCCAATTATGTACTTAACATCACATACCTCCTATATTTAATAAAAAAAAACACATTCGTTTAAAAAACTATAGAGTATAAAAATTTCCTGATTTTTTATGTTTACTAAAAAAATATTAAAATTTTTGTAGCCTCCCTTAGAGCATGTCATTCAATAAGCAGTGAGCAAAATGTAACAATTGAACCGTAAATACTATTTTGGTATTAATTCCAAACAGAAAAATTTAACTGAAATTCCAGAAAAAAAATCCCGGTTACAAGTGAGCAATATAAGGATTTTGTTACTTGTATAGTTTTTTATATGATTTATGAAATATATATTTATTTAATATGTGTTGCAACAAAAAAGCAGTGCACTAGCAACAAATCATAGATTGAAATGTACAAAAAAAAAATCGAACAAGGAATTGCAACTGGCTGGAAAAATATAAAACGCAATAACAAGCAGATTTCTGGCAGTTTTTTTGGGGTTACAAAAGAAAATATGAAATATATATTTTTTAAATACTTATTTATAATATAAAGTTTGCTTAAATTATATTTCTTGATTTTTGATTTTTAATATTTTTATTTATAATTGTGTTTCTCTGGCATTTTCTTACTTTTCTCTCTTTTTGCAGTACCCTGTTGTTTGGGCACCAATCTTTCCACTAAACCAGCTTGATTTTTAACTCTGTTTACAATACATTGTCTCCAATCTTTTTACTACACCTGCTTAATTTCTCTTTAATTTAATTTACTACTACCCTAGCTTAATTTTTGTCTCTGTTTACCTCTCGTTGTTTTTGGGCTCCAATCTTTCCACAAGTCTGGCTTAATTTTTGTCACTGTTTACAATACTTTGTTATATAGTGCCTAATCTTTCTACTATACCAGCTTAATTTACGTCTCTGTTTAAATCACACTGTTATTTAGGCTCCAATCTTCCTACTATAACTGCTTAATTTCTCACTCTGTTTACATTGCATTGTTAAATGGTCCCCAATCTAAGTACTATACCAACTAAGCTATGCTTAATCTGAGAGAAATTAAAACCGTTATATGGAGAGTATATATATGGAGAGTATAAAGGCGGAGTTGTTTATGTTTTAAGGTAAATCCTTATTGTCAAAGATCTTGCTTGAAATTTATGTATTTCATTTAGAATTTATTTTATAGTTTAATTTCAAAGGCTATAAACGCCGCCCTATGTTATTATTGTTTTCTTTTGATTTAAAACACTTAACATTACTACTCTTTCAGTATTTTTTATTTGTTTTTTTTTTTCTTAAACTCTATTAAAATCCCCCAAAAACTACTCGAGATAGATACAATTTATATGTTGTTATTTTTTCTGTAAATAAATTTTAATGTTGCTGTTGTTGCAGTATTTTTTATTTTTTGTACTGGGGGAATATTAGCACATCATCATTAGATTGGTTTTGCGCGTGACTGCAAAACATTTTGTGCTTTTTATTTAATGTTTTTCATTATAGCATTAAACGAGTAAATGATAATCATCAGCAGCAGGAGTAGCGTATATTTTTATTCAAAATGCACTGCAAATGAATGCATAAAGTGCAACTTGCAGATATTTAGCTGTAAAATATACATACATACATACAATAGTTCTTTGGTTAGTCTATAAAACTAAAATATTTATAAAGTTTTTTTTTTCTAGTTTTAACTTTTTTTGCAGTAGTTTATTTTTCTGCATCACTGGCTAATAGTGAAAAAAAAAGAATCAATTTTATCTGTAAACACTAGAAATGTTCATACAAAAATTTTATGTTTGGCATAATTTTGTCTGCACTGTTACTATAATGTAGTTGATTTACTTTTGTTTGAAAAAAAATCCAACATTTGAAAATAGTTTTTAGCAAAATTTTGTGCAATTTTCTGTGTGTATGAGAGTGTGTTTGGTCATGAATATAATTTAATGTTATAAAAATATTATATGAACTGAAAAACTATTCTTTCTAAACTATGTATGTATATTACATATTGGAAAATTGAATTGTTATTCAATTTATGTATTGAATTACAAATGACTTACTTCATTTTTGTTTGTTTGTTAATATTGTGTAATATTGCAATTATTGCTAAAACATTTAACAATTTTAGTGAATGTGCATGTATTAGAGAATGGTTTTTGTTGCTGTTAATTGGAAATTTATGATTTGAATGAAATTTAAAACGCATAAATTAATTGGGAAAAAATATCTGTAATGCTAATTTTGAGAATCTTTGATTTTACTCTGGTTATTTCTTTAAAAAATACTTTAAATTATTAAATTTTAAGAATTTTCTCTAATATTTTTGCTCTATTTCTAAACCTTAATCGCTGTTAATTGTTTGTTGAAAACTATTAAGTTCCTTAAAATCTGTTTATTTTTATATTAAATCAGTTTCCCACACTTTGAAGTTTTTGGCAAGAATGATAAAATAAAGATTACGCCATGCGCATGATTTCCCGTTATGTGACGTAGAAGTTCCATTCTAAGGGTTACCAATAATGTTTTATGTGTTAGAATTAAGATTTCTTGCGTAAAATGTATGTTTTATGTGATAGCTGGCAACCTTAAATTCAAATCTCTCTGAGAGTTCTAAACTAAAAGCTGTTTAAAAAAGAAAAACAAACAAAAAAAAACAACAAAAAATATAAACATGAAGTGTGCAGTGAACAAATGCAAGCAAACCGACAGTAAAAAAACAAGTGAGAAAAAATTAGCCAATAGAAACACAGAACGTGTGACGTCACAGTTCCAAAATGCGCAGAACATTTTAAAATTTTACGCGTATTGGCGTAATCTTTATTTTATCATTCTTGATTTTTGGCAACCCTGTTACCGTTATCTTTAACTTAGTTACTCTTTGCCTCTCAGTTCTCTCTAAAATTCTTTAAATTTTATTACTACTGCTTGAAATTACTTAAAATTCCTGTTTGCAATAAAATTTTGTTAAAAATCTTTGTTTATATTTCAAAAATATATTATTTGTGTTGCTTTAAATAAACTTGCCAAATTACAGTTAATTTTTTAGGCCATATTGTGCTAGTTGTTACAGCTCTTAAAGAAAACATACCTGCAAAGACAAGAAATACGAAAAAAAATTATTAAAATATGAAAATTTATATAAAGATAATTGTTAAATTCTTAAATAATAAAAAAATATATTAGATTATTAAAAATTATTATTATTATTATAAAATTATTAAAGAAAATTTTCTTATCAAAAAACTTTAAATGATCCCCAATCTTACTACTAGGTTGGCTTAATTTTCTATCTCTCTATTTACAATTTGTTCGGTCAATAATCTTTTTAGTCGACCATTAAATCAAATATGTATATTTAAACTCGTTTATATATTAAAAATTCGTTTATTTACGACAATATACAACAAATATTTGGTCTTATTTTATTTGATGCTGTTCGATCTTGCAAAACTCTTGTAAGAGTAAACGCTTTTTGAGTAAATATTTGCCATGTGTGACCATACCTGAACTCAATTTCTTTCTCTGTTTAAGACATATTGTTATATGGTCCCCAAGCTTTCCACTAGGCAGGCTTAATTTTACTCTATGTTTACATCTTAATGTTATTTGGCTTCTAATCTTACTATTTACGCAGCTTAATTTGTATCACTCATTGTTGTGTGGTCCCCAATCTTTCTACTATACCAGCTTAATTTTACTCTTTGCTTCTCATCTCATTGTCAGTTACTTGGTCCTCAATTATTCTACTATAGCTTAATCTCAGTCACTGTTATTTGGTTACCAATCCTTTTACTAGACCATCTTAATTTTTTTCTGTGTTTACAATACATTATTTGGTCACCAAACTTTCTACTGTACCTGCTTAACTTCTTTCTCTCACTCTGTTTACAATACATTGTTATTTGGACCCCTATCTAAGCACTACACTATCAAAGCTGTGCTTAATTTAGGAGATAATAAAACCGTTATATTGAGAGAATAGAGGCTAGTGTTGTTGTTTTTTTTGGTAAAAAGTAATAGTTTACAGAGATAACGTGTAGTTTAATTAAATTTAAATAAATTATATGATTAATTTGTTATATATAAAAAAATTTTGGTATTTCAGGTACAATTTTATTTTAAACCAAATTAAAAAAAGGAGCATTTTTTAAAAAATAGTTACATAACTAACGTTAATTTTAGGTTGAAAATTTAGTTTAAAGTAGTTCAACTCAAAATAAATAATTTTTCTTGGTCAATAACCTTGATTTTTTCAGCTGGACTTTTTTTTACCACATTTTTGGCATATAATTTTTATATTTCATTTATTTTTTCTTTATTTTTTTTTTTAATTTTTTGTAGGTGATTTTGTTTCTTAAAAACTTAATTGGCTACATAACAATGACATCATTTGTACAAATGTCAACAAATAAACAAAACCCATAAAATTCCCATTTGAAAATGTCAATTGTGTCAAACATATTAATGTCAAGCAATTGTTGGCTCACTCAAAACAAACGTTTAAAGTATTTTTATACATTTCTTGCAAAAAGTAAAAATAAAAAAAACTATGAAAAATTCTTATTATTAAAAAACATGTGAATGAAATTAAGGTTGTTTTTCTTTACATGCTGAACAACACAGTAGAGTAAAAAAAACTGCAAATGACAAGAAAATTTCGTACAGTAATTTAATATACTTTTCAGTTTTTTTTTTCTCTCTTAACAACACAAACAAAAAGGAAGGAAGCCTTGGCAAAAAAAAAAAAAAAAAAAAAAGAAACGAAACGAAGCATATTTCTTTTTTTTATTTTTTCATTAAGATAAAAAGAAAACTGGGAATAAATTGCTGCATAAAATGTAATATTTCTTTTTATTTTCTGGTAAAATGAATAAATGGAAAATGAAAGCTAATAAAACGGAAGGAAAAGTTGCGATATGTATGTTTTAAATGACTTTTTTTTTAAAATTTCGAAAGTAAAATAACTTTTTTAACAAAGAAAAATTTTATCGCAGGAAAATCCAGATTTTTTAGGAATTATTTTAAAATTATGCTTTAAATATAGTTTTAAAATAAGAATTATTAAGAAATATTTAAAATTAAATTTAAATTTAGTAAAGTTGTCTGTTTTAAAGTGAAATATTTGACTTAGCAGCAATAAGTATTTTTCAACCCTGTTTGTTTTCCCAGGGTTGTATATAACAATGCCTCTTAAAAGTAAATGTTTATATTTTATTCGATATTTGCTAGGAAATCTTAATTTTAAATAAGAAAAAGCTTAGGGTATTATTAACCTAAAAAACAATTTACATAAATACTTTAAAAAATGTCTGCTTAGAGAGAAAATTATATTTTTTCTATTGTTATTTTTTTTTAATTGTCATAAATCTATATTATTTAAAGGTTTATTAATCTGTTTTTAGCCTTAATTACAAATTAAAACAATCACTTTTGACATTAATGCAAATTTTTCTTTAACACTAACATTCTGTTTTTGTTCATATAAACTCCATTTCAATGCAAATAATTTGCGTTTACTACTTCTCTTTTACTCATCATTAAACTCTTTACTTTAAGAGACACTTGTCATTTTACTAAATATTGATATATGGCTAGAAATACCAAACACTTTTTTAACACTCCTTATAAACAGAATTTGTAGTAGAAAAGATTTGCAAAAAAAAATGCTAAAAACTAAATATTTGCATATTAAGAAAAATTGTGCTTAGATTGTAAAAGTAAATAGCTAGAAAAGTAGGGAAGAGAAAGATAGAGAGAAAGAGGTAGAATACCAAGAGATACCAACAATAAGCTAAAAACATTTTTATAGTTTAAAAAGAGTCAAGAGGAAAATTGCATTATAAGGAAGTTGTTAAGTGTCTTTTGATATTTTGTTTTTTCTTTTTAGTATTTGTAGCTGTTTCCCCTTACTACTCAATTTCCTTGTGAATGCATATCACTGTAAACGTCGTCTTTGGCTATTGTGCCAGTTATCAGTAGTTTGCGGCAAATGTATGTGTGTGTGGCAGTGTGTTGTTGCAGTGGCAGTGGTAGAAGAAGATGAGCAAGTATTAGACAGACAGTTTAACCTATTTTTTTCTGCAACTTTTGTATATGCCAACATAATATCATATACAATGAGCTGAATTGCTTGATAGGAAATAAGAAAGAGTGTGTTGGTATTGAGTGGTTATGGGGTAATGGTTATTCGGTAAGAAGATTAAAATTTTGGGTTGGGGGGAGAGGTGTAATTATTAAATAGGAATAAAACAAAATTAAAGCATTTTTCTTTCTATATTTTTATTTGGTCTCAAATATTTGTACTATACTAGCTTTATTTTTTGTTCCATTTACATTTATTGCTCAGTGGTCCCCAATCTTTCTACTAGACTAGCTTAATTTTTCGCTTTATTCGTTTTTACTTAAGAACTACACTAGCTTAATTTGGTTCCCAATCTTTTTACTATACCTACATAATTTTTCACTCTGTTTACATCTCATTGCTATTTGGTCCCCCATCATTCTACTAGTATTGCTTAATTTGTAAATCTCATAATTGTTTCGTTACCAGCCTTTCTACTATAATAGCTGAATTTTTCGCTTTGTTTAAATTTCATTATTATTTGGTCCCCCATCTTTCCACTATCGTGGCTTAATTTCTAACTCTCAGTGTTATTTGGTCACCAATCTAAATACTACACTAGCTTAATTTCTTGTTCTCTCTCTGTTTACAATACATAGTTATTTGGGCCCCAATCTTTCTACTATACCTGCTTAATTTTTCGCTCTTTTTATATGACAATAAAACCGTTATATTGAGAGAACAATATTGTTGTTATTTTAAGGTAAAAATTAATAGTTTACAAGACTGCCGTATTGTTTATATAAAAATGTATGATTAGAATACTTATACATATTTATATATATTTAAAGATCACGTCTAAAATTCGGGTATTTCAAATTATAAAAAGACCATATACAATTAATATACATATATCAATTAAATTTAACAAAAATCGGCTAACAACCTCTTAAATTATTAAAATTTTGAAGTTCTGCAATAAAAATTGGTCACTAAAAGGAAACTGGATATAAGAAAGCACAATTAACGCTAATAATTTAAAGTTCGAAGAACTGTTGACATTAATTACATTAAGTATGAGAATTAATTAGAGTCTTTTTTACAGTATTTAAAAATATACAAATTACATATAAAATGTATATAAAATTAAAAATTAATAAAAAAAAAGTAATCGATTTTTCTTGACACTAAACCAGTCCTTCCCTTTCAAAAACTGTATATTATAAGTATAAAAAAATGTTTCAACACAATTCATAATTACGAACAGACATGCATATAAGTACTAAGAGCAAAAATACAAAATATATGTATATATTTTATTAAAAAGTAATAAGTACAAAATATTTCCTTACTAGCTAAAAGGCTGAAAAGAAGAAAAATCCTAGAAACTATGTTTAACAAATGTCATAGAACGTTTAAGTGCTAGATATGTTATAAATATAAGGAAAAACTATCAGAAATAATACGGAAATACCAAGTAAAAAGGAACACTAACTTGTCTGTATGACTGACTTGCTGATGTTTTTTTTTGTATTATTTTTTTATTTGTTCTTATTGTTCAGTTTTTTTGTAGGATTTATTTTTTTAAATGTTACCTAAGCATTAGACAAGTGTTTAACACAATGGCAATTAAACCATTGGTTAGCAAAACGGAAATGGGAAATAATTAAAAAAAAGAAAAACTAATATTAAATAGCAATTTTGTAAAGCGTTTTTTTTTTTAACTTTTAAACTCTAGAGATTCTAGTGAATGTTTAAGATTAAAAGACCAAAAAACAAGTTAGGAAACTAAGAGACATGGGAAATGTATACTATATACCATACTAAACACTACTCTATACACAACACCACACTATAGTCTAGTGCACAGTGTAAAGATCTTAAAATATGTTATTGATTGCTTTTACACCAAATAACTTCCTGGTAGTAATTCTTCTTTTTAATATCGCACACTTTTTGTTCTCCTTTGCAGCACACACATGTTTCAAACAATTGTCAAAATGTCATTGATCACGATCATATACATATATAAAAATAAAAACACTCGCATACATACATAATAATGTTTTTCTCTCCATATACATACATACATATACCATATGTATGTATGTATATAAAGTATTTTTGTGAAAAAATACATTATTTCTTTACTAAGCGGTTTCTATAAAAGGTCTTGTGGTATCTTTTTACTTGATACCGCTGGCTTATTACAGCAGCAAAAAAAATGATGCTGCAATTACCCTTACAATAGTATAGTACAAATAAATGTTGTAAGTTTATGTGGCATCAACATTATCATCATCTTCGTCATTATAGTCAGTCAGCATCCAGAGGTAGGGGCATTATAATGTCCTCTTTAATTTGCACTTTAGCTATGATTGGTAGTAACTCCTTGTCCCCCTCCTTGTGTTTTTAAGAAATACGTAGAACTGTTTGTACCGTCCCCCCCCCCCCCCCCCCCTATTATGTTTTTATTACCCCACAATTGATACATGTGTAAATGCCTTAATGATTGTTTGTAAACTGTTCGTGTGTATAGCTACTCTCTATTTATCTACAATATACATACATATATTGTCATTTATACAGAGTATACAAAAACAACTAATCAACAACAATGAATATAACATTATACAAACAAATACAACAAAACATCAATAAATATAAAAAACAAGAAAAACAAAATAAGTTCAAACATTGGCATTTAGTTATTTATTGTGAGAGAGAGAGAGAGAGCGCACATGTAAAGGAATGTAATAACGGTATTAGTAAAAATAAATGCATTACAAAAGATAATAAGCCATTTTGTTTTTAAAAAAAAGTGGTATGTATTTAGTAGTGAATTTAAAAGTATAATATTAAAAAAAATTAAATTTGTTTAAATAAAGTGTAATTTTAAGCAAAATTAATTAATAATGTTTGGTCCCAATCCTGCTACTACGCCATGTTACGCCCCATCATTCTACTAGCGTAGCTTAAATTGTATCCCTCATTATTATTTGGTCACCAATCTAAGTGTTACCAAGAATGATAAAATATAGATTACGGCATGCGTATAAATTCCCGTTATGTGACGTAGTAGTTCCATTCTAAGGGTTACCAAGAAAAAAATTTATGTTTTATGTGATAGTTGGCAACCTTGCAATTGAAATCACTCTGAAAGTTCTAAAATAAAAGCTGTTTAAAAAAGAAAAACAAACAAACAAAAAATATAAAGTTTATATTATATTATTATTATATTTATATGATAAACATTAAGTGTTCAGTGAGCAAAACAACAGTAAAAAAAAACAAGTGAGAAAAAATTAGCCAATAGAAACACGGAACGTGAGACGTCACAGTTTCAAAATGCGCAGAACATTTTAAAATTTTATGCGTGTTTTATCATTCTTGAGTACTACACTAGCTTAATTTCTTACTCTCTCTGTGTTTTCAATACATTGTTATATGCAAGAATGATATTGGGGACCATAATCTAAGAACTGTACTGTGCTTAATCTAAGTGTTAATAAAACCGTTATATTGAGAAAACAAAGTTGTAGCAATGTTATTGCTATTTAAAGGAGAAAGTGAATATTTTAGAGGACGGTTATATTGTTTGGTAGTTTAAAGAAATTTTCTTATTAACATCCTTATACCTATGTGAAGCTTTTTTTAATTTAAATTTTGAATATTACAAACCATAAAAAGACGATTTTAGGTACAATTTAAATGAACTAATTAAGTCTACTTGAAATGGCTTAAATGTAACTTTCGCAACACTAAATCATTAAAAAGTTAGAAAGTTTTAATAGATTTGTAATACAGAGCAATATACATTTAGAATAGCATAACAAATAGTCATAAGAATGATTAATTAAATGACACTAAATTGAAGTTGGAAGAAGTTTCTTAAAATTAATTTGAATTGAACTTTAAATTACAACTATTTCGGAAATTTCTGTCACTTATGTGAAAAATAACTAAAAAAAAAACAAAGAATTTAAATACAGAATATGGAAATTATTATAATAAAAAATAAACTGTTTACTTGAGTATAAAAGTTTAATTATTGTTCAAAATAATAAGCCACAAATTAAAATTTCTCATCAAAAATATACAATTTTTGGTTATTTTGCAAAAGAAAACTTGCATAACAGTTATATTTCACTGTTATACAGTGAAACTTTTGTATAACAGTTTCATTTCTGTGCAAAATAATCACAAGAATTAAAAAGTTAAAAAAAAGAAATTACTAAAACTTACAACACTTTTCATACAAAATTTACTAAAAGTCTAGAAAAATCTGGAAATGACCGTTTATATTTAACGATTACACTCTTTTTTACAGCTGGCTTTTTACAAAAGTTCCGAAACACAGCAAAACTAACAAGCAATTTATATATTTATACAATGCTAAACTACTGTGTCATCAGAATGTGTACACGTTTCGAATTTAGAACACAACAACGGAATCAACAACAAACAGACAGCCACAATAACAACAATATACTTATGTACATACATACATATGTACTATATGTATGCATGGATGTATGTACGAGTATATACATATGTAGTTTATCTCAAATTTTTACTATATTTATTGAACAATTTTATATGAAATATTCCCTTATACATATATTGACATCTCTACATGTGTAAGCTGTTAATTTTTTTTATTTAGCATTTAAAGCTCTCAGGCTTACTCACAAACATAACATGCATACATAAGGATGTGTAGATTAAATTCAGCTTTTGTTAACAAAATATGTTTTAAAATATACCTAGTTTATCGTTACAATATCCTGTATTTATTACACTGCATACACTAATGTAAACAAAAACATGGAGAAAGCTATGTTGCTCTCCCTGCCTCCCTCTCATTTTGATTGTGTTTAACGGTTAATAGAATGTTTTCATTATAATTGATGTTGTTGTTGTTCAATGGAAGTTTAAGTGAAAGAGTGTGAGTGGGTATGTTTTTAAGTTGGCAAAAATTCCTGTTGGTTTTTGTAAAATGCGGTCAAATAATATTGTAAAAATTAAATGCTTTAATGTTTTTTTATGTCTTTTGAACTCAAAATTTTCCGGTTAAAGTATATGAGAACAAATATTTTAGTCGGTTAATTTAAAAAGTTTTTTTTTTAAAAAGGGCTGACAAAAACCATTGATTACTGTTGAGAGTAAGTTTAACATTAATTAGGGAAAATTGAGAAGAAGAATTTACAGAGCTGGCAGTTTTTAATTGTTAATAAAATAAACATTTATTCAGTTATTAAAATTTTTTTTTTAATATTTTCCTACAAATTTATTAAAATTTTGTATATTTTTTGTGTTCTTTTAGTTTTCATTTATAATTTCTAATAATCGTGTAAGTATTTGTATTACAAACTAAATTTTGTTTATTTTCCTGTTCCTTGGCGTGACAGTATTAGTCTATTTATAACAATTATTGTTGTGCTAACTTCTTAGCTAGCTGAGTTTTATTATTTAACAAAGTTTTTACTTAGTTGCTGCGTGTGTTGAGAAAGATTTTAAATCTTAAAATTTATAGCAAAACTTCTGCGAAATAGCGCAACAACATGTACTAAAACATTTTAATAGAATTTTATGACAAAAGTTTTTGTTTTTTTAGCTGCTTTAACAATAAGTAAATCTATATTTTAATATAATTATGTGTTTTAAAATTTTCAAAAGTTTTAAGAGGTATGTTAAGATAAAATGTTGGTAAAATAGGTTTATTTAGTTTTTAAAGAATGTTTTTATTAGCAAAGAAAGGTTTTAGATTAATAAAAAATTTTAAAATTAAAAGAAATTTTGTTTAATGAGATTGTAACACAAAAATTTATGTAAAAGGAACACAAAAATAAGTAATAAATTACTTTTCAAAATATAGTTATTAAAATCAATTTTTTAAGAAATTTTTATCAATGTTTCTTAAAAGATTTATATAATTTTTCAATTATATTTCATAATTTTCTATTTAAAAAAATTTCAATTGATTTTCTGTAGTTTCTAGTTGGTTTTCAGAATATTCTTATCGTATTTCATAAAAGTTAAGTTAAAAATATGTTTGGATTCTGATATACAATTAAAAATTTCTCAAATGCATTTGAAAACTTGTAAAATACAATTTGAAAATTCTATAATATTATTAGAAATTTCTAAAATATTATTGAAAATTTTTAAAATATAATTTTAAATTGTGAAGTTTAGTAGATTTAATTTTGTAGGTAAATTTCCCTATTAAACTTTTTACAACATTCATATTAAAACAACAACATTTATTTAGTTTTAAAAAATCTTTAGTAAATAAAATCCCTTCCAAAGAAGACGTTCCTAACTTATTCCTAATTTTTGTTTTGTTTAAATTTACTTGACTAAATACTCGTTTGACTTTTGCCGACGAATAAGGTAAAACTAAAATTTTTTGTATAAATTTGGTTAGGATGGGAAACAAGAGATTTGAATCTTTTCTTTGAATTTCAGAAATGTGTTCCCAAAATTCCAATAAATCTTTTCTTTTTCCGAAACCAAATTATAAATTTTATATGAGAAAAAAGTGTTGCAAATCATTTATACTGAAAAATCGTCAAAATGACGATAAATCGTCAAATATGGCAACAGTGGCTGGCACCGGTACACTAATACAAATTTTTTTTAACTCCTGCGAGACTGAATGTATAAAATCTGTACGTGCAAGAGAAAGTCTCATTTGAAAGTCTTTTGCCTATTTTTGTTGGTTAAAGCCAGGTTTTGGCTACATTGTTATATTTCTCTCCCTCTCGCTTATCTGTAGTCATTATTACTCTATTAAAAAGTACTTTTTCTTTCCTCTTTGAGACTTACTGCTTATAACTGTAATTTATTTCCATTTTATGGCCACAAAACTTACTCCCTGGCTTGCTTTCAACAAATTGTCTA
Source organism: Bellardia bayeri (assembly GCA_950370525.1). Lineage (NCBI taxonomy): Eukaryota > Metazoa > Arthropoda > Insecta > Diptera > Calliphoridae > Bellardia > Bellardia bayeri. The sequence goes on along the minus strand of OX493266.1, from coordinate 5,542,296 downwards.
AAATTTCTACAAATTCTCGTACATATGTAGTGTAGTAATGAAATATCTAGTTGACAACATATTTTTGACATTTAACTTTATGACATTTTGTTGAACAAAAATTGTTTTCTTCCTTTACAAATCATCACTTTGTGTTTATATAAAAAAAATAAAAATAAAAAAAGAAACTGGAAAATGAAGAAGCAGCTGGCATTATCATGAGCCAGCATCAGCATGTAACATCATCAGGGGTATAACTTGACTACAATACTCAACAGAATGTAAATGTCATTTGCATTTTGACATTTAAGTTGAAAAAAAACACTAAGGAAAAGTAAATACAAAAAAATCTAAAAGGTAAAAATACAATAAGAAAGCCTGAAATTAAAATAATAAAAGAATTTGTATAATAAAAAAAAGCAAAATGTTTAATTTACAATAAAATGTTAAAATATTACGCCTTTCGTTAAAAAAAATTTATGACATACTATTTCTTCAACCCGTATTTTTTTTAACTTGAATTCAATTTAAGTTTAATTAATGCCTTTAAAAAATCTTGAAAATTTTGAAAATTAAAAGAGAAAAATTTAATTTTTTTTTAACATTTCAAACAAACTTATGTTAAATTAAAAGCAAATAAATAAAAGCTTACAAAATTTAGAACATCTTTGAAAATTTTAAAAGTTTCCTCCAGCCTGTAAGCCAGCTTTTCTCAATTTAAACTCCCTCAAATCATCTTAATCAGTCCCCTTTTAATGCTTTAGCCAGAAAATAAATCCCTTTCTCTACTATTTAGTCTAAACTTAAGTTACACTCCAAACATATAGAATGAACAGAAAAAAACTTTTTCAACTTTATTTAATCATGATTTAACAGTTTTCCAACTAAAACAATTTCTCTTGCTGCTACAATTTCTATTAAAACTCACTTTTGTGCAAGATATTTCACACTAATACACTCTGGAGAATTTGTATAAAAAAAGAAAACTAGAAATGACAAACTTTTTATGTTTTACTTTACTTTAATAATAAATGTAAAAAGAAAATGTTATAGAGAGAAAGACAGTACAAAGAATTATGACATTTAAATTAACTTAAAAAACCATACTTTTTCTACATTTATGGAACGACTGTCTGTGTGTCATACATTTTTACAGGGTCATTGTTAAATTACTTTAAATACCAGCAATAAATGATTAACTTAATTGACTAAATATTTAGAAGAGAGCAAAAAAGAAAATAAAAAAATTATTGTAAATGAAACTAAATGTTTGAATAAGGTTAATTAGCTGTAACAAAAGAGAAATACATAAAAAAAAAACAATAAAACAATAATAGGCCTCCGGAACCAGATTTCTTAAATTTATAACACAAATTGTTTGATTTTAAAGTTAAGACTTTTTAAACTAATTTCTTTCTTTAATATTTGTCTTTAATTTCAAAAGAAAATAATAAAAATCATTTATTTTACATTGAAAACAGTAACAAATGACTTGAACTATGATTTTGTTACCACAAATTCCACAAATTTCCAGTTTTTCTATTTAAGCAATCTGGTAATACTATGAGCGGCCATTGTGAATACAGAGTTGGAAATTGCTAATTATTATTAGAATATATTTTGTAAATTGTTGAATATTTGTTAATTAAGTAAGAAAATTTATAGATTTTCCCTTAAAATTTTTAACAAATTGCATGCAGAGCTGGTATATTTTAATTTTCTGTAGAAAATTACCTAACAACCATAAAATGTTTCAATCTTTTAAACAAAAAATTCTCAAAATAAAGAAAAACTTAAACGAAATTAAAATTCAAGTTAAATAATAGATTTGCAATTTAATTTAATTTTTTTAATGTTTTACAGATTTTTTTAAGATATCATGTGGTAACCTAGTTACCGGCCCTTGTGAATACTGATGAATATTAATGGCCGAATTCTCAGTCATTAGTTAACCATTGGTAAACTAAAATACTAACTATTGTTTAACTATTACTTGTTATTCTTATGGCAAACTAAGCATTGCGAATAAAGAATCATTAGTTAAGCCTCTGTCATTAGCTAACTAAAGACTGTGAATTCGGCCATTAGATATGTTAAACTGGTAAATACAGAGATGGAAGCTGTTAGTTTATATTTACATTTAACTGGGAAATTTAAGCGTTAAAGTTAAACAAACAAGAAAATTAGAAAATTTTAGTTCATAATCTATTAAAACTGCAAAACAGAGTTGGGATTTTCTAATTTCCTTTAAAAAAATCAACAAATAAAAATTTAAACAGAGTTGGGAATTTCCAATTTCCTTCAAAAAATCAACAATTAAAAATAAAACTTTTAAGTTTTGTAAAATTTTTAAACAAATTTAGTTGAGTTAAGGCAAGAATAAACAAAGAATGAGACAAAATTAACAACTAACATGAATAACTTTTATCTAACTCAATTTTGTTGAAAATTTTATGGAATATAAATAGCAATATATTTTAAAATTTTACATTAAAAGCATTTTCAATTGAGAATAAAAGAAATATCAAAAAAAATTTTAAATTTTCCTAAAATCTCTAAATTTGTTTGCAAAAAATCTTTGATTTTTTAATTTAAATAAATAAATCTTTTAAAATTTAATAAAATTGCTTGAATGTATTATAAATTAATAAATTTTTGCAAGTTGTATTTGAAAACTAACAAAATAAGCGATTTTTTTTATAAAAATTTAATCTATTAACCCAGCTTTAATACAGAGCTGGAAAATGTTATTTATTTGTTTAAGTAAAATTCTTTAATTTAAAACCTTTTTTAAAAAAAATTTTCTAAATTGTTAGTTTTTCAAACACAATTTTTTAAAACAGAGCTGGGTTGAAATGATATTTGTTTTAAATTCTTTGAAATTAGTTGAGAAAGCAGTAAATTGAAAATCTAAATTTTTTTTTGGCAAAAATTGTTTAAAAAAATTAAACGATTTTTTAAAATTACAAAAAAATATGTAATATCTAACTTATTTAAGGGTCAACAGTTTTCTGTCAGTGAAAAGTTTTCATAATTTTTTTTCGAATTTCTCAGCAAAAATTTTAGATTTTCTATTTTGTTGCTAAAATTGTTTTTAAGTGCTTCATTTAAAGTTAATTAATATTTTTTTTTTAAAAAATCCGCAAAATTAAAGAATTTCTTATACGGTTTTGGGATTCATATGAGTTGCCAGAAGCCAGGTCTGGGAAATGTTAAATAATTTTTTGTTTCACTTTTAATGAAATTTTGTGCAATACCACAATAAATTGAAATTTTTTATTGTAGTGTTTAGGAAATTGTATATTTTCTTTTATGTAACAGAATTTTTGTGCTATTTATTCATTAGTTTCATTTTAGAACCTTTTCTCCTTGATTTTTGTAGGTTTAAACAACAATTTAACGTTTCACGAACAAAAACTAAAATAATGCAAGAAAAATTTTGCAAAAATAAAACAAAAGCCTTGTTAAAAGTTAAAACACTCTTATCCTTAAGCACCAAACAGGCTTTTACATACATATAGTATATATATGAAGCACCAGTAAAAAAGTAAAAGTTAATAAAATTAAAAACAGACAGACTATGAATGAGTAAAGACAACCAGAACGAAAAAAAAAAATAAAACATACAGTTTTATAAACTGTTCATCATAGAATTTGCAAACTATTTTTGTTTGTTCTAGTTAATGGCTGAGCCGAAGAACAAACCCGGAAAAAACACAAAAGGCAAACATTGCTGTAAAACTGTCAGGCTGTTTTTGTTGGTGTTGGCTATAAAACGGCTGGGCTGGTTTGGTCTGTTAGTTGATTGGTTAGTTGCTGGGATTAGTAGTTGCATATGAAAAGTTATGGTTTCCGACAATACAAATCATTAAAGGTTCTCAGGGAAGTTTTTCTCTCTATATATTTTTTTCAGCTGTGGCCATATTATAAAGTTCTGCTTGTGGCTGTAGTTAGTGATTACTCTATAATAAAGTTGTGTTTAAGCACTCTCCCTCCTCAGCCTAACTCCCCCATAAAATAGGCAACACTTATTGTTTTATAGAGTATCCTATACAATAGGCAACACTATTATTTTTTTCTTTGCTTATTTATGTTATGTTGCTGGTTATATGCTTTTAATAAATATGAGACTATATTCATATGAATATGCTTGCTTGCTTTTCATCTGCCAAAGAACTATAGCAAGTAGAAAAATATGTCAGAATTTATTTGGCAAGTAGAAGAGCAAAAGAAAAAACAAGCACTGAACTGGTTTTGTAAAGAAAAATTACAATAACTTGGTATTTAAATACACTAGACTAGCATGTACATAAATCAAATGTATGAAAATAAACATATGTATGTATGCAAGCATATTTGTTTTTCTAGCCATTGTTAATGATGGGGTTGTGTATGTAAAATTTTATTTGTTTCTGACAGCTTTTGTAGGTGACATATATTTTTTGGGCAAACAATTTATATCTTATATTTCTTTAATAAGAAATAAATTTGGGTTTCTAAATTAAGCAAAAAATTAAAAAAAAAGAAAAAATTAATAATAACCTACAAGTATTTTGTATAATTTAAAGAATTTCACAATTTTTGTTGTTAAAAAGATGTTTGTTTTAAATGTAATTACAAAATTCCAACTCTGCTTTAAAAAAATTTTGTATAAAAATTTAAAGTTTGGGAAATTTTGTAATTTTGGCAAAAATTTTTTACTAAAACTTTAATAATTAAATACTGCCATCTCTGCAGGCTAAATTTTGCTTTACCTTTCTTGATTTAGGTAATTTATTTAATCTGCAGCAAGTTTTTTTTTTTAATTTTGCATATAACAGTAATTTAAAATGTCCATGTCTGTTGTAACAATTCACAACTCCCCTGCCTGGTTGAGTTCTCTCTCCATAAAAGTGCTGCCAAATACAAAATGCTGTATAGGTAAAAAACGCGGGAAATATTAAAAATACGCTAATCAAGATAATTTCACTATAAAATATAAAATTTCGTAGCTATTTTAAAATTATTGTATTAAATGTTTATTTGGGACATAAGAAAACATTAAAAGGTATAAATTTAATTAGAAATCTTGTTAAAGTTAACAGCTTTAGGTGAATTTAAATATGAAAAAAATGTTTGAGGCGTAAAATTTAAAAAAAGTTCTATAAATATTGTTCAAAAGGGTCCATAAGAAACCCGGTTAGTTGTTTATAAAAATCTAACATTTGTTAACTGCAAATTTTAAAGAATTTTACAACTTTTTATAGCAACTAAATCGTTTTTTCAAATATTTGAAATTTAATTTTAATTTAAAATGTGAAATACTGAATTATGCTCCCCTTTATACAATCTGAACACTTTTCTTTTCTAACTATAAATATATGTATGTACATATTTCATTTGGACACTATTTTCTATATATAAATTGCTCATTTTCAGTTGATGTTGTAAACATTTCTGCTTCATTAATTTGTTTGGTGACAAAATAAACTGCTTAGCTAACATACAAATAGTAAAGCAAAGGGCGCAGAAGAGCAGGCAGGATTTGTGTAAAAATAACCCCAAAAAAATCTGCGGCCATAAGTACTTAATTTTGTTTTTATCGTTTAAAAAGGGGACTAGAAATATTACACACACATACAAATTTAGTTATTTATAAATTTTAGTTCTCATAACGTTAATTTTAGTTTTGCTTACAACATTCTCTATACAAGAAAGTGTTCCAAAAACGCAAAATTATTAACACTTGAAAAATCACAAAGAAAAGAAGAAAGAAAAAAAAACAACTGAAATGAAAAAGTTTAACTGACCTTTAAAATATTATACAAAAACTAAGTTTCCATAAAAAAAAATAAACATAAAAAATGTGGCCACAAAATATCTAAATCATCTATGGTTTGTTGTTTTTCTTTCAGAAAAATCTGTGCTAATGACCTAATATAATGTTGTTGCTTATTTTGTTGGAATATTATATAGTGTTTTTATTTTATTTTTAAATTTTTAGTTTATTAAACTTTTTGGTGTCTCTTTGAATTTTCATGAAAACACTGTGTGTAATTTTGCGACACACGCCAAAAATATTTCGTCATAGTTGGGGAAATAATATAAAATTGCTTTAAATAGATGTTGTTTTTTTTTTTTTTTTGAAGAAACATGAAGGAAAATGCAAGTAATTTTGAATGATTTCTAAAAAGAATAAAATGGATTTAAATTTTCTTTTTTAAATCAAATAATGAAAATTAAATCGTCAACAATTTTGACATTTTCTTAAACATTTTATAAAATTTTAACTTTTTCTTAAATATTTAAAATTTTTTGTCGAAAATACTTCAAATTACCTGCAAACCTTAAAAAAATAATTCTTAATTTTTATGTAAAACTTCCAAAAATTTATGTTTGAAGCTTGTAGGAAGCAGTTTTCCAACAAATTTTATATAGCAAATCAAATGTAGCAATTTCTTACCCACTTTAAATTATTTCTGATAAAGAAAGCTTCAAATTACCTTCAAACTTAAGACATAATTCTTAGTGCTTAAAAAAAATTAAAATTTTTTTAGTTTGAAGGGCATTTATAGCATTTTCTTAAAAAACATAAGAAATATACAGTTTTTACATTTAAAAAAACACATAAAGATCTAAAGAGTTTTATGAAACTTAAAATTTTTTCCGCTTTTGGCAAAAAATGCTTCAAATTATGCCAAAACTTTAGAAATAAACCAGTGTTTTTATTTAAACTATAAATCACTGTTTGAAATGATTTAAAAATAATTAAAAAAAAAAAATTTAAAAAACTTAAAAATTTTTTTCCACTTTTGCCAAAAAATGCTTCAATTATGGCCAATCTTCAGAAATAAATCGTTATTTTTATATAAAACTTGAAAGAATTTAAATATATCTTAGGTTTGAAGGTCGCTTGAAGCATTTTCTAAAAGAAACCTTTAAGATTACCTTCAAAGTTAAGAAATTAATTTTTGTTAATATAAAAAACTTAAAAAAAATTTAAAATCCCCTGAGTTTGAAGGTCGCTTGAAGCATTTTTTTTTAAGTTTCAAAATGTTTCAAATGACTTTCCAACTTAAGAAATATTGAAATGTTTTTCATTTTTAAAGTATTATATAATTTTGAATTTTTATAAATAAATAAAGAGCTAAAAATTTGTATAAAGCAATGTTTGAAATGATTTAAAACCAATTGAAAAAATTTAAATTTTTCTTTTAAATTCAAATTTTTTTTTTCATTTCTGTAAAAATTGCTGCAAATTATGTTCTAATTTAAGAAATAACTCTTTATTTTTATAAAAAAAAAACTTGGAAACATTTTAAGTTTGCTGGATGTTTGAAGCATTTTCTTTAAAAAATTTGCAAATTACTTTCAAACTTAAGAAATATTGAAATGTATTGAATTTTTGTAAACAAATAATGAGCTAAGAAGATTTATTTCTTAAGTTTGAAGATAATAAATAAATAAATCTTTATTTTTATTTAAAACTTTAAAGCATTAGATAGTCGTTTTTGAAGCACTTTCAAATTATTGTCAAACATAAGAAATATAACAATTGTTAAAATATTTAGTAACAAGCTAAGAGATAAAGAATTTTACAATGCAATGTTAGAAATGATTTAAAAACAATTTCGATTTGTACATATGTACCTCTGTATGTATTTCTTATATTTTTTATTAAATGCATAGAATTTTATTATTTCAGTAGTTTGTTAAACATTTCAAGCCTTTTCTTTAAATTTTTGTTCAACATTTTTAAAATTTATTTTAGAATTTTTTATAGTTTGTTAGTTTTTTAATTGTAAACCTATTTGCTTTTATTTCCTTGTTATTGTCTCTAATTTAATTAAAGTTTGTGTATTGTTTACTTAAGTTTAATGATATTTTTCTCTTGAAAGAAAACTTTTGTTTATTTTTTCTATTAAAACATTTATTTATATTATTTGCTTAAAAATTTGTCTTCATTTGTTTACATTTTTTTGTTCGTTTTTTGCCATTTGAAATGAAATCATATGTGTTTGTCATGAATTGCTAATAAACTCTTAAAAAAAGTTGGAAAAAAAATCTTCAAATAAATAAACAAATGTGTGTTTTTGTTGTGTGGTATAAAGTGTTGGAAAAATTTGTTATAAACAAACTATTGCACTTAAATAACATGGAGATGGAAGATGACATTTATAAAAAAATATATTTTGTTTAAGATTTTTATTAAAAAAAAATGATTAAAAAGTGATTTTTAAAATGTAAAACCTTGAAATATTTTTAATATCAGGCTCGAATATGATAGCTATTTTGTATTAACAATTTTTTTTAAAAGCTTTTTAACATTTATCATTTTTTTTTATTAAAAATTGAAATTTTATTAATTTTTTATATATTTTGTAAGGTTTTTATATATTTCTTCTTTTTTCTGTTCAAATTTATGTAGTTTCTTTAAGTTTGCTCTTTTAAAACGGTTTCTTAATTTAAAACTGTTGTTAACATTGTTTGTGACGGCCATGTTTGTTACTCTCTTTATTTTTAGTGTTGGTTAACGTTATTTTATGTAAACCGTTAGTTTGTGAGTAAAATTAACAGAGTTTGTTGTTATTGCTATCAAATGTTTGTTTACATTTAGAATTGAACAGACAAAATATAAAATCTTTAATAAATAAAGATTTTATGTAGTTGAAAGTAATTTAAATTATTTTTATAAGAATTTTCTTTAAAATAATTTATATGAATTAAAAACATTAATGGCTAAATTCACAGTCTTTAGTTAGCTAATGGCAAAGGCTTAACTAACGATTCTTTATTCGCAAGGCTTAGTTTGCCATAAGATAATCAAGTAATAGTTAACAATAGTTAATATTTTAGTTTACCAATGGTTAGCTAATGACTGAGAATTCGGCCATAAAGCTTTTATGTTTTTTAATGATTAATTAATATAATTTCTTATTTCTTTTGTTACATTTCTATTTAGTTTGTGTAAATTTTGTTTGGATTTATAACCTTGCAAGTTAATTTACACTATTACTTTTATTTTACATCATTTCGTGAAATAATTATTATTGTTCAGCCCCTTTTTTAAAAACACAATTAATTACGTGTGGTAAGCTTGTAAAATAATATTGATGACAATTAAAATTGTTTTGTTGGAAGTATCTAGAGCAATGTCAATTGTGCAATAGTTTAGGTTTTTTTTTACATTTTGTTTTAAGTTCAATTCAACATTGTGTTTATAATTTAAAATCCAAAGGAAATTAAATATTAAATGTCAAGTATTTTGACAGCTGTCAATTAAAGAGACAATTTGTTAAAAAATATATGTATATAAATAAGAAATAAAACTAAGGAACTTAATAACACTAAATAAAAAAACATGCAAAAACCACATCAGTTAAAAAGAAATATTAAACTTGATCACAAAATTTGTTTAAAAATAATAGTTTTTAAGAAATTAAATACTAAAAATTTTTTGGAGCAAATTATTAAAGATTAAGGCATGTCTTCAATATGTCTTACATATTTAAAAAAAAAACTCTTCAGTATTTGCTTACAATTGTTACATTTAATTGAGAACTATTTATTATTAATTTCCAATATCTGAAACACACAAGCCTTATAAATCAAAACATTGAAAAACTACAATTGGTTACAATTTTTCTTTTTCCCCCTTAAACATATTTCTCACCTTTTTCCTGTTATTTTTAAACATGCTTTAAGGCAAACAAACAACTTATTGGTTTTATGCTAGACATTTTCTTAATTCCCTAGATAATAATATTTTGTAGAAATTTAATATAAATCTTCGTACGATTTCTTCCCACCAAAAACCATCAGCTTTAATTTCCCTGGATTTGTAACATCAAAATAAATTGTTTTCAAACAAACTCATAAATTTGATTAACACATTAGACATTTAAATGTCTTTGTTTTTGAAGCAATTTAAACAACTGCTGGTTATTTTCAGTTTTTGGGGAAGATGATATTCGTACTAACTAACTAATAGACTGTTACATTAAATGTCATTGTCACTTCAAGCAGACAGATATATTTTAGTTTTTTTTTAATATCTTTGATATATACAAGAAATTAAGAATTTGGGGATGATTTTAGAAATGTTTTTATAACAAAATCATAAAATTTATATCAAAAACAACTTAGAGTTTTAAAACGCAAAATTTCTTTAATTATTTTGTTTATAATAAATAAAATACGATTTTTAAACAATTTTCTTAAAAAAAAATTAAAACGAAGTTTTATTAGTCACTAAAAATTTTGTGTTAAAAAAATTAGTTGAAAAACGCTTTAATATGTTTAAAATTGTTGCTAAAAATCATTCTTTTAAAAAATTGGAAAATAAATAGTTAAGTAATTTACAGAATTTTTAATTAAGCCTAAAGATTGCCTTAATTTTCATTAGTTCCTGGCAAAATTAAGACATTTTAAACTCTATTTATTATGTTCTGCATATTTCTAACGTTTTCTGGCTTTAAACTGGTTAGCAGCACTGTTAATGGCGGCCTTGTTGTGGCTCTTTCGAAGTTTAGTGTTGGTAAACGTTATTTTTTGTATAACAGTTAATTTTAAAACAAAATGAACAGCTAGTGCTGTAATATAAGCAAATTTTTTGTTTACATTAAAAATTTCACAGAAAACAGCTAAAATCTTAAAAATAAGGATTATATGTTTAGAAATTGTTGTAAATGGTTGAAAAATTAAATGTTTAAGTATAAGTTTAGTTAAACGAAAATAAAAAGTTTTTAGGATTTTGAAATATTTCTTTACATTATAAAAATTACTGAAAAATTAAATTTTTGTTAAAAAATATTGAAAACTTTGAAGGGTTATGTAAGTACTGTTTCAAAATTTAGATAATGTTTGTTAAAATTTATTTATTTTACACAAATTTTGTTAAATAATAAAGTTTTTGACTTAATTTATAATAGTTTTGTGCAGTTTTTAGAAATTTCATTTAATTTCTTGAGAAATGTAAACAATTTTACAGTTTATTTGCTGAAAAATGCTAAATAATGAAGTTATTTAAAGAATTTCTAATCTGTTTAATTTGTCAAAATTTTCTTTAAGAGCTTTAAAAAGTTTGTTTTGTATTAAATTTTTGATAATTCCATATTCTTAATTTTCTCGACTTTTAAACTTTCTAAACCTTTAGTTACTTACAAATTGTTCCATAAGCAACAAATTGTCTTAATATTTATTAATTCTAAATGATTTGCATTAAGTTCTGCAATTCCTTGAGATATTTATAAATTCTTGCTTAAAACCGTTTGTTAGCACTGTTTTTGTAAATTTGCTGTTGTTTTTGTTTAACAAGTGTTGGTAAACGTTTATTTTAGTGTGACCGTTAGTTTGCAAGTAAAGTTAACAATTAACAGAGTTTAAACTTACCCAGCAATGTATTTTAAAGGGAATTATCATAAATATGGAGAAAACATACCTGTAAAGAAAAAAAATAAACATTTAATACAAATTTAAATAAATAATACTTAAATTAATAAAGATTTCAATAAATAAAACTGTTCAAAGCTGGAAATTCATACAATGTTTAATCAAATTGGTAAATAATTTAAAATTAGTAATAATAATCTATGTAATCAGTAAAAATTTTGCAATTTTTTAATATTGTTTTATAAAAAACTTTAGCATAAAAAATTTTTTTTAATTGGCAACACCTAAATTCATCAAAGCATTAAATCGAACATTAAATAACCGGAAGTCAAATACAACCTGTTGCTTACTCTTGGAAATGACATTTTTATGGTTCATTCCATAAAAAGCGCCACCCATGTGAAACAAACACAAAAACACCTGACTAGACACTAATTATTTGGTACAAAAATTACAAAAAATCAACTAAAACAGCTGGTTTTATTATATGTTCAACCCTACTTTTAAAAACACACTGTCAAACATTAAGAAACGTAATAATGAAAAGCACACAGGCAGAAAATTTCATAATTATTAAAAAAACAAAAAATCAAACTGGTATTTAGTCTCACACAGTTTGTATGCAATTTGATACATTTTATAACTTAATCGTTTAAGAAAAAAACTCTTAAGAAACCTGAGTTTAAACAAATTTTAATCAACAGGAAATTGGTAATTAGTCCTTTTAAAAAAATAACATTAAATGACTTTACATTAATAAAAACATTAAAAATTTGCTTTATTGTGAATTAAATAATGTTTTGTTTACGCCACTTAACACCCGTGAATAAGCTTTGTTTTGATGGGGTTGGTTGTCAAATACGCAATAAATATTAACAACAATTTCAGCTAAATGAAGTTTAAATTGCCTGACAAAATTAGCAGACAAAAATTCACACAAGTTTTAAGCAAAATGACTGCGTTAAATAAAAAGAAATATTAAAGTAAACATTAATAATATGCTTAAAACTACTAATTAAGATTTAAAAGCCAACAAAGATGAGACAATTTCAACAAATCTTAAGAATTTCAGGATTTTTTTTTCTAAAATCGAGTTACCAACTAAATTAGAAATTATTTAATTTTTTCAGAATATCTTCAAAAATTAAAATATTTTGCGTTGCCAACTAGTAAAAAAAATTTCTAAAATCGTGAACAAATGCTAGCTTTTAGCATATTTTACTATAGAAATATAGATTTTTGAAGAAAATATAAAAACTTTAGGCAAATTTTAAGAATTTAAAAAAATGAGTTGCCAACTACATATAAAATGTCTTAAAATACAAATTTTTGTTAAAGCAATTTGAAATTCTGTAACTAAATTTAAAAAAAAATTAAAATTGTAACAAATTAAAAAAAAAATCATTTTACAAGAGATGAGTGGCCAACTTGTAAAAAAGTCTTAAAATACAAAAAAAGAATTCATCTATCAATAAATTTAATGTAATAAATAAAATTCTAAAAAGTTTAAAAATTTTACAAAAAACGAGTTGCCAACTAGAGCTAAAATTCTATATAAATGCTTAATTTTATTAGATTTTGTACTGGGTCTTTTGTTATTACATTTGTTTAAGGAAATTTTAAAAATTCTTAAGAATCCTTGAAATTAAAAAAAAATCGAGTTGCCAACTTGAAAAAAAATTCTTAAAAGAAAAATTTTTGTGAAAGGAATTTCAAATTCTCTTACCAAATTCAATGGTATAATTAAAACTTATTTTTTTAAATTTCGAAATTTTACCAAAAACGAGTTGCCAACTACAGCTAAACGCCGAAAAAACATGCTTAATTTTTTTTAGATTTTACACTGGTTTCTTTTATAATTAAATTTTCTTAGGAAAAACTTACAAATTCTTAAGAAATATGGAACAATTTTAAAATTTCGAGTTGCCAAAGTTGGGGTAAAAATTTCTTAAACTATGCTTTTTTGTTAAAAAAATTAAAAATGTTTCAATCTTTAATTAAGCACTATAAAAAAGCTATAAAATTATTACTAATCATAAGAAATTTGCAAATTTTAAATAAAACGAGTGGCCAACTATATGTGAAATTGTCTAGAAATGCTTGCCTTTATTTATACCATTAAATTTCTTGAGAAAATATTTAAAATTTATAAGAATACTTAAAAATAATTTATATTCGACTTGCCAACTAGAGTTAAAATTTAAGCTATGACGATTTTTCTAAAAATAATTTGTAAATTTTCATCTGGTTAAATGTAAGTAAAAAAATACTTCAATTTAATATTTCTCAACTGGCCAAGTGATTTCCTAAAGTTAATTGTGACAATTTTCTATATTTTATGAATTTGTTGTTCCTTATTAAAAGCTATTTGTGCGAGATTACTTTAATGTAAAGATAATAATAAATATTTACCATGTTATTTCTTCCTATAACAGCTAACATCCCAAAAAGTGTCCTTTTTCTCTATTATTAGTTTCTAGTTTTTTTTATTACTCGTTACCCAACTAAGCGCCTTATGCTATATAAAAATAACAACAATAATAATTTGTGTAGCTGTCTCTGAAAATTTTAACATTTACTAACCAAATGTTTCAGTTTTAACGAATAACAACCTTATAGGTGGTTGTTTCCTTAAGGGATCACAATAAAATATTCTTCCCTGTTTGTATAATGTTAACAATATTGCTATTTTAGGGATTATGTTTAATACCAGTCATCATGTTTCAACGTATATTGCTTAGAAATGTTGCATGTTGCACACAGAGACCGACAGACAGACAAACGGATAAATAAAGAAATCGCAAAAATGACGACAAGCTGATTGTGGCATAAGACGCAAATAATTGTGATATTGGCAAATATATAAACGAAGGCAATTAGTTGTGTTTGTTTTTAGTATAAGAGTATTTAAAATGCTTTGAATACTTGTTAAACATTAAGAGCAGCTGTTTTTTTTTTTGTTGATTAACTTCGATAAATAAGTTTGAGCTTAAGGAATTACTAAACTAGACAATTTTTGTAATAAAAAAATAAGTTTTATTAATTTGTATAAAATAGTTATTTTCTTTAATTTTAAGTTTGAATTTATTAATATAGCTTCAAAAAGCCAAAATATGACACTTTGGAATGGAATTTCTTTAAATTCTCTTGAATTTACTCTAACTTTATATTGCTCTCCCTATATTTTTTGCAAAATGTCCCCCCATTAACCGTTACATTCAAAACACTAACATTGCCTTGTTCACTACTCTTCCTCTTGTTTACATTTGGAGTCTGAGAGTAACAGAACAATAAAAATAAACAAAATGCATCAAAACAAATTACTAACACTAACGCGTGTCAATATTTTTATAGCCTGGTGAGTGTGTGACATCAACTATTTTTCATTATTACTTTTAAGCAATTGTTGTTGTTGTAGCTTATTATTACTGTGTAACATAGCAAGGGGGAGGGACTAGAAGTACTGGGATATTTTTGGTATTGTTGTAAAAAATTAAACAAGATTTTGTTGGAATTTTATTGTTATTGCGTAAAAGTGTGTTTCTAGCTAATTTTTGTTTAGAATTTTGGTAAGGGATGAGTTGTAATACATTATGACAGTTAAATTTTCGTTCCATTTATTTGTTTAGCTAAATTTTTGTTGTTTTATTGTTTAACCTTTAAAAGAAAGGTAAACTCCAGTCAAACGTTTCATTAATTTTATGATTTATTAATTAAATTGTCTATTGTTTTTTACTTTAAACATGTACAAACAAGATTAAGTATCATATAGAGTTATTGTTTTACACAAAACAATTACATACATACATATGTATGTTTTTACATATGTATGTATGTAAAAGCAAACTAATAAATCAAAAATTATAAAACAATTTAAATTCCTTTAAACAAACAAACAATTTTTTAATACATGTTTAAATTCAAGTGGGTTTTTTTTACAACTTATATCCTTATTTCACTAATCTAATCCATATGCTTCCACTTTAACGCATCAGTCTATTTGTCTTGTTTGAAATGTTAATACCCCATATCAATTTTCAATGAAATGATGTCATTTCATGATCAGTACAAATTTATTTAATGTTTTGTGGCCTTATCAACTAAAAAAGTAAAAAAACACACAGCTGTTCAAGTTTTTCTTTTTAACAAATACTATATAAATCAATTAAAAACGAAGTGTTAATTAAGATATACTTAAGTAAAGAAAAAACACTTCAATATGAGATAATATCGAGGAGGGTTTACCTCATTGTTTTAAATGTTTTTAAATGGATTAATAAATTCTAATTAGTATAAAATTTATTAAACTTTTAGACAAACACAAAATAAATTATCAAATTAATTAAAAACAACTGAAAATTGGCGTAAAGATTTATATATATTATATAACTTGAAATTTAAAAGAATAATATAAAAAGATCCCGAAAAAATGAAAAATTAATATAGCACAGAAATATAACAAAAATTAAGCAATTTAAACTGAATTAATGCTAAAATTAAAACAGTTTCTTAATAATTATCCAGAAAATTAACTTAAAAATTAAACATTTTCGCTAAATTTATATGTTTTTTATAGGAAAATACAAAATAAGTAAAATAAAACAAAATATGCTTTTTAAAAATAGCTAAACATGTATAAAAATATATCAAATATAAACAAAATTTAAAGTTTGGCCCTCAGAATAAAAAATATGTCTAAATATGCTTTTTAAAATACGCTTCAAATTAAAAAATCTTTGGTGCTAATAAACAAACCATTTAAAACATTTATTAAAGCTTACAAAATTTTAAAAAATTTGACTTTTTTAACCAACATACAAAATATGCAAAAATATGCTTTTTAAAAATCTACACAAACCAGCTTAATATGTTGAGAATATTAAAGTAATAATAAAACATGTGTGTTTAAAAAAAAATCTTAGTAAATTTAAACATTTTAAGCTTGCATATATAATATGCCAAATTGTCTCAAAAATATGGAAATATCAAAACAATATGCTGAAACCTTGATTTTTACAACAAATATGTAATAAATCTTTGGGTTTTGAAGCTGAAATAGCAAATATGCCAAAATATGCTTTTTAAAAATTTATAAAAACTTATAAAAAAAATGCAGGATACCATGAAATTATTTTAGTAAAAGGGATTTTAGCATAAAAATGACAAAAAAACATTACATTTAAGCTAATTTATAGAATATGCTTAAATATGCTTTTTAAAAAATAGCTTAAAACACAGGAAAATTGTTTGGCGTTTTACCATGACAATGCATGGTGTCGTTTTACGTCAACGCCTTACACAATAAGGATGAATAAAATTGTATTAATAAAACTGAGAGGTAAATTGACATTAATTATAATTTTTAAGCTCCCAAAGGAAATATGCAACAATAAGGTTTTTAAAAGTTTGATACAAACATTGATTTTAAGCCTAAATATAAAATATGCAAAAATATGCTGTTTAAAAAATGTTTAAAAGCATGTAAAAACTGGTGGACATAACATAATAACAATTTAAAGAAACTGATTTTTAATAATTAAACGAACAAAAATGCTCGTTTTTAAGCTTCAAAAGAAAATATGCAAAATAAGCTTTTTAAATTTTTTTATGAAAATATAGAAAAATTACGGAAAATAATAAAATAAATTAACTAACTTGATTACAAGAATTGAATCAAGAAATATTCTGGTTTTTAAGCTTTTTAAGAAAATATGCTAAATTATTTAACTAATTATTCCATCTTTTTTATCTTTATTAAAAATTATATTTTCTTCAAGCTTAAGGTCACAATTTCTTTTTATTTATTTCTTATTTATGTGTAGAATTGTAGCGAAATATTGGAATAAATATGAAATAAATAAAAAGAAATTTCGACCTTAAGCTAGAAGAAAATATAACTTTTAATAAAAATATGCTAAAATATGATTTTTAAATAGTTGATAAAAAAAAAACTTAATAATGGCAGGTTTTGTTAAAATTATCTTGCAATATATAATGCTTGTAGGCAAATGTATGAAAAATCTAGCTCTTTAAGCTGTTTTATAAAATATGCCAGATAAGCTGTTTAAAAAAATTGCTTAAAATTTACCAAAATTAAATTATATAAAAAAATTAGGTTAATACTACTATTTAAAAATCAATTAAATAGCAAAAAAGCTTATTTTTTAAGCAGAATAATGAAATATGCAAAAATAAGCTTGTTAAAAATTTTTCTAAAAAACATAAATATTGCAAAATTTAACAAAATTATCTTACATTTTCCAACTTTGTTTATTTTATTAGTTTTAACTATTGCTCACACTTTCTCCTTGCAACATTTTGAACCATAATTTTTATTTACATACATATGTACATATATTTTTCTGATTTACCTTCCATTAATTATTATCCTCTGTTTTAATTACCTTAATATTTATTCTTGCCTTAAGCTGTTCAGTTTTATGCATTATTTCCTTAAGAAATTTCTTCTGCATGAGTTTTAAATACGTTTCTTTTCAAATACTTTAGGACTAATTTTGTATTTTTTAATTTCTTTTTAATTATTTACTACTACATTATTTGCAAACCAGTTACTCTGTTTTATTTGCTTAGAGGTTAAGCTGGAAGAGAAACTGAAGAGAAAATATAATAAAAGAGCAAAATACCGTTTGCTCTAATAAATTGCAACAATAACAACTACTGGTATGTATTTAACATTATAAAGTAGGGTTTGCCATAAACAACAACCAAACAAAAACACTATGACAGCCCCTTAAGGGTAACAGCAACAACAATAAGCCATAGAATGTAAAACAACAACAAAAACAACTTTAAAAGTACCAACCTTAAGGCAGAAAATAAAACTTAATAAATGTTGGAAAAACACTACAAAAAAAGTAGCTGACCGTAAGGCACGAATTGTAAAAAAATAAAAACTAGAAAGTAGTGAATAAATAAGCAATTTATAGAAATTATTAAAACAAAAGATTTTTACTGCTAGAAAATACAAAATTTCACAATTTCTTTAAAAAAAAACTTTATGTTTATGAAATGATTAATGGGTATTTTGAAAATGTCTTACATTATAAAAAAAACATTTGACATTAAACAATGGCTTGTTAAAAATTGTGGGAAATTTTAAACTATAAAATTGTTAATTAATTAAAAGCATTAAGCACTTAAAAGCCCCTATACAAAAAACCTAAACGAAATAAAACAGAACAAGTTTCTTAAAAATTAATTAAAATGGAAATTAAAATACAAACACAAAATGTAATAAAATTTCTAACAAATTTCTTAAGCTATTAAAAGATAAACTTAATTTCTGAAACACAACATAAAAAATTATTATTACAACAAATTTCCTAATTAAAAAAATTAAAAAATCCACTTCATATTCATATTTAGTACTATGTATTTGTAAAAGTTAAAATATTGACACAAATTGCATTATTTTAACAACTACAGTTAATTAAGTTTAAAAACAATTTGTTTTTTTTGGGTAATTTACTACTTTTTTAAAATAGTAGTATTTTAGTACTATTTAAAAAGTTTAAAAAAGTACATGGTTTACTACAGCTAAACGAATAAGGCTTAAAAACAATTTTAAAAATAGCAAAATTTCTTAATTTACTACTTTTTTTTAAATAGTAGTAAAATTAGTACTATTTTAAAATTTTACTGTCACGAAATAATATGCTTAATTTTAAGAACTTTTAGAAAGTTCATTTAAAAAATGCTAGTTTTTTGCTAGTGTTTTGAAAATAGTAGTAGATTTAGTACTATTTCAAAATCTAATAAAATTAAGGTTTTTCATAGTTAAACTAAATAAGGCATAAAAAGGAAAAGAAAAATAATATTTTTTTTAAATTCCTTACTTTTTTAAAAATGTGTAGTAGTAAATTTAATACTATTTTAAAATTAAAAAAAATTCCACATTTTTTATAACTAAACTAAATAAGAAATAAAAAGAAAGCGAAAACCAGATTTTTTATTTTTACTACTTTCTTAAAATAGTAGTATATTTAGTACTATTTTAAAATTTTACTTTTACGAAATAATATGCCTAATATAAAGAATATTTATAAAGTTCATTTAAAAAAATGGTTTTTGAAATTTACTACGTTTTGAAAATAGTAGTAGATTTAGTACTTTTTCAAACTTTTGGAAATTCAAACTTTTTATAGCAAACTGAAGCAAACTGAATAAGGAATAAAAAGAAATTACAAGCAATAAAATTTTAATAAAATTTCTTAAATTTACAGCTTTTTGAAAATAGTAGTAGATTTAATTTTAAATATTTTTTTCAAGGAAAATTACAATTTCCTTACTATGGAGTTTGTTTGCTGTCAATAAATAGTGTATAAAAATCTGTATATTCTATTATTGACTTTTCATTCTTTTTCTATAAGTATTTCGTGACGAAGGTGTTGGTTTTACTTTGGCCACCAAGAGGTAATAAATGAGCCAATGAAGCCTTAATAATCTTTTGAATAAAAAAAAAAAAAAAAAACAGTTAAACTGTATATGTAACATGTATCATTGACCTTAGCCACTCATGGATAGTAATGATGGTGGCAATTGTTTAGCCAGCATAAAGTTAACTAAGACTTAGGGAAACAGTCAGTTTTTTTTTTATTTATTATTTAGTTTTCTTTTGAAAACAAGTGAACTCAATAAAAAAAAATTTTAGTTTAACCAAGTAAATGGTTTCAGAAGGTGACATTGTGCAGTGTTTTTGTTAATAGAGGTTGGTGGTTTGCTGTTGCAACAAAAGAGTTAAATGAAAAAAAAATAATGTTTTCCATTTAACATGTTTTAACTTTACTGTTAAATCTTATTTAATCCAATTACAAAGTGTTGGTCAGGCGATCTAACAATAGAATAATAATAAAAAATAACACAATGCAACATTAAATAAAGGGTTATAAAACAGTTAATTTAAAAATAGATTTAAAATGTAAAAAACTGGTGGCTTTTTATTATAACAGGGTTTTGAAATGAAAAGAGAACTTATAGGTACCTATAAACAATTTTTTATTTTTTAAATAAAACTAATTATTTTTATTCAATTAAACAGATATTATTTTAATTTTATTAAATTTACTTTAAAAAATTGAGAAAGAAAACTGATTAGTTTCATCTTATTTAAAAAAATTGCTGATGTCTTAATAAATTCACGTTATTTTGTTTTTCTCATGCTCTCCGTTTCCCCTCTCACTCTCTCTGCCAGTGCTGTCAAATTACTGGCCACTTAAAGTATTGCCATTATGTCCAGCCATTAAACTTGATCTTTTTCTTGTTGTTTATTTTTGCTTAAAAAAAACTATTTCTTTATTTATTTATTAACATCTTCCTCCTTCTTATGCTGCAAACAAACATATAACAAAGAATCATTGTGTTTCATTTTCCTCTATAATTTCTGTTCTTTTTCAAAAATAATTTTTTGTTGTTCTCTTTTTTTTTTGCTTTTTACCAGCTATGAAGTGTTGGGCACCGCTCACAGCTCATTTGTGGTTAATTTATGTTAATGTTGCTAATGGTAATTATAAAAAATTTTGTTTAGTAATCATATTTTAAAAACGTACCAGTTTTTTATTTTGAAGGCAGGATGCACAATTTTAGTATTGCTGTATTTTCTGTTGAATGTAATAGAGTAGCAAAGAATTTTAAGATCATTTTTGTACGTTTTTCATTTTAACAGAGATAATTTGAGGTTTTGTTGTCTGAAATATTAAATTTCTTTTAAGCAATTTGAAATTTTGTGGCTTTAATTACCTGGCAAATAGATTTGAGTTTCAAAATAATTCTGGAAAAGATTTATAATATAAGATCTTAAAGACAATTATAGGCATAACATAATTACAAACAGTTATTTAATTGCTTTAACCAAAATCTTTAATATGTAAAATAGTAGTAAATATACTACTTTTTTAACAATGTAAAAAAATTCCAAAAACACCTGTTCTTAATTAACCTTTAATTAGGCGCATGGGGTCAGGAGAAATTAATATTGAAAAATTTATACGCTAAAATGTTCGAGAATTTTATTTATGTTTTTAAATGAAAATATGTTATGTTTTTGTTTTTTTTTTATACATAATTAAAATAAATAACTTTGAAAATTTAACATTTTTATTTTTTTTTGTAATCCAACACTTGCAATAAACTTCGGGGTCAAGTAAGAACCCATGCGATTACTTGCGTGATTTTCTTGATGCGTTTAATTAAAGGTTAAACTACTCCCTTGTTAGCTAAATAAGTTCATTTAACTAAAATTTTTAATTTCCAAAATAGTAGTAAATCTACCTACTACTATTTTAAAAATGTAGTAAATAATTATTATTTTTATATTTTTCGCTTTGCACTTATTGCTTTTTAGTTATATTTTTCCAAATTTTTAAATAGTACTAAATCTACTACTATTTTCAAAAAGCAGTAAATTAAAAAATTTACTATTTTTCAGTGTGCTATTACTCCTTATTCATTTTAGCTATCTCAAAAAGTTTTTTTTTTGCAAATTTTTATTTAGTACTAAATCTACTACTATTTTACAAAAGTAATAAATTTAAAAAAAGTTGAATTTTTTGTAAATTCTTTAAATAAGTTTGCTAAAACAATCTAAGTTTTTGCAATATTTTAACTATTCGAAATACATAGTACTAAATCCACTACTATTTTCAAAAAGAAGTAAATTTCAAAAAAAAAGTTAGTTTTTTCCAATGTCCTTCATTAAAGTTCTTTAAATAACGCATATTATTTTGTAAATCGGATATTTTAAGATAGTAGTAAATCTACTACTATTTTAAAAAAGTAGTAAATGAAAAAAATTTTGTTTTTTTACTTTCTTTTTATTGCGCATTCATTTTAATTATGTCAAACAATTTAGTTTGCAAATTTTGAAATAGTAGTAAATCTGTTACTATTTTTAAAAAGCAGTAAATTTCAAAAAACTTTAATTTTCTCAATCGTCCTTTATTAAAGTTCTTAAAATAACGCATATTATTTTTTAAATGTAACATTTTGATATAGTACTAAATCTACTACTATTTTAAAAAAAGTACTAAATTATGTATAAAAAAACTTAATTTTTTGAAATTTCCTTGGTTAACGCTTTCAAATTTATGCAGTTCATTTAAAATTTTTAATTTTTTTTTAAATAGTAGTAAATCTACTACTATTTTAAAAAAGTAAAAAAAAAAAACATTTACACTTTTAGTTCTTACTACGAGTACTTCCATGGGCGTTTTTTTAAATAGTAGATACTCCTACTAATTTTAAAAAAGTATTTTTTATAGCAACAAAAACATTTCTTAATTGAAGGAAATAATTTTTTTTGCCCTTTCTTTACCAATATTGTTTTTATTACCAAACCGGGTTTGCCCCTTCAATTTGTTTTTGCTGTTATATTATAGCACCCTTTTTTTGGTCAACAGCAATATTGTTGTTACTTATTTTTTTTTCTAACATTTCTTTAGTTGTTTTATTTTTTATGGTTTAGAATTCATGTTAACAAGTTTTATTTAATTTTTGTTCGTTTTTTTTTTTGCATTTTCGAGAAACTAATCAGTTTGCCTTTCACGTTTCAGTTGTTTAGTACGAGTTTGTTTTTTTTATGTATTTATGTATGTATGTCTGTATGTGGGCCTTCCTGTCTCTTTCGTTTTCCAAATTGAAAATTCTATTTGGAATGTGTGCCTGGGTTTTTTTTTTTTTTTGTAAGGTTTGAAACTCTAGTTTAGAGAGCTATTGTTATATTGTTGCATTCAATAATTAAATCCTTTTATTGCATATAGACTTCATTCATTCATTCATTCCGTTCACTCTTGTCAATAATAATGATATTCATTCGTCATTCAGGTCTCATCGTTTATGTTCGTTTTTTTCTCTTTGCTTTTTGTTAAATCGTGACTACTTTTTTGTTGTTTAGTACAAAAGCTTTCAATTGGAAACTGTTGTTGTGTATTTGTTTATTTTGGTTTCCTTTTATAAACAATCTATAGTTATTGTAAAGATAGGCTGACTGACAGTTAGTCATTATAAGTCAGTTTTTAAATCCATTTAAGAAGATTTAATTAAGTGTAAAGGAAATACATAATTTATATTTCTTATTATTGTTTATTGCACCTTTTTTTTTTTAAGATTTTGGTAATTATTAAAGCTATAGGTCTTTTTTTTATAAAATATTGAAATAAAATTTTAAATAAGACCTAAAGCTTTAATAATTACCAAAATCTTGGAAATAATTTATTTTGTAAATAAAAATGGCCTTTTTTGAACGATAGAAACGTTTAAAAAGTAAAAAGGTTTCAAAGTTATTTTAGTTGACATAATTCTTAAAGCATTTCATTAAACATCTCAAGTATCGTTCCTTTTTTTTCAATTAAACGAATATGGAAAAAATTTATGATTTTATAAAGTATTCTCTTAAAATTCTTCATGTTTTCATAATAAACATTCGTTAAGTTTCAAAATGATTCGTTATATTGAAATTAAGTTTATATGAGAGATTTTACAGTGTTTAGGTATAAGAAACATAATTAAACATTTTTCTAATATGCTTATTTTTCAAAACGAAGTTTCGTTAAGTTTCTTATTCGTGCGCTAACTGCTCATAAATATACTATTTAGGATTCTAAGTTGCCAGGCAGTATGAATCTGATTTTAAAGATTTTCCAGGATTTTTACTTAACGAAAAGTTTCAATATGTTTTGTTAGGTCAAAATTAAGCCTATAAATAAGTTCAAATAAAGTGCAGTATTCAAGAACCGACTTGAGAATTTTTCTAGGATTTTCAGCTCTCGAAATAAAGTTGCCTTAAGTTTTAAAAATGTTCGTTAGATTAAAAGTAAGTTCATAAAAAGGTTTAAATATGAAGTAGTATTGCAAGACCGGTTTTAGAAACTTTTTAGGAATTTTGGTTCTCGAAATAAAGTTTCGTTAAGTTTCAAAAAATTTCATTAAGTTAAAATTAAGCTCACAAAAAAACTTAAATAGTATGTAGTATTGCAAAACCGGTTTTAGGTAAGTTCTAGGAATTTCAGTTCCCGAAATAAAGTTTCCTTAATTTTCAAAAAATTCCGTTAAGTTCAAATAAAGCTTACATATAAGTTTAAATTAGGTTGTAGTATTAAAGAACCGGTGTTAGATAATTTCTAGGATTTTTGCTTCTCAAAATTAAGTTTCGTTAAGTTTCAAAAAATTTCGTTAAGTTTAAATTAAGCTTAAATATGAGTTTATATAGGCTGTAGTATTAAATAACTAGTTTTAGAAAATTTTAAGGATTTTTGGTTCTTGTAATAAAGTTTCGTTAAGTTTCAAAACCTTTCGTTAAGTTTAATTTATGACCATAAAAAAATTTAAATGACCTGCATTATGCTAAACCGGGTTAAATTTTTTTCTAAGTATTTTAGTTTTCGAAATAAAGTTTCGTTAAGTTTCATTTAAGTCCATAATATAATTAAACTAGCATGTGGCAAACTAAAACAGGTTTTATTGTTTCCTTAACGAAATAAAGTTTCGTTAAGTTTTTAATAATCATGTTACGGTCAAAAAAACTGTTTATATAACATAAATAACTCTGCTATAAAATTATATGTAATTTAATTATGTATAAAGCAATATTCTCTTTGTTAATTTATCTCTCTACCATAATAAATTTTTGACCAGATTTCAGTTATTTAGCACTTTAACTTTACAGCCAAAAAAATATTGCTGTGATTCATAATGATAAACAAGCGTTTTTTGTTGGGGCCAATCGTTTTTTGTTTAACACGCCAAACTAATGCCATTTTTCCACTAAAAACTATATAAAAAGATTTATGAGCTTTCGAGTGTTAATGACCTTTTTTATCACCCAAAACCAAAATACCAACCCGAAAAAAAAACCTTAAAATTCTGTTTGTATGTGAAATTAAAAATGCATTGGACCAGCAGAAAAACGCATGTGCTTTTACACAACAACAAAAAAATATACAATTTCAAATGAAATTTAATGGATTTTTTTCTCTACAATACATCACATGGAAGAACAATCATCATCATTACAAGGAATGTGTAACAAAAGGTTTTTCAGCTTTTTTTGTACAACAGCAAAAAATAAAAAACAAATAAGAGATGGATGCTTCAGGTATTTGTTAAGCTGCTGATGTTGAGTTACTGCTGCTGTGAATGCTGGTGATATATATTTTCAGGTCTGTGTAATAATGGTTTTTAGAGGTAAACAGAGTGAACCCCGTGGCATCATTAATCTTTGGCTTGTTTAAAATATAAAAAAAATCCGACATTTCCAAGATCTTATTGGTATTTGGTGGTAAAATGCATGAATAAGACAAAGCTTAAGCATTAAATGTTGTAAGTAAAACTGTTAATTTAAAATACAATTTCATGTGAAATTTCCTCAATTAAAGAATCAAATTTTTCAAGATTTAAATATAAGATTTCATAATAAATTTGTTTTGCCAGACTGGCTTGATATAAAGTTTTTGAAATCGCTTGTTATTAAACAAAGTTTTGTAGTACAATCCGCCTATAACTGGATTTTTTCATATAGGAAAGTTTTTTTTCTTGAAAATTGCTTTATTTCCATTCACATTTTTCTACGGTTTCTAACTCTCCATTAATCTAATATTCATATTAATGAAATTGTTAAAGTCTTTAGTTATATAATACAAAATTTCTTAGAAATCGGTTAAGTTTAACCAGAGTTACGCAATAAAATCCTTGACCACCTCATTATTAATTAATATTCATTTGAGTCATAATTAGAGCTAACTTTTAAGTGCTCTTATTAAATCTTAACATGAATCATAGAAAAAGAGTAATCAATTACTCACATTACCAATAAACCTTAAGCTGTAATAAGAGATGCTTTTTAATTACTCTTATAACATCTAAACATGAGTCATTTGTGATGTGTACTTAAAGAGCTAACAAGATTACTCACTCTCTTCACAAAGGTAACAGCAGCACAGTAATAAAAGAGCCAGGTAGCAGTATTAATGTAATAATTAAAAATTCAACCATTTTTTATTCAACAATTTTTTATATATTTGTAAGCCGCTTATAACCTAAATCTCCTTATCAGTTAATAATATTAATATTTTTTTAACAAACAAAACAAATTTCTAGTATTAGTTAACAAATTCTTTGTAGACTAGTAGATAGGCACAGAGAGGCACACAAACTGCATTCTCCTACTCTTAAAGCTGCCTAATTTAGCAGCCATCGTTGTATTTGGCCAACAATTTCCAATACATTTCCAAGGGTTAAAAAAAACAATTCACCATAATAAATGTATTTTTTGGTTGAGGGTTTTTTACACACAGAACAGCAATAAAATTAATGGGAAATGTTTATTTCGTGTGAAAATTAATGAATAATTTAACAAATGTTTACTTAAACTAACCTTAAATAAAGGAAATATTAAAAATTTACATTTCCTTCAAACAAAATAATATAGAATTGCCAGCTAAAGCTTTCATTTAAGAAACTAAATGTTTCGTTAAGTTTTTTTTTCAAATTTTATTAAGTTAATAAGCAATTAAATTCAAACAAAATAATATATAATTGCCAGCTAAAGCTTTCATTTAAGAAACTAAATGTTTCGTTAAGTTTTTTTTCAAATTTTATTAAGTTAATAAGCAATTAAATTGTGTGTAGCAAAATAAATCAGATTTTAAAATGTTTCCAAGTTGTTTAGTTCTGGAAATATAGTTTCGTTAAGTTTTCAAGCCATTCGTTAAGTTGAAATTATAGCAATTATTATAGTTAAATATTATGCAGTAATGTGGATCAGCTATTAAAATGTTTCAAAGTGTTTTAGTTCTCGAAATAAAGTTTCGTTCAGTTTCAAAAACTGTCGTTAAGTTAAAAATAATTCAATTAATGGCTTTAAATGGATTAAAGGATATAAAAAATGGTTTTTAAATATTGCTAAAATGTTTAGTTCTAGAAATAAAGTTTCGTTAAGTTTAAATTAAGCAACTATAAACCGTTTTTAAAATGTTGCTAAGTTTTTTAGTTCTCGAAATAAAGTTTCGTTAAGTTTTAAAAACTCTCGTTTGGTTTAAATTAAGCAATTATGTATATGAGTTTAAATGGACTAAAGTATAGTAAAACTGTTTCTAAAATGTTGTTAAGTTTTTTAGTTCTCGAAATAAAGTTTCGTTAAGTTTTAAAAAAATTCGTTAAATTGAATTTAAAGCAATAAATCAGTTGAAATGGATTAAAGTATAGTAAAACTTTTTTAAAATGTTGCTAAGTTTTTAGTTCTCGAAATAAAGTTTCGTTAAGTTTTAGAAACATTCGTTAAATTGAATTTAAAGCAATAAATCAGTTGAAATGGATTAAAGTATAATAAAACTTTGTTTAAAATGTTGCTAAGCTTTTTATTTCTCGAAATAAAGTTTCGTTAAGTTTTAAAAACATATAAGTTTAAATAGCCTGTAGTACGCTAAAACCAATCTTAAAATATTTCTAAATTGCTTGGTATTCGAAATAATGTTTCGTAAAGTTTTTAAAACTTGCGTTAACTTAAAATTAAGCCATTATATAAGTTTAAATGGTATGTTGAAAATTGGACTTAAAATGTTGCTAAGCTGATATGTTTGTGCTAAAATATTTCGTTATGCTGAATTTAAGCTTAGATGTAAGTTTCATTAAGTTTCTAAATCAATCGTGAAATAAAAATGTTTGCACTTAACTAACTGAACAACGTTCAATATTTCTCTCTGTTTATAAAATGTCTTTAATTTTTTCTTAATCTATGTTTTATATACTTTTAGTTGGTCCACAATCTTTTTCATATCCTAGGCTTCTGTTCTTTATATTTGTCTCTGTTTACATGTTTTTAATTGGTCCCCAATCCTAATACTATATTAGTCAAACTGAGCTTAATATTACTAAAACAAGCAAGTTTTTAGTTGGTCTCCAATCTTAGCACTATCGATGCTTAATAGTGCTTAATTTTTCTCTCTGTTTACATATATATGAGCTGGACCCCAATCTAAATGCTATGCCGGCCAAGCTGCGCTTAATTTGTCTCTCTATTTACATGTTTTTTTTAATGGTCACCAATCTAATTACTATACCAAGCAAGGTGTGCTTAATTTGTTTCTCTTTTTGATTTGGTCCCAACCAAACTGTGCTTAGTTTTCCTCTCTGTTTACGTTTTTAGTTGGTCCCCAATCTAAGTACTACATTTGCTAAGCTGTGCTTAATTTTTGTCTCTGTTTTTAGTTGGTCCCCAATCTAAGTACTACACCAGCCAAACTGTGCTTAATTTTTTCTCTCTGTTTACATTTTTAGTTGGTCCCCAATCAAAGCATTACACCAGCCAAACTGTGCTTAATTTTTCACTTTATTTACATTTTTAGTTGGTCCCCAATCTAAGTACTGTACCCAACAAGCTGTGCTTAATAGTTTTAACACAAACTGGTTTTTAGTTGGTTTCCAATCTAAGCACTATCTATGCCTAATCGTGCTTAATTTTTCTCTCTCTCTCTCTTCACATGTATTGAAGTTGGTCCCCAATCTAAGTACTATGCCAGTTTAGCTGTGCTTAATTGTTCTCTCTTTTTACAAAATGTCTGAAACTGGTCCCCAATTTAAGTATTATGAATGGATAACTGTGCTTATTTGCAATGACAGTTGACGTTTTCCTAAGCAGTGTTGCATTTTTAAGAAAAATTAATATTTAATTTATAAATAATTAAGTATTTAAGTAAAACTTTAGAATACTCCCGAAAACGTATACAATAACTTTGAAAATATTAAATGAATTTCAGTTTCATTTTATAGTAGTCATAAATTATTACTTAAAACAAATTAAAATTTGCCTTAATGACCACCCACCCTAATTTTTCCGAATTTTCTTAGAATTCATATAAAAAAACGTATTTGTTCTGGTTTGTTAACATTTTGTTTATAAACATTAATATATTGTTAATGTTTTTAATACATAACATCTTGTTTTAATTAACTGCAACACAAACTTGCCACCTCAAGCCAAAGGAATAACAAATGTTTGGGAAACATATAATTTTATGGTTTTATCTTTTTTAATAAAATCTTGTGTTTAGATTATCTCGGGAAATATTTAAGATGACGTTAAAATTACACAAATATTTTGGGGTTTTCCTTTTTTATTAGTCACTAAAGAGGGGGTGCGTTAAGGGGTAGAATGTTGGAAAGTTAAACACAGCTGTGTCATTTTACATAGACTACTTTGAAAACATATTTGAATATTGTTTTCATTGTTGTAATCTCTATTTGTTTTAAATGTTTTCAATGCATGTTTACATAAAATGTCAATTAAAAGTTGTAATTTTTTTTTTAAGGGGGGGGGGGGGGAAGTTGTAGAAGTAAAAAAAAAATATGATTTACAATGCAGTTTTTTTTAAGGGTGGTTTAACATAAGCTAAAGTACTTTAACCTCAATAGGGCCAGCCAGGGTGAAGTGATGAATTTTTATCACCCAAATTGTTAACATAGATAAAGAAAGAAGAAATGTTTGTTGGTTTGGGTATATAATTGCTTGTACATGGAAATTTGTTAAACAGAAATGTCAAAATTATTTTCATTTGTTTAATAAATCTTTCTGAACTTAATTAAAATTTTTTATTTTAAATTACTTTAACATTTTTTGTTGCATGCTGAAAAGATTAAAAATTTTGTTTAAACTATTTATAATTAAGTCTTAAAACTCTTATATATTTATTTTAAAGCATTTTTTAGTTCCTTTGTATTATTATTTGTTTGAAATCAGTTTAATCTAAAATTTTTAATTTTGAGGTTAAGTTGAAAAAAATCTTAATTCTTGGTTTATTTTAACAATTATGAGCTGCAATAAAATATTAAATGTTTAAAACTACTTTCTATATTATTTAATAGCAAATAAAGTAAATAATAACATTTTTACATTTTGAGGTTAGGTTGAAAAATTTTGCCATTTTAAGGAAATATGGCTTAAAATTGGTTATTTTAAAAACTAAAACATTTATATAGGTTATTTTATTAAAATACAATTTTTAAATTTCAAAGTTAGTTTGAAAACCCTTTTTACAGTTGATTTTAATTAATAAAAGTTTATTACACTATTTTTTTATTATTATTTTTCTAACAAAATACCAGCTAAAAATTGTATTGCTAACTTAGCAATAACCAATGTGGCCATAAATCAAATACAAGTCACTTTCCAAAACATTTTTCAATTTACTTAAAAGCTATAACTAACAATTGTCATAACAGTGCAAATGTTATAGAAAAAAATCCAGCAAACAACAATTTAAAGCCTTAAAATGTTTCTCAAAAAATAACAAATACAATAACACTAATGACATCATTGTCAAGCAACCTCTAAAAAGAAATTTGGGGGGAGATTTGATTTTCCAAAAAAAAAAAAAAAAAAAAAAAACTTAAAACAATTTCAAATTGGAAATTTCCATTCGAAAATGAAGTCATCATACAGAAAGGCCGTTTGTTGTTGTTAAAACATAAAATTTCCCCCTTCTCTTAACTGGAAAAATTCTCATAAATTTAATAACCATAAATTGATTTATGTCTCTAACCATAAACATTAAGATCATTTCGTTTATAACAAATTCATCCCTTTTTTCTACTTTGGCAATAATAATAAAGACAAAAAGTTTTTATTTTATACATATGTACATAGATAAGTATTTGTCACTTTATTTGCAGAAAATTCTGCTGGCGCAAAGGAAGATGTACGGAAATGTGATGTTGATAAAATATTTGGTTTATGGCCAAACATTAAATAGTTTTTATTTGCTTCAAAATTTTACTAAAAGCCTGCTGTTTATATTAAATTCAATTTAATGGAAGAATAAAACATTAAAGTGTTATAGATATTTGAAAAAGGGATGAAAAGAATAGGCAAATGTTTGATTTAAAAGAGTAATTTGAAAACAATATTTCTCTGTGTGTAAATGAGATTGGTCCCCTATCTATCCACTATAACAATCAAGCTGTGCTTAATTTGGCTCTATAGTTACATACTATCCTAGTCCAGCTGTGCTTAATTTGTCTCTCCATTTATATATTTTTAAAATAGTGTCCAATCTAAGTACTACCCACCCAAGCATAATTATAACCTTCACCTTCATGAGAAGGCTATATATAAGTTTGTCATTCCGTTTGTAATTTGTAATAGCGGAGTCTATTAAGCCATGTCCGTCTGTCTGTCTGTTGAAATCAATTTTCTGAAGTCCCCAGATATCTTCGGGATCCAAATCTTCAATAATTCTGTCAGATATGCTACCGAGAAGTTTGCTATTTAAAATCCGTCCACAAATAACGAAGATATGAGCAAAAATCCAAGACAACCTTTGAAAATGTCATCAAAAAAACTTAGTGTATTAATATTGTTCATCAACAGATGGCGTTGATCAAACAAAGTTGTGGCAACATTGTATACAAGTACCTAAAAAGACAACAATATTATTCAACTTTTATGTATTATATTTTTGACAGCTTTTTGAACAAAACGTTCACTATAAAAATAAACTTTCTAGAAGCAACAAGCGAAGAAAAAAAGACTTTTAATTCTAGAAAAACTTAGAACATAATTGTTCGAATTATAGTGACAACCTATAAAGTGTTCGAAAACTTTAAGTGTGTTCTTAAAGCGTAATATCCCAGCATACCATTCTAGAAGCGCTCCGTAAAAGGAGTTAGAAAAGAGCCCAACTAAGGAGCATTTTCGGAGCGCTCCGCAAAAGGAGTCAGAAAAGAGTACAACATTTTCGAAGCGAAAGAAAAATTTGTTTGTTACTGTCCTGAGTCGGCACGCAGTATGACTCAGAAATTCCACTTAATTATGTGTGTACCAAAGCGTTGTTGTCCTGTTATTTGTGCTTTGAACAAAAAAAAAAACATAGCTGTACCACATAAGAATGATCAAAACAAGATTACACAGAGCCCAAAAAAAACCTCATAAAAGACTCTTTTCTGACTCTGTTCTTAATTTGTCTCTCTATTTACATGTTTTGAAAATAGTCCCCAATCTTGGTGCTAACCTAGCCCAGCTGTGCTTAATTTTTCTCTTTGTTTTACTTGTTTTTAAAATGGTCCCCAATCTTAGTACTATGCCCGCCCAGCTGTGCTTAATTTGTGTCTCTATTTAAATATTTTTAAAATGGTTTTTCTCTCTGTTTATGTTTTGGAGATGGTCACCAATCTAAGTACTATATTAACAATTTGTGCTTTGAACAAACAAAAAACACATAGCTGTACCACATAAGAATGATCAAAACAAGATTACACAGAGCCCAAAAAAAACCTCATAAAAGACTCTTTTCTGACATTATCTAAGAGCTCTTTTAGAGCCCAAAAAAACCCTCATAAAAGACTCTTTTCTGACATTATCTAAGAGCTCTTTCTGACGGACCATTTTCGAACGAAACAATTAAAAAAACTTGACGCTTTTATTTTGCAATAAAAGGAAATAAACCAACGTTTTTTAAAAGGTAAAAACGCAACAATATAATATATATATGTATGTATGTATATAATATAATTATGCATCCACAACAAAGGTGAAGGGTATATAAGATTCGGCATAGCCAAATATAGCACTCTTACTTGTTTCTCTCTGTTTGCTTGTTTTTGAAATTGGCCCCATTCTTAGAACTATGCCTGCCAAGCTGTTCTTAATTTGTCTCTCTATTTACATGTTTTGAAAATAGTCCCCAATCTTGGTACTAACCTAGCCCAGCTGTGCTTAATTTTTCTCTTTGTTTTACTTGTTTTTAAAATGGTCCCCAATCTTAGTACTATGCCCGCCCAGCTGTGCTTAATTTGTGTCTCTATTTAAATATTTTTAAAATAGTTTTTCTCTCTGTTTATGTTTTGGAGATGGTCACCAATCTAAGTACTATATTAACAAAGATGTGCTTAATTTCTCTCTTTGTTATTGGGGTTGTATTTTTGTTTCTAATTCGTTTAATTTCTTGTTAAATAGTATTTAAATTGTTATTTATTGAGTTTTAAAAATAGTTAACTTTATAAAGGGTTAAACCTTATCAAATCTCATTTTAATGATTCTATAAACAACAAAGCAAAGCATCAATTCTTATTACAAAAAAAAATACCTAACAACAATTCCTTTACCAAGTAAAACTACGTTAAATAAAGTACAAAGCCAGCAAACAAAAGAAAAATACTCTGGCTGCTGGGTAATGTAATGAATTTCCTTTTTGATTTTGTAATTGAAAGTAATGCTATGCTGTTGCTATTCATGACTGACTAACTGAATGACTGGCTGGCTCTATGTTTTATTTACTTTATACACATTTTTTTTTTACAACTTTTTCTATGTCATCATCTTCCTAGCAGTTGTAATGTTAATCATGGGAACCAGCAAACATTTTCCCAACCATACATACAGCTGCATACCTGTACGTATGTACATATCTATTAAAAAAATGTATTAAAAATGCTTAAGGTAAAAACTATTTCTGTTTCATGAGGCAGTTGTTCCTGTTTCCATAAAA
The DNA here is from genome assembly GCA_950370525.1 of Bellardia bayeri. Lineage (NCBI taxonomy): Eukaryota > Metazoa > Arthropoda > Insecta > Diptera > Calliphoridae > Bellardia > Bellardia bayeri. The sequence goes on along the minus strand of OX493266.1, from coordinate 5,508,457 downwards.
GAGTTTTTGATTTCTTTTGAGCTGACTCTGGACACACTGACAAAAAAGTGACCAAAAACTTTGTTAAATTTTTTTCTTTAATTGCAACATAAACTTGGTTAACTAATGAATAGTTAGGGCCCTGCTAGACTAACAAAATGAGTCAATGATTTTCTTGCTTACCACACAAATTAACCTTAAATTTAATTACACATGTTGTTTTTTTTGGCAGCTAAAAATTCAATTTAAAAACTACATTCTAAAGCCATATTTTATGAAAGTTATCTTTTTCGTTTAAATCTATTTTTAATGATTCTTGCCTTTTACAACAAGAACCTGCACTTAACATACATTTCAAAAGCCACTAATTCCTAAAATTAAGCCAGATTTTTTAGCTAGTACGTAAAAAATAATCTAGTAACCTATTTTGGAGGTTAGACATAAAAAAATTAGGTGCTTAACATTACAGGTATAAGTAAAACAAAAGGCGGCTTAGAAAAGAAAAGCCAAAACAACAAAAACAACGCCTCTCAACTATTAACAACAAACAATTTTTTATAGCTTATTAAATTTTTGAAAAGTTATGGCCATAAATTTGTTCAAAAATAATAATTTTGTATTAGAAAAAAAAAACACAGATAAAATCTAACTTACCACTGCTTTAGAACACAACATAATGTTATAGTTTTATTTTAAGTGAAGCTGAACACAAATTACGAGTACATATAAATCTAGTTTGAGACAAACAAAAAAAAAAAAAAATACAGCCATAAATTTTTAAGCAAGCCAATTTTAGAGAAAAATAAATATAACAATTCGGTTTATTTAAAGTACCCAATCTTAATACTATAGAGGCCCCGAGCTGTGCTGTTCATAACATGCCTTCAACTGGTCACCACTCAAAGTACTATATGCACCAAGCTGTGCTTAATTTACTCTCTGTTCATAACATGCTTTCAACTCGTCCCCAATCCAAGCACTATGAGCTATAAGCTATGCTTAATTTTTCTTGCTGTTCATAGCTCTTCTTAATTTACTCTCTGTTTATAATATGTCTCTCTGTTTATAAAATGTATGAAACTGGTCCCCAATCTAAGTACTCCAAAAGGAAAACTGTGCTTAATCTGACTCTCTGTTTATAAAATGTATTAACTGGACCCCAATCTTAGTACTACAGAAAGAAAGCTGTGCTTAATTTTTAGTAACTGTAATCATGTAGCAAATATTGCACTATATATGTACATACATTTATTTCCAATCATAACTTTAACTTTTTGAAACGTTTTTTTTTTACTATAAAATGCCTATAACAAAAAATTGTGCTAATTTCATTTTAATTATTTGGGAAACTGGTTAACTTTCGTTAAGAATGTGATGGTTTTTACAAAATTTTAAATTTAAAAAAAAAAAAATACAGTATATTTTAGGTAAAAAAAACTACAAATTTCAACGAGTACATACATATACATACTCGTATTTATTTTATAAATGTTTGCTAAATTTTCATTATTTTGTGGTTCATTGTTTCGATTACTAGAGTAAAGTATATTAATTATTAACGATTTATACTGCTAAAATTTATATTTAGGCTTGTCGAGTTGCCACCTTTTTTTCTTTTGTGATTTTTATATAAAAATTCTTATCATTGCAATTACTAGAGTTGTGTATATTAACTATTAACGATTTCTACTGCTAAAATTTATATTTCGAGTTTTGGAGTTGCCACCTTTTTGTTAACTTTTTATTATTTTGTGGTTTTATATAAAAATGTTAATTTTTTTTCAATTACTAGTGTTAAGTATATCAATTATGATTAATTTCTACTACTAAAATTTATATTTCCAGCTTTGGAGTTGCCACTTTTTTGAGAATTTTTATTATTTTCTAGTTTTTTATATTAAAATTCTATTTTTTTTCATTAATAGACTTATGTATATTAATTATTAATGATTTATATTGCTAAAATTTATATGGTTGCCACGTTTTTGTTTGATTTTTTATTATTATATAATTTTCAATTAAAAATCCTTATTGGTGCAGTTGCTAGAGCTATGTATCTTTACTATAAATGATTTCTGTTGCTAAAATTAATATTTTGTTTGGCGATGTTGCCACCTGTTTCCTAACATTTTATTATTTTGTGGTTTATTTATTGTTTGTAATATTTAAGCTAAATATTTTATTTGTGAATGATTTTTGCTGCTAAAATTAATATTTTGGTTAATGGAATTGCCTATTTTGTTAATTTTTTATTATTTAGTGATTTGTATATAAAAATTTCTATTGAAGTGAAAATTTTCTTAAAGTACACTTGAAGGCTACTTTAATTTTTTATAAATATGGCACTAAGTGTTTTAATTATACATGATTGCTGGTATTGATATTAATATTTTGGTTTGTTTAGTTGCCACCTTTCTGTTAAAATTTTATTATTTGGTTTTTATATCAATTTTCAATTATTTAGCCTAAATGTTGTAGTTATGAATGATTTCTTCTGCTAGTATTAATATTTTGGTTTGTGGTGTTGCCACCTTTTTGTTTACATTTTATTATTTTGTAGTTTTTATATAAATTTATATAGGCTGAATGTTTTGATTATAGATGTTTTTTGCTATTGAAATTTACATTTAGGTTTGCAAAGTTGCCACCTTTTTAAACAAGTTTTCTTATTTCTGTTTTTTTAAACAAAATTGTGGTAATTTAAGTAACGTTTAAAGCAATTTTATACTAAGTAATGCAAAATGTTAAAGAATTTTAAATTTTAAAGCAAAAAGTTTCCAGCTTTTTGAAAATGTAATTTTTTTTTTAAATTTTAATGGAAATATTTCGGGTAATTTATTTGTATTTAAGCAATTTTTTATTTTTTTACTTTATCTCTTAAGGTTATTGAGTGAACTAAATCTTAGTGTTTATGATTTATTTACTTTTCAGCTGAGAAATTATCTAATCTTTCATTATCTTTTTACAGAAAAATATAATAAACTTTTTATTTAAATAATTAAATAGATATATTTGTCAAAAAAAAAAAAACCTTAGGGATTATGTTGAATTAATGTTATAGGTTGCTTTATTTAAATTAGTTAATTAGCTTTAATTAGTTCATTTTAAATGCTTTAAAAACATATTTGCGTTTGTTTAAAGATAAATTCAAGAACCTAATTTACATAGAAACCAGAATATTGCAACATGGAATATTTTCAAATTCCAAGTGTTTGGACAAGTTTTAAAATGATTATATAATTTAAATAAGAAAATTGTCAGCTGATGTTATTTAACAAATAAATTCATAAAATCTACCAAGTCTAAAGTAAATATTTTAAGTTATTAACTGTGCTTGCGTACGTCATACGCTTTTAGTAGGGTTTCACATGTGTAGCCAAGACAACAACCCTTCTAAATGAACATGTTTAGATTTATTGTTTAGTTTTTTTTTTGTTACTTACCTGTTAATAAAATATTTAGAAATAATACTGCTGCTATGGCGGTCGCCAATGGTTTAATATTTATTTTGCCTATAGGCCCCATTTTTGTTGTTGTTGTTATTTTTGTATCTGCTGCTTTCGTTTTGAACTGTGCGTTGTGCTTGCTAGTCTTTTGCTAAATTGATGTTTGTTAGTTTTATTTTAGATTTTTTTTATACTCTGTTGTTTTTTTTTCTTTTGCAATAAAACACAATATTTTTATTTAGATTTTTTAGTTATATTTTTAAAACAAACTGATGTTTTTTAGACTATAGTATTTAGACTCTATTTTTTTTATACAAAAAACATTAAATTTTTACACGATTTTTATACTGTAGATTTGTTCTCGATTTAATGAAATTGTTTTCTAGATTCATAGGTACATATATAAAAACAAAAATTATTGAGGTTTTTTATCGGTTAGAAAGTTTGAAAGCAAAAGCCACTGAAATTCGTCAATTATTCTTTTTGTATTTATTTAATAAAAAGCCATTTTTTGTAAAAGCTGTAAAGAGAAAAAATAAAGAAAATTATTAGTTAGTTTAGAAATTACAATTAGTAATAATTCTTAAAGCATTTTATGACTTTAATCGTAATTTAAAAAAAGTACTAAAAAAGTACTTTTTTAAAAATCGTTCTTTTCTGCCAAAATTTGATTATTTCACATCTTAAATAAAAAAAAATAAAATTTTCACTTTTAAAAAGGTACCAAAAAAGTACCAAATTAAAAAAAGTAGCATATAGTACAAAAAGTCCTTACAATAAAAAAAAATATATAAAAAATCATTATTTACAACAGATTTTATAAGCACATCTTAACAAATTTTAAAAAATTTACAGTTTTGGTATTTTTTTTAAATTATGTAAATAAGTACTTTTTTTAAAAATCAAAATTCACACTAAATTTTAATTTTTTAAATTTTAAAGTAGGTACCAAATTCAAACAGCTGCTGAATACAACAAAATTCACGTTAAATAAAAAAATTATTATAACTAATATTTACCACTTATTTTTTTTTGCTAAATTTTTTATAAAATTACGAAATACTTAAAAAATTACTTTTTTGTTACTTTTTAGCAAAATGGTTTAACAGGGCTAAAATAGCCAGAAATACCCCAGCAAAGACTTTAATTTAAATGAAATTTCTCAATAAATTGATTGCTAACTAATTTTACGGAAATTTCTGGGAAAATAACAGAAAAAAACAGAAATTTAAAAAGGTATTTTTTTTTTGGTCAAAACTAAATTTAAGGTTTTAAACCCCAATCAAATATAGCGCAATTACATGTTTGGATTTCTACGTTAAATTGTAATCATTTAATTCCTTTTAGAGTGAATTTTTTTTAGCAAATAACAACAATTTCCAAATAGTAATTTGGGTACTTTTTTTGCAACAGTTAAAATTCTAAAAATGTATCAGAATTTATGTTCCTTTTTTGGTTATTTTGAGCAGAAATCTTATTATTCACTATAAAATATTGGTTTTTATTAAAAGTAAATTTTGAAAAAAGTACTTTTTTGGTACTTTAAAAAAAAATTTTTTTTTTACTTATTATGTTTCTAAATGTATTTGTATTGAAAATAAGTTATTTTTAGGTAAATATAACGTTTCTGAAAAGTACTTCTATTCCTTTTAAAATAAAATTTCTTAGCTAAACAGCAAATTTTTAAAAAAGTACTTTTTTGGTACTTTTATAATTTTTTTTAAATTAATTTATTTTTAAATGTATTTGTATTGAAAATAAGATATTTTTAGGTAAATATAATATTTTGGTAGAAGTACTTTTTTGGTACTTTTTAGAAACCTTAAATTTTAAGTTACTTTACTTTATTTATTTGCAGCAAAAAAAAATATATCGTTAAAGTGGAATTTCTTAGCTAAACAGCAAATTTTGAAAAAGGACTTTTATGATACTTTTTCGAAAAAAGATTTTAAAAGTGTAAAAATTGTTTAGAATTTATGTTATTTTGTGCTATTTTGAGTAGAAATTCTTCTTATTCTCCATAAAATTTTGATTTTTTATTAAAATAGTAAATTTTTGAAGAAGTACTTTTTTGGTACTTTTTAAAAAATTTCATTTTTTTTTAAATAAATTTGTTTTGAAACGTATTTGTTTTGAAAATAAATTAGTTTTAGGAAAATATTACACTTTTTTAAAAGTACTTTATTGATTTTTTAAAAGGTTTTTAATACTAAACAAATTTTTTGAAAAAGTACTATTTGTATTTCTTTAGTTTTCATTGTAATCCTCAAAACTCTTGCAATATTTGTCTTGTCACTTGATTAACCCTTACTATACAGATTTAACTAAGCCTAACTCAATTTTTTTAATTTCCAAATCATTACAAAATTAAATAATCAATTTTCACAATAAAATTAATTAAAAATTCCTTGAAAGTACATTCACCAACCATTCCAACTGTTTTTTCTATCTTATTGTTTCTTAACTTTAAACAGCGACAGACAGACATACATACATACTAAATACCTAAACCACGTCGCCGCTAACGCAGTCGCCTCTTCAGAGACAGAGTTAAATGCCACTGAAGTTTTTTTTCCAAATGCCTGATTGTATACAAGTGCTGGGCTGTGCTGTGCTGAGCTGTTGGTTGATACTTGCATGGTGGCGGTAACGGAAATCATATGTTGCCTATTGAGGTAAAAGTGTAAGAAGCATCTAAAGAAAACACGTTTGTGGAATGCTTAATGATGCAGCGCGCACAAAAGAACCCCCTCTCCTGTCACTTTGTAGTGACAATGACAACAACTTCAACATTATACAGAATGCAACAACAAACGTAATAATGCATATGAATATTTTGAAATGTAGCGTATTATGCTGGCAAACAAAAGGATATTCTTCATACTTTACAGGTGTTCAGATGTACACATGTACATATGTATGCGTGTGTTAAATTGTGGCAAATACCAGTTAGTAAGTAGTGGCATGTTTGTTTGTTAGTGCGATGTTGTGTCGCATTGAAAATGTGTGAAAATTATGCTTGAGGAATGCTTAAATTCTTATTAACAAAAGACCCTAAGCATAGTTCCGAGGAAAAAAAAGACACACACACACTTAGAAGAAAAAGTCGTCATAAAAAGATCATTATCTTTAAGCATAACAATGATTGGGTTTAATGAATATTTATGTTTAAGGTTGGAACATTTTTACGTGTTGTATCATTCAAATTATGTTTAATATAAATCAGGAATTGCCAAACATTAAAAGGAGAATTTATTGAAATCCAAATATTTTAAGTTTTCTCATGTTCTTATATGAATTCTGTTACATTTTAAAAAAGTACTTTTTTGAAAAATTAAAAATATAGTTTTTGTGTTGAATAGTCACTGCTTTCTACAAAATTTTGGTTTCTAAGCAAAAATTTATAATTTTTCCAATAGTACTTTTTTGGTACTTTTTAGAAAAATTAAAAAAAATCGTTTTTTGTGTTAAATTTTCATTGCCTTTTATAAAATTTGGTTTTCTAAGCAAAAATTTAAAATTTTTCAAATAGTACTTTTTTGGTACTTTTTGAAAAATTAAAAATATCGTTTTTGTGTTCAATATTCATTGCTTTTATTTTGGTTTCTAAGCAAAAATTTTAAATTTTTCAAATACATAGTATGTACTTTTCGAAAAATTAAGAAAATATCTTTTTTTGTGTTCAATTTTCGTTACTTTTTATAAAATTCGGTTTTCTAAGCAAAATTTTATAGCACTTTTTTGGTGCTTTTTTAAACTTAGATTTCAGCTTGAAATTCCACTACTTTGAAGCTTGTTTTTTAAAGACAATTAATTTAAAATGTGTGAAAATTTTTAGTGTTTTCTGTTTTTTTTACAAAAAATTGTTAAACTTTTGATATCTAATATTAGAGAAAAATTTTTATTTAGCTGGTGTTCATTTATTTAATAATTCAAATATAATTTATTTAAAATAAAAATTTCCAAAAGTATTTTTTTTAAATGAGCTTTTTTAATATATTATTACATTCCTTTATAAAATTTGTAGTTCTGAGCAATAATTAAATTTTTTAAGCGAAAATTCTCAATTTCAAAGAAGTACTTTTTTTTGGTGCATACTTTAAAAAAAATAATTTTGATAATTTTCATATTAAAAATGATTTTTAAAATATAAATTTGTAGTCTTTTTTTCGAAATTCTGTTAATAGTACAATTTTATAAAAAGTACTTTTTAGGTAATTGTGTAAAACTCAAACAAATTATCAATTTTTCTCATACAATTTATATTTTTGAAGAAATTTTTCTTCTTTTAAGCAAAAATTCAAAATTTCAAATAAGTATTTTTTACTTTTTTGAAAATTAAATGAAAATTTTTGGAAAATGATACATAAGTTTCAATGCTACTTTTATGAATTTCTGTTACTAAACACTAAAACCAAAAAAGTACTTTTTTGGTACTCTTGTGAATATCGATTTTCTTTAATTAATTATCACCTCTATTTATAGGACTTGTATTGGCGGTGAAAAAACATTAACTTTTTAAATCAAAGTAGTCAATTTCAAAAAAGTACTTTTTGGTAATTTTTTGCAAAATATAAGTTTCAAAGGAATTTTATATTGCAATTTTTAAAAAATTTAATTAATTTGTTTAAATACCTATATAAGTTTTAATGCTACTTTTTAGAATTTCTATTGAAAAACACCAAATCTCGAATAAGTACATTTTTGGTACTTTTTTAAAAATTAGTTTTTCTAAGAAATTATCACTTTTTTCTACACATCTGGTTTTTCCAAGAAAAATTATAAATTTTTAAGCAAAAATTTACAATTTCAGACAAGTACTTTTTGGTACTTTTTCAAAAATCCTTTATGTAGAGGATTCTTTGTATTTCTTAGGATATTTTTATATAAAAACTGTTAAAAATCATTCTTGAAAAGAAATTTCTGTTTTAAAGATAAATTTTCATGGAATATTTTCGAAATTCAAAAAAGTACTTTTTGAGTACTTTTTCAAAAATTTATTCGGTAGGGGAATTTTTTATTTCTTTGCAGAATTTTTATAAAAATTTGAAAGATAAAGATAAAAAAAAAGTACTTTATGGGAACTTTTTTAAAAAATTCTTTTTTCATTTTTTTTTTCATTTTAAGCTAAAATTGTTGAAAATTAAAAATTTTTTAAGATTTGAAAAAAGTGCCAATAGAGTACCAAATTTAAATTTAAAGATTTTTTTTTAATAATAATTGGGTTATTTTAAGGGCCCGCTTTATATTACCAACAAAATTTTACAAATTTAGTTAAATTTGTTGTACAAATAATTAATTTAATATAAAAAATTTGTTTCATCGCTTGTGTTCACTAGTGTGTTTATAGTCTTCGAGTGTATTTGCAATTAAAATAATTTTAAATTCCTGTGAATTTTTTTTTCATTACTGTGCCTTTGTTTATAAACTGGTTTCATATTTCATTGCAGACAAAAACAAAAATTTCATTCATTAACATTTCCCATAAATATTTCCTTTCTTGTAATACGATTGAATAACACTTAAAAGAAATAATAAAAATATTACTATTTTATTATTATGTTGAAAAGATAGCTATAGATAAGGCACCAATAAAAATGAGTCATATGGCAGACAAATAAATTAAAATTTGAGTAGAATCGAAAGAAAAAAACTGACCAGCATTTAGAATTTTTCAACAAATTCTTACCGGCATGTTACTACATTTTTGTAATCAGTTGTTGAAATTATCTTTTTTTCTGCTAAATATTTATTCTACATGACATAATTATATGAAATCTGTTTAATATGAAAAGATAAAACTTTAAATAATCATTGTAGTAATAAAAAAAATTGTTATTTATGACTTGATTACTTGAATACGTTTACAGTCAATTCGTTTTGAAAAAACAGCCAACTGACAAACTCATTAGTACTGGTTTTATTTGAACAAGAGTTGGAATTGGGAACTCAAAGAGAGAGATTTTGTTTCCAAAGAGAGACAGTGTGGTGATCAACTGGGCTTTAAAAACATATTGTAACTTTATTATACCTGTTTTTTTTTTTTTTTTTTTTTTTTTTTTTTTTTTTTTGTTTCGACTTACGACAGGTAGCCAGTTTCAATGTGCATTCCAATTGTGGTTTTGTTAGTCAACCGTATCTTTTAATCTATCTGCAGCTCTCACTCTCTTGAAATTGTGTTTATCAAAAAGTAAATAAAAATATTGAAACAATCACACTAGACTACATATATTTCATAATGAACATTACAAAAACCACAAAATTTTCTTAAATTTAAGAACGAGTTTTTGGAAAATTATTATTTTTTTAAACTACATAGTAGTAAAAATACTACTTTTTTCAAAAAGTAAAAAATTTAATATTTTTCCTATAATATGTTTGTTACTTAAATTAGCTACAAAATGATAATATTTTTAGTTAAAAATGTGTAGTATAAAAAGTAGTAAATTTCTATTACTTTTAAACAAAAAATAAGAAAATTTTTAGTAAAATGTTATCTATAAAGAATAATGTTTTCAAAAACATAAAAATTGTTCAAATTAAAAATAGTAGTAGAAAAACTACTTTTTTCCAAAAGTATTATATTATTGAACTTTCTGTCTAGAATATAATTATTACTAAAAATAGCTAAAAAAATGCGAAAACTTTTGTTTAAAATTTTTCTAAAAAGTAGTAAATTTCTATTACTTTTTAACAAAAAGTAAAAAAATTGCCAAAATTTTTAGTAAAATGTTATCTATAAAGAAACATGCTTTCAAACACATAAATATAGTTCAATTTAAAAATAGTAGTAGAAATACTACTTTTTTCAAAAAGCAAAACAAAAAAATAAAATTTTTTCAATAGAATATGTTTATTAATAAAATTAGCTACAAAATGCGAACAATTTTGTTAAAATTTTTTGCAAAAAGTAGTAAATTGTTGCTATTTTTTAAGAAAAGTAAACAAATTTGCAAATTTTTTAGTAAAATAATTAAAATATGGAACCCTGAATTCAAAAACATAAAAATTTTTCATTTTAAAAATAGTAGCAGAAATACTACTTTTTTCAAAAATTATTAAACTTTCTTTCTAGAATATGTTTATTAATAATATTAGCTATAAAATGTTAACATTTTTGTTTAAAATTTTTTGCAAAAAGTAGTAAATTTTTACTAAAATGTTAACTACTTTTTAAAGAAAAGTGAAAAAAATTACAAAAATTTTAGTAAAATATTTAAGATATGGAAAAGTGATTTCAAAAACCTTAAAAATTTTTCATTTCAAAAATAGTAGTAGAAATACTAATTTTTCAAAAAGTATTAAATTTGTTACTTTTCTTGTCGAATTTAATTATTAACAGTAATATGTTCATAAAAATAGTAGTAACTTTCTACTACTTTTTAACAAAACCCATAAATTTTTTAAAAATTTTCCTCAAAATGTTTTCATTAGGGAAGAATGTTTTTAAAACCAACAACATTTTTCATATCTAAAATTGTAGTAGAAATACTACGTTTTTCAAAAAGTATTAAATTTGTTACTTTTCTTTGTAGAATAGGTATGTTGAATTATAATATTATGTGCAGAAAAACATTATTTTTCTTAATATAATTTTTTTTATTAAATAACTTTTAAGCTTTTGTTTTTTATAAAAGATTTTTTATTTTTATATATAAATTACTCGATATTTCGATGTCCTGTGGAAATCTTCTTCAGGAGTTATTTTATTTTAATATTTAAAAAATAATAAATTTTCTTTGTTTCTACCTATATGTTTCTATATTTTTTAAATACATATTAAAATAAAATAACTCCTGAAGAAGATTTCCACAGGACATCGAAATATCGAGTAATTTATATATAAAAATACCTAAATAATCTTTTATAAAAAACAAAAGCTTAAAATTATTTAATAAAAAATCATACAAAAAGGTCGAAGAAAATAGAATAAAATTATTAAATATTTTTTTAAAAAATATTAGTAAATTTCTACTACTTTTTAACAATAATCAAAAATTTTTCCAAAATTTATTTTAGAATTCATTTAAGAGGATTAAGTGATTTTAAAATCATAAATTTTAAGCATTTTAAAAATAGTAGTAGAAATACTACTTTTTTAAAAACATTCGAATTTAGTACTTTTTTCTGCAGAATGGTATTATTCTCAATATTTACTTTAAGAACAAACTTATTTTTTTAATGAATTTCCTTTTAATAGTAAAGTTTTTGCTACTTTTTAACAAAAAGCTGAAATACAAAACTTCTTGGATTATCATAAAAAGTTTAAAAACTTTGTTTATAAACTTTAGTTTAAGTTTTTTTGAACAATTTTCTTTTTAATTATACATACATACATATCATCAGTGTGCGTCAGTCACTGTATTTTTGATTAAAATTTTTGGTGTAAATTTTTCATAATTTTTACATTTGCGTAATTTTTTTGTATTTTGTTGCTTTTGTGCTGTGTATTGACTCCATTCATTCATTTGTAAAAAACATGTTTACTCTAAAAAAAAAAAGACTCATGTGTGTTACAAAGCTATAAAAACTGTTCACATGTCTAAAAGTGTCTTGGCCTTTGTAACTGAATTTAGCCGCATTTCGTTTGTAAAGTTGTTAAACAGCTAAACTAAAAATAGCTTTACATTAATGAAATCAACAAAAATAACAACTTATTACTTGCACTAGAAACATAAATGCTAGTAAGTGAACTAAAAAAATAGTTTTTATACTTTTGAGACTGTAAAATCAAAGAAAAGAAGTCAACAAAATGTTCATAAATTTATTGGGACAACATTTTAATTTGTTGTAGGTAATTTAAGAACAATAACATTATAACAAATATTTTGGGACAAAAAAAAATTTCTCACAAAATTTTTGTGACAAAAAAAATTGTCACAAATTTTTTTGTGACATAAACAAATTTCCCACTAATGTTGCACTGGTGATTAAATCTCCGTTTTGATAGCTGATCAGCAAGCCAGTTTACAACTATACCTATATAGATCTTTAAAATCGTGTAAAATTTTTTCAATATTTGAGTCATTTAAGTTCCAATAAGTTTTAAGGAAATGATAATAAACAAATTTTGACTTTGAAGACAAAATTCTCAAAAAAATTTGTAAGCTGATCAGCAAGTTTAAATAGAGTTTATAACAGACCATGTTAAATCTTGACAATCCAGGTAAAATTTTTCTTATTTCCAACACTTTACAATCCAACAAGTTTCATGAAAGTGATAATAAACAAATTTTGACTTAGAGGACTAAATTCTGTATTATATTGTAAGAGGACCCGTGACTTTAAATAGAGTTTGAGTAGTTTACAACTATTAATAAATCTTTAGAATTCACTGAAAACTTTTCATATTTGAAGCTCTTTATAATCCAACAAGTTGCTTGAAAGTCATAATAAACATGTTTTGATTTTGAACACAAATTTCTTAAAAATTAAAAAAAAAACATGACCAGTAAGTTTGAGTTGAGTTTTTAATGGACCATATTGTCATGTTTATACAGATCTTTAAAATCTAGTAAAAAATGTTCCTCATTTGTGCCATTTATATTGCAACAAGTTTTAAGAAAGTGATAATAAACATGTTTTCACTTTGAAGGCAAGTTTCTCAAAAATTTTATAACATGGCCAGTAATTTTAAATACAGTTTTAAATAGACCATATTGAGTAATTTCTAAATATATATTTTAATCTTAAGTAAACAGTCTAAAATTTTTCATATTTGAACACTTTATGTTCGTTGTCTGAAAATGATTGTTATCATGTTTTGATTTGGATCTTAAATTTCTTTAAAATTTTATGAGACAACTAATAAATAGGTAGGTATATAAATGAAATTTGAAATAGTATATTGCAATAGTTTAGATAAATATATAAAACTTAAAAACTTTTTAAAAATTTGAGCACTTTATGTTCGAACTAAATTCATGAATGTTGGAAAAAGAAATTTCTAGTTTGTTGCCAAATTTTTTTAAAGTTTTCCTAGAGGACTGGTAAGTTTTAATGGGTTTTTTTTAACAAATGCTATTGAATAGTCTACAAAAATATATAGATCTTTAAGATCCATTAATAATTTTTCAAATTTAAACAATTTTATATTCGAACAAAATTCATGAATGTTAAATAAAAAAAATTTAAGTTTGAACCTAAATTTCGTTAAATTTTTTTAAAGGACTGGCAATATTGAATGGTCCTATTTATAAACTCTGTTGAGTAGTTTACAAAAATATAAAGAACTTTAAAATTCATTAATAATTTTTAAATTTGGGCATATTTCTACTACTATTTTCAAATTGAATAAAATTTATGTTTTTAAAATCACTTGATCAACTTTAATACGTTTTACAACAAATTTTGTAAGAATTTAAAAGTTTTGTTAAAAAGTAGTATAAATCTACTACTAATTTATAAAAAATCCTAACTACAATTATTGTGTTTTAGTAAATAGTTTTATGAATAATTAAATTCTATAAAGAAAAGTTGTGAATTTAATACTTTTTGAAAAAAGTAGTAGAAATATAGAATTTTTAAATTGAAAAATTTTTATGTTTTTGAAATTGCTCTTCTATATGGTAAATATTTTTATATAAATTTTGTGTGATTTTTTTTGTTTTTGTTAAAAAATACATAGTAGAAATCTAATACTAATTTAAAAAAAAAATTTAAGAAAAAATATGTTCTGTTTAAAGTTTATTTTGTTAATATTTTAATTCTTTTACGAAAAGTTAAGAATTTAATACTTTTTGAAATAAGTACTAGAAATAGGTACTACTATTTTGAAACTGAAAATTTTTTATGTTTTTCAAATCATGTTTCTTTATAGAAAAAATTTTACCAACATTTTTTGCAATTTTATGACTTTTTGTAAAAAAGTAGTAAAAATTTACTACTTTTGGCAAGCATGTTTTAAGCAAAAATATTTTTGTTTTGTATGTAATTTTATAACAAGCATATTTTAGAATAAAATTTTATGAATTTAATAGTTTTGAAAAAAGTAGTATTTCTAGTAATATTTTTAAATTGAGAATTAGGAACATAATTCAAATCCTTTTAAGGCTTAAGGAAATTTCCTAGTAAAATTTTTTATTATTTCGAAAAATTTTGTTAAAAAATTATTGTTTTTAAAATAATTTTGTTGCTTGGTGTAAATTCTCTCTCTTTACTTAAATTAAGGTTCTTTTGTTTAAAAGTTTTTATGCTAATTTCTTTAACTATTGTTTTAAGTAGTTTCTAGAAGTCAACATTTTTAACACGCACCTTTATTTATTAATTAAAATTTCCAATAATTTTCCTTGAAACATTCGGCAGCACGTCAATTGTTTGGACAAAAGAACACAAAAATTCCACTTTTTATGGGTTTTTCTTTAATTAAGAGTGACACTAATTAATTTTTCTGGTTTTAGTTAGGTATAAAGAAAACATTTATAAATTTTTACGCATTTATGTATTTGTAAAAAACAAAATCTAAAACTTTTTCGTTTATTTTGATTTATATTTAATAAATTCGTTAGATTTTTTTTCTGGTTAAAAAAAAGTAAGAAAAATTACGTTTATTTTTGTGTTACTTTTTTATTATCTCTATTCTTTAAATTCTCTTTATTTTTGCTTTTGTTTCTTCTTTCGAGTTAACACTTTGACGACCGCTTTTCTTTACACAAACGTTCTTAACACGTTCGTTATCGTTAAACAACTAACTGATTGTTGTATGAACGTTAATACTCAAACCAGTACAAAACAACGAATGAAAAAAAAAACACAATTTCAAACCGATGTCGTTTCTTGTATGATTAACGTTTTAATTCTGTTTCATATAAAACGCGCCAACACAATAAACTGCAATCATACGCACTCATACAATGACACGCAACTTACACAGAATCTTCTCTAACTTTGTTGGGGGACAGAGAGCGTATGTTTGCTTGTTTTCAAGTTGCTCTTTTCTTTACATTCGTTTTATTTAAATTTGTTGGCCTTTTTTCTAGATTTGTTTTTCTTTTTAGCCACCACCGTTACAATTCGCTTGTGTTGTTAACGCTCTGGTGTTTTAATAAGAACTGAATTACTAAATACTTCAAATGCTGGTATTCATTTTGTTTTCATTTTAATGTTGCCTCAACACACACTGCTCTACACACCCCAAACAATATCCAGTACTTTGCTCATTTTTTTCCAACAAACTGTAACAAAATTCTCCGTAAAAATTTTGTGAAATTTTCGTAGAACTTGTTTCAGTTAGATGTTGCTAGCAACATAAAATATTTTTTGTACATGTTGCTAAACTAACTAAATGTTTATAATAACAAAAATTAACAGCGAAACCTGTATAAATGGAAATTCAAAGCATATTCTTTGATTTAACAAATATTTTAGATTATGTTTTCAAGAAAAAAAACAAAAAAAAAAAAAAAATAATTTGTATTTAATAGTTTCTTTTTATAAGCAATAAGGTCACTTGAATTTTCTATAAAAATATTTAATTTATTTATATGTATAAGTATATTTATTTCCAATATTTCGCTATCACAATGGATAGCTTCTTCATTTATTTTAAAATAAACAAAGACAAATGTTAGCAATAATTAATGTTAAAATGTTAGAATGTTTAAAATTGTAAATTGTAACCATTTTAAAAATAGTACCACAAATACTAGTTTTCTTCAAACCTTCAAATACTTTACTTTCTGTAATGACTTTAATTTTAGCAACCCCTTTTTTAATGAAAAATTGTTTTAATTTTAATCTTATATTTTTATATATAAATAACCTTAAAACTAAAGTTTTTACTACTATTTTACAAAAAGTAAAATTTTTTTAGAATATTTTATTGCAATATACATATGTATTTAGTTTTGAAAAATTATTTCAAAAACATACATACCTATTTTTCAGTTGTAAAATAGTAGTAGAAATACTACTTTTTTCAAAACACTAAAATTTTGTAATTTTTGTTATAGAAAATAATTATTAATACAATTTGTCTAAGAAAACAATATTTGTTTTTTTTTTTTTGAATAAGTAGCAAATAATTTACTACTATTTTCAAAAATTAGAAAGTTTTAAAAAAATTCATTTTAATTTGTTTAATGTGGCATAGTGATTATGCAAACATAATAATTCTTCAATTATAAAATAGTAGTAGAAATACTACTTTTTTCAAAAAGTATCAGTTTTTAAATTTTTAAGCAGAGAATCTAAATATGTATTCATAAAACTTTTTTGAAGAAAAAAATAATTTTTTGAAATTTTTTTTTTTTAAAAGTAATAAATAATTCAGTAGTTTATTCAAAAAGTAGTAAATTTTGAAAAGATTTTATTGACATAGTTTTAGCTTATTCCAGAGATTTCAGAAACATAATTATTTTTCAATGTTAAAATAGTAGTAGAAATACTACTTTTTTCAAAAAGTATAAAATTTAATACTTTTTGTTACAAAAAATTATTATTAATAAAATTTTGTTGAAGAAAATCATAATTTAACTAAAAATTTAGTTTAAAATGAAGTATATTACATATTTAGTAATTTTTGAAAAAGTAGTAGATTTAAAAATTTTAGCATGATAACAAATAAACTTGTTAATGTGATTTTAAAATTCAAAATAGTACTTTTTTCAAAAGTTTAAAAATTTATAACATTTTTAAGCAAAATTTCCAAAAAATTCTTTGAAAGTTAATAAAATTTATGTTCAAAATAAAACAATTTTTATTAATATTTTTTAATAAACAGTAGCTAAAATGCTACTATTAGAGCAAAAAAAAAGTAGTAAATTGTAAAATAATTTGTAAAATAATTAAATTTAAAGATTAGATGACAAAATTTTCATTTAAAACAATTTTGAAAATAGTAGTGAAAATACTATTTAAAATCTTTTTAAATTTGTGTAAAAGATGAAAAATCTTAATTCAATTGTAGTTTCAATGACATTTTTATTAATGAAATTTTTTTAAATTGCCTTTAAAACCATGTTGTTGTCTTTGTTACGTTAATTGTTGTGTTTTTATGACTTTCTGTAATAGATTTTTCTGTTAAAACTGTTAATAAAACCATATTTTTATTCCCTTTGCCAGATTTGTTTATGGCATTTAACAACAACAGGTGTCTTGTGTATAGTTTAAAACAACAGCAACAACAACACATTTAAACATTTTTTGATACTTCCCTTTGAGTTTTCAAATATTTAACTGAAAAAAAAAAATGTAGCAGGCAGAAGTTCCCTGAAATATAACAAGATTTCCGGCGAAATATATAAAAAGGCAGAGAAGTTGTTTTGTGTGTTTATGTGTGTGGTTTCAAGCAACATTTTGATTTTCGAATTTCCAATTGGAAGAGAGATTGATGCTCTCATAAGCAATAAGAAAACATGCTTAGAGTCAGTGTTGCCAGAAAATGAATTTGAAAATATGCTAAAACTTGAAAAACTAAGTGCTAAAATGTTCTACAGAAGAAAAAATAAGTGCTAATTTTTTTCAGTGTAACAATACAACTTTTTATTTCAAATGTTGCAAATATAATTGATAGTTTTTTCTGATTTTGTTCATAACAATTGTTGACTTGTTTTAATAGATTACATTTCATATATTAATGCAAAAATTTCCGTGTTCATTTACTTACCACACCGAAAGAAATTTAGTTGAAATATTAATAAAAGTTATTTTTTGGAGAACAAAAATTTTTTTTATCAAGCAAATTATGCTAAAAAGCATTTAGCATAATTTTCAAAAATTTCAATGCATTTTCGAGAAACAAAATACTAAATCTAGCACTGAAAGTGCTAAAATGGCAACACTGCTTAGAGTATTCAATTCAAACATGTTTATAAGCAAGAATGAAGAGTAAACAAATGTTGATAGTTTAGTTTCTCTGTAATAGGAATAATAAGCAACAAAGTTGATTGCTCTTTATATAATGTTGTCGTATTGTTAAGAACATGTTGAAATAATGTTTTTATTGCATTTTAACATTGATGAATATTTTGATAATATTTTAGATGAATTAAAATATGTATGTTGCAGTTAATTGATGATTTTATTCCAATTTTCTCGTTATACATATTAAGAAGGGTTTAGTTTCGATATTATTTAAGATTTGAATACAGATATTTTGAATTATTTTCAAATTTTTATTAATAAAAATAAGACAAACTTCAAACTCTTGCATATTTCCAGCAACTTTAGCCCTATTTATCCTTTTCCTCATCTAACTAAATCTCTTTGGCCAACTTTTTCTTAAGTAACTTTATTTTAATAAACAAACCTTTAAAAATTTTGTTGAGAATCCTATAAATTCCGAACAAATTCTATGAAATTTTTACTTGATGACTTAAATAATTTAGCTTATATAGTTCATTATTTTCCATAAAATCAAAACGTTTTCAAATGCTTCTAATCTCCAGTCCGTCCATCCACCATTTACTAACTGTCCTTTTTAAATGCTTTATTCAAAGCCACTCAAACAGGTGTCTGTGTGTAAACAACTACAACATTTTCATGTTACTTTCCTTTGTTAGCTTTTTTTTTGTACATCATTTATATGTCAAACTGTCAAAGTTTGTTGCAGTAAAAAATTTGTTTTCATTTTATAATAAAACAAAATAGTCAACTCAAAAGTATATCATGAAAACAACACGGTCTGAAATGAAAGTGAAAATGATACGTTACATACTTATCTAAATAAAGGTTGAGTGCTAAGATGACAGTGGAAAAAGGTTCAGAAAAATTGTATTGGTTTAAAAATAATATTCTACATAAAAAGATCATTATATTTTAATTTTTTTCAAAAGTAGTATTTCTACTACTATTTTAAAATTCAAAACTTAACATGTTTTTAGAATCACTATGCCACATTAAACAGATTCCAATAATTTTTTTTTAAATATACTAGCTTTTGTAAAATAGTAGTAAACATTTTTTTACTTCTTTATAATTTTTACAAAAATGAATTTTTTTTTAAAGTAAATTTTGTTAAGAATTAGTTTCTCTACATAGAAGTTTAAAATTTCATAATTTTTGAAAAAAGTAGTATTTCAACTACTATTTTAAAATTGAAAAATTATTATAGTTGCATAATCACTATGCCACATTAAACAAATTCTTATTAAAATTTCATGAAAATTTTTACTTTTTATAAAATGGTAATAAAAAATTTACTACTTTTTTTCACAGTTTTTAGAAAGTTTATTTTGTTTCCTAAAGTAAATATAATTAAGAATTAGTTTCTATACTCAAAATATGGAAATTTCTTAGTTTTTGAAAAAGTAGTATTTCTACTACTTTTTTTGAAATTGAAAAATTATTCTGTTTCTATAATCACTATGCTACACAAAACAAATTCCAATAAAAATTTCCTGAAATTTTTAACTTTTTGTAAAATAGTAGTAACAAATTTACTACTTTTTTTTTAAATTTTTCGAAAAATTATTTTGTTTCCTAAAGTAAATTTTGTTAAGAATTAGTTTCTCTACTTAGAAGTTTAAAATTTCATAGTTTTTGAAAAAAGTAGTATTTCTACTACTAATTTAAAATTGAAAAATGATTATGTTGCTTAAACCAGAAACGTATATATACAACATCGCAATAAAAATTATAATAAATTTTTTGTAATAAACTACTTTTTGAAGCAATTTTCTTTAATGAAATAAAATTTCATACATATTTTCTGAAACCCTTATTTGTTGTCATATTTTTTCTTTATTCTAACATGACTCTTGCTTAATATTTTGGTTTTGAGCCAAACAAGCAGAACAAATCAATGTTGTTGCACTCACTGGTCAACTTAAATTCAAATTGACAGGGCGTAACGTTAAAATCAGCCTGAAATGCAGCTAGCCACTGTGTGTTTGGACAACACAAATAAAAACACACCCTTGTAATTTAAATTTGTAATTTACTTATGCTTTGAAAAAAAAACAGGACAGAGAAGATTTCAGAAATTAAATTAATATTGATTTAAATTCGTTAAAATGATTTAGAATTGGATTAAGTAGGATGTAAAACCAAAACCCGCTTTAATTTGGATTATTGAAATGTTTATAATTAATAATATTGAATAGTTTCTAACTGGTGAAGGTTTTAAAGAATATTTTCAACTATTTAAAAAAATAAACATGTTGCTTACATTATTGCAGTATTTTTTATTTTTTGTTTAATTAATTTGAAAACCATTTACTATGTTTAACCCTGAGATTGACCCTTTTTGATAATTGTCAACTGCAACAACATTAACATACATAGCAACAATGAGATAATGATGAAAAGTACCAGTTTTCAATTTCATTTAGAAAATTAACTTCTATTAAACACAAACACACATAAAAGGAGGGCCACACAGTCAAACCAACAGACAGATGTACATAGACATACAGGCTAAAAATCTTTGCACTGCAGAGATCTACTCATCCTTTTTTAATTGAATTGAACTTTTATGATCTCGAATTGGTGTGACAGACACAACATAATTATGGTCATACAGGCTGTTTTCAAATTAACCCAGCAACACACGCTACTCTTTTATTTTAGCTACATACATACATACATAAATATGAAGAGATAATGCTCGACACCCTGCTGGGTATATGTGGCAAACACGAGCCATAAAAGGAAACCATTTGAGAAAGGGCGAAAGAAAAAAAGGTTTTAATTTAATAAATAAAATAGATAACAGAAAGGAAATAAATAAAATATAAATGAAAACCATTTCAATTCACATGATAAAGCAGAAAAGCGATTTCCAAAAATTTAAAGCCTTCTTTATTTATCTACATTGTTTAATGAAAACTAGTCAATTATACAAACAAATATGTTAAGTGTTTAAAGGATTTAGAAAAACATAACTATTTACATTTTGAAAATAGTACAAGAAATTGTACTTTTTTTTTAAAAAAAGTACAAAATTTCAAACTTTCTTTATGTTATATAATTACCTGCAAAATTTAGCTTTTAAAAAACGTTATATTTTTTGTAAAAGTAGTAAATTTTAAAAAATTTCTATTGCAATATATTACAGGATTAAAAGCACGTTGAAAAACATTTGAAATTTTAAATTTTAAAATAGTAGTATTTCTACTGCTTTTTAAAAAAAGTATTAAATTTTCAACATTTTTGTATGGCATATGTTAACTAAAAATATTATACACAAGAAACGCATATTTTTCTTTAAATTTTTTGCAAAATAGTAGTAAATTATTTAGTACTTTTTTAAAAAAAGTAGTAAATATTAAAAATTTTAGCTTGAATATATTCTATGAGTCACACTGAATCAAAAAAATTATTTATTTTTCAATTTAAAAATAGTAGTATTTCTACTACTTTTTTAAAAAAGTATGAATTTGTGCAGATTTTTATATGGAAAATGATTATTTAAAAAATTTGCAATAATATAACAATATTTGTTTTTAATTTTTTTAAACAAAAAGTAGTAAACCATTTAGTATGTTTTTACAAAAAGTAGTAAATTATGAAAAATTTCTATTGCAATATATTACAGGATTAAAAGTAAGTTGAAAACATGCAAATTTTGCAATTTAAAAATAGTAGTAGAAATACTACTTTTTTAAATTGAAAAGTTATTATGATTTTATTTTACAGTTTTTGCTAAAAATTAAATTTTCATTTGAAAACCATAAATTGTATTTTATTGCTTTAATTTATTAGCTCACAGGGAGGGTGTTTCGGTTTGTTGTTACAATTTAATGAAAACTATTTTGCAAACAAAAATACTGCTGCATTGTTTAAACAATTAATTGCGCAATAAATGTTTGCAGTTTTAATTTCGATGGCTAAACGATGGCTATTTTATGGGTTTTTCATTTACGAGTATTTATGCATTTTGGCCGGAAATCAAAACAATGGGCAGTAAGTAACACTGGTGGTTGATGTTTGAAACACCCATTAAAACAAAGCAGGACAATGGAAATGATCGCAGCTAATAACAGTGATATTTGATAGGGGTTTATTAGGCGAAACAATCCTATAAAATAAAAGGTGCGAATGAGAAATCCTTGACTGTTTCTAGAGGTTTGAAATAAAAACAAAATATTGAAAAATTTTAGGATTTAAGCAAGTTTTTTAGCAAAGAATTTACATTTTTCTTTTCTTTCAATAATGACCACTTTTTCTTTTTAATTTGATTTATTATGACCCAAATGAGAGTATTGCATGTCTGAGACTTTTCACAAGTGATTCATTAATTTTTTCTTAAAACCAAACTGAAGTATGAAGAATTTTCTGCGTAATAAATTTCGTTACGCCAACTTAAGTGTTGAAAGATAAAAATTGATGCAAAATTATCACAAAAAATAATCAAACATAAAGAAAGAGATCATCTGGACACCAAAAAAAAAAATAATAATTTTTCGCTTTAGTTATGCCAGGAATATTTAATAAAGGAAAAGAAACAAAATAAATTTTAACATGGACTCGCTTATTAATCCTTAAACCCATAAATTATGACTGCAGAAAACAACATGCACGCACATTTAAACGAAAGCAACAATTCAATAAATAAATTCAATACGAAAGAAAATGCATATGAAATTTAAACAACGAGACTGACAGTGTGTATATTTGAAAAGAAGTCTATGAAAAACGCTGGCAAACAGGATTTGTTGTAAAGTGTATAAAATTGCAATTGGAAAGCGAAAAAAGTAACAATAACAAGCAATCATATTAGCAAAGACAACAAAAAACGGAAATAATACAAGTAACGATATCAGCTAGAACAAACAACCACATGCCACGATTAACAACTATATCGATTGCAGTAATGTATTAGAAGTCTAGTAACGATTCATTATTAAACACTCAAAGAAAAATGTTTGTTACATTTTTTTCAACCAAAAATTAACAAATTATTAAAAAATTTAAATGGGTTATGAAATATATAATTATTTTTCATTTTAAAAATAGTAGTATTTCTACTACTATTTTAAAAAAGTTTGAATTTTTGCAAGTTTTTAAATAGAATATGTTTACTAAAAATATTATGTACAAGAAAAACATATTCTTTTCAAATTTGTTTGTAAAATAGTAGTAACTAATTTAGTACTATCTTGCAAAATGTAGTAAAAACCAAAAACTTTAGCTGTAATATATTGTACAGGGTGAGCCAAGTTTGACTGACTGATTTGAACTGCTTATAACTTTTGTGTTTTTAAATTTTTTTATTTATTTTTTTTTGCAAATTAAAGTATGAATTATAAATTTTTTTTATGCCAAGTATGAAAAATTACATCTTTTAGATGACGTTCATTTTCCTGTTGGCAGTTAATGGCTCTACTCAATACATTTTGCATTACGTTGCGCAACGTTTCTGGCTGCAGTTGAGCAATTTCTGTGCGAATATTCTGCTTTAGCTCCTGAATATTTTGTGGTTTGTTGACGTAAACTCGTTCCTTCAAGAAACCCCACAAAAAAAAATCTGGGGCCGTCAAATCTGGAGAACGAGGTGGCCACGCGAAATCTGCATTTTTTGAAATTATTCGGTCTTCGAAAAGTTCTCGCAGAAGTGCCATTGTGGCTCTTGCGGTATGAGCTGTAGCTCCATCTTGCTGGAACCATATGTTACGATTATTGAGAACTATCGGACGTAAAAAATTTTCCAACATGGTCCGGTATACCACCCCAGAGACGGTTTGTGGTTCATTAAGCTCATTTTCGAAGAAATATGGACCAATAACTTTATCAGCCATGATTCCACACCAAACAGTGCATCTGACAGGGTGTAATTGTCGCTGATGCAATGCTCTTGGATTCTCTGTACCCCAAATTCGGCAGTTCTGTTTATTCACATATCCATTTAAATGAAAATGTGCTTCATCGCTCATAATCAGATTATCCAAAAAATTGTCATTTTCTGTAGCTAGCAAAATCAATATATTGGCATATTGTAGCCGTTGTGGTGCATCCCTCGGCAATAATTCTTGGGCCAGTTGAATTTTATATGGAAACATCTTCAGATCAACTTTTAGAATACGTCGTAGCGATGTTCTGGAGATGTTCAATTGAGTAGCTCGTCGACGAGTAGACACAGTTGCATCCGTGTGAACACTTTCTCGTACAGCTTCTATAGCTTGTTCAGTGCGAACAGGACGAACAACATTTCTTCGTGGTTCATTACCCACTGAACCCAAATTCTCAAAATGGGTCATTAAGCTTCTTATCATGTTTACACTGGGAGCCTCTGCAGTATTAAAATGCTGACGGTATTTTCTTTGTGTTGTAACAATTGATCGTCCGGAAGCATAATAAAATTCAACAATTTTTACACGTTCTTCCACTGAGTATGATGACATTATGAAATTTTATAAAATTCTGTATTATCTGCAACAAAAAAAATTAAAAAAAATTAAAAATGCAAAAGTTATAAGCATTTCAAATCAGTCAGTCCAAGTTGGCCCACCCTGTATAAGTAGCACTGAGTCGATAAATATAATTATTTTTCAATTATTAAATAATTTGTAAGCTTGAGGTTACTTTTTGTTTTTTATAATATACACAAATTTGTTATTTTTAAACATTAAAATAATATACATAAATCCTCTCCTCAAGACGATTTCTAAAGGAAATCGAAATATTGAGTTAATTATAAATAAAAATAAAAAAATATTTTATAAAAAACAAAGAGCGACCTTAAGCTTACAAATTATTAAATAAAAATCAAAAGGTCGAAGAAACTAGAATAAAATTATTATTTTTCAATTTAAAAATAGTAGTATTCTACTCCTTTTTAAAAGAGTTTAAATTTTTGCAAATTTTTAAATGGTATATGTTTATTTAGAAAATTTGCTATAATTTGACAATACTTTTTTTTAGTTTTTGTAAGAAAAAGTAGTAACTCATTTAGTACTTTTTTTTATAAAACGTAGTAAATTATAAAAATTTTAGCTGGATTGTATTAAATAAGTAGCACAGATTCAAAACCTACAATTATTTTTTAGTTGCAAAATAGTAGTGTTTCTACTACTTTTTAAAAAAGTTTGAAATTTTTTACTTTTTTGTATGTCATATTTTTATGAAAAATATTATACACCAGAAAAACATGTTTTTCTTAAAATTTTTTGTAAATTAGTATTAAATCTTTTAGTACTTTTTTGCAAAAAGTAGTAAATGACAAAAATTTTAGTTGGAATATATTGTATAAATAGCCCAGATTCAAAAAACATAATTATTTTTTAGTTTCAAAATAGTAGTAGAAATACTACTTTTTCAAAATTTCGATTATTACTAAGTACCAAACTTAGTAATAACAAATTAAGTTATTTTGTGCAACATTTTTTCGAGTGTTCCTTAAGTTTTAGTGATTTTTTCCCGATAAGTTGATAATTTTTATCATACACTTACACACTTTTACTAACATACACTTGTGCAAGGATAACATGTGTTATTGTTGTGTGTGTGTGTGTGTGTGCAAAACGTGCAGAATTTCAATTGGTATGCGTTAGCTTGGTTTGCTTGTGTTTTTGGCTGTGTATAAAAACGATTTTTATTAACAATTTCATTCAGTTTCATGCTGTTGCGATTGCAGTTGTTACTCTACAGCTTCTTTCGCCTGCCCCAGATAGTGATGATGCTGTTCTTGCTTATTTTTTTGTTATTATTATTGTAGTCCTGCTGCTAGTAGTTTCCTTTTATGCCACATTGCATGATGTGTAAAAATTCACAACACTCTCGAACTCTGGAAACACACTTACACACAAATTGCAGTACAATTTCAATTGCTATTATGGTTGAAAATTCACATGCATGTGTTCAATACATTTGTGTCTGTGTAGTATATTTATTGTATGTTTGTGTCAGTTAATAAATTGATATTGTTACGCTTTATACATAGTTTTACTGTATATAAGAATTGTTAAATAAATTTTTATTTTACAACCGAAACAATACATTTTCGTTATGCGTGTGTCTGTGAGTTTCTGTTACATTTATACGTTTTTCTTTTGGACCATTGAAAAATCCGAAATTTTTATTGCTCTGAATATTGACACACGCCCGGTTTTTTTACGTTTTTGCATTTGTTACAATGTGTGACATTTAGACAGTATGTATAGTGTTTCCTGTTTTTGTATTCTAGTTTGAGTGTGAGTGTGAGAGAGAAATAGATAGCGCTAGAGTATGTGTTGTCATTACAATTCTATTTGAAAGTAATACAATTTTTACCGAAAACATTGTTTTTATATCATGTTCTCAATATAAAATTATTTTGTTTATTTTTGGTGTATTGTACGTGTTATGGACAGTTTTGTTTAAATGTTACGACATGTTAATTTACAAAAAAGTGCAGAATTAAATAAAAAAAAAAAAAAAAACAAATAAAATGAAACTTAAGTGTTTTTCTGAGATTGCAAACAAGTTCAAAATACACATAATTATAAGTAGTAGATCTACAATTTGTTTAAACAAATTAATTTAAAATATTTCAGCAGCAAATATCATAAACAAGTTTAAATAAACTAAAAATATACAAAATTTTAAATTTCGAGCAATTTTTAAAATAGTAGTAGATTTACTATCTTTATAAAAAGTAGGAAAATTTATAAAATTTTGCAATTAACAACTTTTGTAGACTTACGTAACTTCAAAATATTAAAATTTAGCACTTTTAATAAAATTTTAAAAAAGTAGTCGATATACTATTAATTTTGGACAAAATAATTTAAAATATTTTTTGGCGGCAATTATCCAAAAAAAGTTTATATAAACTAAAATTTATTATATTGTAAATTAAAGAGAATTTAATATATATACACATATTATATTCCCCTGATGAAGTCAACAAAGAATTGACGAAACGTTGGGAAAAAATTTTAATTAAATGTATTTTTAATTTACAATATAATAATTTAGGCACAAGTAGCTTATACGGAAATAAATACCAAATACAACAAATTACAACATATTGGCCAAAAATAAATAAATAAGATTATTAAAATTATGAAAATTTTCAATTTCGAGCAACTTTCAAAATAGTAGTAGATTTACTAGCTTTTTAAAAGTAAGAGAGTTTATGACATTTTGCCAATAAATAACTTTGGTATTCCAAAGTAACTTAAAAATATTAAAATTCTAAAATTTTCTTAAAATTTTAAAAAGTAGTAAATCTACTACTTTTTCTGTATAATATAAATTAAAAAACTTTTTGCTGTAAATATTATAAATAAGTTAGAATAAACGTAAAATATAAAAAAAATTCAATATCGAGCAACTTTCAAAATAGTAGTAGATCTACTACCTTTTTAAAAAGTAAGAGAATTAAAAAAAATTTTGTTAATAAATAACTGCAATATTTTTAAGTAACATAAAAATATAGAAATTTTTGCACGTCTGCTAAAATTAAAAAAAAAGTAGTAAATCTACTACTTTTTTGTATAACAGACATTAAAAAAATTGTATGCGTAAATTTTATAAATGAGATAAAATAAACGAAAAATATAAAAATTTTCAATTTCGAGCAACTTTTCAAATAGTAGTAGATTTACTACCTGTTAATTAATAACTTTTAAGGTCTTAAGTAACTTAAAACATATAAAAATTGGGAACATTTATTAAATTTAAAAAAGTAGTAGTTCTTCTACTAACCAAACTGACATTTGTGTATGGTTTTTATTTGAAGAATAATCCTATTACTTTCTTTTGTATAAGTTGCATTTAATTAACATAATAACGTAATGAAAAGTTATGCCAAATAAGTTTTTAACTTTTCGAAAGAGCTTTACAAAAAGTAGTTTAATAATTCAATTAGATTTAGCAGCAAACTAAAAGTAAAAACTTTTTTGATTTAGCTGTTATTTAATTACAAGATGATGACATACATTGAATACAATTAATTTATCTTTTTCACTTTCAACTACCCTGCTGCTTAAACTTTTTGCTGCTTTATAAAGCTATTTCCAATTTTGTGTAAGACAAAATTGACATGAGATCATTTAGGCTGGGTGTGAGAAAATTAAAAGGAAAATCCAATAATGATTTCATTAGAAATATAGTAGAATGAATGACAAGACACACGTGTGTATAATTTTCTGTTAATAATACTTGCTTATTATCACAACTCCCCACTACCTCAGCCCCTTTTCAGTTGGCATATTCCCTTTGTAAGTATTTTATTTTGCTGTACAAACAACAAGAATGAGTTTTATTATAAACTTCCGGGACTTTTAAAATAAAAATTTCCTTTATGTCTCTTCCTTTAAGCCTGAAGAATACAATAGTTTAGCTAAATCAGTGACAGCCAAACACAACCTCTCCAAAACGAACCGTAATCGGCTTTTTACACAATTGCAATACGAATTCCTAAAAAACTCTCAGCAATGAGAGCTAGCTCATCGTGTCTCTTAATGAACTGTAAAGACTTCAATACATTCTCATTTAAAGCAATTCTCTTTCTGCTTGACGCTGAGTTCAATATTGTATGTAAATCTCAATATATGGAGACCGCACTTATCACTCACACTCACTCACTCATTTAGACCTTAATGCATTCTTTCTCTCATACACTTAATTTTTTATTGTTAAGTAACAACAATATAGAATAGTTTAGACGCTTAACACATGACAGCCGGATGACTGTGAAACCCCTAATGAAACCCCCCAAATGTCAACATATTTTACAATTTTTATTTCGTTTTTTTGTTTGTTTTTATTTTAAAAGAATCCTTAAATAGTCCTTGTAAGTATTTCACCAGGATTCAGGCATTTGCTTATGATGATTTGTATTGTTATAGCTATTGAAAATTATAATGAATGTGTCAGTAATATAAAGCGAGTGTAAAGTAAAACTATCAAATTTAGAACTTAACAACAATGACATAAATGTAATTGATATTTTTTGTAAGCAGCAGGGTAAACAACAATCATCATAGAAAAGTATTGAATAACCCAATTATACAAGTTATTATAAAATTTTCCCTTCTCATATAAAGAAATTGACCTTATTTTAATCTTAATCTTAATTTTCATGGAAAAGAAGGTAAGTTTAAGTAATAAACTATCAAGTTTGACAGTTGCAGGAGATTAACTTGGCTTAACTGACAGCCAATTTTCTTTCACAAAATTTTACCTTGGCCAACAACACATGAAAGTAGACCATGTAAAAATATTTATATTTTTGTAGGCTATAAAAAAACCCAAGCCTTTTAATTATTGTTAAAATTTTTAAATACATATTTGCATGTTTTAAAAAGGTACTAAATCTACTACTATTTTACAACTGTCTGGAAATTTAAAAATATTTATATTTTTGGTTAATTCACACTAATTTGTTATATTTGTAGCAAAAATTTAATATTTTTTTATATAAACAAAGTAGTAGATCTACTACATTTTTAAAGTTTTAATAATACATATCAACAAATATTTTTATTTTTATGTTACTAAATACTATAGCAGTTAGCAATTAGCAAAATTTTATAAATTTTCCTAATTTTTAAAAAGGTAGTAAATCTACTACTATTTTAAAAGTTGTTCGCAACTTAAAATTTCTTTTAATTTTAGTTTAATTAAACATTTTTGTAGTAATTGCTGCTAAAACATTTTAAATTATTTTGTTTAAAAAAAGTAGTAGATCTACTACTTTTTTAAATTTCCAATAAAATCATAAATTTTTTATATTTTTAAGTCTATTTTAGTTATTGAGTGGCAAAATTTCATAACTTCTACTACTTTTTAAAAAGGTAGTAAATCTAATACTATTTTATAAGTTTTTCAAAATTTAAAAAATTTTCTATTTTTAGTTTATTTAAACCTATGAATTTTACTTATAGCTGAAATGTTATGAAATTTATTGAAAAAGCGAAATGTTTAGTCTCTATAACTATTGTAATTTATTTCAAAAGAAAGAAGAGTTTCAAGTTATTCTAAAAAAAATGCTTTGATAATAGATAATTTTTCTACTCTTTTTGACAGATTGTTGCTATTAGACCTGTTGCTGTCTTTAATATTTATGAGTTTAAACTTTAAATTTCCACAGTGTCAGTCTTCCTTTCATTAAAACATATTTTATTTTCCATTAATTTTACTTAAAAAGAAACCATGCTTTTTTGTGTTACATTTTAATCTGTCAAATTTTTTTGCTGTGCTTGTCATACTTTAAGTCATGTATTCTCTATACACATCACACAAGAAACACATCTCATATCCTTTATTGTTGTTTAAATCCATACATCAGCCTTTTCAAATAAAAAATAAAACTTTCCATTTCAATTGAATTTTATTTTTGGTATGTTGGATTCATTAAATTTTTATGGCATTATTTTCCTACTACTCGCATGTCCCACTCATCCTCATGTGAGGATGGATGGAAGAATAGCTGGAATTGTAGTCAAATGATTAATGACATTTCATTGTTATAGCCAGCGAGTTTTCGCTCTTTCATGTGTTGCTGTTTCCTTTTTTTTTTTGTATTTTAAACAATATTTGCTTGAGTTTTGTTTTCAAGTAAAAAGGAATTTCATTATGCCAGGAAACTTTTCAAGGTTTCAAAAGTTAAGCTACTGATAAATTGATTTTTAATAATTCCCAAACCAGGGCTGCCTAGCTAGCTGCCTGAGTGACTGACTGCCAATTTACGGGCAGATTTGAGTAACATAAAGTAATTTGTTATTAATGAGTTTTGGTAAATAAATATGGACTGATTATAAGCAAGAATAGTATAAGAAGCTGGTGGAAGGAGTAATGAAAAAGGTCTTTTGTTATAAAGCATTTGAAATTTAATAAGAAAAATATTAATAAAACATGTTAAGCTGACAAAAAGACCAGTAAACATAAAGATTATAAAAAGGACTTAAAACTAAGTTTGTACAAAATTTTTGAAAGTATTATAATCCTTTAAAGAAAGAGAGAACATTTTATTAAAATAATGCAGCATTAATGCACAAAATTTTTTAAATTCCTTGACTTTAAAAAAGGTACTAACTCTACTACTACTTTTTAATTCTAGTCAAAGTTAAAAATTTTTATATTTTTAGGTTGCTTAAGACTTTTAAAATTATTAGTTGCCAAAATTTCATAAAATCACTTACTTTTTAAAAAAGTAGTAAATCTACTACTATTTCAAAAGTTGCCCGAAATTTAAAATTTTTTATATTTTTAGTTTACCCAATCTTATTTATAATATTTACGCATAAAATTTTATAATTTTTGTTATACAAAAAAAGTAATAAATCTACTACTTTTTTCAAATTGTAGCAAAAGTGCAAAATTTTTATATTTGTAAGTTACTTAAGTCTACAAATGTTATTAATTGCCAAAATTTTACAAATTCCCTTACTTTGTAAAAAGGTAGTATATCTAGTACTATTTCAAAAGTTGCTCGAAATTTAAATTTTTTTATATTTTTAATTATCTAAAAATTTATAATTTATGTTACACAAAAAAAAGTAGTAAATTTATACTTTTTTAAATTTTAAGAAAATTTCTGAATTTTTATATTTTTAAGTTACTTTGATATACTGAAGATATTTATTGCCACTATTACATAAATTTCCTTACTTTTAAAAATAGGTAGTAAATCTACTACTATTTTAAAACTTGTTCGAAATTGAAAATTGTTTATATTTTTAGTTTCATTGAACTTGTTCATGATATTTACCGCTAAAATATTTAAAATTATTATTATGAAAAAAGTAGTAGATATAATCTGATGTAATGATGCTAAAAATAGACCTATTCTATTGAAATCTTTATGCTTCCAGGATCTATTTGTAAGTTCAAGTATTTTTATTAGCTGTAAACAAATCTGGAACTATTATTTGCTACTCATTCTAACAAAAAAAGTGAGAGTTTGCGGATATGTGTTGGAAACCCGAAAAAAAATTAATTTTCATTACAAATTCGCTTGTTTTCTAAATATAGCTACTACTAGATTTCTCCCAAAAAAGAATTCGCTGAAAAGCAAAGCAAAAAAATCATCAACATCCACAAAACTGCAACTGCATTAATTAAGTTTTTCTGCAACAATGTCAAGCAAACAAACAAGATGCAACTAACCAAAGAAAAAACAAAGCGAAAAACATTGGCAAGCTACCATTAACAAGGTGGACAACACACTTGCTTCCATCCCTCTTTCTCCATCTGAATAACAAATCCTACAACTCTATGTGTTACAACAAGACCAAATGTACCCTCCCCTTACCTTAAAAACAGGATTCTAAAATGAAACTCTTCCACAAAAAAAATTTTAAATTTCACAAAAAAAAAAAAATTAACTGTAACGGAAATAATAAACCACAAACAGCAAGAGAAATGTAAGGATAGATGGATGGATGAATGTATGGTTGGCTTGGTTTGCCTGTTTGGTACAAGGTAATGGCCAACATTCTCGTATATATTGGTCACACATGCATGCATGTCTGTATCGAGCAGGTTACCCCAGTTACCTTAATGCAAATAGAACAATATGTGTGACACTAGTACCTGGGAAAAATAAAACTAATACTTTATGCCAGACATTGTTTTGAATGTGGATATTGGAAGAGCCAGGAAATAGGAAGGAGAGAACGAAAGAATAAACTAGAAATCATTTGAATTTTGAACTGAGAAGGAATAATATGTTTGTACGTGTAAATAATAGTCAAATAGAAGTGCAATAGATCCGGGAAGAGCAGTAATGGAATGTAAAGTTTTCTGTTAAAGATAAAATATGAATTAAAGAAATACGTATAAAGTTCTTGAGGTTATCCAAAGTAGTCATTCTAATGAAAAACTGACTCTGGGATAGCAGTTTTAATTTAACATAGGAACAAGGAATAATTTAGATCAAATCTTTTTTTAGAAAGCCCAGCAGAGCTTGTTCCCGGATCCTTTGGAAAAACAGCGATAATTAGATCGCCCATAGCGGAGAGTGTTTGGCTTTGGGCTGGCTTCTTTGGACAAAACTGGAACAAGACAATAATATAAATTCAAGGATGTTATTTTAGTTTTGCATGCTCAATGAAGCCATTATAATGGCAAACACACTCTGCTATGGAGGATCTAATCAGTGTTGTCCTAAGGCCAAGCATAAGCAGATAAGAGCTGCTATTGCAGAGCAAACTTTTTGCAAATTTTAGCTGAAATAGAAGCGGGAATTTCAAAATATCAGTATATATAAATAAAAGTGAAATAGAATTGCAATAGATCCAGAAAGAGCAGTAAAGAAATATTAAGACTTCATTGGGGGGAGACAAATTAAATGTAATGGTTGTTAAATTAAATTAATGATCTTGTCAAAAGATGTAATGAGATGATAGCTCTTGCCAAAGAATCAAGCAACAATTTACAACAAATAAGAACTTACAGGCAAATAATAGTAAAATAGAAGTGCTTTAGATCCAGGAAGAGCAGTAAAGAAAAGGATAAGGCAACAATTTACACAAAATAATAATTTGTAAGCAAATAAGAGCAACAGTGCAATGGATCCGGGAAGAGCAGTAAAGAAAAGGATAATGCAATAATTTACATCAAATAATAACTTCCAGACAAATAATAGTAAAATGAAAGTGCTAGAGATCCAGGAAGAACAGTATAGAAAAGGATAATGCAATAATTTACACCAAATAAGAACTTCCAGATAAATAATAGTAAAACAGAAGTGCTTTAGATCTAGGAAGAGCAGTAAAGAAAAGGATAATGCAAAAATTTACACCAAATAAGAACTTACTTATTAAAGAAGCACATCCAAGCACCAAATAATCAGGGAATAACTTATAAACAAATAATAAAAAATTTATGGAAATCCCAGCGGAGCCGAAGAAGAGAAATAGAAGTAGAGACTTAGGAGAAGCAAAGGTGGTTGTAAATCGCAGAAAATTTTAATGGCAGAAACTAAAGAGATATTCTTGCAAAGAGATACATTATAGTCAGCTCCAAACCAAACATGCTGAACATACTCTGTGAGGAGGTCTCTTGGCTAACATAGCTTCTTTAAAAGTTTTTAGGCACGACTGGCAGCAAATGGGAGCCAGCTGTTTTGGAAACACCAAGAGTAACATAGGTTTACTCTTGCTATTTCTTTAGTCGGGAATCCTTTAAGATATGATATTTTCGTTCCAGGCATATATCCAAAAAAAACATAAGTACAGCACAACAGGTTATTCTACAATTTCGGCATCATTGGAAGGTTTTTTTTGGAGAGTTCGGAAACAATAGGTTAACTCTTGCTATTTTTGTAGTCGGAAATCCTTTAAGATATGATATTTTCGTTCCAGGCATATATCCAAATCTATCCGGTCAGATGGACTTTTAAGTGGACTTGTTTTACAAAAAAAAAAAAAAAAAAAAAAAAAAAAAAAAAATGCACAACAGGTTATCCTACAATTTCGGCATCATTGGAAGGTTTTTTTTTTGGAGAGTTCGGAAACAATAGGTTTACTCTTGCTATTTTTGTAGTCGGGAATCCTTTGAAATATGATATTTTCGTTCCAGGCATATGTCCGGCCAGATGGCCGTTGACTTGTTGTTTTACAAAAAAAAAAAAAAAAACATCGTAAATAAAGCAAGTTATTCAACAATTTCAGCATCATTGAAAGGAACAGTTTCACTTTTATGAACTTTCAGTACAAATACAGAATAAGAAATTTTCAAATTGCTAAAATATTGATATTTAACTCCCCTAATTTTGCCGAAATTCAATCTATTGACTTTTCTCACACAGCCCAACGGCTGGTAAAATGCTTGTGCTGGCAACAAATAAGTAAACTAGGAAACCACTCCCTGTACCACAAACCCCTAGATCTAAGCATGTGAACAGTTTAGTCAGTTTATTAAACAAAACTTATGGTTGATTTCTGTAAAACAAAACTTGCAGTATGTGAAGGAGAGTTATATGATATCTATAAAGCAAAATTGGAAATTACTTTAAAAAGCACATTTTTAAACAATTGTAAATGTAGCTGCTCTAAGCAGAACAGTTTTTCTAAGTGTGACATGTCCTTTCTTTTAGTTGGCTATTGTTTGTGTTGACATTTGTAAAGAACAAAAAAGAAAAGAAAAAACTAAAAGCGTAACCCAAACCGAAGTAATCATCAAACTAAACAAACACACAACGCGTGTTTGGTATTGTATATCCACTAGAGAGTAAGAGAGAAAGAGAGAGAGAATTTATAGCTCTATGGGGTAAACCTGAATAATAAGGACATCAATTGCAACATCATGTAACATGTGTGAGTATAAAATGTCCTGTTTGTTTTTATTTTTGCTTTCTTTGGAATCCCTACTGTTTTATGTTTTGTTCGTTTACAGTTACCTTGTATCCTGTGGTTAAGTGCGTATCCTTTGCATAAAATCATGTCATTGTTGTTGAAATTTTCTTACAATTTATTTATTTTTATTTTGTTTTTTCTTGTCCATTGGCTTTGCTTGTGTTTGATGTTCTTTTGGTATCCTTAACAATAATTTTCTTTTTTTGTCAAAGTTAATGAGATGAAGACATTTTGTCTCCTTTTACTTTCCTCTCAATTCTGTCAATTAGCACAAGCCAAATAATTGTGTTGAAAAAAGGAATCATCATCATTGAAGATGAAAATAGAAAAAACAAGAAACAAGTATGTGTTTGAAATTGATTGCCAGACAGACAAACACAAATGTGCACTTAAGTGTTGTGTATCCTTTTGACAAACTGACTAAATTTCTACAACGTCCAAAATGACTCACTTAAATTAGTCATTGTTTGGGTAAAAGAAATGATAAAAACAGACAAAATCGAGAGTCTGTAACTTGTTAATTTTTTGCACAATAAGAAAAACAATACAAAAACAGTTACCAGTCGAAATGCTCGAACGAGTCATCGAAAATTGGACTCAACGGGTAGACCATCTGCGACGTAGCAACGGCCAACATTTAATAGACATAATCTTCAAAAAATAAATGCCAAAGAATGTTCCTGCAAGTGATAGTAAACATTACCCATTATATTTGAATTTCCTGTGTTTTTATCTTTTAAAAAGTAGGGAACCTCGAAGTGGATCACATATATTTTCCAGGCTATACAAATCTAAACAGTCCTTCAGACATTCTACTGAACTGTTTAGCTAATCTCATTAAGGGAAACTAAAATTGATGCTTTTACAAGGTGTTTTTCCTTGTATACTTGGGACTACTATGGTAGTGAAACCTTCAAATTTTATCTTCCAATTGACCAAAATTATATAGTTTTTCCCAAAGAGTTCTATTTTCCTAAGAATTTATTTCTTAATTTGAATTTTCGCCATCCTCCTCCCCAGCTTTGTTACTACTTTGATCGCTAACACTATTTCACAAGCAGGCAAAAGTTGAATGAACTTCTTTAGCCATTTTGTCTATTTAATAAATGTTCTACACAATATGTTATAACTAGAGAGAATGTAAGATACACAAGCTACAACGAAAAAAATCCTTTTTACACTTGTCTATATGTTTAATATTACTTACGAAAACTCCAAACTACAAAAGCAACATAAGGACATACAATAACAATAACAATAGCTAAAGCAAGGAAGAACAGCAACAAACCATTTCATGGTGATGATGAGGGTCATTATTTTATAACAAAAGCATAAAAACTTATTTTATGTGTCAACACTTAACTTGACAAAACACAGGATCATAAGAAGAACAGCAACAACAACAATTACAACAATACAGTGGCAACAAAATAAAACACACGAAAATGACAAAATACAAAGGACTTACAAAAAACTATACACACACATAAACAGAGAGTAGAAGTCATCATCATCATCACGGAATGATGAAAAAAGGGGAAAAACAAGCCGTAGAAAAAAGGATAACAACATCCTTTACGGATAAATAAATGTAATGACACAACAACAACATAAAACGAGACAAAAACGAAATGACAAACATTGAAAACATAAAAAAGCTACTGCTACTAGACAGCTACTACTAAAGGAAGCATGAAAGGACCTCCAAACAAATTCCTACCAAAAAATTAAGGGTTGGCCAAATCGAAAAAAAAACATGTGAAAAAGAAATAAGCCAAGGCAGGCAGGCAGGCAACAGACTCAATGCAAAAGCAAAAGGCGTGAGTACATGATACTGACACATTTTTTATTAATAAATTGAAAGTACAAATGTATTTCCTAACCATATATATCAAGTATCCAGCTTTGCAACAGGGTGAAAGTTAAAAGCCTGCTTTATTTTACACATTGAACAATTTGGTAGTTATTTACTCACACTCTTTTAAATTTTTTTTTTTGGTCAGACTTATAAGTTGTTAGCTCACATACATACGTCTACATATATGAGATGCTTAAAAGTCTACTACATTTTAATACAACATGTTTGTTCCTTTTTTTCCAATAATGTTCTTTTTTTGTCTGCTTTTTTGGAAACATGAATTGTAATACTTACAACCATTTCAAATTTTTATTATTTTCCTTGTTACTTTTTTGAATGGGCCAAGGAAATGTTCAAATTTAATCCTAGACAAGAAAGTTGTTGATTTTGGGCGTTTGTTGGTTGAATTATAAAAAGGGTTTCATAAAGCCTGTTGGAATTTGATTGTGCAATTAAAGGAACAGGAATAGGTCAAGGAGAAGATGTCATAACATGATCCCATCAACTCCATTTATGGCAACATTTTCCTATTAGTGGAAGTTAAAAAGCACTGCAAGAATACTACTTCATACCTAATAATTGCTGGGTTATAAAGTCTGCATTAGGAATCCGTTTGAACACAGACAGACTCTCTTACTTTCGAAGATAATGAAACATCACAGAAGTAGCCCTTCTGTAGAATCTAGCACAGAATCCAGCCCTAGAGTTTCGGGATCGTCAAGCTTGCTCTAGGAAAATAAAGGAAATGAATAAGAGAAGAATAGGAAATGACTGGAAAAGGAATAGGAAAGTAATAGGAGAAGAATAGAAAAGGAATAGGAATAGGAGAAGAATAGGAAAGGACTGGGAAAGGATGAGAAAGTAATAGGAGAGGAATAGAAAAATATTAGGAAAGTAATAGGAGAAGAATAGAAAAGGAATAGGAGAGGAATAGGAAAGGAGTAGGAAAGTAATAGGAAAGGAATAGGAAAAGAATGGAAAAGGACTGGGAAAGTAATAGGAGAAGAATAGGAAAGGAATAGAAAAGTAATAGGAGAGAAATAGAAAGGAATAAGAAATGAATAGTAAAGAAATAGGGAAGGAATACACTTGACTAAAAATTATAATATAGGTCTGTTTGTTGAAGGACTGTTTAGTCCATCTATTTCAGCAAATGGATTTTCTTCGTTTGTGGGACAGAGGTCTTTAAGATTATCGTGGGTTCTGGCCTCTTAGGCTTTACTCCGCAGCACACGCCAACGCAGGGTGAACTCGGCTCACCACCGCATTGTATGTCCCAGCAAGATCATACTAATCTATGTCTTGCCAAGAGACAATTAGCAATTTCTCGATACATGGCTGCAATCATTAATCTAAAGAGCACCTTGCTTAAAAGCTTGGGCTATCTAACACTGCTATCCATAGCTTAGTCAATCAACAAAGCCCAGAATAATTATCAGATCAGTATCCAAACGTTGTAGCTAGTACCACAAATGCCATAGACAGAAATCAATGCGGGCTTTTGAATCACCCAGCTTGTCGCGAACCCATCCAAGGCGGGTTCCTAACATATCCTTCTGCGAGTTCAGAAGGTTTGAAACAATCAAACTCTAATGAGTTTCGAGCCCGTTAAAGCTTAGCGCACCGGTGGCGCCTTATCTCTCCCCAGGATGGTAAAAGCGTCAAGGTGATGGGAAAATATTATATTCGCCTGAAACGAAGATGCTTTAGGCTCTTCTCCAGAGCCTTTAATTTACCAGTAATTTATTCAAAGGAAGTTTGCGTTAGAGTTATTGAACGCTTTTGTCATAGACAGTCATGCGTCACACTTCCAGAACATCCTACTGCCTGCAATGCTTAAAAACATAAAGAGATGGATCATAAATGATCTGCAAGGAGACAAATGCTTAAAATCCGCGAAATTAAGCAACTGCTGTCTAACAACTGCCTCTGTCCAATCTCATGTACCTTTGCAATCGCATCAAGTGGTATAAATGTCATGCCTTATGCAGGTATTGGCGATTAATTCGGTCTGGTAAATAGTTATTTTAACTAAAACCACAACTACTTCACCGCAAGTTACTTGTATGCTTTCAAAGAAATATTCAAAACTGGCAAACACTGCAGCGTCAAGGACCGTGACAGGCTGTCTTCAAATAACATCTGAACACATTCACCAGTAAGCCAATGTTCTAGAGGTTAGGTAACAAAAAGATATTTGGGATGTCTTAGAAAGAGCCATTCAATCATCGACATCACATATCCGAAAGCCTTTACGAGAAAACCAATAATCT
Organism: Bellardia bayeri; assembly: GCA_950370525.1. Taxonomy (NCBI): domain Eukaryota; kingdom Metazoa; phylum Arthropoda; class Insecta; order Diptera; family Calliphoridae; genus Bellardia; species Bellardia bayeri. Next base: position 5,468,736 of record OX493266.1, on the reverse strand, counting down.
AGCAGTCAGGCAACAAAATGATATTTGGGATGTCTTCGGAAGAATCCTCAAAACTTCGACATCACACAGTTGGGAGTTCCCTTAAAACATGTCAGACGGGAACAGATCATCAAGGATCGTGACAGGCTGTCTTCTAATAACAGTCGAACATTCGTGAAGGAAACCAATGTTATAGTTGTCAGGTAACAAAAAGGCTTTTGGGATGTCTTCGGAAGAGTCTCACAGTTGGTATTACCTTCGACACATTTCAGACAGGAAGAGATCATCAATGACAGTGACAGGCTATCTTCAAATAACATTCGAAAGCCAAATGTTCTAACGGTCAGGTAAGAATTTTGGGATGTTTTCGGAAGAGTCCTTAAAACCTCGACAGCACACAGCTGGTAGTTTTCTTGAAACAAGTCAACCAGGAGAAGATCATAAAAAGACTCTTACCTTGGAGATCGTCCATTATTTTATGGCAGACATCGAGAAGATTTTGCCGCTTATAGTTTTATCCTTGGACATCAACAGAATTCTTGGATTAGGTAATCTAAAATTGATCATGATATTACCAAAAAACAACAATTATCTATGGACTATTAAATGTTATTCTCGAAGACTTCCAAGATCTTTAGAATAAAAGGAAACTGATCTGATCAAATTAAGCAACAATTTCAGTTCCACAATTTTAATTAAAGCCATTTTTATTGAAATCCATTTCCAACTGGGTGTCTTTGCTTATCATTTATAAGGGATTGTTGCATTTTTAATCATACACATATAAATTCTATTAAAAAGGAGTTAGAATTTCGAAGCACTGTCTCGCTTAACTCTCTGTTTATACCGTTTTCATAGCATTAGCAAGTTTGTAGACATAATTTTTAATATTTTCTAAACATTTATTGAACATAATTTTTCAAAATATGAATTCCATTTTCCTTTTCTCCTTAAACTTTAAGCTTTGTTTGTTGTTGTTGCCTTGTTGTGTGGCTGCTGGTAATTTTTCATTATTTTTTTTTATGAGGCTTGTTGGTTGTTTTTTTTTTCGTCTTTTCCTTTTCTAGAGACTCCCTTTTATTGTAATAGACTCACTTGAGTTTACAATAAATTGAAGTTGTTGTGTTCATAGAGAAACTAAATCCCTGATACGTGTGGTTTATGGTTTTTTATAGGCTTAAATGGTATATAGTTAGACGTAGGGGGAATAGACTTTAAATGTTGTGATACTGCTGGTTTTATATTTATTAAATGGTCAAGTTGAGTGGATTTAAAAACAAACACAAGAAACCTTAAGGAAATGTTAGGGAACAGGATAAAGTAAGGAACAGAGTGGAAGAAATGATTAATACTAGACAGCTCACTATGAAAGAAAATAAATGAAGTTGTAGATTGGTTTAGCACACGATCAATGAATGAATGTACCAAAGAAAGGTACTAGAAGATGAAATATGATTCAAGAATATCAGCTGTTTTAAGAAAATTAAATTATGTTAATAAAATCTCTTTAAATTGTATATGAGATTTGTTTATTTAAATTTAAATTGTGTCCTTAGCTACAGCTTTAAACCCTTTGTATACAGTCTGCTGTAAGCAAAGCCAGCACCAGAAATAGGAAATAACTAACTAAAACGGAAATTAAAATTAATTTCATATAAAAGCAAAACTTTGTCCTTTCTGGTGTCTGTCTCTCTTCAATGGCGTGCAAGCGTTTGAGAGAGAGAGAGAGAGAGAGAGCGAGTGTGAATGAAAAATTCCTTTATTTTTTTTTCATCTCTCCACACATAATCCCCATAATCCATTGTGTTTCTTTTTTGCTGCTCCTGTTTGTAGTTTTGCTGCTGCTCATATTACATGTAGACCGACTAATTAACATCTGCATTCCTTTGTAGAAAATCTCTCACATAATTAACACTTATGATAATGTTAATAATAGCCAGGACGGACGAAAAATTATGTACTAAACGTATGTGCGTATGAAGATACCCAAAGCATTAAAAATATGCCAGACATCATAAATTTTTTTTTGCTTTTTGCCCACCAACAAACAGTTTTGCTTTTGTTTGGTTATAAATTTGAGCTGAAGGAACAAAAAAAAAAAAAGGTTTTAAATGAAAATAATGGCTGAACAAAGAGGTAAAATGAAAAACTTACGGTAATTTGAACATAAATAATCGTTTATGAGAGATAGTGTTACCAACAATAAAGGCAAAACACAATTATGGCGTAAGCCAACAGATATTACTTTTACTTTGCACAGCATTTTCACAGTAATTAGCAAAGATTTTTAGGAATTTTCTTAAATTTTACTCAAATTTCTATAGTTTACATTATGTAAACAATGGAATTTCTAAATGAATAATAAAAATCTTTATAAAATAATCGTTATTTAAAGAATGACTTAAGTTTTTCTAATAATTTTATTTGCGGGCATAATGTAAATAATGTAGTTTACAAGTAAATAACACAAAATCTTTGTTAACTAAGCAATTTTCAAAGTATTTTTTTTTTATTTTCTAAAAAATACAATAGTTGACATTATGTAAACAAAGTATATGCCAAGTAAATAAAAGAATATCTTTATAACCTTGCCAATTTTCAAAAGATTTACTTTAATTTTTCTAAAAATTCAATTATTTACATAATGTAAAGAATGTATGTTTCATGTAAATAACGGAAAATCTTTATAAAATTGAAGTTTTTTTCAATTTTTTTTAATTTCACTCAATTTTCAATTGTTTGCATTATGTAAACCATGTATTTTCCATGTAAATAACACATAATCTTCATAACCTTACAAATTTTAAAATAAATTTCTTACATTTCTCAATAATTTCAGTTGTTGACATTATGTAAACAATGAATTTTCCATGTAAATAACACAAAATCTTTCTAAAACTTAAAATTTTCAAAATATTTTCTTCAATTTCTCAAAAACTTCAATTGTTTACATTATGTAAACAATTTAATTTTCAAGTAAATAACACAAAATATTTATAAACTTAGCAATTTTTAATTTTTTTTTTCATATTTCAATTGTTGACATTATGTAAACAATGTAATTTCCAAGTAAATAACACAAAATCTTTATAAACTTGCAAATTTTCAAAGAATTTCCTTTAATTTCTCAAAAATTTCAATTGTTTATATGATGTAAATAATGTATTTTCCATGTAAATAAAACAAAATCTTTATAAATTTACATATTTTTCTAATTTCTTAAAAATATCAATTGTAAAAAATACAAAATCTTCATAAAATAGTTTTTAAAGCTTTAATATGCCTTCGTACATTAGAAATAACAACTTTTACTATTTTTTTCAAAAAGTAATTTTGGTACCTTTTTATGTCCTTTTTAAAATTTGTACTTTTTTTTGTTAAAAATAGTTATACGAACACTTTTGGTACTTTTCTGAAAAAATTTACAATTTTGGGTAAAATTTTTCTGATGAATAGTTTTTTACTCATTTTAATTTTTTAGTTTTTTAACATTGAATTTGAATAGAAAAAATGGGAAAAGGGAAAAAACTCCCGCGGAATTTTTATTTATGATTGGGCTGAATATTAAATCATATGATACAATGTGTTTTTACTTAAGCTAGTTATTAAAGAGAAACAGAAACAGTCTTGTTTCACACTCTTCACTTTTAGCTGACCAGTTTTTCTTCAATTCTCTTTTAAACTTGCCATTTCATTCACACACGTCAATTCAATTTTTCTACTTTTTATTGCAAATCAACATGCATGACAAACAGGTTCATTTGATTGTATGCACTAAAAGTGAATTCTCCCAAATTTGTGCTATTTACAATTGCTCCGACCAGTAAATTTGCTTCTATTCACAAACAAATTTGTCCAATTTTTTTTTTTTTTAAATTGTTTTTCATATCTTGCAAAAGCATTATACAAATAAAGTGTACAAAATTTGAAATTTTTTTAAATAAGTACTTTTGGTAATTTCATAATTTTTAAAAAGTACTTTTGTTACTTTTTGGTAAAATTTGTTGTTAAAAATTATTTTTTATGCCTTGTAGAACCATTATATAAATAAAATTAACAAAATTTTGAATTTTTTGCAAAAAGTACTTATTGTACTTATTTAATTTGAAAAGGTGCTTTAGGTACTTTTTGGTAATATGTAAAATTTTGAAGAAATGTTTGTTAAACAATCATATTGCACGCTTTACTGTTACATTTTACAAATGAAAATAACTATATTCTTACTGTACCAAAAAGTACTTTTGGTACTATTTTTGTGCTTGTTTACATTTTCTGAGATTTATGTTAAAAATCAATTTTTGCTTAATATCGTGCCATTATTTAAAGAAAAACAACAACATTTGCAATATTTTCAAAAAGTACTTTCAGTATTTTCAAAAAGTTCTTTGGTACTTTTTCAAAAAAATACCAAATTTGTTAAAATTTTATTCAAAAATTGTATATTGTATATTTGTTATATTTTAGAAACAAAAACAATGAAATTCGCAGTGTTTTCTAAAAGGTATTTGTGGTACTTTTTTGTAACTGAAAAAATTTTCTCAAATTTTTAAAATTTTTTCCAAAAATTTTTCTAAAAAGATCCGTTTTTACTTCCCAACAAGCCATAATTTAATAAAACCCCTAAAATTGTTTATAATTGAAAAAGATACTTTTGATACTTTTTTTTTTTTTTTGCTTTTCTTTAATCCTTAAAAACTTAAAATCATGGAAAGCTCCAAATAACTTAATTAAGTTACATTTTCCAAGGAATTTGAGTGTAAAACAACTGTGTGTATTTTTGTGTCTGTACTGCAGTGCGGTTTTGTCAAGTGAGTAGCGGTGAATTTTTCTTATCAACGTCACGTGTCCACAGTAAACTTTAGCACCGGCTCTTCTTTAATATTTTGTAGCTGCTACCAACGCCCCATAAAATAATTCCTACCACGGTCAATATGTTGGCTGAAAAGGCACACATATACAGACGAGTGAAAAGGTCTGAAATGTAGCATGTGGTCAATATGAAACCATTGGCAATGATGATGATTACAATGACAATGATGGCAGTCGAGTACGACGTCAGGATGTTAAAACAACATGTGTTATATTTTACATATGTATGTATGGAGATTGTGTGTGCTTAAATCTAAGGTTTCCTTAAACAACAATAAAACGCCATACAACCTTAAAAACAAAAGACAAAGTGCAAAAAAAATTCCACATTCCCGTAACGCACAAGTGTAGTAAGAGACATACGTTGTGTGGTTTAAATAATTTTGGGACAGAAAAGGTCTGTTGAAGTCCTTGTAGTCGCATAGATCCTGCTGTGTTAATGTAGTTGTTGTATATTTAGCTCATTGGGTGATTGTGTTGTAAAACATAATGGCATTTTGTAATTATATTTGGTTAACAAGTTATATAAGGCTATATTGTATGTATATTTAAGATGTTACAGATTATTTCTGTGTGCGTTTAAATCCCCAGGAAAATAATACCTTTTTGCAACACACAAAAAGGGATTAAAATGGTTAACCCTCTATTAAGTTAATATTTTATTGATTCTATAAATTAATTATATAAAAACAAACAAAACAAACTAAGTTTACAAACTAAAATATTACAACTCAGCTGTGCCATTATTAGATTATTTCAAGTAATTTCATAATAAATGAGTAGCTTTTTACAAAAAGAAGGAAATTTAATAAACAAATAATATAATATATACATAAATATATAAAACATTTTTATATAAATATTAAAAGTTACCTAATTGCTTGAAAAAACAACAAATAATGTTAAAAAAAAATTAAAAACAAAAATTCAATTCAATAGGAAATAATATTAGCAACACAATATAAAATTAAATATATAAGTACCAATTCTGGTACTATTTTAAGGTCATTTTTAGAATTTGTAAAAATTTCTTATATGTTTTTTTTTTTGATTTGTAATCGTAATCATCTAAATAACAATACTTTGCATTAAAACTGCGAAAATAACAAAACAACATTTAAAACGACAACAAATTTTATTTTCCAGAAAAGTACTTGTGGTACTTTTTACAGGCCGTTTATAAAAATCGCTAAATATTGTATATAAATCGATTTTTTGAACGTAATAGAGCATTCAACATTTAAAACCACAAACAAATTTATTTTCCAGAAAAGTACTTTTGGTACTTTTTACATCGCTAAATATTGTATATAAATCGAGTTTTTGAACTTAATAAAACATGCAACATTTAAAATGACATTAAGTTTAATTTTTCAGAAAAGTACTTTTGGTACTTTTTACAGGCCGTTTATAAAAATCGCTAAATATTGTATATAAATCGAGTTTTTGAACTTAATAGAACATGCAACATTTAAAACCACAAAAAATTTTATTTTCCAAAAAAGTACTTTTGGTATTTTTTTTATTTATAAAAATCGCTAAATATTTTATATAAATCAATTTTTGAACTTAATAGAGTATTCAACATTTAAAAAGAAAACAAGTTTTATTTTTCAGAAAAGTACTTTTGGTATTTTTTGGGCCGTTTTGCAAAATTTGAGAAAAAAATGTATTTACATATATTTATTTTAGTTGGCTTTGCAAGATAGTTTTATAGATATAATGTTGAAAATTAGACAGTTTTTTTAAAGGACTTTCTGAAATAAATTGTATATTTTTAAAATAGTAAAATATATCAAATGAAATTTGCGTTTTGCGTTTTTTCGAAGTTGCCTCGCTGCTTAATTAGCATAAATTTTTGTTTTGGATTCGAGTCTTTAACATCATTAGATGCTAAAACGATGACGCGTACAAGAAGTGCTGAAATGGAATCCTTGCTTTCTATTTGGATTGAAAATCAAGTAGCGCAGAGAATGCCATTAAATGGTATTTCAGACAAAAACTAAAAGCTTATTTGATGACAAAAAGTAAAGCATTATCTAACCATAATAACTGTTACAAGGAAATTTATTTTACATTAAAAAAAAGCTGTTCAGCAAACATTGGAACATTTTGTGAAAGAAAGCCGACGACTTAGTATTTTCGTAACCCTAGAACCTATCTTCGATATTTACATGGTTTGCTATAGAAAATCTTAATTCACTTTGCGTTGTTTCAATGTGCGTCGTGTTTTTTTGGATGGTAACCCCAACGCAAAGTGAGGTATTGGTGTATTTTTAGATATTTAACTATTTCAGCCTTATTTGTTATAAAATCTATTAAATATATGTACATATGCATGTATCGATGGCTTAATATAAAAATGGCCTAACTCTATTTTATTTAAAAATAAAAAAATCATAGAAAAAAGCATTTCTTTGATACCTTCATTAAACCAAAAAAAATTAAATAAGAAATAAAATGAGTTGATTTTTTTTTTAATTAAAAATTGTATTAAAATATTTGTTGTATCTAAAATTTTACGGATTTTTTTTAGGTTTTTTCCTTCGTCTGTAAAGTAACAAAAAATCGAGTTAGGCCTTTTTTATATTAAGCCATCGGTATGTAGCTTTACTTTAAGTAAATTTCAAAAAAGTTCAAAAATTAATATTGGCTTTAAATCTTTTATTTATTTTATTTCTCTAAAGGTACGGTCACATTTCGCAAATATTTGCAAATATTTTATGTATGTATTCTGCTCATGGTCTCATTTTATTTTAATAAATCGCAACTATGCCTTGAAAAAGTCATTTTGAGACTGATAATTTTGTTTTTGAGTTTAGTTTCATTCATTAGATTTTTCCAATAAAATGTTTCCTTCTTACCAACAGCTGTTGCTTTTGTTAAATGTCAGCTTATTGATTTCTAAACAATTGATTAGTCTAGTCGAATTTTAGTACCCTCTTTAGCTATTGCTTATTACTTTTGATTTGATTATTCAAGTTTTCTAAACAAGTGTTACAAAGTAAACAATTACTTTGTTGTATGGGTGTGACTTTTAATTAAAATTATGCTTTACTATTGCAACAAAATGTCAATTACACATTTCATTTAATATTATTTTTATTAAATAGCAAATTAAATCTTTTATAAAAGCAAACAAACTCTACCAAACCTTTGTCATGTACATGCATACGTATGTATATTATAACACTACTACATAGTCATCTTTTTTATATTTGATAAAAATATGTTACGGTTATTTTGTTACTCTTCTCATTAATAATTGAATGATACTCTCCGTAAATTGTCGTGTTTGCACTCGTATGTGGAGTAGCAATAACAACAACAATAACAGCAACTAAATGAAAACAAAACAAGCAGTAGGTAGCTATGTATATAGTTGCCAGATAAATAAGGGTTCAAATCGTCAAATCTTGAATAAAAAAACGTCAAATCGTCAAAATGCAGTTTTCAAAATCGTCAAATAAAATAAAACTTTTTATCGATTCAATATTTTATTTATTTTTTCAAAGTAATTTTTTTAATACATAAACAAAAAGAAATAAATAAATATGTTTAAGAGATCGATAAATGTTTAAAAAATAGTTATAAATATCAATATTAAAATAAAAAAGTGTAGGAAATAACAAAACAAAACACAAAAATTAATGTAAAAGGAACACAAAAATAAGTAATAAATTACTTTTCAAAATATAGTTTTTAAAATAAAGTTTTTAAGAAATTTTAATCACTGTTTCTTAAAAAAATTATATAATTTTTAATATAAAATAAACAAAACAATTTCTTCATAGTAACAATGTAAAACATAAAAAATTCTACTTCTAACTACAAAATATCACCTTTTTACAGCACTATGCGTTTTGTATTTTTCAATTATATTTCAGATTTCAATTTCAATTGCATTTCTGTAGTTGCTAGTTGTATTTGAGAATATTCTTATCGTATTTTATAAACGTTGAGTTAAAAACATGTTTGAATTCTAAAATACAATTAAAAATTTCTCAAATGCATTTGAAAACTTGTGAAATACAATTTGAAAATTCTATAATATTATTAGAAATTTCTAAAATATAAATGAAATTTTTTAAAATATAATTGTAAAGTTTAGTATATTAAATTTTGTAGGTACATTTCCCTATTAAACTTTTTAATAAGCTCAGGTACAACATTCATATTAAAACAACAACATTTATTTAGGTAATTTGTTTTTGTGACCAATATTTATAATTATTATAATTTTTAAGGAGTTTCCTTCAGGCTAATTTGGTCAAATGTTTGTTTCCAAACGTAAATAAAAAACTTGTTCGATTTTTATTTTATTTTCCCAACGTTTCGTTAGTTTTATTCTAACTTCTTCAGGGGTCTCGTTCTAAATAATAGCTTTTATGTTTTTTATCATTGGATATTAATTTTTATTATTAATTAGTTACTAACATACTAAAAAACGGGACATCACGAACAGAATTTTGGTATAAATAATCAAATAATTAATAAAAATATAATATACAATAAACGACCACAAAACTTAAGTCAAGTTTAACTTAAAGCTTATATCACAGAGTTCTGTAATACTAAAAATCGAACAAGTTTTTTATTTACGTTTGGAAACAAACATTTGACCAAATTAGCCTGAAGGAAACTCCTTAAAAATTATAACACATATTTAGTTTTAAAAAATCTTTAGTGAAGAAAATCCCTTCCAAAGAAGGCGTTCCTAACCTATTCCTAATTTTTCTTTGGTTTAAATTTACCTGACTAAATACTCGTTCGACATTTGCCGAAGAATGTGATAAAACTAAAATTTTTTGTATATACCTATTTGGTTAGGATGGGAAACAAGAGATTTGAATCTTTCCTTTTAATTCCCGAAATGTGTTTCTAAAATTCCAATAAACTCTTTTCTTTTTCCGAAACCAAATTATAAATTGTATATGAGAAAAAAATGTTGCAAATCATATATACTGAAAAATGGTCAATATAGAGGCAAAGATCGTCAAAGGGTCATTTTTGACACCAAAAATCGTCAAAATGACGATAAATCGTCAAATATGGCAACAGTGAGTAGGTATGTAAATAAACCTTAAATATGCAGTTATAAGTACATATTTGTTTTTGTGTGAGTGAGTGGCCTTCATTGGTAAACAGTTGTAGTTGCTGTTATTGTTATTGTTGTTGCTTTTCTTCATCTTGTTATGTTTTATTTCGTTTTCATAAATGCCGTGTAAATATTGACAGATTTCCATTTGCTTCAGTGAATTTTGATGATGATAATAAGGTTTGTTTGTTTTTTTTTGTGTATGAATTCTTTTTAAAATGTGTAATATAATCGCTAAATAAACAATTTAAATGCTACACACACACACACACACACGCTATGCAAATAATGTTTAATAATTTTTATGAAATTATGCAAATTATTTAATGAGTTTCAATGAGAAAAAACTAAAAGGCTGCAGGATGCAAAAAAAGAAAGAAAAATAAACAACGAAAGAAGTAACTATATAGCCCGACCTATAATACCCTACAGCCAGTATACATATGTAGGTATAACACAGTTTTTCAGAAATTGGGAATATAACCCATTATGTACCGATCATTCAAAAATTTATCTCCTGGCCCACGATGTCGAACGATAACGTTCGCTTATATAAGACTTAAGACACAAACTTCATTGTGGAATAAACAAACTTGATTGAGTAAAAAATAGATACGATAAAAAGTTTGTGTCTTAGGTCTTATCGTTCGACATCGTGCGCCAGGCGGTTAGTTTCATGATTTCTGTGAATATAAATATTATTTGTGTTAAACTTTATCTCGATATACATAAATACTTTTAAAAGATTTATGGTGGTTAAAGTGAATTACGAAGAGGGTCTTATATGGGAGTTTCGACTACTTATGGACCGACCTTTATAAAATTAGGTGTCATAATTTTTGTATATATGAAACTTATTTGTGTTGAATTTTATTTAGATACCAACATTTTTAAGAAATTTATGGTCGTGAAAGTGATTTTCAGAAATGGGACTTATATGGGAGCTACGACTAATTATGAACCGATCGTAAAAAATTGTACCGTATTATTTTTAGACATATGAAATATATGTATAAGCTCTTTAAAGCGATTTTCGGGTGTGGGCCTTATATGGGAGCTATGATAAATTATGTACCGATCTGCACAAACTTGATTTGGCTTCATTTACTACTCGTTTGTGGTGAAATTTGTTTGCATACTTGCATAATTTAAACATTTATGATCGGTAAACCCCAATTGCGGGAGGACATATGTATGGGGGCCAGGTGAAATAATCCCATCCTTAGGCCGAAAAAGTTTCACGTACCAAATATTATCGAAATATCTTCAAAATTGCGACCTGTACTTTACATGGAGAGCCAGCCAGCCAGCCAGACGGACGGATGGACATCATTAAATCGACTTAGGAAGTGATTCTGAGTCGATCGGTATACTTTAAGGTGGACCAATATTTCCAATATTAAGGTTGGACCAATATTTCTAGGAGTTACAAATATCAGCACAAATCCAAATCTCCACTATGGTGCTGTAGGGTATAACAAACAAACAAACAAAACCAAATGAAGTCTAGTATTTATAAAGAAGCACTGTCACAGACAGTTTCATGTAAAAAAAAAACTTGCAAAAGCAGATGGTTTCAAATGTAAATCAGTAACAGTTTTATTTTATTTTCAATGATATAGAATTATTTGGTTGAGGGTTGAGGGTGGAGAGAGTACTAAAATTTTTAAGAAAACTTTATTAAACTTAAATTAAAATTTATTTAACAAAATTAATAAAATTTGCTTTAAATTTATTCTGAAATAAAATTAATACTGTTGTGTATGTAATTTAAATATTATGTGAGAAAACTCAAAAGAATTGTTTATATTTGTTCAAAATATTAAAAAAAAAAAAATTTAATAAAAGACAATAAATTTCAAATATTTAATTGTTTTTATGTAAATAAATTAATATCACTTAAGAGTTGCTTTATGCGCGGTTATAAAGGCTTTATGGCCTCCCAATAGTTAACAATTCCAGCAGGAACTTCACCGAAATCGCTTGATATATAAATGACCACCTTATTTAAGTAAAAGAACCATTAAAAACTACTAAAGAAACAAATATTTCAGCCATGCAAAACATACCTAAAACTCCTACTTCCAATACATCATCCATGTCAATTTTTATAATGTTTCCTTACGCCTGCAATACTCCTCCCATTACATCTGTTATAGTTGCTTCATCTGCTGTCATAATTGAACCCAGCAAAGCTTGTTTATCCTTTAAAATTTTGCCAGCCGCATCAGTTAAAGGAAAATTAATGACCGCTGAACCCCCATTTAACAAAGTCTCTGTAAAAGCTTGTACATTCTGCATAACTCCTCCCTTATCATCCACTAAGGGAAATTTCAAAGTCTTTAAAACTTTACTATCAAATAAACCTTTGAAAAAAGCAGATTTGTCTGGTAAAATTTTTGCAGCTACATCTTTAATGGGGAAGTTGGCTGCCAGTAAATCATCATCTTTAGCTGCTACAAGGGCTTCTATAAAATCAGTTGCCGGCAAAGTTAGGCTTAGCACATGTGCTTTTACATCTTGGTTAACTAAAACGGCTGCATCAGTTAGAGGTAAGTTTAAGCCCTTTAAACCCTTCAGAAAAAACAGCAAAACATCTGCCTTGTCATTTAAAACTTGGCCGTCCACAGCAGTTAAGGGAAATGCTAGACGCTTTAAATTCTCAACTTTTAGTATTACATCCATAAAAGCCAGCTTATCCTTCAAGACACCTCCAGCTCCATCAGTTAAGGGAAACTTCAGACCCGCTGAATCGAGTAGAGATGCCAGTAAGTCTGTCTTGCTATTTAAAAAGCTGCCAGCTGCATCAGTTACAGGAATCGTGATATTAGCTAAACCTTTATTCCACGTAGTATCCAATACACTTCCACCTACCACATCCTTTTTAGCCACCAAAACTCCTCCAAGTAAATCAGTTACTTCTCGTTTACTCTTCAGCTCAGTTTTTCTACGCGAAGTCGTGCTCACCAAAATAGTTATGGATGATTGATCCCTTAAAACGCCCCCATTAGCATCAGTTATAGGAAAGTTCAAAAACGCTAAACCAGAATTAAGCAGAAATAGCAAGAAATCTACTTTATCCCCCAGTACTGCACCGTTTTTATCAGTTAAAGGAAAGTTTAACGACGATAAATTGCTTAAGCTCAGAATTAATTCAGCTTTGCTCTTCAAACTTACGCCAGCAACATCTGTTGCCGGATACTTGATGGACGATAAACCACCTGTCACCAGGAGATCCAATAATGCCTCTTTATCTATTAAAACGCTGTCATCAGCAGCAGCTATGGGAAAGGTTAAAGAGGACAAAGGTCCCCCATCAAATAAGACGGATAGAAAAGCTTTTCTATTAGTCAAAACCACGCCAGCAGCATTAGTTACAGGATATTGTAAAGTATTTAAGCCACCATTAAGTAGGACTTCCACAAAATCAATGCTATTAGATACAACATTTTCACTAGCATCAGTTACTGGAAACTCTATTGAAGAGAAGAGGCTGCCGGTTAGTAGAGCATCCAGAACCGGTTTGCCACTCGATGTGTCTGATGATGAAACTGGTTTAACAGCAAAAATTCCTCCCAAGCAAGCTGCAGCTTCCTGTTTATCCTTCAGAACCACTCCAGCAGCATCAATTAAAGGAAAGCTGAGAGACGCCAAACCATTATCCAGCAGAAATATGATTAAGGTTTGTTTATCCTTAATTACCCATCCTCTTTTATCAGTTAGAGGCAACTTTAAGGATGATACATTTCCGCCATCAAATAAAACTGCTAGGACAGATTTCTTATCATTAAAAACTACGACATCGTTGTTAATTATAGGAAATTGTAGGGCATTTAAACCACCATCTAATAGAATGATCGACAAATCAATGTGTGTAGATAAAATGTTGCCACTTGCATCCGTTACTGGAAACGTTATGGCAGAGAAAGCATTGCCATTTAATAGGAATTCGAGTACAGTTTTGTCATTAAAATTTCCTGCCAGTAGATCTAATACAGGCTTCAGTATAGACAAAACTATATTTATTAAAGTTTCCAACAGATCTTTTTTAGTTTGAACGATAACTCCCACGGCATTGGTTAGGGGAAACTTAAGGCACTTTAAACCCTTTATAAGTAAACCTAAAAGATTTGCCTTGGTGCTCAAAATTTTGCCGGCTGCTCCTACCAAAGGAAACGTTAATTTAAGTAAAGCTTTTTGATCATTTAAAGTAACAAGTAAGTCCTGTATATCCTTAATTACAATGCCATTGGCAAGGTTAAGGGGAATTCGAAAACAGCTAAGGGACCACCCTCAATGGTGACTTTTAAAAGCTCTAATTTGCTTTGCAAAATACCACCTACGTTATCAGTTAGTGGAAAGTTAAGGCCTGCTAAAGCTTTGTCCAAAACAATTTCCAATAAAGCTGCTTTATCCTTTAAAACTCAGGCAGGTTTGTAAAGCTTAAATCGTCGCCCAGCAGAGTTTTCAATAAATCCAGTTTATGCTTTAAAATACCACCTGTTTGATCTGTTAAAGGAAATTTCAAGGACGACAAGACACTCAAATCAAACAGCGACTGCAAAAAATCCTCTTTGGTTTTTATAGTTTGGCCAGCGTTATTGTTTACGGGGAAATGTAAAGCCTTAAAACCTTCATTTAACAAAATGGCTAATAACTCCGATTTATCCTTCAAAATATCACCTTGAATGTCTTTAATGGGAAAGTGTAAACCTGCTAAAGCTTCCGCGTCCAATAGTAAACCCAATAATTCAGCACGGTCATTTAATACAACTCCCGCTTTGTCACTCAAAGGAAATTCTAGGCCGCCTACCAATATGGCTTGCAAAAAGGCTTCCTTGCCATTTATAGCTAAACCATTGCCATTAACTATGGGAAACTGTAAGGCAGCTAAAGCACTGGCATCTATTAAAGCATTCACAAGATCCGCTTCATTATTCATTTCAACTCCCAGAGCATTAGTAAGGGGAAAGTCTATAGCATTTAAGCCAGCCTTTAGTATCTGTTGCAGTATAATATCTTTGTCATCCATTTTAAGATCCTCAGCATCAATTAGGGGAAAGTCTAAGGCTGCCCAAGCATCACCATCTAGAAAGGCAGCCAAAAGATCCGACTTGTCCAGCAACATTGTGCCAGCATCATCAAACATAGGAAAACTTAAGTTGGGGGCTCCGTCTAAAAGCAAAGTTTGCAGAAGATCTTGTTTGATTTTTAACATTTTCTTAGCGGCCTCTAAAATTACACTCAATAAAGCTGGCTGGCCATTTAATACAGCTCCTGTAGCATCAGTTAGGGGGAAGTTTAATAAAGAAAAGCCACTTGCCAGCAAAGTCTTTAAAAGATCCAGTTCCGTAGACCACACTACGGCAGCAGCATCTGTTAGGGGGAAACCTAAACTTTCTAAGGTATTAATATGCAGCAAGACGGCCAATAAAGCGTCAGGTCCACTGAAATTTAAAACACCTGCATCTGAGAGAGGATACTTTAATGAACTCAGAACACTGCCATCCAGAAGTCCCTTTAGTAAACGTTGTTTGTCATTTAAAACCACACCATTGGCATCAGTTAACGGAAACTTTAAGCTTTTTAACACACAATTATCTACCAGATTAGCTAGTAAGGCAGTTTTGTCTGCGATTACAACACCAGCTTTATTAGTTAAGGGAAATTTCAATGAGCTTAAAGCCACCTCCAAAATAAAGGCCAATAGGTCTCCCAAGCCTGTTAAAACTCCGCCCATGGCATCTTTCATAGGAAACCTGATAACCGACAAAGCACCACTAGCCAGCAGATTTGCTACTAGATCCAGGGGTGCACTTAATAAATCTGCTGCCATATCGGTAACCAGACCATCTACACCATCTCCCAGCAGCACTTTTAATAAATCAGCTTTGCCTTTTAATATCACACCATCCACCGCTCTCAAGGGGAACCTCAAAGCGACCACACCTATATCTAATAAATCCTCTAATAGAACTTTTTTATTTGACAACACCACACCCTTAGCATCAGTTAAGGGAAATTTGAGACCCACTAAATCGAACTGATCTAGCAATACTTTCAAGAGCACACGTTTTTGAGGACCTTGTTTAATGGTGGATAAGCCTCCTTCCAGTAAGGCTTCTAGTAAAGTCTTTTTATTTTTCAGCAAGCTAGCAACTAAACTAGGTAGAGGTAAACGTCCTATCACACCTCCCAATATGTTTGGCTTGGGATCATTGTTATCTAGGGGTAATTCTGCGAAGAGAGTAAGCATGTTCTAGTTATACCTTACCATGGCTAAGATAAAACAATTATAAACCTGCAGAATCTGGCCATATAGCGCAACATAAAGTCTCCTCAGCACTGTCTTGCTGTAAGTGATCTTTAAGTAGGGCTGCTTTTTTCCTAGCTATGGCCTTAATAATGCTTCTGGCAGTACGTTTTAGAAAAACTGGTTTAGTTTCGACTGGGCTGTAGTTTTTATTTAAGCGATAAGTTTCTTTGCAATCTAAAAGAAAAAGGAAAACAATTAATTAAGAACCTAGATGCCTTTCTAATCCCTGAAATATATTGTGTTCACTGATCTAGTTTAGGTTAAATTGACACACGTGGGTTCTTTATGGATGCCATTCTAATATATTTTTAGAAAAGGTCAGAGAGAAATACAATCCCCGAAAACTGATCAATTTTAAGTCAAATTGTCTTTGCCTTCTAACGTTCAACTCCGATAGACTCTTCAAATCGTGTACGTAAAATTAGTCCCGACTATCCAGTCACTGGTTGGTATTGACAAATGACAGCTTTTGCAGAAGTATTTTTGAAAGAGATTTAATATCCCTGCTATCACATTCCGTAGTCGATCGCGATGAATGTTTATCAGTGTTGCAGGTCTGCGACAATTAGAGTTAGATCATTGTCGTTGCATATGTGGTCTCAAGCGAGTTTCTGAGCAGTTGTAAAGTTATCCTTGTCTTTTCCTTTTCTGAGAGTAAGGATCTTGTCTTGGCGTTATGTATCAACAATATAGTTTAATTGGAAATTTTTATATTTGCATGAACATTTTATGTACAGTTTAGTCCTCTGCTTCACCATGACATGTTCTATAGAAGTCTTTGTACGAGTGATTTAATATTCCAGCATGAAGCCGTAGTCGATCGCGAGGAATTTTAAGCAGTGTTACTATTCTTGCGCCAATCACCATTGGATTGTCGTAGCATTTAGCTTGTCGTAGCGCATGTGACAGGAAACGAATATCTGCTTTTCGAGCAGCTGTAAAATTCATCATGAATCCAACGTTTCCATGACGAAGGCGGAATTCTATCCATTCGATCAGTTTTCTCTTCTTAGAGCGGGGATCCAGTCTTGGACAATGTATGAGCAATATACATAAATTTGTGGATATTTTAATATTTCGGGATCCAGAAAAGTTGGAGAATATAATTAAGAGATCTCAGTCTCCTTCTCTAAGAGTGAGGCTCATGTCTTGTACAATGAATGAATTGGAAATATACATAGTTTTTTGAATGAATCTGAAACCCTGGATATTTTGATGGGATATTTTGATGTATCAAGAAAAGTCCAACTGATGAATGTAATTAAGAGATCTCAGTCTCTTCCTCTGAGAGTGAGGATCCTGTATATTTTGATAGGATATCTTGAAGTATCCAGAAGACTTCAACTGATGAAAGTTTTGGCCAATGAAACGCCAATATTCATAGAATCCTGGGATAATTGGGGAAACTAAAAGAGTTCAACTGAAAAATGTTTCTCATTAAGAGATGCCCAGCATTTTAGGAACAAATTGGATGTCGTAAGAGTTTTAAGGACAGCCTGGCTATCATTATAAATTCAAATATCTGCATGCCAATTCTCAGCCTTGCCCTAGACTGACATCTCAGGCTGAAGAACACTGAACTGGTTCGGAGAGTCTCTAAGACCCACGTATAACAATTTGTGTGATGTAAAAGCCACCGAATGCGATCGTGATTCGATGTCAAACCATCAGTGAACATTTCGAAAAGGTTTTTCTGAAGGGATTGTATCCCATCTGTCCTTCCATCCATGGTTGTTTGTACACTTTCACACGTCTCAGTTCTCGTGAAGGCAAATATTTTTGGGAGAGAAGGGAAAAGAGAATAAAAGGGATACATACTTGACGGTACTAGTCAATTTTCTTATTTCCTTTTCTTTTCTTCTTTTATTATCTCAGCTTTATTCTAAGCAAAGTTGTTCCCATTTTGATTTGCTTGAAAAAGTAGAAACTTTAAAATTCGCGTGTGAAGAAAATGACAGCTAAAACTGAAACGTGTAAAACAGTTCTTTTGATATAAGATTAAGTCGATTTCGGGTCATCAGTGTTGATCTCGAAAGGGTTATCCTGGAGGGATTGTATTTCCTTTCACTTCGTTGACATTCTCGTTCTATAACTGCCGATCACTGTTTTAAACTGTTTCGTTCTATTTCCTTCGTTTTGAGACTCCCTCAACCAACTAAAAACATCCCCAGACACAATGCTTTTATGCAACTTTATTAATTTTCTTTTAAAAACTTTACTTCTACAAAATATTAAAAATATTGAACAAATTAACAATTAACAACAAATTAAGCCCTTTTTTGTTATGTGGCTTGTGAAACGTTTTCACTCAGTTTTAAGAAGGCAATATACCACCCACTACACCTAAAAGCTGCTAAAACCGAACCATCAACTAGACGGCCTAGTTGAGCCTGTTTAAGACCCAATAAAGTAGACTTTTCATTGGCCACACCAATTTCTTTGAGATTGGCTTTGGCTGGAAGTATAAATTGAACAAATTGAATTGAAAGAAATTTTGAACAGCTTCAGGAAAAAGAGAAGAATCTACTCGAAGAGTTGCGAAATAATGAAATAAAATTGAAATTTTTTTATAAAAAAGACATAAAGCTTAAATAATTCCTAAAATCTGAAATTAACATTTGTATGAACAGAAAACCCTACTAAGGGATTTAAAAAAAATTCTGGGAAGTTAACAGGTCCTTAAAAAAATCTTTCTAAAAACTTTCTAAAGCATTTAAAACTTGGAAAACTTAAAATTTTGAATTCCTAAAATTTATAAACAAAATCCCCAATTTATAACAAAATTGCTTTGAATAATTGGTATTTTCTTTATATTTATCATAAGTAGAGTTTAAATTTAGCTGGAAATAGTTTTTTTTATTTAATTCGCAGTTTTAGAAACAGAAATCCCCATATGGGGATTTTTAAAAAGCTTGTGGGTATTCAAAAGGAACTTAAAAAAATTATTATTAAGAACTAATTAATATATTTAACTTATTATTTTTTTTTCTTGCAAAGAATATTTTTTTTACCAAATAAGGAGTAAATGTGCTAAACTAGTTTGCGGGGAACTGCAAATTTTTTTTGCTACAATTAGGAGTTTTTGGGATTTTTCTACTGGTTTTACTGTTTTACACTGAATTGTATTATTTTTTTAATAATATTATTAAACCTACACTTTTCAAACCAAATTCCCAATTTGGGGATTTTTTTTAATAAAATTGGGAATTCACGAAAATTAAAAATTTCACGTAAAGAATTTAATGGTATTAAAAAAATGAACAAAAACAAATACATATAATTTTATATTTCAGGGCAATTTTTTTAAAAATATAAGAAAAACGTTATTAATAAATTTCCGGGGAAGTGAAAATATCAAGATTTTTTAAGTTAATTTTATTTGTTTATATTTATAAAGATTCTGCACTCACCAATTTGTGTATTAATAATGGTATCCACATTGGGCCGACTCAGCACTCCGGCCAAGCCAACACCCAGCAATAAAATTACCGCTATTAAACGCATCTTTTCTTTCTAGCTTTACTTCCTTTTTTTTATGTATTTAAAACCCTCGAGAGACTAGATGGAATACGTTGTAACATTTAAAGTTTTTTGAGTTTTTATATAAAAATATCTTTACAGTCATAGCTTATAATTTTGTTACTAAAGCACGTAGCAAAAAAAATTCTATAGTTTACAATAAATATTTAATTTAGTGTTTAATAGACAAACAAATTGCTCCCCCCCAACAAATATTTGTGTGCTGTAACTTAAAACGTGCCTATTAAACAATTTCTAATTGCGTAAAATCTATTTCGATTTCGGTATAAAAACTAAAGCTAAAAATATGGCAAAAGGTAGTTGGGTTTTGTTTTCTAAGACTTTAAGTAACATCATTACAATGCGTATTTTCCTAGTTGCGACAATTTTTCTGGGCATTCTGGCAATTTGCTGGACCAAGCCGTTGGATGTGGTAAAGTCTTTGCAATTGGGTAATGTTCTTAAATAATTGAAAAATTGTTAACAATAGTAACTTTTCCTTTTGTAATTATTTAGCCGAGGCCAATACTTCTCAAACAGGCAAAGGTAATAAAGAAAATGTAGGTCTTGATGTGTCCCAATTGCAGGGTACCTTGGGCGTGGTCACAGATGTTTTGAGTGCTGATAAATCTCCCTTGGCTATATTGGGTTAAGAAATTTACAACAAAGAAATAATAACAAATTTTAAATAAATATATAAAAGTTAAGCAAATAACAAATAAACAAAATAATTTAAAGCAGACCTCTCTGGGGGTAATATAGAAAATTAAAAGGGAATTTCTGGGGATTTTAAAAAACAAAAAAAAAAAAATAAAATAAATTTATAATAACTTAATTTGCTGGCAGTTTATTTATACTTTTGCTTGCAAATTGTTTAAAAAATCTTTGAAGAATTTTTGATAATAAGAAAATCTTAAATTTTTTTTGAACAAAGGACTAAAGTAGGCTAAATCTCCTTAAGAAGTTTTTCAAAAACATTGGAAACTATGATATTTGTTTAATTAAGCCTCTAATTTATAAAAGCTAATTGACTTTAATTATATAAAAACTCTTTTATTTTAGTTGTTAAAATAAAATCTAGAGGGTTTTAAGTACTTTTTAAGTTGACAGCATTCTTTATGGCACCGTTACAAGCAGGGCTGCCAGATAAATTTCGGAAAAAATCTTCAAAATCTCCATCAAAAAGAAAAAAAATCGTCATTTCAAATTTTAAAAATCGGAAAAAATAAAAAGTCGCTATTTCTCATAGTATTTTTAAATTTTTATTTAAAATAAAACATACAAATTCAACTTTATATAATCTCATGTACAGCACATATCAAATAAATGTTAACTTTTTAAATAAGAAATCACAAAAAATATATAACTTGTGTAATATTTTTCTAATATCTTAATCCGCTTTCACACTTTACAATTATGACTAGTCAAGGCAAGTATGTTTCGTTGAGAAGGGAAACTACAACAAACTTGGGTACAAACTTGACGGTACTAGTTAATTTTCTTATAACCTTTTCTTTTTTCTTTCGTGCATTAAAAAGTACGAAAATTAAATTGACGTATGTAAATCAAATGGCAAGTTGAAAAGAGAATTGAACAAAAACTGAAGAGTATGAAACAAGACTTACAGTATTTTATAAATAAATAACTGAATTTAGCATATTTTATTAATTCCGGTTAAATTACAATGTCAAAATAATTTAGTTTATTAAGTTTTCAGTATAGAATCCAATACATCTCTCCTATACAGGTACTTATTATCAAAGAATTCCGTAGTTTTATTATTTAAATTTATTGAGCTGAATATTCCTTTGACGTTTAGTTAAAATAGGAAACGTTTTTGTAGAATTTCCCCATTGAAATTCAGTAATTATTTCCTCTACAAATTTTACTTCATTTGTAATTAACAGAAATATACAAAAATAATTTTCAAATAAATTTTATATTTAACTAGAAGTAAACTTCGAATAAAAAAATTTTTTTAAAAAATATTGTAATTAAACTTAACAATTGTCAATAATTAACAAAACATCACTATTACTTAGTTTTGTTTTTAAAATATGTCACGTTCTTCTTAATATTTATAATATGAAATGAGACAAATAGTTGTTGTCTCAAAAAAAAGAGGGAATCTGTTACCAACATTATTAAAACAAACAAACAAAGAAAATTTTAATAATTCAGAAAATCGTCAAATCGTCACTTTGCCATTTTTGAAACAAAAAAATCGCCAAAATGACGATAAATCGTCAAATCTGGCAGCTATGTTTATAAAGTTTGTTTACATTTGACTGAGAGAGCTTGTTGTGAAATATTTAAAATATCTAAAGCATATGTTAAGGCTTTAGCTACAAATAATGATTTCTAATTCCTACTTAAATTAAAACTGGTTGTTTGGTGTTTAAAACCAGCTTGGGTATATAAAACTAATACCTTAAGCCTAGTTTAAGGCTGTGATAGTTTGTAGGAATAATTTTTGGTTGCTTTTTGTATTAATCTTATAAAAAAAATGAGTCATATTTCTATGCATGTATGCTGCTTTAAAATTTTTAGAAATCTAATCAATTAAAGACAGGGAATGATTGAAATATCCTTTAAAACATTTAAAAGTATCATATAGCTTATTGTCTTGTTGTGTGAATGTTTAAGAATGTGTGCTAATTTTTTCTTTGTTTTGAAGATTATATTACAGGTTGTTGTCTATTTTATTTTTTTAAATAGAACAAAGCCTGAGATTTTCAATTTAGATATTAAAAACCTGTCAATTATTTTCTAAAGATTTTAAAAGAGATTTCTTTCTTTTAAAAAACACTTAAGAGAAACCATTTAAAGCAATTTACGTGTTATTTTCATATTAAATTATATAAAAATTCTTCTCTTGCTGCCCTGGCCGGGTATCAAATTATTTAAAATGTATCAAATTTCATGATAAATTTGCCGACTCCACAGATTTTGTTATTTAGATTTTAAAGTTATGATTTTATAAATTATATTAAAGTGTTTTGCGGTTGGATTACAGGGTTTTTTTTTTGTTTGTTTGACAAAACATCCTTTTCCAACAACCAATCGAATACAATGAAGAGGGTGGTTTTAGATTTTAAGGGTTTCTTTTGTGTAAAAAGAACAAGGAGAAAGACTTTTTATTTGTTTTTTGAATTATAAAGATTTTTTTTGGCGGATATTTGTTTAGATTACAAGTAAATTACATTAAATTTTATATAAGAGGATCAAAAATACAACAAGCAAAAAATCTGTTAAAGAAAAATATGTGTATTGTAATAAAATTATGCAGTAAAAAACCCCACTTGAAGGACTAAACAAATTTTGTTTTACAAAAATATGTAGAAATTTTAAGCTTTTAATATTAAAGTTACAAAATAATATTGAAGGGAAGCAGACAGTACTGCCTAAAAATTGTTCTTAAATGTTGACAAAACTTTTAAATTATTAATAATCTCTGCAAATAACATTAATCCTTAACAATTTGTTGCAGAAATCCCAAAGTGGCTTTCAGTATTAAAATTTTTAATTGAAAACAGCTTTATTTTATATACTTAATCGTTTTTTTTATACCCACTAATTTCCTTAAAATTTAAACAATCCCTTGCCGGGAATTTTACTTTGAAATTTTGTGAATTAAAAATACAACTTAATGAACTCAAAATTAAACTACCAACAGCTGAAATAATCAATTTTGAACTTCCCCGGCAATTCTTAATACATTTTTAAAAATGTCCTCCGGGGATTTCACTTTCCAGAATTACGAATTGCTTAAAATTCATATTTTTGCAAACATTCATAAATGTTAACAATTAAAAAATCTTAAACAATTTTACTCAAATCTAGTGTTTATAAGTTCCCCGGAAATTTTGACAATTTGTATTTTCTATTTAAGAGATTTTTTTTACATTCGAGGTATCAAAAAAATAAGTGCAATAAACTTTTGCCATTATCTTAAGCTACTAATGAATTCAGCATTAAATTTTGTTTAAATATTGCAAATATTTCAAAGTGGGCATATTGAGCATTCATTTTAGGAATTCTATATTACAAGATTTAACAGAAGGAAATGCTTTAGTAAGTTCTTAGCATTAGGTTTTTAGCATCCCCTTGAATTCCCAGAAACTTCTGAAAAATCCTACTAAGGGGATTTCTTATTCTCGGATTGGGAATTTAATAAAGAAAACAAATTTTAGCTCAATTTAAAAATCTTTAAATGATAAACATTAAGAATAACTAAAAAATATTATTTAAAGGAATTTTGTGCAAAGTGTGGATTTTGCTAATTAATTTTAGGAATTCAAAATTTTAAGTTTTAAAAGCTGGAAATGCTTTAAGAAGTTCTTAGCATGAAGTTTTCAGCATCCCCTTGAATTACCAGAAACGTTTTCAAAATCCTACTAAGGGGATTTCTTGTTCGCGAATTTGGGAATTTAATAAAAAACTGATTTTAGCTCAATTTAAAACTCTCTAAATGATAAACATTAACAATAACTTAAAATGTATTAATTAAACAATTTTTTTGCAAAGTGGGTATTTAAAAATTAATTTTAGGAATTCAAAATTATAAGTTGTAAATTCTTCAATAAGTTCTTAGCATTAAGTTTTTAGCATCCCCTTGAACTCCCAGAAATTTTTTAAAAATCCCGCTCAGAGGTTTCTTGTTCTCAAGTTGGGAATTTAATTTTTTAAAATACTAAATATTTTTAAGCAATAAATATTAGTTCCCCGCAAAATGCCCCCATTAAGTCTGTATTTTAATTAATTAAATGTTTCTTTTAATTTTCTTGTTTTTTAAGTTCCCAGCAAATTCCTGGTATTTCAAAAATCACAGGTGAGAAAAGTTTGATTTAGAACTTAAAAAATTGTGGGAAATAACTAAAATTTTCAAAATCCCCTATAAGGTGTTTTTTTATTTTCAATTTGGGTATAAAAAAATTTAATTTTAGCTAGATTGGAATATATTTAAATGTTGTATATTAAAAAAAAAATTATAAGCATTTTCATTTTTTATTTCTAAATACATATCAGTCTTTTTTTTGTTTAAAAGTCACAATTGAAACTCTCATAAAAAGAGAGACGTAAAACTTCATTTGAAAAAACTTTGTCCGAACAAAAATTTTGTTCAGAACAAATGGGTAAATCCACCCAGAGCAAATAAATACAATTATTTTATAAAACAATCAATGATTTTAACAAATTTTGCTGTTTTATATTAAAATTCTTTTATTTTAGTTGTTAAAACAAAATGTAGAGGTTTTTAAGTACTTTTCAAGTTGGCAGCATTTTTTATGGTACCGTTATAATGTTTGTTTAGTCCCGGATCACACAATGTAACTTTTGCTGCTCAACTTTTAAGTTTGTTGGTGAGAGGGGAAAAAGAGAGAGAGAGGGGGGAACGCTCTTCTTTCCAATCTAATACAAAAACTCAAAAGTTGAGCAACAAAAGTTGCATTGTGTGATCCGGGACTTACATTTGCCATGGACTGAAGCTATGTTTAAACGGTCGTCAGTTATTAGAACGTTGTCCGAAAAAAATGTTTATAAAATGCCTAACAACCGTGTGAAATTAAAATTTTTGTCTTCCAACGTTGTAAGAAAAAGCATTTTCAGTACATTGTAGGACAAAAATATTGTCAGACAGCTAAAAATCGTGTAAATATATGTTTTTGTCATTGTAAGACCGTTTTAACACAATTGTCAAACACTATTAATTGTCATATGTTCAAAGTTTATGTATCTGTCAATGGCAGCATTGTCAGAGAAATGCAACACTATATATACAGAAATAAATAAATAAACAAACAAAAGTGTGCATTAATAACATTTTGGAAAAAGGTTAAAGAAAATTAAAGAATTAAATTAAAGACAATAAAAAATGTTTAGCTGCATACATATCTATTGATGAAACCTGTTTCATAGAGTGCAGCTATGAGCCAATTAATTTGAATTACCCTATTCAGTCACCAAAACGGTCGGAGGGCAACAACAAATCAAGACTGAAACAAAAATCCTACCGCAAAAAAGTAGAAATGTAATTATTATCAATCTTTTTGAGGAAGGACATATGCAGATAAAATTGTTTCAATTGCTGTTTTTTGTTCCATGGCAATATTTACAATTTATAAACACACACACACAATGCCTCACAACGAATCTTTGCTACACCACAATCTGACAACTGTGTGAACTGACAATTTCGATTGACAGATAAATTCATTGTGTGCCAATGAAATTGTAAGGTTTTCTTATTGTCGTCTCAACTGACAATTAATATTTTGCTAACCATTTTTCAATGTCGGTACCTTGCTAGCACATTGCTAGATCTGACAACATTGTATGATCTAACAACCATAAATATATACTTATATTTAGCTTTAGTTTAGCTTCAATTGTGGTGGATAAATTCCAAAACATTTTTATTAAATCTTCAATTGAAAATTTTGGATACATTGATTATTGAGTATATCAGTTACTATTGTACAATGATACATTTTACATCACCTTGATTTATATTAAAAAGAACTCTTGTTGTTCCCACAATAGAGTCTACTATGTTTGCAAATGACAGCCACTCAATGAGCAATGGTTGTTAATTTTGAAAATTTTGAAATTGAGAGCAATGTATGTATACAAATAAAAACAACTTAATTAACCAAATAATGATGTTGTTAGTTTGTTATATGTATAGCACTCAATCCCTCTAATGAGGGCTGAAAACGATTTTCCAATGAAAAAAATCTAAATAATAGAATTGCCAAAATTGAGGTTTTCAGCATTGTAAACAATATGGATAGAAAAATAACAACATAAAAGCCATATTGTTGAAAACTGTGTGAAACAGATAATAATAATAAGCTCATTTAAATACAAATAATATGATATTGTACACAAACAAAAACACACAAACCCAAAAAAAAAAAAAAACAAAAACCAAAAAAATAATAATAAGGATTAATCAACAACAAGAGAGTTAGAGAGTTTAATAAACACAATAACGGTAAATGTCAACAGCAACATGCACACACACACATGACAAAAACCTTGAACAGACAAACACACACACACATTAATGCCAGAGTGTTGATACATATAATGAGATTTATTACTGTTCTCTCACCTTCTCTTAAACTTTTCTCTTTTATCCTCTATGGTAGCCAGTGTGACCAGTTTAGCATTTTTGCAGCTAAATTTAGCATATTATATTTTGATTTAGACGTAAAATTTTACATTTAGCATTTTATTTAGCTTTGTTTAATAATATGTTTAGCATTTTTTTTAGCGTTTTAAAATTTAAGAATACTAATTTTTTTCTGTTGAAAATAGCTTGAAAATAAAAACAGGAAAGTTACGAGTATAAGAAAATTTTAAAGAATAAATGAGAAATTTATTAACTGATGAAATTACAACACTTCAACTAAAATGGCAAAAATTAACTTCATATGAGTGGGAAAATTAAAACCCAACCGTAGAATTTTTTGGCAGCAAGTTTGAATACTAGAATGAGTTTTATGAAAACACCCTTTCATCTTTCATTATGAAGATTTCAGTTTTGCCATTTAGTAATTTAGAAGTTAAACGTATATTTAGTGGCATGAATTCTAATGCATGTTGTAGTAGTTCTTACATATGTATATGGAAGCTATGACTAATTATCGACCAATCTTTATAAAATCAGGTGCCATGATTACTAATTCCTAATTGCATTTGGTTATAAACATTTTTAGGAGATTTGTGATCGTTGAAGTGAGTTTCGGTATTGAGCTTTATATTGAAGCAATGACTAATTATGGAACAATCTTTATAAAATTAGGTATCATCATTTCTATACGAGTTCTGATCAAAAATTTTCAAATTTCGTGAGTTACGTATGTTCGATTTTCGAATTTTTTTTTGCTGTTATGTTGGTACACATGTCTGTTATATTAGTTGGTAATATCAGCCATTTTGGATTGTCAGTTTGTTTTTGACAGCTACAAAGGTTAGTCGTGTTTTGATGTGCTCTTCGATTTTTTACTGTCTTAAGTTTTGTCTAAAAAATGAAATTAAATGCGCAAGGACATTTGAAATGTTGATTGTTTGACGAGTCTACTATGAGGGGAACACTAGTTCAATGGTGGTAAAACCGGTTTAAGAAAGGCCGAGCAGATGTCAATGACGATTCTCGTCCTGGTGGCCTGAGCACGTCAACAACCGTTGAAAATATTGCAGCAGTGAAGAAAATGATTTTGGATAATCGTCGAATCACTATCAGAGAGGTTGCTGATGATGTCGGCCTATCGCTGGGCTAATGTCAAGCAATTTTTACGGATTTTTTAGGCATGAAACGTTCGGCAGCGAAGATTGTTCCAAAATTGCTAAATTTTGAGCAAAAACAACGTCGCATGGACATCGCTCAGGAGCTGTTGAACATCGTCAACGACGATCCAGATTTCCTCAAAAAGGTCATAACTGGTGACAAATCATGGCTGTATGGCTATGACATTGGAACTAAAGCCCAATCATCCCAATGGGAACGTCCAGAAGAGCCAAGACCGAAAAAAGCACATCAGGTTCGGTCAAATGTGAAGGTTTTGCTCACTGTTTTCTTCGACTACAATGGCGTATTGCATCATGATTTCGTGCCACAAGGTCGTATCGACAATAAGGAATACTACCTTGAAGTTATGCGCCGTTTGCGCGAAGAAATTCGTCAGAAACGCACAGAATTGTGGAAAAACCAATCATGGATTTAGCACCATGATAACGCACCAGCTCACACATCGATGCTTGTGCGTGAGTTTTTGGTCAAAGACACCGTATTCACCGGACTTGGCCCGCGCTGACTTTTTCCTCTTCCCTAAAGTGAAGACACCGATGAAAGGAAAGCGTTTTGCTACGATTGAGGAGATAAAAGAAAAATCGAAACAGGAGCTGTTGGCGATACCAAAAAGCGCGTTTCAGAAGTGTTTCAAGGATTCGAGAAAACCCTGTCATAAGTATTATATCTGAGGGGGATTACTTTGAAGGGGACATAAAAATTGTTGAAGAATAAATAAATACGTTTTGAAAAAATTTAAAGTAACGATTGTTATCTGATCAGACCTCGTATATATGAAATGCTGCACAAAATTTTTAGGTGTGATTAGGTTTCATATACAACATATTTGTGGGAAAATTTATTTGAATGCATTTATGATCGAGAGGGCATTTGTATGGAGGCTTTGTTATTACCTAAATTACGTTTTGTTCTTCGGGTCAAAACAGACAAAATTAAAATTGATTTTCAATTAAAATATTCGTATATTTAATTAAACATTTAATTGAAAGTGGACCGATGAAGGAATTTGGAGTATCAATTAAAATATTTTGTAAAATTTAATTAAAAGTAGTTTTAATTAAAAAAAAAATATTATTTTATTTAATTGAAAATTGCTTTTCAATTAAAAATTTAATTGATATGATTAAAAGTTTAATTAAAAAGCAATTAAGACTCAATTAAAAGTTTAATTAAAATTTGTCAGGCAATCATTTTTTATTTTTTAATCAAATTGTAACAAATTATTTCAAGAAAGTTTTTTTTAAATATTTAGCACATTTTTATTTTGGCATTTAAACTGATTTAGCCGCTTAACTTTTTGAGATCTGGCCACACTGATGGTAGCATAAGCTAAAAAACAACAACCCTGCTAAAATTTTTGCTTTTTTTTTGGGATATCACCATCATCATTATTAATTAGTTAACTTTAATACTTTTAGTTTTGAGGTTTATCTGTTGTTCAGTTGATAATTTAAGTCATAGACAAAATGGGTTTAGTAATGACAACTCTCAACCCTGCCAATTTTGTTTAAGTTCTAATTATTATTTTGTTGTTTTTCTTGTATGCTTTAGACACAGGCGGTCCTCTTACATCTTACATTAGGGCCCTGCTCAGGGGACTTTGTTGTATTTGTTTGGTGTTTTGTTACTATTGTTGTTTTAAAACTTAAACTTAGTTTGTTTTATTTATATTATTTTTTGTGGGTGTGTTGTTAAAAATATTTTGTTTATTTTATTTTTTTTTTCTATTTGAGTATTTTATTACATTTTAATGAATTTATGTCTGGTCCATTATAAATATTTTGTTTGTCTCACATTTTGTGGCAGTGATAGTTGTTGTTGTTGTTTTTGGTTTTGTTTTACATTTGGGGATTTAATGTTTCACTTAAGTTGGCTTTTTGAATTGTCATACGAAGCTTTACAGAAAGTGCTGAGAGTTAAGGTGACTTTTTAAGCAGCTACTCAAAAAGAAAAAATACTAGAGGAAGGCTATTTAAAAGGCAATATTGAAGCTATATTAAGAAACATGTTTGAAGTGAATGTAAGACTATTTAGAAGCCACGATTAAAGCTAAACTAAAGCTACATATATACACGATTGTCAGATCATACAATGTTGTCAGATCTAGCAATGTACTGACATTAAATTATTGTTAGCAAAATGTAAATTGCCAATGCTTTTTCTTACAAAGTTGGAAGATAAAAATTTTAAGTTCACACGGTTGTTAGACATTTTCTGAACTGGTTCGGACAACGTTGTAAGATCTGACAACCGTCTATACAAAGCTTAAGACTATATTGGGTGATTCAAGTAGAAATACTTTTTTTCAATAGCATTTTTTTGACAGATCACGTGTGAGTCGTGTCATGCTGTCATGTTATTTTTGTTTAGTATTGTTTGGCATTTCATAATGGAAAGACTTACGTCTGAACAACGTTTACATATCATTCCACTTTATTACGAAAATTCACGTTCTGTGAGAATTGTGTTAGTGCACTTCGTTCAAGTTCTAGTCAACATAATCGGCCTACTGAGCGTACTATTCGCAACACCATCATCCATTTAAAGACCCAACAGTCATTATTGGATAATATTCGACCGAATAGATCACGTCCAGCATGCTGTGAAGAAAATATAGTGACCGTAGCTGAGAGTGTACATGAAGACCGTGGAGAGTCGGGTCGTCAATGGCGTCCGTTAGCGTGCCATACCGACTATTTGATGCCTGAAATTGAAGCTCTTAATCTCGGTGACATTTGGTTTTAGCAAGACGGCGCTACTTTCCCCACATCGCACCAATCAATGGATTTATTCAGAGAACACTTCGGTGAGCACATAATTTTACGATTTGGGTCGATCGATTTGCCACCTAGATCGTGTGATATCACACCGTTAGACTTCTTCCTGTGGGGATATGTAAAGTCTGAAGTTTATACGGACAAAACCGCTCAGATTCAGGTCTTGGAGGTAAACATCACGCGTGCCATTCGCCAGTCACAGTCGTAATGCTCGAACGAGTCATCGAAAATTGGACTTAACGGCTAGACCATCTGCGACGTAAGAACGGTCAACATTTGATAGACATAATCTACAAAAAATAAATGCCAAAGAATGTTCTTGCAAATGATAAGAAACATTCCCCAACAAATTTGAATTTTTTGTGTTTTTTTCTTAAAAAAATGTAGGGAACCTCGAAATGGATCACGCTTTATAACGAAACACGATTGAAGTTAAACAAGACAACAAGACATAGTTTTTAATATAAGACGTAGTCTTAATTATAAAAAGTAGTCTTAAGTATAAGATATAATTTTAAGTATAAGACGTAGTCTTAAGTATAAGACATAGTCTGAAGTATAAGAAGTAGTCTTTAGTATAAACGAAATTATAGGACGAAGTCGTAATTATAACACGTGGTCTTAACAATAACACGTGGCCTTAACAATAGCACGTAGTCTTTAGTATAAGACATAGTCGTAAGTATAACGCGTAGTCCTTAGTATAAGATATAGTCTTAATTATAAGACGAAGTCTTTCGAAGAAGACATAGTCTTTAGAATAAGACACAGTTTAAGTTAAGAGTCACGATAGTAATCCTTTTTTGATAACCCTTTTCACTTCTAAGTATCTAGTTCTAAATATGCCATTAAGTTGCTACAAACATATGGCCTGAATTGTTGATATTACCCACAGTTTGTTCTCAAGGCTGTACATAGTATTAAAATTTGCAAAACGATATGTGTTTCTTTTTACTAAAGTGAATTCGAGTGCATCCAGTTGATACTGATAGGCGAGCAACATTTATAAGGGAATGTAAGCTAAGCAAACGTATTGAATTTTTTTTTTTTTTTGGAATGAAAGTAGTGAGTATGGTTCTGTGAGGGTCGTTACTATAAAAAGAAAGAAAGGATTTCTTTTAATCTTCTTGGGCGACATTTGAGCAACCTCAATTGGTTTGTGGGAAGGTTCTTTTTGGTTTGAAAAATTATTTTATTATTATCAAAGTTCAAAGGATCTCTATTAGTCTTCTCGATCTGCTTTGACCTATTTTCTTAGATGTACTACCGTAACCATCGATGAGCTTTATAACAGGCTTGGATAGATTCTTAATTAGGCACTCTGACTAAGCAGCTCTCAATGGCTTTTGACCAACAAAACTTTCTTTTATTACTGTATATAGTCTTTTAATTCGCTATCCTTCCCCCTCTTTATCACTCGTCACGTTGACCATAATTTATTATCCTTAAGTAAATGTCATAATTTTTCCTGATGAATTTTTATGTTTTGTATTTTCTGCTGTTGGACGTTGGACGTGTACGTTTTCATACATCACCGCATAAGGGATTTTCATTACATATATTTTAATGTAAACTACACATCATTTGGACGGCTCACATTACATTCACCTTGACAGCGAAATTTGTATGAGGGACAGAAAAAATTAAATAAAAAAAACCACTCAACATGACATGGTCAGCAAAGCAAATTTTAATGAGTCAAATTGTTTTTTATTCTTTGCAATATTTGCTTGATAACTTCGTAAATTTTTCCAGGAAATTTTTGCTTTCAGGTTGTTTGCATAACAAGTGGCTGTTAGGATATTTATTCAATTACTTTTATTTTCAGGGTCTGCGAAGAATGGTTTCTGTATGTTAAAGTAAACTATTGCTCTATGGGGTTTTAAGGCGAAAGGAAATGTTTTTCATTTGGCATCTGAAGATTGTTGTTTGGAATTTTTGCCCTTGTTTGAGGAAAATTATCTGTTTTTAGCATAGAAAGATTGTTCAAGAGGATTTCCTCTTTCAGTGTTGGCTAGAAACACTTGTCCTTTGGATTGGAGGATATGTTTTTTCTTTGGCATCTGAAGATTGTTGTTTGGAATTTTTGCCCTTGTTGGAGGAAAATGATCTGTTTTCAGCATAGAAAGATTGCTGATGAGAATTTCCTCTTTCAGTGTTGGTTGGAAACGCTTGACCTTTGGCTTCATTAGGTTGCTGCCAAGAGTTGTCAATAGTGACCAAAGGAAATGGTTTTCCTTTGACATCTAAAGGTCACTATTTAATAAAAATGATCTCTTTTCAGCATAGAACGATTGTTTATGAGGATTTTCTCTTTCATTGTTGGTTGGAAATGATTGTGCTTTGGTTTCTGCCAAGAGTTGTCGCTGCTGACGAAAGGTTATGTTTTTCCTTTGGTATCTAAAGATTGTTGTTTGGAATTGTTGCCATTATTAGAGAGAAGCTATTTTGAGCATCGAAATATTGTTTAGCATCTCTTTCTCGTTTATATGTAGTTAAATGACGGCCTCTGATCTCTGGCTTTTGCAAGGTTTTGATTCGAGTTTCAGATTCGTTTAGCAGGAAATTTTTGTCGTTTGGCGATAATTTTCAGGATTGTTGGAATAACTTGCAGCTTCACTGCCTTCTGCAGCTGGTCGACTGGCAGGTTGATGGTTATTGAAAGGAAGAAAGCGTTCTGCTTGAATTTGCTAAGGTTTCTCCTGAGAATTGTTATCAATATTGGAATTTTGTATTTGAGCAGCAATTTGTGATGAATTAATATGAGGTTTTCCAGCATTCTTTGACTGCAGATCTGGTAACTGCTTCAAATGCATAACATTTGATAGTATACGACTGTTAACAGACGAAAGCGTAGAACTATTAAAGACAAAAGCTGTAGTAGGAGTTGGGGTAGTGGTCTCTTACTTTTGCATACTAGCATTCAGCGTTTTATTAGTTATAACGGGTGATTTTTTTTTGACAGATCACGTGTGAGCCGTGTCATGCTGTCATGTTATTTTTGTTTAGTATTGTTTGGCATTTCATAATGGAAACACTTACGTCTGAACAATGTTTACAAATCGTTCCACTTTATTACGAAAATTCACGTTCTGTGAGGAATGTGTTTCTTGCAATTCGCTTATTGCCAACATAATCGGCCAGCATTCATTACTGGATAATATTAGACCGAATAGACCACGTCCAGCACGCTGTGAAGAAAATATAGTGGCCGTAGCTTAGAGTGTACATAAAGATCGTGGAGAGTCGGTTCGTCAATGGCGTCTGTTATTGTGCCATGATAACCGACTATTTGATGCCTGAAATTGAAGCTCGTGATCTCGGTGACATTTGGTTTCAGCAAGATGGCGCCATTTCCCACACATCGCATCAATCAAGAATGATAAAGGGAAATCATGCGCATGGCGTAATCTTTATTTTATGTGACGTAGAAGTTCCATGCTAAGGTTACCAAGAATGTTTCATGTGTTAGAATTAAAACTTCTTGCGGAAAATGTATGTTTTATGTGATAGTTGGCAACCTTGAAATTGAAATCTCTCTGAGAGTTCTAAAATAAAGGCTGTTTAAAAAAGAAAAACAAACAACAAAAAATATAAACATGAAGTGTGCAGTGAGCAAATGCAAGTAAAACAACAGTAAAAAAACAAGTGAGAAAAAATTAGCCAATAGAATCACACACAGTTTCAAAATGCGCAGAACATTTTAAAATTTTACGCGAGTTGGCGTAATCTTTATTTTATCATTCTTGGCATCAATCAATGGATTTATTGACAGAACACTTTGGTTAGCAGATTTTTACGTTTTGCGCCGGTCGATATACCACCAAGATCATGTGATATCACCCCGTTAGACTTCTTCCTGTGGGGATATATAAAGTCTAAAGTTTAAAGTTTTCACGAGTGTCATTCGCCAGTTACCAGTCGAAATGCTCGAATCAGTTATCGAATATTGGACTCAACGAATAGACCATCTGCGATGCAGCAACGGCCAGCATTTGGTAGATATAGTCTTTAAAAAATAAATGCCAAAGAATGTTCTTGCAACTGATAATAAACATTCCCTATTAAATTTGAATTGTCTGTGTTTTTTTTTTCTTTAAAAAAGTAGGTAACCTCGAAAGGGATCTCGTTTTGTCTGCTCCAGGTTCTGCTATAAAAAATCAATTAAAAAACCCATAAATGTTTTCAAAACTTCTTCATCATTGTCATAAAAAACTAGGGTGGCATTTTTACAACTTCTACTATACGGAGGCGAATATTCATTCAGTTTTCAACTAATGGAAAAGTATGACCACAATAACATAAAAGTTGTATATTGTTTTTTTTTGAAGAATAAATGAATGTATTGTGGGCATGGGAATGACGTTTGTTGCATGGTGTAACTGATGACGTTGTTTATGATATTGTAAAATTTATATGAATTAATTTGTTTAAAAGCTGTTTGTTTAAAATGTTTAATTGACTGTTTTTTTTTTGCTTTTTTTTAAATTGAGTAGTCAATTGTAAACAATGTAAATACATACGTACTTCAGCAACTTTCTTTTTTACTATTTAATGTTTTACATATTAAGTCATTTTGGGAAAAGATAAGCCAACAGTTTAATAAAATTGAGTAAGCAGTTTGTGGGAGCAAAAGAAATTTCCGTAACTTGTCTCAGCCTGCGTAAATAACGTTTCTTGTTTATACGAATAAAATCAATTGTTTCGCGGTCCCACGAATTAAACTCTCTTTAAGAGACTATAGTTTTTCAATTACCTTTATTAAGTAATTTATTTTTTTTTAGTAAACAATAAACAGGGTATTTGAATAAAAAGTGTTTTATTTTATTGTTTAGAAAACAATTAGCCGAAACTGGCATCACAACTATGTTCGCTATATTCAGGCCTCTTGATCACTTGAGACATTCCTGCAGATTAATTGTCATCATAAAAGTGACACGAAATCATCGTAAAGCAACCAGAAGATCTAACGTCAAACAACGCCTTACACAATAAGGCTGAATGGTGTATAAGTCAGACAATGCTTGCAAGACAGCTGATCCATTCATTGAATGCAGTAACTCAGTTAAACGAGGATAACAGATCTTATCATTCAATGTTTAAAGATGATATGTATTATGAATATGTCGACCCTGGCTACGCCTCAAATGGTTCAGACGCTGGCTGTAAATTTAGCGTACTCTCTCCAATACATCTAATGAATAATTTCTTCAATATTTACTTCCAGTGCGCCAACCGTGGCGGGCTTGTCCCTTTAGCTATTACATAGCCGCACAAAAACTAGTCTGAAGGCGTTAAATCGCACAATTTAGGCTCCATTTACTGTTTTAGTTATACTCGTATTCCCCTGTGACTTCATTCAACTTTGCTCTTTTTTCATATTTTTCTAATCTCTTTCCCATCACATTAAATATTACAACGAATTAAGGTATTTAAAAAAGATGTTGATCTAAGATTAAACTTAAAGAGCTTAAAAAATCCACACAAAACCACGTCTCAACAAAAAATATTATCTAAAATTATAAAAACAAAAATATAAACATTTATTTCCCATTTAAATTCTGCAATTGTAATGAACAACGCAACACAAATTGTTTATAAATTAAGCTTAATTAACAAAAATGTGTTTAGTTTGTGGCAACAAGTAATGTATTTAATAATAAAGAAAAATAAATTATTTAGTTATATTAAGAATAACTTAATATGTTAAAGTTGTTGTTAAGATTAAGTGTAGCAGTGTTTTTGTTTAGTAGGGCCTTTGGTAAACCACAGCTTTTGACTAATAGTGGTGGTTTACTGGGTGGGTTATTGGCGGGACCTCAAAAGCAACCGGTAGAGGATGTTTTCCAAGGAGTGTTTAGTATAAAGGATAATCAGCAAGTGGGTAAGTTTTTATTATGTATTCCAATTAAATGAAGGATTACAAAATTTTTAACAAAAGGAAACTTTTCTATACTGAATCTTCATTTTTTTGGGAATTAGTATTTATGTAAATGTGTAATGTTGTATAAAATTCAAAATTTCTACTATACTTCTTCATTTGGCCAGTTTTTATCAAAAATATATTGCTTTGTTTAGTTTACGTGGTTGCCTGCTGCCTCTATACAAAAAACAGAATTTCCTAATTGGAAATAAAGAATCTCTTTTTGGGAGTTAGTTAAAAAATACCATATTTTAAACTATACAGCCATGATTTTACAAATATACTCTCAATAATTTTTTTTTTAATAAAATTTCATCAAAACTGAATTCCCAAATTGGTAATTAAGGATCCCCACTGTTAGAGTTACCCTAAACATATCATGTTTTTAAAAAATTTTAATATTTATTTTCCAAAACTTCTTTATTTGGTCTAATCTTGCCAAAACTGTAAAAATACTGAATTCCCAAATTATTATAATAAATCCCCTAATTTAGGGTTACCCTAAAATTGTCCACTTTTATAAAAATTCCAATAATTCTTTACAAACACTTCTTTACTTTGTCTATTTTGATAAAAAAAAAAACGGAATTCCCAAATTGGTATAAATTGTCACCACTTTAACAGTTGCCCTAAATTTGTCCAATTTTATAAAAATTTCAGTAAAAATTTACAAAGACTTCTTTAATTTTTTTTTTAATTTTTTAGTAAAAAATATAAAAAATTGGAGCCAAATTACCGCTTTCGTGATCGAATGAGCTCTCGTATCGAAAAATGATTTCGATATCGAAATTATGATAAAATGTACTAAATTTCTTGCTCGATATCGAATGCCATAATCTCAAATAAGAAAATTACGATCAAGTTTACTAGATATTGAATGCGGTAATTTGGCCCCTGAGTTCTAAATTTGGGTATTTAAAATCCTTTTTCAGGGATTTGTTTAAAAATACCGCATTGAACAATATGGATCTAAATTTTTATTAAATGTTCTTAGTTAATATATTTTTTTTAATTAAATTAGTAATTAAAGATCCCCATTTTTAGGGATACCCTAAATTTTGTACAATTGGATAAAAATTTCAATAATTATTTAAAAAGACTTCTGAATTCCCAAATTGGGCAATTAAAATCAATTTTCAGGAATTTGTTTCTTAATACCGTATTGAACTATATAGAGCCATTAATTATAATATTAAAATTTTTTTTTTGGTAAAATTTCTGCAAAACTGTATTCCCAAACTGGTAATTAAAGATCCCTACTTTCAGAGTTACCCTAAGTTTGTAAAATTGTATAAAATTTCAATAATTAACTACAAAGACTTCTTTATTTTGTCTATTTTGATAAAAAATATAAAAAAACTGAACTCCCAAATTGGGTATTAAAAATCTCTTTTTCTGGGATTTGTTTAAAAATACCGTATTTAACAATATGGACCTAGTTTTTTATAAAACTTTCTTAAATAATAAATTTGTTGTTAAAATTTCAACAAACTCTGAATTCCCAAAAGGGTAATTAAAGATCCCCGTTTTTTTAGGGTTACCTTTATTTTGTCCAAGTTTATAAAAATTATAAAATATAGAATCTCAGTTTAGTAATTTGTCTAAGGTTGCCTCCTATATAATTATCTCTATTAGTTCAACAACATGCCCAACTGCTAGGTGAATTTGAAGAAGATTCTACCGGGATTAGAATACCCGCCGATGCCAATCGACTGCTGGATTTGTTAAGCAACAATTTGCAGACAGTTGCAGGACTCGGAGGCATCAACAATGTGGAGAGTAACCAGCAGTTATGTAAGAATATAAAAGCTTTTAAAAGCTTCCTTGTTTTATTTATATACTTTATATACAATTTATTATGGTTTTACAGTTGATCAATCAGCCGATTTAATAGGCATTGGCCACCAGCTATCTGGCCTGAGTCAGGTTCCCGGCCACGTTAATGCACCCATAAAACTTTTAACACAAAATACCCAAATAACTAACGGTCTTGGGGGTATAGAAAATGTGAAAACTAATAAACAAAAAGGTAAGATTTATGAATAAAAAAAGTTGATGTGTTTTCAAGTAAACTTTAAAGCTTGTTGGAAGTTTCTTAACAGAACTTAGCAGCTTTTAATTGAGAATGCTTTCGTTTACTATTGAGAAAGCTTTTGTTTAAAATATGAAGTTTATTCAAATAAACGTTAAAGCTTCTTTGAAAGTTCCGCAATAGAAACTATAGCTTTTAATTAAGAAAGCTTTTGTTTAAAATGCAAAGTTATAAACAAACAAACAAACAAACAACTAAACAAACTTTAAAGCTTCTTTGGACGTTTCTTAACATAAACTTTAAAGCTTTATTGAAAAGCTTTTGTTTAAAAGTTGTAGTTTCTCCAAATATATTTTAAAGCTTCTTACCAGTTTCTCAATTGAAATTTTAAAGCTTTCAATTGAAAAGATTTTCTTTAAAGTTTCTTCAAATATACTTTAAAGCTTCTTAGAAGTTTGCCAGCAGAATCTTTTAATTGTAAAAGTTTTTGTTAGAAATATTTCTTCAAATAAAGTTTAAAGCTTTTTAGCATTTTCGCAACAGAAACTTTAAAGCTTTTAATTGAGAAAGCTTTTGTTTAAAATGTGAAGTTTCCTTAAATAAACTATAAAGCTGCTTTGGAAGTTTCTCAACAGAAACTTTAAAACTTTTAATTTTTTTTTTTTTTTTTTTTTTTATAATACATTATATTTATTTATTGAATCTTCAGATATTGAAATGACAATAAGTTTTCGAATCTTAATACTAAAAGAAAATAATAAGTCCAGCCAGTGCTAGACAAAATATTATGATACTACAAAAAAATTTACATCCACTGATCCAGTCATCTGTTTTGCGTTTGAGTTAAAGCAAGGGTATCCCTCCTTCTCAACCGAACATGGCCACTAAAGTTAAGGATGTCTCGTGCAAGTGGGTTTGGATGGTGTTCAAGTTTGCTGACATACTTTGAGGCGTATTTTGTAAATTCGTCTTTCACCAAAGGAATGCCTAGATCTTTGTGAATTCGAGAATTTTTAACGTACCATGGAGCTGCAGTAATTATACGTAGAATTTTATTTTGACCTCTTTGAATTTTTTCAATGTTGGATGCTGAGGCAGTACCCCATAATTGAATTCCATAACACCATATTGGCTTTAGAATTGCATTGTACAACAAAAGTTTACAATCCAACTTTAATGTAGAATTTCTGCCGATTAGCCAATTAAGTTGCACTGCTTTTAATCTCATCTGTGTAAGTTTTGCGTCAATATGAGACTTCCAGGTTAAACGACGATCGAGGTGGATTCCGAGGTATTTGACTTCATTGTGTTGCGGAATAATTTGGTTATTTATTCTGATGGACGAGCAGGTATCTTTTCGCAATGTGAAAGTTATATGAATACATTTCTGTTCGTTAACCCTGATTTTCCAAAGCTCAAGCCAATTCTCTAGTTTATAAATATAATTCTGCAAATTCTGTGATGCTATTTGATGGTCCTTATGAACGCTAATAAAGGCTGTGTCGTCAGCAAAAGTTGAAGTATGTATATTGGGGTCTGACGGCATATCGGATGCATAAATCAAATATAAAGTAGGACCCAGTATGCTACCCTGGGGTACTCCTGCTTCAATTGGCTGAGCGGGGCTTAAAAAATCGCCTTCTTTGATTGTAAATTTGCGACCATATAAATAACTTTTCATAAGTTTGTGGGTGTTAGCAGGCAGAGCTAATTTTATTTTGTGTATTAAACCTTCATGCCAGACTTTGTCGAACGCTTGGGAAACATCAATGAAAAGCGCGGAACAGTATTTTTTCTCTTCAAACGACCGTCTTATCACATTTACTAATCTGTGTGTTTGTTCGATGGTACTGTGTTTAGCTCTGAACCCGAATTGATGATTTGGAATACATTGAGTGTCGTTCAGAATTGGAATCAACTTAGCCATTAACAATTTTTCAAACAGTTTTGAAATTGTCGGCAGTAGGCTAATTGGCCTATATGACTCTACTTTGGTGAGGTCCTTCCCTGGCTTAGGAATCATGGTAATCATAGATACCTTCCAATCTGCAGGATAGTATTCTAGGCGTAAAATAGCATTGAAGATAAAGAGAATAATTCTTCTAGCTACACGAGGTAACTCCACGAGCATTTTGTTGCTGATTTTATCCATACCTGGAGCTTTTTTAAGGTTCAGAGTACCAATAGCGCTTTGAATATCATTAAAGCTAAGTCTTAGAGGTACAGGAGGTCTAATAACGAGTGGTGGCAAATCAGTTGCATTATTTGAGTTGTTTATAGTAAACACATTTCTCAAATGGTTAACAAATAAAGTCCCCTTCTCGGAATCGTTTCTAGCCCAGTCACCAGTCGGATTTCGCAAAGGAGGCTTTCCTCTAACTGGTCTTTTTAAACCTCGTGCCGCCTTCCATAACGAATAGTCAGATTGTGGGGAACTGTCAATTCCCTCCAAGTATGATTTAAGTGAAGCCATTCTTTGGGTTTCTAAGAAATTTCTTAGTATATCTCTGCATTCCCGTAGCCTAGCTTTCAGTTGAGGAGACCTGTGAATTTGCCACTCTCTTCTAACTCTTCTTTTTTCTGTCAGGAGATGTTCGAGTTCAGCGAAATAAGTTCTGTTTGTCCTATTTCTGCATTCAACGTCATATGTGGAAGCGTGATGCACAGCTCTTCATATGTCCTCAGTAAACTTGCCAATCGACCCATCAATATCCTCGGTAGTTCTCAACTCTACATTTTCCGTGCAGTGGGAACTTAAATACTTTTTATACTTTATCCAACTTACTCTGGATTTAGACATGTCCCGAAATGGAGAGCCATACCCTTGAAGGAAACGCATTGAAATAATAGAAGGAGAGTGATCTGAAGACAAGTCTAATGAAGGCTCCACTTGTATCGATTCTACAGGGATATTTTTCACTACTCCGAAGTCAATAATATCGGGAATCTTCCGTCGGTCCGTCGGCCAGTAGGTGGGATGCCCGCTTGAGAGTACATCTAAGCCCATTTTGGCAATGGTGTTGAAGAGTTCACGACCCTTCGGGGTCACTAGACGTGAACCCCAAAATGTGTGTTTGGCGTTAAAGTCACCAGCAACCAAAAATCTAGCTCCAAGGGAATTGAAGAAGCTGTAGTATTGATGTTCTTTTATTGAAAATCGAGGCGGCGAATAAATTGATGATAAAACAAAGTTGTATTGACAGAATTCAATACAAATGTTTGTTGCTTGTAGGTAATCCTCACATATGTTGTTCATTAAATAATGTTTTATTCTGTTCTTTATAAGAATTGCCGAACCTCCACATGCTCTTCCGCGGGGATCTTTAGTATCATACAACACGTATCCATTAATTTTGAAGTACCCTGTCGCCGTCAAGTGAGTTTCAGCAATCATCATGACATCAATCTGCTTATCCATCAGGAAGTGTTCCAGTTCGTTTTTATGTTGGCGGAGGCCGTTCGCGTTCCAAAAACAAATTTTTAAACAAATCATTTCTTTAAAATTGCTTGTAAGATAGTGGATTGCATTTTCAGCATTTCCTGCATCATGGATGTCATAGTGGTCGTAAAAGTGTTCATAGTTTGGACAAGTGTCTGCAAAGTAGTCTCTAGAGTGTTAATATTAGGCTCGTAATATTGAGATTTAGGTTCCTGCTCCAAACCTGGCATATTAGATTTAACCACGTTAGCGTAAGAAACTTGTCTAGAACTAGGCGCGTTTTCATGACTAGTGGGCCGTAACAATTGAGGAAAATTGTTACTCGATGCAAAATTAGGCTGTTGTGGATGAACAGGTAATACTGACGTCTTGTTGGTCCTTATGCCTTTCAAATGAGTGTAAACTGGACAACCTCTATAATTTGCGGTATGATTACCTCCGCAGTTACTGCATTTTTTGATTTTTGAGTCGGTTTTCGACTTATCACATTGAGCAGTTGTATGTAGTTCCCCACACGCAACACAAACTGACGGCAATTTACAATATGCTTTAGTGTGACCAAATTCTTGACAATTAAGACACTGGACGGGTCCCTGACGCTTATGCGGTTCTTCCACGGTGATTCTACGATGCAGAAGGTAAATCAGATTGTAGATGGGATGGGACTCGTTTTTCTTTAAGACTATATCTCCGGGTTCCAATTCCACCCTGAACATAGGCTGAGGAATCTTTTCACGGTTTCTAATATTCGTTATGTTCTTAATTTTGAAGCCATTTTCCATTAAACTAGTCTTTATCTCGGCAGGATCAACATCTGGGTCTATACCCTTTAGAACGACTTGGAGTCCTTTTGCGCTTTTCAGCTGGTAGGTATAGAAATCCCTACTCTCCCTCTCCAACTGGTTGGACAATTTTCGAAAGTCATCTTCCTTTTTCACTTGAATTTTGGTTTCGCTGATATTTCCATGTTTAATTGAGGTTACGCTAAACATATTTTCACCTATTACCGAAACAATTCCTTGTACCAATTTACTGGAAGTGGGCTCTCTCAGATAAATTGGTGGGGGCTTAAACGTTTTTTTAGGAAGTTCTGGATCATCCGTCTGGAGGAGAGCAAACCTGTTTTGATCATTTGGATTGTCAATACTCACGGTCTTGGGAGCTTTTGAATTTGATGACGTTTGAGCAGATGTCGGGCTCCTCTGTCGCTTAAGAACTGTGACGTATTTATCCATACCTACTTGTTTTCTAGGTTTAACTGCACTATTTGATGTAGAAGATATTGATGTTTTATCATCTGATGAAATCACTATATTGGGCGAACAGGAACGGCGCCGTTCTACGGCTCTTGTAGTGAGAAGATTCTCCACAGATTTTTTTAAGGATTCTTCCTCAGAGATCCATAAAGATTTTCTAGTCGAGCTAAGCTCTTTCTCAGAATTACATCTGAGAGGAACACTCATACAGTTTTTATGCGATTTTT
This sequence comes from Bellardia bayeri, assembly GCA_950370525.1. Taxonomy (NCBI): domain Eukaryota; kingdom Metazoa; phylum Arthropoda; class Insecta; order Diptera; family Calliphoridae; genus Bellardia; species Bellardia bayeri. The sequence goes on along the minus strand of OX493266.1, from coordinate 5,424,984 downwards.
AATGTTTTTTATTATTATTTTTTTTTTTTAATGTTTTTTATTTTTTTAATGTTTTTTTATTTTTTAATGTTTTTTTATTTTTTTTTTTTTTTACCGTAGGTATTTTTACCTATTACGAATTATTTTTTAACTTTTTGTTTTATTTCGACCTATTACACTTTTTCACCTATTACGATTTTTTCACCGAAAATTCAGCCGCACTAAAAATAACACGTCCGAACAGTTCAACAACACTATGTGTAATTTTTTAATTGAGAAAGCTTTTGGTTAAGATATGGAGTTTCTGCAAATAAACTTTAAAACTTCTTTAAAAGCTTCTCAACAGATACATTAAAGCTTTTAATTGAGCAAAAAAATGTGAAGTTTATCCAAATATACTTTGAAGCTTGTTTAATTTTTAATTGTTCTAATTAATTTTTCAGTCAATCAAGCTGGCCAATTGCTGGGTTCCCAAAAAGTTGTGTCAGATCTGGCTCAGTTGACCGCTGGTGTCAATGCTCCCATAGATGTTCTCAGCAATAGTTTACAAATAAGCCAGGGACTTGGAGGCATAATAAATATGCAGGAAAATCAACATTTTAGTAAATAACCAAATCTTTTATGCAAAATTTAAAAAAATATCAGTTTAAACAAATAAATTTCTTTTCGCTTTCATTAGCCGATCAAGCAGGCAAATTGTTTGGCAGCGACAATCGTAAAATGAATTTGGCACAGGCTGCAGTGCAGGCAAGTGCTCCCATAAAAGCTTTAACACAAAATACTCAAATTAGCGAGGGTCCAGGTGGTATAAACGATAGTAGGATAAATACACAAAAAGGTAAGGTCTTCAATATATGCATTTCTACTATAATAACTTAATTATGTTTTGTTACTTTTAGTGGACCAAACAGTCAAACTATTGGGCTCCAATAATCAAAAGCTTTCTGCGCTTCAACTACCGGTAGCTGCCTCTGTCCCCATTAATGCTCTAACCAAAAATGTACAAACTGTTAGAAATGGAGAGGCTGGTAATATTAATAATTTTGATGTAAACAATCAAATATGTAAGTTTTTTTTTAAATGAAATAGTTTTATAAAAAGCTAAAGCTTTTCATTTATGTTTGTTACTTAAAGTTGATCAAAGCTCTAATATACAAGGAGTGGGCAATCAAGAGGCGAATTTAATACAAACAACGGTGGCAGCCCATGCTCCCCTTAATGTCTTGACACAAAACGTACAAACTATCGAGGGTACTGAGGCTGATATTAATAATGTCAATATAAATCAGCAACAAGGTAAGTTTTAAGAAAGTTAAAAAGCTTTTAATTTAATAAATTAATTTAATAAATGACTGTGAAAATAAAGTTTGGAAATCTATTATTGATGTTTGTTTTTCATAAAAATAAAATTCACAAAAAATAAAACTGTTTTAGGATAGTATGAAAGCTCTTTGTTAAAGCTATATAAAGCCAAAAGCTTTGTGTGTTTAAAAGCTTTTATTGTTTGAATTTCAATGTTATGTGGATTATTATGCTTTTAATTTTGCTTCCAGTTGACCAAAGTTCTAAATTGAAGGGCAAAGACTTCAGCAAATCGAGTTTACTAAACTTGGGAGCTTTGGTAGGCGCACCCATAGATCTTTTAAAGGGCAATAAACAGTTTATAACTGGCGATGGAAAAGAAGGTAAATAACAGGAATTCTTCTTAAAAACAAACCTGTAAAAACAAAATATTTTAAAAATTTTCTCTTTATTAGGCCTTTTAAACAGTTTATTAGGCTCAGAGAGAGCAGGTATTAAAACCCTCAAAGCCAATCTACAAAATGGTAAATTTTCTTAAAATTTATGGCCCAACAACACAAAAAATTCAATTAATTTTATTAAATTTTTCCAGCTAATTTTAGTGACACTTTCGAGGGCTCAAATATACAGAAAACTGATGCCTTATTAGTGGCTCCTCAGGCCTTGCTGGGCATAACAGGCTTAACCAAAAATCTGCAAAGCAGCAGTGGCGGAGGCATAGAAAATGTAGAAGTTAATGCACAAAAACGTAAGTTTAGTTAAACAATTTGAGCAAAAAAGTTTAAAGTATATATTTCCTACATTTACTTTTAGTTAATGCCGACACCAATATAACTGGCTCCAATATCACCAAATTCCAATTGGGTAAAATAACGCCTCAAGCTCAAATACTGGCAAAATTATTAAACAAAAATGAGCAAACAACTGGCGGCCAGGAGGGAGAAAAGGGCGGTGTATTAAATACCGTTTTAAATACACAAGAAAGTAAATATTCTATATAATGTTATATAAGGAAATGTTCTACTAATTACTCACTTTTTTAGACAACAATCGCGTTTTCATTAATGGCAGCCATACCAAGGTCATACAGCTTTTGGATATTAACCCCGATTTAATAATAGACCTGGGTTTGGCGGAACTAAACGAGCAAAAAACCGGCGCTCCAGGTTCAGCTAAACATAAAGATATAACCAAACAAGTTTGTAGGTATTTTTTTTTTTGGTGGTAAACCCAAGATTTCTGTTTAAATTTATATAAAAATTTCCAGCCGACAACTCTGTGATCATGCTGGGCGATAATAATGAAGTTATTAGAGGCACTGTGGTGAATACCCAGGGTGTGGTGAAATTACGTTTGGGAGAAATTGTTAAACAAGTTACCGGTTTGGTGTCCGGCAAAGAATTAACCGATGAGGAGTGTTTGGAGGAGGGTGATGACGTTGTTACACAAGAACGTAAGTAGTTTTTTTGCGTAGATAATTGAAAGCATACGTTTGATATTAATTTTTTGTTATGTTTTAGAAATATCGAATGTTACCCAGTTGGGAGAAAATAATACCATTAGTACTTTGGCTAAGGTGGTAGGTCAGCTGATAGTGGATACCAATGTGGCCACAAATCTTTTGCAAAATATTAGATGTAAAGGTCGCAAGACAGCCACGAAGAAGCCTCCAATAGAAAGGACAACCGAACTGTCGATAGATCCGCCTACATTACCACCAACTCTTCCTCCTATTAAGACATCAACTCTTCCTCCAACTCTGCCACTTCACCCTACTCAACCTCCAACTCCTCCTCCTACTCAACCACCAACTCTTCCTTCTACTCAACCTCCTACTCAACCCCTAACTCATCCATCAGCTCGTCCCTCTACTCAACCTCTAACTCTTCCTCCTACTCAGCCACCAACTCTTCCACCTACTCATTCATCAACTCGTCCCCCTACTCAACCTCCAACTCTTAAACCAACTCTTTTTCCTACTCAACCACCAACTCTTAAACCAACTCTTCCTCCTACTCAACCACCAACTCTTGCTTCTACTCAATCGCCAACTGCTTCTCCTACTCAACCACCAACTCATTCGCCAACTCTTAAACCAACTCTTCCTCCTACTCAACCACCAACTCTTCCACCTACTCAACCTTCGACTCCGCCACCAACTCTTCCTCCTACTCAACCAACAACTCTTCCTTCAACTCAATCACCAACTCCTCCTCCTACAAAACCACCAACTTTTCCCCCTACTAAACCTCCTACTCAACCATTAAGTCTTCTTCCTACTCAGCCACCAACTCTTCCACCTACTCAACCTCCGACTCTGCCACCAACTCTTGCTCCTTCTCAACCTCCTAACCAACCTCCCACCCAACCACCAATATATCCAACCACCTATCCTCCTTATACACTTAATCCTCCCATTAAACGTTGTTATCGCAAGTATTGTCGTAAATGGCGGAAAATAAAATATCGTTGTCATTCTTTCTACAAAGACGGCACGAGAGATACAAAGATTATAAGATTATAGGAAATGATGACAAACCCAATGGAATTGCATATTTATTTAATATATTTTTAATAAATGAAAAATTTTTGTATAAAAACTCAATAAATCTAAAAATTATTTTAATTTGCACTGCAAAAAAAGAAACATTGTTAAAATATCCCCTTTGGCTATGAATGCTGACACGAATACGGGAAGTACTATTTTTAATGACTTTACGACGAGTGAATTTAAACGATGCTGGTGTTATGTAGCCATCGAGGTTAATGTTCGATAGTGTCTTATTGGCGTAAAGTAAGCATGGTCTCTAAAGATATTTTTTTCGTCCAAAATTGCAGTAACAAATGTTTATGATTTTGAGACTCTGCTCAGTTCTGTTACTAGTGATTTGACACCAGTGACTAATAGGAAACAGTTTTAAAAGACGCCGCTACAATAAAATGGCAGTCAAGACAGTTAATATCGAACCGTCCTGAAGCCCCCTTGAAATTTCTTTATTAATTGCACCTATAAAATTTCCAATTCATTGCGTACACTTTCACATAATCGACAGTTAACGAGGCCTATACTGCACGACCTATTTTAGTTGGACAGTGTAAGGAAGAACTCTCTAGGCTAAGTTATCTATCCGTCATTCCTCTAGCTTTAGTTCAATTCGTGTGCATATGGACTACTATGGTAATGAACAGGCAGATAAACTGGCAGGCAGATAAACTGTTTTAAAAGTCGTAACACCGCTTGGGATCAATAAAATTAAAATCTTGGTTGTATTGAGTTTTTCGATTCGAAAGGATATATCGAAGAAAATAGCAGTGCTAACTGGTCACGTGTAGCCACAGTTGCCTGGATATTAAAAAGGAAGACACAGTTCGTCATTTTCTCTGTGAATGCCGATCTCTTTACATTCTAAAACATAATGTTTCCAACACACATATACCAAACGATCTAGTAGAGACATCAGGATACCTGAACGTCACAAGTTGGATATAGTACTCCCTACTCACTAGCATCTGGGTCTGATCTAGTTTTACCGAATAATTCACTTAGCAGTGTGGTCCTTTTCAAAACGGAATCAGAAGATTTTACTTGAACGCTTTGCGCGTAGTAAGCAACCATGTAAACCATTCAATCAAACTTAATAAACTTGACCCCCCTTTTCACTTAACTTTAGTCCTACCCCTGAATAATCCATAACTTTTTATCTGTTAAGATCTCTCAGATCTTTTAGGATCACTCAGATCTGTTAAGGTCTCTAAGATCTATTAAGATTTCTCAGACCTGTTAAGATCCCTCAGATCTGTTATGACCTCTCAATGCTATTAATGTCTCTTATATCTGGGGGGTTATTGTGTATTTCGATTCGAAAAGAAAATTGTTCGAATTTGTATACTTTTTACATTGTATTTCGAAAGCTTTTGCTTTCGAATCGAAATATACAATAACTCCCCTGTGATGATCTTTCAGGTCTGTTAACCACTCTCAGAACTGATACGATCTCTCAGATCTGTTAAGATCTCTTAGATCTCTTATGGTTTCTCATATTTGTTTAACAATTCTTCTGCAAAATCTGTAGTTCTTCTCCTCAGCACACACAAATTATATAATATATATTGTTGAAAAACTATCTTCTTTAATTTTTGGAATGTCCAAAAATCTAACATTCTTGACAGTAAACATATTTGCCAAGCTATGACGATGCAGAAAGGTCTTGTATATGAAGGGATCGTATAATTATAGCAGTTTTCTTGGAAGTATATTCCAAATCTTGCAGATAACTTTAATTATTTGACACTCCCAGACTATTCTTCTCGAGATACTTCCGGTTTTAAATTCTAAATTACACGGAATAAGTGGAGGTTTCTCTTTCATATATAAACGGCTTTAAAAGGGCGAAGGTGTCTACATCCAGGGGGGTTTTTTTAACTTGTTTCGAAAAGAAAATCGTTTAAATTTGTATATTTTTTACATTGTATTTCGAAAATGATTGCTTTCGAATCGAAATACACAATAAGCTCTTGGAAACTTGGGATAAGAATCGTTAAACGTTTAGGATTCTGAATTTGTATAGCGTTGCTCTGACTGAGGTATGGGCAATAAAAAGAGCAGTTAGCTGGCTAAGATGTAGAAGGATATATACTAATATTTAGGCTGTAATAAAAATCCAGGAATGAAAGGCATATTTTAATTCTATGTGGAGATATTCAAGTCGTGAAGTCTATGGAAGAGTTTTCATGGAACACTTAGTAATACATTTATGTAATTAAGTGATATGAAAATATTATATTAAGACGATCAAGCTAAAATTCACTGGATTATTTCTTACAAAACTTCTTCATTTCACATCTCTACTTTCTGTAATCTCCCACTGTTTCCATCACTGCTTTTCCACCACCAAGCACTTGATTACAATATTTAACAATTTACAAACAATTAAATTCTTAATAAACTTCAATAAATGCTTTAACAAATAAAACTTATTCCAAACATTAATTGATTGCCAAGTCATTAACCTTATCATTCATTAAGTAAGAAAACCAACAAACAGACTTTTAACACGTTTTTCTGTTTCCCAACCAGCAAGAATGTTTAATAATAATTAAACGAGTACGAGTATTTTTAGCTGCAACAATTTTAGTATATAAATTAAACCTGAAACAGAAAAAAATTATTATTAATTAATTAGGTCAGCTAAATTAAGAACCACAACAGAGACAGAGTAAACAAAAACGAAACCAAATAAATATGACACCAAAATTGTTTGTAGTCATATTTTTACTAGCCACGGAATTTGGCCACATACAAAATCAACAACAAGGTTTTCAAGGTTTTCCATTGTGGCGTAAAAATGCTGATGTAGTTACTAAGGAATTTTTGCCACTAATGAAGGATGCCTTGCCAGTTGAGAAGGAGAAAGAAGTTTCATCGGAGCAAGTTGTTGAGGTGGTCAGTAATGAGGCGCAAATGGAAAGGCATAAGTTGAAGAGAGAAATAGGTGAGTAGATGAAATAGTTTGAGATGTTTGAAACAAAAATTGTATTAAAGGAAATATATTGTAATTTAATGCTAAATTTCCTCAAATTAATTCGTAATTTACTCTAAATTATAAATAAACTTCTAATTCTGTTTTAGTACAGGTTCTATTGCAGGTTCTAGTTCAAACTCCACTTCAGGATCTAGTTTAGGTTCTAGTTCAGTTTTCAGTTCAGGTTCTAGTTGGGATTCGCGTTCAGATTCTATTTAAGATTCCAGTTCAGGGTCTAGAAATACTGTTTCCACTTTCCCTTGGTCCTGGCAACTGCGATAGTTATTATTGAAAGGAAGTTCGTGTCCAGTGACCAGTTAGCATCGCCATAATTCTTGAGTTGTCCTTATGTTGCATTTTCAGCAATTGCATACTGCATTTCTCACGTATTTCTTGTGTCCAGATTGTGCCACCTATTTTCAGCCTTTTTAAACATTTAACTTTTAGTGGTCCCAAATGGTATTGCGATTGATATGGCAGTTGAGAAATTTTAAGCGAATCCTTCTTTGGCCAGTTAGCCCGCTCGCTCATTACATTCATTACAGTAGTCCCTAGAGTAATGTCAGTTAGACGACCCAGCCTAGACAGTTCGTCTTTACATTAACTGACTAGAATAGATGAGTTGTAGTATGGAATTTATGGGACAAAAGTGCCGCCTGGCTGTCGACAAAAATGACAGTCCTTTCGGCCATGTGACTTTCACATAATCGCATATCTCAGCTTGAAATAAACTAGATTTATCCGGGTGGCGCGTATGGAGAGTTTTAAACTGAGTTCATGGCAGAAGAAGCCGCAACCAACTTCACACTCTATCAGCATATACTCTTATGTTGTAGCCATCAATCATGTGACCCTCTTTTCATTCACGTCTGGATGGAATACAGCCCATGAGGGCTGTATATAGTCGGATTTTTAGTGTAAGGAAGGGGAAAGCAAATTCAAAATTTTTGCATGTCATAGGTTTTCTTTTAAGAGAAGTATTTGCCGAAAAAGACGTAACTACTAAAGAAAATATATTTGAACTCGTTTATTTATTTAAAAAAAACTGCATTTATTTAGGACAGAACACAAAAAATAGTTAGTTTTATTTTATTTAATGATGGTTGATCTTACAAAACTCTTGTTAGAGTATACACCGTCAGGCAGTCAGATAATGGTAATCAAATACAGGCCACGAATAACAACTCATGCTTAATGATCAAACGCGCTAATTAATTAAGCTACGGCTACCACAAAGGGCTAAACAGCTAACGGCAGGTATGGTAAACAGCCGTTGCTCTCCTCACAATAACAATCAGCCAAAGTAGAGAAGAGATCATCTTAACTTGACATGTTCCCCGTTCAATTTGCTTCGATTTTACGCTGTTACCAAGACATGCAATAATTACTCTTGATTTCAGCATGTTCACTATCCAGCTGCTGATATACCTTGCAACAACTAGATCTTCTAGAGCATGATGAATTAAACAGCTTGTTACATTGTTAAAAGCTCATGCTTTAGATATAGCACTGTCATGGTATATTGTTTGAATTCCAGTGATCTCTCAACAGTCCTTACTATCTGATGTTAAACGGTTTCTTTGAGCGTCCCTTAAGGTAAGCTTGTTGGCTTTTCGAGAGTAGTGAGGCACTCTTGAACTTTTTCCCTTATGTGTGAAAAGATGAGCCTTTCTAGTGTCGTCAACAGCAAGGATGACAGGCTTATTGAACGGAAGTCTTTAACAATTTTTGAGCATACAAATAATGTTGTGTTATGTTCTTTTTCAGGTTCCCGTGCAGATTCTAGTTCTAGTACTGTTCTTTAACTTTCATGTTTTAGGTGACAAACACTTTAACTTTGAAATCTTTTCTTACAGCTGCTTCCGCAGAATTCTCTGCCTCCATGGCAAGTATGGAGAGTAAAGATCAATCTGCAAATAATATAAAGAAATTCAATGCCGATGTTTCTATGTCTACCTCCTCAATTGAACAGAAGCAGTCCGAAGAAGATAGTGAAGAAACAAGTAAACTTGAAATTAAACCAAAGGAACCAGTCAAGGTTTTAGAGAAACAGGCTACTAAAGAGGCAACTCAAATTGTTTTGGAAAAGTTTAAGAGGCGTAAATATTTTAACTAATAAAGACAAGACTTATTTAATTGAATGAGCTTTTTCTTATTTTAACAGAAACCTCCATTAAAGAAAATGGCAATCGTTTGAACAATTTGATTAATTTACCCATCAGACTTAAGGTTTTGGCCAATGTTTTGAGTGAATTATGCCAGGGTGTGGTAGATGTCAAGGAAAAACCTTTAGGTAAGCTGTAGGAAACATTTAATGTCAGTAATAAATTAATTTGAGTATACTTGTTCTTAGGTGCCAGCTCTATTACCGGTAATGATAATACTGTCTCCAGCTTGATTAACGCCCCCATAGATGTAGATGCTTTTGTCAATGTTTTAAGCAAGGTAGATAGGACTAAAGCAGGAGTCGCTGCTGGTGCTGTTGGTGCTACAAAATCCGATGGTTTGGTTGGAAATCTATTGGGTGGTTTATTGGGCGGTGGCGGCAAGGATAAGGGCCAGCAAGGTTTAGTGGATGGTCTATTGGGTGGTTTATTAAGCGAAGATGGCTTATTGGGCGGTGGCGGCAAGGATAAGGGCCAGCAAGGTTTAGTGGATGGTCTATTGGGTGGTTTATTAAGCGAAGATGGTTTATTAAGCAAAGATGGTTTATTGGATAATCTATTGGGTGATACTTTGGGTAATCTATTGGGTGGTCTATTGGGCGGTGTATTGGATGGTGTTGATGGTAAAGGTATGGTCAATGAATTACTGAATGGTTTACTGGGCGGTGTGGTGGAGCTGGTGGATAGTCTACTGGAATTGCTGGTGGGCATATTAGAGGGCTTGTTGCAAGGCTTGGCGGAGTCTACGGTGGCAGGTAAGGGACCAGTGGAACCTCAAACTGGGGGATCTGTACCAGGTGTGGCAGGTAGTTTAGGTGGTGGTAAGTTAATATTTATGATTCTTATTATTAGAGTTGTTTAATATTATTATTTGTTTTAGCTGCTGGAGGTTTGAACATTGAGGGGAATAATAATAAAGTATCGTCCTTAATTAATGCTCCCGTACGCATTAATGCCCTCATTAATGCTTTGAGTTCCTTGAAACAAGAGTTAGCTCAACAGGCGAATCCAGCAACAGGTAAAAACTTCCTGAGTTCACGAAAACCGTATGAAAACCTATAAACACTTTCATACATATTTGAAACCAAACAAGTTTTCAATAACCAAAAATTTCTTTTAGCTAACATTGTGATTCAAGGCAACAATAATGAAATTTCACCCTTGATTAATTTACCCATTAATGGTGATATTAAACTGAATGTGCTAAGTTCAGTGGTAGAAAATCTTTCAGGCAAACCAGACAGTGGGGCACCAGCAACAGCAGGAGCTTTGATATCCGGAATACTCTCACCAGAATCTCCATTGCCAAATATAAGCTCAACACCAAGTAAGTTTTTGTGGTCTAGTTTTCCAATAACAATTTAATTTCATTATTTTTTTAAGGTCCTGCTGTTACTAATATTAAGGGCAATAATAATGTGATATCCAATTTATTAAATGTGGTACCAGACGTCAATGTCCATTTGAATCTGTTAAGTGAAATTACTGGACTATTGGGTGGAGGTAGTGGAACTTCAGGCCCCAACGGTGGGGTATCACCGGGCAGCAATTCCAATGAGATATGCTTTGATATACCCATAAGTCGTAAGTATTTAATTTCATTCTTATTAAGGTTTTTTAATCATTCTTGGTTTTCCTTAAAAGCTGAAACCTCTATTACGGGAAATGATAATAAAATTTCGAATGCTGTTAATTTAAGTCCCAAAATCAATTTGGATTTGAATCTGTTAAGCACGGTTAAGCAAACTGGTGCAGCTGGTAATGTGCCCACCCAAAGGGTGTGCATAATAAAACCCACGACACCTATACAGCCTACAACCCCAGCTGCCCCCACCTCTGTAACCCCCTCGACACCAACAGCAAATGAAATTTGTTTTGATGTTTTAGTAGATCGTAAGTATTTCTTTTAGAAAAAAGTGAACACTAGTTTCAATTTAATTACTTTTCCCAGAATCTGGCACTGTGATCAGCGGCAATAATAATCAAGTTTCCAATTTGGTCAATGCAAATCCTAAAATTAATTTGGACTTAAATCTACTTAGCAACAGCAAACAAACTGCGCCACAATCTAATTTAACCATGAAAAGAATTTGCATACCAGTGCCTACAATACCAACTCCCACTTCTTCTACTCCTATTGCGGCTACCCCTGCCACACCGCACACCCAAAGACCAGTCAATCAACCACCAACAGATACACGTTGCTATAAAAGAACCTGCACTAGATGGAGACAATTCTTGGACTACAATTGTTTAAATAAGACCGATGAGTATCCCAAACATACTCTTACCAAGGATTTTTCAAGGGAACTTTCAACATAACTTGAAGTTATAGGAAAATAAAGTTTTAAGAATTTTGGAAATTTGAAATAAATAAAAATAAAAAGTTACGAAAAAACTTCAAAGAGATTTTGATTTTGGTACCCATTCTAGTAAATTTGTTTGGAGTTTCATTACGAACTGGTTTCAGTATGTTGAGTATGGAGGAAAAAGATCATCGACTCTGAAAACGTTTGGAGGTGTTCCACAAGGATCTATTTTAGAATCACTCTTGTTCATAATGTACATGAATGATCTGTATCGTGTAATTACTTCATGCACTTGATATTCAACTTTTAGTGGATGATTCTGGATTAGGGGTAACACATCTAGAAAATACTATCAACAACAATTTAAAATATATTGAGGAATGGTGTCAGTCAAATCACATGACTTTAAACTCATCAAAGTGAAAAGCCATGTATATTTCAAACAACCTAATTTTACCTAATACGAGGTCTGATCAAAAAATAACCTTTATTTTCAAATTTCGTGAGTTACGTATGTTCGATTTGCGCATTTTGTTTCTGTTATGTTGGTACATATGTCTGTTATATATGTATGTTGGTAATATCAGCCATTTTGGATTGTCAGTTTGTTTTTGACAGATACAAAGGTTAGTCGTGTTTTGGTGTGCTCTTCGATTTTTAACTATTCGAAAAAATGGATCAAAGAAACTGTCTTAAGTTTTGTGTAAAAAATGAAATTAAATGTGCAAGGACATTTGAAATGCTGGCTGGGGCGCTTGGCGAGTCTACTATGAGCAGAACACTAGTTCAATGGTGGTAAAACCGGTTTAAGAAAGGCCGAGAAGATGTCAATGACGATCCTCGTCCTGGTGGCCTGAGCACGTCAACAACCGATGAAAATATTGCAGCAGTGAAGAAAATGAATTTGGATAATCGTCGAATCACTATCAGAGAGGTTGCTGATGATGTCGGCCTATCGTTGGGCTAATGTCAAGCAATTTTTACGGATGTTTTAGGCATTAAACGTTCGGTAGCGAAGATTGTTCCAAAATTGCTAAATTTTGAGCAAACACAACGTCGCATGGACATCGCTCAGGAGCTGTTGAACATTGTCAACGACGATCCATATTTCCTCAAAAAGGTCATAACTATAGAAATTTCTGAATTTAATAAATAAATAAATAAAAAAAATCTAAAAGAATTTATTTAAAACATTCATTTGAAGAATGTCTCTAAATTTACTAGCAGCACAAGAAATCTTAAAAATGTTCCCAAATCTAAATTGATTTTTATTCACAAAAACTTGTACCTAAAACTATGCAATAGTTTCCTACTTTCTTTATTCATTCACAATAACTGGCTAAATTTGAAATAAATAAAATAAAAAGTTAAGAAAAAAAATATTCATTTGCAAAATTTCTCTAAATTTACTAGTAACACAAAAAAACTTAAAAATGTTTCCAAATCTAAATTGATGAATTGCCTGTAACATTATTGTCTTGTCCAACCAGGTTTGCTAACAGAGTAGTCTCTTTGCGGTGTTGCGGACTAGTCCTGTCTTTATTTATCGTCAGTTAGTCTTCCTAGATTAACTAATCTGTGCTCCTGGATTATTTAAAGTAGGTAGTTACTTTTGGGCCCTTTTGTTGTATCTTAGCATTTTGCATATTTTTCTCTTAATAATCCTTTAAATACCATTTATTTCCTGAAAATATTGTTAACATTTTTATAGAATTATTTTAAATTACTACAGAAATTCGTAAACTTCAAATATGTTATGCTCCGACCAGCATCTAAACTACCCTTATCCTACCCAAACAAAAAAAAAAAAAAACGGTAATAATACAAAAACTCTATAAAGTAGCAACATTTTTCTATGCCAGACACGTCGTAGACAAATGACAAAATATTTTTCTTATCTTTGCCTTTCAAAAAGTTGGTATTTTATTTATTTATTTTATATTTTTCTTGCTTTTGTCCTTTTTTTTTCTTTTGGTATAAATTGAAAGTGAGTGCCAAACAAAATAAAACCCAATTTGTGCACATTTTATTTTCAAATGTTTTATGTAGATTGTAGAAGCAGGCAAAATATATATTTTTTGAAAATAAAATTTAATATGTTTAGTTTTACATAACAAAACAGTTTTAAAATATACATTTATTTGGAAGAGAAAAAAATCTATAGGAAAAGCAATGTCCCCACAATGTTGCCAGTTATTGTGAATGAATAAACAAAGTAAGAAACTGTTGCCTAGTTTTAGGTGGGGGTCTTTGTAAATAAAAACCAATTTGGATTTGTTAACATTTTTAAGTTTTCTTGTGTTGCTAGTAAATTTAGAGAAAGTTTTCAATAATTGAATATTTTGCATAAATGCTTTTAGATTTTGCCCAAATAAAACTAAGTTTCTTTTCGTAACTTTTTATTTTTTATTTATTTCAAATTTACCCAATTCTTGTGAATGAATAAAGAGAGTAAGTGACTTGTCTAAGAACTAGTTCAAGGACTAGACTAGTGAAAAGTCTTTAAACTAGACTACTGACTAGTCTTTGGACTAAAAAAGAGACTAATCTTTGAACTAGACTAGCGACAAGTCTTTGAACTAGACTAGCGACAAGTCTATGAGCTAGAGTAGTGATTAGTCTTTGAGCTAGAATAGTGACTAGTCTATGAACTAGACAAGAGACTTGTCTTTAAATTAGACAATAGACTAGCCTTTGAACTAGTGATTAGTATATGAAATAGACCAGTGACTGGTCTTTGAACTAGACTAAAGACTAGTCTTTGAACTAAACCAGTGACTAGTCTATGAACTAGACTAAAGACTTGTCTATGAACTAGACAAGAGACTAGTCTTTAAACTAGACAATAGACTAGTCTTTGAACTAGACTAGTGATTAGTCTATGAACTAGACTAAAGACTTAAACTAGACAATAGACTAGTCTTTGAACTAGAATAGTGACTAGTCTATAAACTAGACTAAAGGCTTGTCTATAAACTAGACTAGTGACTTGTTTATGAACTAGACAAGAGACTAGTTTTTGAACTAGACCAGTGACTAGTTTGGACTAGACAAAAGACTAGTCTATGAACTAGAATAGTGACTAGTCTTTTAACTAGACTATTGACAAGTCTATTAACTAGACTAGTGGAAAGTCTATGAACTAGACCAGCGACTAGTCTATGAACTAGATAAGAGATTAGACCATGTCTGTGGGCTACACTATACCAAATATTATATTCAAAGGTCTATCTTATCTCGCCTGTAATACTTTCGCTATTGTACACTTTAATTTAGTATCCGAAAGTTTTTATGTTTTATTTATTTGCAGCAAAAAACAAACGTTGCCTAAAAGTGTGCTTTTTTTAGCTCTTATTTAACCTAAAAGTAAACTCCATTTCTTATAAACTCTACTTTATGGCTGGTAAACGATACCAAATTTAACCGTTACCACAATAAAATGTATGCTTACAATTAAAACTCAAATAAACAAACATTTAAAAAAAAATTAAATTGTAGACTGCTATGTGTAGTTGTGTTAATGTGTGTAGATGTGTTAATAAAATGTATAAATTAAGCCACAAATTGCAATTTAATTTTAACTTGACACATTGAATCGTATGTTGGCGTTTCAAACAAGCAGGCGAACACACACAAACACAAAATGTAAAAACATATTGGCACAAATACCAGAAATAACACACACCCAACAGAAACAAGTAAGTATGAGTAAGAGAAAGACAGTGAGTGGTGTTAAGGGTAGGTACACCTATCAAATGTTTGCCGGGAAAAATGTTTAAATAAAACGCGATTTTTATTTTCTTCAACAGGCATTTCACTTGCTTCATGCAGTCTCTCCTGGTTTATTACCACAATTTTATTATTTTTTTACGTTAACTTTTATTCTTTCGTTGTTACAGTTTGGCAAGAGTAAGAAGTGTAAATGTTTAAATTATAAGAAAAATATGGTTGCTGTGTGTTTGTTAGGTGCCCAGAGTATGTGTAAGAAATGTAATTTATGGCATTTTCAGACAATAGGAAGCAAGAAGTAATTAAATTTTTCATTTTGGTTTTGTTTTCTTTTATTTACACTGGCTCGCTCTGCTGGCATTTACTGTATGTTCAGAGGTTTAAGCAGTTAAAAAAATTATAAAGAAAATTGTTAAAGGTTTGAGATATTAATAAAATAACTTAACACGAAAGCTTTACAAAAAAAAAACCCGTGTGAAATAGATTAAATTTCCAAAGGCTTTTTAAACTCCTTATAAGAATTGTTTGCGCATACCAAGAATTTGTTCAACAGCCTTAAGGTATGCTTTAGTTAATGTGTTTAATGACAAATATTCAAAGGTAAATAGTTGCAGGCCTCACCTGCAAAGTGCAATTGAACAAATTACTTAGAAATGAAAAGGTTTTGTAAAAGGAGAAGTTTTCTTTAGAACCTACAACATTTCATTGATTTTATGTTGGTATGTAGTATCTAGTCTCAATTTACAATATTTAAAGTTCACTTATTGAGAAAGTATTAAAAGCTAACAAATGAAGAATGCTTTTCTTATTCATAATAAGCTTTTTGTTTGGTATTTTGATTCATGAAGCTGAGTGTAAGATTTCGGTGCATTGTGTTTAATGCTCGCAGACACGTTTGCTGCCTCTTATTAAATGCCACCACTCTTCAGTTAGGTTTCTGGTATTCAAAAGCTAAAATGAATTGGTACGCTAATTGAACAATATTGGACACTTGCCCAAAGAAAGTTAAAGCGTAGCACTACCGCGTAGTTCTTGTCAATATAAAAATGTTCGCATAATAGAGTGGATGGACAACAAAGCTGTGACTCTTCTTATAAATTTTCTTTTGACCAGTGCACACAGACAATGTCAGATATCGCATAGCTGACAGTAATGAGAAAATTAACGTAAAATGACCGAAAGCTATTATGAATTACAACAAAAATATGGATGAAGTAGATTTAATGGATCAGAGCAAGTCCTTTTTATGAACTAGACAGTAAAACCTCGTATAGAAAACATTTTTTTTTTCAAATTTTCGAATAGTTTTGCTTAAGTTAGATTCTGACAAGCTTATTTCATATCAAAAGGGAAAGTCCCCAGAAGCTTATGGTCCTGAAAGGGTTAAAAAACAATAAATTGTTGTTAAAAAAAACCAATAAATTGTTGTTTTTTTTTTAGAAAAAGGAACAAATTTCGTTTTCAACTAAATCCTGGTTTAAATATTTTACTCCTTTTTAACACAGAAAAGCAAATATTATTTTACTGTCAAAAGTATTTAATCCCTGCTATTTTCTTGTTACTATATACTATTTTCTGTGAACAAATTTTAATCAATTAACTTTTCAAAATGTTAAAACATCTTTTAGTTTTACACAAAAATATGTACTTTTTCTACCTTTAGACACTTGAAAACCATTAACATTTCTCTCGCCAACTGCAACAACAATAATGTCAAGTTTTAATTTTTTTTTTTTTGAAAATTTAGACAAACTTTATGAACAAGAAGTAAGAGCAGTAGAAAATGCTAAAAAAAAAATGAAATAAAAGTGAAAATACATGCAGGAAAAAGCCATTAAAAATATTGTCCATGTTCTAAGGCATCATCAACGCCATCATCATCACAGTATCAGTTAGAGTAAGAGTGTTTTGTACTGCTGCCTTGTCATCATCATCATCATTATCATGTTTAATATGTTCATTATCAAGTGTTCTCTGTAATACAATTACACAGACTTGTCATTTGGCATTTAGTTCATGTTTGAGAACAGAAAAGTTACTTTTTCTTTCATTGTTGTTGTTACCGTTGTTGCCGTACTCGTTTACAAGTCGAAAATCCCACTTAAGAAAACTTTTATATAAAATTTATGTCTAAATTGGAACACATACTTACAGCCTTTGCTATGTACGTACTCGTACTTACATAAAAATTTACAGTACTTTTCTAAAAATATCTAAAGGTTTGGGGTTTTCTAGGTAAAAGTTAGCAGATTGAAAGTGTGTAATGGCAAGAGAGGTGTAGGTGTGCGTTTTTAAGGTATGCAGTATTTTATTATTGTAAAACACTAATACGATTATGTTGTACATTTAATAATAGAAGAAGATGTCCTTATATTGTTGCAATTAGAAATAAGTGGAATTTTAAAGTAAAAGTAGTTGGGCAGAGAGTCTTTGATTTGTCTAGTTAAATAAGTGTTTCCGCAAAAGGACAACTTTTGAGTATGTCATTGTCGTTTTTAGGAAAGTTTTAAAACCTAATGAAAAAGCTTAAACAATTAGAAAGATTTTATTTGAACTACAAACTGTTATAAAGTTATATTTAGGCAATTAATTTTTAATTTTACTATTATTAAAATTGTTATTGCAGTAGGCCACAATTTATTTATATTAATTTTATTAGATTTCAAAATACTTAATTAACTCTGATTTCTATTACTTTTTACACTTTTATTACAAGGCGCCTAAGAGTAGACCACGATTTATTTATATTAATTTTTTTAGAGTTCAAAATACTAATATGGCGCGTAAAAGTAGACCACAATTTATTTAAATTAATTTTATTACATTTCAAAATACTTATAAGGCGCGTAAAAGTAGACCACAATTTATATATATTAATTTTATTAGATTTCAAAATACTTAATTAACCCTGATGTCTATTACTTTTTACACTTTTAGTATAAGACGCCTAAAAGTAGACCACAATTTATTTATATTAATTTTATTACATTTCAAAATACTAATAAGGCGCGTAAAAGTAGACCACAGTTTATTTCAATTAATTTCATTACATTTCAAAACACTTATAAGGCGCCTAAAACTAGATCACAATTTATTTATATTAATTTTATTAGATTTCAAAATACTTAATTAACTCTGATTTCTATTACTTTTTACACTTTTATTATAAGGCGCCTAAAACTAGACCACAATTTATTTATATTAATTTCAAAATACAGGTTTTTTATTATAAGGCGCCTAAAAGTATGCAACAATTTATTAATATTGCTTTAAAAAAGCTGTCCTGACCAAAACTTTTTCTTAAATGTTTCAACAAAATCATATTTTGTTTAGTACTACTACACTGCACAAAAACCTGTCTGACCAATTTTTTTTTTTTCATTATATCTTCTCTTTGTTTCATTTGCAAGAATCAAAATTTTTTACTTTTAATTTTTAAAACAAATAACTCCACAAACCATTGCAACAAATCGCTGCATAATAGTAAAAACTACGTAACTGTCGTCTGCCAACAATTGTCATATAAATCCCCTGGCTTTTTTCTCCTTTACATTTGTCCAACATTTCCAATTCACTGAACTCAGGGAATCCTTGTTATTTTTATTCCAAATGAAAACCATGATTTCATTATAAAAAGCTTTAACTGGCTGGTAAAGAGTAAATAGTAATAGGAAAAAAAATGTTGGCAAAAATCATACTCTAGTAGCAAGAACACAATACCGTAACAAAGCAATTTTGCCAACTGCAGTTGTCTTAAACAGATTATTATTAAACATTACACCGGGGAATGGTTTGTAAAAAGCATTGCATTTTCATGGGTTTTAGTTTTTTTGGTTAATATAAAAAAAGAAGCTTTTGTATGCTTAGTTAACAACAAAGACAGTAAAGTATTAAATAGTTTTAACTAGCAGCATAAGAGTCAGCAATACGCCAGAAAGTAGGCTATTTCGTCCATAGTCCCATTTTAGGTCTAGTGTTAAGTGACGGCTCTCGTCTTGTCTGTGGTTTCGTTTATTAATGGTATATAGCCTCCTCTATAATCTTGTCTATAGTCTTTAATCTCGTTTCTAGTTTCGCCTCTAGTCTCATCGTCTATAATAGCGTCTACTATCTCATCTGTAGTATTGTCTATAGTCTCATCTATAGTGTCATAGTATCGTTTCTAGTCTCGTCTCTAGTCAAGTTTGTAATCTCGTATATATATTTTTTTAAATTCACTATAAAAAGTTCAGTTTTTTTTAATTTGATTTTTTTTTTGTTGAGTAATAGTATAAAAATTTTCTATAATTTTAATACAAACAATTATGATTCTACCTTGAGCTAAGGAATGCATTTGACTTAACAAATCTGATGAGTTTCTATCCGATAATTCGACTTCTGTTAAAAGTGTCTTGAGACGCTTATGTTGCACTCTACTGATGCCACAATTGTGTGAAATTTCGTTGCTTCTTATGTAACACCAGACATTTTATTTAAAGCAAAGCAAAGGTTCTTTAACAGCGACTCTTGCAATTTCCATATGAGGAGAATTTGATTTATAACTTAAAATCTTTAAAATGTCGGGGTCATCACTGTGTTGGCACGTGTTTAGTTTTTTAATAACAACAGTAAAACAATATATATTTTTTAATATTTAATAAAAAGGTTTTTTTTTCCTTTAAATTTTAAAAACACTTAAAAAGAAATATTTTTTATTTGTAATTTTTAAAACAAAATTATTCGCATTGTTTTATTTATTACAATTTTTGTGTGTGTCAAGTTTGTTCTTGTAAAGTATTTGTTGTAGAGGCAGCACACATTTTTTATTGAATCAACTTCTCCTCCAATTTTGCTTTTCTGAGAAATTTAAATATATATAAATTGGTTTCTAAAGCACATTTTGTAACTCTTATTTCTGTTGAGAAATAGTATAAATTACTGCGGTAATTTTAGTGCAAAAAACTATGATTTCTTTAATTTGAAACAAAATAATTTTGTTTTGATTGAATCAACTTCTCCTCCAATTTTACTTTTCTGATAAATTCAAATATATTTAACTTGGTTTCTAAAGCACATTTTGTAACTCTTATTTTTGTTGAGAAATAGTATAAATTACTACGATAATTTTAGTGCAAAAAATTATGATTTCTTTAATTTGAAACAAATTAATTTTGTTTTGATTGAATCAACTTCCCCGCCAATTTCAGTTTTCTGAGAAATTCAAATATATATAACTTTGTTTCACAAGCACATTTTTTAACTGTTACTTTTGGTCATGAAATAGAATAAATTATCTCTATAATTTTAATTAAAAAAAATTATGATTTCTTTAATTTGAAATAAAATAATTTTTTTTTTGAAACTGGATTTCAGTTTTTACCAAAGGCACGTTTAGGTCTTTATGGATATTCGAGTTTTTTATATACCAGGGGGCAATTATGATCATTCGTAGCAATTTGTTTTGGCGTCTTTAACTTCTGTCTATATTTGAAGCTGAGGCTGTTCCCCATAGCTGTATTCCATAACAGCATATAGGCTTTATGATTGAATTGTAAAGTAGGAGTTTACATTCTAAACTTAGTCAATTAATTTGGATAAATTTGTCTAATAAAATATTAGGTCTTAAATACGAATTATAAATTTTAAATTACAGTGTTCAGTAATTTAAAGGATCTAGTTCACTGTAAATCATCTTATTTGTATATACAATTTAAAAATTTATTGCAATTTCCTGCAGCAGCTGGTTTACTTTCATGCTTTTTTTATAAATATTTATTAAGTCCCCCCTTGTTTGCAAACAAAAATACCCTGCATAATTTTAGGTGTTCCTTATAGAAATAAAATATAGTCGTACATACGAGGTCTAAACAAAAAATAACTGTTATTTTCAAATTTCGTGAGTTTAATTGTCGCATTTTTTTCCTGTTATGTTGGTACACATGTCTGTTGTAATATGTTGGTAATATCAGCCATTTTGGATTGTCAGTTTGTTTTTGACAGATAAAAAGGTTAGTCGTGTTTTGGTGTGCTCTTCGATTTTTTACTATTCGAAAAAAATGGATCAAAGAAACTTTATTAAGTTTTGTGTAAAAAATGAAATTAAATGAGCAAGGACATTTAAAATGTTAACAGGGGCGTTTGGCGAGTCTACGATGAGCAGAACACTAGTTTAATGGTGGTATAACCGGTTTAAGAAAGGCCGAGAAAATGGCAATGACGATCCTCGTCCTGGTGGCCTGAGCACGTCAACAACCGATGAAAATATTGTAGCAGTGAAGAAAATGATTTTGGATAATCGTCGAATCACTATCAGAGAGGTTGCTGATGATGTCGGCCTATCGTTGGGCTAATGTCAAGCAATTTTTACGGATGTTTTAGGCATGAAAGGTGCGGCAGCAAAGATTGTTCCAAAATTGCTAAATTTTGAGCAAAAACAACGTCGCATGGACATCGCTCAGGACATCAACGACGATCCAGATTTCCTCAAAAAGGTCATAACTGGTGACGAATCATGGCTGTATGGCTATGACATTGAAACCAAACCAAAGTACAAAATAGTTATTGATAAATAAATTAATACTTTTTTAAAAAATTGAAAATAACGGTTATTTTTTGATCATACCTCGTATGCATATAAATGTAGCGTTGTTTTCATTTGATAATAAAATCTAATTTGCTATTTTCTTTTGTTTATTTTTTTTAGAAGCAAAATAATAATAAAATAATATACATACTTTTGTTTTGCTAAATATAACAACAGTTCACTCCCTCCTAGTGGTATTATTTATTTAATATACTATTGTATTCTATTCGTTTATATGCTGAACAACAGCATGTATTTCATATTAACTTGTATTAAATGAGTCCCTGCTCCGCAGCATTAACTACACCCTGTGGTCCATTTTATTTTGCACGCACACAGACACTCTAACTCCAATATTTTTGCTCGCTCTGTTGTTTCCTACATTTACACTGCATTTATTTTTATAAAACATTTGTGGCTTTTATGGTAAATTATCATTTATAAAAATGAGATGAAATAAAATCAAACAAATAGAAAAATATATAAAAAAATAAAAGCAGCAAAAATAACTTAAAGCAGAGTTTTGTAACATAAAACTGGGGACCGTATACAATTTTAACACTTATACACTCAGCAAATGTGCATTAATAAAATATTAACAACACATACGCACGAATATTTTAACAAAAACAGCCACCACTATTACTACTTGGCAGCAAACACCCTCATTATTATCGTGTACACAGACAAGCGTAAAAAATAAAATACAGGAAGTATCTTTTTGGAAATGAAAAAAAAAAACTAAATAAACATGAAACTAAAAGGAACCTGCAAATTATATTAGTAAGCTTGTGTGTATGCTGTGTTATGGCAAGTAGAGGAAACAAAAAAACCTCACGTAGTAAATAATTTTTCTTAAAAGAAAATCGCATTTACTCCCGCTTACCTAGCACCCCCGCAAAAAAAAAAAAAAAAAAAAAAAAAAAAAAAAAAAAAAAAAAACACGAGATATAGATAAACAGTGAAGAGCAAAATAAAGCCTACCCTTTCAAATTCAAATTCACAAGACCAGACTTTACCCTGCCCTGGAACATTAAAACACCGGATTTTTAAGAATTTTTTAAATTACATGAAAAAACTATGATGATTATATATATATATGAGTTAAATTTACATTAAGAGTGTTTTTTTAAGAGCTTTCGGATTTGATTTAAAAAACACCTAAAATTTACAGAAATATTTCATACATTTATTTGTGTCCATAGAATAGAATCATCGGTTTATATTTCTTTAAAAATGATGCCGGTGCAAACGTTATCATGCCATAATAAACGACTATTTGATGCCTGAAATTAAAGCTCGTAATCTCGGCGACATTTGGTTTCAGCAAGATGGCGCCACTTCCCACACATCGCATTAATCAATGGATTTATTGAGAGAACACTTCGGTGAGCACATAATTTCACGTTTTGTGCCGTTCGATTTGCCACCAAGATCGTGTGATATCACACCGTTAGACTTTTTCCTGTGGGTATATGTAAAGTCTAAAGTTTATGCGGACAAACTAGCTGCGATTTAGCAACGAGTCATCGAAAATTGGACTCAACGGATAGACCATCTGCGACGTAGCAATGGTCAACATTTGATAGACATAATCTTCAAAAAATAAATGCCAAAGTATGTTCTTTCAAATGATAATAAACATTACAAATTAAAATTAAATTTCCTGTTTTTCTTTTTTTTTTTAAAAAAAAGTAGGGAACCTCGAAATGGATCACGCTTGATATGAGTTTCTGATAAGATAAGAATAAATTTGTCCATATTCGTAACATTTTAAGGATTTGTTCTTTCTGTTACACACTGTAGTTTCTCCACAAGTGCTGGTAGTTCAGTTTATATGCATGTACGTATAAATATTTGACTCTCCTATAAAAAGCTTTCAAGTTTTTCTGGGTTTTATTTATATATTTTTTGTTAAAATAATTGCCATTGAATAAAAGTCGGTATGAATTTTTATAAATAGTTTTTTTTTGCACTCATAAAAATCTATAACATGTTACTGGGTAGGAAGGCCAGTAATATAAATTTTTTAGGAAAAATATATAAACTTTTTTTAAAATATGAATTTAATAATAAGGAGTTGTAATTAAATATTTGTTAAATTAGTTTGTTTAATATATTTCCATTTGTTTAGTGCACAATGTTTTTCGTCTTTAGAGGGCCACCCTATTTTCCTGGTTATTATTTTTCAACCACCATTTTTTCCGAGCTGCTGATGGTGTTGATGATGAATATAAAACTTTTATTTATTTTAATATATCCTGTAGCAAGCGTAACATGTTTATTAGTTTGTGTTGTTTTAAAACCACACATTTATAAAACATAAAGCATTACTTTAACTACAATTTTTGCTTTTACTTTCACCTTTCCACTTTCTAAATATTATAAAAAAAAAAAATACTTTCAGTTTTCACTTTCAACAGCAATAAATGGAAAATTGTAACAAAATCCAGAGACTATTTAAAATTCCTCACACGTTCTCAATTCATGGCATTTGTTTTTAACATGTTTTATGTGTAATTTACACAATGTTTTGAAATGCCTTACAAACTGAACATTTGTAAGGAAACTTGTTATATTTTGTGTATTTTTTTTTAAACCTACAAGTATTTGTAACATATTAATCATCATTAAAACCTTCTTTAATATTCTTAATGTTTGAGAATGTTTAATTTTTTTTGTGTGTCATAAAAAAACTTTTGTTTATAAAGAAATTGCTGTGAATAAAACACCTTTTTGTAATTTTTAACAGGATTTTTACAAAGGTTTTGTGCTTATAAAGCGTATAGTACGATCATAAGTTTGGCTTGTTGCTAAATAAATAAATTTTTTTTAACGTAATTCCACCCTTAAGGTCAAAGTGTTATGTTATGTTTGTGTTTTCTATATTATTTACGCTAATTTATAATTACAGCGTTATAAATCTTTTCTGGAACATTAACAAAGACGCACAGAGTCACACAAAGAGGTGTAATAAAGAATACTACTTTAAAAACTAGGGGCCTTTGAAAGAGAAAAGTGTTTAAAAAAAGGAAAATTTTACTTTTCAAATATTTCTGAAATAATTAAAAAAATTTTAAAGTTTGTTTAATATTAAAAATTTAATTATATTAAACAACTAGTTGTAGCACAAAAATGCTTGATTTAATATTAACAAATGCCTAAATTAAATACTATAAAAATTTTCTAAACAAGGCGTATGATTAATATTAATTAGCAGGTTGTGTTTAATAAAACGCTCTAGCTTTTTACTCAACACAAATATAACCATAAATGATTAAAGAAAATAAAGCTAAGATTTCCAAGTTTTGCCTATATAGCCTATTTTTTCTATAAAGCTTAAAATTTTTAAAAAAATTTTCTATTTGAAATAATAATTTCAAAAATAAATAATTTTTATTTTCAAATATTTTAGAAAAAAATTTAAAATTTATTAAATTTGCTTTATAATTAGCTGTATAAATATTTAATAAATATGTTTGTAGAAAATCATCTCAAGTAAATAACAACAAATACCTATATTTCACAAAATTTTAAATGTAAACTGCAAGGCGTATGATTAATATTAAGGTTAAAGGTTGTGTTATATAAAACGCTATAATTTTTCCTTTAAAATCAATAAAGCAATAATTTAAAATGCCCAAAAAATCTAAAACTTTAGAGCTTGATTCATATAGTCTTGTCATTATAAGCTTTTATACATTTGTGTGAATTTTGCTATTTGAATTAAAAATTTACAAAACTTTTTTATAATAATAAACTTTAATTTTTAAATATTTTTATGAAAAATTAAAACTTTGTTTAAAATTGCTTTGTAGTTAGCTGTATTATTATTTAGCAAACGCTTCTGTAGGAAATGGTCTCTGTTAAATAACCAGAAATAGCTGCATTTAACAAAATTTTAATTTAGACCTACAAGGCGTATGATTAATATTAACAAGGAGGTCGTGTTTAATAAAATGCTATAACTTTTTCTTTAAATTGAATACAACAATAAGAGAACTTGAAAAATAAAGCTAAGACTTCTGGGCTTCTTTCACATTGCCTTTCCTATATAATATTTTAAGAATTTTTTGTACATTTTGCTATTTGAAAATAAAATTTACAAACTTTATTTTCCAAATTTTTCATTAAAACATTGAAACTTCATTTTCAAAATTGCTTTTTAATTAGCTGAATTATTATTTAGCAAACACTTCTGTAGGAAATAGTCTCTGCTAAATAACCAGAAATAGCTGCATTTAACTAATTTATAATTTAGGCCTACAAGGCGTATGATTAATATTAATAAGGGGGTTGTGTTTAATAAAATGCTATAACTTTTAAGTTACAATGCGTAGAACAATAACTTAATATAGAAAATAAAGCTAAGACTGCAAGCTTTTATCACATATAACCTTTTCTATATAAATCTTTGGCAATTTTTATACATTTTGTTGTTTGAAGTAAAAATTTAAAAAACATTTCAAAATTAATATTTTTTTTTCAAATATTTCTGAAATAATTTAAAATGTTGGCAAGTTTTCTTTAAAATTAAATGTATTAGTATTTAATAAACATGTTTGCAGGAAAATATCAGTATTAAATAACAACAAACAGCCAAACTTCACAAAATTTTAATTATTAAATTTTAGGCGTATGATTAATATTAATATAAACGTTGTGATAAATTAAACTTTATGTGTTTTGATTTACAAAATATAAAGAAAAGTGAAAGAAAATATAAAGTAGAGCTTTGACTTCAAGGCTTTATCTCATGTAAACCTTGCTTTGAACATTAGTATAAAATTTATTAATTGAAATAAAAAATAATTTTTTTCAAAATTATTAAATTAAGGTTTTTAGTATTTTAGAAATAATTTAAAATTCTATTATAATTAAATTTATTGGTATTTAATAAACATGTCTGTAAAATTAAATCTTGCTTAAACGACAAGAAATACCTAAATTTAAAAAAAAAGTTAAATTTAAAGCTACTTGACGTATGATTAATATTAATAAGGAGGTTGTTTTAGACCAAGATACATTTCTATATAGAAAGCTGTTTAAAACCATATAAAAAAACTGTCTCAAAGCGAGACACTTTTCTAGAAACTCTCTCAAACAGAGACACGTTTATATAAAAAAATCTGCTTCAAACCAAGACACTTTTCTATAAAGAAAACTGTCCCAGCAAAATACTTTTCTAAAGGCCCCTTGATTTTGATTGTATTTTTCTGAGCACTCACTTTTCTTTTTTTGTATAATTTCGTTGTACTTTTACCCTCCCGCCAGCAAAGTTTGATTTTTGTTTTTATTACGAATATTTAGTGTTGATACTTTTATTGCCATCATCTTGGTCATAAACAATATTTATAAAGCGTAACATTAAGCAAATGGTAATATAATCATCTACCTTAAGCTAAATTTAATAACTTTTTTTTTGTTTATAATTCGTTTGTGTTCTGTTTAGAATTTGGTGAACAGCAGAAATAAAGAGATGGCACTGAGATTGCTGTTATCAAAGGAAATTCAAAGACAATAAACTTGTAAGATTTAACGAGATGTAAAGCCAATTAAAATCTAATATTTTGTTTGGTTTTATGAAAGTTTTAACAAATATAATTTGGAGGTAAGAGAAAGTTTTATTTTGAAAGAAGGAGAGAGAGAGAGAGAGGGAGAGATAATAGCAAATGAGATGACCATTGGGGTGAATATTTTTAAATTAGCATACTTTAAGGAGTGTAATATAAATTTTTAAAGATTTTAAAGTGAATTCAGACCGGGACAGTTTGCTATAAAGGAAACTGTCAAAAAACCAGACAATTTCCTTTAGATTTTCTGTTTTTTTTATAAATAAAACTTTGTTGAACACAAAATTCATATAGTTTGAGGCAATACTGTATTAAATTTTAAATAAGTTATGCCCTCTTCTTACCTACCATTGCTCGGCTTTTATAACTTTTAATATAAACCTTTTTTTATACAAATTTGCTTAAAAAATTATGTATATTAAGATTTTATTCAGAAAACTTTTAAATTTCTTTGCTGTTTTTCTATTTTTTTCACCATTTTCCTGACAAAGCTTGTGAAATGGAAGTTTAAAAACCCTAAATAACAATGACACTTAACAATGTTATTTTACTGCTAACATTTCTTTATGCTTTCTAGCAAGAGCATAGCAAAAATGTAAAATAATCGAAGTGTTAGCAAAAAAAATTGGCCAACAAAAAACTTTGTAGCGTAAAAAATTACAACTCACTACCTCCTCCATAAACTTGGCTCCCTAAAGTATGGTTTAATAAAAATCTTTTGCAAGCCAGTAAAAGCTACTGTTAGCATAATCTTGCTCGAAACATTTGTGAGGGGTTTTTTTAAATGTATGAATATTTGTAATTCCTGACACCTAAACAATGGTTGGCACTTGC
Organism: Bellardia bayeri; assembly: GCA_950370525.1. Taxonomy (NCBI): domain Eukaryota; kingdom Metazoa; phylum Arthropoda; class Insecta; order Diptera; family Calliphoridae; genus Bellardia; species Bellardia bayeri. The sequence continues at coordinate 5,397,009 of OX493266.1, read as the reverse complement.
TGCTGTTTTACAATTTTCCTGGGTGACAATTTTCACGGCTTTCACGCTAGGACTGTTAGGCAAACAAATGAAAAAAGGTGGTGTTATAAACCAAAAAGAAAAAAAAATAATTTTAAACTCCTTAAGGTATAGCCACAAAAAGCTGAACCGGCACTCAGGTATTGTGGGGGTTTTTATAACTGTAATCTTTAGCAAAAATTTTTGTATGAAAAGTTTAGACATAAAGTTTAGCAAATAATAGAAAAAATATTAGTTAAACAACAGAACAAAAGGAGGCAACATAAAAGTATCAAGACTGAGAAAAAGGACACACACATACTTGAACTTAAAGAAAGGAAAGCAGAGGCGTCAGTTTTAAAAGATATTTGCTTGTATAAAGGATTTTAGTTTGACTAAAATGTAAATAGTTTTTGTCTTTAAGAGATTTTCAGCTAATTTAAAACTGGTCCCCTTGAAATTTTATTGAATAACAAGAAATTTTTTTATATATTCTTAAAAATGTTTTAAAATTTAGTTTATTGTGAAATTTTAACTTATTTTCCTTAAACTTTTTTTGGAATTTACTTAATTAATTTTTTTTAAATTTTGCAAATTTTATTTTTAAACAAAAAAATTTTTAAGAATTGCTAAAGACTTATACAAATAATTTTATATAAAATAAAACCTAGCAGACTTATCTTTGTTTCCAAGAAGAATTTATTGCTCTTCTAATTGTAAATAAAAAGTTAGAGCGTTTTTTTACACAACCTCCTTATTAATATTAATTATACGTGATGTAGCTTTAAATTGAAATTTTTTTAAATTTAACCATTTTTTGTTATTTAAGCAATATTTATTTTTACGAGCATGTTTATTAAATACTAGTACATTCAATTATAATAGAATTGTTAATTATTTCTGAAATATTAAAAAAATGTTGAAAAAAAATTTTAATTTTAATTTTAAATAACAAATTTTATAATAATGTCCAAAGCATGACACAGAATAGGTTATATGGCATAAAGCCCTGAAGTAAGTGCTTTACTTTATATTTTCTCTCACTAAAATTTTGTTTTGTTAATCATAAGTTACAGCGTTTTATATACCACAACAATAAAATTTGTATTAAATTTGGCTATTTCTTGTTAACTATTAGATAGATACATTTTCTTGCATACATGTTTATGACATAATAATTGATTTAATTAAAAAAAAAAAGAAAAATTGGCCAAAATTTTAAATTATTTCAGAAATATTTGAAAAATAAAATTTATTAATTTTGAAAAATTTTGTAAATTTTTATTTCAAACACCGAAATGTCTACAAATTGATAAAGACTTGCATAGAAAAGGTTATATATGACAAAAGCTTGCAGTCTTAGCTTTATTTTCTATATTCAGTTATTGCTCTACGTATTGTAACTTAAAAGTTATAGCATTTTATTAAACACAACCTCCTTATTAATATTAATCATACGCCTTGTAATTTAAAATTTTATTTTGTTAAATTTAGCTAGTTTTTGTTATTTGATACAGATTATTTCTTACAAACATATTTGCTAAATATAAATACAACTTAAATGAAACATTGTTCACATAAAATCCGTTCATCTAGATATTTTAATAACAATAAAACAAAAAGTTTTTCAATACTTTTGAATCAAAAATTTACCCTAAAGACAATTTACTCTTTAGTCCCTTTTGAAATAAACAACTCTGTAGAATAGCTAAGCTCCTGCTAGATATCTATCTTCTATCTATCTACATATTTTCAAAGCTCAATTATTTACAATTTTTTTATATGCTACGTATATAATTTCACAGTACTTTATATGTTTGCCTTTGTGTTTTGGCAAATGTGTGCATTCACCTTTATGTCATGATGTTTGACAACAATAACAACCGTAACATAAATGAATGAAACGTTTTACAAACAAATACAGTGACATATAAAACCTGCATGCAGGGCAGTCTGTAAAGCAAAGTTCACTTGAAATCAGGTGACGCTATACAAGTTTCTGTTTTCTAAATTTGAGTTTCTTGTTTTAACTTCTTTTATTACTATTATTATGAAATAAGTAACAAAATTGTGCTTCAAAAGTTAAACATGCCAGTTACCAGATTTTAAGTGAACATTGCTTCATGTAAGTTTGTAATAAAGGGTGTTTTTCAAACACCTTTATATTTTAAACAACAATGAAACAAATTTTTGTTAAATTCTATTATGTAAAAGTATGAGAAAACAGAAAGAGATAAAGAGAGAGCTTGGTACTAAAAAAAGGAAACAATGGGAAACTTTAACGTTTGTAATTTCACGCGCGACTTATCCTTTGGGAAACAGTGAACAAATAGAATAAAAAATGCTGTAATACTTTTACATACATGAAATATTTTGTAATACATGCTGCCAGAACACAATGTAAAAATGTAAATGTCATTAAAGGTAGAGAGGCGACAGCCATAATAACAAAAAAAAATACAATACCAATTTAATATTTTTGTTTGCTGTTGTTTTGTTTGGTCTGTTATTTGTTTATTTGACATGCCGGTGTGTTTAAAGCGTGTGAGTAAAGTGAGTAAAATGTGTGTTTTTATGTAGTCTTACTGCAGCAATTCATTTCGGTGCTCCTTAAAATGAATCCTGTTTATTTGTTTGTGTTAAATTCTTTGCCAAAGCTTTGTTTTCTCTGCGTGTGTTCTTTTTATTATGATTGTCTCACGGTTTTATTTCCGACTACTTTACGTAGTCGTATTTTGTAATCATTATACAGAACTTTGTTACACAGCTAAAGGCAAAAAAACACAACGTTTAAATGTTAATAAGTTGTATCGGTGAATGTTTAAACTTTTTTGCCTAAAAGCAGACTACACGCTTAAATAAAATTCAAATATTTCAATATTTTAATGAAAAATTTTCAATTATGTTTATTATATAATTACAAATATGTATATGAATAATTTAGTTTTTGGGTTTAAACTTTTAAGTTTTTGAAAAGTTTATTAAACAAAAACCAACTATCTTAAAAATTACTAAAATTCATATTTCATAAATATGACCTTTGACTTTTCTAAAAATAATTCTAAATTTTTGATGAAAATCATTAACAAAATGACAGAATAATATCTAAAAAAATTTTTAAATAAATTGTCCTTAAAGTCTAAAAATTATAAAGAATGACCTTTAACCTTTCTTTAAAAAAACAAAAGTTTTTAAGAAGTTTTATTACATGTTCATTAACAATGAGTTAAATTATTATATAACTTAATTTTAGGGAGTATTACCCAAACCATGACTTTTGACCTTTTTTAAAAAATTTCTAAATTTTAATTTTTCAAATTGTTGTTAAATTACATGAAATCACTTCTTTAAAGACTTTTATGATAACATTTAATATACATAATAATATTTTAGCAAAATTTTAAAATTTACAAAATAGTAGTAGAAATACTACTTTTTTAAATTGTTGTTAAATTACATTAAATCACTTTTTTTAAAGACTATCATGATACAAAATTATTATTTCTATATTTTTATTATTATTTCTATGTATATTATTATATAATTATATTTAAGCAAAACTTTAACAATTTTAAAATAGTAGTAAAAATACTACTTTTTTAAATAAATTTTAAATGTTAGAAAATCTCTTTCATTTACTTATTTATACTGAAAAAACATATAAAGTATGAAATTTTTCTTGAAAATACACATTTTTGATATAGTACTAAAAATACTACTTTTTTTAAATAAGTATAAAGAACTCTCAAAATACTTTTAAATACAAATAATTATCAATAATGTTGATTTTTTGTGAAAAATATTAAATTTTAAAATAGTAGTAGAAATACTACTTTTTTAAATTGTTGCTAAATTACATGAAATCATGAAATTTATTATAAAAATTATTATAAAAAAGAACTTTGTAAGCAAAACTTTAACATTTTAAAATAGTAGTAAAAATACTACTTTTTTAAATGAATTTTAAATGTTACAAAATCTCTTTTTTACTTATTTATATTAAAAAAACAGATAAAGTAATAAATTTGGGTTCAAAATACCCAGTTTTTATATTAATACTAAAAATATTACTTTTATAAAAATTGAGAAAATGTTCTTCAGCCTAAAACTATGCCATACTTTACTTAATTTACATTTCTCTAACATTTAATTTTAGATATTTTAAATTTCATTACAATTTCCTTAAAAATTATTTCGTTTAAACAAATAAACCCTTATCTAAACCAAAACTTTACATACCAACCAAAACAAAATCAATAATTGGTAATTTTTACAAAAAAAAAAAAAAAAAAAACAAATCAAAAATCCTGATCAAATATTCAAACAAGCACAATAAATGCAAATTACAGCAAATGAGTTAAGAGGAAAAAAACAAATATATAAAAACCACACGAAGTGAAGCAGCCACCCCCTTTGGACGGCAGAGCTTATCAGGTTGCCCCATAACAGCACACACAGAGTCTAATAACACATGACACTAAACAAAGATTCTTTTACATACATACATTCCAGCAAAAACCACAGAAAACAAACCCTGTTATTTTTGTTTCATAGCAAACCAAAAAAAAAGGGTACAGGGTTTTATTCTTGCCAAATAAGAATATTTCAAAACTGTATTGGTATTTGCTTTACTGTTTCTTTCCTTTCCTGTATTAAACTTGGCATAAGGGTTTGTTGAAAGAAACTTTTGTTTCTCTTCCCTTTATATAATGCTCTAGAGTCCTTAAGGATTTTAAACAATAACAATAGAATTTAAAAAGAACTTTAAAAACGGAAATGTATTGAAAACACTAAAATGAACTTAAGGAAGTAACAATAAATCAATTGTTTTAAATATTTTTTTTTTAGCTATTGTTGTTATTATTGCTGCTGCCTTAAAACAAAGAAGCTGGTTTGTTACATATTAAGGTTTCTTATTGTGTTTGGTTTTCTTTTTAAATTTAATTTGAAGGTGTCTGAAAGCATGCTATTGTTTTTATGGTGGAAATTTAATAACACCTGAAAGTGTAAATGTGTGTTTAACATAAAGAAGAATGTTAAAATTGAAATTTATGTTGTATAATTTAAATTTAAACGGAACTAAATGAGCAGCAAGGGGGTGATTACAAACATAGATTATTTTTGAAATAAAATAAAGGTCCATAAATAAAACTAAAGAAGTTAAGGCGCACAACAGAATAAATCTTAAATAAATTTAAACAAAAATTTTAAGAAATATAAAGTAAATGCAAAAATGATTTAGATGTTGCTAAATGTATTTCTAATGTCTTTAAATTGTTCAACTAAAAAAACACAAAATAGAAGACTCTAAAAAAAATATTTCTGTTCAGTTAAGTAAAAATCCTCTGTAATTAATATCAATCATACGCTTAGTAGGACTTAAAGAAAAATTATTGATTTTTCTTAGTAAAATCTTGTTTTTAAATAAATTCATTTATAAATGTTATTGCTTTTCTAAACAGTTTGAGTGGATTTAAATTTCTTTATATAAAAAACAATAGAACACAGCAATTTTCTCAATTTATTAAAACTTTCAAGTTAAAATATTGCAAATTGTAAAATTTCCTTTACTTGTTACTCCATTTTGTTATAAATTCAGTCCTAGTCTTAACCCAATTCTAAACTAGAGGTATTATTTCTTTTTTAAAACAAACATGAAATTCTCACTCAATTTTTACAACATTTCCTTTCACAAAAAAAAAACACACACACAAGAGATTTTACAAAAAATTGTATTTCATTACATTTGATTTTGTTGCTGCTCATCATAACTGACAGTTTTCTAATTTTCTACATGAATGATCAATAATTTAATGAGAATTTTGTGCTTGGCACAATGAAAAGGAAAGGAGTTTCTACGTCAAATAAGAAAATAAACCACATCTAAATAACAAAGTTGAATGTGCAACAAGAATTATAGAGAAAATGGTAAAAATTCCTTTAGAAATGTTATTTAAATCAAGGTAATTGATGGGAATGTATGTTGGCTTTTGAAAGATTTAAAGATTTTTTTAGGCAAAAACTATTTTATTAAAAACATGTTAGAATAATACAATAAAGAACTAAATATTTTAGGATTGAATTGCTGTAATTAAATAAAAAATCTTAACCATATTTTCAAAGCAAGTTTTTTGCTTTAAATTCAAAACCAAAATTTTTATTTAAAGCCTACAGAACGTATGATTAATATTAATTAATATGTTTCTACCTTTAAATATTCCCAACTTTTGTTTGGCAAAAGCTAATTACAAATTTTATATGTAATGTAAAAGTAAACAGCTTTTGTTTTCACAATTAACAAATTAATAAAAAAAAACTTTAACAAAATTTAAATTATTGTTTAAGTAATATTTTAAAAACTAAAAAACTTTTTTAATAAAATTTAAAATTTTTTTAAACATTTTCTAAAATTTAATTTCGAAACTTAGACTTGTTTATAATAGCTGTAAAATTTATAAATAAATTTATTCAAAGAATAGGTTTTATTAAGAAAAATTAATAATTTTTCTTTAAGTCCTACTAAGCGTATGATTAATATTAATTACAGAGGATTTTCACTTAACTGCACATAACTTTCTTATACAGCAAGCTAATAGAAAACCATAAATGCGAATGGAAAGCAAACATTTGTTGTAAAATTAAATAAGATTTGTTTACAAATTTTTCCCAAAATTGTAGATTACAAAATTTATAAAAAAAAATAAAAAAAAAGAACTGTTTTAATAAAAACTTAATATTTTGAGTTTTTCAACAAAATTGTATGAATATACTTAAAATTGAACACAATAGCTTTATAATTTATAAACACATTTTTCAAGATCTATGTTTTAATAAAGAAAATTTAATAATTTTTCTTTGTGACTTACTAAGCGTATGATTAATATTAATTAAGCGAATTTTTCATTTAAATGCCTACAACCATTATTTACGGCAAGCTTATAAAAAGCTATAAATGCTGTTTGAAAGTAAACAGTCTGGACACAAATTTATTAAACAAAATTTATAAATAATTTTAAAGAAATTTTGTAAATTAAATGAGAATTATTTCTCTTACGAGTATTTTAAATTGTTTTAAAAAATTTGAAAAAAATTAAAAAAAAATATTTCTTAATCTTTTCAGTTTTCAGTTTTTAAAATTGTAGTTAAAACATAAAACTGTGTTCAATAGCTTCATTATTTATAAACACTTTTATTAAAAATTTTGCTTGACTAAGTAAAAATTATGAATTTTTCTTAAAGTGTTATTAAGCGTATGATTAATATTAATTATGATGATTTTAAAAACAAATAATCATCACTTTCTTAGAGGAGGACTTTATTAAACGCAATGAATGCTATGTGAAAATAGACATTTTAGAGACATATTTGTTGTAAAACTTAAAAAGATTTTGTTAAAATTTTATAATTTTTTAAGGCTTTAAAAAAATAATTAAAAATTCTTTTTCAAATAACATTTCCCATTTGACAGTAAAACATACAAATATTTTAGTTTTCATTTATGTATCTAAAGCTATGTTCAATAGCAAGGGACTTTTTAAATAAATTTATGAAAAAATTTGTTTTAAATAGTAAAAATTTTCAATTTTACTTTAAGTCTTACAAGCGTATGATTAATATTTATCGACATGAATTTACAAAGAAATTCTCATAACTTTTATTTAAAGTAAGCTTATGAAACATAAACAGCCCAATCATGAATAAAAATTCCGTGGGAGTTTTTCTCCAATTCAAATTCAATGTTAAAAAATAAAGAGGGAAAAAACTCCGCGAATTTTTTATTCATGATTGGGCTGTATGTAGGCTGATGGAATGCTAACATATTCAACAAGAAGCTGTTATAAAAATGTTCTTAAAATTGTAAACAAAAATATAAAAAATTTGAAGTTAGAAATTTATTTATTAAGATATTGTGTAAATAAAAAAATTACTTACATATTTTAAGAGGTATTTCAAAACGTTGTATAGAGAACTAAAACCTGCAAGGAAAATAAAAATAATTTATAAAAAATTTATTTAAAAATATGCTTTTCGGAGCAAAAATAGTGATATTTTGTTCAAGTCTTACTATGCGTATGATTAATATTAATTAAGGAATTTTTGTATAAAACTGCTGATAAGTTACGTTTAAAAAAAGCTAATAGAACTCTAACAGCGGTTATTTGAAAGTAGACTTTATAAAGAATAGCTTTAAATGTAATTGCAACAAATAAATTTTGAAAATAGTGAAATTTTTTAGGTTTACAATGAAAATGAAAGTAAAAAAAAAAAATTATAATAATTAGTATTTTGAGGTTTTTGCTGTAAAGCTGGTTTGATGTTCTTAAAATATTTGAAATTTATTTATTTGGAGATTGCTTCTACTTGAATTTTCTTTACTTATTGATATTCTGCCGTATTTATAAAAAATAAAGTATGCTTAAAGTATGCTTTAAGACAAAATTTTCATGCAAAATGTTCTTAAAGTACACTTGAAGTCTACTTTAATTTTTTATAATTATAATTTATAATTAGATTATCTTTAACGTAAGTAAGAAACTTAAAGGTAAGCAGTTTAAGTAGCAGACTTTTAAATCTAATTTGAGCAATTTAGTTTCATAAGCTGGCCAGCTGCACAGCTCACTTGGTGCCTTTGTGTTGCCTGTTGAGATATGGAAAGACATGTAGAGAAGATGTAAGTTAAAGATGAAGCTGGAAAGGAATTTTGAGATATAGAGTCTAATGACAGTTAGAGTCTTGTTTTAGTAAGAAAGATTCAAATGACTGATTGATGTAGTCTTTTTATGTTTTAAATTAAGACCTCGATTCGCTACAACTTAATGTGCAATAGTGCAGAGAGACTGTCATAGGAACGGTGTCATAGAAAACTATTAAATAAGTCGCTTTTAATTGTAAATTGTGTTATTTAAAGAAACGTACTGGAAAAATTACCTGCTATTAGAAACCTACGTAACGTATGAGTAATATTAATTGAGCTCATTTTTTATACAAATAGTTATAACTTTTGATTAAGTTAAGTTTAAATTTAACTATAATTTGTTGTTTAAAGGAAATAACACAAAGAATAATTGTGCATTTAAACAACGGCAAAAAAACTTTTCAAAATAACAAAATTTTTGCGAAAAGTTTTAAATATTTTTCAAAAAAATTTAAAATTTGTGAAATGTTTTTTACAATGTTAGTGAGAAACTTGCTGCTAAAATATAAGAATACATAACATTTGATTAAATATTGTGCTATTTAAAATAAGCTGTCTAAATTAGCTGTTATTAAGCTAAATCTTTAAATATCTTTTAAAGACTACGTGACGTATGATTAATATTAATTACATTTTTCTTTAAAATAGTCATAACTTTTGTTTAAGTCAAGCCTAAATTAAACTATGAATAGTAATTTAAAGTAATTGCCATTGAAAGCTAATCCAAGAGATTTTCTTTAAAACGTTTAACATTTTAAAATAAGCCTATTAAACAATAATACTATTCCAATAATTATTTAAGCTTTTATTTATTTATTTCCCTACTTCGTTGTGTAGCATCTACAACAAAAAGTTTTTATTCAAAAATACCTTAAACTTAAACAAAGATGTAATAAAAGTCAAAGTCCCTAATTACAATTAAACCATTTTAAAGGTCCTTAAGTGGGACCAAAATTCAACAAAACTTTAACAATTGGTTTTTAAATTTCTTTAAATTATTAAATATTTCATTTATAATTTGTAAATCAATTATCGTTAATAGAGAAATAAGTATTAAGTTTAATTTTTTGCTTTTCGTGGACATAAAAATACAAACGTATCATATAGTCACCGGGTGGAAAAAGTATCAATTTCATATTATGTTCATTCAATACCAGATTTTCCACTATAATATCATGCTAAAAAGTAACAAAAGAAATATAAAGCAAATACAAAAAAAAAACAAAGAACACGCTTGCACAACTTACATTATAAGGACAACTATGATTGGCATTTGTAAATGGACGTATCACATCCAAAACAATTTTCCAAAACAGATACTTATTACCATTCCTTAAAAACCTACAAAAATCCGTAGAGGTATTGTACAAAAACGGACGATAGCCATAACTTTTGCGTAACAGTTGGCCAGAAATCTAAAGCAATTTTTTTTTTTTTTTAATTAAGGAAATGTTTAGAAAATCAGATTTAAAACTTACCGTCACATTGCTTAAGGGCAGCTGTAACATTTTCAAGTGAAAATTTAATGAAACTTTATCTCTAGCCATCACTTTTAAACGACACAGCGGTATTTTAACATATTCCTGGTCAAAGCTGTGGCATTCCAAATTTGTAAATTTTACTACAAAACAGCAGCTTATAAGGCAGCCATTTAAAATTATAAATATTTTCAAAATATTTTGTTCTGTTTTCATGTCTAATGATGAAAATGTTTTGTGTGCTAGAACAAGTTTAAAGTAATTATATATGATTAAACTAACTTTTTGTACATGACCTTGACCGCGGGTTTTTATACCCTACGCCACCATAGTGGGATCACTTCCGAAAATCACTCTAAAGAGCATAACTCACTCAAAAATGTTGGTATCCCAATAAAATTCGACACAAATAAATTTCTTATATACAAAAATAATGACACCTAATTTTATAATGGTCGGTCCATAATTAATCGAAACTTCCATATAAGACCCTCTCCGTAATTCACTTAAGCCTCCATAAATCTTTTAAAAGTATTTATATCGAGATTAAGTTTAACACATATAATATTTATATTCATAGAAATCATGACACTAAATTTTGGTCCAAAATAGTTGAATCTCCCATATAACGCCCATTTCTGAAAAAGCGTTTTACTAGGTGTAGGGTAATATAAGGTTGGGCTTGACCGACTATACTTTTTTTACTTGTTTTATCTTTTATTCCGGACCGCTGATCATTTATATTTTTAATTAAACCGCAATTAGCCAGTTGATTGGTATTTCAAAAAAAGTAGAGAATTTATATTAAAATTTTCAAATCGTTGATTGTTAATTAAATTGTTTGACAATTTGCAAACTTTAATTTCATTTAATAGTCGACATGGTTCAATTTGAACTTTTTCCCGCTGCAAATGTTTTGTTAATCAGAAATAGCTATTTGAGATTAAAAGATGCCCCAATTAATAGCTTGTGTATTTCAAATAACTATGACCAACATTAGGGTCTTCAGGGCTTACCAGTTGCTAAAGATTATAGCTTGAGTAAAAGCTGTAAATTTGGCAGAAACTGGCCTCTCTACTAGACAGAATTAAGGCCAGCTACTGACCTTTTTACTGGACAGAATTTAGGCCAGCTGCTGGCGTCTTTACTGGACAGAATTAATGCCAGCTAGTGGCCTCTATTTTGGACAGAAGTAAGGCCAGCTTCAGGCCTCTGTACTGGACAGAATTAAGGCCAGCTATTGGCCTCTATTTTGACAGAATTAAGGCCACCTACTGACCTTTTTACTGGACAGAATTAAGGCCAGCTAGTGGCCTCTCTACTGAACAGTATTCAGGCCAGCTAGTGGTCTCTATTTGAGAATATTTATAGACGATACTATAACAGACAAAACTTATAAATCAGACTATTATAAATGAGTCTATTTATGGACATGACTGCAGCAGGCCTAGACACAAGAATATAGTCTATATTGTGGACAGAATAAAGGTTTATATAAGCTGCAATTGAAACTAGAATTCAGCTACATAGTGATCTGCAGTGAAGCTAATCTTACGACATAGATATATTAACGTTTCATTATTTGCATACAATTATCCACGACTTATAAGTATTCGACCACAAATATTTAATTGTTAGTTATTAGTTTTTAACTATAATATAAAAATTTAGCTGGCCTTTATAATTGAAATTTATAAAGTTTTTTTTTAACTTCATACAAATTAAAAATTGTTTAAAATTTTTCCTAAACATTAGGGGAACTTTTCCCCGTAAAGGAAATTATTTTTTCCCATTTTGGAAATTTTAAAATTTTTGTGGGGATTTGTGTAAGAAAGCTTAAAACATTGAATTGCAGTTGACATGCTTTTCATTATCAGTTTTTTTTTAACAAATCACCCAAATAATTGCCTTGAACTATTTAAATCTGTATTAAATATATAATTTGTTACTCTAGCTTTTAATTCATTCTCATAGTTAAACATGAAAACATGAAGTATTTTCGAAATTCTCATAATTTTAAGTGGAATTATTTTAAACCGTTAATATTTCATAAAATTTACCAATTTGCAGTGTCTTGGTTTTGATCCTGAATTTGTGCAAATACCATTTGGTCGCTTAAATTTTAAATTTTTTCCCCGTAAATTTACATTTGAAATTGTTGCAACGTTGCCACTAGTATTTAGTCCAGTATAGAGGCTACTATTTGTAAGATATTTTAATAAAAATACACACTTGCATTTAAATAAAATTAATTTTTCATATTACTTTTGAATTTATTTTCATTTTAAATATTTGTGTATCAAAAGTTAAAATATAAAAATTTCCTCAAGAGGGTAGCTAAATATTTGCAAATAATCAATAAATAGTATCAAAATCAACTATTAACCGATTTTCTGTATTCCCTTGCTTTGCATTTAATATTTAGCTTTCATTTAAACTCACACCCCAAAAGTATACTTTATTCTTATTATTGATTTCACTTTATTTACATTTTTAAAACAATTTATATTCTTTAATTGTATTTATTTAATATGCTAAATAAACACATTAAACAAAAATTAAATATGCAAAAACTTAATTGCCTGGGTCCGGTTTGTTTAAATAACAAATCAATTAAAATGATTTTCTTTTACACATAATAAGCAAAGCATACATTTAGGCTATTTACGCAAATACATTTTAATTAAGCATTGAAAGCAAAAAAGAAAGACTGGAAATAAAAAACCTAAAGGTGAACTGTCAAACGACTGTATTTATTTCCATAATTTATTATTGACTGATGTGTAATTAGGCAAAAAACAAAATCTACTGAAATATCAGTAAATTATGGCAGTTGGAAAAAAAGCCAAATAAATTATTAAATATGTCGTAAGAAAACATCATTATTCAAGGCAAAAAATAAGCAAAAGACACTAATCACAGAATATTATGCTGTAGACAAATAAACAAATTATTCAAAAACTTAATAACAACAGCATACACTAAGGGGCGACACAGAGCAGACAATAAAACAATTTCTAAAAGACAATTAAAGAAAATCTTTAAAAATTTTGCAAATACCTATAGGCTAATATTAATATCACTCACATAATTAACAAAATACCTAAACAAACAAGCTTATTTAAAAGTAAGTCACAAACTTTACCCCTAAATGCAGACTTTAAGAAACGGGCAAAAAATGTTTACTTTTCTAATACAAGTTTATTCTAGCAAATTGCTATATTTATATTACTTCCTACTATTACTTTGTAAGCTCTTAGTTACCCCACATCACAACAACTGACCATTTATTATCAAAGACTGATGGGGTTTAATGGAAGGAACCTTTTTCAAAAACACAAACTACAAAAGTCTATGTTCATTATAAAGCAAACATCAAAAGTCAAGTAATATTTGCAATATAGAAAACTCCAAAAAAATGTATATACATATATAACTTGACACAACACTCAGACAGTTGGAAGAAAGTTTGCTAGACATGTGTTTGTTTCCAACAGCAAATTAAGGGCAAAAGGTTGTCTAAATAAAAAATAAAAAAAAATTAAGTTTCAAAGCTAAAACATGAAATTTGCAGCAGGAAGTCTGCTGAAAGTAATGAAATGACAGCTAAACATACTTAAAGTAAAAAGCAGAGGTAATATTCAAGTATTTTAAGGAAATATAGGAAAACTGTAGCATACTTTAAGGTGAAACCGTAAAAGTAGGGGAAATATGCATTATTTGCCAGCGTAACAGTTTAAATACTAGCTAAACTAGCATAGATGAGACTATAAACGAAGCTGCAGAGTGCACCGATAGACCACGCGATAGAGTGCCGGGCTATCAGTCAAAGGGTTGCGGGTTTGATTCCCGCCAAAGACTCTGGGTGTTTTCGGCAGACAAGCCGAAAGGCTTCGCTGTTTGTGTTGTTAATTATTAAAAAAAAAAAAAAGATGAGACTGTAAACGACCCAATAGACGAGGCTATGGACTAGACTGTTAACAAGATTACAGATGAAACTGTAGACCACACTAGAGAATTTGGTCACGGATATCGTCTATTGGAGACACTGGTATCGTCTATTTTTTTGACAATAGAGAAGATCAGAGACTATTTTTTTATACGCTTGTGGTTTGGAATGCTCATAGCCCGTACCGAAAACCATGAACGATTTAGCTTATTACTAACCCGCGCGCCCATATGCTCACCCCCTGTGCGGAACTGCCCTCAGGTATTATTTCGTGAGAGTGTCAGCTTACGCTGCCCCAGTTATCGGTTATCTATAAAAGAGACCAGAAACAAGATTATAGAGCAGAACGGAGACTAAACTAAAGACTAGAATATAGAGGAAACCAGACACTAGATTATGGTGGAGAACAGAGAATAGATTATGCAGGAGACCAGACACACAGAGAGCAGATTGTAGACCAGACCAGAGACTAGACTATTGACGAGTACAGACACTAGATTATGGAGATGACCAAAGAGCAGATTGTAGAGGAGAACAGAGAATAGATTATGGAGGAGACCAGAGAGCAGATTATAGAGGAGACCAGAGACTAGATTATGGAGGAGACCAGAGAGCAGATTATAGAGGAGACCAGAGACTAGATTATGGAGGAGACCAGAGACTAGATTATGGAGGAGACCAGAGACTAGATTATGGAGGAGACCAGAGAGGAGATTGTAGACGAGACCAGAGACTAGGCTATAGACGAGTACAGAGACTAGATTATGGAGGAGACCAGAGAAAAGATTATAGAGGAGATCAGACACTAGATTATAGAGGAGACCAGACACTAGATTATGGAGATGACCAAAGAGCAGATTGTAGAGGAGAACAGAGACTAGATTATGGAGGAGACGAGATACTAGATTATGGAGGAGACCAGAGAGCAGATTGTATAGGAGAACAGAGACAAGATTATGGAGGAGACCAGACACTAGATTATGGAGAAGCCCAGAGAGCAGATTATAGATGAGAACAGAGACTAGATTATCGAGGAGAGAAGATAGTAGACTATAGACGAGTACAGAGACTAAATTATAGAAGAGACCAGAGACTAAATGATGGAGGAGACCAGAGAGCAGATTATAGAGGAGACCAGACAATAGAAGGGTTCATTGGGGAAAAATAAGGCCAGCAATTAAAACAGAACAAAAATAACAGACAATAGTTAAAATACTTAAAAACTTGTTTAAACTTTGGAGTTTTCACAACTCTTACATAAATATTCTGTTTACTTAAGGTTTAGAACAGTGGTCGGCATAAGCAGCATAACATGTTAGGTTGTAATGTGAGCAACTATTGATAGATTTTTGTGTTTTATTTGATAATTTGTAGTCCTTTTTACGTATAGAATTTTCCAAAACACTTACATAGATGAAGTTTCTAAATACTTAAGGTTTAGAGCAGTGGCCGTCTCAAAGAGAATAACATGTTATGCTGTAATTGGACTAGCTATTGTTTGAATTTTGTTATTTATTTTAAAATTTGTCGCCTACTTTAAGCAACGCAATTTTATTTAAATGAAATATTAACAATTAATTATCCAAATGAATCTAAAAAATAATTTTTTTAAAATTTTTAGGAAATTTTCGGTTTAATTTCCGCACCAGTCCTTCAAATATTTAACTGTTGAACTAAAAGCAACTTTTTACTTCAAAACGAGTTAGAAACACATTTTCTAATCAATCTTCTTTTATAGCTATATAAATATTCAACTTCATTTTAAGATCATTATATGCATATGCAGTAAAACGAAATAGATATTCTCCTGCGGGCAATAGTATAAGTTTCATAAGATTTTGATCCAACACCAAGTCTTTTAAAATCAGATCGTGCTAAGACAGCAAAAGTAAAACAAATTAAAAACATTATTTAAAATAAACTAATTCAATACAAAATTCAACTTACATTAAAGGGACAAGTGTGATTGACATTGGTGTACGGCCGCAAAATATCATATAAGATTTTCCAAAACAAAAATCTATGGCCATTTTTCAGAAAGCTACAATAATCCAATGTGGTATTGTAAAGAAAAGGGCGATAGTCGTTACTTTTGCGCAAAAGTTGGCCAGCCAACTAATAAAAGAATAGAAAATTTATATATTTGTAAGGCCGTAAAAGCAGACTACTGTATTTGGTTACTTACTGTAATATTGGTCAAAGGAAGTTGCAGTAATTCTATATGCATATTTAGTGATATTTTATTACGGCCCACCACTTTTAGGCGACACTGTCGTATGTTTAGAAATGTTTTATCGATAACTTGACATTCTAAATTGGTGAATTTGATAACGTACGTTTGCAACGTCGACAGCCTATTTAAAATTAGAAATACGAGTATTGCGCAAAAAAATGTTGTTCTCATGTTAAACTATTCCGGTAAAATGAGAAAATTTTTGAAGGTAAATGTTGGTATATATTTAACTGACAGTAGAAAGCAAATAATTTATGATTAATTGTTATTTGATTATTATGGCAAGAGGGAAAACTTTATTGAAATATAGAGGTTATATCATGGTGTAATTATACAATGTGAGTGCAAATCAGCAACAAATACAACACAATACACAAACAACAGGCATTTTGTTTGTGCAAAATAATCTACTACTATCAAAAACCCTTGACAAAGTATTACTTTTGGCATAAGTAAATTGCAAATAAAATCAGTCAGCTGGGCTACTGCACTCACCTTGTATAGTTACACCATGGGTTGTACTAACAGCAATCGTGCCAAAAGTTTACTTTATTATTAAAATAGAATTTTTTGTTGATGTTATAAACGAATAATTTGTTTTGAGAGAAACTCGGTTTTTTTAGTAACCAGTTTGCTTTAGTTAAAACTTTAAAGGAAACCCTAAAAGAAGGCTATGAATTATCAAATAATTAGCCCCGAAATTAGTTTAGAGTTCTTTATAAAAAACATTGAAATCAAAAGTGCCACTGTACAGAAATACCCGACAATCATTACTCTTCATCTACTGAAACAATTGGGCACTCAACTGTAAATCAAAAAATAAAATTATTAAAATTATACGCTTTCTTACCCCTCCAACTTCACCAACACAACGTTATATTGCCTAAAGGGTTTCTCATGCAAATTCACATTTATATGAAGCTTATTTAACGTTTAATCGTTAATCGCTTCATTAATGTGAAATTTTATTAAATGTTTGTTTACCCTATTTTTTTTTTGTAAATTAATCGTTTAATCGATTATGATCAAAAAAAAAAACTCCAAAAATTTTAAATATTTAATGAAGTGATTTCAAATATATTCAAATATAAAAACTCTCAAAGTTTTTTCTAAAAAAAAAGAAAAACCGGGTTAAACTAAATTTGATAAATTGTTAATTTTTAAATCGATTAAAATTCAAATAATTACAAAATATTCAATTAAATGATTTAAAATATTTCTTACAATTATTTTCTGAATTAAACGAATAATTGCGTTAATTTTAACAATTAATCGTTAATAATCTAAATTTAAAAAAATTTCAAAAATTCTGAACAAAAATCACTTAATGGATTTTAAATCTTCAATTACAATTTTTATTCTAAAATATTCGAATAATCGTTTTTTTTTTTGTAAAGATTAATCGTTAATATTTTATGTGATTAGTAGATAAAAATTGTAAAAATTCGCTTAGCTGATTTTAAATATTCGTTAACCATTTTTTTCTAAAATAAACGTATAATCAGGTTAAATTAATCGATTAGTCGTTAACATTTTCCAATATTTGTTTGTAAAATTTTTCTAAAATAATCGCATAATCGTGTTCATATTCATCGATTAACCGTTAATTTTTTAAGCGATTAAACATTTTTCTTCTATATCTTAAAATTTTTATTTTTTTAACTCGTTAGCAGTTATTCGAGTAGGCAGTTTTATTTTGAACGATTACTCATTAATATTTTAATCGATTAAAATAAATAAAAATTCCAAAAACTTTAAAAATCGTTTATTTGATTTCAATTATTCAAACATAATAAGTTTTTTTTTAATATTCGATTATTCGGTTGTTTTAAAAACGATTAATCATTAATATTTTATTCGATTAATTTTGTAAAAATTTGGTTAAACGATTTTAAATATTAATCGAATATTCAGGTTAATTAATCGTTTATATTTTATACGATTAATTTTTAAAAAATTTTAGAAATACGAGAATATGATTTAAAATATTTGTTTACATTTAATTTTTTGAAATAATCGAATAATCGCTTTTTTTAGTCTTTTTTTTTTTTGATTAATCGTTAATATTTTATGGGATTAATTTAAAAAAAAAATTTCTAAAAATTTAATAAAATGATTTTAAATTTTCGTTTACCATTTTTGTCTGAAATTAATCGCATATTTAGGTTAAATTAATCGATTAATCGTAAATATTTTAATCGATTAAAATAACTAAAATTTACAAAATCTTTAAAAATTGCGATTAATCGTTAATATATTATTCGATTAATTTTAAAGAAACTTTTAACAATTTGAAAATTTTTCTTCTGAAATTAATCGATTAATCGTAAATATTTTAATCGATTAAAATAAATAAAATTTACAAAAACTTTAAAAATTGATTTTAAACATTCTTTTAATATTTGTTTTTCTGAAATATGCAAATAATTTGAATGTTTAATCGATTAATCGTTAATATTTTAATCGGTTGAAATAAGTAAAATTTACAAAAACTTTAAAAATTCGCTTAATTGATTTTAATTATTTGAATATATATTTTTTTTAAATATCCAAAAGATTGAATTTTTTTTTGTAACTTTAAGTTAATATTTTATTCGATTAATTTTTCAAAAAATTTTAAAAATTCGGTTAAATGATTTTAAATGTTTGTTTACCACTTTTTCTTAAATTGAATGAATAATCGGTTTCAATTAAGCGATTAATCGTTAATATTGTAATCGATTAAAATAAATAAAATTTCCTAAAACTGTAAAAATTCCATTAACTGATTTTCATTATTTAAATTTAATAAGTTTTTTGAAATATTCGAATAATCGGTTGTTTTGTAACGATTAATCGATAATATTGTATGAGTTTAATTTAAAAAAAAGTTTTAAATTCATTTAACGATTTTAAATCTACGTTTACGAATAATCGGGTTAAATTAATCGATTAATAGTTAATATATTAATCTATTTAATTGTACTCTTTTCCAAATTTTAAAAAGTTTTTTTTCAGCATTATGCGAATATTGGGTTTTAAATTATACGTTAATTCGTTTGTAATTAAAACATTTATTCGTTTATTATTAACCAATTAGTACAAAAATGCGATAAATAATCTGTTTGTCATTTGTTTTCTGTTATTAATGGACGCTTATTGTCCCTATAATGGCCCATTATTTTTAGAATATTCCAAAAATATATTCTGCATTAATGCTACAACTGTTTATAAACAAATTTAATTATCAGCTGAGCGCTCAATTATTTCTCAAAAGTAATTATTGATTTGAACTTGCCTGTGATTTGATGTCTAAACTAATTTCTGTTTGGGAAGACTTTGGTGCCGAATTATTGATGCCCATATGATGTTTGCCTAAAATTTTATTGATTTCCAATATCCATTATTATGGGCCCTATTTTTGTTTAGTTTTAAAATGTTTGCAAACTTTTTGCTTTTTAATCTGACATCATTGTTAAGAACCTGTTACTGGAAGAGGGCAAATTTGATAAATCTACCATTTCCCTTTAACAATTACATGATTCAATTAAAAATTACCATTCCTAAATGATTTTAAAATGAGTGCGAAAATCTATTTAGTAATTATTGAGTAGCCAAGCTATTACAAAAAAACTCATTTGTATTTTACTTTCAATGAAAGTTTTTTTATGTATATATGTTAATCAGTCTTTTAGTCTGTTGGCATTTTGTACAGGAAAATTTAGTCAAGTAAAAAATTTGCTGTTGTTTTGGTTTTTCCCCACCATAACTCGATCAATTTAAGCTTCAAAATTTAGCATGAAACAGCAATGGAAATACTCAAACGTTTTGTAAATAATGTAATTAGATAAAGTAATTTTTTTAGCCCCTGGCAACTAGTTAACCAACAGTTTTGTTTAGTAAATATTTTAACCCTTAAGGCATCATTGGGGACAAATATGGCCTGGTCTTAAAATAGAACAAATATAGCAGGCATTAGTACTGCAAATAGTTAAACTACTCAAAAGCCTTCTTTAAGATCAAGGTTTTCCTAAAACTCTTGCATGAAGATTTTGTTTACTTAAGGTTTAGAGCAGTGGTGGGCATAAGGAGAATAATATGTTACGCAGTAACCTGAGCAACTATTGATAGATTTTTGTTGCTTATTTGATAATTTGTTACCTTCTTTAAGCTGTGGATTTCTCAAAACTCTTGCATAAAGATTCTGTTTACTTTAGGTTTGGAGCAGTGGTGGGCATAAGGAGAATAACATTATACGCAGTAACCTGATCAACTATTGATAGATTTTTGTTGCTTATTTGATAATTTCCAAACTCCTTTAAGCTGTGGATTTCTCAAAACTCTTGCATGAAGATTCTGTTTACTTTAGATTTAGAGCAGTGGTGGGCATAAGGAGCTTAACATGAGCAACTATTGATATATTTTCGGTTTTTTTGTAACACAAAACTTCGAAGCCTTTTGGCTTGTCTGCCGAAAACATCCAGAGTCTTTGGCGGGAATCGAACTCGCAACGCTTAGACTGTTAGTTCAGCACACTGTCGTCTAGTTTGTGGGTAGACTTATTTAAGCTTAGGTTTCTCTTACACTGACATAACGATTCAGGATACATTAGGGTAAGAGCAGTGGTCGGCTTAAAGAGAACAAAAAGTTATGCTGTAATTTGATCATCTCTTGATTGCTTATTGTTTCTTATTTGACAATTTGTAGCCTTCTTTAAGCTGTGGATTTCTCAAAACTTTTACTTAAAGATGTTGTTTACTTTAGGTTTAGAGCAGTGGTGGGCATAAGGAGCATAACATGTTATGCTGTAACGTGAGCAACTATTGATAGATTTTTGTTGCTTATTTTATAATTTGTAGCGTTCTTTAAGCTTTAGGTTTACAACAACGCTTACATAACTTTGCAGGATACTTTAGGTTTAGAGCAGTGGTCGGCTTAAAGAGAATAATATTCTATGATGCTTACTTGAGCAACTACTGATTGTTTATTATTTCTTAATTGATAATTTGCAGCCTTCTTGCAACTTCAGATTTTCCATAATAAATTTGATAGCGATAGGTTTAGAGCAGTGTTCGGCAAAGACAGATTGACATATTATGCTGTAAGCTAAGCAGCTATTGTTTGATTTTTGTAGCTTATTCAATAATGTCTGTGAGGTTATTGACATTCGATCATGTTCTGCCTCTGGTAGCTTTAACAACCGACCACTCCACAGTGGCTTAGAATTATTTTAATTTTGTAAATAATTTTTTAACTCTTGAACGATGTGGCTTAACACAGTCATAGCTAAAGTGTGTCTGTATTGAATTGTATTTACAGAAGTTCGTAGTTGGAAATAGGTCCCCTCGAATTGCAAATATTATTTAAATTTTTTAAAAAGCTAAAGCCTTGACTCTTTAAAAATGCGAGAACTTTTAAAGATATTTTAATGAAATTTAACACAAACAGAGCTGAGATATTCCTGAGTTATTTAAAATTTACAGAAATTCATATTTAGATATGACGGCTAAAAGACGGCCTCTCAAAATTGGTGCCAGATTTATGTGAAATTTTATAAAAATCTAAAAACTCGAATCTTTTGAAGCTTGTGAAGGATAAAATATATCTTAATGTAATTTAACACAGTCTAAGCGATGGTGTTTCATCCCCTTTAGTGGGTCCCCTGAAATTTCACATATTAGGTAATATTGTAAAAAAATCTAAAGCCTTGACTTCTTGGGAAATCGGGAATGTTTAAAGGTATCTTAATCAAACAGAGTTAATTTATAATTATAGTAGTTTGTAGTTGGCATAAGGGCTAATGGAGGCCCTCCTAAAATTGGTTGTCTTAGATTTTAAATTTATGCAAAATTATATATAAAGCAAAAACCTAGACGTTTTGAGAATTCGAGACTTTTTAAGGATATTTAGTAAAATTTAACTCAAACAGAGCTGAGGTGTTTCTAAAATCATTTTTAATTTCAGAAATTCATAGTTGTAATGGTGGTTAGTAAGACAGGCCCCCAAGGTTAGGGGACCAAGGGGACCGTTATTAAAATTTATGTAAAATTTTATGTAAGAGAAAAATCTTGACTCTCAAAGTACATACTTTTGGTAACTGCTCAAGAGCCTCCAAATCTTTCTCTACTTTCAAAAATTTTAAAGTTAAAATCATCAAAAAAATTATTAGGTTTTTATCTTCACGGAACTTCCTGCAAAATAGCAACCACAAGAGGGCTATTAACGGCTCCAGTTTCTCAAACCTGTGCTTTAACCATTTAAGGGTTAACTTATCATTTATTTTCACTTCTATACCATCTCTGCCCAACTCCTCTACAACTTTAATTTCCTATCTTTAAAACAAACAAGTAAACAAATGCAAATGAGCTGAAGAAACACAGACTTTGGACGTCGTTTCACTAAGTCAATAGCTGATTTTGATAGAAATCCTATAAATATCGTGTACGTTCAACATTAAACCAAAGCAAATAATAAATTAAAGGGTGGTAGTAAGTATCAGACCAGAGGCAGCAGACAATGTTTCATTGTATTTGTTTGTTTGTTTGTTTTTGGTCATAAACACAGAAATTTATTTAGCATAAATACTTGTTCCATAAAACAAATAGTTTCATTAACATTAATTCCAATGAAATGATGAAAAGTTGAAGAGACACGCTCACAGAAAAAAAAATGTAAATGTCAGCAACAATGTAAGAAAGTCGGAGAAACGGCAACATTTATAAATTTAAACAGCAATAAAGCAAAAATTTCTGGGCATTAAAGGGATTTAAAATAAAATGAAGGTATAATTCGAAATAAAGGGGAGTGAGGCTTATTAAGGGGTAAATAATGAATATACTGCACTAGTAAATATATGCACAAGTTACCCAGCAGTAGTAAATCTGGAACATTGTCAGTAACAGAGGGAGAGATCGTAAAGTTGAAGACAAAAAGCCAAAATTGTTTATAAATTGAAATTATTGTTAAATTAGTGAGTTGAGACTTTTCTATTCCATCCTACTTTCAAATTAATAATTTTTTTTAAAGCATACTTTAGATTGGAATAATGATTCTATAACTCACATATGAGGAAATTCTGATTAAAAACCTTCAAAATAATCTTAATTTAGTTAGAAATTAAAAAGGAACGAGAGTTAAGACATCCATATTCCAACTTATTCCATTTTGTTAAAGCATACTTGATAATGAAGAAACCGAAGTGGTTTATAGACTTTAGATTGTAGTAATGATTCTATAACTTTAAGAAAATGGTCATATATGAGGAAGTTCAAATTAAAATCCTTCATAAGCTTCTTAATTTAAAAGAAATAATGAAGGAACGAGAGCTAAGACATCTTACTCCAAAATTAACCACACTTGATATAGAAGAAACTGAAGTTAATGGTTGACTTTGAGGAGGAATAAAGTTTAGAGAACATTCCAAAGATTGTCTTATGTGAGGAAATTCTAGTTGAGAACCTTTAAAAGATTATTAATTTAGTTATGAATTAAGAAGGAACGGGAGTTAAGACATCCATATTCCAACTTACTGTACAATTAATTACTATTTCTAAAGCACACTTGCTATAGAAGAAACTGACATTTATTGTGGGTTTTGAGGAGGATAAAGATCAGGGGAATTTCAAAAGATGGTCTTGTATGATTAAATTCTGATTAGAAGAAACTGAAGTTAGTGGTTGACTTTGAAGAGGAATAAAGTTTAGAGACCATTCCAAAGATTGTCTTATGCGAGGAAATTCTAGTTGAGAACCTTTAAAAGATTATTAATTTAGTATAAATTAAGAAGGAACGCGAGTTAAGACATCCATATTTCAACTTACCCCCAAATTAACAGTTTTTGCCAAGGCATATTCGATAGAGAAGAAACTGAGATGATTGGTTGTCATTAGGAAGAAATAAAGCTTCTAGAACTTTCAGATAATGATCATATATGAGGATATTTTAGTTAAAATCATGCAAAAGATTCTTAACTTAGTTAGAAATTAAGAGGGAGAGTTAGTTGAAATTCTTAAAAAAGCATATATGGCTGGCTTCTAAAGCAAAATAAAATGGCCAGACTAAATAGTGAGCATCTAAACACAACTTGTGTTATAACAACAACTTTTTTAAAAAATCTTTTTTTTTAATTTAAAAAATCTTAAGTTTTTTTAAAATTAAATTTTTTATATAAAAAATTTACTCAATTATATATAATATCCTTAATATTTTAAATTAATATAAACTAGTTTATGTACATATATGCATTACAGAAACGTGATTATTGTAAGAAATTATTAAATATACTAAAAAGGATATATGGCTGGCTTCGAAAGGAAAGCAGTTATGTTCATGAAATTAACAGACTAAATAGGAGACATTTAAATACAACGTGTGTTGTAATAACTTTTTTAAAAAATGTAATTTTTTTTAAAGTTAATTTTTTAAATTTCAATTTTTATAAAAAAATTAACTCAATTATTTGTAATTTCCTCAATTTTTTAGATTAATATAAACTAATTTACAATATGTATTCCAAAAACATGATTATTTTAAAAAATTATTAAATTTACTAAAAAAGGATATATGGCTGGCTTCGAAAGGATAGCAGTTATGTTAATAAAATTTACAGACTAGATAGGGGATATTTAAACACAACTTGTATTATAATAACTTTTTTTGAAAATCCATTTTTTTTTAAATTTTATTTTTTTTTAAATTTCAAGTTTTATATAAAAATTTTCACAATTATTTGTCATTTGCTTATTTTTTCAATTAATATAAACTAATTTACAATATGTATTACAAAAACTTGATTATTACAAAAAAATTATTAAATTTACTAAAAAAGGATATATGGCTGGCTTCGAAAGGAAAGCAGTTATGTTCATAAAATTAACAGACTAGATAGGGGATATTTAAACACAACTTGTGTTGTAATAACTTTTTTAAAAAATGTAATTTTTTTTAGAGTTAATTTTTTTAATTTTCAATTTTTATAAAAAAATTTAACCCAATTATATATAATTTCCTTAATTTTTTAAATTAATATAAACTAATTTACAATATCTATTACAAAAACTTGATTATTACAAAAAAATTATTAAATTTACTAAAAAAAGGATATATGGCTGGCTTCGAAAGGAAAACAGTTACATTAATGAAACATATAAAAACCTGTAAACACGACTTGTGTTATAGTTATTTGTTAAATTTTTCGGTTTGTTTAAAAAATATGAAGTAGTTTTCAAAATTTTTTAAATTTTTAACTAAATATGGATAAACTTCTAACAAGAGCTTTGAAATTTCCTCAATTTTTTAAATTAATATAAACTAATTTACAATATTTGTTCCAAAAACATGATTATTTTAAAAAATTATTAAATTTATTAAAAAAAGGATATATGGCTGGCTTCGAAAGGAAAGCTGTTATATTCATAAAATTAATATACTAAATAGGGGACATTTAAACACAACTTGTATTATAATAATTTTTTTTGAATATTTATTTTTTAAAATTTTATTTTTTTTAAATTTCAAGTTTTATAAAAAAAATTTACCCAATTTTTTGTAAGTTGCTTAATTTTTTAAATTAATATAAACCAATTTACAATATGTATTAGAAAAACTTGATTATTACAAAAAATTATTAAATTTCCTAAAAAAAGGATATATGGCTGGCTTCGAAAGGAAAACAGTTATATTAATAAAACTAAGAGAACATATAAAAAACCTGTAAACACGACTTGTGTTTTAGTTATTTGTTAAATTTTTCGGTTTGTTTAAAAAATATGAAGTAGTTTTCAAAATTTTTGAAATTTTTAACGAAATATGCATAAACTTTTCTAGTAAGACCGAGACCATACTCCAATGGTTCCATTGTATGGGACCCGTATTATATTGTTCATACTAATCATATTGAATCTGTTCAAAAACAATTCCTTCTTTTTTGTTTGAAGGATATATACCGAGGATATGCATAACTTCCATCATATTCATCAAGATTACGTTTGATTAATTTGCCAACATTAAAAAGCCGTAGAATAATGCTTAACATCTCTTTTTTAGTAAATCTTATAAATGGAAATGTCTGCTCTGAATTTCTATTAAACAAATTATTATTTAGTGTTCCCCAACGTTTACTGAGCCTCTATAACAATCCACTTTATGTTAAAACTTTTCGAACAACTTTTGCTATGGCATATGCCTTTAGAAAATTATATTGTTGTTTTAACGAAATGTTTAATTTGATAGACTTTTCTTTGAATGTAAATACCATAAAACGTAACATTATCGTAAATCTAAATAATTAATTGTACTAAGGTGTCAAAATAGATATATGTATGTAATTTTGTAAATGGTCTGTAAGGATTTTATCCATAGACTAAATAAATAAATAAATAAAATAAAAAAAAGCTTTGAAAACTTTACAAGTTTTAAAAAATATTAATATTAAAAAGGATATATGGCCAACTTTTAAAGGAAATCTAAGATTGCCATAAAATTGTGCGTATTTATAAATAACATTTAGACACGACATGTATAATAATTACATAAATATAAATTAGTTTCTTTGAGATGGTTTATGTATTAAATCATCTAGCTGATGACGCCATTAAACCCTTTATTATTATATTTCTCTTCAGTTTATGTGTGCTCTCACTAATACTCTTTTCATTATTAAAAAAATTATTTTTATTTATCAAAATTATAGCTCTTTACCCCTGAGTGTCGTTTACACACGAGGATTTAAATATTTTTGCTGTGTTTTCAGCTTTATTATTGTTTTATTGCTGTTGTTTTATACTATTCTATATATATATTTTTTAAAATAAAACATTAAAATTTGTTTGCTGTATTGCTGTTTTCATCTTAAATACTCTGACCATAATCTGGTCATGGCTTAGAGATTTTAAATATACAAAATATAGAATATTACATACACAAGTGTATTTATGTATGCATGTGTTTATATCCTTCTGTATTAGTATTTTGGGATTTTAAAACTACAAACATGCTCTCAAAAAATCAATTTTTGTTAGGATTTTAACCAGTCATAACCAATTTTACTTCAACATCATCCTCCCCCGGCGCTTTATTTACACTGATGAGGGTCAAAATATTTCCATTAATAGATAAATACATGTTTATTGTATATTTGTGAATGTGTAAATATGTGTGTTTAGCAGGAGTATGCATGTTTGAATATGCCCGTCTGTCTGTTAATAATTTTAAATATTTTATTGTGGCTTGAGGTTTTAAAATACAAAATTTTATTTTAGTATTTTATGCAGCCATATGGACAGGATGTTGTTATATTTTTTTTTTTTTTTTTGCTTTTTTTCCTAATTGTCCTATTTCATTTATTGTTTGTTTACAGTTTGATGAAAATTCTATATGTAGATTATTTTTGGTGCTGTGTGGGTTGTGTGCATACGTTCTCATAATGGACTTTAGGTTTTTGTGTTAGAAATATTTGAAGTGGGTTTAAAACTTTAGGGAATTATTGATTGTATTTGTCGACAATATGAAATTAAATTTAATAATACTGTCATATATTTAGAAAACCAATGTTTTGTTTGGCATGACCAAAAAAGAACTGGTGTATATTTGGAGTAAAGGAAATAAAGAGCAGCTTCCCCGATCATTCAGTACCTTCGCATGTTACTGGCGATCTCGATCTCTCTTCATCAAGAAGTGCAAACGGGGGTACTATTCCACGTTCCTCAAAGATAATGCCTGAGATAACATCACTGATCTCTCTCTAGTCGCTAGTCTCTATGTACAGCCACGTGCAACTAATTAAGGACACGATTGTAAGATGTGAGCTTTAAGCGAATAATACAAAAGTTTTTAAATTAAAATTAAATTTTTTAAAATATGCAACAGCAGCTGGTAATATTAATTTTTATTTTAAACTAAAAATCTTTAAATTACTACAAAAATGTTGGAAGACTAAACAAGTGATTACTAATAAAAAAAAACATTAAAAACATAAAAATTTTTTATATTTAAAAAAATAGGTGGCAACTAAAAAAGTTTTATATTTTTTTTAAGATTTTTTTATATAAAAATTTATTCGAATAAATAGCAAACAATTGAAAAAATGACTGGTTCTATATACGAATAAAAACCGAATAATGAAAAAAGTTTTCTAAAATCAATAGAATTTAATTTGTTGTATTTTTTGAATTTTTTTGCATAACAAATTATTTGAATATAGAACGAATAATTTAAAAATAACCGGTTTGTTATTGGAAAAAAACCCATAATCAAAAAAAAGGCTTGGAATAAATTTCATATTAAAAAATCATAATTATATAAATTGTCACAAAAAGTAATCGGATAATTATTCGAATAAAAAACCGATTAATTAAAAAAAATTGAAAATTTTCGTATTTTTATTTACAAAACTAAAGACTCTACTGAAACATACTGCTAATATCCAACAAGCAAGTAAGCCTAGGCTCTCCAAATGCTGTGTTTGGTTTTGCTATTAGAACCCTTCTGTGTTTTCCATGCTGCAGGGAATTTACCCGTTCGGAGGCAGTTGTGGAACACAAATGCGAACGCCTATAGTTACTCCTTCAATGCTATTTTCAGTGCTCTGTGTCGCCAATCTTTAAGCATATATGCAAAATGTATTCCTTTGCCAGCTTCTCAATACTAATTTTGGTATGTGTAGACTTCCACTCTTCTCGCAAGAAGTTGGAAACATGTTACTGGAGCAATCCTGTATCCTTTCAAGCGTGACATTACTATTCTATGCGCACTTCTAGTTTCTAGTCTAGTCTTTAGTCTAGTCTCTAGTCTGGTCTTCAATCTTGCCTCTTGTCAAGTCTCTAGTCTAGTCTTTAGTCTAGTATCTAGTCTAGTCTTTAGTCTTGCCTGTAGTTTAGTCTCTAGTCTAGCCTCTAGTCTAGCCTTTAGTCTTGCCTCTAGTCTAGTCTTCAATCTTACCTCTTGTCAAGTCTCTAGTCTAGTCTTTAGTCTAGTCTCTAGTCTAGTCTTTAGTCTTTCCTCTAGTATAGTCTTCAATCTTACCTCTTGTCTAGTCTCTAGTCTAGTCTTTAGTCTTGCCTCTAGTATAGTCTTCAATCTTACCTCTTGTCAAGTCTCTAGTCTAGTCTGTAGTCTGGTCTTTAGTCTAGTATCTAGTCTAGTCTTTAGTCTTGCCTCTAGTCTAGTCTTCAATCTTACCTCTTGTCAAGTCTCTAGTCTAGTCTTCAATCTTGCCTCTTGTCAAGCCTCTAGTCTAGTCTGTAGTCTAGTCTCTAGTCTAGTCTTTAGTCAAGTATCTAATCTAATCTTTAGTCTTGCCTCTCGTCTAGTCTTCAATCTTACCTCTTGTCAAGTCTGTAGTCTAGTCTTTGGTCTTGTCTCTAGTCTAGTCACTAGTCCAGACTTTGTCTAGTCTTTGTTTAGACTCTTTCTAATCTCTGTCTAGTTACTTGATGGTAGAATGCTACGATTTCAACAGGCTCTATGGAATTACCATGAGTATAGGCTACTTTACATTTCCAACTATACAACAGACTTTTCATTACTTATAAGTTTATGTCAGCATCAATTCCATCACTAATTCACTTTTACTTGTTTATTAATCTTAAAAAAAAACTCTTAAATAACTTAGAGAGGCTTAAGGCGGCATAAAAATCCCCTAAAAACATTAAAATGCAATTAAAATTATTTTTGTAGAAAAAACACTAGACATTACTTACTAACTGCTTCCCTTTTACCAAATAATGATTTTTCCATAACTACAGTAGATTTTGTTTGCAGCATGAAGAAATGATCAGGGGGCTTCATAATTTATCATACTCTAAGTCTATGAAAAACAAAAACAAAAACAAATTTCTTAAAGAAAGCCTCCCCTTATTAAGTGGACACCACTTAACTAAGGCTACAAAGCATAAAAAAGAAAAGAAAGAAATCAAATAGCTGGAAACAGCAAAAACTCATTAGTGTTAAAGAAATTTTGCCTAAAATAGCAAAAAAAAAAGATTTGCACTAATTAACAAAGTGCTTTTAAATGTTTGCCAAAATTTGTAATGATACATTTAAATCAAATTGTTCTTAAGTATTGTAAAAGATGGAAATATATTGATAAATCAATATAATTAAAATATTCTAATAGCAAACAGATTAAATAAATTAATTTCAAAAAATTTCTTTCAGGTTGAATTTTTTTGTAAATGATTTAAGCTTGTTACAACTAAATATTATTCGATTAATTAATCAAACAATCTTATATACTCGTATGCTCTGAGAAATAGTACCTACTTGGTTTTTAAGTCCAAAAATCATTATTGTTGTGATATAAAAAAAAATATTCGAATAATTATCCGAATAAAAAACCGAATAATTATAAAAAATTCGTGGAACGTAACTTTGTTAAGTTTATATTATTGGCAAAATAATTTGCAGATTTTTTCAGATTACAAAAATCCATCGAATAAAGAAAATTTATTCGAATAAAAAACCAAATAAGCGTAAAAAATTCCTGCAACGTAACTTTTAGTTCTTTAAATTATTAACAAAATAATTTTCAGATTATTTTTGTACAAAAATCCATGGATAATTAAACGAATAAAAAATTTTTATTCGAATAAAAAACTAAATAATCTTAAATAGATTTTTGATACCTAGTTTTGTAATTCCTATGCTTAAAGCTCATAATTTTGCAATTTTTCAAAAAAAATCATTCGGATAATCATACGAATAAAAACTCGAATAAACGTAAATAATTCGGATAATTAATCGAATAATATTAAAAAATTTCTGGATTATTCCTTTTAGATATTATTATTATTAACAGAATAATTTTCATATATTTCTGTACAATAACCCATGGATAATTAAATGAATAAAATTATTTTATTCGAATAAAAACCAATTAATCTTAAAAATTTAGGAAACATAGTTTCGTGATTGTCATGATGAAAGAACTTCATTTTTGAAATTGTTATAAAAATTATTCGCATAATTATTCGAATAATCTAAAATCTAATCTAATCTAAAAAAATTAGGAAACACATTTTTATGTTTCTTTATGGATAATAATATAACTTTACAGTTTTTTAAAAAAATTATTCGGCTAATTATTCGAATAAAAAATCAAATAGTCGTAAAAAAATTCCGAAATATTACTTTTTAGATTCTTATATTATTAAAAAAAATATTTTCAATATTTTGGTCTAAAAAAATTATTCGAATAAAAAACCGAATATTCTTTAAAAAAATTTTAGAAACATAGTTTCGTGTTTCATATGCTAAAAGATCAGAATGTTTTAAATTTTGTAAAAAGTATTCAAATAATTATTCGAATAAAAAAACCGAATAATCGTAAAAAAAATATGGGAATGTAACTTTTTGTAGCTCTCAATTCATAAGATGAAAAGGTATTTAGCTTAAAATTCAATGAGTTCATTAAGTTGTTGGCAAATACAGAAGGGAGCTGTAGACAGACATGTTCTGCTCTTAATAATAGTTATTTGTTTTCGATTTTTCTCTCACAAAATCTGACATTGATTATTATTATTAAAGCTGTTTGCATCCTGCAAACCGGCAATCCCTGCCACCCTTTTGCTGTTTGCTTACAATCTTAAGTATTTCAATAACATATAAGTAATTCCATTACAACAAATATTATATAAAGGCGAAGCCGGCCATTAAATTGTAACTCACCTCAATTTGACTATTAATAGACATTTTCCACAATTATCCTTGTAGTATAGAAGTTTAACTGGCAGGACAAACTAACACACACAATCTGCAATCAATTGAAATGCAAATGAAGTGAGTGAAAGAGTGAATGAGTGTTTGGTTGCAAAACAGTTTCATATGGCATGAATAGTGTTGTTGTTAAAGGGGACCTGAGGTCCGCGGCTGGGGTTTGTTTGCAAATGCATTTAAGCGTGTGTTTTTGTATTGCATGAGCACATTGTTTAATGTCAATGATTTTAATCATACCAACACCTTTTCACTTCCGCTGTTTGGTTATAGAAACTGCAGCAGTAAAACAATTTTAATTTATTGCCGTTGGCGTAAAGGAAAAGGGTCAGGGAATAAATCGATAATATTAAAGGCTGTTGAAGAGGGAAGTGTTGTAATTGAAATATTTAAAATTCTCTTCATTAAATAAATTTACCAAAATGTTAGGCCTTCTTTTATTTGTTGCAATATTTATGCTGCCAAAGCTGCACATGCCAGAACGTGCTGATAGACTTGGCAAAAATCAACGTTGAACTAAAGTTTTTCGGCTGCTTTTAAAATTTAATAAACCTAACGAGTCCTTTGAGATTTGTATGCCCAAAAAAATCCTGTGCAAAAATCATGAAAATTGTTTTTTAGCTTCGCAACTAAATTCAAACTCAGCTAAATTGACACATTGCTGCAAAAAAGCTGACGCTAAAATTGGAAAAAAATTAACAAGAAAAAAAGATGCCATAGAGACACATGATGACAGTATTCAATCAAGAGTAAAAGATTAAAACGAAAATTGGTGAACAAATTTGTTAAAGGAAAAATTAAAAAAAAAAACACACCCAAAAATTAAAAAGAATTTAAAGAAATTAATGCTAAAAGCATGAGTAAGGGAAGTGATACACAAAAGTAAATATCATTAATATCAAGCTCCTAATAGAGAATTTACTTTAATAAGTTCCCTTTAAAAGTAACTGGTCAGCTCAGGAACTTACATCTTAAAAAAAATTCAGGAAACACAGTTTCGAAATTTATATATTAAAAAAAAAACTGAATAAAAAACAATTTTAAGTTTAGTTTTATGAATCTTATGCTAAAAGTTCAAAATTTTTCTGAATTTTTACAAAAGTGATTCGGATAATTATTCGAATAAAAACCCGAATAATCGTAAACAATTTTTGGAACGTAACTTTTAGTTCTTTACATTATTAACAAAATAATTGTAGGTTTTTTTTTTGGTACAAAACTGCAAGGATAATTAATCGAATAAAAAAAATATTCGAATAGAAAACCGAATAATCCTAAAAACAGTGTTTAAGCATAGTTACGTGAACCTTATGCTGAAAAATTATTTTTTTTTATAAATTTTTAAAGAAATTAATCGGATAATTATAAGAATAAAAACCGAATAATCGTAAAAAAATTCTAAAACGTAACTTTCAATTCTTTATTTATTAACATAATTTTTAGATTTTGTTTGTGCAAAAATTCATGGGTAATTAATCGAATAAAATATTTTAATCGCATTAAAAAGCGAATAATCTTAAAAAATTCTTTTAAACATAGTTTCGTGGTTCTTATGCTGAAAATTCATAATTTTTCTGAATTTAAAAAAAATTAATCGATTAAAAAAATTTTATTACTAAAACCCATAACTCTCTATGGTAAATCTCCTTTAATATCCTTCCTGTAAGAGTAATTGCTTATGTCCATTGAACTACCACGACTTTTAAAAAGAATATTTTTTTCAAAAGTTTTTTTTTACAAAACACCCTCCCTAAAAGCTTCTCTTCTTTTAAAAGAGTTTTTCAAGTTTAAAAGCATTAAAATCCTTTCTACATGAACTGCATTACAGCATGCTTATTTCCTGTATTCCATTTTGTTTGCATTTGTCCTTTCTAACCTACTTTTCCTCTGTTGTTGCCATAACTATACACAGAAAATCAAATAAAGCTCTTGGGGAATTTGTCATGAAAGACATTTGTTTATTTTTTGGGGAACTTTGCTGTTCATGGAAAAAACGCTTTATTTGCATACATTTGACAAGGCCAGGAAAAGTAAAGAGAAGGGAAGGGAAGGTAAGCTAAAGAAAGTTACTAGAGATTTTGGTAAAGACAATCAAGGATCTTAACAGTTGCAAGATAAGTTTCAAGGTAGTATGATATGTTGAAAGATCATAATTTTTTGAACATTTTTATAAAAGTTATTCGTTTAATTATTTAAATAAAAAACCGAATAATCGAAAAAAATTCCTCACACATTACTTTTGGATGTTTTTAAAATAAAATAAAATAATTTTCGGATTTTTTTCTACAAAATTTTTTAGATAATTAATCCAATAAAAAAATTTATTCGAATAAAAAACTGAATAATTTTAAACATACTTTTCAAAACATAGTATCGTGATTATTATGCTGAAAATTTATAATTTTTTTGAATTTTTTAAAAAAAATTATTCGAATAACTAAACGAATAAAAAATTTTATTCGAATAAAGGACCGAATAATCTTAAAAAAATTTTAGAAACAAGCTACTTGATTATTATGTTAAAAAGTCAGAATTTTTCTGAATTTTGAAAAAAAAAATTATACCGATATATACACGAATAAAAAATTTTTATTTGAGTAAAAAACCGAATAATCTTAAAAAATTTTTGAAAACATAGTTTCGTTTTTCTTATGCTAAAAAATCTTGGTTTTGTAGATTTTTATAAAAATTATTCGGATAATTATGCGAATAAAAAAAACCCAAATAAACAATTTTATTCGACTAATAAACCGAATAATCTTAAAAAGTTTAGAAAACATGGTTTCGAGATTTATATTATGAAATCTCATATTTTTAAATATAAATAATTATTCAAATAAAAAACCAAATAATCATAAATTTATTCATGCAACATTGCAATATTGATTGCTATTTTAATTCGAATAAAAAAACCGAATAATCTTAACCCATTTTTGGAAACTTAGTTTGGTGATTTTTATAATGAAATATTATAATCTTACAGATTTTCATAAATATTATTCGAATAAAAAAACAAATAATCTTAAAAAAATTTTAGGAAACTACGTTTCGTGATTCTTAAGTTAAAAGATCATAACTTTTCTGAGTTTTAGAAAAATTATTTGGATAATTATTCGAATAAAAAACCGTAGAATAGAAAAATATTCCTGGAAGGTAACTTTCAAAAAAATTCGAATAAAAAAGCCGAATATGTAATTCGAATAAAAAAAACCGAATAATCATAAAATATCCATGGAACTTTACTTTTAGTTTTTTATATCATTAACAAAAAAAATTTTTGATGTTATTTTCTGCAAAACTGCACGGATAATTAATCGAATAACAAATTTTAATCGAATAAAATTAAAAAGTTGTTTTAAACATGGTTTTGTGGTTTTTATGCTGAAATTTTTTAATTTTTCTGAATTTTTAAAAAAATTATTCGAATATTTAATCGAATAAAAATTTTTTTATTCGAATAAAAAACTAAATAGTCTTTAAAATTTGCATAGTTTCGTAATTGTTATGTTGAGAGATTATAGTTTTCTGATTAAAAAAAAATATTCGGATAATTATTGGAATAAAAACCGAATAATTAAAAAAACATTTTAAACATAGTTTTATGATTGTTGTGCCTAAAATTTGATTTTTTTTTGAAATTTTAAAAATTTTGCTTGAAAAATTATTCGAATAAAAAACCCAGTATCTTAACAAATTTTTCGAATTCAAAAAGGAATAATTTTAAAATATCCCAGGAACATTATTTTCAGATCTTTTTAATAATAATGAAATAATTGTTAGAAATTGTAAAAATATTATTCGAATAAAAAACCGAACAATTTTAAAAAAATTTTGGAAACTTTGTTTTATGATTTTTTTTTAAACGAGTTTACAGATTTTTACTAGGTCTTCTTTCCCATCCCCCTCCTTTTCAAATTTATGCAAATAAAACTTTTGAAAAAAAAACTAAACTAAAGAAGAGCTTTGAAATGACAAGTGACAACACCTGTTGTTTGTTTCTCGTTTTTTACGCAATATAAGAGATATGAAATACGACAAACTAAAAAAAAGAAACAGCAGAAAAAATTTACACTTTATAAAGCATGACTTTTGACTTTTTAAAATTCATTTAAAGCACTTACGAAATTGAAATTGTGACAAAATAAAAATGGCAATAAGACCTTTAGCAATAACAGATAGAAACCACAGAGAAAAAAGAGTTATTAAGGAATACTAAAAGGAGAAGAGTAAGGGTTTTCAAAAAGAAAAAGCAGACAACAACTAGATTTTAGGCCAGCCTTTTTTCTTTAACCCAAAACTTAAACAAAATTCTGTAATATTGAATTCATAACTCATTCATACTCATAAATAACTACTTGTCAAGTTCTTCAAAAATCTTGATTGAAATGTATTTGTTGTTAAAGCAAATATTTTCACAAAAATAACAATAAATATACCACATTTTATACTTCAAATGCGAAAACAACAAAAGCCTAAAAGTATGCTTGTTATAACTACATATCATTCAACATACAAATAGAATTGTCAGACAAAAGACAAACAATTAGACAGCATACAAAAAAACAAAAAAAAATATTTATTATAAATAAATATAATAATAAAATCAAATCAAAAGACATTGTTTAGATTATTGTGTATGAAAATGTGACAATAAGAAAGTTAGAGAAATAATAAATGCATATTTATGAAATAAATCAACAATATTTAAAAGCCTTAAAGTAGGCAATATATTTAAGATGAAAGTGTAGGTTTAAAAGCACACAAAACTTTAAAGCTTTCAACATACTTTTGTTAATAGTAAAGAAAATATTAATATTTGTAATTACTTTAAAAAATGCTGTAATATAATAAATTACTCAAAGAAAATAATTTTTAAAATCTTGTCATAAGCTTTTAGCTTTTTCTTAGCAAAACTGTAATTTTAATCAAATTATTTTACAAATTATATTAAAATATTTGTGGTTAGAGAAATACAGCTTAAGTTTTTAATTTCTTATATAATAAGTATATTATTACATTTTCTTATGTCTAACATCATTTTCTCTCAACAAGCCCCCTAAGTTATGCTTTTAAATCTTTTAAATATAAAAAACTCGGCAACCAAAAGCCTTTTACTCAAAAAAACCAATCAAAGCATAAGGCCAAAGAGTTTGTAAAAAAAAAATCCTCTAAATAATATTTCACTCCACTGTCCAAAAAAAAAAATTAAGACCACTACTACTGCATTGCATACTTTTTGGCGTAGACTTGGAATTCGTTAAAAAAAACTTTTGTGCTGCAATGACAGCTTGTTGTTGAAAAATATTTCCACAGCACCAAAAAAAAACCCCTAAAAGAAACTTTTTTGATTAACTTAATTGCAATAGTTTTGGGTTATTTTTTTTGCACTCTATCTCTCCATTTTATATTTAAACTTTTAGCTGACCCCTAAAATAATGCTACAAAAAATCGTATTATAAGAGAATTAAAGAAAAAGTCTAGTTTTCATTTCTTTAGGTTTTGGCTTTATATTAAAGAAATGTAAAGAAAGTAAAAGTTATGGGCGAAATTGCAAAAGTTTTTTGTATTTTCTTTTATTTTTACTTTTCTTTACTTTGATGGTTTTTTATTTAATTTCTTGCTCATTTCCAGTGTGTTATCTTAAGGGACAGACTTGTGATAAAGTTTAACATTAGAATACCCTACACTCAGATAATTATAAATATTTCAACGAAGAATAGCCTACATTATAAACTTAATTTTAATTTTAAGGGACGAGGTTATAGTGGAGACAATATACGACAATTTAGACAAAAGTGTCTAAAAAAGGGACTACACAAGGCAATAGACGAGACTTGATTCGAGATTAGCCACAAACTAAACTAGAGCTTAGAATAGAAACAAGACTAGAGAGAGGATAAAGGAAGGGTCACACTTGGAAAATATTTACTCAATAAAGCGTAACCACTTGTTTTAGCACAAATATATTTGACATTGTTTACTCATACAAAAGTTTGGCAAGCTCAAACAGCATTAAATAACATAAAACTAAATATTTGTTGTGACTGGTTCTAAATAAACAAAGATTTTTTTAATAAATAAATAAGTTTAAATATATTTTATTTAGTGGTTACGTGTTTTTCGTCAAATATTTGCCAAATGTGGCCGTAACTTAAGACTATTCGAATAAACATTTTCTAATTTAAATTATTATTCATGTAGTTTTGTAGAATGAAATCTGAAAATTTATTTGTAAATAATATAAAATCTAAATAAATATTAATGTGCTGGAAAATCTGTTCGATTATTCGGTTTTTTATTCCAATAATTATCCGAATAATTTTAAAAAAATTCCAAAAAATTATGACCTTTCTATATAAAAATCACATAGCTATGTGAACAAATTTTTGTTTAAATATTATTCGGTTTTTTATTCGAACACAAATTTTTATTCGATTCAAAAAACCTAATTCTCAATAAACATTTTTGGAAACATTCATATTTTTGTTATTTTGTTTATGCTCAAATATTATCCGAATAATTTTTATAAAAATTTTAAAAATTAAAATATTTCAGCATAAAAATCACAAAACTATGTTTTTAAAGCCTTTTTTAGTTTATCCGGTTTTTTATTCGAATAAAAATGTTTTATTCGATTAATTATCCGTGTAGTTTTACGCAGCAAAATCTGAGAATTGTTTTGTTAATAAAATAAATACCAAAAACTAACGTTCCTGCGAACTTCTTTCGGTTATTCGAGATTTTGTTATAAAAATTATTTTCAAAAAATTCCGAAAATTTATGATCTTACTTATAAAAATCACATATCTATGTGTTAAAATTTTGTATAAATATTTTTCGGGGTTTTATTCGAATAAAAATATTTCATTCAATTAATTATCCGGATACTTTTTATAAAAAATTGAATAATAAATAACTAATAATCTTTTTTTAGATTATTCGTTTTTTTATTCGATTAAAAATGTTTTATTCGGTTAATTATCAATGTAGTTTTATGCAGCAACATCTGAGATTTATTTTGTTAATAAAAAAAAGATGAAAAAATTTCATTTCAGAAATTTTTTTTCGATTAGTCGTTTTCTTGTTAGAATAATTATTCGAATAATTTTGAAAAGATCCAGAAAAATTATGTTCATTCAGCATACGAATCACGAAGCTATGTATGTGTTAAAATTTTTTAAACATTATTCGGTCTTTTATTCGAATAAAAATATTTTATTCGATTAATTATCGGAATAAATTTAAAATCAATCCTAAAAATTATTTTTATTCAGCATATGAATCACGAAGCTATGATTTAAAAAATGTTTCAAATATCATTCGGTTTTTTATTCGAATAAAATTTTATTCGATTAATTATTCAAATAATTTTTATAAACATTTTAAAAATTTTAATATTTCATCATAAAAATCACGAAACTTTGTTTTCAAAAAAATATTTTTTAATTATTCATTTTTTTTTATCGAATAAACATGTTTTATTCGATTAATTATGCATGTAGTTTTATGCAGCAAAATCTGAAAATTATTTTCTTAATAAAATAAAAATCAAAAAGTTGATTTTCAGAAAACGTTTTTTGATTATTCGGTATTTATTCGAATTTAAATTGTTTTTTATTTATTTTTCTTGTTTTTTATATGAAAATATAGACTTAAGTGCAGGGCATCTCAAATTCCTTACTGCCGTAAATTAAGTGTAGACATTTTTTAGTTTTCTTTTGTTAGATATAATAAGAAGAATATAAAAAGGAAATAATAGTTGTGAGGCTTCTGTGATTAACTTGGGGACTGACTTCTGCCAGCCAAACAATTACAATTATAAGACGCCTTGTTGTAGGCTTTAATTTTATTTCCCTTGTTATTTCCTTATTTCTTCCCCTTTTTCTTTTGTTTTGTAGTTTTTGTGTTTTTGTCAGGTTGTTGTTGCTTTTTTCTTCTTGTTATGTTTTCATTATTTTGGCACGATGTTTTGATTTTATTTCATTTACTTTCACTATTTGTAATGCCGGAAATGGTAACAAGCAACAAGAGAGTATAAAAATATTTGTACTGGCATACTTTTAGGAAGGGGAGAATAAGGTTTTTATTTTTTGTTGCCAGCCAAAATTAATTGTTCTGCGTATAAAATGTTTTCTTTTCATTTCATTTCATTTATTATTCGTTAGTAGTGAATTCATTACTAAAGATAGTGTGTGTTCGGGAAGAGGGGTTCAAAGGGAGAGGGGGTATATACATATAAATTGTTAAAGGCCAGTAGTTGTAGTAAAAATATCCAGTTAAATGCAAACGTGGCAGATTTAATTGTCCAGTTGATATGTGTAAATTGCTGTTAAGGGATCTTTAGCTGTATATCCATTTAATATAAAAGGTTTTTATAACCTCTGACCCCCTGACTCTACCCCCAACTGCTGTAGGTTTTGCTTTTAGTACAAGTGCCTAGTTAAATGTTAAATATTTGATTTCTAGGAATTCATAATTATTTGAAGAGATTGTGAGTTATTGTAGGCTACAATTTATTAAAGAGCAGGAGATTTGTATTTAAGGTTTCAAAAATCAATAAACAATTATTTATTTTATAAAGCAAAGACATTTTAGTTAAAGCTTTTAGAAGACTTCATACAAAATGCCAACATTATTCTCTCTTAAGATTTTCAAATAAGCTAAGATATTATTTTGTTACACAGAAACATTAACATTTCCATTAAAATATTTATAAATATTTTAACAAAATATTTGGTCTGAGCTTACTGCTAAACTCACAGCAAATCATATGCATTACATACATATGTTAAGATTTGCCAGACTTATTTGTGTATTCTAGCAAACATCTACGACAAGACAATAATAAAAACAGAAAACTTGCAAATAAAAATGTAATAAAATAAGAAAATAAAACAACGGCACATATAAATACAAACGAGGTGCAAAACGACTAGAAAATATAAATAAAATTGTCTCTATTTTAAATCACAAAAATATACACAAGAAAAACATAAGAAATGTTCTACACTAAAGCTGATTTTCTGCATATAAATAAAAATGTTTATGTAAAGGGTGTTTTTTTTATGTATGGGTATCCCGATAGGCGATAAAGTGACGGACTATCAGTCAGAGGGTTACGAGTTCGATTTCTGCCAAAGGCCTTGGGTGTTTTTTGCAGATAAGCCAAAAAGCTTCGCAGTTTGTGTTTGTTGATTAAATTCAAAAAAAAAAAAAAACTTTAAGTAGGCAACACTTTTTTAGCTGGCGGCCAATGTCACATGTCACACAGTTTGTGCCCCAATTGATTTATGGGAGGAAACATTTGGTGACCGCGTTTGGTAGTTTCACGTTTCGTACCCGTAAATTGGTCTCCAAAATCGTGCGATTTAACGCCGCTTGACTATTTTCTATGGAGATATGTGAAGTCACTAGTGTACGCCGATAAGCCTAAAACAATTGACCTCTTAGAGATCAACAATCGCCGCCTTATTGACGATATACGGCTACAAATGCTAAAAAAAATCATTTAAAATTGACTACGATCGAGCCAGCTCGTGCCAAAAAACAAACCAACCTCCAATGAAAATTGAAGCTCCAGAGCAAATTACGTCCAAGTCAGCTGTGGCGGTCATAATTAAAAAAACATAGTGTTGTTGAACTGTTCGGACGTGTTATTTTTAGTGCGGCTGAATTTTCGGTGAAAAAATCGTAATAGGTGAAAAAGTGTAATAGGTCGAAATAAAACAAAAAGTTAAAAAATAATTCGTAATAGGTAAAAATACCTACGGTAAAAAAAAAAAAAAAAAAATAAAAAAACATTAAAAAATAAAAAACATTAAAAAAAAAAAATAATAAAAAACATTAAAAATCGCATAAAAACTGTATGAGTGTTCCTCTCAGATGTAATTCTGAGAAAGAGCTTAGCTCGACTAGAAAATCTTTATGGATCTCTGAGGAAGAATCCTTAAAAAAATCTGTGGAGAATCTTCTAACTACAAGAGCCGTAGAACGGCGCCGTTCCTGTTCGC
Organism: Bellardia bayeri; assembly: GCA_950370525.1. Taxonomy (NCBI): domain Eukaryota; kingdom Metazoa; phylum Arthropoda; class Insecta; order Diptera; family Calliphoridae; genus Bellardia; species Bellardia bayeri. The sequence goes on along the minus strand of OX493266.1, from coordinate 5,354,960 downwards.
CCAATATAGTGATTTCATCAGATGATAAAACATCAATATCTTCTACATCAAATAGTGCAGTTAAACCTAGAAAACAAGTAGGTATGGATAAATACGTCACAGTTCTTAAGCGACAGAGGAGCCCGACATCTGCTCAAACGTCATCAAATTCAAAAGCTCCCAAGACCGTGAGTATTGACAATCCAAATGATCAAAACAGGTTTGCTCTCCTCCAGACGGATGATCCAGAACTTCCTAAAAAAACGTTTAAGCCCCCACCAATTTATCTGAGAGAGCCCACTTCCAGTAAATTGGTACAAGGAATTGTTTCGGTAATAGGTGAAAATATGTTTAGCGTAACCTCAATTAAACATGGAAATATCAGCGAAACCAAAATTCAAGTGAAAAAGGAAGATGACTTTCGAAAATTGTCCAACCAGTTGGAGAGGAGAGTAGGGATTTCTATACCTACCAGCTGAAAAGCGCAAAAGGACTCCAAGTCGTTCTAAAGGGTATAGACCCAGATGTTGATCCTGCCGAGATAAAGACTAGTTTAATGGAAAATGGCTTCAAAATTAAGAACATAACGAATATTAGAAACCGTGAAAAGATTCCTCAGCCTATGTTCAGGGTGGAATTGGAACCCGGAGATATAGTCTTAAAGAAAAACGAGTCCCATCCCATCTACAATCTGATTTACCTTCTGCATCGTAGAATCACCGTGGAAGAACCGCATAAGCGTCAGGGACCCGTCCAGTGTCTTAATTGTCAAGAATTTGGTCACACTAAAGCATATTGTAAATTGCCGTCAGTATGTGTTGCGTGTGGGGAACTACATACAACTGCTCAATGTGATAAGTCGAAAACCGACTCAAAAATCAAAAAATGCAGTAACTGCGGAGGTAATCATACCGCAAATTATAGAGGTTGTCCAGTTTACACTCATTTGAAAGGCATAAGGACCAACAAGACGTCAGTATTACCTGTTCATCCACCACAGCCTAATTTTGCATCGAGTAACAATTTTCCTCAATTGTTACGGCCCACTAGTCATGAAAACGCGCCTAGTTCTAGACAAGTTTCTTACGCTAACGTGGTTAAATCTAATATGCCAGGTTTGGAGCAGGAACCTAAATCTCAATATTACGAGCCTAATATTAACACTCTAGAGACTACTTTGCAGACACTTGTCCAAACTATGAACACTTTTACGACCACTATGACATCCATGATGCAGGAAATGCTGAAAATGCAATCCACTATCTTACAAGCAATTTTAAAGAAATGATTTGTTTAAAAATTTGTTTTTGGAACGCGAACGGCCTCCGCCAACATAAAAACGAACTGGAACACTTCCTGATGGATAAGCAGATTGATGTCATGATGATTGCTGAAACTCACTTGACGGCGACAGGGTACTTCAAAATTAATGGCTACGTGTTGTATGATACTAAAGATCCCCGCGGAAGAGCATGTGGAGGTTCGGCAATTCTTATAAAGAACAGAATAAAACATTATTTAATGAACAACATATGTGAGGATTACCTACAAGCAACAAACATTTGTATTGAATTCTGTCAATACAACTTTGTTTTATCATCAATTTATTCGCCGCCTCGATTTTCAATAAAAGAACATCAATACTACAGCTTCTTCAATTCCCTTGGAGCTAGATTTTTGGTTGCTGGTGACTTTAACGCCAAACACACATTTTGGGGTTCACGTCTAGTGACCCCGAAGGGTCGTGAACTCTTCAACACCATTGCCAAAATGGGCTTAGATGTACTCTCAAGCGGGCATCCCACCTACTGGCCGACGGACCGACGGAAGATTCCCGATATTATTGACTTCGGAGTAGTGAAAAATATCCCTGTAGAATCGATACAAGTGGAGCCTTCATTAGACTTGTCTTCAGATCACTCTCCTTCTATTATTTCAATGCGTTTCCTTCAAGGGTATGGCTCTCCATTTCGGGACATGTCTAAATCCAGAGTAAGTTGGATAAAGTATAAAAAGTATTTAAGTTCCCACTGCACGGAAGATGTAGTGTTGAGAACTACCGAGGATATTGATGGGTCGATTGGCAAGTTTACTGAGGACATACGAAGAGCTGTGCATCACGCTTCCACATATGACGTTGAATGCAGAAATAGGACAAACAGAACTTATTTCGCTGAACTCGAACATCTCCTGACAGAAAAAAGAAGAGTTAGAAGAGAGTGGCAAATTCACAGGTCTCCTCAACTGAAAGCTAGGCTACGGGAATGCAGAGATATACTAAGAAATTTCTTAGAAACCCAAAGAATGGCTTCACTTAAATCATACTTGGAGGGAATTGACAGTTCCCCACAATCTGACTATTCGTTATGGAAGGCGGCACGAGGTTTAAAAAGACCAGTTAGAGGAAAGCCTCCTTTGCGAAATCCGACTGGTGACTGGGCTAGAAACGATTCCGAGAAGGGGACTTTATTTGTTAACCATTTGAGAAATGTGTTTACTATAAACAACTCAAATAATGCAACTGAATTGCCACCACTCGTTATTAGACCTCCTGTACCTCTAAGACTTAGCTTTAATGATATTCAAAGCGCTATTGGTACTCTGAACCTTAAAAAAGCTCCAGGTATGGATAAAATCAGCAACAAAATGCTCGTGGAGTTACCTCGTGTAGCTAGAAGAATTATTCTCTTTATCTTCAATGCTATTTTACGCCTAGAATACTATCCTGCAGATTGGAAGGTATCTATGATTACCATGATTCCTAAGCCAGGGAAGGACCTCACCAAAGTAGAGTCATATAGGCCAATTAGCCTACTGCCGACAATTTCAAAACTGTTTGAAAAATTGTTAATGGCTAAGTTGATTCCAATTCTGAACGACACTCAATGTATTCCAAATCATCAATTCGGGTTCAGAGCTAAACACAGTACCATCGAACAAACACACAGATTAGTAAATGTGATAAGACGGTCGTTTGAAGAGAAAAAATACTGTTCCGCGCTTTTCATTGATGTTTCCCAAGCGTTCGACAAAGTCTGGCATGAAGGTTTAATGCACAAAATAAAATTAGCTCTGCCTGCTAACACCCACAAACTTATGAAAAGTTATTTATATGGTCGCAAATTTACAATCAAAGAAGGCGATTTTTTAAGCCCCGCTCAGCCAATTGAAGCAGGAGTACCCCAGGGTAGCATACTGGGTCCTACTTTATATTTGATTTATGCATCCGATATGCCGTCAGACCCCAATATACATACTTCAACTTTTGCTGACGATACAGCCTTTATTAGCGTTCATAAGGACCATCAAATAGCATCACAGAATTTGCAGAATTATATTTATAAACTAGAGAATTGGCTTGAGCTTTGGAAAATCAGGGTTAACGAACAGAAATGTATTCATATAACTTTCACATTGCGAAAAGATACCTGCTCGTCCATCAGAATAAATAACCAAATTATTCCGCAACACAATGAAGTCAAATACCTCGGAATCCACCTCGATCGTCGTTTAACCTGGAAGTCTCATATTGAAGCGAAACTTACACAGATGAGATTAAAAGCAGTGCAGCTTAATTGGCTAATTGGCAGAAATTCTTCACTAAAGTTGGACTGCAAACTATTGTTGTACAATGCAATTCTAAAGCCAATCTGGTGCTATGGAATTCAATTATGGGGTACTGCCTCAGCATCAAACATTGAAAAAATTCAAAGGGGTCAAAATAAAATTCTACGTATAATTACTGCAGCTCCATGGTATGTTAAAAATTCTAGAATTCACAAAGATCTAGGCATTCCTTTGGTGAAAGACGAATTTACAAAATACGCCTCAAAATATGTCAGCAAACTTGAACACCATCCAAACCCACTTGCACGAGACATCCTTAACTTTAGTGGCCATGTTCGGTTGAGAAGGAGGGATACCCTTGCTTTAACTCAAACGCAAAACAGATGACTGGATCAGTGGATGTAAATTTTTTTGTAGTATCATAATATTTTGTCTAGCACTGGCTGGACTTATTATTTTCTTTTAGTATTAAGATTCGAAAACTTATTGTCATTTCAATATCTGAAGATTCAATAAATAAATATAATGTATTATAAAAAAAAAAAAAAAAAAATAATTAAAAAAGTCATATTTATTTAAACAAAAAGGCCGGAGACTATTTTTCGAATAAAGTAACTTTCAATGCAATTTAAAAAAATCATCTTTATCTTTTTATTCACTTTTAAAGTTCAACATCTAAAAAAACCACCTTATTTACATGTAAGCAATACAGTGTGTATGTGTGTATAAACTAGGGATGCCAAACTTAACTGAGTTTTCAAATACCGGGATTTTGTTTCATATTAAATAAAAACTATTTATTTAAAAAAAAAAAAAAAAAAAAAAAAACTTGCTCATATTAAATATTTAATGCCTCTATTAAATTAAATAAAAAGTACATATTTAAATATTTACTAAAATGTATTTATTTAATTTCCATTTAATAATGTGGTGAAAAGCCTGGTACATCGAGTGAATTTAAGAACTCATAAGGATAATTAATTAACGGCATCTTCTTCTCTCGTTACAGTATCGATGGAGTTGTACGTTGCTGCAGTTTCATCGATTTTGTTAAAAATATCACGGTTTATGGATTCAACATCAATGTTTTTGGCAGCAAGTAATGTTCGTTCACACAGCCAAGCGCGTTATATAAGCGATGCATTTTAGTGGGCGAGGACACGCCCCTTACAACTTTATATAGTCAAGAATTTATTATTTCGTAAGAATATCCTATTGTGAAAATTTAATGACGATCGGATTACTATTTTAATTTTCCTAAAGTGGGGTGTGGCCCCAAAAACTGTGTATTTCGATTCGAATACTTTTTTTAAACAAATCCTGGGAATAAGATTACGGGATGGCATCCCTAGTATAAAGCAATATGATCCTGCAGACACACATGGTTGCCCAGCATATAAATCTAACAAGCATCTAAATATAATAAATAAAAGATTGCAACTGTTCTTGAGACTCTAGTTCTTTAAGTCAGGTTCCAGTTGAGATTCCAGTTCTGTTCTATATCAGGTTCTAGTTCAGATTCTAGTTTAGAATTTAGTCCAGGTTCCAGTTCAGAGTCTAGTTCTGTAGGAGTTATTTTCTAGTTCTGTTCGGGTTTTGTTCTAGTTTTGTTTTAGTTCTGTTCTAATTCTGTTCTAGTTCTGTTCTGGTTCTGTTCTGGGTTTGTTCTGGTTCTGTTCTAGTTCTGTTCTAGTTCTGTTCTAATTATGATCTAATTATGATCTAATTCTGATCTAGTTCTGTTCTAGTTCTGTTCTAATTCTGAGATAATTCTGATCTAGTTCTGTTCTAATTCTGAGATAATTCTGATCTAGTTCTATTCTAATTCTGATCTAGTTCAGGTTCTAGTTGAGGTTCTAGTTTAGATTCTATCACTGTTCTGTTCTATTTCTATTCTAGTCCAGGTTCCAATTCAGTTTCAGTTCTGTTCTAGTTCAGTTTCTATTTCTGTTCTAGTTCAATTCCACTTGAATTCTAGTTGCAAATTTTTTGTTGGGTTTCTTCTGTTCCACTCTGATTTCTTGCAATTTCTTTTACATGTGTACTTTGCACACAGGAAATCTATTCAAGAACCTAGGAAATGTATATGAAGAAAACTTAAATATAAAAAAAAGCAGGAAATTTGTTTATAAATAAATTCATATTAAATCATATATACAAATGCCTTAAAGATATGCTAACATCTACAAATTTATTTATAATGTGTTATAAGAATATTGCATAGTTAAAGGGATTCGAAAATAAATAAAAAAAATGGAAAAAACTATTTTTGATTTAAACTAAAGAGCATAAAGAAAAATATAAGGAAAAAGGTAAAAGCTTACTATATATAAAAAAGGAAACCTATTAAATATAAATTATTGCATACCTTTAGGCTGCCTGTTCTGGAGTTTATGTTTTTGTTTATTTCCAATATGTTTTTCTAGTTTGTTTTTTTTCTGGCTTTACTGTAAATATTTAGTGTTTTTGTTTTTTTATTCATGCTGTTAGATGAATGTAAAATTTGAGTAATATGGGTTTTTTGTGTGTTTGGTGTGTATAATTTATTTAAAACTTATTTAAAGGCTTTAAGGTAAAGTTATTTAATATTGTGCATAAATATAAAGAACATTTTTTATTTTTGTGTGTGTGTAAATAATAATCTCAGCATGATGAATTTTGTGAAATGAACATGCATTATTTAGCAACAATTTGTGAGAAAAATTTTTGGAAAAAATTTACAATATATTTTGGTTATATGTAAAATAAAATATAAATTGAGTAAGTTTTACAAATTTTTATTATTGTATGATTATTTTAAATTTTTGTTTTTGCAGTAAAAGATCTTTATTGAATTTCAAACAAATTTGTTGAGGCTTTTAAAACTGAAAAGTTAAGCAATAGTAGGCAGAAAAATTTGTTAGAATTTTAAAGATTGAAATAAAAAACTTATAAGTTCTTAAATTGTGGCATATTTTAAGACTTTTAAATGAAGTTATAAATGTAGTATACTTTTAGGAGTCTTGTGTATAACTACACTAAGTTTGAAAAACTGTAGCATATGTTTTAGGCGTTTCTAAGAGTATGCTACAAATGTAGCAGAATTTAAGGAGTTAAAGTTTAGTTTTTTAAATACAATGTTTGTTTAACTTTTAAATCAAGAATCTGTTATTTCAGCGGCCTTTCAAAGTTCACTCTTTTTTTCATTAATTTATACAATATCCTTTTGTTTGCTCAATTATTAAATTCCTTTTAATATACCCCTAATGCACATTTCATTAACAACGCAAATATTTCTTTATTTTAACCCTGCAGCTTATTAGATAATAGTGGCCAAGTTTGTTGTTTTACTAAGCCACAAATACACACACATTTTTTGTATACGCAAATTAATTTAGTCTTTAAATAAATGTGCTAAAAACCAGAGAGTAAACTTTGCACTGCCCAGTTTACACTTTAGCACAATAAACAGTTTTTGTAGTTTTTTGTTTAGAAACAGCATAAAAAAAACTACAACAAAAAAATGTGTAGCATAGTTGAAGGGTTTTAAGGCAAAATTCATTATAAACTTTGAGGCTATATAGCAAAAACAACACGGCCCCATATACCTACATGCAACCAAACTAAAACATTTATAACGCAAACATTGCAATGGAGTTTTTGGTCACTATTTTTTTTCTAAATAAATTGCAGGAATAAGTAACTAACAATTTGAAAACTCTACTTATTGTTATGTTAACCAGCAAAAGGGCTTAACAAGTAAGTAAGCTTTTAATTTAAGGTCTTAAAATATAAAGTTTTAAGCCTAGGCCATGATAGCCAGGTATTTATATTACTCTTTGAAGTAATAGCTTTAATTAACAATTTAAATAAGTCTTCTATCATTTTTAATGCAAAAGTTATTTAAGTTTTACCTTATGAACTCACTATTAATATCAATCATACGTTATGTAGTACTTGATATAAATATTCTAATATTTGTGCATAGGGTAGCACTATTTCCTCTTAAGTCCTTTTTCATTTCAACTACCCCGTATTAGTTTTAAACAATTTACACATACTTGGCCTTATAATTTAATTTACATACAATGTTTTCTCTATGTTTATGCATAGTTTCTCTGTGGCAAACATTCCTTATATTTTTAGTACCATTTAATGAAGTCCACTTTCAGCAGCACAAAATTTCCCCAACTTGTGCAGAAATATTTATTAAGTAATTTAGTGTGACATAAAGAGTAAAATCAAGTTTTTTGTTTTAAAAAAACTTTTCAACAAAAAAAGCACAAATAGAGAATATGTGAAGTATAGTGCTAAAAGCAGATTTTTAGTTTAATTGAATCATTAGTAAGTAAACATATGAAAAATATTTAATTAAAAAGTTTATATTATATTAAAAAAGAGAGTATTTTTAAAACACAACTAAGCAAGGAAAGGAAAAATAAGAAAAATAACTTAATAAAGCAAAAATTTTAAACCACAAAAAGGCGTTATTAAAGAAAAAGCCAAAAAGTTGGTTATACACTAGATTAGAGACTCCACTAGAAACCAGACTTTACACTTGATACTAAACTTAAAACTAGACTACAGATTAAACTATAGGCTGGAGTCTACACTAGACATTAGACTAATGAAATAGAGACCAGTCTCGAAGCTAAACTAACAATTAGACTAGAGACAAGTTTTGAGAATATATTATAGTACAGACTGGACTAGACATTAGAATAGAGAGGAGACTAGGAGCTACACTAGGCACTAGAGACTTTACTAAGACCAAGACTTATAGTAAGACTGGCAACAAGTTCGGGAAAGTAACAGAAACAGACGAGAGTGTAAAAAAATTGTCTATCACGCTCTTTTAGGACTAAAAAGAGCGTGTGTTAGTCTCGTGTATAGCCTCTTTTTTTATACCCTACACCACCATAGTGGGGAGGGTATATTGGATAAGCGCTGATGTTTGTAACGCCCATAAATATTGGTCCAACACACACCTTAAAGTACACCGATAGACTTGGAATCGCTTCCAGAGTCAATTGAGCGATGTCCGTTCGTCTGGCTCGCTGTCCATCTAAAGCTTGTGTGTCCAGGTCGCAATTTTAAAGATATTTCGATGAAATTTGGTACATGATATTTTTTCGGTATATCGCTCCATTATTTCACCTGGCCGCAATACAAATGTCCTCCCGAAATTGAGGTTTACTAATCATAAATGTTTCAATTATGCAAGTATGCAAACAGATTTCATCACAAATGAGTGGTAAAGAAAGCTAAATCACATCTACAAATTTTGTTGATATTCGACCATAATTGATCATAGCTCCCATATAAGACCCACTTACGAAAATCACTTTAAAGACAACAACTCCAAATAATATTGAAAACAAATATGTTTTGTATATATTCAAATAATATGGTACAATTTTATGATGATGGGTCCATAAGACGAAACCGAAACTAGACTAGATAGACAATAGAAAGGACTATGATGAGAATATCGACGGACCATACATGGGAGTATAGACTAGACTAGAGTGAAGACTGTAGATGAGCTATAGGCGAGACTTTAGAGGTAACCGAGACTAGACTAGAAAGACAATAGGTAAGACTATAGAATATACTATAACTGACAATATATACGTGTCATAGATGGGAGTATAGACTAGACTATAAGCGAGACTTTAGATGTAACCGAGGCTAAACTAGAAAGACAATAGATAAGACTATATAATAGACTATAATTGAGAATATATACGGGCCATAGATGGGAGTATAAACTAGACTATAGATGAGGCTAGACTAGAGGCAAGACTATAGATGAGAGGAGCTCTAAGCGAGACGTTAGACGAAACAGAGACTAGACTAGAGGAGTACCAATAGACGAGGCAATAGAAAAGATTAAAGATTAGAATATCTACGGGCTATATATGGGACTAAAGATAACACTAGACTAGAAGCTAAACTATAGGTGAGACGATAGCGATTCTATGGAAAGACCATATATTGACGATTAAATGCGACTCTTTGAGTAGATCAGCCTGTTAATAGACGAGTCTATGAATATATGAGACTTTATACAAGATAATATGTGAGACAATAGAGGAAACATTAGGCGAGAAAATAGACGAAACCATAAATAGAAGACACTTTAGAGGAGGCTTTTGAGAAGACTATAGATGAGACTAGACCATTGACTAGATATTGACGAGGCTATGGAAGAGACTATTTAAATGTGACTCTTTCAATAGCTGAGACAGTTATTAGACGAACCTATGAATGGATGAGACCTTAGACAAGATAATATGAGAGACTGACAAGGAAATTTTAGCCGAGAAAATACGCGATACAATAGACGACATTTTGGAAGCGGCTTTCTAGGAAACTATAGATGTGACTAGGAACTGACGATAGACTAAAGACCAGAGATAATAATAGGAATTGTAGATGGGACTAGAGACGCTATGGCCCCGATTACCGTTTACTATACTAAGTATTTTAATGTTGTAAACTATGATTACAATGCACAACACTTATGGCCGAATTCTCAGTCATTAGTTAACCATTGGTAAACTAAAATACTAATTATTGTTTAACTATTACTTGTTTTTCTTATGGCAAACTAAGCATTGCGAATAAGGAATCATTAGTTAAACCTTTGTCATCAGCTAACTAAAGACTGTGAATTCGCCCATTAACGTCTTAATCTTAAAAAAAAATGCAGGTTGTGTTGCAGTCGAGACAACACAACATTTTGGTATTGTGAACGATAATCGGGGCCTATTTCTTTTAACGAAACTGTAGCAAGAACCTGGTCTTAGACATTCCAAACTATAGATGACATTATACACGAGACAGTCTTGGACGAGACTACAGATGAAGCAATTTTACTAAATCTATTGACTAGTCCATATTAAGATAGATTTACATTCTTTTCATTTCTTAATTTTTATTTAGATTTTAAAACTGCTCAGTTTAAAGTGGTTTAAACAAGTTCTAAAGAATATGAAACCATGTGTGTATTTTTCGTGCCCCTTTCCAACACTTTATAATTGCTACTCTTCACTTTTCTTGTTCCTCAAATTAATATCAAACACCTTTAGATTTCGTCATGCCAGAATTTCATAATCTCATTATGCAGCTTAACAAAAAATATCTTTTCACAAAAATGTGAGCACTCCTGTAATTACAAAAAAAATATGTGTAAAAAACACCGTCTATAATTTAACATTATTTTATGATTCAATTAAAATATAAAATAAAATGTGCAGAAGAAACAAAAGCTATGAAGAGCTCAGTTCATAATAAATACGAAATGAAAACATAAATTTCATAATAACGAAATTACTAAACAAATTGTAAATGAGTTCAGAAAAGACATTAAAAACATAAACGCATTGAAGAACTTTCAGCAGAACGTGAAGTATGAATAAAAAAAAAACAGAAACTGTTTTTCAGAAAATTTCAGCAAAGTATAAGCAGGGCAAAGTACTTAAAATAAAATGTTAAAAAATGTTGTCTTTACCTTGGAATTTAAGGCAAACAACCCAGTGAGAAATATTCATATGGGAAAAGAGTAGCAGCCAAGACTAACTTTCAAGGTCTCATATCTGAGTTATTTATAAAAGGACTTTTATAATTTTTAATAGTGGTTTAAATACATAACTCAAGAGTTCAAAAATATTAACAAATGTTTAGTTACGGTTAAGGGGCTTTGGAGAATTTGATTGAAACACACTTAAACCAATATTTTCCTTTTGATAAGAGATATTTGCAGAATAGTCAAAAATGTTTTAACGAATATTTTGCTGGTTCTCCCCTCTAGCAAATTTAATGTGGCAAATACTTTTTCATAATTTCTCATATTTAATTGCCTTCAACCCTTTTATTACCTGTTTTTGTTATTTCCAACATGTTCTGTTCTGTTCTTTTTCACACTTTCTTTTTTAACGCTTACTGTCTTTCCATACAAAGTATGTTAAAGTTCGAAAGTTGAACTAAAAAATTAAATGAATGAAAGGAAAAAAACCTTCATTACAAAAGACCTGCTAATTTTATGAATTGCTAACATTAATAAAAATTTGTTCAGGTTCAACTGATACACGAAACATGCAACACCTTTTGCCAAGCTCGATCATTAACACTTTCACACCATACAACCATCACTACTGAGGCTAAGGAATATGCTGGTTTAAATATTTATTTAACAATGGGGAGGGTTTCCTCTACTTAAGGCAGCAGCTACAATAAGGGCCATCACTTTAACATTTAAATTAAATAAAAAATTATTTACAGTTTTATAGTGATTTGGTTTTTAAAATAAAAAAATTTTCTGAATTTTTTATCAAAAATTATTCGAATAATTAGCCAATCTTAACCTTTACTTATTGTTTCATTATTCTTTCCCTAAATATTTTCCTTAACTTTCCTTACTACCCTTGTTCGTGTCCTTGATCTTTCTTTAACATTTCATTAGCTTCTCCTTAACATTTTTTAATGATCCCTTAATCATTCCATAAACAATATTTAGCTTTCCTTAATCTCTAATTAAACTTTGCTTAACGTTTCCTTAAAACTATTTTACAGTTCTCTTAAATTTTCTTTAAAATATCTTGAAGTTTTCTTTAAAATAAACCGAAACTCCAATTAATTTGTTTTGAGTTTTACTTAAACTATCTTTAATATTTCCTTAACGTTTCCTTTAACATAACTAAACGTTTTCATAATCTTTCCTTAGAACTGTGCCACATCATATAAATTAATTCCCTTGTAATGTTATTCACAGTAAAGTTTGAAATGAACAATTTCTCAAATTCTCAAAAATTTCCATTGAAAACCCAAAGCTCATCGTAGTAAGAGGAGCATTATCGGGACAATTCAAAGCCATTCTCTTTATAAGTCTGAAAAGTCTAACCTTAGTATCTTCTAACTTTCCCTTATATTTCCTTAATATCCCCTAACCTTTCATTTCCTTATTGGTATATTTTAATACGCCTTAAATATTTCTTGAAATACATATCCGTGAGCTTTGATGGAAATACACAAAAATTTCAATCAAAATTAATTGCAGTAAGACGAAAAGTCCAAGGAAGGGATCTTTTACCTTATCCTAACATTTCTTTAACTTTTCCTGAAAACCGTCCTATAACTCATGCCTCCTCTCCTTTTGCTCCTACAAAATATAATGTAATTCCCTTGGAATATGTATTTCTTTGAATTTCATTCCTAGTGAAGTTTCAAGTAAACAACTTGGAAATTGACTATAATCTCCACCTGGAAATCGGAAAATCAACACTCAAAGGTAATATTGTAGGTAAGAGGAGCATCATTGAAACAATTCGAAAGCGTAAAATTTATAAGTTCGAAAAGTCCATGGAAAGAACCTAAAATTTTCATTAACACCTTCTTCACTCTTCCTTAACTTTCCCGTAATCCTTCTATGCTCTCCTTTTGGTCCAACATCATATAATAATTCAATTCCTTTGTAATGTTCCTTTAAAAGCCTATCGAAAGAACCTACAACTTTTATTAACACCTTCTTCACTTTGCGTTAACCCATCCGTAATCCCTTCATGATCTTTTTTGGTGCAACATCATATAATTTTATTTCTTTGTAATGTTTCGTGGAATATGTTTCCATGAGCTTTATTCCCAGTGTAGTTTGAAGTAATTTTTTAAATCAACAAAAATTGCTAAGCTATTTAGTCTGTCTGCAGAAAAAACCCAGAGTGTTTGGTGAGAATCCAAACCGCAACCCTCAAACTGATAATCCAGAAAACACCCAGAGTGTTTGCTGAGAATTGAACCGTAACCCTCAAACTAATAATTCAGCGCACTAACGTCTGGTCTATGGAGGCAACCAATGACTTGATATCTTTGCAAATCCATAAAAATCGTCAACGAAACCGGGAAGGCAACACTTCAAGTTCATATTGTTGTTATGAGCATCATTAGGATTATTTGGCAACACGAAAGTTTGCTTCCAGATTTTTGATCTCAGTAGACTTGGAATAAATATATTACTAGCTCCGTAAAGAAAATCCTCATCTCCACATCCTCTAAAAATATCACCTCACCTCCTTCCCAAATTTATTTTAGAACAAACTTAAAAAACTCTGTTAAAAATCAAATTATATCCTTGTTTCATCTTAATTAAAGACTACAAAACCATAACCAAAGGCTTTTGTGTAAAGTAAAAAGCTTTTCCATGTGTTTTACTCTGCTCTTAATATAAGCTGACATTTAGCCATCAAACAAATTTGTGTTTATTAACGCCCACACTCTCATTTGAAACAACATAGAAACATCAACCACCTGACTTTTAAATCTCTGTAACAACATCATTTTGCAGCACTTCATTAATCTTCTAACACGCTTTCGCTTTTCTCGCGTTTGTGTTTTCATCTCGTTTCTTTTTTTTTTTTTTTGGTTTTGTCTCTGTTCTATTTCTATGAATAATTACATTACAATTGTAATTCAATTTAATACCAAACATTCTCATTTAACAATTCAGCAGACATTTGTCTCTGGTTGTCATGTTAGAGACTACAAGGGAGGTCTTTGTGGAGATTTTAAGTTTTGGTTGGAGAAGTACAAATCAATGTAGTTACATTTTTGAAAGTCACTTTATAGCTTTATAAATAATCTGAATATTTAAAGACATCCGGGAATATATTTAATTTCTGTTTGAGAGACTGGAGTTTCCAATATGCAAATTCAGCACATCTCTCGCGATTCTATACCCAACTGAGTTTGACAAATTTTTCAGGAATCGTTCTTAAGTAGTAACTCCTTTTAGTCTATACCTAATATACATTTCTGTAATCAATTTAAGAAGGTGGTTTGTTAACTACAGCTGCCTGGATGGTTGTATGGTTACATTTTAATCAGCATCTGCATTGTCAAACTCGTGCCTTTGTTCAGACTTTGGTTGGTTATAATCCTGGTTTTCCTTCTCTTTCCCGTGAAAGGCTGAGCGAATAAAGGCATAGTAATTTTAAATTGTAGCATTATTTACATAAGAATATGTTTTATTTTGAAAATTTGATTATATTAACAACCAAAAAGAGCTGGGGGTAGAAATCAGGTATAAAGGGTTTGTAAGACCATTGTTCGTGTGTTTCAAGGGTGGCCTTTGTCATGGTTTGGTGTTCATATTTGTTTTTGTGCTGACAGACAAACTGTAATTAAATACAAATTGCGAATAAATTATAAAAGTTTTATTTTGATTAAAAAGTTTACAAGAATATGTCGTCAAGTGCTAGACAGAGAGGGTAGAGAGATAGAGAGAGTAAGTAATCTTACATTAAACACATAATTTAACTAAATAACTTTGAAAATGTTAATTTAAAAATAACGCTTTGTTTTGTTAATTTAGAAAGTTAAAATTTGAAAGAGCATTTTGTGAAGTATAAGCGAATTGTTAATTCGGAAATTTTTGTAGGTTGAGTTGGTGGATTTTATTTTTAGAGAAAGTTAACTGTTATCAATCTTGTTTTAAGTTATTCAGCTCTAATGCTTTCTATCATTCGGTCATATTGATATAATCATTGAAGTTACAATAACCGATTTTATGGCATAGGCTAGAGCGAGACTATTAATGAGACTATTAACGCAAGCATTGCGAAGACATTTACCGACGCACTAGTTAGACAAGAATAATATATACGAGGTTTTCGATAAAAAAAAAATAGTTTTTACTTGTAACAATTAACTAGAGGACTCTGAAAATGTGATTATTATCGAGACATAAAACAGTTTTATAGGATAGACTTTCAATAGTACTATAAATACGACCAATATTGAGCCATTGAGATACCAGATACTTGTTAAAGAAGGATGTGTATGAAATTATAGATGAGGTGGGATGAATATAGAGGAGGCTATAGAGTTCATTCGAACCATTTATCCTGTCTATTCTTACCTTCATATCCGTTCTATCCACCTATCGTTCTATTCTATCCATCTTATCTATACTATCCTTTCGCATGCATCCTATATACCCTATCAATTCCATTCATTCCTATCCTTTCCATTCCACCATATTCTTTCCTAACCATTCTATTTATCCAACCTATTCAATTCTTCCTATCTATCCTATCCTTCCCTATCTATCCTATTCATCCCATTATTTCCTATCATATCCTGTTGATCCCACCCATCCTATCCTTTAATATCTGTCTTATCCTTTCCTATCCATTCTATCCATCATATTGATCCTTTCCTATAAATGCTAACCATCCTAACCTTTCCTATCCATCCTATATTTTCCAATCCATCTTAGCCTTTCCTATTCAACCTATCAATCCCATTATTTCCTATCATTTGCTATACATCCCATTCATCCTTTCATATCCATCCAATCCATTCTTTCCTATTCATCTCATTATTTCATATCATTTCTTTTCCTATCCATCCTATTCTCTCCGATCGGTCCCATACATCCTACCCATCTAATTTCTTCCTATCATTTCCTATTCGTTTCCTATCCATCTTATTCTTTCCTATCCATCCTATCCTTTCCGATCCATCCCATTTTATCTTTTCCTGTTCATAATATTCTATTCTCTCCACTCTATCCTTTCTTATCCGTCCCATTATTTCCTATCCATCCTATCGTTTCCTATTCATCTTATCCTTTCCTATCCATTATATCCTTTTCTGTCCATTCTATCCATCATTTCGATCCTATCTTTTCCTATAAATCCTAACATATTCTATACTTTCCTATCCATCCTACGTTTTCCTATCCATCACATCCTTTTCTGTCCTTTAATATCCAATCTTTCCATCCTAGTCTTTCCTATCTGTCCCATTTATTCTATCCTTCCTACACAAACTATCCTACAATCCTTTCTAAAATCCATCCTGGAATAAATCCTACAATTCTTCCTACAATCAATCCTACAATCCAATCTGCAATCCTTCCTATAATCATTCCTACAATCCTTCCAACAAGCCATCCCACAACCATTCCTAGAATTAATCCTACAATCCTTCCTACAATCAATCCTATAATCCATCCTACAATCCATCCTACAATCTATCCCACAATCCATCCTACAATCTATCCCACAATCCATCCTACAATCCATGCCACAATATTTCCTTAAATTTATCCTACAATCCATCCTACAAGCCTTTCTCCAATCCCTCCTCCAATCCATCCTCCTATTCATATCCATCTCTTAGCTGTTTAGTTTTGCCCTCTTTTTAATTGCTAACTATTGGATCTCTTAACATCTTTACCAATTTCATACTGACTTTTTCTCGTATCAGAAAAACCTTATTCCCAACCAAAAGGAACACTTTTCTATTGCATTCGTGTACGTCTCGGATGTTGCTTTAATATATCAACATTTCATTTGGGTAAATTTTTAAAAATGGTTTTCTTTGTTTGTTGGCTTTGCTGAGCAACTTACTATATTATTAGTTTCTAATATTATCATCCACATCGTGTGCCGTTGATTGGTATATCTAACCATCTATTTAGAGATAAACTATCATATCAACACGATTAAATGTTATTTATTTTCTTGAAGCTAAAACAAACTTCTATTGACTATATCAACCACACGAAGTATTACAAACTAATACCTACCATAGCACAACTGCTCTACTCCTCACTTAACTGCCTTCATTTGCTAAAAGTTTTTTTCCGGAGTTTATTTTTTGGTTTTTTTCTTAACGGGGGGAAAAAATGAAAGAAACATACCAAACATAAGATCACAGCTATACGTATTTTTTTAGGTTCATGTTTTTTTTTGCCTTTTCTGGTGCACACGTGTTGACAATTCACTGACAAAGAGAAAATTTTACGAAAACATTTAACGAAAATGAGTAGGTACTTATGTAGTATATGTCGAGGAGTTGAAGGTGAACTCAAAAGTAGGCTACAGTTTAGGAAATTTAGAATCTGACAAATATCCAATAAACATAATTCACGGGTGGTAAACAAGGTGTATTTCTTATCCAATGGCAGTTTTACTGAAAAGTGAAACATTAAAGAAACACGTTGAAAAGGATAGTTATGATATTTTCCTTACTGTTGCTTATCTTAATTAAAAGCTACTCTTTTTATATTTATATGAATAACTCTTCATATCCTAATGTAGCGCCACCTAACAAAACTCTAAAGAACTCTTTCACAAACAACATGTGTTCAACAGGAAAGTTATAATAACAAAAATAAAACACATACATAATTTTTTCTCTTGCTTATTCTATATGCCAACATTATAATTCACGTACGAAATAATTATAGCGCCAGGACGTGATATGAATTTTATTTTATATATATTTTTTTTGTACTCCTGTCGTTTTCCTGAAAGTTGTTTGGAATTCTTTCATGTTCTTTATTTAACATAATTTTTTTTTTCTGAATAATAGGAAGCAAAACAAAAGAGAAAAAACTGACAAAGATGTACAAATAATAAGAAAAACAAAAATCTGCCTTGAGGCTGCATATGTTTGACTTTAATTCCTGTTGTTTATTTGTTGTTTGTTCTTTTTTCCACAAATGTAGCATATTTTTAGGCTTGTGTTAAGATGTTTTTGGTAATGTTTTGTTTTAATTTCTCGCCAAAAGAATATAACGAAATGGTGAATTACTTTTGAAAGAGGACCATTTTGTTGTTAAGAAGTCAACATTTGTTGCAAAAATTAGGAACACGCAGAGAAAATTAGAAGTGTTTGAAGATTATAGAAGAGCCTTCGGGTTAGATAATTGTGAAAAAAAATTTAGACAAGGATAGTAGACAATACAATATGTGAGACTCTAGGTTTGATGTTGTATGAAACTCTAGAAGAGTGTCTATAGTCTCGTATCTAGTTTCGTTTCTAGTCTATAGTGTCCTATAGAAGCACCTATTGTCTCCTCTAGAATTTAGTCTATAATGTCGCATTTGTTGTCTATAGTCTGACTCCCTATAGTCTCTCCTCTAAATTCTCGTTTATAGAGTTTTGTCAATAGTCTCTCATCTGTAATATCTAGTCTACAGTCTCCCTTTTATAGTTTCTTGTCTATAAGCGTCCTTCTATTGTATATCTCTCATCTCTAGTCTCTCTTGTATAGTTTCTCATTTATAATCTCTCGTCCATAGTCATCCTTCTAGAGTCCTATTGTCTCCTCTAGAATTTAGTCTATAATGTCGCATTTGTTGTCTATAGTCTGACTCCCTATAGTATCTCCTCTAAATTCTCATTTATAGTGTTTTGTCAATAGTCTCTCTTCTGTAATATCTAGTCTGCAGTCTCCCTTTTATAGTCTCTTGTCTATAAGCGTCCTTCTATTGTATATCTCTCATCTCTAGTCTCTCTTGTATAGTTTCTCATCTATAATCTCTCGTCCATAGTCTTCCTTCTATAGTCTCTGATCTATAGTCTCTTTTCTATAGACTCTCGTCGATAGTTTTTTTTTCTTTACAAGGAAAAAATCGAAAAGTCGGAAGACGCTGGCCGTCAAACAATGCCAGTTGTGCCAGACTTTAACACGCTAAACCAACCTCGTTTCACATGTCCCCGATCCCAGCGAAATCACCACAAAAGTATTTCTTCGCAGGGTAGAAAAGGTAACAACCTCATCTAGTTCAAAATTCTTCTACGACTCATTGCTTGCGTACGCAGGTCCAACAGAAGAGTCTTAACATATTCAGATACATACATATTCCCATTTGTCCAATGACAACCACATAATGTTTGCTATGTTATCCACACAAACATTTCTTTCCAATTGTCTTTCAAGATTCACTCTCATCAATGCAAGTCTTGGGCACACAAAGAATACATGCTCGGGGTCCTCTATTTTCCCAACACAGCACGGAAAAAATGCAGAAGTGTCAAATCGAAAGCGAAATAGATACGAACCGAAACAGCCGTAGTCACTCTGGAATTGAGTTAGGTAGTAACCAAATCTTTATATTAGGTATCAAAGTATACGTCCATCTACCTTTTGTTGAGGTTGAACATCTCCTTTGCCAGTCTGCAACACAACTCCTAATACCATTTCTAATATCACTATTATCTCTGGTTGTGGGTCCTGAATCAAATTTGCATTTTGCATCTCTTGCCAATATATCGATTGATATTATGGCACCAATGACCAAAGCTGCGTCCTCAGAAACAGTTTTGTAGGCAGTACGTACTTGAAGAGCTGCTAATCTGTATACAGAACTGATTTTACCGCTGTAGGTTTTGATTGTGGTAGCATCTGCCCATATTGGATTACACTCTTGAGAACCCCTGCTAGTACTTTGCTTCGTAGGTACTCGTACTTAGGGCCTCTTGTGTTTAGCATTATCCGGCATAATGCCGTACATATTTATGTATATTGACAATCCTATCTCTTACATAATCAAGGTGTGGTTTAAATGATAACCGATTATCTATTATAACGCCCAGGTACTTAAGGTAATCCTTTGTTTTTACTTTACAATTTCCGATAAAGATTTAAGTATTGCAGTAGAGATAAGTACGGCCTCGGTCTTATGCTCAGCTAGCGACAGGCCCATTAATATTAGCCATGTCCTAACCACCTGTATACTACTTTCTGAGACAGTTGTAGCTTCATCTATCGTCTTTGCCACCATCACCAGCGCTATATCATCTGCAAAACCGATTAATTTCTTTCGTGTATAGTCAGTCCCTCGTCTGTAGCGTCTGTAGATTTTCTCTCTGTGTGTTACTTGCCCCATATTAACTCTTACATTCTTGCATTTTTTTTTTGATGTTTTTTTACTCCTAGTATTTTTCTCTTTTAAATGCTAAAATCAGTGACATTGTTTTGAGTTTTTATGTAAAGAAAACTTCAAGTATCCTCACATACTTGCATTGCCAGCTGCCTTTGTTAATTATTATTTGATTTTCTTTTCATAGCAAGAAAATTCCTGTGCAACCATATGTTTTCTTTAAAGTTTTTTTATGGAAATAAAAGAACCGAAAATTAAAAAAAAGTTTGGGAATTTTTGAAATGTGTTTTTTTTATATTTCTGACAACTACATGTGTTAAAAAATGGCAATGGAAGTGTGGGATACGCAAAGTAGAGGTTGCCGAAAGAAGAAAAATTGAGAGGAACTATAGGCATTTTTTGGAATTTTGCAAAACCAGTTAAGGTTACAAATTTTGAAAGAATCTTTAGCAAATATTTCAGTTTGTGAGGTTTCTTTATATAGTATTGGCCTCCCTAGTTTTGTGACATCTTGCCGGTTGTCAAATCTGTCAGGCTGCCGCTGGTAGCAAGAGTTTTAATATTTTAATAAACATTTGTTTTTTTTTCTAAATATTCTCCACACATGTCTGAGTGCAAAATTAAAACTAAATAAAACATTCTGTATAAAACCAGTATGAGGGGAGACAAGTAAAACCCCAGCCTAAAACAACTAAAGGGGAAAAGGAAAGAAAGAAAGAGAGAAAACTTTGAGCAAATATTTTTGTATTTAGAACAACACGTAGTCTCTTACGTGACATTAGCAAATGACATGTGATCTAATTTAAATTGAAATTAAACATTATTAAGCCAATATATTCTTTATTAAATGTTTAATAAACTACATGACAAGTAACTAATTTATATATATTGTTAAAATTTTCTTAAAATTCAACAAAATATTTACTTTTTATACCTTTTGTCTAACTAATGTTGCAATAAATTTGTGTCTGGTTTATTTTTGCAAAACTTTAACTGAAAATTTAATTTGGTTTTTTAAAAGTTTGTGTTGAATTTTTTTTGTCCAACCCTAAAGTTAGATATTTTAGGTTTGTCTACTAAAATGGAGTTATTTTGCAAAGTTTTAGGTAAAAAAGGACACAGGTAGATCAGTCAGAACTTTTACTATTTTGTAAAAATAAAAGAAAAGTGGAAGTGAGTGGTAGGATTGAAAAGAGTTCTAGAAGACAAGAATATGAACGGGACGAGAGACTATAGGCGAAAGACTCTAAATGAAAGATTATAGATGAGAGACCACAGACTATAGACAAGAATAGATGAGACTATAGAAGAGACTAGATATGCCACTAGAGAAGAGACAAGAAGAGGAGCGAGACTACAGACAAGACCATAGACTAAGCCTGATACGAGACGAAACTAAAGTCCAGACTAGGGAAAAGATTAGAGACAAGACTATACACGAGACTGCAGAGGAGACAATAGACTAAGCCTGACACGAGATGAGACTGGAGTAAAGTGTAGAGTCCAGACTATAGACGAGACTATAATAAAGTAGAGACTAGATTACACTAGAGGCTAGATTAGAGCCGAGATTACACTAGAGACTAGACAAGAAGTGAGACTAGGGACAAGATTAGAGACGAGACTATGCACGAGACTGAAGACGAGACAATAGACTAAGCCTGACACGAGATAAGACTGGAGTTCAGAGTAGAGTCCAGACTAGAGGCAATATTAGAGACGCAACTATAGACGAGACTATAATAAAGTAGAGACTAGATTATACTAGAGACTAGACTAGAGACAAGACTAAACACGAGACTAGACTAGAGAAGTGATTACACTAGAGACTAGACAAGAAGTGAGACTAGGGATAAGATTAGAGACGAGTCTATGCACGAGACTGAAGACGAGACAATAGGCTAAGCCTGACACGAGATAAGACTGGAGTTCAGAGTAGAGTCCAGACTAGAGACAATATTAGAGACGCAACTATAGACGATACTATAATAAAGTAGAGACTAGATTACAATAGAGACTAGACTAGACACGAGACTAGACTAGAGAAGAGATTACACTAGAGACTAGACAAGAAGACAAGGGACAAGATTAGAGACGAGACTGAAGACGAGACAAAGACTAAGCCTGGCACGAGATTAGACTGGAGTTCAGAGTAGAGTCCAGACTAGAGACAATATTAGAAACGCAATTATAGACGAGACTATAATGAGTAGAGACTAGATTACACTAGAGACTAGACTAGAGACAAGACTAGAAACGAGACTAGACTAAGCCTGATAAGAGATTAGACTGGAGTTCAGAGTAGAGTCCAGACTAGAGACAATATTAGAGACGCAACTATAGACGAGACTATAATGAGTAGAGACTAGATTACACTTATTAGAGACGAGACGAGACTACACTAAAGGCATGATTAGAGACAAGACTCTCGACAGCACTAAAGACGAGAGATTATAATAAATTCTACTGCTATTTTCGAAAACTTATTCTACATCTACTTGCAAATCACACCACCTTGCATTGTTAAAACTAGTAATCGTGGTTGTACTTTATGGGTTGCCAAAAACTTTTGCCATTCTCGTGTTGTTATTTTATCAACCATTTTATTTTTTTAGTTCCATTTTGTATTTTAAACAAAACTTTTAACAGAATTTGGATGCGTTTTTTTTTTTTTTTTTTGTACAGGTTTTCTTTGTTGTATGTATTTCTTTACTGTTGAGTTGATAATTTGAAATGCTTCATGCGTTTTAAAGACTTGATAAAGTCTAACTAAAGTCACAATGAAATGTGTAATAAAGTTGGAAGTAGAAAGGAGGCAAGGAAATCAAATAGGAAGTTAAAAGCAAATCTAAAGACAAAACTGCAGCTATTTAGGAGAAAAAATAAATGGACAGGGCATTTTGGAAATGTCAACAACTGCAAGAGAAATACGATTCAAAAATTCTTAAAAATATTTTTTCAAATTAAGTGAAATTCGACTGCATCATGTTTGAAATACAACCTTTTTGCTTTTCTATTAACAATTTACTCACAATTCCCCAAAGATTTCTCTACATTTCAGATTACTTCGTAGAAAATATGTCAGCTCAAAATATAATTTATTTAAGGACACTTCTTTTGTAGCAATGAATAGCTGTGTCAGATAGAGTCAAAACACAATACAATACAAATAGCGACCCCTTGAAATGAAATTAAAAAAATATAGCAGACAACAATATACAGACTAAAAATACAATTTACTTACTTATATAATAACTTCCTGTTCAATGAGCAATATTTTGTGTAATAAAGCTGCAATTCTTCAATGTTGAATACTTTTTTGTTCAGCCTTTTATACAATTCAGACAGACAGACAAGGAGTGAAAGATAGATAGGTTATCCTAGAATAAAACATGAAACTTTAGGCAAAACACGCGAAACGAAATGAAAAATGAATAGAAAAGGAAATGGCAAGATATTATGGGAGGAGGAGGATAGAGTAACATCAGACAATTATGATGTATGAAAGGACTAAAGAAGTTCTAAATATTAGGGCGGTTGTATGTTTTTTTTTTATATGATGAAAGAAATTAATGTGATGAAAGTAGAAAAAAGCTGTTTATCACAGCTCTGCAGTTAAGCGTTATGTTTGTTTTTAGTGTTTACTTGCAGCGCCTCTGGTGGTGAGTAGACGCATTATTTTAAAGCTTGATTCATAGCCACTATTTAATTATTTCACTTTGGTGGCGTTTCAATACTAAACCACTGTAGGAGGACTTTGTGATAAATACTGGGTGATAGCCTTTTTTTTGACAGATCAAGTAGGAGTCGTGTCATGCTGTCATGTTATTTTTGTTTCGTGCACTTTGCTTAACTTATGGTCAACATAATTGGCCTACTGAGCGTACTATTCGCAATACCATCACCCATTTTGAGACCCAGCATTCATTATAAGATAATATTCGACCGAACAGATGCTGTCCAGCATGCTGTGAAGAAAATATAGCGGCCGTAGCTGAGAGTGTACACGAAGACCGTGGAGAGTCGATTCAATGCCGTTCGCAGCAACTCGGACTGATGTATGGAACGATTTGGTCCATTTTACGTCGAGATCTTAAATTGAAAGCGTACAAAATACAGCTTATGCAACAACTGAAGCTGCTCGACCTTCCCAAGCAACAACGCTTTGCTTTATGGGCTCTTGAAAAGTTCCAAGAAGATCCGACGTTTTCGAGGCAAATGAGGCCCATTTCTGGCTCAATGGGTATGTAAACAAACAAAATTGCCGCATTTGGTACGAAGAGCAACAAGAACTGCCACTTCATACAGAAAAAAAAAACAACGGTTTGGTGTGATTTGTGGGCCGGTGGAATCATTGGTACACATTTTTGTAAAAATGATGCCGGTGCAAACGTAACCATGAATGGCGACCATGCCAGGATAAACGACTATTTGATGCCTGAAATTGAAGCTCGTGATGTCGGCGACATTTGGTTTCAATCAATGGATTTATTGAGAGAAAACTTCGGTGAGCACATAATTTCACGTTTTGGGCCGGTCGATTGGTGAATCGAAGATCGTGCGTTGTCACACCGTTAGACTTTTTCCTGTGGGCATATGTAAAGTCTAAAGTTTATGCGGACAAACCTGCTATGATTCAGGCCTTGGAGGATAACATCATTCGCCAGTTACCAGTCGAAATGCTCGAACGAGTCAACGAAAATTGCACTCAACGGATAGATCATCTGCGACGTAGCAACGGCCAACATTTGATAGACATAATCTTCAAAAAAATATATGCCAAAGAATGTTTTTTCAAATCATAATAAACATTTCATATTAAATTTGAATTTTCTGTGTTTTTCTCTTTAAAAAATTAGGGAACCTCGAAATGGATCACGCTTTATTAGTTATGATAGTTAGAAAAATAATAATTATAAGAAACTGATGTTGTTTGAGTGGCTGGGAATTGAATACGGGCTACAATTATCAACTTTTGCTTAATGATCAAACCCGCTAACCAATTAAGCTTCAGCAACGTTTATATGAAACAAGTGCTAAAGATAGTTATAATTTTTTTTTTTTAAGTGAACACCCCTATTGCTTACAAGAGATTAATACAGCCTATCAATTGTAGCCTACAGGAAGGAAACTTTATTGTTACACATTTCCTCAACAATTAATTTTAACGAAGGCGTGCTTCTTGCCATACAAGGCTGAAACAAATAATATCTAAAATGCTAGAAAAATCTATAAGGCTTCATTATTAATATTAAACATAATTATATGAAATTATTTTTTTTTGGCAAAAACGGCGCGCAATATGCAATTGAAGGGCTGCCGAAGCAAATAATGGGAAAAAAGAGCACATCAGACCACCCTCTTTAATTATAAAGATTTTTAAATTGTAGCATTTTTCAAATGCCTTTAAATCTTGCTAGCTGCCACTTGGCAGACTTAATAAACTCTCAACATGAAAATCCTTATGCAATGATTTATAACCCACGCAAAAAGCAAATATATTGAGTGTTTATTATTATCTTTATTTTTATTTTGTTGAACATTATCATAAGCTCTAAAATTTCACTGTATTATTGTTATTATTATTATTATTCCAATGTATAGGCAGCACTTCACATTGATTGATGAGCCTATAAATATACAACACATTTTTGCTGCATTCTGTGTCTGTTGGCTATTTTCAGTAGCACTTTCGTGGATGAATAAATTTTTGATGGAAGTACCAATATAAAGAGCAACTACTACTCATGGGCACTTGTCAAAAAAAAAAGTTATAAAGCGATAATTTATATTCTTGAAAAAAAAATGTTGTTTATTAAAGGAAATTTTTATTTTTACTATAAACGTATATGCAGCTTTAAAAAGGCTCAACATTACAATTATAAGTTTTATTTTATGTTGAAGAAGTGTTAAAAATGTTGTTGAGTTGTTAAGAAGAGGTTTTTATTTTGTTAAGCGATTTAAAATGATTTTTTTATGAAGAGTTCTTTTTTAAACGCTAGCGACAGCTACTAAATGTAGGCTTTTAAATAAGAGGGATTTATGTTGAAGGAAAGTATGCTACACATTTCTTAATAAATTTAATAATGTCTTTTTAACATTTAGTCATAGGTTTTTATAAAGTATTTTAAAGTTTTTTTTTTTATATTTTTATGTAATCTTTTATAAGCTTTTAATTTTAGTTCTAATTCAGCTGCTAAACCTGTTGGAATTTTAGTTCTGCTGCTGTTGTAGTTCTGTTACAGTACAGGTGCTAGTTCTGTTCTAGCGCTGTTCTAGTTCTTTTCTCGTTGTAGTTCTGTTCTAAAGCCTGGTCCATTTCGAAGTTCCCTACTTTAAAAAAAAAACACAGAAAATTCAAATTTAATGCGGAATGTTTATTATCATTTGAAAGACCATTCTTTGGCATTTATTTTTTTAAGATTACGTCTACCTAATGTTGGCCGTTGCTAAGTCGTGGATGGTCTATCCGTTGAGTCCAATTTTCGATGAGTCATTCAAGCATTTCGACCGGTAACTGGCGAATGTCACGCGTGCTGTTTTCATCCAAAGGCCTGAATCGAAGCGGGTTTGTCCGCATAAACTTAAGACTTAACATATGCCCGCAGGAGAAAGTCTAACGGTGTGATATCACACAATCTTGGTGGAGAATCGACCGGCTCAAAACGTGAAATTATTTGCTCACCGAAGTGTCTTGCTGAAACCAAATGTCGCCGAGATCACGAGCTTGTCATTGACGAATCGACTCTCTACGGTCTTCGTGTACACTCTCAGCTACGGCCGCTATATTTTCTTCACAGCGTACTGGACGTGGTCTATTCGGTCGAATATTATCCAATAAGAAATGCTGGGTTTCAAAATGGATGATGATATTGCGAATAGTACGCTCAGTAGGCCGATTATGTTAAGCGAAGTGCAAGAAACACATTCCTCAGGCGTAAGTCTTTCCATTATGAAATAACAAATAATACTAAACAAAAATAATATGACAGCATAACACGAATCCCGCGTGATCTGTCAGAAAAAAAAGCTATTCAAAAAAGTAGCTCTACTTGAATCACTCAGTATTTTACAAGCTTTAATACAACGTCCTTATGTAGTCTTTTAGTTTTAGTTCTAATTCAGGTTCTAGTTCTACTTCTGTTGTAATTCTATTCCAGTTATGTTCTAGTTATAAATCTGTTCTAGTTATATTTCTGCTCTAATTGTAGTTCTGTTATAGTTCTATTCTAGTTTTGTTCTAGTTCTTTTCAAGTTCTGTGCTAGTCCTGTTCTAGTTCTATTCCAGTGCTGTTCTAGTTCTAGTTTTGTTCTAGTTTTGCCCAAGTTCTCCTCTAGTTCTGTTCTAGTTCTGTTCTGTTCTAGTTCTATTCTAATTCTGTTTTAGTTCTGTTCTGGTTCTGTTCTAATTCTGTTTTAGTTCTGTTCTAGTTCTGTTCTAGTTCTGTTCTAGTTCTGTTCTAGTTCTGTTCTAGTTCTGTTCTAGTTCTGTTCTAGTTCTGTTCTAGTTCTGTTCTAGTTCTGTTCTAGTTCTGTTCTAGTTCTGTTCTAGTTCTGTTCTAGTTCTGTTGTAGTTCTGTTCTAGTTCTGTTCTAGTTCTGTTCTAGTTCTGTTCTAGTTCTGTTCTAGTTCTGTTCTAGTTCTGTTCTAGTTCTGTTCTAGTTCTGTTCTAGTTCTGTTCTAGTTCTGTTCTAGTTCTGTTCTAGTTCTGTTCTAGTTCTGTTCTAGTTCTGTTCTAGTTCTGTTCTAGTTCTGTTCTAGTTCTGTTCTAGTTCTGTTCTAGTTCTGTTCTAGTTCTGTTCTAATTCTGTCCCAGTTCAGCTTCTAGTTCTGTTCTGCTCCTTTTCTAATTGTTCTCTGATTCTGTGCTAGTTCCGTTCTAATCCTAGAAACTACCAGCAAAACAAAATATTACATTATAATTTAAAACATTAAAGTCGATATACATATATAAAATACCTGCAATATTAAGGCCAACAAAATGCAAGAATTATGTAAATATAACCTCCAACACTGTCAGTCTGGCAAAAAAGCAACATAAACCTACAAAGTCATGGTCATAAACTTAGCATTGAAATGCAACACATAAACATTTTGCTCTTTGTGTCCAGCTTTCAACCTGACCACTCAGTTATGTTGTAGACCAGACACAGCAAATATTTGCCTGTTTGGTTATTTGTTTATTTAACTACAGCATACTTTTAAGGTTAAATTGTCAAGCTTACAGAGTAAAACAAATATAGCCACAATTTCTGCATGTTTAAATTAAAGTTTTCTGTAGCAAATTTTACAATTCTGTAAAGAGAAAATGTTACTTTTATATGTGTATAATTTCCACACCACTGAAGTACACGCACAAAAACATTCATAAAACGAAAAAAAAAAAAATAAAGTCTATGTCTGACTATTTGTTAAACACTGACTGAGTAACTGTCACAGCATGTCAATTTCAATTTGACATTTATTGTGTGAGTATATTGTAGCTTGTATTGTATATTACTATTGTATTGTTATAATGTTAAGGTAGTTGTTGTTGTTGTTGCTGTTGTGGTGTTTTTGGGCAATAGACAATAGAAAAAGGGGTTGGTGGTTTTATAATAATAAGCTGTATACAAATACAAACAACTGTAACACACACAAATATCGTTTATTAATTTAAGCACGTTTCTTCACGTTAGAAATAAATGAACACACTCTACATCATTATTGGCATTATTATTATTATTTTCATTGTTGTTGTTGTTGTTGTTGTTGTTATTGGCAGTGACATTATAATTGTGTCTGACTGCTTTGACTGCCTCAGTAGCCAACACGCCCGCAAATTAAAGAAATCCTGGAAAAATCCTTTGTAAAAGTTAGTCTTTTTTAATATTGGAAAAATAACGAGGGTGAAATGGAGAAAATTTTAGAACAGAACTAGAATCTGAATTAGATGAAAACTAGAACAGAACGAGAATCTGAACTACACGCAGAGAAAAAAACATGATTGTTATAAACGTAATCTAAGAGCAACATATTCAGGTATGTGCACAGAAAAAAAAAATCATGTTTTTTTCAATTAAACCTTTAATTGATTTTAAAATATTTTTCCATTAAAATTTTAATTGATTCAATTACTTTTGCTCATTTTTCCTATATTTTCAATTAAATTTAAAATTTTTTTTAATTGATACTATCAGTTCAATTAAATTTTCAATTGATTCCACAAATATTTTAATTGAAACTCATTTTTATTTTTTTCTGTGTGATGAAAATCGATTTCGGCGTCAAAAACCGCTAAAATCGAAAACAGGTGTGATGCCGATTTCATTTTTCACTTTGGCCCATTTCGTTTTTGACATTTTTTGACATGTGACACATTTCGTTAATGACGGTTTAAAACCATTTTTAAAACGACTTTTTTTGCATCAACGAAATATATAAAAAAAATCATCTAAATGTAAGTATTTTTTAGTTTAATGATAAATTAGTTTATAATTATTTATTGATTTTACAAACTTTTGGAAACTGTTGTTCTATGCATAGCAACAATAACGTCGTTTCCTACAGATCTTTAGAAACGGCTCACTGTCAAAAATCTCAAGAATGCAGCTAATTGAATTGTTGGAGGAATTGATGCACCTTTCCAATATCCTCCAATTTTATTCAAAATTATAATAAAGCCCTCTCTGTTTAAGCGAAAATGTTCAACGAATCTAAAAAAATAATTAAATTTGTAAATACATATAAATATATGTAAAATTATAAATTATGTAGATAATTACACTTCTACTGGCAAATTTAAAGTATCAGATTTGTCCTTCAAGCATTTTCGTCTTATATATTCAACATTTTGAGTGTTCTCCGCATAGATAATTAAAGTGCTGTATCAAAAGCCATTACAACTTTATTTTTAAAAATGCAAATTTATGTTTATTTACTTTTCCTTGAAAAAATTTGACTGTTGACTTTTTAAGAGTTGTAATTTATACTTTATCAGAGTTGCATTTATTGGAACTGTTATAGAATGGCACAAAAATGGAATATGAAATCGATCGAAATCTATCACACTCTTGTCGATTTATAAAAACGATTTACTTTTTAAATCGACCGATTTTCATCACCTGCCTGATTATGATCAAATTTATGATTGTAGTCCAGAGGTAGGCATAGCGTAAAATGAGGTTGTGTGTGTGAGGCAAGTCTTGAAAAATAATATAGCCTATTGACGCTTCCCAGCATAGATATATGTACGTTCCGAGTTTCATTAAAATCGGTTGAGCCGTTTAGGCGTGATTGCGGAACAAACAAACAAACTTACAAAGACATTTATAATACGACCAACATCGTATGCATATGGATTATCGTCATAATATTTTATTGTTAATCATAATTTGATATTATAACATCATATTATAACCTATTATAATAATAGAATTGTCATCATATTAATCATATTATCATCTGAATTACTTATATTATGATATATAATAATCATATTATGTTTTAAAGTAATCATATTATAATATATAATAATCATATTATGATATACAATAATCGTGTTTGTACTATTATGTTTACTTTATTTTTATTTTGAAAAATTTAAGATTATTTATTTTATGCACACTTTTTTCATCTCTTTGACACTTCTTTGAATATTTTGTATTTTATAGTAATAGTTAGTAGATTTTAAATACAAATTGTTTTTTTTCAATTATTGAAACATTTAAATTCAAATAAATAATCCGATTACACGCAGACAAACTACTGAACTGATGCAGAAGCATTCTACAAATGGTAAAAACAAAATATTATTAAAATTAAACATATTTTGTTTGCATTTTAAACATAATATGAGCACAGATATAGAAAATTGTCATTTAATGGTTATTTGTAAGTCTAAATAGTTGCATATAAGTTAATATATTTGAATAGTTATCATACAATAGTTGTGGTAAAAAATTTTTCTAAAAATAATTATGTTTCAGTGAACCATATTCAATTTTATAATTGCGATAAACATAAAAATGTTTCTAGTAACTAAATTATTGTTAAAAACAAATTAAATATATTATATATATATATATATATATATTACATATATTCCTGGATACATCTAGGACTTCTTAATGTGTTAAAAAAGATTTAATATTACAATTCCTTGAAAAAGTCGACAAACAATCGACGAAACGTCGGGAAAATATTGTAATTAAAATTGGATTTTTATTTACATTGAATAAATTTAGGCCATTTTAGCTTGAAAAAAATAACATTATTAAATTCATCACTCTGGCCAAAGAAACAACTGCAAAATAAAATAACAATTATTTGTGTAGCACAACAATATATTGTTAACAAAAACACAGTGTACCTAGTTTGCGTAACCATGTCCAACCATAGTTTTTCTCTGCGTATAAAATTTAAAAGATCATAGTTTTGGTTGTAGTTCTCTTTTAGTTCAGTTGTAGTTTTTTTTTTTGTTCTAGTTTTGTTTTAGATTCTAAGCTGGAATTTGAATCAGCTTTTAGTTCAGAACCTGAATTAGAACTTAAACTAGAAACTGAACAGGATTAGAATAGTGTTTTTGTTTCGTTTCATTCTTTGTCACTTTTTAGCCACCCTCGTTTTTTATTTTGTTTTCCTGTATTGTTTTGTCATTTCTTGTCTACGCACGACTGCTTAATTTTTTCTTTTCCCTTTTGGTACAAAATTTTCGGTATTTTTTCTCTGGAAATAAATTTCCTGTTCAACATAAGTATAAATTTTTCTTTTATATTATTTATTTTCAAGATGAGGTACGAGTTTAATCACAGGAAACCTTTGCAAAATACGATTATTAATATGAAATTGTGGAAAATGTGCACAATCAGCACAAAGTATATACAGGGTGGCCCAAAATTACCGCAGGGGTTTGAATTGCTTATAACTTTTTAATAATAAGTGAACACTCTAAAATTACAGTTTAAGAACACTTTGATGTTTACTCCACGACACAAAGTATACAGAGGTGTCACGAGATGGAAGATAATCCAGTTACGCGTTAGAATACTGTACTGGCGCAAATAGAAAAGAAAAGAAAAAGTTCTTTCGGATCTATTGCACATTCACACGTTTGGACAAACTTAATATCGGCGACCAATAAAAATGATATTGTTCATGAATTAAGACAAGAGGATTTATTCGATTTTCGTGCACTACTAAAGGACAAATATACATGGAGCTCACATAGCATTTCAGGTATAATTTTAAACATGTACCTACATTCTTTTCAACACAATATCATTTATTTAATCTTCTGATTTTTAGATGAGAAGTTTGAGTGGAAAAACGTTCGATGGCTGAGATACGAAAAAGCAAGCCAGGAGTTTTGCAGTACAAATTTTCATTACACCCAGAAGAGTCGCCTCGCCATAAACAACCATCTCCCCAATTGGCCACAAGCTACAATTTCGCATTGCCTGTATCACAAAATAAAAAGAAAGATTTATTAGATGTGCTGCCATTAATTTGTACAAATTACCACAGTTTTTATCAGAATATTAAGGCGGAAAGTGATATCCCCATTGAAGTTCACCCAGACCTTGACAAAGATGAAGGTATTAAATAATAATATTAGAGTTACAGTTTTTATTTCCTTCCTTTTGAACGCTTTTTTGTTAAACTTAAAAAGTTTTGTTTTTGATATATGTCATGTTCTTCTTAATATTTATGATATTAAATGAGAAAAATAGTTGTTGTCTCAAAAAAAGAGAGAATTTGGTAACAAAAACATTAATAAAATAAACAAATGATAAAAAAAATTTAATAATTCAGAAAATCGTCACTTTCAATGAAAAAATCGTCAAATCATTACTATGCTATTTTTGAAACAAAAAATCGTCAAAATGACGATAAATAATCAAATCTGGCAGCTATGCCCACTAGTCCCCATTAAGCCGACGAAGCCGAACAACTGTAAATTAGCTTAAAAACACCTCAGCTCCAACCATGTTGAATTTCGTAAGATAGCTACAAAGTTTAAAAAAAAAATGTATGGATAATTTTATACATTACAAAATTTCACAAATATGAATTTACATGTTTGAATTTTCCTACATACACATTGTTCCTACACATTCTAGTAAGTTACAAAAATATCATAATTGTGGCTTTTTTACCGGTTAAACTGATTAAAAAGTTTTGTTTTCAGTCTGCAAAATAGCAAAAAAACCTGCAACA
Source organism: Bellardia bayeri (assembly GCA_950370525.1). NCBI lineage: Eukaryota > Metazoa > Arthropoda > Insecta > Diptera > Calliphoridae > Bellardia > Bellardia bayeri. The sequence continues at coordinate 5,321,562 of OX493266.1, read as the reverse complement.
CTTTTCTGTACCAACATAAGCAAAACAAAGATTTATAGAATTTGTTTCTTTCAGAAAGTTCAAACTTTCTTATATACATAATAAGAATAATAACAACAACTAATACTTTTGCTACAAATAAAATTTTAAATTGTCGCCATAAATATTGTTTGGTACATCTTTCCTAACTTTTAGTTATAGCTTGTTCTAAAAATTATTCCATGAGTATCAGATTATTACCACTGTAAACTTTCTATGGACAAAAAGTACCAACTATTGTGCCTTCTTCCCTAATCAAATCATCTCTGCTGATAAAAACAACAACAATAACAACTGCATTTTAATACAATTTAACCAAATAAACTTACCTTAGCAGCAGCTTTCCTAAAATCTCCACACATGCAGATACAACTGGCAACAGCATCAACAAGTGCCTAATATTACACCACTACACACACACAACATTCTACATGATTTATTCACACACATTTTAACTCTACCGTACCGTACACGAACAAACATTAACCGCCATATTTTTTTTAACAACAACTTGCTATTTTTCTACACATACATTTTCTGCATTTTTATTTCTTTGATTTCTTGCTTGTTTCCACACTTCAAAGCTTGCAATTGCACACAATAATTAACAACACTTTATATTTTAATTATTTACTATTATATATTTAATTAACACTTTATTATATTTTTAATAAATATTCTAAAACTCCACTGACAAAACACTTGTTGACGCAACGATTTCATAAAACGAACTAAATTAAAAAGGGATAAAGAGGAATGAAGCTTAAAAATATAAAAGCTTTAAACTGAACATTACGTTAAGTCTAAATGGCTTTTAGGCTAAAAGTGATATATAAGAACAGAGCTTACATTTGGAAAGCAAAGACTACAACCATTTTGCAAACAGCTTTAAGTAAAGCTTTTATTAGAAAACTTGTGGTTACATTGGAATTACACACAAAATAAGATTTATTTAGAAAACAAAAAACTCTTCGATAATTTATTTACTACAATTGGAATTTCTGCTAAATAAATCAAGAGTAATATTTCAGATAGAAACGCAAAAAAAAAACGATATTTGTATAAAATTCTTCTTTAAAACTAAAATTAAGTATGTGACCAAATAAACAGGAACTTACAACGTAGAAGGACAGGAGCAACAAATCAACAAACAAGTGACCAAGGGAACAAGTTTACAAACAATGAACAATTGAAATTAAATTTTTTAAATATTTGTGAATTGAGAATAACAAAAAAAAGATAATTTTTAAATATTCATTGAAAACAAATGGAATATTAATAAAAGAAGATCAAAATATTCGTTGATACATCTTTCCTAACTTTTAGTTTTAGCTTGCTCTAAAAGTTATTCCATGAGTATCAGATTATTACCACTGTAAACTTTCTATGGAGAAAAAGTACCAAATATTGTTTATGCATTCTTCCCTAATCAAATCATCTCTGCTGATAAAAAAAAAACAACAACAACTGCATTTTAATATAAAGCAAATATCATTTGTCAATTTAACCAAACAAACTTACCTTAGCAGCTTTCCTAAAATCTCTACACCTGTAGATGCAACTAGCAACAGCATCAACGAATGCCTAATATTAAACCACACACACAAAATTCTACATGATTTATTAAAAACTCTCCACACATTTTAACTCTACCGTACCGTACACACGAACAAACATTAACCACCATTTTTTTAACAACAACAACAACTTGCTATTTTTCCATATATAAATTTTCTGCATTTTTATTTCTTTGATTTCTCACTTATTTTAACACTTCAACGCTTGCAATTGCACACAATGATTAACAACACTTTATATTTTAATTATTTACTATTATATATTTAATTAACACTTTATTATATTTTTAATAAATATTCTAAAACTCCACTGACAAAACACTTGTTGACGCAACGATTTCATAAAACGAACTAAATTAAAAAGGGATAAAGAGGAATGAAGCTTAAAAATATAAAAGCTTTAAACTGAACATTACGTTAAGTCTAAATGGCTTTTAGGCTAAAAGTGATATATAAGAACAGAGCTTACATTTGGAAAGCAAAGACTACAACCATTTTGCAAACAGCTTTAAGTAAAGCTTTTATTAGAAAACTTGTGGTTACATTGGAATTACACACAAAATAAGATTTATTTAGAAAACAAAAAACTCTTCGATAATTTATTTACTACAATTGGAATTTCTGCTAAATAAATCAAGAGTAATATTTCAGATAGAAACGCAAAAAAAAAACGATATTTGTATAAAATTCTTCTTTAAAACTAAAATTAAGTATGTGACCAAATAAACAGGAACTTACAACGTAGAAGGACAGGAGCAAAAAATCAACAAACAAGTGACCAAGGGAACAAGTTTACAAACAATGAACAATTGAAATTAAATTTTTTAAATATTTGTGAATTGAGAATAACAAAAAAAAGATAATTTTTAAATATTCATTGAAAACAAATGGAATATTAATAAAAGAAGATCAAAATATTCGTTGATACATCTTTCCTAACTTTTAGTTTTAGCTTGCTCTAAAAGTTATTTCATGAGTATCACATTATTACCACTGTAAACTTTCTATGGAGAAAAAGTACCAAATATTGTTTATGCATTCTTCCCTAATCAAATCATCTCTGCTGATAAAAAAAAAAACAACAACAACTGCATTTTAATATAAAGCAAATATCATTTGTCAATTTAACCAAACAAACTTACCTTAGCAGCTTTCCTAAAATCTCCACACATGCAGATACAACTGACAACAACATCAACAAGTGCCTAATATTACACCACTACATACACACAACATTCTACATGATTTATCCACACACATTTTAACTCTACCGTACCGTACACACGAACAAACATTAACCACCATTTTTTTTAACAACAACAACTTGCTATTTTTCTACACCTACATTTTCTGCATTTTTATTTCTTTGATTTCTTGCTTATTTTCAAACTTCAAGGCTTGCAATTGCACAAAATCATTAACAACACTTTATATTTTAATTATTTACTATTATATATTTAATTAACACTTTAAAATATTTTTAATAAATATTCTAAAACTCCACTGACAAAACACTTGTTGACGCAACGATTTAATAAAACGAACTAAATTAGAAAGGGATAAAGAGGAATGAAGCTTAAAAATATAAAAGCTTTAAACTGAACGTTACGTTAAGTCTAAATGGCTTTAAGGCTAAAAGTGATATATAAGAACAGAGCTTACATTTGAAAAGCAAAGGCTACAACCATTTTGCAAACAGCTTTAAGTAAAGCTTTTATTAAAAAACTTGTAGGTTGATTTTAAAGATTTACAACTAATATCTAAAGTAGGCTTTTATTTGAAATGTTCAAAAATTCTAATTGAAAGTAATTGGGTAACGTTTTCTAACAGTAGACTACATTTTCAATTATGGTGAAATTGAATTTTATTTTGCAAATAATTCGGCAGCTTGTGAACGGTTCGTGTAGAATTTGCCAGATCTCATTGGAATTGGTCGGCTAATTTGCGACAAAACAAAGATTAATCTCATTGGAGCTGATGGTCGAATTTATGTTAGAAGGTCCATCTATCAATAATTTAACACTCGCTATGTTTCACAGGTCGTGAAACATGTTGGAGGGTCTATTATGGTGTTGGCCCCATTCTTCGAATTTATGGTGTCTTAAATAAGGAGAATTGCGTGGAAATACTAAATGATGTAATGAAGCTAAACAAAACATTTTTTGTGAACAATTCCAACAAGGTTCTAGACCAGTTACAATATTACTTAAAATTTTAACAGAATTGTAATCATTTCCTATTAGGTGTCACAGTCAAATTCAAGATAATGTTTAAATGTTTAAAACATAATCGAGTTGAATAACTTTTTCTTTTCTTTGTTAACTTTTTAATATATTGTTACGAAATTGTATTTCAATTTAAATTAACGGTCGGTTTATCATGTTTATCAATATACAAATATTTATCTACAAACCATATGTTTATCGACACACAACTTGGTGAGCGTTTGTAGAAGTTTTAATTAATAAACATTATTGAGAACACTCTGTTATAAAAATAGCTGACCCATATGGCATCATTAAGTTTTACGACTTTGGCTGAATTTTCTAAACATGAACATTCTAGTATCTTATCTCCGAACCATCCAGCAATTATGATTGGTGTATAAATAGACTAACAGGGCTACTCAAGTTCATCGGTTGTGTAAACATCAAAGTGTTTTCAAACTTTAATTTAAGTGTGTTATTAAAGAATGTTTAAAGAAAATATAGCGAGTCTTGTTTTTAATGCACAGTCTGTCTTTTATTACACCGCACTTAAATTACAGTTTGAGAATTCCTGATGTTCACACAACAATGACTCACAATAACAACTAATTCACTTGATGGGCCCTGTTAGTCTATTTATATACTAATCAAAATTTGTGGATGGTTCGGAGCTAGGATAATAAAATGTTCATGTCTAGAATGTTCTGTCAAAACTTAATTAATGTTGCCATATCGCTCAGCCATGTTTATAACAGGGTTTATCAACAATGTTTATTAATAGAAACTTCTACAAATGCAAATGTTGCTATACAAGTTAAATGTTGAAAAACATAAGTTCGACCATCAGCTCCAATGAGATTAATCTTTGTTTTGTCGCTTCAAAGCACATACTTTCACAAATTAGCCGACCAATTCCAATGAGATCTGGCAAATTCTACACGAACCGTTCACAAGCTTCCGAATTATTTGAAAAATAAAATTCAATTTCACCATAATTGAAAATGTAGTCTACTGTTAGAAAACGTTATCCAATTACTTTCAATTAGAATTTTTGAACATTTCAAATAAAAGCCTACTTTAGATATTAGTTGTAAATCTTTAAAATCAACCTACAAGTTTTTTAATAAAAGCTTTACTTAAAGCTGTTTGCAAGATGGTTGTACTCTTTGCTTTTCAAATGTAAGCTCTGTTCTTATATATCACTTTTAGCCTAAAAGCCATTTAGACTTAACGTAACGTTCAGTTTAAAGCTTTTATATTTTTAAGCTTCATTCCTCTTTATCCCTTTCTAATTTAGTTCGTTTTATAAAATCGTTGCGTCAACAAGTGTTTTGTCAGTGGAGTTTTAGAATATTTATTAAAAATATAATAAAGTGTTAATTAAATATATAATAGTAAATAATTAAAATATAAAGTGTTGTTAATCATTGTGTGCAATTGCAAGCGTTGAAGTGTTAAAATAAGTGAGAAATCAAAGAAATAAAAATGCAGAAAATTTATATATGGAAAAATAGCAAGTTGTTGTTGTTGTTAAAAAAATGGTGGTTAATGTTTGTTCGTGTGTACGGTACGGTAGAGTTAAAATGTGTGGAGAGTTTTTAATAAATCATGTAGAATTTTGTGTGTGTGGTTTAATATTAGGCATTCGTTGATGCTGTTGCTAGTTGCATCTACAGGTGTAGAGATTTTAGGAAAGCTGCTAAGGTAAGTTTGTTTGGTTAAATTGACAAATGATATTTGCTTTATATTAAAATGCAGTTGTTGTTGTTTTTTTTTTATCAGCAGAGATGATTTGATTAGGGAAGAATGCATAAACAATATTTGGTACTTTTTCTCCATAGAAAGTTTACAGTGGTAATAATCTGATACTCATGGAATAACTTTTAGAGCAAGCTAAAACTAAAAGTTAGGAAAGATGTATCAACGAATATTTTGATCTTCTTTTATTAATATTCCATTTGTTTTCAATGAATATTTAAAAATTATCTTTTTTTTGTTATTCTCAATTCACAAATATTTAAAAAATTTAATTTCAATTGTTCATTGTTTGTAAACTTGTTCCCTTGGTCACTTGTTTGTTGATTTGTTGCTCCTGTCCTTCTACGTTGTAAGTTCCTGTTTATTTGGTCACATACTTAATTTTAGTTTTAAAGAAGAATTTTATACAAATATCGTTTTTTTTTTGCGTTTCTATCTGAAATATTACTCTTGATTTATTTAGCAGAAATTCCAATTGTAGTAAATAAATTATCGAAGAGTTTTTTGTTTTCTAAATAAATCTTATTTTGTGTGTAATTCCAATGTAACCACAAGTTTTCTAATAAAAGCTTTACTTAAAGCTGTTTGCAAAATGGTTGTAGTCTTTGCTTTCCAAATGTAAGCTCTGTTCTTATATATCACTTTTAGCCTAAAAGCCATTTAGACTTAACGTAATGTTCAGTTTAAAGCTTTTATATTTTTAAGCTTCATTCCTCTTTATCCCTTTTTAATTTAGTTCGTTTTATGAAATCGTTGCGTCAACAAGTGTTTTGTCAGTGGAGTTTTAGAATATTTATTAAAAATATAATAAAGTGTTAATTAAATATATAATAGTAAATAATTAAAATATAAAGTGTTGTTAATTATTGTGTGCAATTGCAAGCTTTGAAGTGTGGAAACAAGCAAGAAATCAAAGAAATAAAAATGCAGAAAATGTATGTGTAGAAAAATAGCAAGTTGTTGTTAAAAAAAATATGGCGGTTAATGTTTGTTCGTGTACGGTACGGTAGAGTTAAAATGTGTGTGAATAAATCATGTAGAATGTTGTGTGTGTGTAGTGGTGTAATATTAGGCACTTGTTGATGCTGTTGCCAGTTGTATCTGCATGTGTGGAGATTTTAGGAAAGCTGCTGCTAAGGTAAGTTTATTTGGTTAAATTGTATTAAAATGCAGTTGTTATTGTTGTTGTTTTTATCAGCAGAGATGATTTGATTAGGGAAGAAGGCACAATATTTGGTACTTTTGTCCATAGAAAGTTTACAGTGGTAATAATCTGATACACATGGAATAATATTTAGCGCAAGCTAAAACTAAAAGTTAGGAAAGATGTAATAAAGAATATTTTAAATCCTTAGCTCTTGATCTATTAATATTTATTTTATTTGAAATTAATAGTTTTAATATTTTTTTACTGTCGAATCAAAATGATGGTGGCTATATTAAGTTTAAGCTACATGTATATGAAACTGTTTAACTTTTACATAAAACAAGTAAGAAACTAGGTCAAGCTCGACATTATAACACCCTACATCCAGTATATAAATAAATCAGTTTTTCAGAAATTTGCATGACTTTCGAGAATATAAATATTATGCATGTATGTATGTATGTTATACTTTATCTCGATATACTTTTAAAAGATTTATGGAGATTAAAATGCCTTACAGAGAGGGTCTTATATTGGAGTTTTGACTATTTATGGGCCGACCATTATAAAATTAGGTGTTATAAAATTGTACATATGAAATTGTTAAATTTTATTTGGATAACAACATTTTAAAGAGATTTATGGTCGTTAAAGTGGGAGCTACGACTAATTATGGACCGATCATAATAAAATTCTACCATATTATATGGATATATATACACAACATATTTGTGTTCAATATAATTTGGATATCGACATTTTTAAAAGAGTTATGCTCTTTGAAGTAATTTTCGGAAGTGGGCCTTATATGAGAGCTACGACTAGTTATTCATTCCTTATTTACTCATTTGATACTTCTGATCGTTAAACTTCTATTGACATTTGTATGGTGGCCACCTGAAATAATGGACCGATTTCCACCAGTTCCAATCCCATCCGTCCTTGGGCCGAAAAAATAGCACGTACAAAATTTTATTGAAATATCTTAAAAATTGCGACCTGTACTCTGCGCACAAGCTTTACATGGACAGCCAGCTAGACGAACGGACGGACGGAGAGTGATTCTGAGTCGATTGGTATACTTTAAGGTGGGTGTTGGACCAATATTTATGGGCGTTACAAATATCAGCACAAATCCAATATACCCCACTATGGTGGTGTAGGGTATAAATAGTGTTAGTTTAATAATAATTATTTATAAATAGTAAACAATTAAGGTGGCAGCTGCTCGTTGTCATGTTTTTTTTTTTTTTTTGAACATTTTGTCAGCCTGTCATGGAAATTGTTTTCAGTTATTTTATCAAAATCATCGTCTTCCAGGGCAAATTTATTCTTAAAAGCATCTATTTAAATTATTCGAAGAATATTTAGGTATATATTAATATTTATATATTAATCAATTTTTTTTTTTTTTTTTTTTTATAATACATTATATTTATTTATTGAATCTTCAGATATTGAAATGACAATAAGTTTTCGAATCTTAATACTAAAAGAAAATAATAAGTCCAGCCAGTGCTAGACAAAATATTATGATACTACAAAAAAATTTACATCCACTGATCCAGTCATCTGTTTTGCGTTTGAGTTAAAGCAAGGGTATCCCTCCTTCTCAACCGAACATGGCCACTAAAGTTAAGGATGTCTCGTGCAAGTGGGTTTGGATGGTGTTCAAGTTTGCTGACATATTTTGAGGCGTATTTAGTAAATTCGTCTTTCACCAAAGGAATGCCTAGATCTTTGTGAATTCGAGAATTTTTAACGTACCATGGAGCTGCAGTAATTATACGTAGAATTTTATTTTGACCTCTTTGAATTTTTTCAATGTTGGATGCTGAGGCAGTACCCCATAATTGAATTCCATAACACCATATTGGCTTTAGAATTGCATTGTACAACAAAAGTTTACAATCCAACTTTAATGTAGAATTTCTGCCGATTAGCCAATTAAGTTGCACTGCTTTTAATCTCATCTGTGTAAGTTTTGCGTCAATATGAGACTTCCAGGTTAAACGACGATCGAGGTGGATTCCGAGGTATTTGACTTCATTGTGTTGCGGAATAATTTGGTTATTTATTCTGATGGACGAGCAGGTATCTTTTCGCAATGTGAAAGTTATATGAATACATTTCTGTTCGTTAACCCTGATTTTCCAAAGCTCAAGCCAATTCTCTAGTTTATAAATATAATTCTGCAAATTCTGTGATGCTATTTGATGGTCCTTATGAACGCTAATAAAGGCTGTATCGTCAGCAAAAGTTGAAGTATGTATATTGGGGTCTGACGGCATATCGGATGCATAAATCAAATATAAAGTAGGACCCAGTATGCTACCCTGGGGTACTCCTACTTCAATTGGCTGAGCGGGGCTTAAAAAATCGCCTTCTTTGATTGTAAATTTGCGACCATATAAATAACTTTTCATAAGTTTGTGGGTGTTAGCAGGCAGAGCTAATTTTATTTTGTGCATTAAACCTTCATGCCAGACTTTGTCGAACGCTTGGGAAACATCAATGAAAAGCGCGGAACAGTATTTTTTCTCTTCAAACGACCGTCTTATCACATTTACTAATCTGTGTGTTTGTTCGATGGTACTGTGTTTAGCTCTGAACCCGAATTGATGATTTGGAATACATTGAGTGTCGTTCAGAATTGGAATCAACTTAGCCATTAACAATTTTTCAAACAGTTTTGAAATTGTCGGCAGTAGGCTAATTGGCCTATATGACTCTACTTTGGTGAGGTCCTTCCCTGGCTTAGGAATCATGGTAATCATAGATACCTTCCAATCTGCAGGATAGTATTCTAGGCGTAAAATAGCATTGAAGATGAAGAGAATAATTCTTCTAGCTACACGAGGTAACTCCACGAGCATTTTGTTGCTGATTTTATCCATACCTGGAGCTTTTTTAAGGTTCAGAGTACCAATAGCGCTTTGAATATCATTAAAGCTAAGTCTTAGAGGTACAGGAGGTCTAATAACGAGTGGTGGCAATTCAGTTGCATTATTTGAGTTGTTTATAGTAAACACATTTCTCAAATGGTTAACAAATAAAGTCCCTTTCTCGGAATCGTTTCTAGCCCAGTCACCAATCGGATTTCGCAAAGGAGGCTTTCCTCTAACTGGTCTTTTTAAACCTCGTGCCGCCTTCCATAACGAATAGTCAGATTGTGGGGAACTGTCAATTCCCTCCAAGTATGATTTAAGTGAAGCCATTCTTTGGGTTTCTAAGAAATTTCTTAGTATATCTCTGCATTCCCGTAGCCTAGCTTTCAGTTGAGGAGACCTGTGAATTTGCCACTCTCTTCTAACTCTTCTTTTTTCTGTCAGGAGATGTTCGAGTTCAGCGAAATAAGTTCTGTTTGTCCTATTTCTGCATTCAACGTCATATGTGGAAGCGTGATGCACAGCTCTTCGTATGTCCTCAGTAAACTTGCCAATCGACCCATCAATATCCTCGGTAGTTCTCAACACTACATTTTCCGTGCAGTGGGAACTTAAATACTTTTTATACTTTATCCAACTTACTCTGGATTTAGACATGTCCCGAAATGGAGAGCCATACCCTTGAAGGAAACGCATTGAAATAATAGAAGGAGAGTGATCTGAAGACAAGTCTAATGAAGGCTCCACTTGTATCGATTCTACAGGGATATTTTTCACTACTCCGAAGTCAATAATATCGGGAATCTTCCGTCGGTCCGTCGGCCAGTAGGTGGGATGCCCGCTTGAGAGTACATCTAAGCCCATTTTGGCAATGGTGTTGAAAAGTTCACGACCCTTCGGGGTCACTAGACGTGAACCCCAAAATGTGTGTTTGGCGTTAAAGTCACCAGCAACCAAAAATCTAGCTCCAAGGGAATTGAAGAAGCTGTAGTATTGATGTTCTTTTATTGAAAATCGAGGCGGCGAATAAATTGATGATAAAACAAAGTTGTATTGACAGAATTCAATACAAATGTTTGTTGCTTGTAGGTAATCCTCACATATGTTGTTCATTAAATAATGTTTTATTCTGTTCTTTATAAGAATTGCCGAACCTCCACATGCTCTTCCGCGGGGATCTTTAGTATCATACAACACGTAGCCATTAATTTTGAAGTACCCTGTCGCCGTCAAGTGAGTTTCAGCAATCATCATGACATCAATCTGCTTATCCATCAGGAAGTGTTCCAGTTCGTTTTTATGTTGGCGGAGGCCGTTCGCGTTCCAAAAACAAATTTTTAAACAAATCATTTCTTTAAAATTGCTTGTAAGATAGTGGATTGCATTTTCAGCATTTCCTGCATCATGGATGTCATAGTGGTCGTAAAAGTGTTCATAGTTTGGACAAGTGTCTGCAAAGTAGTCTCTAGAGTGTTAATATTAGGCTCGTAATATTGAGATTTAGGTTCCTGCTCCAAACCTGGCATATTAGATTTAACCACGTTAGCGTAAGAAACTTGTCTAGAACTAGGCGCGTTTTCATGACTAGTGGGCCGTAACAATTGAGGAAAATTGTTACTCGATGCAAAATTAGGCTGTTGTGGATGAACAGGTAATACTGACGTCTTGTTGGTCCTTATGCCTTTCAAATGAGTGTAAACTGGACAACCTCTATAATTTGCGGTATGATTACCTCCGCAGTTACTGCATTTTTTGATTTTTGAGTCGGTTTTCGACTTATCACATTGAGCAGTTGTATGTAGTTCCCCACACGCAACACAAACTGACGGCAATTTACAATATGCTTTAGTGTGACCAAATTCTTGACAATTAAGACACTGGACGGGTCCCTGACGCTTATGCGGTTCTTCCACGGTGATTCTACGATGCAGAAGGTAAATCAGATTGTAGATGGGATGGGACTCGTTTTTCTTTAAGACTATATCTCCGGGTTCCAATTCCACCCTGAACATAGGCTGAGGAATCTTTTCACGGTTTCTAATATTCGTTATGTTCTTAATTTTGAAGCCATTTTCCATTAAACTAGTCTTTATCTCGGCAGGATCAACATCTGGGTCTATACCCTTTAGAACGACTTGGAGTCCTTTTGCGCTTTTCAGCTGGTAGGTATAGAAATCCCTACTCTCCCTCTCCAACTGGTTGGACAATTTTCGAAAGTCATCTTCCTTTTTCACTTGAATTTTGGTTTCGCTGATATTTCCATGTTTAATTGAGGTTACGCTAAACATATTTTCACCTATTACCGAAACAATTCCTTGTACCAATTTACTGGAAGTGGGCTCTCTCAGATAAATTGGTGGGGGCTTAAACGTTTTTTTAGGAAGTTCTGGATCATCCGTCTGGAGGAGAGCAAACCTGTTTTGATCATTTGGATTGTCAATACTCACGGTCTTGGGAGCTTTTGAATTTGATGACGTTTGAGCAGATGTCGGGCTCCTCTGTCGCTTAAGAACTGTGACGTATTTATCCATACCTACTTGTTTTCTAGGTTTGACTGCACTATTTGATGTAGAAGATATTGATGTTTTATCATCTGATGAAATCACTATATTGGGCGAACAGGAACGGCGCCGTTCTACGGCTCTTGTAGTGAGAAGATTCTCCACAGATTTTTTTAAGGATTCTTCCTCAGAGATCCATAAAGATTTTCTAGTCGAGCTAAGCTCTTTCTCAGAATTACATCTGAGAGGAACACTCATACAGTTTTTATGCGATTTTTAATGTTTTTTATTATTTTTTTTTTAATGTTTTTTATTTTTTTATGTTTTTTATTTTTTTTTTACCGTAGGTATTTTTACCTATTACGAATTATTTTTTAACTTTTTGTTTTATTTCGACCTATTACACTTTTTCACCTATTACGATTTTTTCACCGAAAATTCAGCCGCACTAAAAATAACACGTCCGAACAGTTCAACAACACTATGTGTAATTAATTAATCAATTAATCAATTAATCAATTTAAAAATAGACTTACGTCAAATAGCCAAATTTATACGGCATCGACGAATGCATTGCAGCATTGTGTTAGTTCCATTCCACGAAAACTGCTCCGCAAGGTTGTCGGAAAACATCTTTTTCCAGCACCTACGGATAAATATATCAAAAGATTTTTCTGACGACAAAGAAAGTTCTTTAACCTTAATAAAAGAACAATAGTTATTGATAAAAGTTTCTTCGTTTTCCAACTTGCTGGTAAATTCGTTGTACTGCTGGATAGTCTTGAAGGGTATATGTGGAACAACATATTCACTAAATTATTAACCACAACATTTGCAATCACATTAGTTGTATTTATGACATGTTTTGTTTCAGTCCATTTTCTAACCATTTAATTGAATTTATTTTCACTTTATATCGTCCAAATCGTCATACTAATTTTAAGGAATCGTCAAGAAATCGCCAAAAATAGAAAACAAAACATTTCTCAAACAAAATATTTATTCTATTTAACAAAAACTTAACAAACTAATTCATAGTTTTTATACAAAATAAACAAATCAAGCTTTGAATAATGCGCCTACTCACCACCAGAGGCGCTGTAATGCCGCACTAAAAATAAAAATAATGCGCAATTGCAGAGTTGTGTTATAAAGCTTTCTTCAACTTTCACTACCTTTACTTCTTCAATCTATCCACTTTCCAAAGAAAGTAACGCAATTATATATCGACATATTAATTGTCTGAGTGTTACTTTTCTTCAAAAAAAAAAAAATAAATAAAACAGGATTTTCTTAAAGTTTTACTGCCGTATTTATAAAAAATAAAGTAGGCTTGAAGTGTGCTTTTAGACAAAATTTTCATACAAAATTTTCTTAAAGTACATTTGAAGTCTACTTTAATTTTTTATAAATACGGCAGTTAAAATTTATTAAATTTATTCGTTATTGATTGGGAAATAAAGTTAAATTAGTTGTACAAACTTTTTGTACAAATTTTCTTAATATTTTCCACTTACATGTCTTTTACAATTTAAACAACATCAAGTTTTTTTTCCTAATGCCTTAACATGTGTGTCATTTATTTTTATATGCAAGCAAAATAAATATAGGCACAAGCAGGCCCATTTATGTCTTGGAAGTAAATAGAAATATAAAGCAAGCCTATAAGCCAAAAATGCGAGCACATGTTAAGACAAATTTAGGAAAATTTCTCACGTTTTCACTATAATTACGAATCAAAATACGTGACATGAGTAGCAAACAAATAAATAAATACAACTTAATGTAAGTAACACACTCACATGACTTACATGCATATACATATGTAAGTGAGTGAGATTAAGTGTAACCAAATGTTGATGATGATAAAAATTAACAACTTTAACAAAAACTTATACATGCACATATATAAAATATTGCCTATATTTAGGAGTTAGCGTAAAAATAAATGATGAGTAAGGAAGAGAGAGAGAGAGAGAGAAAGTAAAACATAATGCTAAAATCTTTAACATGTGTTCTATATGTTCTGTACGTAGTACCTATATATATGTTATTACCAGAATTTATTGTCCTTTAATATTGAGCAAACAGTAAAAGAAATATATTTCCCAGAAGTATGCTACACATTTTATAGTCGCAAGCAAAGCTTCATTAAAATTGTGTATAAATATTTAGATTTGTTAAACGATTTTTATGAATATTAATTGTAATAACTAATATATAAAGTAAGTAAGTTTTATGTAGATTTTGTATAAACATATATTTTATTATTAAAACAGATTAATAAGTGATTTATAAAACAATGAACAAGGAAAATTAACAAATTAGTAAGATGTAAAATGGGTTACAATTATGACATAAATACTTGAATCTTTTGAATAGTAATATCATATTCAGTTTTTAAAATATAAAAATTTTATAAATTTGCGAAAATTATAGACAAATTTCAAACAATATTAAATCAAAATTATTTGTTTTAATAATTCTAGTACTAAAAGTAAGATCACATTATTGCCGCAATGTACACATTATTGTTGTGATTTATGCACCAATCGTATGAACTCACAATTTATTGGTTCATACGGCAACCTTCGACCATATTTTTCTTATTTGTACTAATCAAATACAAATACAGGGTGGCCCAAAATTCGTTATAATTTTATATTTAAGAAATAAAATTTTTCTTTTTTTAATACAGTATATAAATGTATAAAATCTGAAAAATAATATCTCTCAAGTGGTGGCTATTTTCTGCTTCGCAAATTCGTTGTCTTTCCAACACATTTTCCATAACCTTTCTCAAACCTCTATTGCTTTTTAACTGCTACATGGTTCTAGGCTTAAACATGTGGACTTTTCCTTTCAAAGAACCCCAAAGAAAACAGTCGTCTGGGGCGGTTAAATCCGTTGAACGCGGATGCTAATTAAAATCACTTGTACGCAAAATAATTCGTTTACCAAAGATGTCCCATAAAAGAGCCAGTGTGCGCAATGACAATAATGTGACAATAAAAATGTTGTAATTCCGTCCTTATTTATGGTTTGCTTGAGCAGCAATCAAAGTGGGCAATAAGCGCCATTATTACGAGTATTTTTTGGTTACTCTTTTTTCGTGAAACTGTAAATAAAATTCGTTTTAATTGTTGTAAACTTTTGTTATTTAATTTTTTTAGGTTTACATACATACGAGTATATTACAAGTAAATAAATAGCCAAAACAAAATTTTCCAATTAAAGACAATAAATGTTTTGCAGTCCTGCCGTATATTGCAACAATCGTGTGACTGGTAAACAGCAATTATTACAAGTCCCTTTATCGTTGTGCGCCAATTTGCGGCAATCAAATTTATGAAATTTTAGACAATCGTGTGACTGTTTGGAATTTGATTGGTACCATCATTATATTGTCCTCGAAATTAACACAATAAAAAATGTTTATTGCGGCAATCATGTGATCTTACCTTAAGTGTCTTTAGATAATAATAGACAGCTGAAATTTTTATGAAATTTTTAAATTTCTAATTGCAAGCCGTTTCTTGTTGGTATTTTGTCTTAAACAATACAAAGAACTTTAGTTAAATTTAAATTAATTTATTTCAAACATTTTAGTTCTTGGTATTCACATTCACAATAAAGAGCTAAAATTGTTTCAAAAATTTAAAAATTCTTTTTATGTATTTTTTTGAATTTGTACTTAGCAGCCGTTGTTTGTCATATTTTGTATTAAACTTTATAAAGAACTTTAGTTATATTATCTTGCAGAAATATTGTCAGTTGACATTGCCTAAAATCATTATCACAGAAAAAGTTATAAACATTATTGTTTAACAACATCTGTATTAATATTAATCATACGTCATGTTTTTAAAACATTGAAATTGCTAAAAAAAATCAAACGGTTATAGGTGGAGTCTCCTCGAAAGACTAACTTATAATATTCTCTAAAGTAAGGTCTTATCTATAGTCTTGTCTACACTCTCGTCTCCAGTCACGTCTCTATTTTCATCTTTAATCTCTATTTCTATTCTCGTTTCTGGTCTTGTAACTAACCTTGTCTCAAGTCTCGTCTTAAGTCTATTCTCTAGTCTTGTTTATATTCTTGTAACTATCATCGTCTTTAGTTGCGTCCCTAATCTCGTCTCCAGTCTCGTCTGTAGTCTCGACTCTGGTCTCGTCTCTAACCTCGTCTCTAATCTCGTTTCTATTTTTGTAACTATCCTCGTCTTTAGTCTCGTTCCTAATCTGGTCTCCAGTCTCGTCTCTAGTCACTTCGCTAGTCACGTCTTTAGTCTCGTCTCTAATTTTGTTTTTATTCTTGTAACTATCCTCGTCTTTAGTTTCGTCTACAGTCACGTCTCTAATCTTGTTTCCATTTTCGTTCTTATTCTTGTAACTATCCTCGTCTTTACTCTCGTCTCCGGATCGTCTCTAGTCCCCTTCTTTAGTATCGTCTCTACTCTTGTTTCTATTCTCGTTTTTATTCTTGTTTCTGTTTTCGTTTTTATTTTTGTAACTATCTTCGTCTTTAATCTCTTCTCTAGTCAAGTTTCTATTTTCGTTTTTATTCTGGTAACTATCCTCGTCTTTAATCTCGTCTCTAGTCTCGTCGCTAATCTTGTTTCTATTCTGGTTTTTATTTTTCTATCTAGCCTCGTATTTAGTCTCGTCCCTAATCTCGTCTCCAGTCTCGTCTCTAGTCTCTTCTCTAGTCATGTGTTTAGTTTCGTCTATAGTCCCGTCTTTTGACTCGTGTCTAATCTTGTTACTATTCTCGTTTTTATTATTGTACCTATTCTCATCTTTAGTCTCGTCGCTAATCTTGTTTCTATTCTCGTTTTTATTCATGTAACTATTCTCGTCCTTAGTCTTGTCCCTAATCTCTTCTCCAGTCTCGTCTCCAACCTCGTCTCTAGTCTCTTCACTAGTCACGTCTTTAGTGAGAGTCTTTCAATTGTGTTTTTCAAACAAAATTCCCTTTGTAGCCATTCTGCAGCCACAAAATCTTGACAATCATCTCAAATACTTCGTTACAACTTCTTGACTTGTTCATTTAGGTAACAAATTGTATTAAGAAATTCATGACATCATCTCATACTTGTATACTATGTATACATAAGAATATTAGACAACCACCACCACCACCAAATGTCGCCAGCATTGTTACAATCAACCACAGCCATCAATAATTCATCTAATGTCCAACTCCCACCACCATCACCACCACCACCACCACCAACCAACTTTCTCTTTTTCATAAACTCGCATGTATGATACAATACAATAAAACTGTGTGTAATGCATAAAAGATGAAGCGTTAAGAGACAAAGCAGACACAAAACCTACTATAGAGGAGTCTTATAGAATCAATAGAAAATAGGAAAAATAACCAGAAACTGTAAGCATACACCATAAGGACTCTTAAGAGACAAACAATAATTCGTTGTAAATATGTATATAAAAAGAGAGACTTTTGAAAAAGTATTTGGAATTGTGGTAGTAGAAATAAACACACGTTTTCTGTTAGACAGAAAACACATACGCATTTTAAAGAAAATAGGATTAACTTGTCATACACAATTGAATTTAATTTTCTATAGGATATATGTAGTAACTTGTGAAACAACCCCCAGACCTCCTCCACAACAAGTAATCATTGCATTCCTTGTTTAAATTAAATATATGTACATTCAGGAGTTTATAATACCACAATTGTCTGTCTAGTCTTTGAGTCTATAAGCATCAACATCAAACATTTTTATTGGGTTTTTGTTGTTGTTTGTTCGTGGTTGTTGTCGTTGTATATTTATTAATGGGGTTATTTTGTGATTGGTTTTATTGCAGTTTTACTACCATCAGAGTCCCTCAACTAAACTTTGTATGTTTGAGTGAATGTATTGCATTTGTAAAGGATCAAGTTGCATGTATCAAGTGTTTTAATAAATGTGCATAAAATGCCTGAATACGTGCATAAATGAAAGGTATACGAGTATGCTAAAAAGAACAGAGCAGAATACTTTTTGGAAACTTTGGGAGAGATTTTGGAACAAAGTACTTTTTTGGAAAAGGTACAGAATTGAAGGAGAAATATATTTAAAAAACATGAATAAATAAATGAACTAAAGAAGACGATATTAAAGACGGGACTAGAGATGATACTTGAGACGAGACTAGAAACGAGACTAAAGAATATACTAAAGATGATACTAGAGATTAGATTTAAGAGAATACTATAGACGAGACTTGAGACGAGACTAGAGACGAGACTAAAGCTAAGGATAGTTACAAGAATAAAAACAAGATTAGAGAAGAGACTAAAGACGAGGATAGTCATAAGAATAAAAACCACAATAGAAACGATACTAGAGATGAGACTGGAGACGAAACTAAAGAATAGACATGAGAGGATACTAAATTCAAGACTAAAAACGAGACTTGAGACGATACAAGAGACGAGACCAGAGAAGAGACTAGAGACGAGACTACAGACGAGGCTAAAAACGAGACTTACGACGAGACTAGAGATGAGACGAAACTAAAGACGAGACTGAAGACGAAACTAAAGAATAGACATGAGAGGATACTAAAGACGAGACTAGGAACAAAACTAGAGATGAGACTAGCCTGGAGACAATACTAGAAGAACGACTAGAGACAAGACTAGCGATGAGTAGAGGTACAAGACTGCGTATATGTAAGTCTATAGTCGAGACTATAAACGTCCCGTTTTACCTTTTTTTAATTAACGCAAATTTGTAATAAAAAATTGCTTCCTGAAATTTTGCTAAAGAATTTCTCTCTAAAAATAGTTTCTTTACAAAAATGTTTTACTCCGTTTGAATTGTTTTTCTGAAAAAGTACTTCCAATTGCTTAAAAATGGTACCATTTATCACAACTCTAATGTTTTCGATCACTCACATACATTTGCATTTTAAAATAACGTTAGTTTCAAGTTAACATTCCCTGCAGGGTAAAAAAAAGTAAAATGGCCCTACACAGAAAGCTTGAATGGAAAGACTAGGACTTACCAAACCATTGGCAAACGTTCTAATTGGCTAATTTTTCAATTAACAATGGTGTAATTGATCTGATATTAGTCAGTCTGTTAATCTGTCCAGAGGAAAATACCAATACCTACAGGACTATTTTATCTGTACATTTCAGAGAGACTTTAAACGAGACTAGGCTAGAGACAAGATTATAGAAGAAACTACAGACTAGACTTTTTTTTAATGGCCGTAGTGATAGTGCACCATCATCTAGTGGTCCTACGCAGAAACCACCATCCCGGTTCACGTACTGCTCAGCTGTGTCATCATTGTCCTAATACCCCGTCCAACGTCATTTGTATGAGATTATGGGGTCGGCATATGTATTTGTTGCCATTCGATTCCCGCCAATGACTCTGGGTGTTTTCTGCAGATAAGCCAAAAATCACAAAAAAAAGTCTTACCTATGGCTCGTTTATGGAAAATATTCAAGGAGATTGGATTCTGCCGCTTGTTCAGCAAGATGTCGTTCAAATGTTGCTGTTGATCATGGTGCAGGTTCATCAATTCCGCTTCCACTCTATGGTAAAGCTAAAGACCAAGAAAAAAATCAATTTACTTTTGGTTCTCAGTTGTATATACAAGGTAACATTGTCTGCTGCCAGATTTTTGCCGGCAACATCATTGGACTATTGTTTATTGAAAATAAGATTGGTCAATCAGTGTCTGGTACTGGTATTAAATGATAATAGAGTTTTTTAAACTTAATTTGGTGCAGTCCATGAGAGAATTTAACTACTCTTCTCATCTTTGTGACGTTCATTCAGGTCTAATTCTAGTCTCTTTTCTTGTCTCATCTATTGATGAGTCTATAAAGGAGACTATAAACGAGATTCGTCTAAAGACTACATAGGAAACCAAGTCGATAGGATGACATGTGATGTTCGTCAAGAGTCCGTGACAAAATTTAACTACTCGTCTCATTTTGGTGACGTTCATTCAGATCTAATTCTAGTCTCTCTTTTTATCTCATCTATAGATGAGTCTATAACGATAAACAAGACTCGTCTAAAGACTACATAGGAAACCAAAGTCAGTAGTCACGTCTTCAATGTCCAAATTGGTGTCAATTATATTCATGTCTATAATCTCATCTGCATGATACTGTTTATATAGCGTTCTGGTATAATTCCACATACCAGGCAACGGTTAGAGCAACTCAATAATTGCACGAGAGAGACATAGCCCTTCATATATCGGAATTGTCGCTTTTAATCGATTATTTTCATGAGGTTATTTAAAGTCAAACGTATATGTTAAGAAGCATATCCATCGCAACCATCGGCTCATTGAGAGAGCAAACTCCAAACTGAGTCAACAAAATTAAGCCACATTTAAGCGAAATGGTCATGGATGATATTGACAAATGAGAGTGTATATTTCCAAAAAATTGATGGGAGCAAATGAACTCCCCTCAGTAGCACCGACGTGAATTTCGGGAAACGCATAAGAAATTATAGAAGGCCCTTAATTCTTATGGCCACCTTATGTTTCTGTCACTCTAAGTTCTCTCAGTAGCTGCACAAACACACACAAAAAACCCGGAGTTGGAGAGTTCTGCATAGAAGCATTTGAGTTTGTGTGACTGTAAGTGCTGCAGTGTATGTTGGAGTATAATTCATGATATGACAAGTGTAATGCATAAAATTGCATGCCATTGGGGAAACATTTATCATCTGCATCACTTTGTTATAGAAGTAGTAGTTTTTCCTCTACATCTGCGTGTTTTTTTTTTGCTGCTGCAACCTTTTCCTCAAACTTTTTGTATTGAATGATGTTTTATGTTTGTCTATGAGTGCTTCTTAATATGAGAGTCTATATAAGGATAATTTGTCAAAATTATATTGCTATGTATGTATGTGCAAAAAATCATATAGTTTAATCTTATAAATGAAGAGTAAGAGATACTTGTCCAGTTTTTTCTAGCTGGAGTGTAAGTGATTGACTGTTTGAAGTTAAAACAGGAAAAAGGAGTTGGTGTATTATGTTAATAAGGAAAAGTAAAGGAATATAAGGCTAAGGGATGTCAATTTATGTTAGAGAGATTGTAAAGGAGTCCTCTGAGGAGATTTGAAAACTTTACCTTGGAAATTTGTATGAAATTTGTTTCCAATATGGTTTGTTTAAGCTCTTTAAAACACCAAATTTTGTAACATTTATCTGTTTATAAAAAACTTTATTTAACAAAAAACAATATTCAAAATAAATTTATAAAATTCTTTAATAATTTTTTTACTCTGTCATTTGTGAATTCTGAAAATCTTTAAGTCTCTAGTATTTTAAATATTGCAGGATTTAGTGAAACATTTACGTCTTAAAAGATACCAAGAAAGCTTTTATGCTTTTTCTCCTTCTTCTTCAATTTAAACCGCCATTTCACTTTGTGCAGCAAGTCCTTCGTCAGTTGGTTCTTCAGAAATTTCCTGGGAATTATCTTGATTATCTCCTTGTGAATTTGATTCAGACTCTTCTTCAGGTTCTTCTGCATCTTCTACTTTAACTACATCAATTCCTGCTGATCCTTCATCAGCTTCTTCATCAGATTCTGCTGCATCTGCTCGCATTTTTGTTTCAGCATCTTCTTCGGCTTCTTCTTCATCTATTTCAGGTTGACCTCCAGCCTCGGCATGCTTGCTTCCATCTTCCTCTAGTTCATTTTTTTCTGCTTTATTTTCTTGCGCCTGACTTTTATGTTCCATTTGTTCTTCATCTTGAAATCTTTGTTCCTTGGGTTTTGGTTGTAGATCTCGTGCCTCTTCAGCATCTTCTTCATCTCCTCTAGCTTGACCTTCAGCCTCGTCATGCTTGCTTCCATCTTCCTCTAGTTCATTTTCTTCTGCTTTATTTTCTTGCGGCTGACTTTTATGTTCCATCTGTTCTTCATCTTGAAATCTTTGTTCCTTGGGTTTTGGTTGTTGATCTCCTGCCTCTTCAGCATCTTCTTCATCTCCTCTAGCTTGACCTTCAGCCTCGTCATGCTTGCTTCCATCTTCCTCTAGTTCATTTTCTTCTGCTTCATTTTCTTGCGGCTGACTTTTATGTTCCATTTGTTCTTCATCTTGAAATATTTGTTCCTTGGGGTTTGGTTGTTGATCTCCTGCCTCTTCAGCATCTTCTTCATCTCCTTTAGCTTGGCCGCCAGCCTCGTCATCAGTACTTCCTTCTTCCTCTCTTTCTTTTTCACTTTCTTCTGCCTCATTTTCTTGTGGTTGACTTTCATGTTCCTTTTGTTCTTCATCTTGAAGTCTTTGTTTCTTGGATTTTGGTTGTTGATCTCCTGCCTCTTCAGTATCTTTTTCATCGTCTAGAGCAATATCTCCTTTAGGGGTTTCTTCCTCCTCTTCATCGTTTTTAGATTCAGGTTCAGCTTCATCAGCGGCTTCTTCGTCATTTCCATTCTTACCATCAGCTCCTTCTGCCTCACTTTGAACCTTAGCTGCAGCACTAAGTTGGTTTTCATTGTGTATGCCATCTTCATTTTCAGATCTTTCTTCAGCCTGTAGCTGTGCAGTTTCATCGTCTTCAGCTTCTGCTTCTTTAATAGCAGTTATAATGACTTTAACTACCTCAACGACTACTCCATCGTTTTCTGCATCCTCATCTTCTGCACCAGCATCCTCTGCAGTTCCGCCACTTTGTGTTTCACCTGCTCCAGCACCAAATCCTCCTGCTGCTCCTCCTGCACTTTCACCAGCTACCTTTGCAATTTCGCAAACTTTTGTTCCAGCACCAAATCCTAATCCACATACTTTAAGGCTTTCAACTCCTACACTTACACCAACTTTCTCAGCATCAGCCTCTTCCTTCTCTTCTCCTCCCTTGTGTTTTGCACCTACTTTTACTGAAATCTGATGATTGCTGCCTTCAACTTGACTCATGCCAGCAGGACTTTTATTAGACAAACTGGCCGATTGTGCCTTCTGTAGAGTCACTATAAGTGTAAAGAGTTTTTGAAAATTATTGCTAAACAAATTTTTAAGGAATTGTTTGCATGCCTTTACCTGCCAGTGCAAAAAATGCTACAATTATGTATGAACGCATTCTGTTAAATGATGGTCTGGGTTTTCTTTGAACTCGTAAACGTTTGTTATACATTTTTTTAATTATTTGGTATTTTATAAGCATTTTATTTGCAATTACACTAGGTGAACTGGTTTACTTTTGTGGCCATAAAGTCACGTAATTAAATTATTATTTTTGAATTTTTTTGTAGGAATTTTAATTGATTAAAAAAGTATTCTTTTGTTGCAAATGTAATTGATTAATATGGTGAATGGAATGTTGTGTGCTTTTTATTTTGTGTTTGTTTGATGAGAAGATGTGTGAAATTGTTGAGAAATTTTGCGGGTAATGTAATTGTGCACAATGGGGAAGAGAGTAAAAAAATGCATTACGTTCTTTTAAACTTAAGATTTTTAAAATACAAACTTAGCTTGGTATTGCCAGCATAAATTATGAACCACATACTAGATGCTCTTCTCTAATGACTGGATGGACACTTATTTATAAATTAATTGGGCATTTGCAATCTATGCGCTCTTTGTAAAGCAAGAATAATTTATTTAACTTCATTATCTACAAAATATGCCTGTATGTTCTAAGTAAACTGGCCTCATTACCTACTAGATTACCTAGTGATGATTAGGTGATAGCTCTACCATCAAATAGCTTTTCCAGTGAATAAACAGTTTTTAATAAATTAAGTTAACTGTTATTTTAGTGTCCATCCAGTTTTTTTTTTTTTTTTTTGCAATAGAAGTAACACTCAGATAATTAATATCCCTACAAGAACAATAACAGTCATTTGATGCATCATCTAATGGGTATTGCTGATGGGTTTATACATCAGTAGTTCCCATCAGTTTATTAAGGGCATTATGCATTATGAAAAACTTGATGTAAACATTCGTGTGCGTGTGATTCTTTTTCTCTTTCCAACTTGTGAACTTCGTGAACTAGTGAAACATATATTTGAACTGCTCACTCCGCAGTATTTTACTAATCAGTACTGATGTAAATATCGTCAGAGCTGATTAATCGGCACTGATGTACAAACCAGTCAGGTACCCTTGGTTCACCAGTATATTGGCTTGCTTTATTTATTTATTCATTTATTTGTAATATTAAGCTTTAACATAAAAAAATACGATTAACACAAAAAAAGAAAGAGATTGTATTGCAAATCATAACATTATACTTACATTCTCTTTGACTTTTTTGAGCCAGTCTTCGAGGACTTTCTAGCCTTCCAAAATGGCCTCCTGGCCTTTCAATATTTTTTCCAAAGTTGCAAGTATTCCTAAAGTGGCATAAATTATGTTTGATCAAGTACGGCTTATTTATTTAGTTAATTAACTTAATTAACTTTGTTTTTTTTTTCTGGCTCCGAATATGTAGTTCTAAAAAAAAAACATAAATAAACAATTTTCAATTTGACAATTTAATACCACTATGAGGGGATTTACAAAAATTGGTATGACATTTACATGTTAAACAGCAAAAAAATGCAACCCTGTACTATGCAATTTTACATGCAGTTGTCTTATTAATTTTTAGCCTGTATTAATCAGTGTTGCCATTATAGCTTCTATTAATACTGTTTTTCCCTATTACAAAGCTTATCTGGAAAACTCAATTAAATTAATGTACCCTAATTTATTTGTGTATGTTTAATAAATTTTATTATTATAGTTATCCGTATCATTGAAATTGTATAGCCATTAATATTGTTAACATGGTTCCATTAACTATTTATTGTTGCTTTTGCTGTTGTTGTTCATGATTAGTTTTTAATCTTAACTAATTACGCCCTAAAGCAACAAAAACTAAATTTTCTACAATACATACGAACATAAAATACATAACACATAATCTAAACAAATACACGCACAAAACTCGTTAAAATTTTCTTAATAAGTTTCTAAACTCACGACTGATGATGGGTTTATTGCACACATACATCTTTACATATAATTATTGTGTGTGTGAGTTACTCACACATATAAAATTATAGTATAAATAAAAAATAATTTGAAGAGTAAGTGTTTGAGGAAGATAAAGTTAGAATTTGCTGCATTGATATTATTTGCAGGAGGTTGGTGTGAAGAGTTAAGAACTTTTAGCAATTTTTTTTTTTGAAAAATTAGTAAAAACCACAAAAATTACTTCTTTATAAAAAGTACCAAAAAAGTACTTTTTGAAAATATGTTAAAATTAGGTTTAATGAATTAAATTTTTAGGCAAATATTTAGAAAAAAATAAGTAAAAAACAAAAAAGTACTTTTTTTAAATAGTATGTACCAAAAAAAGTACCAAAAATTTATTTTTAAATAAATAGTATATTTTCAGTTTGCTCTTAAAAACTACATAAAGAAACAAAAAAGTACTTTTTCTTAGAAAGGATACAAAAATAAGTACTAAAATACTTTTTGTATCTACACAAATTTTAATTTTAACTGAATAAAATTTTTTGTTTTCAAATCTTTTAAAATAATGAGCAAATATTACATTTTGCGCACATAAAATCAAATTTTAGCCATATACTTGAAAAACTGTAGAATAAAATATAATAAGTACTTTTTCATAAATGGTAACAAAAAAAGAACTAAAGTACTTTTAGAAAAGACGGTATATTTTGACTGAATAACATATTTTTTGATTCAAGTCTTTTAAAATCTGTATGAAAAGTACAGAGAGTACTTCTTATAAAATAGTACCAAAAAATGTACTAAAGTACTTTTTGAGAAAATATAACCTTTTGAGTACATAAAATCCAATTTATTGGCTTATATTTTAAAAACCGTGAAATAAAATACAAAAAGTACTTTTTGATAAAGGGTAACAAAAAAAATACTAAGTACTTATTGTAAAGATGGTACATTTGGGCTAAATAAAATATTTTTTTATGCAAACCTTTCAAAATCAAAAATACAAAAAGTACTTTTGAAATAGTACGAAAACAACACTGTGTAAAACACAGTAAAAAATTTGTATTTAAAATACACCTTCTGGCATGTTTTTAAAATTTAAGAATAGAAAATAAAACGTTTTTTTTTTAATGGTACCAAAATAAGTCCTATAATATCGATGGTAAATTTTGTCCACATAAAATACCTCTTTAAGCTAGTCTTTTTTTTAAAGCAATATGAAAAAAACCAAAATACTTTTTACTAGTACTTTTGGTAAAGTACTACGAAAAATGTACTTTACCAAAATATGACCTTTTTGGAGCAATTGGTATATTGACACTTTAAAATAAATTTTTTCCATAAACTTTAAAAACTAAATAAAGAAACACAAACAGTACTTTTTTTAAAATATTATTAAAAAATACTAAAGTACTTTTTGAGAATAAAGTACATTTTCGTTTAACATAATTATATTTATACAAATCATTTAAAATTTATCAAAAAAAAAAAAAATAATTTTAAAAATAATATATAATTATTTTTTTATATAGTACCAAAAAAAAGTACAAAAGAACTTTTTTAAAATAAACAACTTTTTGTTTCAAAAATTAAAACATGTAATAAATATTTTTAAAATAAAGTAAAAAATAATAAAAGGTATTTTTTTTTAATAGTACCAAAAAAGGTACCAAAGTACTTTTCGAAAATAAACAATATTTTGTCTCTAAAAATTCAAATTTTGAATAAATTCTTTCAAAATAAAGTAAAAGTTTTTTTTTTATATATGTAGTACCAAATAAATAAAATGTTGGTTCCAAAAATTAAATTTTTTTAACAATTTCTTTCAAAATAAGATAAATTTGAACAAAAAGTAGTTTTTTAAAAATGAGAATATTGTACATTTGGACTCAACAAAATAAAGATTTATGCAAATCTTTCAATTTTTACGTACGTACTTTTTTTAAAAACTACACTAAAAGAACGAAAGTAGCCAAAAAGTACTTTTTAAAATTGCGTGAGGTTTGAGCATAAAAATAAGGTGGTCCCGCATATGTTAAAAATTTAATTTTTCAAAATAAAGTGAATTTGAGAGAAAAGAACTTTTCTGAAATATTTCCAAAAAAAAGTACCAAAGTACTTTTTGAAAATGTTGCATTATTTCCGTTCAATGGAAAGCAAATTTTTGGAAAGTACTTTAAAAACAAAACAAAAAGTACTTTTTTAGGTTAAAGTTTGCTTAATTTATCACACCTCCCTCCCTCATTTAATACAAACTTGTGATTCATTTATAAGTTTCTAAAAGTCTGCTCTAAACATAAGTCTAATGATTGCTTGGCTTTCTCTGCGTGTCAGTGTATGTATGTGTTTGTGTATGTCTCTTTAAATAAACATTTTCTATCCATGGAAATATTTTTAGAATTTATTTAGATGAAACCTAAACAAAAATATAAATTTCATTTATTTTCTTTAGAAATATAAGCTAATATAGATAAATTTTCATTAAGTTTTCCCAAAACTAACACACATGCACCAGCCTCCCCTAACATCCCTTTGAAATACTAACAAAAATACATATGTACATTTGACACATGTCTAAAATGAAATAATATCAAAGAAATAAATGTTGAGAAAAGTGATAATTAGATAAGTTTAAATAAAAAAAGTTTAGTATTTGATAAAATTACTTTAACAATGAAAGGTTTGCCATTTGGGAAAACAAAAATTCTTTAAATTTGAGCGTTTCTATAGATATTAACAGGAGTGTTACAATAAAGAAATTGTGTTGCCTACTTTAAGGATGTAAATTAAATTATTTTATTAGGATTAATACGTAAGAGCAAAGTTTGAGTTTTTATTTTAACAATATTTATTAATTATTTAAATTAATGTTTAATACTTTAAAAAGCTTATCACCTCTATTAATAAATAACATTAATTTATTAATACTTTATTTAATAAAATATCTAAATTATTTTAGTTTTAATTTCTGGCTACTCTGGACGCCCTTATTTTTTTGCTCAAATCTCACGCAATTTCTCAGTATATTTATTGTAGATATTTAGCAAAAATATTTCTTAAATGCGGAAATCACAATACAACAATAATGTTAAAATGAAATAAAACCAATATTTAGTTTAGCAGTAAAACGTGACCAAAACGTGATAAAGACCATTTGCCAGCAAACGTAAAATTAGAAAACGATATTGCAAGTAATTAAAAAAAGCGAGAAGAAAAATACTAAAGACAGCCAAGAAAACTATAAATACAATAAACGTTAAATAAATAGAAAATAAATTGTAGCAACGTCAGCAATTACGGTTCCAAGTCAATGACCGTACGAGAATTCTACTGCTGGCTGGAGTTTTGTGTTTTTCAATTCATTTACAACAAACTGAGGCGTCAACAGCAACAGTTGTGAAAAAAGCTATTTTATAAATACTGGTGTTAAATAACAATGAAATTGTTAATTGTTTTTATAATGGCTTTGGCATGTGGTATGTATGAGTTAGCAAAAAAATAAGTCAAATACATTGAATAATAATTTAAGTCTTAAATTGAAAAATTAGCTAAATAAACTGGGAAAGGAACACAAACAGTAATTTAAGGCAATTTTACAGTTTTAAAATTCAATACAGTCTATTTGTCAATCAAGTTTTTAAAAGCCTTATAAAAGTTAAAAAAAAGTACTTTTTTCAAAGAGTACTTAAAATACATAAAAGTACTTTTTGCAAATAATTAACTTATATGTTTTAAAAAATTAAAAAAAAAACTTACAAAATGTACTTTTATCAGATTTTGCACTTTAACGCAGTAAAATCTGTTTTTTTAAATGTTTAAAACAAAAATTAAAAAAAAAACTTACAAGAACTGATTTTTTGAAAATATTACCGAAAAAGTACTTTCTAAAAGCACAACAGATTTTATTGCAATAACATATTTCTCTCTATATTATTTTCAAATTGAAAAAAAACATAAGAAAAAGTAGGCTTTTAAAAAACTTACAAGAAAAGTACCAATTTACTTTATTGCTAATATTAAAAATGTTTCCAAAAAAACTTAAAATTTTGCAATTTTACACAAAAAAAAAAAAAACAAAAAGTACTTTTTGTTTTGATTAGCACAAAAAAAGTACCAATGTACTTTTTGAAAATGTGGTGCAATTTTGTGATGTCAATAATTTTTTGATAAATTTATGATAATCTTTACAAAAACAAAACTAGTAATTTTCTGAAAATCGTACAAAAAACGTACTTTTTTTAAACAAATTAGGCCTCAAAAAATATAAAGGCACTTTTTGAAAATATGTTGTAATTTTGTGATGTGAATTAAATTTATTATATTTTTTTAACAATCTTTACACAAACAATAAAAGTACTTTTTTGAAAATAGTACCAAAAAAGTATTAAGATACTATTTCAAAATATGTTGCAATTTTGAGTTATGAATTAATTTTTTTTTAATTGCTGATAATTTTAAAAAAAGGAATAAAAGTACTTTTTTGAAAATAATACTCAAAAAGGTACTAAGGTACTTTTTGAAAATTTGGTGTATGGTATGAAATTTATTGATAATCTTTCGAAAAACAATAAAAGTACTTTTTTGAAAATAGTAGTACCAAGGTACATTTTTAAAATGTGTTTAAATTTTGTTGATATGAATTACATTTCTTATTAATTTATGAAAAGTACATTTCTGAAAATATGTAGTACCAAAAAAGTACCAAGGTACTTTTTCAAAATATGTTGCAATTTTGTGATATGAATTAATATTTTTATAAATTTATAATAATCTTTAGAAAAAAAAACAATAAAATTACTTTCTTGAAAATAGTACACAAAAAAGTACCAAGGTACTTATTTTAAATATCTTGCAGTTTTTGTGATATGAATATTATAAATTGATATTAATTTCTACAAAAAGTAATAAAAGTACTTTTTTCAAGATAGTACAAAAATGTTGTGATTTGATTTAATTTTTTTTTATAAATTTATAATAATCTGTACAAAAAAACAATAAAAGTACTTTTTTTTAAATTGTACACAAAAAATAGCAAGGTAGTTTTTTAAAATATCTTGCAATTTTGTGATGTTAATTAATTTTTTTATAAATTTATTATAATCTTTAACAAAATATGACAAAAAGTACTTTTTGAAAATAGTACAAACAAATGTACTTTTTAAAACTAACGAACATTTTAGCCAAGAAAAATATGATTTTTGTTAAATTTTTACAAAATAATGCAAAAAGTACCTTTTTAGGAATATTGATTATTTAGTCTCAGTAAAACATTTTTTCATAAATGTTTTAAAACGATGTAAAGAAGAACAAAAAGGTTTAAATATTAAAAGAACCAAACTATTTTTAAAATATTTTAAGAAGTAACTTAGTCAGAAAGCTGACAACATTTTAATGGAGAATCTTAGCTAGGATTCTGACACATTTTCGGCCTAAATGAAATGTAAATTTTTTCGAGAAACACAAAAAGTACTTTTTATCAATAGTATCATAAAGAACTTTATTGAAATATGCAATTTTTTTTCTTGTAATATCACCGAAATGTAAATTTCTTTAAAATATAGCTTAGAAACACAAAAAGTACTTATTCCAAAAAATACCTAAATACTCTTCTAAAATAAGGTACATTTGGACATTTTAACAGCAATAAAATGTAAATTTCTTTGAAATTAAGCAAAAAAACCAAAGAAGTACTTTTTCGAAATAGTACAAAAAAAAGATACAAAAGTATTTTTTTTTTAAATATTGTACCTTTGGAGCTTGTAACATCAACGAAATGTAAATTTATTTAAATTTTAACCGAAATATATAAAAAGTACTTTTTTCAAATAGTACTTAAAAATATATCATAGTACTTTATTAATGATACTTTTTCCCTTGTAACATCAACGAAATGTGAATTTGTTCAAAGTTTAGCAATAAAAACACACTATTCTTTTTTTTAAATATTAGCAAAGCAGGTACCAAAGCACTTTTTTAAAATTTAGTACATTTGGAGAATTTTAATTTATTTATAATTTTAAACAAAAAAACACAAAAAGTTTTTTTTTTTTAAATATTGCCGAAAAAGGTCAAAGTACTTTCTGAAAATATTATACATTTTAACTTTATTCAGTCGACTGTCTGTAAATTTGTTTAAAATTTTAATCAAAAAACACAAAAAGTACTTCTTTTTAAATGGTACCGAAAACAGAAAGAGTCAACTAAATGTAAATTTGTTCAACATTTAGCCTATAAATTTGAATTTATGTTTACCCTTTGCCGTCTTTAAAGCCCACGGCATTTTTCCCAAACTGGTGTTGGAATTCCCCGAGGAAGATGAGGAGGATTTCATTAAAATTCCCAAACTTAATCTATTTCCCAAACCTCTGTTCTTTGAGAAGCTGATCAAGAAAAAAGAAAAGAAATTGGAAAAGCTGGAGGAAAAGCAAGAATCATTGGAAGAGAAACTTTTGGACACAAAACTACCTTTATCTTTACTACCATTAGCACCAACACTTCCAGCACTACCACAAGATGCCTTTGAATTGAAATTGTTGGGTTTTCTGAACGAAAAACCGAAAGCAAAAATTGTTTTTGAGAAATTGGCAGAATTTCAACCGGATCGACAGCCAGCTTGCCGCTGCAAACCATTAGATGACTGTGAATATTTTAGTTAAACAATATTATGTCTAGAAATATTTAAATAAAGTTGTTCTATTATAAAAACCATCTTTTAAATTGCTTTAATATTTAAAGGAGCTTTAGGCTGTATTTTCTGTTTGACATCTCATGTCTAAAACTTTGTAAAAAGTATTGTTTATTTATAGCATAAGTCTCAGGCATATGTTAAGGATCATTTAGACGAATTATTTTATACAACAATTATTTATTTTTTCTCTCTCTCACTCTCTCTCTGGCTACTTTTTTCAGGCGTGTGCCGTTTGTACGGTATTAAAAGGGGGGAGAAAATTACTTAAGTGAAATTGATTGAATTGTAAATTGATTGACGTTTGACAGCCGAAATTGTTTTACGCAAAATTGCGAAAAAGTCAATACTTGAAATAAAAAAAGGAAAGAAATAAAATGGCCAATCAAATAAATTAAAAGGGGGTGGGTTTTTATTTCTGCTGCAATATTGAGGAATTAGTCGTGATGAATTGAAGGTATTGAATGATAATATTGAAAATATTTATTTACATTAAAAGGAACTGTGCATAAGAATAATGGTATCTAGCTTAAAAAATTTTAAAGTGTATAACATACCGCCTGCATTACTAAGAAGTAGTTGTGTAATGACTTTGTTATTTAATTTTATTACTTTTCAGTCATTTGCATTAGCACATTCTTTTTTTTAATATTTATAAAATCTGGATATTTATTCAGCTTTTATGCGAAGAATTTTCTATTTATTCGGGTTTTATTCGAATACTTAACCGTTTAATATTTTGTAAAAAGAAGCTAAATATTAAAATTATTATTTTTATTTTGTTCGTTTATTATTATTTATATTCAGCACGAATTTACTTCTTTGAATTTGATTTTTTTCATAATTATTCTTCAAAAACCAACTTTTAGAAAAATTTTTTCCGAATATGTATTTGGTTTTTTTTTCGAATAATTATTCGGTTATTTTTTATTTAAAAAAAACTATAGAATTAAACTCATAAAATAAAATCATTAAAAAGCTAAACTTTTAGAAAATTTTTTTTAGAATATTCGGTTTTTTATTCGAATAATTATTCGGTTATTTTTTAAAATCTATAGAATTAAAATCCTGAAATATTAGCATTGAAAAACCCAAGTTTTAGAAATTTTTTTTTCCGAATACATAATCGGTTTTTTATTTGGCAATTTTTTATTTAAAAAAACCCTATAGTATTAAAATCATAAAAATATAACAATAAAAACCTTTAGAATTTTTTTTCAAATATTCGGGTTTTTATTCGAATAATTATGCGGGTATTTAAAAAAAATATAGAATTAAAATCGTGAAATATAATCATTAAAAAAACAATTAAAAATTTTTTTTTCCAAATATTCGGTTTTTATTCGAATAATTATACGGTTATTTTTTATTAAAAAAAACTTTAGACTTAAAATTATGAAATATTATCATTGAAAAACAAATTTTTCGAAATTTTTTTGTAATCCTAGAAAAATTTTCAAAAATTAAAGTATTGCATCCAATTAGAGGTCTCTACAAAATATTACAATTTTATTTTTAAAACATAGAAAATCGTACAGAAATGTTAAAAAGCAACGAAAATTACTGAAATGTAAAGAACATTTAAAATCGCAAAGAAATGTTTTAAAACTAATAAAATTAAATAACATTTGAGGCGGGCCAAACTGAAGTAAGTGACTCACATATTTCAAATGTAACGTTTTAAAATTTATAAATTTAGTAACATTTCAGGCAGGCCAGAGTTTCGTATTGAAAATATCAATAATTGAATAAAAGGTCTCATGAAACCGTTAAGAAAATTTTTAAAACTAATTAAATAGAAACGTAAAGAAAAGTTTCAAAACTAATTAAATCAAGACAATTAGAGGCGGGGCCCAGCTTCGTTTTCAAAATATCAACAATTGTAGTAAGAGGCTTCTAAAATCGTAACGAAAAGTTTTGAAACTAATAAAACTGATAAAATTTGAGGCGGGCCAGCCTTTTATTATGAAAATATCCGCAACTGATTCAAATTTCATTAGTAGGGATCTTGGATTTATATGGCCCTCCTGAAAGTTTAGTTTTTTTGATGGCTACTGAAGTGTATTTTCAAATTTCATTAATGAAAGTTTGGGATTTATATGGCCCGCCTGAAAGTTTGGCTTCCATGATAGCTACTGAAGTGTATTTTCAAATTTGGTTAGTGGAGGTCTTAGATTTAACTGGCCCGCCTGAAAGTTTAGCTTTTTTGATGGCTTGTGAAGTTTATTTTAAAAGTTTATTAGTAGATGTTCTAGATTTATGTGCCCCGCCTGAAAATTTGTGTCTTTTAATGGCTATTGAAGTGTATTTTTCGGTTTTTTTTATTCTAATAATTTTCCGTTTTTTATTTGAATAATTAATCTATTACTTTTGAATAATTTTTTTTTTAATTTAGAAATTAAAAAAAAAAATGTTTCTGCATTTTTTCAGTAACTCCATTTTTCAATCGAATAATTATTTGACCATTGGTGTCAATTTGGATAAAAGAATCGATATTTGTATGAGTGGTAGTGGTGGACATTTGTACGGTATCATTTTTAATTTATAATGGTTAAACCTAAAACTTTTCAATACAGTACAAATTTAAGTGATTTTCATATAAATTCACTTAAATTTAATTTCGGAAAACCCTTTAGGGGAATGTTGTAACTTATAAATTTGCGTAAATTTTAAATTTAATTTAAGTTGTTAGTTTGAAACTAATGTGTATTTTTTTTTAGCTTTTGCCATTACTAGAAATTTGACTCGCATCAAAATTGTCAGAGAACCAGACTTAAGAAAATAATTTGCGATTAATCGGTTTTTTATTCAAATAATTATCAGAGTTTTTTTTGTAAAAGTTGTTAGAAATCACTTACTTGCAACATAATTGTCAAAGAACAAGTCTTAAGAAAATAATTTGCGATTAATCGGTTTTTTATTCGAATAATTATCCGAGTTTTTTTTGCAAAAGTTGTTAGAAATCACTTACTTGCAACATAATTGTCAGAGAACAAGTCTTAAGAAAATAATTTGCGATTAATCGGTTTTTTATTTGAATAATTATCCGAGTTTTTTAGCAAAAGTTGTTAGAAATCACTTAACTGTAACATATTTGTCAGAGAACAAGTCCTAAGAAAATAATTAGCGATTAATCGGTTTTTTATTCGAATAATTATCCGAGTTTTTTTTGCAAAAGTTGTTAAAAATCATATCCTTGCATCATAATTATCAGAGAACCATTCTTAAGAAAATAATTTTCGATTAATCGGTTCTTCATTCGAATAATTATCCGGGTTTTTTGTTAAAAAAAATTGGTTATTTGGTTTTTATTATGAAAAACCTGGTTAATTCTAGTGTCAAATAGAATAGAATCGAATTTTTGTTTCTTATAATTTAATTTAAATAATTTAATTTATTAATTCAAAACTTAACAGTGTTCTTGTTTAGAACAGGAACAGGGTAGCTGTCTTTCAATTGCTATTACCACTTTGACAGTTAAATTGTGTATGACATTTCACAACATATGTTAGATTGACATTGAATTTGATAGTTACATTAAAAAATAATAAAACACAATAACAACAATTTGTAAACAAACAAAGAAAAACACTTAAAAACACAGCAATTGAACAAAACAAACATAAAAAAATTCACTTGATTTGATGAACTGTCATTGGAAACTGCAAATCTTTGTGCAGCAAAATAAAGCTTAAACCTTTCTACCTAATTTAACAAAATCAATGGCAATTGCTTCTTTTTTTTAACACATAAACAGCAAAAAACTCTTAGCAAAATAACAGACAACTCCTTGAGGGCATAATACTGTAAACACTATATGGCAAATTCGCACCCCCCTTTTTTTGAAAAAACAATGACTTCTAAATACAATTGACTGAATGAGTGAATGACTGACTGTATTTGTTTTTGGTTTATGTGTTTGTGCAATAACAATTTGTTGTTGATAAATATTGTTGCAACATTAACACCTACCCCTCGGTGCAAAAAAGACCTCTTGCGGCAATTCTGCTCTGCATGTTTGTGCAAATGTCTGTATTTACATTGCAGTGATTAAGAGTTGTTCAATGACTTTTTGGCATATTTTGTGTGTGCGTGATAAAGGTTATTGACTACATATATAATATAAGCAATAGTGTTTGAAAGAAAATTTATGATTTAAATTAAAATAAGTTTTTTTCTGTAACAAATACGAGTGTTATTATATTTGTTTTGTGTTGTAATTTATGTGCAAAATATGTTGTTTTTATTCTAATATTTGTGTTCCCAATAAATCTCTAACCTAACGCTTTACTAACTTGCTCCTGCAAACCAACCCAGCCCCCCACTTCTAGGCCCCCACAAACAACATTTGTTAATCATAAACAAATGTAAATTTTTAGCCTTGAATAATTTGTTAAAACAAATAACGTAACGTAAAATACTAAAGATCAATTCAATTTATATGCAAATTCTTTTAAAGGGATTGGGGCAGAAACGCCTCGTTTACAAGCAGAAAATATTCAAATTAAACCAACACAACAGGTGGCGGCAACAGAAATAAATTTGAGACAAACAAAATTTCCAAATAAATAAATAAATGAAAATATTTTGAAGCTGTAAAATATTTTTCAGCTTTTTAATTAAAATACAAGAAACAAAAGAAATCAATGGTATAAATATGTTTTTAAGAAATAATTCGCAAAAAGTTGAAAAAATAACAGAAATAAAAAAAGGTAATAAAAGGAATAAATATTAACAAATAAGAAACATTAATAAGAAGTTATAGAATAAACAAAAAATCGTTTTAAATTTATAGAAAATAGTTCAAAAAACAAATAAATTATGTAATTTTTTTTTTTGACTTAATTGAGTATTTTGAGATTTTCGATTATGAATTTATAGCTACAAATTTAAAAATTCATAATTGTTAAAATTTATCAAACGTACAAACAAAAATATAATTTTTGGCTCATGTTCAAAAATTCGAACTTAAGTTCGAAAATCTAAAAAACATCTCAAACTATTTTATTATTAAAGAGCTCTAAGAAACAAATGAAATTTTGGGGAAATTTTAATATATTACCAGATTTCTTGATTTTCGAACATATAAATTCACAAGTTATCAATAAGAATTTATAAATTGTATTTTATTTATTAAACTTAATTAATGAAAATATATTTTCATTATAAAAAATCAATTTTTTACGCATTTTGCAACATTTTCGAATATTCGAACTTAAGTTCGAAAATCCACAAAGCATGTCCAAATATTTTATTATTGTTAAGCAAGCCAAAACAAATAAAGATTTTGTGATTTTTTAATTTCAAACATAGAATTTCGTAAGATAATACAAACATTTTAGGAAATTTAAAGTATTTAGCAAACATTTTAAATAAAAATATGAAAACACAAACAAAAAATCTAAATTTGCAACATTTTCGAAATTTCAAAACTAAGTTCGAAAATCTAAAAAAACATAACAAAATATTTTATTATTGTTAAACAACTAAAAACAAATAGAATTTTGAGAATATTCCAACAATTTGTAAGGAATTTTCATTTTCGAACATAGAATTTTGAACGTAATCGAAAAAAATTTAATAATATTGGTTAATTTTTTTGAACTGTAAAAATAAAAATATATTTGTCGCATAAAAGAATCTAATTTCTTTTTAAATTTTGCGACATTTTCGAAAATTCGAATTTAAGTTCGGAAAACCAAAAACAAAAACAACAAAATATTTTATTATTATTAAGCAACTCAAAACAAATAGAATTTTGAGGATATTCCAACAATTTGTATGGAATTTTCATTTTTGAACATAGAATTTCGAAAGTACGTGTAAAAGCTTTTATTAATTTTCTTTATTTTTCAACTTTATTAATAAAATATATATTTTTGTAAAAAAAAAATCAATTTTTTTTTTATTTTGCAACATTTTCGAAAATTCAAACTTAAGTTCGGAAATCTAAACAACATACCAATATAGTTTATTATTGTTAAACATTCCAAAACAAATATAATTTTAGGGAAATTCTAACAATTTCTAAGAAATTTTCATTTTCGAACATAGAATTTTGAACGTAATCGAAAAAAATTTAATAATATTGGTTTATTTTTTTACTTTTATTAATAAAAAATTATATTTTCTAACAAAAAACTAAATCTACAGTATTTTGTATCATTTTCGAAAATTCGAACTTATGTAAGTTCGAAAGTCCAAAAAACATCTCAAACTGATGCGTTATTGCAGCAGAATATAAATGTAATACAGCTTTATATGAAAATTAACATTTTCAATACGAATTTGATTTTCGAACATGGAATTGTAAAAGAAAAAAATTTAATTTTCTAATTTTTTTAATATATGTATGTATTTATATCGAAATTGAATAACATAAATAGCAGTTTTTAGACATGTTCGAAAATTCAAATAAGATTTAAAATTACAAAAAAAAAAATCATTATAAATATGTTAAACAAATATATTAAATAAATTTGAATATTTTAATATTTTCCCATTCAGTTGGTTAAGCTTTAACGTTATTCTAAGTTATTTATTCATATTAGGTAATCTTACTACGTTACAACATTGATTAACATTTCCTCCTTAACATATGCAACAAAGAAAACTAACTATAGTATTTGCAGAAGCTGAACACATTATGCCCTTGTATTTTATGTTAAATAACAAGTGATTGAGTTCCTTTATTAGGAAATTTATACCTACAAATAGTCTTACCCACGCATATGTTAGTACTTGAACATAAGAGAGATATAATTGAGCAGATATAAATAAATGAATGCAGTAAAGTCTATTAATGTGGGACAAATTGAAAAGTAAGTGAAAAAAAACTTGAACTTTTTTTCCTTAAAGAAAAACTAAATCAATCAGTAACTAATTGGGTTTTACAGTTTAGAATCTATTTCAGATTTATCTGCAGTTCTAAGCTTGCTCATATACCCCTCAGTTACTGTAGTTTACCTTTTTTTTTGTCTCTTAACCCAACTCACACATTATTGAAAGTATGTAATACAAAACGAATTAACCCCTTTTGCAGCAGCCAACCACTTCAATAAATTAAAATTTCCGGTGATATTTTTTAACACATAAAAATAATCTTAATAAAGGAAATCTGATACAATAGCTAACATTTGTATGACGATGCTGATGATGATAGAAGGAGAAGAAGGAAGATTTGTAGCAGACCACAGTTATGCAAATTTCTATACGACTCGTGCCGGCAGTATTGATTTTACAATACCACAAAATGTGTACGTTTTTGCATTAATGAAAACGTTATGGTTTTAGTGGTACCAGCAGGTGTGGCAGGCAGCAGCAAGGGTAGGGGTAAGGGTTGCTGTTATATGCTAAAGAAATTTAAGCTTAAGTAGTTTTCAAATAGAATTTGTGCTGCAGATTTTTCTCTATATTTCTTGGGTTGTTTTTTTATATAATATAAAGACTCAAAGTAAATAAAATCAACTTGAAAATCAATAGCAACTTAACAATAAATTCTGGTGCAATTCTCTACTTATTCATGCCTTGACAAAGGACACGTGCCAGACAACAATAGCTTGTCAGAGTTTATGTGAGTGGGTGCGTAAATGTGTGTGTTTGCCTTATAATGCAATATAAAGTCGCGGCAATTATGTTGCAATTGTTAACAAATTTAATTTTTTGCTTTGCTTTTTATCGAGTTTTCTTTTGTTGTGTCAAGTGTTGCTGTAAATTATTGATGGAGCAAATATTTTTATTCCTGATATTTGCACTCATCTATTTTGTAAATATCAGCTAAACCTACAAATAAGTCTAACTAAACGTTTGTAACAGTTACGGACAAATAAATAGGGTCACTTAAAACTATTCAGAATAAAATAGAAACCACAAAAAACGTTTACTGTAAATGTATTTTTTTTATTATTTCATTGCTATACTTATTTATCTTAACTACTAACACTAAAAACTCAAAATAGTTCATTTATATACGAGGTCTGATCAAAAAATAACCGTTACTTTCAATGTTTTCAAAAAGTATTTATTTATTCATCAATAACTATCTTGTCACCTTCAAAGTAATCCCCCTCAGATATAATCGGGAATCATTTTACTTTTGAGAGCATCAATATTTTTTTTTTTTAAATTTTAAAATTGTATGTGAACTATAAGTGACCCTATTTTATTGTCCGTGACTGTATACTTAACAGTCTTCTGTCATTATTTTATAGTAATTTCTCAATGTATGTTGCAATCACAATTGCCTAACACTTTCAGACTCTGGCTAAACTTTATTAGCATATTTATGGTCTTAATAGTTGTAGTTAAAACTTTTTTGTATAACAGCTGAATCGCTTTGTAAACAATTTCTTTTCCAATTTCTAAAGTAGGGCATATCAAAATATATTTCACTTACTTGTCTCTTTCATAGTCCTATTGAAGGGTACCCAGATTCTCAGATTTAAATCCTTTGGAATATAAGATAAAAAAAAAACTTTCTAGACAGCCGCAAAATATGCTAAAGAATTACTTGCGAGTTATGCGACAGAAATTTTTTATTTACTAAAGTAAGGAATATCAAAACATATTTCACTTATTTGTCTCTTTTACAGTCCTATTAAAGGGTGCACAGATTCTCAGATTTAAATTCATTTTGTCTGTTGGAATATAAGAGAAAAAACCTTTCTAAACAGCCGCAAAATATGCTAAAGAAATACTTGCGAGTTATGCGACAGATATTTTTCAATTTCTAAAGTAGGGTATATCAATAGATATTTCACTTATTTATCTTTTTCACAGTCCTATTGAAGGGTAGAGAGATTAAATATTAAAAGAACAAAAAAAAAAAAAAAACTTTCTAGACAACCGCAAAATATGCTAAGGAAATACTTGCCAAAGTTTACTTAAAGTTAGCATAACAAATAACATGCAGTTGGGGTTTATATGCATGACTTAAGCAAGAAAACAAAGTTAATTTGATGAATAATTTCCATAATGAAAACATAAAGAAAGAAAAATCAAAGGCTTTGATTTACATTGAAGAGGAAAGAATAAAGATAGACACAAAACTCCTAAGGCCTACGATTAAAGGTAAAACTGAATTGAAACTAAAATGTAAGTTAATTAATAATGAACTATAACCTAAACTAAAAACTGAAGTAGAATCTTAACCAGCAGCTAAACTATATACTCAATTCAAATATTTCCACTGCTTTTTTAAGGAAAAAATTCTATCAGTCTTTCTGCACAATTTAACAAGTTACAATACATATTAATGGCCATGATTATAGTCATTGCTCATCGCTGTGGCATGTTTGTAGACAATATTATTTAAAACAAAAAGCAAATATTTATATATACACATAAATTATTTAATCTTCTTTAATACAGTCATTGGGCCAAAATCTATAGCCTACCTTGAGGGGTTAGTACATATAATCTATAAACAGAAATAAAATGTGTTTTGTGTTGCTTTTTTTTTTGTTTTAATTAAAATTCCAAACTTTACAATTTTCTATTTAATATACAAAGTAAATTGTTGTCTTATCAAATACATAATAAAAAACTTACCCCCCCACCATAACTAGCAATGCACCTTTAAATAAGGTTTTGTTTAACCTAAATTACTAAACTGTCATTGCCTACTTTTAGTTGTATTTGAATATTATATGAACGTTAAAACTGTAATAAAATAGCAACACTCATAAAAATAAACAAATAAAATTTGGGCAGCAGAGAAATTTATAGGATTTCATTACAGTTTGATTACAGCAACACCTGTGTGTTGTAGCTTTTTTTTGCTCAATAATTTAGGAACTTTTTTTAACTTTGTTCTGAAGTTTATGACCAAATATTTGCCATAAAAATGTTTATAAAATTTATGTTTTTTTCTTATATATAAAAAAAAAATACCTATAAAAATAGAAGAAACAATATAAATTGATTTTTGGTTTCTTTCGTTATTTTACTCCTTTCTTTATGACTTTATGCTTGAAATTGTTTTGTTTTATAATCGTATTGTATTTGTTTGTTAAAAGCCACAAATTGTTTGTGGTTTATTTTTTGCTAATGCTGCTGCCAGTAAGTGCCTGCCGTAAGCAATTTGTTAAACACAAATAAATAAAATGACATTTTTACAAGATTTTACATGTTATTTTTCCTTTCTTTTTCAAAGAATTAAGAATCCCTTTAGAGCTTTGATGAAGAATATATGTATCAAATTTGTTACATTTGTGGAAATATTGTGGTAGCATGTAAATCCATGATTTGGTTTAATGAAAAAGGTCTGTTCAATATAGGGACATAAATATTTTCTTTGAAAATATAGTGACTAAAAAGAAATGTAATGGTGAAACATATTGTTAGTTCCACCAAAAATCCTTTTTCAATTAAATTTCAGTTTAACCTTTTGGTACTTTTTGAAAAATGTTACAAAAATCAAGAAAAACTACTATTTAAATATTTTAATACAAAAAACTTTATTTGTTGACAATTTGGAAAAAAGTACTTTCTTGAAAAATGATAAAAAAAATAAAGAAATCTGGTATTTTAAATAAAAAAAAATTGAAGTACATTTTTGGTACTTTTTGAAGAATTATAAAAAATAAAGAAAAACTACTTTTATAAATATTTAAATACAAAAAACTTGATATTTTGCCGATTTCTAAAAAAGTACTTTTTTGGTACTTTTTCGAAAAACAAATAAAACCTAATGAAATATTGTAATAAACTGTAATAAATTGTTTAAATGTCTTAAAATTAGGCTAAACTTACTTAAAAGCTTTAAAAATCTATTAAAGTAAACAATTTTGAAAAAAGTGCTTTTTAGATACTTTTTCAAAAATCAAAAAAAAAATAAATTTTGTAATAAACTGCAAGGAATTGTTTAAATCCCTTAAAAATAGGCTGAAATTACTTAAAAGCCTTAAAATTCTATTAAAGTAAACAATTTTAAAAAAGTACCTTTTTAGGACTTATTCAAAAAACAAAAAAAAAAAGTAAGTTTTTAGTACTTTTTAAAAAAATTGTAAACCATATTTAAAACCTAGAAATATTTTTATAAATAAAATTAACATAAAAACAGTTTTAAAATTAACAAAAATTTTATAAAAAACACTTTGATTTTATACTTAAAAAACAAAATATAAAAAAGTACCAAGAAGATAATTTTCTGAAACATGCAAGAAATGCATAAAATTTTGTATATTACACC
Organism: Bellardia bayeri; assembly: GCA_950370525.1. Lineage (NCBI taxonomy): Eukaryota > Metazoa > Arthropoda > Insecta > Diptera > Calliphoridae > Bellardia > Bellardia bayeri. Next base: position 5,278,616 of record OX493266.1, on the reverse strand, counting down.
ATAAAATGCAAAAAATAATTTATTTAATTAAATTAAAAAAAAATAAATTTAAATATTTAAATCATATAGATTTTGAAAAAAGTACTTTTTTGGTACTTTGTAAAACCTTAATAAAAATATAGAAAATAAATTAAAAAAAACATGCCAAAATTACTTTATAATTCCAACTAATAATTTAAGAGTATAAATTTTACTCTTAAATGTAGAATATATAAAAAGTACTTTTTTGGTACTTTTAAAATTAAGAAATTTTGAAATTTTACACATTTATATTTAAATACTTAGCCAAAATGAATTCATTTTTCAAAATTCTTGTTTAAAACCCTTAATTTTACACTTAAATAAATATTGAAAAAAAGTACCAACAAGGTACTTTTTAATAAAATTTTAAAAATTAAGAAATCTTGATATTCTATTTATTTATATATAAAAAATAAGCTGAAATTGTTGAACTTTTCAAAAATCTTGTTTAAAATTCTTAAATACAAAATTAAAAAAAAGTACCAAAAAAAGTACTTTTTTAATAAATATTAAAAATAAAGCAAATTTTATATTTTAAGCTGTTTTAAAACAAAAATATAATATTTTTCTATATATGGGAAAAGTACTTTGTTAAAACTAAATAGTTAAAAATTCTAGCATTTTTACCCTTTTCTCCTGCTTTTATTTTCTTTAAAAAAACCTTGATGAATTCCTTTTAATTTGCTTATTGTATTTTTAGTGTATTTGCATTTTTATAGTATTATTTCCCTTCTTTATTTGGCATTTGTGTAGTATCATTTTAGGGGCATCATCAGCAGCCAACGTTGTCATTATAATCCTTTGGGAATTTCAAATACTTATTCTCTGTATTATTCACATTTTGCTACGGTAGCTAAGCTCATGAAAGATTTACAACTAGTACGTTGTTTTTATATATATTTTGTTACTGGTTACTTTTTTATTTATTTATAATTTTTATTTTGGACGAGTGGTATAAAAATAACAACTTTTCAATTTGTGGTTTGCCATGCTTGATTGCTAAGTATTTTTGCTAGTGCTTTATTATTTTTTTTTTTGTTGTTGTTGAAAAAAGTATATTAAAAGCAATATAATGATTTAATCAAAATTCACTCAGAGATAAAGTTATTTTGTGGTCAAATTGGGATTTGCCTCTACATAAAAAAACGAAGATTTAATATACATATACAAAATAAAAGAAGGAAAAAAATATTGCTGAGAACTAGAAAAAGAAAAATAAATTCAATTTATGACAAATTGTTTTCATGTACAACAAATGAAATATTTATAGCAATTCAAGGGCTGGCTTTATGCCTAGAAAATAAAATTTGTATACCAACTTTTGCAAACACAAAATCCAGCCCAAACATATTACTTACTCTTAATAACACAAATGGAACGTCGCAAATCCTTTTCAGAAAAACATTTTCCATATTACTATCCATTAAAAAACTTCAGCCTTTGACAAAAACTATAAATTTTTCTTACTAAATAAAACTACTTTATCATAGTATAGCCTATCTTAAGGCTGTTTATATCTATCTAACTATTTTTTTTTACCAATAATCAATTACTTGCTTTCACATAGCAAGCAACTTGAAAAACTAACTAGAAGCTAAAATAAAAATTAATTAAAAATTGTTTAAAGTCCTGCTGCTTTAGCATATAGCAAAACAAAAATTTCACAAAATTGTTAAGCCTACACAAAAGGAGCTTCGTGGAAACAGTATAATAATGCAACCAAGTTTATATATACTCTTTTTTTTTCTTTAATTTGTGCCTTAACATCAATTGATTTTTAATCTTTGTTATTTTGAAAATTGTGTCTTTGAAAATATTTGAAAAAACTCAATAGCATAGTTTAAGGGATTTCAACATGTCAAAGTAATGTCTGTGTGTGTTTGAGTTTAGAGGAATCTGTGTCATGTGTGTATAATAGAGTTTTTTTGCTAGTGTTGTTTTTTTTGTTAAACTACAGGTATCTGTTTGCAATAAACTATAATAAAATCTAAGAAATGAAAAATGTGTTAATTAAAAAATTTATTGATTCTTCTGGACAAAGTTTACTAAGGATGGTTTTTACTAAGATAGGCTAAAAAAAAATTGGTAAAAGTTAAAGTTAATATGAGCTTTTCGTTAAGTTAAGGCCGTAACAGTCCTAAGTGTTTTTTGAACTTCAATTGTAAATTTCTATATTTTTTTCTTGGACCAGTACTCAGGGCTTGACCCCAACTTATGAAATGCTTTGTTTTGGTACTAGGTTATGGAAAAGAGGATAAGGGGATACAACTTCATAAAATATCAACATTTACTCGCCGTCTTTGTTCAATTATGGATCTTTTTATAAGCTTCATTCATGGTCCTTTATAAGCTTCAATCATGGATCTTTATGTTGTCTTTTATTAGCTTTAATGATGGTCCTTTATAAGCTTCAATGGGGAATCTTTATATTGTCTTTTATTAGATTCACTCATGGTCCTTTATATTGTCTTTTATTAGCTTCAATGATGGCCCTTTTTAAGCTTCAATCTTGGATCTTTATATTGTGTTTTATTAGCTCTACTCATGGTCCTTTATAAGCTTCAATTGTGCATCTTTATGTTGTATTTTATTAGCTTTAATGATGGTCCTTTATAAGCTTCGATCGGAAATCTTTATATTGCCTTTTATTAGCCTCACTCATGGTCCTTAATAGGCTTCAATCGGGGATCTTTATATTGTCTTTTATTAGCTCCACTCATGGTCCTTTATAAGCTTGAATTGTGCATCTTTATGTTGCCTTTTATTACCTTTATAAGTCCTTTATAAGCTTCGATCGGGAATCTTTATATTGCCTTTTATTAGCTTCAATGATGGTCCTTTATATTGTCTTTTATTAGCTTCAATGACGGCCCTTTTTAGGCTTCAATCGTGGATCTTTATATTGTCTTTTATTAGCTCCACTCATGGTCCTTTATAAGCTTCAATTGTGCATCTTTATGTTGTCTTTTATTACCTTTATAAGTCCTTTATAAGCTTCGATCGGGAATCTTTATATTGCCTTTTATTAGCTTCAATGATGGTCCTTTATATTGTCTTTTATTAGTTTCAATGACGGCCCTTTTTAGGCTTCAATCGTGGACCTTTATATTGTCTTTTGTTAGCTCCACTCATGGTCCTTTATAAGCTTCAATTGTGCATCTTCCTATTGTCTTTTATTACCTTCAATCATAGGCCTTTACAGGCTTCAATCGTGGATCTGTATATTGTCTTTTATTAGCTCCACTCATGGTCCTTTATAAGCTTCAATCGGGGATATTTATATTGTCTTTTATTAGCCTCACTCATGGTCCTTTATAAGCTTCAATTGTGCATCTTCATATTGTCTTTTATTACCTTCAATCATGGTCCTTTATAAGCTTCAATCCGGGGTATTTATATTGTCTTATTTAATCTTCATTCATAGTCTTTTATAAACATCAATCGTGAATTTTTATATAGCCAATCGTTTATATTTTTCTTTCCTGCCTTTAACAATTTTTTTACAAAAAGTTTTTACTTTCATTTAAGTTTAATTACAAAAACATGATTGGCCTACATATCAATAAGTTGCAGCATACTTTGAGGCTTTCCCTATTGTAACAAATTGCTTAATAATTCATAATAACAAAACAACATCTTTGCTAGTGCTAAATTTTATTAGAATTTTATATAACTCAACAGCTGCCTATATGTAAGACTCTGAAATATTATAAATTTTATCAAACTAATAACAAAAGTTTTGCTAACCCTCGCCCCAGCTCTCAATTAGACGCCTGTTATAGTTTAACTTGGATATCGTATTTATTTTATTACAATCGAAGTTTTTAGACATAAAATTGTTCCTAATATAATTTGTTTGGAAAGTTTTTTTCGGTTAATTTGTTTAGCCTTTTGCTTGCCCCATTGCTATATTTAGGCAAAGTTTTAGAAAAGCAGACAGACTGCTTTGTGGTCTTCAAAAACTTTTCTGCCAGTGTGTGTCTTTTTTTATGAGTTCATAATGTGTAAAGTTTGGTTTTTCTTATAATTGTGAGTAATATCTATGACAATTAGTTTTTTTTTGTGGTGATGGTGGTTGGTTTAATGATTGGTTATATTTTCAAATATAATATAATAATGATTATTGTCAGATTTTGGTGAGTAGTTAGAGAGTTAATGTTAAGAGTTTTGCAGCATTATAGCAAAGTTATGAGAAATTTTAATAAGTTATTTAAGATTTCTTAAACAAAGGGGCAAATATGAAATATTAAAACAATTATTAGGTTTGTTTTTTTTTTGTAAATAATAATAAAAAATATAATAAATTTAAAATTAAGCTTTAATTGAAACTAATTTGTTTGCTATTACTATCAAATCTAAGCCAATTGAAGTGCTTAGATTACAAATTAGTAGCATGAGTCAAGGGCTTCAATGGTACAAAAACTGCTGCCTGCTTTTAGTCGTTATCATAAAAGAATTTATAATTTAAACAAAAAATACAAACATTTTAAACAAATTCCTTTTTTTTTAATAAACAGAAAAACATTTACTGCTTTATTCATAAAAAATAAAGTAGGTTTGAAGTTTGCTTTTAGACAAAATTTTCATACAAAATTTTCTTAAAGTACATTTGAAGTCTACTTTTTATGAATAAGGGCATTAAAGTTTTCTTTGTAGAATTGTTTTTCTAATTTGAATGAAACCCACTTCATAAAAATGTAAAGTAAAGCCTACTTTAATGGATTTAGTTGATATTCTTAAGAAAACTAATTTTGGTGAGTTTAATTTATAGCAGGAAAATCTATTTGTATAGAAAATGTAAAGAAAAGTTCATTTGTTTTAAAAGAAATTTTCTTAATAACTGGCTTTTGTTTTAAAGCCTGCAAGTAGTAGTAAAAACCCCTTAAGTTAGGCTAATAAATAATTACAAAGAAAAAAAAATTTCAAACTAAGCTTTAATTTAGACTAAATTGTTTTGTTCTAAAGTCTTTAAAGTCGGCTTTATTTTATCTGCTTATTAAAACTAATTGAAGTGGGTTTTATTTAGAAAAATATTTTTTACAAATAAAACTTTAGTTGTTTTTTTTTGTCATTAAAAAAAGGAATTTCTTTAAAATGTTGTTATTTTTGGTTTAAATTACAAATTATTTTATAATATCGACTAAAAGTAGGCAGCAGTTTTTGTATCATTGATGCCCTTGAGTTATGCTAATACTTTTTGCTGCATAATTATTAATAAACTGAAAGCAGGTTTTAGTTATTTTAAGCTGTTAAACAAATTGTCTATTTTTAATGATTTCTCTTTGTTATGTTTTCTCATAAATTCGTCTCTAGTTATTGTTCTGCATGTAAATACGCGATGCTTAAGCTCTACCTTGATAAATTGCAATTATTAGCTAAAGGAAAAAATTGGCAAATCAGTTTGTTTCTTTTTTCCTTGCCTTTATTGTTAAATAGAAACCCATAAATTATTTCAATGTGTTGTTCTTAACAGAAATTATTTTTTCCTTAGACAATTTTTGATTCACTACAGTTTTACTGTTTGTGTAGGACACATTTCTCTGGAAAATCAAAATAAAGCTTTTTATATATCTATACACAAAATGTTTGTATGTTTCCTACAATAGCTACTTGTTTTATTTTATTTTTTTTTGTTCATTTTAAAATTACAATTGCATGGTTTCACGTGCAAAACGTATATTTAAACAATTTACGTGCAGAATATTGTATGGTATGCAAGTCAAGGAACCCAATAGCATATTGTATTATTCGACTAAAGAAAAACGGAGAAGAGTAGAGGACCACAGGGTTTAACATGAAATGGAAATTATTACATTTAAAATAAAATGGAAATGAAAGGTATTTTAAGTAACACAACAGCGCTATACAAAAAAAAACAAACATTGAAAAATATTTTCTTAAAAGATCCTCCGTACCGACTTTTTTTTAAAAACGAAATCAACAGCTTTCACTTAAATGTTACAGGCAACCACGGAAACCCATTGGATAACTGGATAACTCAACTAACACCACCCTAGGAGTGTTTTTTTTGTCCCGACTATAGACAGGACGTTCTGTTTTTGTTGAACGTAGTGATAGCACGCTATCAACTAGTGGCTCCTCCTAATTATCCACTCCAGTAGATACCTCAACTACCACTACCCTGGGCATTTCATCAGGACGGGTAGTTTCTTTTTTTTAGTCCCGACTATAGACAGGACAGGACTATCAACTAGTGGCACCACTTATAGTTACCCGCTCTAGTGGATAACTCACCTAACATCACCCTGGGGCTAGTGCGGCATTTTATCATTACGGGGAGTTTTTTTTTTAGTCCCGACTATAGACAGGACTTTCGTTTTTGTTGAACGTAGTGATAGCGCGCTATCAACTAGTAGCTCCACTCCTAATTATCCACTTCGGTAGAGACCTCAACTGTCACCACCATAGGACTACTGCAGCATTTTATCAGGACCGTTTTTTTTTGCTTGCACCAGCACTCAGGGGACGACACCAACTTATGCAATGCATTGCGTTGTAACTAGGAAAATAGGTTATAAGAGGGACGATAGAGGTGTTTGTGAACATTTGATTTGAATTTTCCTATATTGAAAGTGGCAGGGAATACTTCTGCTGTTAGTTTATTTCACATACGAACAGTATTGCTAAAGAACAAATTAGTGTAGTAGTGTTGAGCGATCCACTATCCAGTCGACCATGAATGGATGGGCCCTGACTGAAGAACGTGTATTACGTGAAAAACAACGTGTTTCAGGAACAGGTTCGCTAATTTCAGCAAAACACATTCCATTATAGTATCAATAGAACAGTGAAACATAACCAACATTGCGAGGATGCTCCAATGAATCAATAGAGTTGGATACCCTACAGTCACCGATAAGCATATTCGACCTCTCCTGTACGTGGTCGAGTAACTCCAAAATAGACTTCGAAGCACCGGCCCATACATTAGAGTTGTATTTAATTTTCGGTCCAATATAGGTGGTGAAAATGGTAAGGAGATCAGATGGTAAAGCACCAAGTCATTTGAACGCTTCTTTTGACACTTGAGCGGACATCACACTCGATTCTCATGCCTAGAACGTGATACTCGATTCCTTATTATTTACACCGCCCATAAAAACAGATGAAGCAACATGATTGTTTTAAGATCTTGGCTCAGCGTATTATTCATATTTTGAAAAATTTTCCCAATCTCCAAAGGGTTTGGTGTATGGTTAAATGAGTATGAACGCCAAATGTTGCTATCATCTGCAAAAGAATAGATAGGGTTTGAAGTTTGACATAGAAGGTCATTTATAAAAATGAGAAATTAAGTAGGAGAAAGAACGGAGCCTAGCGGTACCTCTGAATTAACCTTGAACTCGTCTGATGAGATCCCATCTATAACAACTCGTATAGTGCGATTTCTTAGGAAACTTGATATAAATCGAGAGAAATTATCACCGACACCAAAAGCAATGACTTTCGATAAGAGAGCACTATGCCAGACTCTGTAGAACACCTTAGAAATATTTAGAGCCACCAGTTTACTTTCGCCAAAACGATGTATAGAACGACACCATTTTTCCGATAGTAAGGCTAGTAAGTTACCCGTAGAGCGTCCTCTACGGAAGCCGTAATGGCGGTCGCTAAGTAAATGGTTGAACTCTAGATATTTCACAAGATGGTAATTGACCATACTTTCCATAACTTTCAAAAGTGCAGAACAAATTGCTATTGAGCGATAATTCTCAGAGTTGGTAGCCTCTAACTTTTTAGGAATCAGCGTTACATTAGCAACCTTCCAACACAAATTTTCCGGCACGGTATAAGGTGCTGAAAAAGTTAGCTAGTGGACGAGCTAGCGTCGAAGAACACTGCTTCAAGACCAGTGCTGGTATACCAACTGGCCCAGTACACTTATTTATGTTAAGATCCGCTAAAATCCTTTTAACTGTGTGCGTGCGAAAGAATATACTCGTATTTGGCATAGTTACTGATGCTCTTTAGATCACGTTTAGTGGTTGATTGCTTTCCGGCAAGTTTGATCAACTAGTGGCACCACTTCTAGTTACCTGGTCTAGTAGATAAATCATCTCACAATAAAAAAAGACCCAGGCTACTTCAGCATTCTTTTTTTTTTTGTTCCGACTATTGACAGAACTATAGACAAGACTATACCCGAGCCCCCAGAAAGGACTATAGGCCAGACTATAATTTTTTTTGTATAAGTGGGAAAATATGTTTCTATTTGCAAAGAACCATATCACTTGTGGAACACATAACACCTCAACACTTAGTAGGCTCTAGCCATGCCATAAAAAGCTAAGAAAAACCTGCAACACAAACTTCTTCAAAAAACGAGAGAAAAAAACAAACTAGCAAACAAATAAACAGAGAAGTGAACGAAACGAAAATCACATTTATTTACGAACCAATTTCAACTTATTTTGCATGCAAAAATGCACTTCATTGACTTTTTACTATACAACAACAACAACAACAACAACAAAAAGAAATTGCTACTATAACAACGCAACAATACCAGCAACATTTTAAATAACAATAACTACAAATTCAAGCCAGCCAACAACACTTCCGTTTCCTGTACACACCAACAACCTAACTGTCACTCTCTTCCTCTCCCTCTCTCTTTTTGCTTTATTTTTCTAGTACTGTGATTTGTGCAGTTTTTTTTCACAGTCCTTTCTAACAGGCTTTACCTTAAACTATATTTGTATGCTGTCGCTCTGTTGTGTTTTAAACAAATTGTTTATATATTTCTATGTAAACAAAATGTAGTTTTATTTATGGTTTATTTCAGTGTTTTTTTCATTGTTTTGTTTATATTTTCCTTTTAAGTGCACAGAAATTTCTAATAAGCGGATATTTGAAAAATGTTCAATAGGTTTGGAAACAAAAATAGTAAATATCATTGGACAATAGTTGAGAATTTGATTGTGCAAGAAATTGAAAAAAAAAAGTTTTTTTTAACCAAGTAAATGAAAGTAAATAGACTATAGCCTGAACTATAGAGTAGTCTATAGTAAAATCTATAGCTAGAAACACAACCAGGACTATAGTTCTAAGCCCTAATTTTGTTGAATTCAGTCATTTGTTTACATTTAAAGATCTCAGAAACATTTAAAGTGAAATTGATATATAAAGCAAACGTATTGCATTACGTCTGACTTGCAGCCTTTTAAAATAAGTCACTTGTTTACTTTATACGGCCCAGGTAATCTAGCGTGTACACAATTGTCACTTTTTTGTCTCTAAGTAGATACATTGAAATTTGTTGGTATTGCAGTTACGAAACCAGTTATTTTAATCACCAAAAGTAATCTATTGGAGACTTAACAGTAGCTAAAACCACTAGTTCGATATAGTCATATAGAACTGCTGCTTGACTGTCCTGCCACACCACAAAACACTTTATTTTAACCTTTATTCTGTCTACGGCTAATGCCTATGTTTTTGTTGAAATTGTAATATTTTTTTAATTGTCTAGTAAATTGGCTGCAATTTCATGGTTTCAGTAAGAAAATTTGTTAAAGCAATGAATAGGAATGGGATGGCAGACTGACATGAATGAATGTGTAGCTATATAAATGCAAAGAATAAATGAACAAATGTCAGTGTTAAAGTCAAAATGTCATGTCTATGGACGGGACCCTAGTCTTGTCCATAGTCCTGTCTAGAGTCTGGATTATAATTCAGTCTATTGTCGGGATTATAGCCCTGTCTACAGTGTGGATTATAATCCTTTTTACATTATAGATTATAGTCCTGTCGATTGTCTGCACTATAGTCCTGTCTATAGTACTTTATACATTCTAGATTATAGTCCTGTCTATTGTCTGCACTATAGTCCTGTCTACAGTCTGGATTATAGTTCTGTCTACAGTGTGGATTATAATCCTTTCTACATTATAGATTATAGTCCTGTCAATTGTCTACAGTCTACAGTTTGGATTATAGCCCTGTCTACAGTGTGGATTATAATCCTGTCTACATTCTAGATTATAGTCCTGTCTATTGTCTGCACTATAGTCCTGTCTACAGTCTGGATTATAGTTCTGTCTATTGTCGGGATTATAGCCCTGTCTACAGTGCGGATTATAATCCTTTTTACATTATAGATTATAGTCCTGTCTGTTGTCTGCACTATAGTCCTGTCTATAGTACTTTATACATTCTAGATTATAGTTCTGTCTATTATCTGCACTATAGTCCTGTCTACAGTCTGGATTATAGCCCTGTCTACAGTGTGGATTATAATCCTGTCTTCATTCTAGATTATAGTACTGTCTATTGTCTGCACTATAGTCCTGTCCATAGTCTGGGTTATAGTCCTGACTATAGTACTGTCTATTGTCTGCACTATCTACAGCCAGGATTATAATCCTGTCTACACTCTGCACTATAATCCTGTTTACAGTATGGATTATAGTCCTGTCTAGAGTCTGGACTGTAGTCCTGTCTATTGTCGAGACTATAATCTACTTTAGACAAACTTTTCTCCTCTACTAACAAATATTTACAAATATACCAGACACAAATACTAATTTTACCATCTGCTGACCACATTTAATATTCTCAAAATTTTTCCTTATACCCCCAAAACTTTTGGCGCTTTTATTTAACAAAAAGCATTTAAATAAATTTTAATATAGCAATAATTAAAAAACTTTTTAATTAGTGAGCATTTTTGTTATTATGATTTTTATAACAAAAGAACCACCCGCAACAAATGTATGCAAATGTGTTGCATAATGATAAAAATGACATTTTAATTAAAAATGTATTAAAAATATGGCAAACAAACGAACAACAACAACGACATTAATGATTAATTTATGATTATTTGTTTTCAGGTTTTTTTTTCTGGACAAAGGAAAAGAATATGTGCAATGTAACATAATTATATAACTTAATTATCATTTGTAGGCATGTGAGAGACCAATACATATTTAAATAACAATAATGATTGAAAGCAAAAATAGAGAGAATGAATAAATAATAATAAACATTGAAGAGAGTTGCAGTGATAGATTAGACTCCAATACAGACTAGACTGGTCTATTTTAATGATTTGTTAAACGTAATAGTCAATAACTTGGTCTTGGTCAACCTGTCTTAATTTTTAAATTTCTTTAAAAAAATATTGCAGAATTTAAATATAGTTTTTAAATTTTTATTAAATCCTGTTTCATTTAACTTAAATCCATTTACTTATTACTTTCACTCTTTTTAGGTTTCATACCTGCAACAATACGTTTCATATAATTTGAATGTTTCTTTTCTTGTATAATAAACTACTCGATTAACTCTTTCTTTTTTACTTCCGACAATTGTGTTTATAATGAAATTGAGCTGTTTCAATTACTCTCTAAACACTTGTAATACTTCTCAATATAATTCTATATAATTTTTCCATTGCATGCTGATTGTATTGTTGCAGGAGCACACACACATACAAGTTATTGGCAACATTTTTACTTTCTACAGCTTCTTTTTTATTGTAGCACATTATTTGTAGTAATTCATTTGGTTAAAAGCTATTTTCTTTCTTTCATTCATTCATTCTCGTTTCTAAAACGTTTTCATTACATACATATATCAAACATTTTCCAGCTGACATTCGTTCATTTATTTCTTAGCATTTAGTTACACATTTGTGTTTTCATTAATGTCAGCCTGCCATTTCATTCACAATCATTGCTTTAAGGTTTTTCGTAATACAACCATGAAATTGTAGCCAATTTACTAGACAATTAGAAAAATATCACAACTTCAACGAAAACTTAGGCAGCAGCAGTAGACAGGATAAAGGAAAAAACGAAAGTGTTTTATGGTGGAGTAGGACAGTCAAGCAGCAATTCTGCAATACTGTTTTCAGCAAGTGATTTTAGCTACAGTTATGACTCTAATCTAAACTTCTGATGCTTAAAATAACTGGTTTCTTAAGTTCAGTACTAAAAAATTAATATGGCTACACTATAGATTACCTAGAGACAATAAAGTGACAATTGTCTACACGATAGATTGCCAGGGATGTATAAAGTATCCAAATGACTGCTATTATTATTAAAATATAGGCCGACTTATCACAATTTGTTTACTCTGCTCACCAAGCAGTACAAAAAATTAATATAGCTACACTCTACATTACCTAGAGACAGTAAAGTGACAATTGTCTACAAGCTAGATTAGCTAAGATGTATAAAGTAACCAAATTACTTACTTTATATAGAATCTAGGCAGATTTATAGCATAGCATTTACCTTGTAGATTCCGCAGTACAAAGAAATTTAATGTGGCTACTCTTTACATTACCCAGAGACAATAAAGTGACAGTTGTGTAATCGCTATATTACCTAAGATGTATAAAGTAACCAAATAACTTCTTTTCAATTGCTGTAAGGCAGATTTATTGCAATTCTTTTATTCTGAATATCCAGATGAATATGTCTACACTCTAGATTACCTAGAGACAATAAAGTGACAATTGTCTACAGGGTAGATTAACTGGGATGTAAAAAGTAAACAAATTACTTACTTTATATGCATTGCATTTACTTTGCAGATTCCGCAGTACAAAGAAATTGAATGTGGCTACTCTTTACATTACCCAGAGACAATTAAGTGATAGTTGAGTAATCGCTATATTACCTAACATATATAAAGTGACCAAATAGCTTCTTTTAAATTGCTGTAAGGCAGATTTATTGCAATTTTTTTCTTCTGAATATCTAGATGAATATGGCTACTCTCTCACATTACTCAGAGACAATAAAGTGGCAATTGTCTACAGGGTAGATTAACTGGAATGTAAAAAGTAAACAAATGGCAGCTCTTATATAAACTGTAGGAATATTTATTAAAATTTGTTTCCCTAAGTAAAAATGGAATGTGACTACACTCTACATTACTTGGAGACAGTAGTCAATTGCCACTGGTTAGATTACCTGGTATATGTAAAGTAACTAAAAATAATTTGAAATGGAATCCAGGCACATTTATGGTAATTTATTTTTTCAGATATACAGCAGTGCAAACAAGTTGAATGTAGCTACTCTTTACATTACTTGTAGACAATAAAGTGACAATTGACCTGGGCTGTTTAAAGTAAACAAATTACTTTTTTTTAATGTATACAGCTTAAATTTAAAGCAATACATTTTCTCTACATATTAATTTTACTTCAAATGTTTCTAAGCTCTTTAAAGATAAGATCTCGTTAAAAACAATTCTCCTCCATAATGTTCTAAACAACCTTCCAACAAGAAATTCATTGTTTTTGAACAAAGTCAAAAAGAGTTTTACTCAGAAATAATTGTGTAAAACCATTCCTTTATCATACACTTCTAAACCCACCATTAGTTTCTTTGGCAGCAGACTGAAAAAGGATATAGCAAGACTCTAGTTACTAGAGCAACTTTAGCAACAAAACCAACAACGACAACCATAACAATTCCATAAAATTCAAAATAACTACAAATACATATAAAGGTAAATAATATATGTTTGTGAGTTAGAGTATGTCTGCTTTGCTCAATATGAGTGCATGTGTAATGGGAAACCGTATAAACCATTAAATTTTCAAGCTAATGCAGCAAGAGCATCAGGCCTCAAGAAGAGTTAAGGCCACAAATTAGTGCTACAATACCACTGATACAAAGGAATATGTAAACTACAAGAATAGTCGAGCAAATACCAAAAGAGCTAAGCTACATATGTATGTAGATACCACATACATTGTCTGTAGTTTTAGATAGTATTTTAATACATAAAGTATCTATAGAAGTATTCAATCACAAAATTTAACTGGCATCTCAGCTCATCATAGAACAACTACCCAACTACCTATCTATACAATTTGCTATAGCAGTTAAGTAGCAGAGAAGAAGATTAAATTGCCAAGAAATTCTTATTAAACAGTTAAAGAAATTCTGTAAAATTTTACAAACAATTTAGCCAATTAGCTACATAACATGTAATTGTTATTAAATTTCACATCATTCAAGAATTTCTTTAAATTCTTTAAGAAAACTATTCTATTTTTCTTTTTAAACAAAATTGAGCAACAATGTAACCAATTTGAAATTCTACAAACTATATTGCATACATGAATTTCTAAAAATTATAAAATTTTTTAACGAGTAACCGCTTTAAATAAAGCTTAGTAATCGTTAATTTATAAAAGTAATTATTGAGTATTAGATTTTTTATGTATGACAAATTGATATATAACACAACATTTAACTTAAAATCAAAATTAGCAAATAGTAACCACTTTGGTAAAAAAGTAACCACTTTGCAAACAACATGTAACTTTTACGAAATGTTTTTTAATTAATTTTCAATTGATATGCATGACATTTTTTTTCAAAAATCATAAAGTTTTAAGCGAGTAACCGTTTTAAACTAGGCTAAGTAATCGTTATTTGAACAAAATAATAAGTGTAATTTATTAGGAAATGTATAACAAATGGATGTATACGGCAAATGTTAACTTAAAACCAATATTCGCAAAAAGTAACCACTTTGGTAAATAAGTAACCACTTTGCAAATTTCAAGTTGATGTACACAAATGGTTTTTAATTAATTTTAAATTGATATAGATTAAAAAATTTCCAAAAATTGTGAAATTTAAAGCGGGTAACCGTTTAAATTTGGGCTAAGTAAGCGTTATTTGAACGAACTAATCATGAGAATTTGCTGTAACATAAATAAGAAATTAGTGCTTAGTAAGAATTTTAATTTAGAATTAAAATTAGCAAAAATTAACCATTAAAATTAAAAAGTAACCACTTTAAAAAAATTTTAATTTTTCAAAACAAAAATTAAAAGAAATTATATAATATTAAGTCAACCGTTATGTTCTTAAAAACTTTTTCAAATGTGTCTATTTCCAATTTCTCTCTGTGTTATTTCTTATTTAGCGCTCCCACTCTTTTCCTGCTGCTGCCACTACTAGTTGAAGCATGAAAAATTACCTCTGCATACAATCAAAATATTTAAAGCAAATGAGAAATTGCAAACAAAAAGTATGTACAAAAAAAAATAAGGATCAATGCTAAAGTAAAACTCAAGGGTTGCAATTGTAGTTGCCTTAGAGTCCTGGCATTGCATCAAAAAAAAATAAAAAACAACAACATTCTTAATAGAGTATTGCGAATCAGCAGTAGTTGTAGTAAATGATGTACTAACGTTATTCATGGTTTTTAATGGAAAAAAAGAACTAAAACTAGTTTGAGTTTTTTTCTTGGATTCTTTTTCCGGAGCAAGTAGTCGAGAGAAAAACAATAGTTTGTTAATTTCAAGCAATCAAGTTGTTGTTGCTGTTGTTTAGATTATATTTTAAAAAATGGAGATAAGCAACAGCCATTAGTAGCAACAATGGGCTGCTGTATTAAAAGCAACAATTAAGCTTAAGATTTTTGTGGGGGTTGTAAAGAAGAATTGAAAAAGTCTTCATTAGAGCAGAGGAGCAAAGTTCCGTAGTTTTTAACAAGTAATTGTAAGCTTAACATGCCTCCTGTAAAACTACAAATTGCATGTAATTTTATTGCTGCTTTATTGTTGCTTGTATTTGTAGTTGCATTGAGAGCACAACAACATTACATACCTCAACCAGCACTCGGATTTGAGAGCAAATTTTTCTATTGCAACTCAACAATCGACCACATGCAAAGTTGTTTTTCGAAACATTTAAGCATGCTTTTGTTACTTCTTGATTTCAAAATTCTAACAGCTTTTGTTGCAAACGTCCCAACAGCCTTTACACTTAAGCAGCGAGCGACCACAACACAATACACAGCTTTGACAGCACACCACGTCAAAGGCATACTTACATATGTATTTTGTGCTATTTTGAGTAACATGTATTTTTCGAGTACAACTTAAAGGGCGCCAAAGTTAATATTAACTGCAATGAAAATTGAAATTTAATTAAAGTGAAGTTAAGAGTTCTGTCGATTTGTGGTCAGCTGTATGGTCTAACCAAACGGAAACCTAGAGAAAATTGAAAGCAATTAAAAAAAAAAAAAACAATAAATCTATTCTCAGCTCTTTCTGCTGACTGCATATTGCCATAAATAAAAATGCTCTTATCACAACCTGAAATCTAAATAACTTTACAAATTGCTATATTCATCATTTTTGCTGAGCTAAAAACAAAGCAAACAATACTTACACAGAAACCTTACTCCTTTACAGCCAAGCTAAGCGGAGGGTGTCATGTTTAATTTAAAAAACGACTTTAATTAACACAAAGAAAATAAATTTAAAGTAATTTTAACAGTTACACTGACAAAATTTTTCAAAAACTACCCAACTTAAAGCGAGTACTCGCTTAAATTAGCGCTAAGTAATCGTTATCCATTCAAAATAAATTCCCAAGTCTATATAAAATTGCATAGAGAACTGATGTAGAGGCACATTTTTAGCATAAAATCAAAATTAGCCAAAAGTAACCATTATTAACGAAAAGTAACCACTTTCAGAATTACTCCTTACTACACCTAAATGTTTTTAAATTAATTTAAAAACGAATTTCTTAAGAAATTTTTCAAAACCTAAAAAATTTAAAGCGGGTACCCGCTTAAAATAGCGCTAAGTAACCGTTATTCAAACAAAATAATTAACAACATTTATATAAAAATTAAAAGGAATTTTATGAACAGTAAAAATGTTTGCATAAAATAAAAATTAAAAAAAAGTAACCATTTTTAACATGAAGTAAGCATATTTAATACAGGACTTTGCGCTTATAGTCACGTGGCTTATAGTCCATTTAACGATATAGTCGAAAATACACGTTGTTACAGTCCTCTATAAGTCAAATTCATGCAAAATATTAACGATATAGTCCATGAGCGATATAATCACATTTGACATATGTGTTTATTTAAAGCTTACTTACATGCAAATTATTGAGGATATTGTCACATACATTTAGCTAATATTACATAGCAATTTAAGCTACAAACCAATAAAATGTACTAAAAATCAAATGGTAAACTGACTGCCAGCCTATGGCAGGGCGGATGAGTTTTAAACTCTACCGGCTATGCATAAAATAGTTTTCTTGACTGCCGGTCGAAAGGGTTTTAATCTCTATGCTAAGTCAAACCATTATTGGCTGCCGGCCTACTGTCGTGCTGAAAGTTTTTAAACCTGGTAGTTTTCTATATCCGAACTTTAATGATCCATAACTCTGGAAAAAGGAAGTTAATATGGCCATATAATACATTAAGGGTGCTGTAGCTTAATTGGTTAGCGCATTTGATCATTAAGTATGAGTTGGTATTTTTGTAGCCCGGGTTCGATTCCCAGCCGCTGCCACTAAAACAACATCAGTTTCTGATAATTAGTTTTCTTTCTATCCATCATAACTAATATTTATCACAGCACCCTCCTTTGGTGGTATAGCATTCTCAGACACCACCGAAGTAAAATAATTAAATAAAAAGGGTATAAAATCAAGCTTTAAAAATAATGCGCCTACTTACCACCAGAGGCGCTGCAATGCTGCACTAAAACAAACATAATGCGCAATTGCAGAGTTGTGATATAAAGCTTTCTTCTACTTTCACCACCTTTACTTCTTCAATATATTCCCTTACCAAAGAAAGTAACGCAATTATATATCGACATATTAATTGCCTAATAGTGGAAGGCCAATGTAAGCGGCATGCGGCCGCGGATGGCAGAAGTTGAATTTTTTCAACTTTGCCGCTTAAAACGATGTTGCCATACACATGTATGTATAAAATAGTGACATGAGTTTAGTTAAATATTAAAATTTATTTCCATTTTCCTAATTCTTTTTACACAATGTACACACTAATAAACGTTTATTTAAGCTGATTGCCGGCCGCATGCCGCTTGCATTGGCCTTCCACTATAAGTGTTACATCTCTTTCAAAAAAAATTAAAGGCTTAAAGTCTTGACAATAATATTATTAATATTTAATATATTATTTAATCTGTCATATTTTGAGTAAACTGAAATTTAAAAAAAAAATATTTTTAATTTTGACCCTAATGAATTTAAAAATTAAATATGTATAAATATGTATTATGTAAAAGTTGTTTTAAAAATCTATCAAATGATGTATGTATGTATATTGACAAGTCAGAAAGTATAGTCAGTCAAGCCCGACCATATAATACCCTACACCCAGTATATGTATAAAATGTTTTTCAGAAGTGGGCGTCATATGGGAGATATAACCTATTGTGGACCGATCATCCAAAAATTTAGTGTCATGATTTCTGTGAATATAAATATTATGTATGTTATACTTTACCTCGATGTAGATACTTTTAAAAGATTTATGGAGGAATATGGAAGTTTCGACTAATTATGGTCCAACCATTATAAAATTAGGTGTCATCATTAGATACCAACACTTTTGAGAGAGTTATGCTCTTTAAAGTGATTTTCGGAAGTGGGCCTTATATGGTAGCTACGAGTAATTATGGACCGAACTGCACAAAATTTGTAGATGTGATTTGGCTTCATTTACTATTCATTTGTGGTGAAATTTGTTTGGATAGTTGCATAATTGAAACATTTATGATCGTTAAACCCCATTTTCGGGAGGACATTTGTATGGGTGCCAGGTGAAATAATGGATCGATTTCCACCAGTTTCAATCCCATCCATCCTTGGGCCGAAAAAATATCACGTACCAAATTTTATCGAAATATCTTCAAAATTGCGAGCTGTACTCTGCGTACAAGCTTTACATGGACAGCCAGCCAGACGGACGGACGGACGGATATTGTTAAATCGACTCAGAAATCGACTCCAAAAAGTGTCATTATATCTATCCAAATGATTTCAAAAGGCTGTTAATAAATAAATATATAATTGAATTATTTTTAAATAATTACCAGTGTGCATTAGCAATTAATTTAAAATCCTATTTAACTAAATCCTTTTACTACCAAAAGCACAAATAACTTTATTTAATAAACACCTTTCGTCTAATCAACACACAGATTGCTGGCAACTCTGCTCTAGTGCCAAACAAATCTTTAGTTTCTACGCGTACGACTCTTAAAACTGTTGTTCTTTATTTCGTTCGTCTTTTAATGCCTTTTATAATAGTTAAAGTGTAGTAATTTTTGCAAAATTAAACAAATAATAAACGTCTTAATGTAACTGAATAATAAAGTTATTAACTTTTATAAGAATCAGTGTTAAAATCAAGATTTTATTTAATTAAATCAGTGAAAGAATAGGCATCATCACACACATACATACATAAATGATTGTGTTTGCAATAATTCTATTGTTGTTGTGGTTGTATTTAACTGTTGTATTTAATTGTTATTGTTGTTTTTCTATACGAAAGCCCTTTGCACATGATTTTGTGTGTATCTAAAATTGATGTCGCCTAATGCTGTGTATTAAAATTTGTTGTTGTTTTGTTTGTTGCTAGTAAAAATGTAAAGAGCAAATAAGAGCAAAAGTAAAATAATAAAAGCAGAGGAGAGCAAGAAAAAGTAAACTTCATGTAGGTATGAAATGAAGTTATGTTATTGATATTTGTGCGTGGTAGAGTTGTCAATTGTGTAAATAGTGTAAATAAAACGGAAATCGGTTCGGGCGTTTAATTGAAAGATATGTAATAAGTTAATTTAATTTGTACCTATTCAAGGTAAGTTTTTTATGCAATTAAAATTTTTATATATTATTATTTTATATATATATATATATATAGGTATACCTACATATATATATATATATATGTAATTGTGCTAACAAATCTTTAAGAAAAAGAAATAATGCAAATTTTTAAGTGTTATACAGCGTTGCCATTATGTGTAATTTTAACCAAATTTGGTTAATTTTTTTTCAGAGTGTAAATGTGTATTTTTTTTTCATTTTGGTTATTTTTATCGATAATAAAAAATGTAAGAATATTTTATTTAGTAAATATCAAATTAGCATGACAAGTTTTAAAATTAATTTTTGAAGAAATTTTTTAACGTATTTGTATAAAAGAACTTTTTTGTAACAAATTTCAAAAATATTTGTAACAATTTTTACAAATTTGTAAAAGTTTTTAGTCACTAAACAAACCTATTGTTTTTAGCAATTTTTATACATATGTTTCTTTTTTATTAAAACTTGAATTGCCGGTTTTATATTAAAATATTGATAATAACCCTACAAGAAATTGCCGATGAAAACTTATGGCGTTTTCTTTTCTGGCAAAAATGTTACACGTTTTTTCCATTTCGCACATTTTTTAATTTGTTTGTGTTCTTTTCTGAAAAAATGTCAACACTGCTAAAGTGTAGTGTGTTCTTTTCTATAATTGTCACACTATAAATTAAAAAAATGTTGTACCTTTCACACTCTGTATTTTTAGAGGGGGAGAAGCGCACGATAAAACAGCTGATATTTGTTTTGTTAATGAATGTGTATTTGTTAAGAAACAAAAAAAAATATACAAAATGGAAAATATTACTACTTTGTGCTGAAAAAATTTCGGATGAATTGTTTGATTCATCTTCATCATCCGCGAGTGAAAGGCTTTGTAGGGAACGTATTTAATAAATACTCTGAAGTTGACGTATGTCAAATTTCATAGGACAATATCTCCTACTTCTTATGGACATATGTAATGTATGTTTATATATGTAGTTATATAATTTTTATAGTTAGTTTAAGAAGAATAAATTTTAAACAAGGCAAAAAAATTAGCAAAAAGTAATCATATTAACAAAAGTAACCACCTTTGAAAACAATATAAAATTTTAAACGAGTAAACGTTTAAAACTAGGCAAAGTAATCTTTATTTGATAAAAGTAAATTAGCAAGACATTTAAAAACAACTTAACCACTTTATCAAGAAAATTACCATAAAGTAATCACTTTGAAAATTAGTCGTTATATTGTTTTGAATTAATTTTAAAGCTAAACAATCACAAATTAAGATTGTGTATGAAAGCCGTGCTTTGATTTTTAGAGTAAAAAACGCAACAACTTTGTTGGACTCAAGTCTGAACATTTGTCTTGTTGTCCTAAGAGTAAGACCTAAAGAATGCGAATGAGAATAACTGGAGTAAAACAAATGAATTAGAGCGATTCATCATTTGTATCATGGAAAAAACAATCTATATAAACATACGAGCATATCTAAGACAAAGAGTAAAATGTTAAAGACACAGTGGTTCAAAGGCAACAAAAAGGGGACAAAATGTTTTTTAAACAAAGTTTTGTTTTAGAAAAAGCCACGATTTCTGCTAAAAAAAATGTTAGGAATGCAGCTAGAATTTAGTTGTAAAAAGAATTAGGAATGCAGCTAGAATTTTGATCTAAAAATAGTTAAAAATGCAGCAAAAAATTATTTCTACAAAGAGTTAATAATGCAGCTAAAATTTAGTTCTAGAAAGAGTTAGGAATGCAGCTAAAATTTAGTTCTAGAAAGAGTCATGATTGAACTAAAATCGCAAACATTTCTTTTAATTATCAAGAGTTGTCAGGTCCCAAGATAGGTTTTTAACAAATCTTTTTCAATTTTCCTCTCCCACAACAATAAAGAAGTTGAAAACTCTTAACAATTCCGCTCTATCATCAGCAGCAGCAGCATCATCATCACCATCATCTTTAATGTAAGCCTCTCAGTCGACTTTATAACAATCACAACTTTTTCCTTTAATGATGCAGCAGTATTTTGTGTGTGTATGTGTGTGTGTTTTCAAAAGTAATAACTATCTTTTATTTGTAATTTTTGC
Source organism: Bellardia bayeri (assembly GCA_950370525.1). Taxonomy (NCBI): domain Eukaryota; kingdom Metazoa; phylum Arthropoda; class Insecta; order Diptera; family Calliphoridae; genus Bellardia; species Bellardia bayeri. The sequence goes on along the minus strand of OX493266.1, from coordinate 5,256,847 downwards.
CTAAAGGATTCTTTTGCCTATGACAACTCCTGGTTATTGTAGTTGTTTGAGTTTGGAAAAAAGAAACTGAAAAAAAACTATTGCTGAGGAAATGAGTTGTGTAAATGTTGCCTTAAAATTGTTGCACGTTATTTATTTAGATGTTTTTCATGTTGTATGTAAATTGTTTTGTAGGGAAATAATATAAATGATGTACAATCAATTTAACTAGTAATCAAAGGAAAACACCCAGTAGATTAAGTTTGGAAATAGAGAAAATCAATTTTGTGATAAATCAGGTTCCAGTTGAGGTTCAATTTCAAAATTTCCAAAAATTAAAATATAATTTTGCAATAAACTTTAATTTAATTTCACAGTTGTGACCTAAAAACCATTAATAATATTAATACGTCGTTACAAAACAACGATGTACAGTGGCAAGCAAAACTGTCCGGTTGTTTTGCATTAAGGATGCCACTTTTGGATGCGCTCATGCGGTATATGCCAATAGTATTCCTTTCCAGCAGACTGGTACCGTTTGACTTTCGTTTCGTCGCTGCAAATAACCCGTTTCCACTCATCTACCGACAAATGCTGGCTTTTTCTATTTAATACTGGCTACTAAACCAATTTAATAAGCGTCTCACCCTCCAGGAACTGACTTCCTTACCAATAATTTTTACAGCATTTTTCGGGGTCTTGAAGTCCTTATTATGTAGCAAACGTCCAAGCTGCCGGGTATCACCATTAGAAAGCAGTCTTGGTCGACTCCCTTGGTTATTATTGCCAGCTACATTATGCCGTGGATTTACTTAATTTTTTTTTAAATTTAAACTGAACTTAAATTTTTCAGTAATTTTACGGCATGGATAATTATTTTGTCACAAATTTATCACATTTTCTTCAATACGAACATCGAAAGCGTTACTCAGCCGGTGAGCAAAGAACACGCACAGACAAATTCTGTTCACTGACGAGAAAATCTTCACCGTAGAAGAATCACTCAGAACGATCGTGTGTATGCTCACTCATCCAGAGAAGCATGCCAACTCATTCTGAAAGGTTCCAAAAGGCCATCAATCCGCGTCTGTAATGGTGTGGTGGGAAGTGAGATACGTTGGCGTTACCAAGCTCCATTTTTACAAGAAAGGACTTCCTAGCAAGACTCTGCGCCAGCTCACAAAGCAAAAAAATGAATCAACTGTGGCTCAAAAACATCGTTTCGGACTTCAAATCAACGAATGATTGACCAGCTGCTAGGCCAGATATTAACCCAAGTTGTGGGACGTATTAGAGGGTATTGCTGGCTCTAATCGATATGCAAATATATGGTCGTTGAAGCGAGCCCTTGTCCGTGCAGTCGAAAATTTCCATATGTAAAAGAGCGTCTCGCTATCGCTAAGTGATCACATCGTTTCAAGTCGTGCTGCAAGGCAAACGGAAGTCATTTCGAATAGGTTGAAAACAAAACAAAATTTTTGAAAATATTAGCTCGTTTTCATTTGGCGTCGATTTTTTTGTGTATCAGCATTTATGACTTGACTGGGTCATAAATCGTAATTCTTTTTTAACTAAATTTCCTACAGACAAGCTGAATGTTCTGAAGGTTCTACTTCAGGTTATAGTTTAGCTTCTATGTTTGATTCTAGTTCAGGTTGTATTTTAGGTTCTAGTTCAGGTTGTATTTTCGGTTGTATTTCAGGTTGTATTTTAGGTTCTAGTTTAATTTGTATTTTGGGTTGTAGTTCAGGTTGTATTTTGGGTTGTATTTTAGGTTGTAGTTCAGGTTGTATTTTGGGTTGTAGTTCAGGTTGTATTTTAGGTTCTAGTTTAATTTGTATTTTGGGTTGTAGTTCAGGTTGTATTTTAGGTTGTAGTATAGGTTGTATTTTGGGTTGTAGTTTAGTTTGTATTTTGGGTTGTAGTTCAGGTTGTATTTTAGGTTGTAGTTCAGGTTGTATTTTGGGTTGTAGTTTAGTTTGTATTTTAGGTTGTAGTTCAGTTTGTATTTTGGGTTGTAGTTCATGTTGTATCTTGGGTTGTAGTTCAGGTTGTATTTTAGGTTCTAGTTTAGTTTGTATTTTGGGTTGTAGTTCAGGTTGTATTTTAGGTTGTAGTTCAGGTTGTATTTTGGGTTGTAGTTTAGTTTGTATTTTAGGTTGCAGTTCAGTTTATATTTTGGATTTTAGTTCAGGTTGTATCTTGGGTTGTAGTTCAGGTTGTATTTTATGTTGTAGTTCAGGGTATAGTACAGGTTCTATTATTAGTTCAAGTTGGAGTTCTACTTCAGTTTCTATTCAGGTACAGTGCATTTATTTTTTATTTTAGGTTGAAGTTCTTCTTTAGGCTCTAGTTCAGATTGGTGGTTTACTTCAGGTTTAAAATCTAGCTCAGATTCTAGTTAGGGTTGTAGTGCAGGTTGTAGTTCAGACAGGAATTCTGCTTTAGGTAGGAGTTAAAGAACATGTTCCAGTTCAGTTTGTAGTTCACGTTGGAATCCTATTTCAGTTTCTAGTTAAGATTCCAGTTCTAGTTTACTACTCCGCATCATATTAAAGCCTTTACTTTCTATATCATTAGTTTCCTCACATGTCAAATTCCTTAAGGGGATTCTTTTTACACACACGATAAAATGCATAATCATAAAATTCCTGCACATTAAATGCAAAACACAAAAATGGGAACATTGAACTAAAACAAAAGCCAAGAACCAAAAGCTTCAATAATTGTCAGTCATCATTAGTAAGCAGAAGTTATGTTATGTTCTTACCAACAACCCAGCACCCTCACTTATGAAAATATGGAAATTGATAAAGAGGAAAAACGAAAGAGAAATAAAAGTATGATGATGATGATGATGATGACATACAATAAACTTTAGTCTTTGTCAGTTTTTGATTTCCTTTTACAGCCTGACTGACTGACTGGCTGAATGCTGATGCTGCTGTTGCTTCCTGTTGCTTTTGTGTTGCGATATTTATTTTTGCCATGCCTTTTAGCCACGTTCCATACAAAGCGGGTAGAAGGAAAAGTTACACAAGGAAGCGCTTATGTTTGCCTCAGTTATTAACTCAGCAAGTAGTCTTTAAGCCAAAAATGTGCAAAATGGCATTACAGCTTCAACTCCAACCAACATTTATCTCCCCCTCCGCCCTACTCCTGCCATTTAAATTACCCAACAAATAAAACAAACTGTGTTTAGTTTTAAAGCAAAGGATGAACCAAAAAACAAAAAAGAAGTATGAAAAAACCCACAACGACAAAACACAATTTGAATTGGCGCCACTTGGACGCGACAATTTTTATATGTTAAATGAATAACAATGAGTAAGTCAGTAAAAACGAGGATACAGCCATGAATAGTGCGTACATTTTCTTTCATATCCTCTAAAACTAAGATGATTGTAGGGGTGTTGTGTCTACAGCCATTGATACGTGTGACGCCAACAAACTGTGCATTACGAGTCCTTTGTTTTTATCCACCAACATTTACACCATTTAGCATTCAGCAGCCAACATATTGGATTTTATTTAAACATTGTAGGAATTCTTGGTTTTATTTTCAATTGCTGTCATTCAAGTTTAAAGTTTTGTTTTTGTTCATTTACCATATTTAAACGGAATTTTTTGGTTGCCTTGTGGTCGCTTGAGAGAATTTAAATTAGTTTTTGCTGTTTTTGACAGAAGTTTGCGCAAAAAAAATTGCGAAAGCCATAATAAAGATTTAAGATTAAAGGCCACGCTGCATGATAAATGAAAAGTTAATTACTGTAGTTTTAATTGGAAAAAATGATAATGATTGATCAATGTATAACACATTCATTCCAGGGTCAACGTACTTCAAATCTTCAACTCTCCTTCTACCACAAACGTTCCTTTACATAAACCAAGGCCAATAATTTAAATTAAAACTGCCAATATCTGTACTTAATACAACATTTTATAAATAATTTATAATGGGTGATGCAAGTAGAGATACTTTTTTCAATAGCCTTTTTTTTGACGGATCACGTGTGAGTCGTGCCATGCTGTCATGTTATATTTGTTTAGTATTGTTTGGGATTTCATAATGGAAAGACTTACGTCTGAACAACGTTTATAAATCGTTTAACTTTATTACGAAAACTCACGTTCTGTGGAAATGTGTTTCGTGCACTCACCTCGCTCAACTTATGGTCAACATAATCGGCCTACTGAGCGTACTATTCGCAACACCATCGCCCATTTTGAGACCCAGCATTTATTATTGGATACTATTAAACCGAATAGACGTCGTCCAGCACGCCGTAAAGAAAATATATCGGCCGTAGCTGGGTGTGTCCATGAGGACCGTGTAGAGTCAATTGGGCGCCGTTCGTAGCAATTCGGACTGTTGTATGGAACGATTTGGCGCATTTTACGTCGAGATCTTAAATTGAAAGCGTACAAAATACAGGTTGTGCAACAATTGAAGCCGCTAAACCTACCCAAGCAACAACGCTTCGCTCTTGAAGAGTTCCAAGAAGATCCGACGTTTTCGAGACAAATTTTGTTCAGCGATGAGGCCTATTTCTGGCTCAATCGGTATGTAAACAAACAAAACTGCCACATTTGGGACGAAGAGCAACCTGAAGAGATTCAAGAACTGCCACTTCATCCAGAAAAAAAACAACGGTTTGGAGTGATTTCTTTAAGACTGATGCCGGTGCGAATGTAACCGTCAATGTCGACCGTTGATGCCTGAAATTGAAGCTCGTGATCTCGGCGATATTTGATTTCAGTCAATGGATTTATTGAGAGAACCGGTGGACACATAATTTCACATTTTTGGCCGGTCGATTAGCCACCAAGATCGTGCGATATCACACCGTTAGACTTTCTCCTGCGGGCATATGTAAAGTCTAAAGTTTATGCGGACAAACCCGCTTCAATTCAGGCCTTGGAGGAAAACATCACGCGTGTCATGCACCAGTTACCAATCGAAATGCTCGAACGAGTCATCGAAAATTGGACTCAACGGATAAACCATCTGCGATGTAGCAATGGCCAACATTTGATAGACATAATCTTCAAAAAAAAAAAAAAATGAATGCCAAAGAATGTTCTTTCAAATGTTAGTAAACATTTCCCATTAAATTTGAATTTTCTGTTTTTTTGTTTCTTTAAAAAAGTAGGGAACCTCGAAATGGATCACGTTTTATTAAACAAACATTACCTTTGAATTTTTAATTTAATATTGGTTTTCCTGAACAGCAGGAAGCTTTAGTGACGGCTGAGCTGTAAATAAATACCCCTACTCTAGCAAACTGCAGCAAATATAATGTCAATTCATTTATATTAATTTACAACCATTCATGGATTCTAAACTCTTTCCCTGCGGCACTCTCTCTTTGTGCCTACTTTACAGCCACACTTTAGTTGACTCAATAAAGATAATTTCAATCATTAGTCAGAGAATTTGTTTGCACAACAGACGAGTTAAACTAAATAGTAATAAAAGTGATACATGTTATAAAGAACCTACGGTTACTCCGGATTTGATCGGATCTGTCCAAAACCTGTACATAAAATTTTAATTGATAAGATCTTTTAATTTTATTTCCACAGCTTTTTATTTAATTCACTCTTATGTTTCTTTTCTTTTATTGAGAAAAATGTCTCTAGCTCCTACTCTTATTAATATTTCAGGATGTAGTTCTGGAATCTAATCTTGCCCCTGATTTTTCCGAGTGTTAACTTTCAAGAAAAATATCTTTCACTTTTGCCCTGAGCCAGTGCCCTATGATGCTCCCTCAACGGATGTAAATCTGTTTTGGCTAAGGCAGGATGTAATCCTCCTCGCTCAGCTGATATTTCAGATCAGATTTCAGTTGATATTCTATTTAATATTCTAGTTCAGATTCCAGTTGAGGTTCTGGTTGAGATTCTAGTTCAGATTCTAGATGAGCTTCCAGTTCTGTTCTAGTCTTGTTCTAGTTCTCTTCTAGTTTCTATTTATTGGTTATCAGCTGCAGATACAATTACAATTACCAACATTATAAATATTTCATTAAGCAATTACTAATGTAACATTAAACACACACTCTCGAAAATTGCACACACACACTCACACTCACTTAAAGCCACTTCAGCACACAAATGGCCACTTAACTAAAGGGAGACCCCAACACACATACGAGAACATTTCTACAAAAACCAAAATACTTACAACCCCCCCCCCCCCCCCCCAAAAAAAAAGATGCAAAAACACATCCTGTTGGCCAATATTCATATAATAAACATGTGTTATTACTATTTTTTTTAACAAGGATAGACCACTACGTTGCCACTACTTTGCCAGTGTTGTACTCCAGTAACCACACAATCATGACCAAACCAACCAGCCAACCCAATCACCAGCCAGCCATTAGACCGTCAGATCGTGTGTGTGTGTGTGTGTGTGAAACAAACAGCATTACATCCGTTACAAACCACTTTAATGTGTGCAATGAATGCAATTTTAAGTTTTATTTGTTGTTAAATATTCGAAGGGGCCAACACAATTTCGTTGGTGTGGTCTAAGTCGGGGTTAGAGTGGACGAAGGAGTCTATATAATATACATTTCTCATGCAGACTGGCAACACTTTATATATAAAGTCGTGCATATAATTTTTTCATGTTTTTTGTTTGTTTATAAAGTAAAAACGATTGACGTTGATTAACATAAACTGTCTGGACCACTAGAGAATAACAAACAAACATTTTGCGGCACAAATTTCACAAGCACAAACACACACGAACGCTCACACTTACTGATCAACACTTAGAGTTAGAGAAATTTGAGTTAGTAAAGGTAAAATAGGTTGTCATGAATTACAAGAAGTCATGAACTGCAGCAGAAAGGAACAAGAATCAAAACTAAAATCGGAACAAGGATCTGAACTTGAATTCCAACTATAATCTCAACTAGAATCACAACTAAAGTCTCTCAGAACTAGAATCTCAAAAAACCATGAAAATTTCAACTAGGATTTGAACTCCAACCTAAACATTGCCTACAAATCTTTCTTTCAGTGTTTGCCAGTCACTTACTCCTTATCTTACCTCAATTTACCACACACACATATACACACACACAAATATTGATTCATTTACACTTGCATACAAATATTGTGTTAGTATTTTTGTATATTGCATTTGATGGTGATTTTGTAAAATGCAAATGCTGCTTTATCAATTCATAATGTCTATAATGATCATCATGACTATAATAATGATACTCGCTTAGACATGATAATGAAGTTCTTTATTTTTATTTGTTACCTTTTACAGATGAGTTGTGTGGCAATGAGTGATATTGTAGAGATGGTGCATGCAACATACCATCTAATGGTTTTATACATATCGATGGATGAATGGTTGGTTGGTTGGTTGTGTATTGGATGTTTGTTATGGTTGGTTGGCTGCTAACATTGGTGGTCTGTCTGGTTACCGCTGCCATTTTTACTTAAAGCAATCAAATTTTCTATTATAATTTATTTATTGAGTTAATGATTTTTGCTTTTTGTTCAAACAAAAAAAGAATGATAAGTAAATTGTTGGGAAAGGGTAGTGATGCAGCAGGTTATTTGGTTGTAAGAGATCAAGGTAGTTTTTTTTAAGTTTCAAAGAAACTCTTGATTCTTACACTCTTGGACATACCATTTTTTTTTAAATCTTGGCAATTTTGATTTGGAAAACCAAATTGAAAATATATTGCATAAAATTGCTTAACCCCTTTAAGGGTTAATTCGAAATTTAATTCAAAGCCCAACATATATAATGCAAAACCTCCAAAAACGCAAGCTGCTTTTTTCTGCTTTTGCTTTCCATTTGCAAAATTACTAATTAAACAACTACCCGCTTTACAACTTTTACTTAATTCATTGCACAATTTTAGAGATGCTGTTAAATAATTCTCTTTTTGAAGGATATTTCCACTAACACCAAAATTCTCCCTACACTTCCCCTCCTCCCACAAAACTCCCTAAACTATTAGCAACGAATTTCGTTGCATTACTCTCTAATTCAAACCAAAAGCAGTGGTTTGGGCTGTAATCATAAAACAGTGGTTGTTCAGCATGCTTGGCGTATGTGAGTGAGTGAGTGTGTTTCGGGCATTATCATGTCCTGGTTAGAATTTGATTTAGTTTCTGACATCCTTGTTAACCGCTAGCATGAATAATGTCTGTGTGTGGTTTTGTTTTCATTGTAAATTTTTATTTATTTTTTTTTTATTTATATTTCATTTTATATGTACAAATAAATTGTAAACAATGTTGTAAATTAGTTTATGGCCATAGAAGTTATTAATAGGTAAACTGGCTGCACGCGGAAAAGAGAGGGAATAGTTTTTAATTTACGAAAAAAAATCCATTAAATTTGCAACTTTGCTATACTGTGTTTAAAAGAGTTGTCTGGTCTGTATATTAGTCTACCGTCTAGACTCTAGTTCAGTCTTTTTCTGGTTATTATTGTGGTTATCGTTGTTCTTGTGACCTTGACCAGGAGCTTTGTGAAGCAGAACACAAAGCTCCTGGTTTACAGCAGCCCATGTTTTCTCCTGTTGCAGCATTGTTCCAGATTTCTCCAAAATATCTCCAGGATCTCATATGTTGTCCAACACACGTACGAGTAAGTGTGAAATATTAAGCAGTTTCATCTTCTTTGGGTCATTTCGGACATCTTGATCAACTGTTGTAATTTCTATAGCGACCATAGCCTATTAAGTCCAACTGAATGAATTCTTCTCACTTTACCAGCCTGTTCCTTATAATTTTTCGCCAGTTTGCTAGCGATGGGGATAGATCACGCTACAATACTAGTTACTTCCATGAATATGGTCATAAATCCAGCTTCAAAAATATCAATTTCTATGTATTGATTCCTATTCCTTTCCCATTTCTTCCTATTCATTTCTTACTTCTTTCCTATTCCTTGCTTATATATTTTCTATTCCTTTCATTATCCTTTCATTTTCCTTGTCTATTCTTTTTCATTTCATATTCCTATCCTATTAATTTCCTATTTCTTTCTTATTTATGTCCTATTCCTTTCCTTATCCATTCCTTTCCTAGCTCTTTTCTATTCATTTAATATTCCTTTCCCATTCTTATTCTTTTCCTTTTCCATTCCTTTCCTATTTCTATTCCTTTCCTAGCCTTTTTCTATTCCTTTTATATTCCTTTCCTGTTTCTTTCCCATTACTTTCTTATTCCTTTTCTATTTCTTTCCTATTTCTTTGGTCTTCATATCCTTTCCTATTCCTTTTCCTATTGCGTTCCTAACCCATTCCTATTAATTTCCAATTCCTATTCCTTTCCTAGCCCTTTTCTATTCCTTTCAAATTCCTTTCCCATTACTTTCATATTCCTTTTCTATTCCTTTCCCATTCCTTTGCTTATCCATTCCTTTATATTTTCTTTGCTATTCCTTTCCTAGTCCTTTTCTTTTTCTTTCTTATTAATTTCCTATTCCTTACCTTTTCCATTCCTATTCCTTTTCTTTCCTAGTCTTTTTTTATTCATTTCCTTTGGTATTCCTTTCCTTATTCATTCCTGTCATATTCTTTTCTATTTTCTTTGCTATTTCTTTCCTAGTCCTTTTCTTTTTCTTTCTTATTAATTTCCTATACCTGTCTAAGTCTTTTCCTATTCCTTTCCCATACCTTTGCTATTCCTTTCCTTATCCATTCCTTTCCTATTCATTTACTATCCCTTTCCTACTTCGTTCCTATTCCTTTTCTTTTCCTTTCTTGCTTCTTTCCTAGACCTTTCCTATTCTTTATTCTATTTTTTTTGATATCGCTTTCCCATTCCTTTACTATCCCTTTCGTACTTCGTTCCTATTCCTTTCCTTTTCCTTTTCATTTCTTGCTTCTGTCCTAGACCTTTCCTATTCTTTACCAATTCCTTTCATATTTCTTTTCTAGTACTTTCCAATATTAATATTCATATTCCTATTCTTAATCTCAGTCTTTATCTTAGTCGCAGTTCTTGTTTTTGCAATTTTATAAACTTTTTTCGTCTTAAATTTGCCTGTTTCTTCCTTTCTTCCTGACCTTCTTGTTGTTTGGTAATTTCAGCCTGCAGCTGAAAACAAACACTGTTTGCACTATCCTATCCAAAATCTCAGTCAAATCATGAACATACATACAACTAGAAATGCATGATAAGTTATGACTCGGAAAATATCTAAAATAACAACAATAGAAACATTAGACTCTTAGTTGGCGTAAAAACACAAACAACAAATAAATCAACATGACTTGATGATGCGGAGTTTTTATTTGAGCTTGAGTAAAAACTTTTACTGCAGACAGACAGACGTACACTTCACCGAGAACAGTCAACAATAAAATACAGAACTGTTCTATGCATGTGAACGCCGTCATGCAGTCAGTCAGTTAGTGGGGTCCTTCAGACAGTGACTCTATCACTCACTCAGTCAGGCAGTTTTACTTGTTGTTGTGGCGAAACACACACATAAAATACTGACTGCCAGCAACAATAACAACAACAGCAAAAAGTGCGTGCGTATATGCGTAAACAACTCATCCACTGACACTTGTACACATCACATCCTTCTCACCCATATCCTTTAAGCATTTTAACCAAAGAGTTGATTTAAGAGTTGTTACTAAAACTAAGACTTCTTGTACGTTGTGTGTGTGTGTTTGTTTTTCCTTGAGGTTATGGTGTGTAGTAGCAGAAAAAAAAGGATTTTGTTTATGTTTTTCTTAAGTTTATGTCGGTTTTTCTTATAAATGTTGAGGGATGGAGAGGGCGGGGGGAGGGCGGTTGTGGTATCTATGTTATATTGAAGTTAGAATGTAAGATAAATACTTGTGAAGTGTTTGGTTTAACAAATTGTAGAAGATTTTCTTTTTAAAGAAGAAAATTGTTTAACTATAAATCTTTACAAAGCGTTTTTAAAGTTAAACAACATATTTCACTTTAATTTAAGATACTTTAGAAAGTTACACATGAGACCTGAAGTTTGTAGTTTAAATTGTTAAAAATTTAAGCCGCTTAAAGAAGTAAAACATAGTTACGGTGAACATAATAAGTAAAGAGTTTTAAATTCCTCATTTTACCTTTATAAACAAAAGTCTTATTTAATTAAATATTTCCATTGATCTACTTTAGTTTTATATACTACTGATAATACTTACTTTTTCCACACCCCCCCAACAAAACTTTTAACTCTTTCACCACAAACAAACAAAAACATTACTTTTATTACAGCCGACTACAAGTGGCAACAAAATGCATTTTGTATTTTAATTATTATTATACAGAGAGTATCGTTTATAAAAGTTTTAAACAAAATATTTACACGCATGCAGATGAACATGTTTGTGCATGTTTTATTGTTATTTTTTATCATTATTATATGGTTCACTAAAGAACAATTTATTTTAATATCAGGATCAAAAACAAACAACCAACAAGAAAGTGCTTGAAAATGTGTATAACGAATATTGTATATAAAACAGAAATTGCAATGAAAGCATCTAAATGCAGTTCAATGAAGGCATTTTAAATTATTTCTTTAGTTGCCAAGAGGCAGTTATTCTTGATTTCATAGTTTTCTCAGACTACAAAAGAGACTAAAACCAAGACAAAGAGTAAAACCAATACCCAGACCAACACTAAGACTAAGACCAAGACCCATACTAAAACCAAGACCCAGACTAAGACCAGCACTAAGACCAATACCAATACTAAGACCAAGACAAAGAGTAAGATCAAGACAAAGAGTAAGACCCAGACCAACACTAAGACTAAGACCAACACTAAGACCAAGACTAAAACCAAGACCAATACCAAGACTAATACCAAGACCAATAGCAAGACCCAGACTAAGATCAACACTAATACTAAGACCAACACCCAGAGCAAGACTAATACCAAGACCAAGATCCATACTAAGACCAACACCCAGACCAAGACCCAGACTAAGACCAACACTAACACCAAGACTAAAACCAAGGCAAAGAGTAAGTCCAAGACCCACACACAATCCCAGACCAAGAATAAGACCAACATCCAGACTAAGACCAACACTAACACCAAGACAAAAACCAAGGCAAAGAGTAAGTCTAAGACCCACACACAATCCCAGACCAAGAATAAGACCAACACTAAGACCCAGACCAAGACCCAAGAACTAGGTTGCCACTTAGTTTTAGTTTTAAGTGAAATTTTTAATTGCTCAGCTCTTGGTTAAAGTTGTTTTAATATTTTTTTTTCCTATTTTAGGGAAGTTTGTAAATATAAATGTTTGAGGTTGTAACCAGTTTCTGGATTTGTGAAAAATTTTGAAATTTTCAAACTAATTTTTATTAAAAATGTTGTATTACTTAACTATTATTTGATGCCGAGTTTTTTTTACATTATTTTTTTAGGGAATTTTGTAAATAAACATATTTGAGGTTGCCACCTGATTTTTATAATTTGCAAAATTTTTATTTTTAACTAATTTTTTGTTTTATTTTAGATGATTTTGTTAATTTTAACATATATAATTTTAACATATATATTTAACAAAGCAAATTTGTTGGAAATTTTTATTTATTTATTTAAAATTTATTATTATTTACTTCTTTTTCGAATGTAGAGTTTTATTTATAGTATTTTTATAGCGGATTTAGTAAATATAAATATTTGAGGTTGCTACCTGTTTTTTGGAATATGTAAATTTTTATTTTTATCTAATTTTTTGGTTTATTATATTTCATTAAATTTCTAATTTTTATTAAAAATGTTGTATTACTTAACAATTATTTGATGCCGAGTTTTTTTTACTTTATTTTTTTAGGGAATTTTGTAAATAAACATATTTGAGGTTGCCACCTGATTTTTATAATTTGGAAAATTTTTATCTTTAATTAATTTTTGGTTTATTTTAAATGATTTTGTTAATTTAAATTTTTGTTTAAATGTTTTGTTAAATTTTTTGCAAATTTTTATTTAAGGTTGCCACCTATTTCATCAAATTTCTAATATTTATTTAAAATTTGTTATTATTTACTTCTTTTTTAATGTAGAGTTTTATTTATAGTATTTTTTTGCTTTATTTTTTTTTAGAGAATTTTGTAAATAAACATATTTGAGGTTGCCACCTGATTTTTATAATTAATATAATTATAATTAATTTTTTGCTTTATTTTAAATGATTTTATTAATTTTAAGGTATATGTTTGGAAATTTTAGTTTAAGGTTGCCACCTATTTCATCAGATTTCTAATATTTATTAAAATTTTGTTATTACTTAATTCTTTTTTATTGTCGAGTTGCATTTATTTTATTTTTCTAGGGGTTCTAGTGAATATAAATATTTGAGGTTGCCACCTGTTTTGGGTAAAATATAAAATTTTTATTTTTAACAGATCTTCTTGATAATCTTGAACGATTTTGTTAGTTTTAATAAATATTTTGTTAAATTTGTTGGATTTTTTGATTTAAGCTTGCCACTTAATTTTTATATGTCAAATTTTTGTATAATTTAGTGCTGCCACTTATTTTTTATATGTCAAATTATTGTATAATTGAGTGTATTTTTATGTAATATAATTCTATTATTCAAATATTTTAATGTTTTGTAAATTTGGTTCAAAAACTATTTTAGCGTTGCCACCTTATTTTGTTTAGTTGTTAAATTTTTAGTGTTTTTTTGAATTGTTTAATTTATTATGAAAGTATTTTTTGAATTTATTTGTTTTTTGTTTTGAAATTTTATTTTAAGGTTGCCACTTGTTTAAAATTTTTTTGAAGTTATTAAGTTATAATTATATATTTTATTATTTTTAGGTTTAAATTTGAAAACATTTTTTGTAGTTTCTGAAGGTTTTAGGGATATTTTATAAAATAATATTTTTAAGGTTGCCACCTGTTACATTTTAGAGTTTATGAAAATAAGGCTTTATTTGTGTTTTTTTTTTGTTGATATTTTAAAGAATTTTGTGTAAAATGTTGATTAGTTGCTTTAACTTTTTTAAGATTTATTGTGAATTGTGGTTTTAACGCTTGTGGCTTTCATTGTGTTTTCTAGTTTTATTAACATTTTCATTTGTGTAAACTATTAGATATCATTATTTACATATTAATTGTGTGTAATTTTATTTAATCAATTATGTTAACTGTCATTAATAGCAGTATAGTGAATAGTCTTTTAAATACATGTTATATTGTGGCCTGTCGCTTTTCGTTCTGTTTTTGATGTTTAACGACAAATTTTAACTACACTTAAAAGTTTTTGTTGTTTTTTATTTTTATTTTCACAAAAATATTCAAACAACAGGAAACGAGTGAAAGTCAGCCAACAGAATAAACAAACTTAAATTAAATGTTGAGGTTATATAAAAATTATTTTCAAAGTGCAATCAAAATAAATAATAATAACTTTTTGGGAATAACACGCAGTTTTTATGGTATTGTATGGGATTTTTCATTAATATGCTAATATTAATGATCAAATCCAATAAACTATAAGAAGAAATAATATATTCTTTTAATTTTCTCTTTAATTTTCTATTTAAATTTAATCTTGTGTTCCTATTTGCTTACATTACAATTCATTTCAATATTCTATTTTCAGTAATTTTCCTAATAATACATAATTTAGTTGGCCAAAATCAAAACCTTTATTTTTATATTTTAATTAAATAACAACAATAATTCCTTATTTTTTCAAATCATAAATGCTAATTTTTGCTTAAATTTGTATGGATATTTACCATAATAAGCAAGCACCTCAAAATATGCAACTGTTTTGCCACAATAATCAAAATAAAGCAAGCTCTCTGTAGCTGTCTCTGTCTCTGCCTCTCCTACAATTGAAATGTAATTCCTCATTAGGTATGTGTGTGTGCATGTATGTTTGTTTGCATAAGTGTGGCAATTATAGTTTTAATTTGTAAATTTAATCAGAAAACTGCAACCGAATAAACTATTTGTTCTAGTTGTAACAATATTTACTAAATGCAGCCAGCATTAGCTACCTCAATATACAGACTTATGTATATATACAGCTGCGGGCCACTAATTAAGGACAGTAGTATTTAAATAAAACATTAAAATTTAAAACTTTTTTTTTTGGTTGAATTTTATAAATTGTAAAATAAATCAATCGTGCACGAAATTGAGGCCCGTGATAAATTTATTAACATTTTCCAAGTCAGGTGATTACACAGAGTGTTTTTCAGTATTTAAAAAAGTTCTTAATAAATCGTGATGCATAACGAGGTTCCCTACATTTTTTAAAGAAAAACAAAAAAAACACACAGAAAATTCAAATTTATTTTTTTTTGAAGATTATGTCTATCAAATGTTCGCAGTTGCTACGTTGCAGATGGTCTATCCGTTAAGTCCAATTTTCGATGACTCGTTAGAGCATTTCGACTGATAAATGCAGAATGACACTCTTGATGTTTTCCTCCAAGGCCTGAATCGAAGCGGGTTTGTTCGCACAAACTTTAGACGTTACTTATCCCCACAGGAAAAAGTCTAACGGTGTGATATCACACGATCTTGGTGGAGAATCGACCGTCCCAAAACGTAAAATCATGTGCCCACCGAAGTGTTCTTTGAATAAATCCATTGATTGATGAGATGTGTGGGAAGTGGCGCCGGCCACCAAATGTTGCCGAGATCACGAGCTTTAATTTCAGGTATCAAATGTCGGTTATCAAGGCACGTAACGGTCGCCATTGACGGTTACGTTCGCACCGGCATCACTTTTAAAGAAATCTGGACCCATGATTCCCCCGGCCAAACCGTCTATTCGGTCGTATATTATCCAATAATTAATGCTGGGTCTCAAAATGGATGATGGTGTTGCGAATATGCGAGTACGCTCAGTAGGCCGGTTATGTTGACCATAAGTTAAGCAAGTGCAAATTTGTTAACCTCAATGTTACGCAGATGTCAAGCTGTTATCGCTAAAAATTGATTTGCAGCAAAATATTGATTTATTTCTAAATAAAAATACTTTTATTTTTGTAAAACTTGTGTTTTGTCATTACGAAAATACGACTTACAAATTCACAATTAATAATGAATTAGACACAATATGCAGTTATTTTCTAAGAGTAACAGTTAAATTGACTAAACTACGAAAAATTTTGAGAATATCATAAAAATGTTCGTATTATTTGCTTCTAGCGCATATGTTTGTATCATGTACTTGATTAGTTGCACATATCAGTATTTATAAATACACAGCATACATTTAGGCTGTTTAATGAGAATTATCATTATAATTGTGAATGAGTGAGTGACTGCATGACTGTGTGTTTTTATTTGTTTAATTTTAATGTTAAAATAAAATTAAACGTAAATGTAAATGATTTGTTATTTGAAATAGAAAACTAAAGGATTAGTTAGTTAGTAAAAGGCAATAAAATATTGTTTAAATTATTTATTTGCTTGAAATTTGTTTTAAAAACCAATTATGGTTGCTTATTGCAGGCATTTTGTAAGTTTTAATAATTTTTGTAATTAAATATAGTTTTTCTTAAATTTTTTTTTTTAAATCGCTTAAATTTTTTCAAAGTTGCCACCTAATTTTTTGTAAATATCACTAATTTGCCTTTTTCCTTAACAAATTAAACACTTTGAAAATCTGGTATCAATTTTAACGTTTTTCCTACAAAAATAAATAAGGTTGCCACTTAATTTAAAAATTTTTAAAATTTTGCAATTTTTTTTATTTTTTTTATCAATTATGGCCTAGAAGTATTCTTATATTATTTAACATTAGCACTTTTGAAAAGTAATAATTCTTTTTATTAATTCTGTTATAAAGTTTTTTTTAAGTTGCCACCTATTTTGATAAATATTAAGAATTTAAGTATTTCTTTATTAAAAGTCGTTTAAGGTTTCCACATAATTCAGGAAATTTGCTTTATTTTTGAAATCTTCCTTAAGTTTTACATTGTCTATTAGCTATTGGAAAAAGTTTTAAATGTTTTGACTTAATTTTAATTAATAATTAAAAAACTATTGTAAAGTAATATTTTTAGACAATTGGCACATTGTAATGCAGTTTTTTCTAGTCGTCACCTGTTTTAAAAAATATTATCACAGTTATTCTGTTTGACGTCGTCGACATAAGACAACACATCGTTTGTTGTAAAACCGTATTCTCGTTGTCAATATTGCCATTTTTCGATGACTGTCGACATTGTTTGGTATTTCGTAACTTGCATTGACGACAAAATGAAAGGCCGACGGTCTTTTTAGTATCGTGTTGTGTTGTGTAGTGTTATATTCTTTTGTGTACAAAAAGTTATAATTAAAAAATATGGAAAAAAATTCAAATTACAAACACAAATTAATTTGAAAAGCTGGTGGAAGAATTGAAAAAAATCTAGCTTAAGACGGGTTTAGTGACATTTTTCAAATCATTTTCAAAATTGTATCACTAAAAGAGTTTTAAATTCAAATAAAATTTTTTTGTCGGCCACGCCTATTTTCGAGTGGGCGGGGCTCCATAGTTTGTAATATATTTAACTATATCTAATTTATTAGACAATATATGTATACATATTAAATAATAGGCATTTTGAAGACCTTTCCAACGATGTGTAACATGACTTACTTATGTGGACAATTTATAGGTCAATTTCAAAAAATAATTTTTTGATCCGATATTTTTTTAAAAAAATCTAAAAAATCCGTCTGTTAATGAATAACAAAATTTAAAAGTCAAGAAATTAAGGTTTAATTTGAGATATAATATAACCGTGTAGGTAATATAGATCCAAAGATATTAAAGGAAGATTATGACATATAAAAAAAAATGCCGGTGTTTTGTATACCAAAGAGGAGAAAATCTCTTCTTGTTTTCTTCTGCGCTGGAATCCGAATAAAAAAGTTTTTATTAATTCACAAAGTTTGGTTTTTTGTTTTTTTTAAACGGTACAAAACTTTTTTTAAGTTGCCATCTGTTTAGTTTTTTTAATTTTATTTAAAATAAGCTTTTAAAGTTGCCACCTATTACCCAAAGTCTTAAAAAAATCAATTGTTTTTTCTGTTTTTCTCAGTGTTTTTTTTAGTATTAAAATAAGTTATTTAAATTTTGAGAATATCTTTGGGTAAAGAAAAAGCACTTAAAATGTCTGCTGTAGAACAATCAATAAAATAAATTGTTTGCCTGTTACTGGCAGAATCTTAAGAATTGCTGTAGAAAACAACCAGCAACAAAACATCAGCACCATTTTTTCATGCTGCCAAACACTAAACAATTTCCATTTCCATTTTCATTAAAATAAAATACAATATTTTTGTATTTATATAGAGTTTTTGCAAACAAAACTGAAAACACTTTATGTCATAAACATGCATGATGATGGCATGTCTGCCTCAAACAACAAACACACACACTCTCATTCAACTCATATGGAAAATACAACGGTAAACTACAAAATAACTAGTCATTTTGACATAAAAGCCCTCTACAATTTTCCAGAAAAAAGAAAACAAGGACTCACTGCCGTCCCTGTATTGCATATGCATATACATACATACATATACATATGCCTGTTATAACAAGGCTATAATCTTACAAGCATCATACATGTCTAAACACATAAACCTGCACTCATTCTGCCACATGCAACACTAACTAAATTGTTGGTTGGTTGGTTGCCTTGATGAAGACGATGATGTTGCAAAACTTCCTTTGTGTACATCTGTATGTTTGTAGTGAGTGAATGAATGACTGCATAAATGAGTGAGAGTGAGCCTGTGCATGAATGAGTGTTTGTTGCAAGTAGCAAGCAATTAAATAAATCACACAATCCTTGTAATTTTCAACATCCTGTGGAAGACTTTGTTTCTACTTCATTTACACATTTCTTGTTCAACGAAATACATACGTATGAAAAAGGAAACTTTCTGCATCTGCATATCATCTCTACTTTAAAAAAAAGAGCTAAAAAAAGCAGCAGCAACAACATCATCAAAAAGAAAAAAGTATAAACATGCAGTGAACAACTTTTAGTGAAATAACAGAAATTTAAAGGAAACAAAACTAAAATTAAAGAAAAAACTAAATATTTTATATTTAGATATTTTATATTTAAAACATTTCACTCCTTCTCTACACTGTCTTCTTCAAATGCTTTTTTTGTACCAAATTATTTTTTTTGTACCAAAGTTGCAACTTTATCAAACAAATATCTCTTGTCGTTTATATCATTGCACTCCTTTTCTGTACTGTCTTCTTCAAATGTTTTTTTTTGTATTTTCTCCTTCTTCACAACTAACCCTTTAGCAAGACATTGTTCCCTTCAAACCGCAAAATAGTATATTCATGTTGGTGTTTTATGCTGTTTTGCTCCTAAATGTATGCTTTAAGGTGCATTTATATTAAAAATGCTTGTTTTCTTTATATGTTGCATATGTTAAAGGCAGCTTAAGTGGCATACACTACAAAAGTTTGACATTTTTAGAAAAAGGAATAAAAAATACATTTATAGTTAATGCTTAATTGTGTGTGCAACATTGTAGAAGTACACAAATGACAGCCTTTTGTTGAAATTTTATTTACGAAGTATAATTTGTAAGGTCTTTTGATATAGTTTAACAATTTTCTAAAATTTACGCCAAAATTTTATGCAGAAAATATGGTGTAATATCCTTAACTAGAATATCAGCTAGAAGCTGAACTAAAGGGTGGTTGAATTGTAAGGGCCGATGTTGAATGTGAACCACACCTAAATGCCAAGCTTTTTTCCGAATTTTATTTGACATTTCTCTATTTCAGACTTACTCAATTTGAACCATGGAGAGATACACAATCCAACAACGTGTTAAAGTTATCCAGACTTATTATGAAAATGGGCGTTCAAATCAAAATGCATATCGTGCACTTCGTGATTTTTTTGGTCAATTTGATCGTCCAAATGTGCGTACAATCGCAAAAATCGTGGAAAAATTCGAGCAAACCGGGTCTGTAGAAGATGTGAGAACACCAGTGCATGCTCGTACAGCTCGTACTGCAGAAAATATTGCTGCTGTTCGCGATAGTGTGGCTGAAGAGCCGTCCACCTCAACTCGTCGTCGTGCCCAACAATTGCACCTCTCACGCTCGTCGTTGATGAACATTATGCATAAAGACTTGCATTTACACGCTTACAAGGTGCAATTGGCTCAAGAACTAAAGCCTCTTGACCATTCCAAACGTCGTGAATGGGCAGAATGGTGGCAAGAAATGGCAACAGTGGATGATCAATTTTCGAAGAAAATCATCTTCAGTGATGAGACACATTTTCACCTCAGTGGATTCGTCAATAAACAGAATTGCCGCATTTGGGCGAATGAGAATCCAAGAGTGATTGTCGAAAAACCAATGCACCCACAAAGAGTGCCTGTTTGGTGCGGTTTATGGGCTGGCGGCATCATCGGGCCGTATTTTTTCCAAAATGAGGCCGGCCAGGCAGTTACTGAGGCTATCGTGAGATGATAACGAACTTTTTATGGCCCGAATTGGAAGATATGGATGTGGACGATATGTGGTTTCAGCAGGACGGTGCCACTTGCCACACACAGCTAACGAAACAATGGCTCTTTTGCGCAACAAATTCAATGGCCGTGTTATCTCACGTAATGGCGATGTCAATTGGCCGCCAAGATCATGTGATTTGACACTTCGGTTGCTTGTTTCGGTGGATAGTTTCGGCACAACAACGTCAGTTGTTTGTTTTGGCACTGCGACTTCGATCGTTAGTTTCGGCACTACAACTTCGGTTGATAGTTTCGGCACAGCAACTTTGGTTGTTTGTTTTGGCACTGCGACTTCGGTTGTTTGTTTTGGCACTGCGACTTCGATCGTTAGTTTCGGCACTACAACTTCGGTTGATAGTTTCGGCACAACAACTTTGGTTGTTTGTTTTGGCACTGCGACTTCGGTCGTTAGTTTCGGCACTACAACTTCGGTTGATAGTTTCGGCACAGCAACTTCGGTTGTTTGTTTTGGCACTGCGACTTCGGTTGTTTGTTTTGGCACTGCGACTTCGATCGTTAGTTTCGGCACTACAACTTTGGTTGATAGTTTCGGCACAACAACTTTGGTTGTTTGTTTTGGCACTGCGACTTCGGTTGTTTGTTTTGGCACTGCGACTTCGGTTGATAGTTTCGGCACAGCAACTTCGGTTGTTTGTTTTGGCACTAGGGTCACGCCGTCAGTCTATTATTATTCAGTTAGTATTTAAGTTGATCCTGTGTACTTCGGAAGAAGCGACTACTATTGATCCGTCCAACCGAAAGCTGGTATCCAGAGAAAGCCGAGATTATCTAACGAGAATAGCCGATTGAAACCCATCGTATCATCGTGGCTGTCCGCGATTAATCATATACATACAGCCCAATCATGAATAAAAATTCCGCAGGAGTTTTTTCCTTTTTCATTTTTTTAACATTGAATTTGAATAGCAAAAATGTGAAAAGGGGAAAAACGCCCGCGGAATTTTTATTCATTATTGAGCTGATAATTTATTGTAACCGAATAAAGCAAATACTGGATTTGTCAATAAAGATATAAACGAGTAAATGTATATTGCCCCAAAAAGGGATATAATTGTGTTATTTTTGAACTAAACTACATCAGCCAAACCTCCCATTTTAGTAAGTAACATTTTAACTAATGCCTGATGCATACCTTCGAAAAGATTAAAGACAAAATAATTTAATTGAAATTTCATTGCTAATGGGAAACGTGTGTATTACAAAAATCCTCTAAATCCTATGTCTTGTTTGAGAATTTATTTATCTCTGTGTATGTGCAAACTGTGGTGTGTGTTTGTCTGAGCAACGTTAGATAATTATAGAGCTGACTAAAGTCTTAAGGGAATTATGAAATTGCATAAAACTAAAAGCTTACATGTAACAACACAATATCTCCAGGGACAATAAAGTGCAAGGAATATTGGAAAAATAGATTTAGTGAAAGGAAACAAACACGAAAAAAGAAAATTATCTCAAAGCAAAAGTGAGTAAATGCATAATATTATTAAGATTAGATATTGCAATTTTATTAGGTGACAAATTATCGTCTAAGGAAAATATGAAAATTGAATATTTATGTAGAATAAACAGGGGTGTTTTTTGACCGTTACTGTTTGTGGGTTTGTTTTTTGTTTTTAATTGGGGGTTGTTAGTTTTGATTTGCTTGCCATGCCAATTAATACAGCTTGTGGTTGCTGTAAACATGTCATCAAACACACATTTTTGAGTAGCATACTTTTTGGCGTGTGTTTAAATTAAACAAATTGAAACCACAAATTTGTGAGGTTTGTAGTTTTATATTTATAAATTTGTCACAGCAACAAGGTGTTAGATTTACAAAATGAAGAGCTTGTGTTTTAATTAAAATATTTAAATAGATTTTAATTAAGTCATTAGAGACAGTTGGTAGTCAGGGACAAAATAAGGCAAATGTTGCCATGTAGTTTGAATTTAATTTATTAACTTTAACAAAGGCGTTTGAATTCGTTATAACTTTTTATTTAAGAAATAATTATAATTTTTTTTTAATAATATTCATTCTTATTCCTAAACCTGGAAAAGTTCTCGTAGAAACCCAGTCATATAGAGCTATTTGACTGCTTTGACTCGCTGAGAGAATACTTGGAATGAATTATATTTACTAGGCTACTGAAAGCTTTTGGGACTGTAGAAGTGCTATCACTGTGGATTCAGGAAGGCGAAATCCACGACGAATTGAGAAAAAAAATATAGTTGTGCAGGTTTATCACAACTATTTCAATATTTTAATTTTTTTTTTTAATATTATGCTCACTCTAATTATTTATATGGTTGCGGCAACCATAATATGCTTAAGTTACGTATCATATGATTATAGCAATTATGTAATGTTTATGGTAATCAGTTTTTTGATAAAAGTTTATACCATATTATGTTGTTCTCTATCATAATAAAAGAGCAACAAATTATGAGAAAAAGATTCATCATTCATATACAGGGTGGCCCAAAATTAACGAAGCCGTTTGAATTCGTTATAATTTTTTATTTAAAAAATAATTATCAATTATTTCTGTTTCTAATACAGTATATAAATGGGGAATATTTTTAGTTTAGTTCTGAAAAATAGTATCTCGCAAGTGGTGGGCATTTGCTGCTTTGCAAATTTGTGCTCTTTCCAACACATTTTCCAGAACCTTTTGCAAAATTTCAGGTGTTATGTAAAATTATCGATGTTTCACAGTCGGATATTTTTTGGAAATAAAGAGTGATTTTTTAAGAGCTTTCGGATCATAAAATTTTGGAACATATATGGCATTTATATTTAAGTCGATAGAACCATCTATACACTTCAAAGTTGAAAGATGATTTCATGTAAATGTTGAGCGCAGCTACGCCTCAAACTTTCTCTAAAATATTTGCCAGTATCTCACAAATAAATTCTTCAATATTAGCTTGCAATAAAGGCATTAAAACGCACGATCTAGGAGGCCAATTGATCGACTCAATCGTGAAATTAACTATTCACCGAACTAGCCTCACAATTGGACCATTGTTTTGCGTTCTGTGTGGCAGGTGGCAACGTTTTGTTAAACGCGTAGGCCAATTAAAATCACTTGTACACGAAATAATTCGTTCACCAAATATGTCCCGTAAAAGAGCCATTGTGTCCCTAGCAGTGTGCGCTGTGGCTCCATCTTGTTGGAAACATACTTGTGGATGTTTTTCCAAGGCTGGCCTTAACAAAAATTTCCAACATTGTTCGATATCTGAAACCATTGACGAAAACGGCGACCCCGTGTTCATTTTCAAAAAAAAAAAAAATAAACAACAATTATCCTGATGACACACCGCACCAAGCCATACACTTAGGTGGGTGTAATTCTCGCTGTTGAACAACTCTTGGATTTTCCGTAGCCCATATCCTGCAGTTTTGCTTAATTGGAAATGGACTTCATCGCTCATAATTAAATTATGAATAAAATTATAATTTTCTTCTGCTTTTTGCTGTCGGTTTAAATTCTTGGACAAGCTGAATCTGGTATGGCAACATTCCTATTGTGTGCAGCAACGCTTGTGAGAGGCCAAGTTGTGTCGAACGTCTCCTGGTTGATATTTCTCCATCTACCCGAATACTCTTCTGTAGCAGTTCAATATTGTTATCCGTGTGCACCGTTCGTCTTCTGCCAGCATTAGGAAGTTTCCTTACTGCCCCTTGTTGTCGAAAATTTGCAACCAGACGGTTTATTGTTGTCTCTGATTCAAATAACGACGATATGCAAGCTGACTCAAAACAATGGATCGTTGATTTGAAAAATAAAGCTCAACAATTTGGTTGCGTTGTTCAATTAAGCGCTGCTCCATTTTAAATTCGCCAAGTCTTCTTTACAAAATACTAAAAAGAAAAGAAAAATTATTATAAAATAGTTATAAGCAATGCAAACCCCTGCGGTAATTTTGGGCCACCTTGTAGTAACATTAATTTATTAGTTTTACAATTGTATGGCACTTGTGTTGGCAATATCTTAAACAAAGTTTTGAAACTTTTGAAAATTCGTTTGCAAAGCTTTCGCTTGTCTTTAAAAGTTTGTTACAAAACAAACTTCTTGAAAGTCATTACCACGTCACAAACATCCAATGACCTTTTGCTTTTGAAAAACTGTAGACAAAAACTCCACAACGAAATGAAAATGTCAAAATAATATACATAGCAAAAATAAAGAACTGAATCTTTTTTTGTTTTATTTGCCTTTTTCTTTTATAAATAGTTTGTTAACGTTAACGCATCCTTTGTTACAGTTTCCCTAACATTACTCTTTAACAAAAGCACTGAAATCCTGATTGTTTTAACCAGCTCTAAAACCCCACTCTAACTGCCTGCTACATAAGCAGACCCACATGTGTGTAACATATGTATATTTCTTTAGCTTTGTTATGGGTCTTAACAAAACGTTTCCGTTTTTTTTTTTCAACTTTCTTGTTGGATTTCCCTTAGACTCCCTACATTTTCCTGTACAAGAAAAAAAAGGATATCCACTTGTTATTGTTGCAATAAGTAGTGGTGGTGGCTTCAGTTGTTTTTGTTGCTGCTTGAAGTCCTACTAAAGAAAAGTGTAGAATTATTCTTGTATGTATGCGAAACTTTAAGTTGTTTTTCCGTTTTTCAAACATTTAAGTGGTTGTGCCACAGGATACCACTGCCTGCCTGTTTAAGTGTTTGTAAACGTATCACCAGAGAATGTGTGTGTGTGTGTGCGTGTCTGTTGTTGTGTCTTTGTATTTGTTGATGATTGTTATTAAGCTTGATTTCAGAGCTTTGTTTTTGTCATGTCATCTGTAACAACAAAAAGCCGACCATCCAAGGAATTATACAATACATACATACATCATATACAGCGTAGATTGAAGTGAAAATGGTTAAAATGTATCAAAACGAATATATACCTGGAATTAAGTCTCTGCAATAAAGACCAAATCTAGTAGCTATACAATAGAGATTAAAACGTGTCTGTTAAATAACAGAGACTGAATTTAGTTTGTTAAACAGAAGAGACTAGAGCTAGTCTTTATATAACAGAGACTGAAGCTAGTCTCTAAAAAGCAGAGACTAAATCTAGTCACCCATTAACAGAAACTACTCTTAGTCTCTATTTAACAAGGTCCAAATCTGATAAATATACAATAGAAACTAAACATTGTCTCTATAAAACCGACAATTAATCTAGTCTACTAAATTATAAAGACTAAAGCTCTAAAAACTAAAGCAAGTCTTTATATAACAGAAACTAAATCTAGTCAGCCCTATAACGGGTACTAAATCTAGTCTGGCATTAATGGAAACTAAACTAAGTTGGGATTCTAGTTTAGAATTTGTTTGAGATTCTGGTTGGGATTCGAGTCGAGACTCAACTTGAGATCCTGGTTGGGATTCTAGCTGAAATTTTAGTTGAGATTCTAGTTCCGATTCTAGTCAAGATTTTAGTTTAGAATTTGTTTGAGATTCTGGTTGGGATTCCAGTCGAGATTCTAGTTAAGACTCTAGTTAAGTTTCTCGCTGAGGTTTTAGCTGAGATGCTACTTGAGATTCTTTAGGTTCTAGCTTACTTTCAGGTTACGTTTCTGTTTGAGATTATATTTGAAATTCAATTCAAAATTCAATTTGAGGTTCTAGTGGAGATTTTATTTGAGATTCTAGCTGCGAATCTAGTTAAGGTTCTCGCTGTGGTATTAGTTGAGATTCTACTTGAGATTTTAGTTGGGATTCTAGTCGAGATTCTAGTTTAGAATTTGGTTGAGATTCTGGTTGGGATTCTAACTGAAATTTTAGTTGAGATTCTATTTGAGATTCTAGTTCCGATTCTAGTCGAGATTCTAGTTTAGAATTTGTTTGAGATTCTGGTTGGGATTCCAGTCGAGATTCTAGTTTAGAATTTGTTTGAGATTCTGGTTGGGATTCCAGTCGAGATTCTAGTTTAGAATTTGTTTGAGATTCTGGTTGGGATTCCAGTCGAGATTCAACTTGAGATTCTAGTGGAGTTTCTGGCTGAGACTCTAGTTAAGGTTCTAGCTGAAGTATTAGTTGAGGTTCTACTTTAGATTGTAGTTGGGATTCAAGTCGAGATGATAGTTTAGAATTTAGTTGAGATTTTGGTTGGGATTCTAGTCGAGATTCAACTTGAGATTCTGGTTGGGATTCTAACTGAAATTTTAGTTGAGATTCTATTTGAGATTCTAGTTCCGATTCTAGTCGAGATTCTAGTTTAGAATTTGTTTGAGATTCTGGTTGGGATTCCAGTCGAGATTCAACTTGAGATTCTAGTGGAGTTTCTGGCTGAGACTCTAGTTAAGGTTCTAGCTGAAGCATTCTACTTGAAATTCTACTCGACATTCTACTTGATCTTCTATTTGAGACTCTAGTTAAGTTTCTCGCTGAGGTTTTAGTTGAAATTCTACTTGAGATTGTAGTTTGGATTCTAGTTTAAAATTTTGTTGAGATTCTGGTTGGAATTATAATCTAGATTCGTCTTGAGATTCTAGTGGAGATTTTAGTTGAGATTCTAGCTGCGAATTTAGTTGAGATTCTAGTTGAGATTCTAGTCGACTTTCAGGTTAAGTTTCTGTTTGAGATTCTATTTGAAATTCAATTCGAAATTCAATTTGAGATTTTACTTTATATTCTAGTTGATATTCTACTTATTCTTTCGATTGTACTGGATATGCTAGTTTTCGTTCTAGTTCTGTTCTGTGGGTTTATTCTCTCCTTTTACTGTTTATATGCCATACGTTTATTAAATATGTTTTATTCATTATATTCTCCATAACTTGGTACCTTTTCCTTTGGCCTGTTGCCACAATATCAAGTACATCTTTGTTTGCTTGTCTATTTTGTCTCTCTTGATGTGTTTGCTCTATTATGCTAATAAAGTGTCATTGACTTTGAAGGTAAAATTTATGAGTTATGAGAGGGATTAATTATTTAAGCTATAAATTTACAACTCTAGCTGATAATTTTTTTTAGTATAATTTTTTTTAGAAAATTTAAATAATTTTATTTGTGTTATAAGTTTGTTTATAGTTTTGCCCTAAATTTATGTTTTGCTAATTTGATTTGTGTAAATTGTATTAAAATTGTAATTATTACATTTATGAGGCTGGCATAAAATAATTGAATTTCAAATTTATTATTTAAAATCACATTAAATTATTAGTGAAATTATTAATACAAAATATTTCCATAGTACCAGGAATACAACAATAGAAAATGTGTTTCAAAAAAAAAAAATTATAACAAATATTTGTTATTGGTAAAGAGTTTAAATAATGTTAAATTCTATTAAATTGCTCAATTTCCCTGTAACCAATAATATTTATCATTGACATTTTCCCATTGCTGCAGTGATAAATCTGTATCACTGCTGTCATTTACTGCATTTAAATTTTAATTTAGATTTTTGTGAAATTGTTTACAATTAAAATTTGTCACTATTCAATTATAAACAACAATTATTTATAATTCTATGCAGTTTATTAGCAAATTGCATTCGATTATTTACCATAAATATTAATTATAAAACAAATTTATATTAAATTACAAAGGCAAGAGGGAGGCAACAATTAAAAATCTATTATTTTTATGCACACAATCACATAGAATGGCAGTAAGTGGTGATTTATATTTTAGTTAAGCTACACTGAAACGGTTAAAAGCAATTATGACATAAAAATAGGAATTTGGCTGCCATTAAATGGCACTGTAATACTTAAGCAGATAATAACCAAGCAGGATCTTATTTTTTTTATCAAGGGTCTCCGTCAAATTTCAAACTCATCACAGCTTTCCTTTAGTGTCCCTTTACTTCGTATTTAACTTTAAAACCGCTTCACTTCATTACTTTCTATTGCTTTTCTACTTTTTTTTAATCCAATAAATCAATTTATGATTTTAAATAATGAAAATGTATTACAAAATTATTTTCAATTATTTTTTTCCTGTTTTTATACCCTTCACCTTCATTAGAAGTGTATATATAAGTTTGTCATTCCGTTTGTAATTTCCACAATATAATTTTCAATAATTCTGTCAGACATGCTTTCGATAAGTTTGCTATTTAAAATCAGTAAAATCCGTCTATAAATAACGGAGATATGAGCAAAAATCTGAGCCAACCTCTGAAAATTGCATCAAAAAAACTAAGTGTATTAATATTGTTGCGAACAAATTCATCAACAGATGGTGTTGATCACACAAAGTGTATTAATATTGTTACGAACAAATTCATCAACAGATGGCGTGTTTATCGACATAAATATGCATAATATAATTATGCATCCACAACATAGGTGAAGGGTATATAAGATTCGGCATAGCCGAATATAGCACTCTTACTTGGTTTTTCTATAATTTTATTCAAATTCTATTTAAACTTATTTTTTCTTTTTATTATAAAATTTACTAGTTCATTATTACTATTATTATTATTTGTTAAAATAGTTTTCTCTCTATACGAGCATTATTTTGTAAATAATTAATTATTGTATTAATTTTGCAGTTGTGGTTATTTTATTATTCCCAGCAAGCCATATGAGTCCGAGAAGAGTCTTTTCTGGCACCTTTTCCGGAGCGTTCATGCTCTTTATGAGCCCAAAAAACAATCATTATTGCTTCGAAAACATTCAGAAGAGAGGGTAATTACATTCGGAAATGGTCCGTCAGAAAGAGCTCTTAGATAATGTCAGAAAAGAGTCTTTTATGAGGGGTTTTTTGGGTTTTAAAAGAGCTCTTGGATAATGTCAGAAAAGAGTCTTTTATGAGGGGTTTTTTTGGGTTTTAAAAGAGCTCTTGGATAATGTCAGAAAAGAGTCTTTTATGAGGGGTTTTTTTGGGCTCAGAAAGAGCTCTTACATCATGTCTGAAAAGAGTCATTGCAATTTTAAATACAAAAAATTAAAAGTTTACATCTTTTTAAAATTGTTTTTACTTCAACAAAATGGGAATTCATTTACAAATAAACTAAATTAGAAATGAAATAAATAAATTGTATTTACAGTAAAGAAAATTTTAAAATGGAATTCATTTAAATAAAATATAAAAAAATGGAAAAAATTCATATTTTAAGCAAATTTTTCTTTCGCTCCGAAAAAGCTTTTTGATTTGGACTCTTTTCTGACTCCTATTTCGGAGCGCTCCTAGAATGGTATGCTGGGTTGCTATTATAATTATTGTAATTACTACAGCAGTTGTTGTAGCAGTCTATTCAATTTGAATAGTTTGGCTAATTTGTGTGTGTTTTTTTTTTTTTTTTGTAGTGACAGTTAGGCGTAAAATACTATTCAAATTCAAAGTATGATTTAAAATAAGTGATGAATGCTGTAAATGTGCTCAAATATAGACTAGAAAGAATCTAGAAAACCTAGAACCTAGTGGAGTTCATAGTTCACTCTATAATACAGTCTCTTTGCCGGTCTCTAGTCCACTCAATAGTCGCGGCTATAATTAAGTCTATAATCTAGTCTTTAATCGAGTTAACATTTCAATCTTTCGATGAATCTGTAGTTAAATATGAAACTTTATTTAATTTCACAATCTAGCCTTTAGTCGTGTTTATTCTCGAGTCTTTAGACTAGTCCAGAATTGAGTATATAGTCAAACCTAAATTTAAACGAATCAATACTCGTGTCTATAGCCAAGTAGTCTTAAAATAAATTTGTAGTCGTGTATTTGAGTATATATTCTCCAGACCTTAGCCAAGTCTATAGGCCAATTACTAGTCAAGTCTATTTCTTCCCTATTCCTTTCTTTTTCTATGGCTTTCGTATTCCTTTGCTATAGCTAAATCTTAGTCTGGTTGAGTTTCTATTTCAGTTTCTAGTTAAGATTCTATTTCAAATTGCAGTTGAGATTCCTGTTGAGATTCTGTTGCAAATTCTAGTTCAGGTTTCAGTTAAGTTTCTAGTTAATTTTACTATTCGTTTCTAATTTATTTCCTTGTAATGTTTAAAGAACTGTGATGATTGTTTAATTTGTTTACAATTAACATTCCTTTTATTACATTGTATATAAGTTACAATGTTTTATGGATTAATTCCTATTCATTTTCTATTCCCTTCCTATTTTTTTCCTATTCTTTAATTCTTCCCTTCATATTCCTTTCCTATTGTTTCCTATTGCCTTTCTATTCCCTTCGTATTCCTTTCCTACTCCTTTCCTATTATTTTCCTCTTTATTTCCTATTCTTTTAATATTTCTTTCCTATTGTTTTCCTATTCGTTTTCTATTTATTTACTATGCCTTTCCTTTACATTCTTATTCCTTTTCTGTACCGTTCCTTTTCCCTTCCCATTCATTTTCTATTCCTTTCCTATATCTTCCCTATTCCATTTCCTTATCATTACTTTTATATTCCATTCCTATTTCTTTCCCATTTCTTTCCTATCCCATTCCTATTCCTTTACCATTCCTCTCCCATTCTTTTCCTATTTATTTCCTATTCCTTTTCTATTCTTTTAATATTGCTTTTCTATTCCTTCCCTATTCCAGTCGTATTCCCTTCCTAGTCCCTTCCTTCTCTCTTTACATTCCTTTTCTATTCCCTTCCAACTTCTTTCCTATTCCTTTCCTATTCAATTCGTTCTCTCTTCCCATTACTTTTCTATTCCCTTCCCATTCTTTTAATAATCCTTTCACATTGTTCGCCTATTTGCTTTCTATTTATTTCCTATTCATTTCTTATTTCTTCCAATTCCATAACTATTCATTTCTTATTCCTTTTCAATTCCGTTTCCATTTCTTTCCTATTCTTTACTATTCCTTTCATATTATTAGCCTTATCTTTCTTTTCTACTCCCTTCCTTCTCTCTGCCCGTTCCTTTTCTATTTCCTTTCCATTTATTTCCTATTTTTTCCTATTCCTTTTCCATTGCTTTCTTATTTATTTCCTATTATTTTTCTATTCTTTTAATATTGCTTTCCTATTCCTTCCCTATTCCAATCGTATTCCCTTCCAATTAACTTCCTATTCCCTTGCTTCTCTCTTCCCATTCCTTTTCAATTCCCTTCCTATTTCTTTCCCAATAATTTTCTTAGTCTTGGGTCTAGTCTAGCATCTAGGCCACATTCTAGTCTATCGCCTATATTCTAGTTTTCATAAACTTATAAAAAATTTGCTTAATGCAACATTTTTGGTTCATTCATTAATATCTATTTCTTACCTGTTTCGCTTTGCATCACTTGGAAATTTCTGCTTTTAACTGATACGCGCCTACATTCATACTATATATTACACTTATGCTAAGAGCAATTTAGCGATTTAACACAAAAGCAACATGTTGTTTGAGAAATTCGAATTTTCTCTCTCTTTTTAATATGATTTTCGAAACTCTCTCAAAACAACAGAGCATGTACTTAACGGAATATACCACCAGCAACATTTTACTGTAGCAACATTTGTTGCTGCTCTCTGCCGTATCTCTGGCTATAGCATGTTGTAAAGAATTTTTATTGCGTTATTTTGTGGCATAATTTTAGGATGACATCATTGTGTTTTAATGTTACTCTTATTTTATTGCTGTTTTTGGCATGTTTACCACGCGATTTAAGCGTATTTATGCATGTAAGCCATATTTTATGAGTGTTTGTTTGTAGAAGAGGTTAAAGTTCATTGTTTCAGCTGCCATTGTGAGGTTAAATATTTGTTTAATATTGAAAATAAGAGAGAAAAAATTCCAGCACCAATTTTTAAATTTTTTGTTTGTTTTATGGCCTTGCCAAGAAACAAGGTTAGTTTGCAAAAAGGCTAAAGGCAATATTACACAAATAAATAAAAAGGTTATAGAGATTAAAGCAAGGATGTGGAAATTTAATAAATAGCTAAGTAAACTATAGTTTAAAAATACTAAAATAAATTGAATAAATTTGGGGTTGTACCATATTTGGAAATATTTATCAAACAGAAGTTTTAAGGCGCCATATAGATTGTAACATAATCGATGAAGTCTTTCATTTAGACATTTTAAATTATGAAATAATTTCATATGCAAAGACAGAACAAAAATTGTTTAAAAGCTGCCAGTAATTTCTAAGAATTTTTCATCTGTAACACAGAAAAAAAAATCATGTTTTTTTTTTCAATTAAACCTTTAATTGATTTTAAAATAATTTTCAATTAAAATTTTAATTGATTCAATTACTTTTTCTGATATTTTCAATTAAATCTTACATTTTTTTTAATTGATACTATCATTTTGTTTACAGGTCCGATTTCAATTAAATTTTTAATTGATTCCACAAATATTTTAATTGAAACTCAGTTTTATTTTTTTCGGTGAACTTACTTACTGAGTTGCTTTATTTTACTCTTTTCATCTCATATTTCATTCCAAAAATATATTTTTTCTAGGAATATTTGTTAAATAACGTTCGTTTTAATTTGCAAAACAATCTCTCCTTAAATATGCTTAAACAATTTTAGCAATTTTATACTTTCTGCTTAAATATTACAAGTAGAATTTGTAACAATATACGGAAATAATTGTTGTATCTCAAAACTAACCAGTTTGTATAATAAAGCAATTAGGTCAAAGTAACATAAGGACTTTGCAAATGTATAATACGAGTATGTACAGGCAAACATATTTCAATACATACTAGAAAATACCTTTAGGTAGATATATGTAAGTATAAACAAATATTGATATTTATAGAGAAAAACGAACAGGATACTTAGCCTTGAATAGAATAAGCAACATAAATCAACACAAATAATTAAGAAACTTGAGGTTTGTTTCATAAACAATGAGGAAAAATATATTAACAATATTTAACAAAACTAATCTCGTTTAAAGTCTCATGTAAAATACAGTGACTGACAAAATAGTTTCATAATATACAAGAGTTTTTAAGACTAGTCTGTAGTCTAGTCTTTAATTTATTCAATTCCTTAGTCTAGTGTCTAATCTAGACTAGTCTCTAGTTTTCCTTTTTTTTGACGTAGTGGTAGCGATAATGACCCCACTCCTAGATAACTTCAGTGAATTACTCTACTAACATCACCCTGGAACTACTTCCAAATTTCATCAGAACGGCTATTTTTATATTACTTTGTAAGTAGGTTCAAAACTACTGAGCACCTCTCCTCTTTATCTCATCTTCTCACCCTCTCTCTCATTAGTCTAGTCGCTAGAACTAGACTAGATCTAGTCTTTTTTTTCAAAATATTAAATTTTCAATTCCAAATTTTTCAGCTCTCAAGATTTTAAATTTTTTTTTGCAGATTTGTTCCCAAAATTGTCAAAAATTTTTCACAGAATTTTTTTTTTTCTAAAAAAAAATAAATTGTCACAAATCTTATCCACCTTTTATTAATTTTCAATTCTAAATTCCTTAGTACACAAGATTTATAAAATATTCAACAATCTTTTTGAGATTTTTTTTCCAAAATTGTCAAAAATCTTTTTGAAATTTTTTTTCAAAAAAAAAAAAATTAAATTTTCAAAATTGTCACAAATCTTCCACAGAATTTTGTTTTTTAAGAAATCAAAAGTACTTAGTTCCCAATATTATTCCAAATATCCCACTACTACATTTCGAACAAGTGCTCCTTACAACACTTCAATTATATAGTCTGGTTTTGGTACCCTTCAGCCAGAGTCCGGAATGGTCACAAATTTTCTCTAGATTTTTTTTCACAAAATAAAATTTTCAATTTCAAATTTATCAGTACTCAAGATTTCAAAAATTGTTAAAAAAATGTTTAAATTTTTTTTTTTGCAAAATATTAAAATTTTCAGTTTTCAAAATGGTCACAAATCTTATCCAGTTTTTTTTTTAAATTTTCAATTCCAAATTGCTTAGTACACAAGATTTTCAAAATACTCAATAATCTTTTTTGACAAAAATCTTTTTCAGATTTTTTTCTTCCAAAAAGAAAAAAAAAATAAATTTTCAGTTTTCAAAATTGTCACAAATCTTTCCAGAATTTTATTTTTTAAAAAATCAAAATTACTTAGTTCCCAGTATTCAGGGGTGTCATAGAAAACGATCTTATTTGAATTGGAGTTTAAAACGACAAAAAAAATATTGTTGGTGTTATGAATTCAATGTTATTGGTTTTGTGTTCGAACTTGAATTTTTATCGGTTTTAGGTGCCATAGAAACCAATGTTACCAGAGTTCAGAGCAACCGGTGGATCAACGAATAATCAATTATTCGAATTAGTAGCATTGCGCAATCTGTGTAAGGTGTTGATATTGGTTTGAATGAGAGCATCGGCCCTAAAAAGGTTTAAAACAGAAACCACGGGTGAGCGCATAAAAGAAGATTGCTATCATCACATAAAATTATTTTTTTTTACCTTTTCTGAACTCACTTCCTCTAATAATAAAAATGCAAGAACAGCAGCGGCTATTTTATTTATTCACTTATAAATTTCTTTATTTCAGCGGTTTAATTAAAAAAAAAAAACACCAACTTTTAATATTTTATATTAATAAAAACAAAAACTTTAAATGTTTTCAATAAACACAGTTTGTATTTCAAAAAAAAATTAAATTAAAATGTAAATATTTATACAAACAGAAACAACAGCTGATTCGACGAACATCGGTTTTATTTGCATTGGAAAATAATAAAACCGCCTTGGTTTCATGACACCAAAACCGATAATCAGTAAAACCGACTTGGATTCTATGACATTGAGTATTCCAAATATCCCACTACTAGAGTTTAGTCTCTCCTCTAGCCTTTAGTCTACCCTTCAGACTAGACCTTTCAGACTTTAAAAATTTATAAATTTCCTCCAAATGCTTTAATTATTTTAAGCACATCCTACAATTCATCGAAACTTTTTCTTCAACTGTTTCATTTCCCAAATAACAACAACTATTAAAATTTTACATGTTGTTCTTACAAATACCTGCCTGCACCAACAACAACTAACTATAAACACACTGTGAATTTATGTACATTTGCATTTAGAATGGAGTACAATTACATACATGCATATGTATTCCCCCACTCTCCCACTTAATACTTGACAATTGCTTGTTACTCTCTAAACTTACACTCATGTGTAAATTGAACACACAGGCACCCACAACCCTACCTGGTGCTCATTTATTAACAAACAAACGCACGAACTTGTACACACATGCAAGATCTTGATAAGTTGTAGGCATAGCTGCCAGATTTGACAATTAATCGTCATTTTGACGATTTTTTCTTTCAAAAATAGCAAAGTGACGATTTTTTTTATTAAAAGTGACGATTTTCTGAATTATTAAAATTTTTTTTTATCATTTGTTTGTTTTATTAATGGTTTTGTTACCAAATTCTCTCTTTATTTTTTTTTTTTAACAACAACTATTTTTATCATTTAATATTACAAATATCCCTACAAGAACAATAACAGTCATTTGATGCATCATCTGATGGGTATTGCTGATGGGTTTATACATCAGTAGTTCCCATCATTTTATTAAGGGCATTATGAAAATCCTGATGTGAACATTCGTGTACGTGTGATTCTTTTTCTCTTTCCAACTTGTAAACTAGTAAAACATATATTTGAACTGCTCACTCCGCAGTATTTTACTAATCAGTACTGATGTAAATATCGTCAGAGCTGATTAATCAGTACTGATGTAAACATCGCCAGAGCTGATTAATCAGTACTGATGTAAATATCGTCAGAGCTGATTAATCAGTACTGATGTACAAACCAGTCATAGCTGATTAATCAGCACTGATGTAAAT
This sequence comes from Bellardia bayeri, assembly GCA_950370525.1. Lineage (NCBI taxonomy): Eukaryota > Metazoa > Arthropoda > Insecta > Diptera > Calliphoridae > Bellardia > Bellardia bayeri. The sequence goes on along the minus strand of OX493266.1, from coordinate 5,220,633 downwards.
ATCGTCATAGCTGATTAATCACCACTGATGTAAACATCGTCAGAGCTGACTAATCATGATGTACTTCTCCTATTTTAACAAAACATCGAAAGAATATTCGGCCAAATAAATTTATAAAACCAACAAAAAAAAAAAACAAAATTCTTTGCAAATAAGTACGTGTATATGATGGCTGAATTGGATAAACTAAACTAAAAAACTTGGATAAACTAAATTGTTTTGACATTGTAATTTAACCGGAATTAATAAAATTTTCTATATTCAGTTATTTATTTATAAAATACTGTAAGTCTTGTTTTATACTCTTCAGTTTTAACATCATCATCAATTCAATTTTCATACTTTTTAATGCATATCAACATACTTTTTAATGCATATCAAAAATAGAAAAGGATATAAGCAAATTAACTAGTACCGTCAAGTTTATACCCCATTTGTTCTCTCTTTCCTTCTCATCCAAAAATACTTGCCTTGACTTGACTAGTCATACTTGAAAAGTGTGAAAGCGTACCAAGGTATTATAAAAATATTACACAACTTGTTTTTAACATTATATTTTTTGTGATTTCTTATTTAAAAAGATAAAATATGTTTTGTACAAGAGACTCAATAAACTTGAATTTTTTTGTTTTTGTTTAAATTAAAATTTAAATATACTATTAGAAATAATGACTTTATTTTTACGATTTTTAAAATTCGAAATGACGATTTTTTTTCTTTTTTATCGGTATTTTGACGATTTTTTCCGAAATTCATCTGGCAGCCCTGGCTGTAGGTACTTGTTTTTTGGGATTTTTGGAGTCAAGTCTATGATTTGTTTGTTTGTGTTTTAGCTAGCATGTGTTTGTATGTCAGAAGTGGTTGTAGCTTAATTGTAAATAATACCTAAAGAATTTTGTTTTGTTGGAAAAGAAAATTTGTTAATTTGGTTATTATTTTGTATTGAAATATTTACATTCTTTTAAAGACTAGACTAAATAATAGACTAAAGACTATACTAGAGACTAGACTAAATACTAGACTAGAGACTAGACTAAAGACTAGACTCTACACAGAAAAAAATAAAAATAAGTTTCAATTAAAATATTTGTGGAATCAATTAAAAATTTAATTAAAATCGGACCTGTAAACAAAATGATAGTATCAATTAAAAAAAATGTGAGATTTAATTGAAAATATCAGAAAAAGTAATTGAATCAATTACAATTTTAATTGAAAATTATTTTAAAATTAATTAAAGGTTTAATTGAAAAAAAACATGATTTTTTTCTGTGTAGTCTGAACTAACTATTCAGATATTATGTGTAATTAATTACCTAAGTATTCTCTTAATAAATCCATTGATTGATGCGATGTGTGCGAAGTGACGCCGTCTTGCTGAAACCAAATGTCGTCGAGATCACGAGCTGAAATTTTAGTCATTAAAGAGTCATTTATCAGGGCACGATAACGGTCGCCTTTCGACTAATTCTGGACCGATCATAATAAAATTGTGCCTTATTATTCTTAGACATATGAAATATATATGCGTTCAATATTATTTAGAGAGATGTTTTCGGCCCAAGATGGATGAGATTGAAACTGGTGGAAATCGGTTCATTATTTCACCTGGCCCCCATACAAATGTCCTCCCGAAATTGGGGTTTACCAATCATAAATGTTGAAATTATGCAAGGAACCAAACAAATTTCATCACAAATGAGTGGTAAATGAAGCCAAATCACATCTACAAATTTTGTGCAGATCGGTCCATAATTAGTGGTAGCTCCCAAATAAGGGCCACTTCCGAAAATCACTTTAAAGAGCATAACTCACTCAAAAATGTTGGTATCCAAATAATATTGAACGAAAATATATTTCAAATGTATAAAAAAAATACGGTCCAATTTTATTATGATCGGTTCATAATTAGTCGAAACTCCCATATAAGACCTTCTCCGAAATTCACTTTAAGCTCCATAAATCGTTTAAAAGTATTTATATCGAGATAAAGTTTAACATACATAATATTTATATTCGCAGAAATCATGACACTAAATTTTTGGATGATCGGTCCACAATAGGTTATATCTGCACATATAACTCCCATTTCTGAAAAACTGTTTTATACATATACTGGGTGTAGGGTATTATATGGTCGACTATACTTGCTTACTTATTTTGATTTGATTTGATTTTGAATATAGTTCCATTAAAATTCCACAACATAAATAGTGTTAATAATAATTCTCTAGGCTGAAGACTTTCAGACATAGACTAGACTAGAAACTGTAGCTGTTATTTAAAGCTTTAATTTTAAACAACTCTCGGTTTTTTACTGTTGGCTAAATATTAAGCATTTCTTATTAAATTTAAATAATTATTTTCCTTAATTTCCTTTTATTATACCTTATCAATATTTCTCTTCTTTACTTTTTTTAAAGACATTTTGTCTTTATTTTGTGATTCCCCATTATATTTATATTTCAACATCATAAATTTTCAAGTGTCATCATTATTGTTTTTCATTCATTCTATCTCTTGTTGCATTTTAATTTTTTGGCTTACAGTCTTTATAAAAGAAAACACTCTCCCCTATTACTTACAGTATTTTCCTAAAAAAAATTAAAACAAATATAAAATCCAGCTAAATACTGCGGTAACTTGCACTTAACAAATTTCGCAAAAAAAAATTAAAAAAAAATAAAGCAATAGCAACAATAATATTTGTAAATAAAGCCAAAAGCGTTTGGGGCTAAAAAAAAAAGAAAACAGTTTTTACAAACAAATGAATATGAAAATTTTACTCCAGTTTTTGGGAAGATCACAAGCAAACAGAAAGGAGAAAAAAAGAAGTCTATAGAAAAATGTAAATCATGTTGAATTGGTTGTAGCAGTAGTAGTAGTTATTGTTGTTGTTTAGTTACGCTAAAAACATTGCGACAAATATTTTTGGCCCAGCAAAAAAAACAACAACAACACTAACATTTGTCACAATCCTCCCCTTAGAAATTTGTAACATTACAGCTGAAACAAAAAGAAAATCACTGGAAAAAGATTTTATCTTTAAATACTACAGAATACAATTACTACGACAACTATAACTTTTAAAGGGACTACTAAAAACACACACACACTTACAGACACACTTCTACACACACTTATACAGGGTGGCCCAAAATTAACAAAGGGGTTTGAATTCGTTATAACTTTTTATTTAAGAAAAATTTATAATTTTTTTTTCTTTTAATAATACTCATTCTTATTCCTAAACCTGGAAAAGTTCTCGGAGAAACCCAGTCATATAGACCTATTTGACTGCTTTGACTCGCTGGGAGAAGGCTTGCAAAGAATTATATATACTGGGTTACTGAAAGCTATTGTGGCTGTAGTGGTGCTATCTAATAAACAATGTGGCTTCAGAAAGGCGAAATCCACGACGCGCAGAGAAAAAAATACAGTTGTGCATGTTTACCACAACTATTTCAATATTTTAAACATTTTTTTTTAATATTATGGTCAATCTAATTATTTATATGGTGGCGGCAACCATAATATGCTTAAATTACGTTCCATATGATTATAGCAATTATGTAATGTTTATGGTAATCAGTTTTTTGATAAAAGATATGTTGTTCTCTATCATAATAAAAGAGCAACAAATTATGAGAAATAGATTCATCATCCATATACAGGGTGGCCCAAAATTAACGAAGGCGTTTGAATTCGTTATAACTTTTTATTTAAAAAATAATTATCAATTATTTCTGTTTCTAATACAGTATAAAAATGGGGAATATTTTTAGTTTAGTTCTGAAAAATAATATCTCGCAAGTGGTGGCCATTTGCTGCTTCGCAAATTCGTTGTCTTTCCAACACATTTTCCATAACCTTTCTCAAACCTTTAGGTGTTATGTTGTTTATTGCTTTTTAATTGCTAAATGGTTCTAGGCTTAAAAATGTAGGCTTTTCCTTTCAAATAACCCCATAGAAAAGCGTCGTCTGGGGCGGTTAAATCCGTTGAACGCGGAGGCCAATTAAAATCACTTGTACGCGAAATAATTCGTTCGCCAAATATGTCCCCTAAAAGAGCCGTTGTGTGCGCTGTGGCTCCATCTTGTTGGAAACATACTTGCGGATGTTTTTTTATGGCTGGCCTTAAAAAAATTTCCAACATTGTCCGATATCTGAAACCATTGACGAAAACGGCGACCCCGTGTTCATTTTCAAAAAAAAAAAATAAGCAACAATTATCCTGATGAAACACCGCACCAAGCCAAGGTGGGTGTAATTCTCGCTGTTGAACAACTCTTGGATTTTCCGTAGCCCATATCCTGCAGTTTTGCTTAATTGGAAATGGACTTCATCGCTCATAATTAAATTATGAATAAAATTATAATTTTCTTCTGCTTTTTGCTGTCGGTTTAAATTCTTGGACAAGCTGAATCTGGTATGGCAACATTCCTATTGTGTGCAGCAACGCTTGTGAGAGGCCAAGGTGTGTCGAACGTCTCCTGGTTGATATTTCTCCATCTACCCGAATAATCCTCTGTCTCCTATTGTGCGCCGTTCGTCTGCTGCCAGCACCAGGAAGTTTCCTTACTGCCCCTTGTTGTGGAAAATTTGCATCCAGATGGTTTATTGTTGTCTCTGATGAAAATAACGACGATATGCAAGCTGAGTGAAAACAATGGATCGTTGATTTCAAAAATAAAGCTCAACAATTTGGTCGCGTTGTTCAATTAAGCGCTGCTTCAATTTAAATTCGCCAAGTCTTCTTTACCAAAGCAATTCAAACCCCTGCGGTAATTTTGGGCCACCCTGTACTTGTGTTTTTATATCCGTCCTTTAAAACACAAATTAAGATTTATGACGATTGCAAAAGCCAAGTGAGCCAGAAGCATAGAAAATTGTAACAGAAATTTTATACTTCGGCATTACAATGTAAGTATGTATGTATGTATGTCTCTATGTATGTATGTATGTATGTATGTATGTATGTATGTATGTATGTATGTATATCTGTGATTACTACCCTACTCGTATCTAAGTCTGTCTGTAATATTACAGTATTTATACAACTACGTTAGATTTAGCATTTCTCCAATTTTTTTTCATTCGTTCGTTTTGTTCGTTTGTAAGTTTTAACGCCCAAATGATTACAAATGACTTAAATGACTTGTGTTGACAAGTCAAGTGTTTTTTTTTTGTTTTTTAATTTATATTGTTGTTGCTGCTGTTGCTCTTGCCGCTTCATTCCTACCCAGGACGTTTGTATATTTTATAAAACGGAATTTTTAATACGCGCTTTTATGCTACTCCCTACCAAATGACACGTACCATTCTTATAGTTTTGCGACTTATTCTACTGCTGCAAATGGACATAATGGTATTACAAAAACCGGATTTATATTGTGTCAGCAAAAGGGACCTGAAGGCACAATGTATTTATTTTCATTTTTCTTTTTAGGATTTAAACTAAAAAAAAACTACAAAACATGAAGGAATTTATTAATTTATATAAATTTGTTTAGCTAAATTTACAAATATGATAATAAATAATCATTAAGGATATTTTGAGAACTTTTTTTCGCCATCGGCAGATTAAATAAGTGTGAGACAATTTCAAGCTTAATTGCATGAGAACACAACAGACAAGACTATAGACGAGCCTATGAACAGAACTGCATACCAGACTAAAGACAAGAGTGGAGACAAGACTATAGACAAAGCTATAGAAGAGCATATGGAAAAAACTGAAGACAAGACTGTAGACGAGCCTATAGACTGTAGACAAGACTATAGACTGGAGCCTATAGGCAAGACTGCAGACAAGACTGTAGAGAAAACTATAGACGAGTCTATGGACATGACTGAAAACAAGACTGTAGACAAAACTATAGACGAGCCTATGAAAAAGACTGTAGACTGGACAAGACTGCATACCAGACTATAGACTGGACAATAGACGAGCCTATGGACAAGACTGTGGAGAAAACTGTAGACGAGTCTATGAACAAGATTGCAGACAGGACTTTAGACAATACTACAGACAAGTTACGGACTGTTGGGAAGTTACGGATAGATGAGGAGAGAAGAAATTTTCTGCGACAAAACATAATCTAATGAAGCTTTTCCTATCCTGCGATGCAATACCGTGATAGACAGTCCCGTAGGGTTTATGGATGACGAAGAAGGTGCTTTAGTCAGTAGGAATCTGATATAACCCGTTGGTACTGCCGTATGAAAAAATAAAAGAATACAGACAAGAATACGATATCAACATACAGAAGGGGTTGCCTAAAAGTCTGCAGTGACTTTGGAACCATTTCGATGGCAGCGCTAGCTTTCTAGCGAGAACTATATCCATTCACTTGCTGGCTTGAGAACTCGCCAATATTTACGAAGAAATTAAAAGGCACCTAGAGCCATCAAGAAAGGACATACGTCAGGTTCAGAGGGAAAACACAGTGGTGGAACATCCGGTTGTCTTGATGAAAAATTATTTTTTTTTTGTTTTGTAAGCCAGGACGTTTTTCTGGAATTTTTACATTTAATTAATCCAAAATGTTGCACTAGTATTCTGAATTTATTGTTTTACCTTTCTGCAAAATACCTTTGAATACCATCGCCTTAACCTTACCAGCCGATTGAATCGTTTGTTTTTATATGAAGGAGTTGCTAGATCGAGAAGAAATTTTAAATGTGTCACAGCTTAGATGTAAGTTTCCAAAACACTTAACTTTTTTCTGTTTATACCTAACTTTCTGTTCTGCTCAGAAGTTTCCGAACCGCCCTCGTACCTCTATAAAAAAATGTCAGGTGCAAACAAAAACCCCTAGAGTCTTATTCCAAATTTACGTGGCTATAGCCTTGACTCTATAAAATAGTTTATCGAATATTCAGCGCAGTAGTCTCTAGCGTTGTCCTAGCCTACTGTATGTAGTCTCTTTACTTTATCCTTCTTATTACATTAAAATGCCACTTGATACCATTTTCCTTTGCCTTCATTTGAAAATAATAAACTACCAAAACTGTAACTTCTTTGTCCAACTCCAAATTAATGTGTTGCTTTCTACTTTTATAAGAAAAAAAAACTTAAATGAAATTATATACTCGTATTTCAAAAAACTCCACCTTCGTTACATTAAAAATATATACTCTAAGTATAATCCCATCTAATGATGAAAAGGAACAAGTTAAATATAAGTATAAATAAAATGTGTGCTGGTATGTCATGGAATGACTGACTGACACACATTTCTCTTCCCAAAAAAAAAAAACAAACCGATTTATATGTATGACATGCAACCAAAATCCCCCATCTCTTACACATTTTTAGTAAAGCATGTTGATATACGAGGTCTGATAAAAACATAACCGTTATTTTCAATTTTTTCAAAAAGTATTTATTTATTCGTCCATAATTAACTTGTCCCCCCTTCAAAGTAATCCCCCTCAGCGTTTTTTCCAATCCTCAAATCACTTCTGAAATGCGTTTTTTGGTATCGCCAACAGCTTTTTCGATTTTTCTTTTATCTCTTCTCAATCGTAGCAAAACGCTTTCCTTTCATAGGTGTCTTCAGTTTTGAGAAGAGGAAAAAGTAAGCGCGGGCCGAGTCCGGTGAATACGGTGTTATTGGCCAAAAGCTCACACACAAGCATCGATGTGTGAGCTGGTGCAAAATCCATGATTGGTTTCTTCACAATTCTGTGAATTCGAAGAAAACAGTGAGCAAAACCTTCACATTTTTTTTTTTTTTTTAATTTACAAATTTAGTAAGACTGCTTTTTTTTTAATTAACAAACACAACTGCGTTTATCTGCAGAAAATACCCAGACCCTTTGACTAATAGTCCGGCACTCTATCGCCGAGTCTATCGGGGCACTCCCCGAACTTGAGGTGCTATTTTCGGTGTTGGCTCTTCTGGACGTTGCCATTGGGATGATTGGATTTTGGTTTCAATGTCATAACCATACACCCATGATTCGCCACCAGTTATGACCTTTTTGAGGAAATTTGGATCGTCGTTGACGATGATCAACAGCTCCTGAGCGATGTCCATGCGAAGTTGTTTTCGCTCAATATTTAGCAATTTTGGAACAATCTTCGCTGTCGCACGTTTCATGCCTAAAACATCCGTAAAAATTGCTTGGCTTGAGCCGAACGATATGCCAACATCATCAGCAACCTTTTTGATAGTGATTCGGCGTTTATCCAAAATCATTTTCTTCACAGCTTCAATGTTTTCATCGATTGTTGACGTGCTCGGGTGACCAGAACGAGTATCGTCACTGACATCTTCTCGGCCTTCCTTAAACCTGTTATACCACAATTGAACTTGTAGACTCGCCAAACACCCCAGTCAACACTTAAAATGCGCATTTAATTTAATTTTTTTACATAAAACTTAATACAGTTTCTTTGATCCATTTTTTTTTGAATAGTAAAAAATCGAAGAGCACACCAAAACACGACTAACCTTTTGATCTGTCAAAAACAAACTGACAATCCAAAATGGCTGATATTACCAACTAATATAACAGACATGTGTACCAACATAACAGAAAAAAAAATGCAAAAATCGAACATACGTAACTCACGAAATTTGATAATAACGCTTATTTTTTGATCAGACCTCGTACATATACTTATATGTATAAAAGTAAGAAATTATTATACTCCTGCTGGTTTTCTTATCATGCTTCTTTTTTCTCTGTTTTTTTTTTGTCACTAAGACATGTGTTTAAATTTAATTTTATACTTTTATCTATGATTATGTGTCAAATAAATTTATTTACATTCCTTTACTCACACACTCCCACACGTTTGTGTGTCATTTACTCATAACCATAATTTTGCTTGCTTTTGAAAATTCTTGTCATATACTCTGCTCTGAGCCATCAGTCATTTGAGCCATATCTCTATGGCTTTAACTTGTATGTAAATATGTAAATTGCTAAAGTAAATTTTTATGAAATTCATTTCAATATGAGTTGTAAAATGTTTGACAAATTTTAATCACAATCTTCCTGTTGTGTTGTTGTTGCTTTTCCTATGACTATGATTATAATTTAGAGACGTCTCTGCCATGTTGCAATTTTTGATTAAATAATAATTTTATGCTCATCATGATACATTTTGATTTTTCCGATAGAAACACACACACACAGAGAGAGAGAGAGAGATAGAGATATATACAGACAGAGAGAGTGACAAGAGTTTTATTTTGTTACAGATAATCAAAGGCAAAGGGAAGTTTGGCTAGAAAAGTTTCAGGGATTTACTAAATTTTGTAATAATTTTTACTTATTTTAAGCTCTTTTTTTCTTAACTAAGTAGAAATTTTATAGATTTAGTTAGAAAATTTAAATTGCTTTAATTTTAAAAGTTTTTGAAAAAGTAGTAGAAAAACTACTTTTTTAAAAAAGTACAGTTTTTTTACATTTTTGTTCAATTTAGACTTTAAACATACAAAATATATTGAATGGGAATTTTTTATGCTTTCCAACGGAAAGCTAATGTAGAACATATGATGGAAATATACAAAAATAAATTTCAAATTAAATTTTTTATATTTAACTAGAAGGCAACTTCGAATAAAAGAATTTTATCATACAAAATATATGCTAAAAAAATATTTTTAAAATAATTAGTATATATTGAAATTTAAATTTCTTTGATTTTTAAAAACAGTAGTGAAAAAGTACTTTTTAAAAAATCGGTAGTTCTTTACATATTTGTTAAATTTAGACTTCAAGCATAAAATTATAAGCAAACAAATTATTCTTAAAAAAGTAGTAGAAAAAGTACTTTTTTGAAAAATGTACTTTTTAACATTTTCAACACTCTTGTTAATTTTTTCCTTAAATTTGCTTTATTAAGTATACATTTTATTGATTTCATTAAAACAAACTTTAATTTCTTTGATTTTAAACCATTTTTTAAAAAAGTAGTAGAAAAAGTACTTTTTTTAAAAATGTACTTTTTAACATTTTTCTTAATATATTTCTTATATTTGCTTTATTAAGTAAACATTTTATAGATTTATTTCAAAAATTTAAATTTCTTTGATTTTAAACCATTAAAAAAAATTGTACAAAAAGTACTTTTTTAAAAAAAGGTACTTTTAAACACTTTTGTTAATTTTTTCCTTATATGTGTTTGTTTTATTAAGTAAAAAATTTAAATTTCTGTGATTTTAAACCATTTTTCAAAAAAGTAGTAGGAAAAGCACTTTTTTCGAAAAAGGTATTTTTAGCACATTTTTTAAAAAAGTAGTAGAAAAATTACTTTTTTAAAAAGATATAGAAAAGATTTTTTGTTAATTTTTTTATAATTTTTGCATTATTAATAAGATAATTTTTATATTTAGTTAAAAAAAAATTAATTTCTTTGATTTTATTCCATTTTTCAAAAAAGTAGTAGAAAAGGTACTTTTTTCGAAAAAGGTAGATTTTAACACTTTTGTTAATTTTTTTCCTTATATTCATTTAATTAAAAAGTACAAATTTTATGAATTTTTAGTATTTTAGAAAATAGTAGTAGAAAAAGTACTTTGTTGAAAAAGGTACTTTTATGTTATTGAAACTTCATTTAATTGAAAAATAAAAGTTTTTTGAGTTTTTAAAAATAGTATTAGAAAAGGTACTTTTTGAAGAAGGTATTTTTTTTTAGCATTTTTGTGATATTTAAACTTCAAGAATTCTGTTGAGATTCTATCTCTCCGTCTCTTAGGAATGGCGTCAGTATATTGAAATTCATTTTAATGCAAATCATTTTGCAATGTGGTGGTGGTTGATTATAAAAATATAAAAAAGACTTGCACAGAAAATTAAGTATGTATTGAAAGTGTAATTGTACATTATAGAACACACATAAACAAACCTAAAATGTCTACATAAACATAAGAGATAAATTCATGTATAAAAATTCTATTGGACTTTTTTTTATATTATTTATCTGAAAATAAATTGATATTAATAATGCAAATGATGATAATGATGTTATTGTCATAATAACATTATTAATATTATTACTGGCAATAGAGGACAATAACGCTGCTAATGTGATGATGATGATGATGACGACATTTTCTATATCTTTATAGATATATACATGATAAAAAGGGCATTTTAGTTAGTTTGAAAAGAATGATTTCAAATCTCTTTTAAGTCATTAAAGACACAATGAATTCAATCATTCATTTAGTTACTTATTCAAGTATGCTGTGAACAGAGCGAGGAGGTTTTGCTGGCTTTCTATACATTGGGAATGTATGTATGTATGTATAATTTGAAAGGCTGCAAATAAATAAAATCAATAATTTGCATATTTAATTTTGTTTATCTTAAACAAAATCATTGAAATCAATGTTTCAGTTGTTGTTTTAAATAATAACACAAGTATTTATAGATTAAATAAAACTTAATTGTAATCAAGATAAGATAATTTATATAATATGAAAAGGATAATTAAAGTTTTGAAATTATTGACAAGAGGCTGGTTAATAGCTTTAATTTAAATGATAAAAATAACAAAATCGTATATTTGCTCTAGTTAATTGATCTTTTAAGGTTTTTAAGAAAAGTAGCAGAAAAAGTACTTTTTTTAAATATAATTTTTAATACTTTTGTTCAATTTAGGTAATTTTTATTGACCTGTTGTACAAAACTATAAAAAATTTTATGTTTTAAAAAAGTAGTATTTTTTGGTACTAATTTTTGGTAACCCTTTAATGAAACTGAGGTTATATTTTTCTAATTTGTAGCTTACAACAAAGAAAATTTATTGTTTTTGTCTTCAATTAAAGGTTTTGTAGTTTTTTACTGATTTTTTAAAATAGTAGTAGAAAAAGTACTATTTTTAAAAACTTTAATTTGGGAGTTTTTTGTTAAATTTTTGTAATTCTAAAAATAAAAATTTATACTTCTGCAGAAATTACTTAATTTTCATGTTTTTTTTTAATGATATTGTAAAATAGTAGTAGAAAAAGTACGAAGTAGAATATAGTAGTAGAAAAAGTCTTGGTTAAAAAAAGGTACTTTTTACCAGTTTTGTGTTATTTAATCTTCATTCAATTAAAATATACTAATTTTGTGAATTATTAAGGTTTTTAGAAAAAAGTACTTATTTTAAAAAGGTACTTTTTGGGGTTTTGTGTTGTTTAAACTTAAGTTAATTGAAAAATACGAATTTTATGAATTTTTAAGGCATTTAAAAAAGGTACATAGTAGAAAAAGTACTTTTTTAAAAAGGTACTTTTATGGTTTTTTGTGTTATTTAAGCTTCATTTAATTAAAAAATAAAAATTGTATGAGTTTTTATGATTTTGGAAAATAGTAGTATAAAAAGTACTTTTGTGAAAAAGCGTAGTTTTTCACATTTTTGTTAAATTTCAACTAAATGCTTTATTATAAAAATTAATAGATTTTTTTTAATTAAATTTTGCTTTTTTAAACGAAATCATTTAATATTAAAATGAATATTGAATAAATTTAATTTCTTAAATTAAATTGTTTTTTTTAAATTTTTACTTTCTTTATTCCTGCCTATGTTATCTTTGTTGGTCTTTAAACAAAAAAACTTTTACTTACAATTTATTTACTCCAACCATTAAGTGTCGCCATAAACTATGAAAATTACATTACAAATAAATGAGTTTTTAAACTATTATGTATGTTTGCTTTTCTTTTCTTTGCATTCTTTTTTATTGTGTTTTTATAGTATTTCCTTTTTTTTACTTACAGTTAAAGAGGCGCCAAAAATCCTGCTCTTTAGTAAATTATAAATCTGTAAGTATTTCAGTTTTTTGCCTTTTGCCCAGCATTTCTTTATATTTAACAACTTGTTTATGTATTTTCTTTTTTGCCATAGTTTGGTAGATAATGAATGAATGAATATTTTTTTTCTATGTTTAAACATAAAATAAGTTTTATTGTTTTATTTTTTTTACAACAACAATGACCAAAAGAAAGTAAAAGTATTTGTGAAATAATTTTTCTAACAAACAACAACTTAAGAAAGTTTTTTAAAAAAATTAAAGGAATCTTATATTAGTTTAATAAATATCAATCATACGCTTTGTATATTTTCCATTTTATCTCTGCATTATAATAAACCCCTAAAATATGCTTTAGTTTTATTACAATTAATATTAATCATACGCCCCTGTTCTGTATCATAATTCAATTATTTGTAATAAATTTAATTTTAACTCGTTTTTTTTTCTTAACAAATCCTTATATTTTAGCATTTTTCTCTTATAAATCTTATAATTTAACTGCAATTTGTATTTGCTCATGCTGTTACCAATAAATCCTAAGAAAATTGGCAAATTTTCTAAACCAAACAACCAAACGAGTAAAGCAAACTGAGGCATTCAAAAGTAAAAATAAATCACTTTCCCAAAAAGAATTTACGAAGAAAAAACAAATCAGCACAGAACACTTACTCTACTCCTAGGATTGCAAAAGAGGAAAATCTCAAACTCTAAACCCTTAAGCAAAATAAATAAAATACTCTCTACCTGTTTGATAGTAAAAAAAATATATTATAAATCTTGGCAACTTACTTTTTCATTCTAATACCCCATAGACATCCTTAGACATGTGCTAGTCAAAGGCTCTCTAGTAAAAAACTTTAGTAAAAAACTTGTTGAAAGCTGGCATTTGTGTAACACAAGCACACATGGTAATAATGTTCACATTGTTTGTGGCTTAAACAAACTAACTAACTACCTAAAGATTTTTGTGGCAATAGAAACAATAGCAAAAGTCCTGGCAAATATTTTCATTATAAAGGATTTTGTAAGAAAAATTCTAGTGAAGTCGAGTTTCCTATAACAGGGCATAGACTTATTATCTTACAATATTTTTTAGCTTGGTTTATAAATAAATGGAAACATTGTTTGGAATATATCTAATAAACAACGAATTGGAATTACCCTATTTAATAAGGAAATAAGCTTTTCAACAGTCTTGTTAAAACAATTTAAAGGATCCTTTCAAAGTAAAATATAAATAGCTCAAAATTAAATTTGAACTGGAAATCGAAGTTTGTTAATTGATACAATCATTCAGTTTTAAACATTATTACCTAATTTATATAAACTATAGCTATAGTTTATTTTATCATCTTAAATAACTTTCTATAACAAAACCTTTTTTTTTAATTCTCGCCGGACCTTTTCTTATAAATGTTAATTTTGTCATATTTATTTTGCATGTCTCCAAAACGTCTCAGTTTACACTTCCAGTAAAATGTTATGTAGCGAATTTTGTGCAAAGCAAAAGCAATCGCATTATAATATGGAAAATTGAGTCTTAAGAGAGTCAACGAGCTTGAGTAAAATTTCAGGTTTTCTATCAGTTTTATAAAGATGCTTATTTTTTCGCTAACAATCTAAAGCATATGTTAAGGCAAACAAAGATATGTAAAGAAATATTACAGGAGGATATTCACAGTCTAGAAACGAAGATGAAGATTAATACTAGGAAGACTAGGAACAGGAAAAGAACAGGAAGGAAATAGGAAAGGAATAGAAAAGTAATAGGAAAGGAATAGGAAATGAAGAGGAAAGTAATAGGAAAGGAGTAAGAACGGAATAGGAAATTAATAAGATTAGGAAAGGAATAGAATAGTAAGAGGAAAGTAATAGAATAATAATAGGAAAGGAGTAGGAATGGAATAGAAAATTAATAGAAAAGAAATAGGTAAAGAATGGGAAAGGAATAGGAAAGTAATAGGAAAGGAATAGGAATGGAATAGGAATTAATAGGAAAGGAAAGGAATAGGAATAAATAGGACAAAAATAGGAAAGGAATAGGAAAGTAAAAGGAAAGGAATAGGATAAAGATAGGAAAGGAGTAAGAAAAAACAATGAACGGAATAGGAAAGGAATAGGAAGAGGAACGGAATTGGAAAGGAATAAGAGAGGAATAGGAAAGCAATAGCAAAGGAATAAGAAAGGAATATGAAAGGACTAGGAACGGAATAGGAAATTAATAGAAAAGGAATATGAAAGGAACAGGAACAGGAAGAAAAAACAATGAACGGAATTGGAAAGGAATAGGAAGAGGAACGGAATTGGAAAGGAATAAGAGAGGAATAGGAAAGCAATAGGAAAGGAATAAGAAAGGAATATGAAAGGACTAGGAACGGAATAGGAAATTAATAGAAAAGGAATATGAAAGGAACAGGAACTAAATAGAAAAGGAATAGGAAATGAATAGGAAAGGAATATAAGATAAATAGGAAAAGAATAGAAAATGAGTAGAAACGGAATAGGAAATTAATAGGAAAGGAATAGGAAAGGAATAGAAAAGTAATAGGAAAGGAATAAGAAAGTAATAGAAAAATAACAGGAAAGGAGTAGGAACGTAATAGGAAATTAATAGAAAAAGAATAGGAAAGGAATAGGAAGGGAATAGAAAAATAATAGGAAAGGAATAGGAAAGTAATAGGAAAGGAATAGGTAAAGAATGGGAAAGGAATGGGAAAGGAATAGGAAAGTAATAGGAAAGGAATAGGAAAATAATAGGAAAGGAATAGGAAAGGAATGGGAAAGGAATAGGAAAGGAATAGGAAAGGAAATGAATAGGAATAAATAGGACAAAAATAGGAAAGGAATAGCAAAGGAATAGGAAAGGAATAGGAAATTAATAGGACGGAATAGGAAGAGGAAAGGAATTGGAAAGGAATAAGAGAGGAAGAGGAAACCAATAGAGGAATAGAAAAGGAATGGAAGTGAATAGGAAAGAAATAGGAATTTAAGAATAAGAACATTTTAAGTTTAAGAATAATGGCAATATATATTTCACTGTATTTCACTACGAAGAAAATTTAACGGCGTTCTAGACAACAAGTGCAACTTTTATTCTGCGATAAACCAAACTGGAAAGGATATTTCACTTTTGAAATAATTTTCACTACATTTAGAACATAAACTTGAAGAAAATTTCACTTCCACTTAATTTTACAAATGTAGAACCCAGGTGAATATTTCGTTTGGCTGCTAGATTCAAACTGAAATTATATTTTATTTTCTTTGGTAGATTTTATAATTTAATAAAAGAAAACTAAATTATTTTAACAAGAATAAATAAACTACAGTGAATGTTACAGAACAGGAAAAGAATAATAAGAGGATAGGATTATGAAAGGAATATGAAGGGAGCAGAAAAGATGAGGAAAGGATTTAGAATAGAAATAAAATAGATTAAACTATAATAAGAATAAGATTAAGACCAGAAATATGACTTTATTTGGTTGGATAGGACTCGATGTTTATATGACCATAAGTTAAACTGTCCTGTTTACAGGAAGTATTTGTAGTGACTAAAATATAATTGGAACAATACTAGCAAGATGATAAGAAATATGATTGAAGAATAAATATGTAGCTCTAGAAATAACACTAGTTGTTCGTTCTGTGAAAGCCATCCAAGCAAAATTGAGAAAAACATTTAAAATTAATTTATTTTCAATTTGTTAAGGAATCTGAATCTGCAAATCTAATGAAGATCTTTTTATGTCTAGAAAAAAAAACTGTGACTATACCAAATCTTAGATTTACAATTGCAATATGTATGTACATATATGCTGCAGCACAACCTCATTATTTCAACAAAACTTGGCCTTTGAAACTGCTGTTCACAGCTAACACCTTGTCTTAATTTTACTATTTTACATGATTTTTCAATTTCAAATAGTTTTTTCCACAATGTTTTTAACAAGGAATTCTTATTGTTTGGAACTGATTTTAATACAAGACCACTGTTGACCTCAATTCTAAAAATCGTTGTTATTCTGGCGGAGGTTTTTTTGTTTTTTGTTTGTAATATCTACCATTTCGGTGTTCGTTTTTTTTCAATTTTTTTTCTTGTTCAACTAAAATAGTTGCTGTTATATTTCAGCTCTGTATGTGTTAGTATTGTAATAATTTTTAAAGGATTTAGTTTTAGTTTAAAACATATACTATATATATATACATGTGCTATCTGCAAAGATAGTGAGCATAGGTACAAAAAAAGATATAACAACAGACTTTCAATTTGATCCCTGTTTAAGCATAGAAAATCCTTTAAAAGATGGTGATGTTGTAGAGTATGTATGCATGTGTGTGGAAAATATACAATGTATATTTATTTGGGAATATATACTAAGTAGTTTGTGTGTTTAAGGTAAACCTAAAGCACTATGGTTCGAAACAACACAGTGAGATTTTAGTACAAAGTTTCAGTTTAAGAATTAACAACTGAGGGTGCTGTGGCGGCCACTGATGTTACACCACGTAGACCGGTATTTTGGAAATATATTAAAAGGTATTCGTCACCATCTTTTAGTTGTATATCATCTGCAAAACCAAGCCGTACTCGTTTATGGCGATGAGAGTGTGAATGACGACGTGTGGGACCGTCATCCCAAAATGGATCTACTACGGAATCAGGTGAAGAAGGCGGCAAATTAACCTGATTGACTCATAGGCTACAACCTTTTTGAGACTGGTATAATCTACACGATAGATACCAATCCAATCGTGATCTCGTTCCTCAAACTTCAATGGTTTTCCATATTCCACCGTATTTTCTTCCCCAATCTTCCATATGTTTATATCCCTGAACTCAACACAGGGAGCACGAAAATTGAGAGAGAGTTTAATGATAAATTCACTAGTTACAGGCTTGTGATCACTAATATTGTAACCCGAGTGTGATTTATAAGCGCACTGTTCAATTTCCAAAGGCAAATTGGATTGACGATTTATGGGTTGAAAGGCATATAAAATACGATCTGTCCAAGCGGGCCTTTTTTAAATCATATTCAGAAGTGCCTTCTTTGAACTTAAAGGTAGGGGGAAAGGCTATTTTACGTTCTTGAGTCACTTGTCATACAAAGTCTAATTGATCGCGCTCCATGAGCTCTTCCAAAGCCTCCTCTTTAACGACTTTATCGCACATTGTGTGGGCCTGGGCGGAACGGAAATTAAAATCACCAAACCAAAAAACATAATCGTGATCAAGAATTTCCCTGAATCTGGGTAAATCTTCAATTCGCTCGTCTAAGTGATTGTCATGAGCTGCCAAATGAATCGCGATAAATGTTAAGCCACAGCCATAAATATTGAAAGGTATATTAACTGCATCCTTGTTGCCCCAAATGCCACCAACACTAGTACGGGTAAATTCTTCTTCGATATCACGCAAAGGAGATACGTGAACTCGTCGTTCGTTGGTATTTGTAGCTCAGGTTCGATTCCACTTAAGCAACATCAGTTTCGGATTATTATTAGTTTTCTATCCTATCATAACTAATATTTATCACAGCGCCAGCGAAGTAAAATAATTAAATGATGGCTATAAAGCCAGCTTTTAAATAATGCCCGTACTCACCACCAGGGGCACTATAACACTTCACTAAAAACAAACATAACGTGAAATTACAGAGTTGTGATATAAAGCTTGCTTCTATTTACACCACCTGTACTTCTTCAACTTAACTCCTTTCCAAAGAAAGTAACTCAATTCAATATATGCATATTAATTACCTGAGAGTTATTTCTCTTGAAAAATAAAAGCTGTAATAAATTTCCTATCACCCACCAAAAAGAATAGTAACGAGTGATTCAAGTAGATATAGTTTCTTCAATAGTCTTTTTTTGACAGATCACGTGTGAGTCGTGTCATGCTGTCATGTTATTTTTGTTTAGTGTTGATTGCAATTCCATAATGGAAAGACTTATGTCTGAACAACGTTCACAAATCGTTCAACTTTATTACGAAAATTCAGTCAATGGCGACCGTTATCGTGCCATGATAACCGACTATTTGATGCCTAAAATAGCAGCTCGTGATTTTGGCAACATTTGGTTTCAGCAAGACGGCTCCACTTCCCACACATCGCATCAATCAATGGATTTATTAAGAGAACACTTTGGTGAGCACATAATTTCACGTTTTGGGCCGGTCGATTGGCCACCAAAATCGTGTGATATCACCGCTAGACTTTTTCCTGTGGAGAAATGTAAAGTCTAGAGTTTAAGCGGACAAACCCGCTTCGATTCAGGCCTTGGAGAAAAACATCACGCGTGTCATTCGCCACTTACCAGTCGCAATGCTCGAACGAGTAATCGAAAATTGGACTCAACGGATAGACCATCCGCGACGTAGCAACGCCAATGCCAAAGAATGTTCTTTCAAATGTTAATAAACATTCTCCATTAAATTTGAATTTTCTGTGATTTTTTTCTTTAAAAAAAGTAGGGAACCTCGAAATGGATCACGCTTTAGATTCAAGAATTTCAAATAACAACTGCAACATGATGAGTCAATCAATTTAGTAAGGACTTGCAAAAGGAAACAGAATCATTAGAAACCATTCACAGTAAATATAGTTTCAACTTCATTCAGCTTTTTCTAAAAAAAAACCCAACCCATTGTGAATTTAAGGTTAAACATACATATGTAAGTAATCGTCTATGTTACTTTAAACATTCTCTATTTGCACGTATGTGCATTATGTACCAGTATATATAAAGGTATGTTGTAGTATATGCTGGTTTTGGTCTCATATGTTTATGGGGGGATTTTAAATATTTGCCAGCTTAACATCAACACATTTGTTTAAACAAAAAACATAATAAAAATAATACTTAAAAACATATAACGATACTAGGATTTTTTTGGTTGTAGCTACAAGCTATATTCAAAGTTTCTCGTATATACCTTTCAATATTAGTGTATAGTTTTAATGTGTCTTAGTGATACCTTAAATACTCTTTTATATACGAGTACATTAAATCAACGATAGGCAGATAGATAGAAACAAATTAGTGTCATCGCCTGTGACAATGATACATCGGAGATTCAGAATACTAAATATATTCCAAATTCAACGGCAGTCAACTTCCTATTCAAATGACAAGATATATTTCTTAAGATATGGCTGATCTTCTCTCCAATATATTACAGTCTTATCACTTATTCTATATATAGATATGTGATTTTCCATATTCCGATTCATATTCCTATTTCTTTCTAGTTCCTATACTATTCCTTTCATATTCCTTTCCTACCTTTCCAATTCCTTTACTATTTCTTTCCTATTCCTTTACTACCTCTCCTATTTTCTTCCTATTCATAATTCTTTCCTATTCCTTTTCTATTTATTTAATATTCCTTTCCTATTCCTTTCCTATTCCTTTCCTACTCCTTTCCTATTCCTTTACTATGCCTTTCCTATTCCTTTCCTACCTTTCCAATTCCTTTACTATTCCTTTCCTATTCCTTTCTATTCCTTTACTACCTCTCCTATTTTCTTCCTATTCATAATTCTTTCCTATTCCTTTTCTATTTATTTAATATTCCTTTCCTATTCCTTTCCTACTCCTTTCCTATTATTTTCCTATTCCTTTACTATGCCTTTCCTATTCCTTTCCTACCTTTCCTATTCCTTTACTATTTCTTTCCTATTCCTTTCTATTCCTTTACTACCTCTCCTATTTTCTTCCTATTCATAATTCTTTCCTATTCCTTTTCTATTTATTTAATATTCCTTTCCTACTCCTTTCCTACTCCTTTCCTATTATTTTCCTATTCCTTTACTATGCCTTTCCTATTCCTTTCCTACCTTTCCTATTTCTTTCCTATTCCTTTCCTATTCCTTTCTATTCCTTTACTACCTCTCCTATTTTCTTCCTATTCATAATTCTTTCCTATTCCTTTTCTATTTATTTAATATTCCTTTCCTATTCCTTTCCTATTCCTTTCCTACTCCTTTCCTATTATTTTCCTATTCCTTTACTATGCCTTTCCTATTCCTTTCCTACCTTTCCTATTCCTTTACTATTTCTTTCCTATTCCTTTCTATTCCTTTACTACCTCTCCTATTTTCTTCCTATTCATAATTCTTTCCTATTCCTTTTCTATTTATTTAATATTCCTTTCCTATTCCTTTCCTATTCCTTTCCTACTCCTTTCCTATTCCTTTACTATGCCTTTCCTATTCCTTTCCTACCTTTCCAATTCCTTTACTATTCCTTTCCTATTCCTTTCTATTCCTTTACTACCTCTCCTATTTTCTTCCTATTCATAATTCTTTCCTATTCCTTTTCTATTTATTTAATATTCCTTTCCTATTCCTTTCCTACTCCTTTCCTATTATTTTCCTATTCCTTTACTATGCCTTTACTATGCCTTTCCTATTCCTTTCCTACCTTTCCTATTCCTTTACTATTTCTTTCCTATTCCTTTCTATTCCTTTACTACCTCTCCTATTTTCTTCCTATTCATAATTCTTTCCTATTCCTTTTCTATTTATTTAATATTCCTTTCCTATTCCTTTCCTATTATTTTCCTATTCCTTTACTATGCCTTTCCTATTCCTTTCCTACCTTTCCTATTCCTTTCCTACCTTTCCTATTTCTTTGCTATTCCTTTTTCTTCCCTATTCCTTTCCTGTTCCTGGCCTATTCCTTTTGTATCCTTAGTCTCAATCTTAGTGTTAGTCATTGTGGAAATCTATTGATAGAGTTCACGAAATTCGTTGAAGTTTACCCAAATACGTTTTGCTATTTTTAGTTCCTGCTACATATTCTTATTGATATTATGTAATACGAGTATGCTGTTTAAAAGCTTAAAATGTCTTGTTTAACATTGTATTTATGCTTACTTTATACATATGTACTATCAATACTCCATAGCTCTACCCTGTTTGTTCCTTATATATATTTATATAATTTGGCCATGTCTCAATTTAAACATATACAAACATATCAACACAAGTAAACATTTACTTGTTGTAGTAGAAGTGGGTATGTGGGGTTTTTGTCTACAAGGAAATGTATAAATGTGTTAAGCCTCAATTTAACTTAAAGTGTTTGTTAGTAATTCTATGCTGTAACTCCCCTGACTGTGGCATAATGTTTAACAAAATAATTTACAACTATATAATCAATTTAATAAGGAAACTTTCACTTTGGCTATAAAGCTATTTGAGCAGTAATGTAAGGATTTTGGGATAGTCTTACACTTATGCTAATCGTAAGTGGAAATTTTTGTAGCTTGTGTTTCTTTCATTTAACCTTAAATAAATAAGAGGTAATTAAAGGTGCAGGTGTAAAGTGTAATTAAGGAATTTATTTGTAGGTTAAGTTTAGATTCAAAAGCATATGAGAGATAAAAGCTTTCAGAATTTTGATAAGCTTTAAAAAGGGTTATTGTGATTTTTTTTTATTAGAATTTTCTGTTTTTAATTTGGGTTTCTTGTATAAATTATGTCCTCTTTACTTTTGGTTTGTTCGTTTGTTATGTTCACTAAAAGTTTTTGATATATATTTTAAAACTCTCTGTATTTATCTATCATCCACCTGTTCAGTGCTTAAATTATAAAGTTTTTAGTTTATTAAGTTTGTTTTTGCTATTGAACTGACATGTTGAAAACATGCAAGAGCTCAGCAAAAAAAAAAAATTCCAACATAAATGCAAAATATTTAGTAGCAAGTTTTTTCCTTACAGACACAAACTATTTGTGTTTCGACATAAATGTTTGCTGGAAATCTTTTAACACAATACGAGCACTAAATAAACTATGTCAGGACAATTTTTTGCTGCAGCTTAAGAAACTTTTTTCATAAATATAACGGCTGCTGCAGTATTAAAAATATAGAACTAAATTCCGTGCCTCATGTTCTCCTCTCCTGATCAGTAACACTTGACAACTACATTGTAAAATACTATTTTTTTTTTACCAGCACAATATTATAAGTTAAAAATTATGTTGTTCGACTAAAAGAAATATTCAAAAATTTTCTTTTAATAAAAGAGTGCTTGCTTAAAGTTTATTTAAGAGCATAACGACTAAAATCTATAAACTACTTATATAAATATGATGTCATATTTGAAAGCATTACAAAAATAACACAGAGAGGACACGTAGGAAGTTTTTCATAAAAAAAATTAACTTTTATAGCAAATTTATGGGAATTTTTAAGGATTTCTTTTAGAAAATGATAGCATTAACTTGAGTAGCTGCTAGAGTATGTACAAGTAGAGAAATTATTTTTTAATTTATATAAATCATTTCTTAAATCTATAATTTAAATAGGGATTTTGAAATATTACTCTTAGAGAAGTAAAACAGGAGGCAGGAGCATAAAGCTGGCAGGTGTAGAGATATTAATGGCTAAAAAAACGTGTAAAATACGTTAAAGGAAATTGAACAGAATAGGAATTAAATTTCGGGTTCAGTTGAAAGTCTTTAGGTTGAACAATTTTGGCTTTAATCGTTGATCTTTCTGTTGATCAATTTTAGCTTCAATCATAGGTCTTTATAATGATCAATTTTAGCTTCATCCGTAGGTCTGTATGTTGATCATTTTAGCTTCATCCGTAGGTCTATATGTTGATCAATTTTATCTTCAATTTTTATTGATCAATTCCAGCTTCATTCAGGTCTTCACAACGATCAATTTTAGTTTTAATCGTAGATCTTTCTGTTGATCAACTTTAGCTTCCATCGTAGATCCTTCCGTTGATCATTTTCAGCTTCAATTGTGGATCTTTTTGTTCATCAATTTTAGCTTAAATTGTGGATCTTTCTCTTGATCAATTTTAGCTTCAATTGTGGATCTTTCTGTTGATCAATTTTTGCTTCATTCGTAGGTCTCTATAATGATCAATTTTAGCTTCATCCGTAAGTCTGTAGGTTGATCATTTTAGCTTCATCCGTAGGTCTTAATGTTGATCAAATTTATCTTCAATTTTTGGTCTTTGTATTGATCATTTCTAGCTTCATTCGTAGGTCTTCACAACGATCAATTTTAGTTTCAGTCGTAGATCTTTCTGTTGATCAACTTTAGCTTCCATCGTAGATCTTTCTGTTGATCAATTTTAGCTCCAATTGTGGAACTTTTTGTTGATCAATTTTAACTTGAATGTTAGATCTTTATATTGAGCAAATTTAGCTTCAATTGGGGATCTTTCTCTTGATCAATTTTAGCTTCAATTGTGGATCTTTCTGTTGATCAATTTTTGCTTCATTCGTAGGTCTCTATAGTCTCTATAATGATCAATTTTAGCTTCATCCGTAAGTCTTTATAAAGATGAATTTTAGCTTCAATCGTAGATCTTTATGTTGATCAATTTTATATTTAATTTTTGACATTTGTATTGATCAATTTTCGCTTCATTCGTAGGTCTTTATAATGATTAGTTTTAGCTTCAAACGTAGATCTTTCTGTTGATCACTTTTAGCTTCAAGTAAGGATCTTTCTGTTGATCAATTTCAGCTTCAATTGTGGATCTTTATGTTTATTACTATTAGCTTGAATTTTAGATCTTTATAATGATCAATTCTAGCTTTAATCGTGGATCTATATAATGATCAATTCTAGCTTCAGTCTTCTTTTTTTCGTTATTAAGTTAAAAAAAATTTAAAACTTAAAAATTTAGATCGTTATATTGCTCAATATTAGCTGCAATTATACTTCAGAGTAGCTTCAATTTTAGGTCGTTTATATTGCTATTTACCTTCTGCCTTTTATTTCTCTCGAAAACCTTAACTACAAAACATTGCTCTAAATTCGTTTCTGCATACTTGCTTAAATCATTTATTATTACATATAATTTGTTAACTTTTCGCACAAAATTATTACCTTGGCGCTCAGTCATGGCATTTTTAACCCAATTTCATTCAGTACGCTGTTGTGCATGATTTTAGAAAATTAATTTAACAAATAGCAACAGCGACATAAAACGAAAACACAATAAACTAATTTTGTTAACAAACAAACGCCTGCAGTTATTTAAAATAATTATAAATAATCGGATACAGGCAATGAACATGCGAAAAAAAAATATTGTTTATACGAGTATGTTGTCAGTAATGTAGAACAATGGAAAAAATGTTTTCAAATGGTTTGTTAGTGGTAAAAATACACTTGCGCAAAAAAAACAGGGAAACAATACAGTGGGCCTTCCCCACAAAGAACAAATGAATAAGAAAAAAGTAGTTATAGAATTTAAAATTAACAAGCTGACTGAAATACTATTATACAAAAGCAGCTTAAATTAGGCCAATGTTTACTATTGCGGTCTGCTCTTCTCTATTCTGAGACTTATAATATGCTATTTTAACAAATGTTTAGTTTAGCCTTTTTTAAGATCTTTCTAGTCTATTGTAAACATCTGAAATATATTGTTCACCTCTGTTGTATTAATCAACAATTTCCGAGATTTTCACATTCAACTCTGCCCACTGTACTCCACCATCCAGCACATTTACACACACGAAAACACTCACTCAAATGTACAAAAACTCTCTAAATGTCAGTTAAATTGCTTAAATTTATGGAATTTATTTATTATTGGATAATCAGGCTTAACTTAATTTAACACGAACAACTAAAACTCAAATACTAACATATGTACATGTGTATAAAATATATGTATGTATGTCCTTTCAGCAGCAAAATAAAACAGTATTTGAATACTGTGGTCAGCACCATTGTAAACTGTAGAGTTGTGAACAGATGCAAATGAAAATTTCCAAATTATTCCAAATTTATTGCCACCACACACATTGTGTTACATTTTTATGTCGCCATGTAATAAGCTAGAGAAAGGCTATGCAAAAAACACTGACTATTAGTTGGTCAAAAATTAAATTATATTGACATTGTTAGAGGCTGGCTAACTAACAAACAGACAGGCAAAACATAATAAACAAAAATAATTGATTAGGATTATAAGCAGAATTTAACAAGAACTGCCAGGACAGAACTGGAAAAGAACTAGAACAGAACAAAAACAGAACTAGAAAAGAACTGGAAGAGAACTAGAACAGAACTGGATCCTGAACTAGAAGCAGTCTCGTTTATAGACTCCTCTAATCTTATCTCTAGTGCACTTTTAAGTCTAGTCTAATCTAGTCATCCAAAAGGGCTTTTGCCACACCGAGAATTAGGCTACAGGGGAACGTTCATACGTAATCTATGTTACCCGGGATTTAACTTGATGACAAGGATTTGCACTAAAAACAGCAGTATCGCTGGCCAAAATAATGTCCAATCGTGAAGGCTCAAAGCCATATATAAGAAAACTTATAAACAGTGTTGTTCATTCACAAATTTTATATGCAGCAGCACCAACATTTGCCACAGCAATGCCAACCTCGGTTTTTTTTTATTTTTTTTTTTTTTTTAATAATTAACAAACACAAACTGCGAAGCTTTTGGCTTATCTGCAGAAAACACCCAGAGTCTATGGCGGGAATCGAACTCGCAACCCTTTGACTGATAGTTCGGCACTCTATCGCCTAGTCTATGGGGGCACTTAAAGTGCACTCAAGGTGTGACAATATAGTTAAGCTAAAGTCAAAAGAAGAATGGAACTACTGTGAGATCTACATTAGCACAGTTATTAAGGAAAGATATTCGATAGTTTCGAATCTCCCACAATACGAGGACGTAGGCAAGAAAGCAAAATGAGGCCAAGAACAAAATAAACCACCCTTCCTGATGAAATGTTGCCGCAATACCAGGGTGCATTAGATAAGTGGTGGCACAAGCTAAAATACAACAAATTCTTTATATGTAACGGATGATTCAAGTAGAGATACTTTTTTTCAATAGCCTTTTTTTTGACAGATCACGTATGAGTCGTGTCATGCTAACATGTTACTTTCGTTTAGTATTGTTTGACATTTCGTAATGGAAAGACTTACGTCTGAACAACGTTTACAAATCGTTCAACTTTATTACGAACATTTAGAGGAATGTGTTTCGTGCACTTTGCTCAACTTAGGGTCAATATAATCGGCCTACTGAGCGTACTATTCGCAACACCAGCACTCATTTTAAGACCCAGCATTTATTATTGGATAATATTCGACCGAATAGACCACGTCTATTTATTGCACCACCGGTAGAATCATCGGTCCATGTTTCTTTAAAAATGATGCCGGTGCGAACGTAACCGTCAATGGCGGTTACGATAACGAGACATGATAACCGACTATTTGATGACCAAAATTGAAGCTCGTGATCTCGAAGACATTTTGTTTGAGCAAGACGGCACTACTTCCTACACATCGCATCAATTAATGCGCTTATTGAGGGAACACTTTGGTGTGCACATAATTTCACGTTTTGGGCCGCTCGATTGGCTACCAAAATTGGGCGATGTGACACCGTTAGGCTTTTTCCTGTATGTAAAGTCTAAAGTTTAAGCGGACAAACCCGCTGCGATTCAGGCCTTGGAGGTAAACATCACGCGTGTCATTCGCCACTTACCAGTCGAAATGCTCGAACGAGTCATAGAAAATTGGACTCAACGGATACACCATCTGCGACATAGCAATGGCCAACATTTGATAGACATAATCTTCAAAAAAAAAATGCAAAAGAAATCCACATTAAACTTGAATTTTCTGTGTTTTTTTTTTTTCTTTAAAAAAGTAGGGAACCCCGAAATGGATCACGCTTTACATATTTAAATGTATACAAACGTCACATTTCTTTGTAAATTCATTAATATCATTTCCTTACAAACTCATTAATTTGAAAACAGGAAATGACTTTGTCTTAATGTCTGTTTTAAAATATTTAAATTTCATTTTAAGTTATGTACCTGTTAAAACCAAACTGCCACAATTTCTCTAAAACATGCCATAATTTAAACTCTAAATTACCTTAATTTACCTTAAAATTTACGGTTTTTATTGTTAAGGAAATGTAACTTGAACAAATAACATTTGTATTGTCTGGATTTTATTCTTATTTTCAGTAAAAGACAATTTCCCTTCAAAAAAAACAAAAAAAAAAGAACAAGTTAGAAAGTATAGTCGGTCAAACCCGACCATATAATACCATACACCCAGTATATAAATAGAACAGTTTTTCAGAAATGGGCGTTATATGGCAGATATAACCTATTGTGGACCGATCATTCAAAAATTTTTGTATATATTTCTGTATATAAGAAACTTATTTGTGTCGAATTTTATTTTTATTTTATTTATTTGAGAGAGTTATGCTCTTTAAAGTGATTTTCGGAAGTGGGCCTTATATGGAAGCTAGGATCAATTATGGACCAATCTGCACAAAATTTTTAGATGTGATTTGACATCATTCACCACTCATTTGTGATGAAATTTGTTTGGATACTTGCATAATTCAAACATTTATGATTGGTAAACCCCAATTTCGGGAGGGCATTTGTATGGGAGCCAAATAATGGACCAATTTCCACCAGTTTCATTCCCATCCATCTGAAAAAATATCATGTACCAAATTTTAGCGCAATATCTTTAAAATTGCGACCTGTACTCTGCGCACAAGCTTTACATGGACAATCAGCCAGCCATACGGCCGAACGGATGGACATCGTTAAATCAACTCAGGAAGTGATTCTAAGTCGATCGGTATACTTTAAGGTGTGTGTTGAACCAATATTTCTGGGCTTTACTAACATCAGCACAAATCCATTATACTCTCTTCAATATGGTGGTATAGGGTATAAAAACAGCAGCCAGCAACTGTAGCAGGAATCTGAAAAGTACCACTTGTGTTCTGCAAGATGTAAGTGTCTCATTAACCTTTAGATCAACAATTGTAATCTAATGATTTCGTTTTCTTTAGCTAACAACATCTTCTTTGAGTTTTATTCCAAGATTTCTATGTTCAAGAAAGCTGGGAAAGGGAAACAAACTACACATTTTTTGTGGAGTTTTTGTAAGGGTGGCAAAAAATTATTTTCGTTTTTATTATTTTTTTTTTTTTTTGTATCAACCAAATTGTTTATTTTCTGGGGGCTTAAATATATATGTAAGTAGTATTTTTTGTAATACTAGTGGAGGCTCAATACTCTATATGCCCCCTCTCTTTTTTGTCTTGTTAATGGAGCACAAACATCCAATATGTTTAACCACAAGGGAATCATAAAAAAGCTTTACTTCCACTTACCCTCTCTGCGCTCTCCACAGCTCTTTCCTTTAACAGCAAATGAATTGCAACTAAACTAAAAGGTAAACAAAACATCTTTAATAGAAAAGCAAAGTACCTTTTAAAAATAAGTGTAATAAATAGGACTTGGACTTGTTTATTTCACTTCAGTGTTTATACTATTTATAGAAACTTTCATACTATTTATAAAAACAATCATATCAACTCGAAATGGTAACAATTTCAAGGAGATTTTCCATGGATTAAGAGCAACTTCACTATATACTTTAGACATTGGCAAATAATTTGATTAATATAAAATATAATTGAAGTTTGGTAAGAGAATCATAAGTGGAAAGAAAAATGCTAATAGATTGCTGCAATTTTAAACGGATAAAGATTATTGTGATGATAAGAAAACTAGTAAGGATAATTATAGGTGAAATTTTAGACAATAGACAAAACTACACATGAAACTATATATACAAGACTACAGGCGAGGCTACAGACGAGAGACTATAGACGAAAAACTATAGATGAGTGACTGCAAACGAAAGTCAAGAGACTACAGACGAGAAGCTGCAGACAAAAGACTACAGACAACAAACTGTAGATGACAGACTGCAGAGGAAAGTCAGGAGAATGCAGACGAAAGACTCTAGACGAAAGACTACGGACGAGAAACTATAGATGACAGACTTCAGACGAAAGTCAGGAGACTGCAGACGAGAGACTACAAACGAGAGACTGTAGACGTAATACTACAGATGAGAACCTATAGATGAGAGACTGCAAACGAAAGTCAAGAGACTACATAAGAGAGATTACAAACGAGAGACTACAGACCAAAGACTCCAGATGAGAGACTACAAACGGAAGTAAAGAGACTACATAAGAGAGATACTGCAGACGAAAGACTCTAGATGAAAGACTACAGACGAGAGACTTTAGACGAGAAATGAAAGACGAGGACTACAGACAAGAAACTATAGATGAGAGGCTGCAGACGAAAGTCAACAGACTCTAGACGAAAGATTACAGACAAGAAACTATAGATGAGAGGCTGCAGACGAAACTCTAGAGATAAGAGACTACGGCTGAAAGACTCTAGATGAGAGACTACAAACGAAACTCTAGAGATAAGAGACTACGGCTGAAAGACTACAAAGGAGACACTACAGACGAGAGACTACTGCTGCGAAGCTCTCATAGTCTTTGGCGGTAATCGAATCCGCAACTCTCTGACTGATAGCCCGGCTTACTATCGCCTAGTCTATCTGGGCGTCCAAACCAGCTATAACGAGTATACTCGTATAATAACAAACACTTATTGAGCTCTTTTCATAGACTAGTGTCTTGAATTACAACCCCTTGTGCTGGTTAAAACCCTTGTTAATGGTTTCAATTAGCGCTGCTTCGCAATGTAGGCATTTAAAATATCGTGTTGTTCTCACTTTAATACTCAGTTAACCCATATTTAAACTACAGCTTGTTTGATTCTTTGAAATTATGTTTTAAGCTTCAGTATCTTGGGCTCATCTACTTGTATTACCTACATTAGGAGTGACATTGAAATTCATCTATGTCCTTGATATGATATGATATGACATGGTTTTCTGGTAACAGCTCTAATCATGACATAATGTTTAAGCGCCTTTCATAAAGCATTTTTAGGTTTGATCTTATGCGTTTAACAAAAAAATATCTATACAAATTATTAGGGTGGGGGTAAGGGGTAGAGGATGGCCCTTTACCAGAGTAAATATGTAAATACATGTAAATGTTAAATTTAAAACAAAAACGTCAAAAAGTAATGGGGCGGAAATAGAAGTAGAATTTTCCAACTCCCCCTCTTAAACCCACCAAAAGTCCGCTACTGAATTTTTTGGCTTAAGTCGGTTTTAGTGACTTTTTTCAAATCACTTCTAAAATGTTATCACTCTAATAGAGTTTTAAATTCTGATGATATAAAAAAAAATTTTGGCGACCACGCCTATTTTCGAAAAACGTAAAAAAAATAATATGACGAAAACAGAAGGAGGATTTTTCTCGTCCCCCTCTCAAGAAAACAAAAAGTCCGCTACTGAATTGTTTGGCTTAAGTCGGTTTTAGTGACTTTTTTTTAAATCAATTCAAAAATTGTATCACTGTAATAGAAATTTTTTGCGGCCACGCCTATTTCGAGTGGGCGGTGCTCTAAAGTTTGTAATATATTTAGCTATATCTTGAATACTACATTCCTTTATTAGACAATATGTATATCAAATGATAGGTATTTTAAAGACCATTCAAACGATATTTAACATGACCTATTTATATGGACCAGCTATAGGTCAATTTCGGCAAATTATTATTTGATACGATATTTTTTTAAAAAATTTAAAAATTTTAAATACAACTAAAGTTGTTGTTTTTTTTTTATTATTACATTTTTTTTTGATAATTAACAAAAACAAACTGTGAAGCTTTTTTGCTTGTCTGCAGAAAACACCCAGAGTCTTTGGCGGGAATCGAACCCGCAACTCTCTGACTGATAGTCCGGCACCATATCGCCTAGTCTATCGGCGTACCCGATATAAAATTTTAAAGTCAAGAAATTAAGCTTTAATTTAATATATAAAATGACCATGTAGGTAATATAGATCCAAAGATATTAACGAAAGATTGTGACATTTCATCATAAAAAATACGATCTGTATTATGCGAACCCGGTTCCGAATTTTTTTTATATCAAAAGAAACCTAAAGCTATCAAAACATTTAAACTTTTAATTTTAAATACAAATGTAACAATCAAATACTTTTCTGTGCAGCGTGTCAGAATAACGCACTGAAATAAAAGAAAAAAAACTGTTGAAGGTTTTTGAGGAATTGTTCTCATCGCATTTTCATTCTGAAAGATCAGTTTTGTATCACTGTGTAATTTGCCACTTTAAACCATTTAAATGAATAGATGCTAAAAACTTATATGGCTCAGAAAGAAACCAACAAAATTTAAATGAACCATAAATGTAGTTTAAAGCAATTATTATTATTCTATGTGGACAACATGTCTGTTTAGTTGGATGAATGAATTAATTTTAGCAGTTTCGTGTTAAATAGCAAACTGCCAGCCAGACAGACATTTAGCTGCAAACAGCAGGTAGTATTATAAAAATAATCTAATGCATATAATATGTCATGAATAGTTATTTAGTTGTTATGGTTATGGCATCACTTGAGAGTCATAACAAACATTAAATTAATGTTTTCAATTGAATGCAGACACACCAAAGCTGTTTGTGAGATTGACAGACTCAATGACTGAATGACTGGCTAATGTAATTAAAAGTACATAGGTGGCAGCACTAGCTTGTGAGAGAGTTTTTGCTGTTTTTTTTGGCAAATTGCAAAATTTTACTAATAATAAAACCCAACGCAACAAAACGACTATTAATGCCGGGACACAGGCACACATTCATGGGACTCTATAGGTAAAACATGTGCGATTATGTATTAATTTAAATTCATACAAAATACAATATGTGTGTGTGTGAGTGTGTGTATGTAAGGCAAATACACTCTATATGAGTTTGAATAAAAAAAAAAAAACACGCACACCAACTTTTAAATACGTGATCATACTTACAGGGAGTTGCGCAATTTTTAGTTGCTAAACAAATATGCTGTATATTTATATAATTTTATAAAACTATATTATGCATTTAATTAAAACTGTTGGTTTACTGGTAACCAGGGCTGCCAGATGAATTTCACAAAAAAAGTCGTCACTTTGAATTTCAAAAATCGTCAAAAAACAAAATCGAAAAAATAAAAAGTCACTATATATATGTTAAATTCAACTTGTGTAAAAGTTTTATAATATATTTGTCTGCTTTCACACTTTTCAAGTATGACTAGTCAAGGCAAGTATTTTTGGATGAGAAGGGAAGAGAGAACAAAAGGGGTGGCTATAAACTTGACGGTATTAGATACTTTTCTTATATCCTTTTCTTTTTTTTTCATGCATATTGATTTACATTAAAAAGTACGAAAATTTAATTGACGTGTGTAAATGAAATGGCAAGTTCAAAAGAGAATTGTACAAAAACTGTTCAGATAAAACTAAATTACTGAATTTAGCATATTTTATAAATTCCGGTTTAATTGCAATGTCAAAACAATTTAGTTTATTAAGTTTTCAGAATCCAATTCATCCCTCCTATACAGGTACTTATTATCAAAGAATCCCTTATTTTTGTTATTTAAATTTATTTGGATGAATATTCTTTCGACGTTTTGTTTAAAATAGAAGAAATTCAGTAATTGTTGCCTCTAAAAATTTTAGTTCATGGAATTCAACATTTAAAATTGCTTTTTATGTTTACACATAAATAAATAATTTCTACTATCCTGACTCAGTAATAATTATACTTAAACTTAACAATTCTCAATAATTAAGAAATCACTACTATTACTTAGTTTTGTTTTTAAAATATGTCATGTTCTTCTTAATACATATTTATAATATTAAATGATAAAAATAGTTGTTGTTTAGAAAAAGAGAGACTTGGGTAACAAAAACATTAATAAGACAAACAAATGATAAAAAAAAATTTTAATAATTCAGAAAATCGTCGCTTTTAATGAAAAAAGTCTTCAAATCGTTACTTTGCTATTTTTGAAACAAAAAATCGTCAAAATGACGACAAATCGTCAAATCTGGCAGCTAGGCTGGTAACAACTAATTGTATAGCATAATTTTAGGATAAAATAAAAAGCCCGTTTGCTTAAACAGACTAGACTAAAAAGCTAAACAGCTGATTCAAAGATTAATATACAAAATTCTTGCCACAAGTTTTTTAAGTAAAAATTACTCTTTTACATATTTACCAACTCTCTTGGTTTCATGGAAAAATTAAGCAAATTCTTTAAACAAAATTTGTTAATTTTCTTAGCTCTCCTTCGAACTGCAAATAAATTATCAACAAATTTCTTAATTTCTCCGGCTTTAAATAACACAAATTATGCAAATAAGCAAGTACTACAAACTGAAAATATATTTTCTATTTTACTACTATCTTAATTCTACTGATAAATAATTCTGAGATAAATAATGTTTTTAAGCTTAAACTGGTAGAGCCAAATAATAATATGCATAAATATGCTCATAAATTACTTAACTTATGGGAAGATATCCAAAAAAAAAATAAAATTCTGCTAAACAAAAGTATAGTAAAACAAAAAGTAAACGACTTAAAAAAGCAGCTATAAATAGGCACCAGACTGGACAAAAGGTATCTTTACTACTCAGCAAAAACTTTACTTACATTCTTAATATTAATGACTTCCAGAATTCATTATTTGTCACTTTTGCATTAATAATTACTTATACATATTTTATATACATACATATATATATATATAAATGCGATGTTATTTTTGCTCAAAATTTAGCAATTTTTGAACAATCTTCGCTGTCGCACGTTTCAGCCTAAAACATCCGTAAAAATTGCTTGGCTTGAGCCGAACGATATGCCAACATCATCAGCAACCTTTTTGATAGTGATTCGGCGTTTATCCAAAATCATTTTCTTCACAGCTTCAATGTTTTCATCGATTGTTGACGTGCTCGGGTGACCAGAACGAGTATCGTCACTGACATCTTTTCGGCCTTCCTTAAACCTGTTATACCACAATTGAACTTGTGTTCTGCTCATAGTAGACTCGCCAAACGCCCCAGTCAACATTTAAAAAGCGCATTTAATTTCATTTTTTACACAATACCTAATACAGTTTCTTTGATCCATTTTTGCGAATAGTAAAAAATCGAAGAGCACACCAAAACACGACTAACCTTTTGATCTGTCAAAAACAAACTGACAATCCAAAATGGCTGATATTACCAACAAATATAACAGACATGTGTACCAACATAACAGAAAAAAATGCGAAAATCGAACATACGTAACTCAAGTAATTTAAAAATAACGCTTATTTTTTGATCAGACCTCGTACATATGTATTTATAATAACAGTGCAAAATAAGCTTTTCTAAAAATTGTAGTTTTTCTTAGTCCTTTATTGTTTCTTTCCTATTTCCTTTCGATGTCTTTCCTATTCTTAGACTTTGTCTCAGTCTTTTTCTTAGAATTAATCTGGGTTTTAGTTGAGCTTTCACTCCGGTCTACAATTATCTACTGTAGGTCATCTTTCTTTTTAAAACTTTTCTAGTTTTCTATTCATATGTGTATGTTTTTGTTATAACGAGCAACAGGACTATATACATATGTAGCATTTATTGTAAAAGTGGGTGTTACTTTTTTCTTTTCGTAAAGCCAACATGTTTTATTTAAGCATCAGTTTTTATTTCTTTTTATACTGTGTGGATCTTTCCAAAACAGTCCACAAAATTAAATGCATACATTAAGGCGTCATTTGGTTTAAAAATTCAAAGTAGTTTATTTGTTAGAATTTTGTGGAAATACACATTTATAAATTTAACTTTAAGGAGTTTTAGGGGTGAAAGAACTTAATTTAGTTTAAGTACTTGTTAGTTAATGATTTAAATATAATAAATTAGAATTAAGTTATGCAGAGGATTTGTCGAGGGAGTTGAAAATTTGTGAAATGAAATGTGTAGGTTTTGGAGTAAAAACCAGCGTTAGATGTAAAGGATTTAATGAATTTTTTAATTCATTCATTCATTTATTTCTTTTAACACAAATTAAGGGAATTTTTTATTACTTAAGCGTGTTTTTTTAAAAATGTTGGAATTTGTAGGACTTTAATAAATATTCTCTGGAATTTTTACCAGCCTTAAGAAACTTCCTTTTGAATTCATTTGCCCAACTATGCATTTATATCCCTCCACACTATAACTACCACTGGTAAATGAAAGAGAAACATAGTGTTTTTTTTCCTTTTATATGTGCTTCCTTTTAAATACAAAAATATTATTCAATTCCCACCAATGCCCCACAGCACTTAATCTCGATTTGTAAGTAACAAGCTGCTGCTGCTGCTGAAATATGAAACCGCTGCTACTGCAACAGCAGAAAAAAATAACGAAACTTTTAACAGTTTTCACGTAAAGTAAAATAAAATTGAAAAACAAATAACAACAGGAAATAACCATTTAACGAACAAAAAAAATTACAAAAAAAAAAAATATTTGTAAATAAAATGGAGATGAAACCCCAAGAGAACTTTATTGGTGAATGAAAATGAACTGTCAGGGCTATTCAGTAGAGCTTAATGTTTGACCTAAACCGAGGTTTGAAGCAGCAATTTTGGAAATTTATTTCTGTTTTTTTAATAAACAAAATAGTTTAACTTTGTGCTCTCAATTTATATTGGCAGATTGATTCCCTAGGAGGACGACTTTCTGCTTCCAACATATGTCTCAAGATTAACCAAACTAAATCATAATTTTCTCCATATAGCCGCCATAAGTTTCTTTACAGGACTTCAGTATGATCTCTAAATACTCCAATGCATTTTCACCACCCAATACATCCAGCCAACAGTTTCCTCAACCTCTCACACTTCGCAAGGTAAACATCTTTTACCATCAACTCTCACTCAATAAAAAAAATGAAAAAAGTTTAAACTACAAACTTTATTTATTTATGACTGTGTATGTGTGCATTAATTTGTATGTGTTTACCATCATACACATGTGGTTCTGTGTATATCCTTTTCTCCCTGTGATGATGTGTTTATTTATCTATAAGTGTATGTGTTTAAAAGGTAAAGAAATTGTATAAAAAGTCTGTAGGGGCAATGTTGACTCTTGAGTGTTGATAGAAATTTATTGTTATTATAAGCAGACACATACTAACTTACACAGCCACATATTTATTTGTATGCAACACACACACTTATTTATACTTTAACTCACACAGTTGTCTATAGCGAAGCATTCAAATCGAAAGGATTAACACACACAAACACCAAAGCGCTATCAGGATGAAAAACACACTGGAGAAAAGTGTAAAAGTATATTAAGCGTTTATACAGAGAGAAAAGTAACACTTAGCATTAGATAAACTAAGACTAGGACTAAGACTGAGACTAGAAAAGGAATAAGGATAGGAAAGGAAAGAAAAGAAACAGGTAAATAATAGGAAAAAAAGAGGAAAATTATATTTAAGGAATATGAAAGGAATAGCAAAGAAATAGAAAGGGAATATGAATGGGAATAGGAAAGGAAAACGATCGGAATAGGAAAGAAAGAGGAAAATAATATTTAAGGGATATGGATGGGAATAGGAAAGGATAAGGAAAGCGATTGGCAATGAATTTGAAAGGAATAGGAAAAGAATAGAAAATAGCAAAGAAAGAGGAAAGGAATAGGAACGGAACAGGAAATAAAGAAATAGTGAAGAAGAAGGAACGGAATACGAAAGGAATATGAAATGAATCGGAAAGGAATAGGAAGGAATAGGATAATAATAAGAAAGGAAAAGGAAAGGAAAAGAATCAGAATACGAAAATAATATGATGACAAGAAAAGGAATCGGGAAGGAGTAGAAAAAAATAAGAAAGGAATAGGAAAGAAATAGGAATGGTATAGAAAACAAATAAGAAAGGAGTACGAAAGGAATATGAAATGAATCGGAAAGGAATAGAAAGGAATAGAAAAGGAATAGGAAAATAATAAGAAAGGAATATGTAAGGAATAGGAAAGGAATGTGAAGGGAATGGAAAGGAATTGGAAAGGAATAGGATAAGAATAATAAAGAAATAGGAAATGAGGAGGAAAAGAAGAGGAAAGGAATAGAAAAAAGTAGGAAAGGAATAAGAAAGGAATAGGAGAGGAATAGGAAAAGAAAAGAATCGGAAATTAATAAAAGAGGAATAGGAATAATAAGAGGAAATGGAATATATAGGTGCAATATAAGTAGCGGGCTCCACTCCTGGTATTGCCCTTCCATCAATTCCCTTAAGTTTCAGCTTTGGTACTGTGCTTCCTCAGAACAAAAGCTTAGGTTTCCTGGTAAGCAACTGAGGATACCAGGATAGTAGCTACACTCAGTTGCTAGCTGGCATCTTTTATGATTAGAACTGCAAAGGCATTTGATCATCGCCTAACCTCTAATTTTCGTGTTTGATTAATTAAAACATCTTGGGAAATGCTTTAGTTTAGCGACGTCTTACAACGGTCCAGCAAAGTAAACCAGCAAAAGAATGGTACTGGACTAGAAACTTTATTTTAACGATGACTAACAATGGCCCAGAAAAGACAAATACTATCGTTTAGGAACAATAATATAACCAGCAAAAGCAAGGGACGAATAGGAATGTGAACAGGGATACGAATAGAAATACGAATGGAAGTATGAACAGGAATACGAATAGGAAAGAAACAAGATTAGGAAAGGAATATGTATGTATAATTAGTGAAGTCTACAACATCCAAAATCCGGGATTGTTTGCCTTATTGAATGCATTTTTAACCGTGCTTCCAGCTTTAACTATTAATAGCCAATTTAGTCATATTAACTAACATCTTTATGGTGTCTATGATTAATTTGCCTATCTAAAAGTTATATGGAGTATTAAACTGGCTGCGTCCAAACGTATATATCATACAAACGATGACAGATTGTCTAATGTTTGATTTGCTTTAGTTGGCAATAGCAGCCTTTATCCTTGCCATCTTAATGGAAACGATACAGATCGGAAAATAGACTAAGACTCTAGAAATAGAAGGAGTAGGTTAATATTGTGCAACGGCTTTAGAACTTAATCCAGGGACTCAGCGAGTATTGAAAAGGCAACTATCTACATATACTTGACTATTTGCTAGTACTTACTTGCTAAAACTCATGAAGATATTAAAAGGATCTCAGAGGCATCAGAAAATGTCATAAGACAGCATGATGGAAGGGCAAAGATGAAGATAGAATTCAATTAAAGGCCGTTAGACTTTTGAATTTATCTCCCATTGAAGCTTCAAAACGGAGAACAGAACTATAATTTGACGAAATGCCATGACATGGTTGCTATAAAAGGTATTTGTACGAAACAGCAGCAAATGTCACATTTAATCTAGAGAGGCTAACAAGTCAAGAGATTTGTCTAGGGATATATCTAGAGACTTCTCCGGAGGTATATCTAAGGACTTCTCCGGAGACTACTAAAAAGGCTTTTCTAGAAACTACTGTAGAGATTTGTGGGACTTCTTTACAGTCTCGTCTAGAGACTACTGTAAAGACTCTAAAGACTTCTCTAGAGTCTCCTCTAGATACTAGTCAATAGTCTCCCCTTCTATAGACTTCTCCGGAGATATATCTAATGACTTATCCAGAGTCTAGTAAAAAGACTGCTCTAGAAACTACTATATATATTTAAGGGTCGTCTATAGAGTCTGTTAAAGGGACTAGTCTAAAGGCTTAAAGTCTTCTCTAAAAACATCTACGAAGATATATCGAATGACTTATCCAGAGACTACTAGACTTCTCTAGAGTCTTCTCTAAAGACTTTTCTTAGATTCTCCTCTAGATACTACTATAAAATCTCCCCTTCTAAAGACTTCTCTAGAGGTATATCTAATGACTTTTCCAGAGACTAGTAAAAATACTGCTCTAGAAACTACTGTAGAGATTTTTGCAACTTTAGAGTCTGTTCTAGAGACTACTTTAAAGAATCTAAAGATCCTCTAGATATTACTTCCCTTCCCTTCTAACGACTCCTACGAAGGTATATCTAATGATTTCTGCGGAGACTACTAAAACACTTTTCTAGAAAGATTTCTGGATCTTCTTTAGAGGCTGCTCTAACGAGTTCTCTAGAGTCTCCTCTAGATACTACTGAAGAGTGTCTAGAGACTTCAATGGAAGTATATCTAATGACTGCTCTAGGGACTACTCTAAAGATTATAAAGACTTCGCAAAAGCCTCCTATTCTAGAAACTTCTCTGGGGGTATATCTACAGAGTCTACTCTGAAGACTTCTCTAGAGTATTCACTAGATACTATTGAAGCATCTCCTCTAGAGACTTCTCTGGAGACTTCCCTAGGAACATGTCTATTTATTTCTCTAAAGACTACTCAAGAGTCTAATCTAAACATTAATATGTATTCTACGACTGAGTCTGCTCTGCTGCTCGCTAGAACTATTGTATCTTTTTTACAGTGTATAGTTTTTTCTGAGTTGTGTATTTATTCCTACATCCTCACCACTATACCCATGGCATGGTGGTAAATTGCTAACAGCAGACATAATAAAAATAATAATAACATAATAATAATTTTTCCACGTCGTTTATTTATATCATTAAATAAATCGTTGTATCACTACTGGCTTCTTTTTATGATCATAACAGTTACTGTTCAGTCTGCTAACGTCTTCCTTCAATGCATTTAACACAAATGCGTGTATGTTGTTTGTCAAGAAAAAGGAAACCTGTTTTCAGTTTCATTTTGCAGAGAGTTTCCTGAAACAGTGACACTAGATTTATGAAATTATAGTGAGATGTTGTCTTATTATAAGTAAGATATTGATGAGGATGGAATAGGATGTTACAATGATGGCAGAGATAGAAAGTTTGCTGAGAAAGTTACCAAGGAAAAATAGTGTAATTGAAGGCAGTCTCATGAAGGATTTGAGAATAGCGGCATCCAGTATCACGTTATGAGGACTACTGAACGAAAGTCAAGGTTCAAACAGAATAATAAAAACTGGATGTTATCAGCAATAGTGTGTTTCACAAAGCAATTGGTTGTTTCACAAAATATTGCTGATTATATCCTAGAATGTGCGTGTTTAACCTGTGGTGGCAAGGAGTGCCGACCACTGCTTTTGTTTTTAAACTACCTAACATTTCCCTGGCTTAGATGGATGTCTATCTTACTTTTTATATCTAATTGTTGTTTTTTCCATTTTATGTTGTTTATAAGCTTTATCCTTTTTGTTTGTTTGTCAGTAATTTAATTCCAAGTACCAAGGGATAGAGAGAGAGAGTTTATTTATTGTTGTATTTATTTTCATTTTATATTTATCTATTGTATAAGTGTATTTGTAAAAGGTTTCACAAGCATACAAATGTGTGGGTGAACGTCTAAATATTTGTTAGTCTTCAGCTCAATGTAAAACTGTTAAAGCCAGCAGGGGACGAACACACATTTTAACAAAGTTCATTAAAACTAGCGAAGAAGTAATACAAAAATCACAAACAATAGCTGCTGTGTTTCAACAGAAAAATTAAAAGCTTTAACTGTCATTATTCACCAAGTACTCTTGCTGGCATACACTGCTTTGGTTATGTATTTTAGTCTTAAGTTGCTGGTTTATTTATTTTGTTGAACTGTTGAACTGTTAAATATATATTATAATTTCAATGAACAAGGACCTTTACGCTGCTTTACATATGTGTGTTTTTAGACATTATAATCTTTCATTTATAGTTTCCTTTAGATAATTTAATTGCTTGGAATAAAAAAAGTTTTAACTACGGATTTTCCTTGCCATTCTTTTTTTTGTGTACTTTGTATGGCAGTCCATATTAATAATAATAATAATAGTGTGTATTTTTTAAAACAGGATAACCCTTATTAAGGATAATTATTGTTTAGGTTTAATCATGGGACAATTAGAAGGAGATTAAAGAAATCTGTATGAAAGCAGTTGAGTATGATTTAAAGGATTGAACAGTAAATTATAATAGTGACAGTAAAATTTTATAGTAGATTAAGGGAAATCTAAATACTGGTTTATTCACAATATATGTATCTAACTCTAGACAATAACTATGGAGACTGCTCTTCAGACCTTCCTACAAACATTTCTAAAGATTTATCTAGAAACTTCTCTAGATTTACAGCCTTCCTTTGAGACCACAGTAGAGACTTCTATAAAAACTTAACTATAGTCTACGCTGGAGACTCTTTTAAAAACTTCTTTAGATTTTACTCTAAAGACTCCTCTAGAAACTTCTTTAGATTTTATTCTAAAGACTTTGGAGACTCCTCTAGAAACTCCTCTAGATTTTCTAGAAACTTCTCTAGATT
Source organism: Bellardia bayeri (assembly GCA_950370525.1). Classification (NCBI taxonomy): domain Eukaryota; kingdom Metazoa; phylum Arthropoda; class Insecta; order Diptera; family Calliphoridae; genus Bellardia; species Bellardia bayeri. The sequence goes on along the minus strand of OX493266.1, from coordinate 5,178,720 downwards.
TACAGCCTTCTCTTGAGACTACACTAGAGACTTCTATAAAAACTTTTCTATAGTCTACGCTGGAGACTCCTCTAGAAACTTCTCTAGATTTTACTCTAGAGACTTCTACTTTAAAGACTTCTCTTGAAACTACACTAGAGACTGCTGCCAAAAGAGATTCATGTAGAGCCTTTTCTATAGACTACTCTGGAGACTTCTCTAGAAATTTTTCAAAAGATTTATATAGAGACTTTTCTAAAGACCACTCTAGAGACTTTTCTAGACACTCCTCTATAAAAATTTCAAGATCCTTTTCTTTAGACTACTCTAGAGACTTTTCTAGACACTTCTCTAAAAACATTTCAAGAGATTCATCTACATTGATAATTTTCTACAGACTACTCTAAAGACTTCTATAGAAACTTCTTTAGAGACCATTATTTTGTTCACTTTTTTTTTAGAAAAATAACACTCAGGCAATTAATATGTTTATATATTAATTAATTAATATCTTTGAAAAGGGAATAGCTAGGATTAGAATAGGTGGTGAAAGGAGAGAAAAGCATTTCATATGACAACACTGTAATTGCGCGTTAGGTTTATTAGTAGTACAGTATTGCAGCGCCTCTGGTGGTGAGTAGGAGCATTGTTCAAAGTTTAATTTATAGCCATTATTTAATTATTTTACTTCTGTGACGCTGTGATACATATTAGTTATAATAGGATAGGATGATAATAATCATCAGAAACTGATGGGCCAGGCCACGGATACCAACTTCCGCTTAATGATCAAGCCCCTCAAATACAACAGCACTCTTACAATAAAACACAGACATTACGAAATAGGCTTTGTTCCAGCTGAATTTTGAGACCTATACAAAAAGACGTAATTTAAGTAAAAACTTAAAAAAAGGCCAACAATTTGAGGACTTTCTTACAGTCTAAAAGAAAGGTCAACAATTTGAAACAAAATGTTTCTACAACATTCTATCACTGTTTAACATTTTTAAGCTCAAAATCTTTGACGACATTAACACAATAGCTATACACACGCGTTATTGCCAAAATAGGATTAAAAATGTTGATCAAAGAAACGATATATCTGTGCGTGGTCTTCGTGGACAACTGTCAGATACTAGTTTTCATTTATACCTTTAATTGTCTAACTCTTACTCTTTACATTGCAATTTTGATTGATTAATTTTCATATATGTATGTAAATTCTGTGTGTTATTTTGTTTTAAAAAACAAAGTTCATGTTGATAACCCTAGTTGTATTTCTGTGCCCATGTTTATAAGAAACTTCTCTCGTCGAAAAGATGTGAAGCAAAATATTCTATCGTTTCTTGAAAAGTGAGAAAAAAAATGTGTCTGTAATTCATGTCGAAAACTATCAAAAGCGATTACGTCGTTACGTTAGAAATGTCAAAATATACAACTCAAAGCCGATGTAAAATTTCAGCGTTTGAAACCGCTAATCACAAATATCGTTGACGGCGAACAAAATTTACTAATATTTAAAAATTTTCAACTACGGGGCCAAAAATACAACCAAATTACTGAGTAGTACGACTTTAATGTTTGTTGTTTACACAATAATTTGCAATAAAATGGAAACTGTTGCGTGGTGTAAAAACGAAAACTTTGTTTTGCTAAAAGAAAATTGTTAAAAAAATATAATTTATAAAATATATAGTAATTTGTTATTATTGCATTGACTTGAATATTTTTTTATTTTTAAAATTATATTTCGCCGCGTTTTTATTTGTGAGTATATTTGACAGTTCAAAGCGGGAACCTTTCTCACAAAAATTTTACAGACGCACTTTTTCGGTAAACTGACGAATAATTTTCTTACGTGACACTGAGAAAAACACACAGTTTTGTGAGAAAAACAGCTGTTTGTTTCAATTTAGGGTATTTCTGTTTACTTCTACATATTTTAATCGAAAAGTTTCTCGATACAGGAGTTACAGAACATGGACGCTGTTGTAATTCTGTTCTAGTTCTATTTTAGTTCTGTTCTAGTTCTGTTCTTGTTCTTTTCCAGTTATTTTCTAGTTCTGTTCTAGTTCTTTTCTAGTTCTTTTCTAGTTCTATTCTAGTTCTGTTCTAGTTCTATTCTACTTCTGTTCTAGTTCTGTTCTAGTTCTATTCAAATTCTGTTCTAGTTCTTTTCCAGTTCTTTTCTAGTTCTGTTCTAGTTCTTTTCCAGTTTTTTCCAGTTCTTTTCTAGTTCTGTTCTAGTTCCGTTCTAGTTCTTTTCCAGTTCTTTTCTAGTTCTGTTCTAGTTCTTTTCCAGTTCTTTTCTGGTTCTGTTCTTGTTCTTTTCCAGTTATTTTCTAGTTCTGGTCTAGTTCTTTTCTAGTTCTTTTCTAGTTCTATTCTAGTTCTGTTATAGTTCTATTCTAGTTCTATTCTACTTCTGTTCTAGTTCTGTTCTAGTTCTATTCAAGTTCTGTTCTAGTTCTGTTCTAGTTCTTTTCCAGTTCTGTTCTAGTTCTGTTCTAGTTCTTTTCCAATTCTTTTCTAGTTCTGTTCTAGTTCTTTTCCAGTTTTTTCCCAGTTCTTTTCTAGTTCTGTTTTAGTTCCGTTCTAGTTCTTTCCCAGTTCATTTCTAGTTCTTTTCCAGTTCTTTTCTAGTTCTGTTCTAGTTCTGTTCTAGTTCTTTTCCAGTTCTTTTCTAGTTCTGTTCTAGTTCTGTTCTAGTTCTTTTCCAGTTTTGTTCTAGTTCTATTCAAGTTCTTTTCTAGTTGTATTCAAGTTCTGTTCTAGTTCTTTTCCAGTTCTGTTCTAGTTCTGTTCTAGTTCTATTCTACTTCTGTTCTAGTTCTGTTCTAGTTCTATTCAAGTTCTGTTCTAGTTCTGTTCTAGTTCTTTTCCAGTTCTTTTCTAGTTCTGTTCTAGTTCTTTTCCAGTTCTTTCCAGTTCTTTTCTAGTTCTGTTCTAGTTCTTTTCCAGTTCTTTTCTAGTTCTGTTCTAGTACTGTTCTAGTTATTTTCCAGTTCTGTTCTAGTTCTATTCAAGTTCTTTTCTAGTTCTATTCTAGTTCTGTTCTAGTTTTGTTCTAGTTCTACTTTAGTTCTGTTCTAGTTATGTTCTTGTTCTTTTCCAGTTATTTTCTACTTCTGTTCTAGTTATTTTCTAGTTCTTTTCTAGTTCTATTCTAGTTCTGTTCTAGTTCTATTCTAGTTCTATTCTACTTCTGTTCTAGTTCTGTTCTAGTTCTATTCAAGTTCTGTTCTAGTTCTGTTCTAGTTCTTTTCCAGTTCTTTTCTAGTTCTGTTCTAGTTCTTTTCCAGTTCTGTTCTAGTTCTATTCAAGTTCTTTTCTAGTTCTATTCCAGTTCTGTTCTAGTTCTATTCAAGTTCTTTTCTAGTTCTATTCAAGTTCTGTTCTAGTTCTGTTCCAGTGCAATTGCTATTGTTCCCAAATTATTTCATTTCAAATTAAATATTAAACATACGCTGCAATGTTTTCTTCATCATGTAGATCTTGAATTTTTTTCTTATAAAATTATTTATATTTCTTGTTATCTCAAATCCTTTACAATTTAAAGCCACTACTTCACCAGAAGAATAGCATTATTGGCTAATATACCACATGAAAATTCTATGATTTGTTTACGGGAAGCAAAAAAAAAAAAATTAACAGCAGAAAATCAACAACAAATAAAAGGTCATTGAAACTTTGACCTATATACTCATGCGAGTTACTCGTTTGTTGATATCAAAATAACATGATGACATTATAGAATACCAACAATATGGAAACAACACAGTCATGATAATGTCTATTCAAATAGAAGGAACAAATTTTTTGTTTTTGTTTTGCAACGTATAAGTTTGTAATGCAGTTATGTTTTCAGCTTTAAGGAGTTGCAGTTTTTTTTATTATTTATAAGTTTTTATATGTTTGCATTTATGCCTGCTTTAGATGGAGTATTAGAATTTCAATTGCCAATGGCTGCTTTAGGACATGCACTTCTTTTTTAGCTCTCTGTCTCGATTTGTTGATGGTTGTTTGCAAAACATTTGTTCAATGACAATTTCTATTTCAACAACAACAATAACAGCTGGTGTTGTGGCCTCTACCATTTCCAGCTGCTGCTAAATGTCGCCTAAGGATTTTTTGCAAGTATGTATTTTATTTACACTGAACAATTGGAAACTGTCATTTAATTTATCATATTTATTTGTAAAAACAACAACATTTTATAGAGCATAATATGACCAGCTTTAATCATTAACGGTTGGCTTATGCCACCAACTACAAAACTAAAGCTTTAATTAGAAACAGTTGGTGCTGTTTTATTTTTTGAATGAATCTTTGGTCTTTAATTTTTGCTTGTAGTAAACACTGCTGCAAATAGTTATATGGCTACATATTTTTTTTTTATCACTGCAACTGACACTACAGAAATATTTATCAACAACTATGTGGGAGTTTCTTTAAACAACCCATTTATTTTTACCCTGTGATTTTGTTTTTATATTTTTACTATTTTATTTTATATTTTTGCCATTTTTGTTTTTCTGTTTTCTGTTGCAGGATAAAGCTTAAGTGATTGTGCTTTAGGCATTTTTAAAGTTTTGTTAAACGAATGCAGTATTGTCTTGTATTTTTTTTTTGGGAAATTTTTATTTTGTTCTTTATATTTTTATGAGTTGTTTTATGGCGTTTCGTTGTCGTATTTTTCTATTGCAATTGCCAAAAGTTTATGGAAAAGTTTTATAGTTTTGAATGGTTTTCTGGTTGTTTTTTTTTATTTCGTATAAATAACTACAAATACAGTGAGAGAAATTTTTAGGAAAAAAATTCAAAGTATTAGAAAATTAGATTAAATTAAAAATTAAACTATTTCTTAAATTGTTTTTAAAATACCACAGTTGTGGTCAAACGCCATCAAAAGCACTGTTTGCTATGACCAGTGGATTCGATGTTAACTCAATTGGCTCTCAACTCTGCTGTGAGACAAAAGGCTGGTAACTCATGGTTTTGAAGAGCCTATGGCCACTATTGCCCAGTAATCTAGATGGTTTGAAAGGGAAACAACCAATGCCGAGTAATCGACAGGTTGTCTACCAGCAGGGTAACACAATGGGATCAACATGATGCATCCAAGTGAGCTATTTTTCTAAGAACGGCTGCCCATGGAACCTAACCTACCCTAAAGTTGTGGTAATGTTTCGGAGCAGCAAAATTTATATGGAAACTGAGGTTAATTTGTCAACTTTGTGGTTAATTAATTGCTAAATTTTGTTTGAATTGGTCATGATTTAGCTGAATATTTTGAAATCTTTGGCCATAATGAATAAAATAAGCTTTAAATTATTTAATTTTATGGTAGAATAAGAAAATTGGGAGCATTTTTAAAGCGGGGAAATTTAAGAAAAAAGCTGATGTTAATTTTTCAACTTTGGTGGCAAATAATTGCAAATAGTTTTGTTTAAAATGTTTTAATTTAGCTAAATATTCTTAAATCTAAATCTATTTTGTATAAAACCAGCTTTAATTTATATAAATTGTTGGAAAAATAACAAAGTTGTGCAACTTTTTCTAATCAGATAAATTTGAGAAAAAACTAATTTTTGAACTTTCGTGGCAAATAATTGCAAAATTTTGTTCTAAATGGTTAAAGTTTAAATAATTTTACTTAAATCGGAATCTATTCTGAATAAAATGAGCTATAATTTAATTAAATTGAAAATAAAATAACAAACTTGTAAGACTTTTTTCTAAGCAGTCAAATTTAAGTGGAAACAGACGTAAATTGTTCAACTTTGGCTGCAATTAATTGCAAAATTTCGTTCTAAATGGTTTTAGTTGAAATAAATTTATTAAATTCAGAATCTATTCTGAATAAAATGAGCTGTAAAAGATTTAAATTGGAGGTAAAATAGCAAAATAGTAAGACTTCTTCTAAGCAGTCAATTTTAAGTGGAAACAGACATAAATTGTTCAACTTTGGCTCCAATAATTTGCAAAATTTTGTTCTAAATGGTTTTAGTTGAAATACATTTATTAAATTCAGAATCTATTCTGAATAAAATGAGCTATAAAAGATTTAAATTGGAGGTAAAATAGCAAAATATTAAACTTCTTCTAAGCAGTCAATTTTAAGTGGAAACAGACATAAATTGTTCAACTTTGGCTGCAATTAATTGCAAAATTTTGTTCTAAATGGTTTTAGTTCGAATTTATTAAATTCAGAATCTATTCCGAATAAAATGAGTTATAAATGATTTAAATTGAAGGCAAATTTTCAAAGTTGTGTTAGTTTTTCTGATCAAGAATATTGAAATGAAAACTGCTGTCATTCTTTCAACTTTGGCGGCAAATAATTTAAAATATTATATATAATTGAAATAAATATTTTAAAATCTTGATTTATTTCAAATAAAATAAGCTATAGTTTATTTAAATTGTTGGAAAATTACCAAAGTTGTGGTACTTTTAAAATTATCTAAATATACTTAATTACAGGAAGCGTATGATAAATATTTCATAGAAATTGCATTCAATATTAAACATACGCCAGGGTGTGCAGTTTTAATATAAAGGCATACTAAGCGTATAATTAATATTAATTCAGCAACTTTTTTTAAATACTTATAATTGGTGTGTAAGGAAATTTCAATGGAAACTTTTTAAGACATTTTAAAGTAAACATATTAAAGCAAAATTTAGCATTAAATGATACAAAAGGTAGTTTGAAAATTTTAAGTTTTAGAGCTCAACAATTTAAACAAAACTATAAATATTTTTCAATTTGATACTTAAAGGTTTTAAAAATTTGTTTGGAGTAGTTTATTACTATCACTTTTGTTTTAATATTTAACTTATATTTGTCGGTAAAGTAAATCTCATAAAGAAGCCCCACACTTGGGCACTCAATGTGGCCAGCACGGCAAACATGAAAAAATAATACACCCGGAAACTTTTTTCACTGTCATTTTTGGTCAGATAAATACTAATAGACATGTAACAGCACACATAATCTGAAAACATAATGAAAAATCAAAAAATTTAATTATTTGTTAATCAAATATCTTTAAGAATTGTTTACTATCACAAGACAATTCTATTTGAATCAATAATTTAGGGAAGTTATTTGTGAATATTAGAAATTGTATTTCTCTCAGTGTTTTCTGAAATATTTATGTTTAAAGCCCTGTTCATAATGCGGCAGCTATGGTTTTTTAAACTACTTAAGTTTCTCATTTACACTTTAATAGTGTAAAAAACACATACACATGCAAGTATATGTGTTTATATATTAGTAGTGGTTTTATTATAAGTATGAGTGTTTATGAAACTTTTGCTTAATGTTATAGATTTGTTTAATGGTGTGTAAAACTATGGTTTACATTTATTTTCCAAAATATTCAAGAGTAATGAAACCAGCAGAGTTTCTTTGAATAAAGTTGGAGCAAATTTAAAGTTTGAACAGACAGAAGAGAACTAGAACAGAACCAGAACTAGAACAGAAAAGGACTAGAACAGAACCGGAACTAGAACAGAACCGGAACTAGAACAGAACTAGAACTAGAACAGAACATAACTTGAACTAGTACCTGTTGGAAAACAAACCTTATGAAGAACCCTTTACAACAGAATTAAAATAAACTGAATTTGTACAATGAAAATGTAAATATTCCAAACATTGTTGTGGCATAACATAAAACTGTATTTTTAAATCTTTTTCCGTTACATGACATGCATGGCCTTTAATAAATACAATTTCAATTTATTTCTCCTCTTAGACTGTCATTTATATTTTATATTTAAATACGAAAAAATAGCCCAAAAATACGTAAATTATTATTTCAATTTTTGCCATTTAATTGAACTTTGTAGTTGATTTACATTATTACAGCTTTCGAGGGGGCGGAGTAAACCATAAACCAGCCGCCAATTATACTGGATATGTGGTGAAACATTATTTTTGGTGACCACAAAATTGAAATGTTACAAAATATACAAAAAAATAAAATCAATTTAGCAGTGTGTTGCAAAAGCATTAAAGATTATTAAATATTGAAATAAATTTTTTTAATGGAAATATGGTACGTTTACGTTATAAATGTGACACTAGTATTATGATTTAATTGAAATATAAAATTTTTTTATACCTTGTTTTTTTTTTCTTGGAATTGTATTAAATTTTAATATTTGTTTTTGTTTACAGCTATTTTTGCTAAGCCGTTTCTCTTTAAAAAAAATATTTTTCTATTGAGTTTCTTTTTTATCAGGCAGTTTGAATGTTTTTCTTTTCTATTTTATTTTTATGTTTCAAGTAAATTGTCAATAATTCTTAAATGTTGTTCAGTATTATGCTGCATACTTCAACATAAATATTTGTGTTTGTTTTTCTATTCAATACTTTACTTATAAGCGGGCGGCACAGTGGTATTTGTTCATGTTTGAATATAGAAAAACATTAATATTTTCTTCAAAAAAAAATATCTATGTTACAATTTTAAGTTTTTATAAGTTTGTAGAATTTATTATAACTTGTTTATATATTTACAACTATTTTTATTAAGAAAATTCCTTTAACCAAATTGCTATGGCTTTTCTCTTCCTTTCCTATTCCTATTCCAATTCTTTTCCTATCCCTTCCTATCCTTATCTATCCAATCATATTCCTCTCCCGTTCCATTCCTATTCCTTTCGTACTCCTTTTCTAATCCTTTCCTTTTCCTATCCTCGCCTATTACTAAGCTTTCCTAAATTTTCCTATTCCTTTCCTTATCCACCCCGACTTTTTTACTTTTCTTATCCTTTCATATTCCTTTCCTGTTCCTTTGATATTCTTTTCCTACGTTTTTCCCATTCCTCTCCAATTCTTTTCTATTCCCTTCCAATTCCTTTCCTCTTCCTTTCCTGTTCTTTTCCTATTCCTTATCTATTCCTTTCCTATTCCTTTCCCATTCCTTTCCTATTCCTTTCCTATTCCTTTCCTGTTCATTTCCTGTACCTTTCCTATTACTTTCCTCTTCCATTCCTGTTCCTTTCCTATTCCTTATTTGTTCCTTTCCTATTCCTTACCTCTTCCTTTCCTCTTTTATTACTATTCCTTATCTACTCCATTTCTATTCCTTTCCTATTCCTTTCCCATTCCTTTCGTATTTCATTTCCTATTCTTTTCCTATTCCTTTCCTATTTCTTTCCTGTTCCTTTCCTATTCCTTTCCTCTTCCAATCCTGTTCCTTTCCTATTCCTTATTTGTTCCATTCCTATTCCTTTCCTATTCCTTTCCCATTCCTTTCCTATTCCTTTCCTATTCCTTTCCTGTTTATTTCCTGTACCTTTCCTATTACTTTCCTCTTCCATTCCTGTTCCTTTCCTATTCCTTATTTGTTCCTTTCCTATTCCTTACCTCTTCCTTTCCTCTTTTATTACTATTCCTTATCTACTCCATTTCTATTCCTTTCCTATTCCTTTCCCATTCCTTTCGTATTTCATTTCCTATTCTTTTCCTATTCCTTTCCTATTTCTTTCCTGTTCCTTTCCTATTCCTTTCCTCTTCCAATCCTGTTCCTTTCCTATTCCTTATTTGTTCCATTCCTATTCCTTTCCTAATCATTTCCTGTTCCTTTCCTCTTTTTATTTGTGCCATTCCCATTCTTTTTCTACTCCTTTTCTAATCCTTTCCTTTTCCTATCCTTGCCTAGTACTATTCTTTCCTAAAATTTCCTATTCCCTTCCTATCCTTTTCTTTTCTTCCCCAGTTTATTTCATTTCCTATTCTTTTCCTGTTCCTTTCCTATTCCTTTTCGATTCCTATTCCTTTCCAATCCCTTTCCTATTCCTGTTCTATTTATTTCCTATTCCATTCTTATTCCCTTCCAATTCCTTTCGTATTCCTTTCCGTAGTCTTAGTCTTGTATCTAGTCTAGTCTATATTTTCTAAATCTTTTCAATAAGTTTAACGTTTCTTCCTATTTTGTTTTGTTCTATCCTACTGTATAAGGCATAGATATGTATAGAGAAATGGTAACAGCATCATCACCATCATGCTCAATCTTTATCGACATCGTTACCATTAACAAACTAAACAACTACAATAACAAAATCTTTTATACATACATTCATAGATATAAAAACAACAAGTTAGTTTATCTTAGCAATTGTTTTGCCAACAACCATTCTTTTTTTAAAAGCTTTTTTATATTTTTTTTTTGTCTAACAACAGAAAACAACCAATTTTTCTTCACTGCCTTTTCATTGGCATTGTTCTGTAACTTTCCACTCTTCTACATTTATTTATTGCCTGCGAGCTAGAATTTATTCGTGTTTTTTTTTTAGTTTTTTGCAAATACCAAATTTTTTTTTATTTTTCTTTGAGCTTTATATATGTCTCCATTTTTTCATGCCTGCTAATTTAGGTGTAAATACATCAAATAAATTTTATTAAAAAAACCAGGGCAGTCTGTGAAAATAAAAGAAAATATTGTGTGGATTTCATAAATTTAATTATCTATCTTCAGGCTAAAAGATATTTTCAAAAGAAAGGGAAATTACTTTTGTGCAAGTGCTAAAGGAAGTTAATTTGTTTAGGAATGGGACGAGACAAGCCCGAAAAAATTGAAACTTGTTTAAAAGAAATTAAGTTGAAGGACTTTTTTTTGTAAAATCTTAACAAAGCAAAGTCATGTTATAAAAATATGTGACAATAATTTTAAAGTAAATTGAAATAAATTATGTATTTATAAGATTATTTTCAAATCTAAATGAATTTAACTTTGAGATGAATTGTTATTAGTGCAACTATTTTAAGCTCTCTTAACAACTATATTTAATTTCGAATTTATTCTTTAATAAAACCCCTCAAGTTACACTTCTAGCACCACAAAAACAAATTATTAGACATTAAAAACAACACATTTCTCCTGTCTTCCAACTTAATAACTTTTTAATTTCTTTTTTGAAGCCTCCATACAACTGTGCTCCCCAAATTGTCAGGAAGTTAACTGCGAAAAAATAAATAAAAATCTTATGCTTTCATTTAAAAAAAAAGCGAATATCGCCTGTGGGCAATTTAATAGGCCGGAAATTTATACAATCGGAAATGTAATGACAGTTTGATAAATTGAGTGTTGTTGTTTTTTTTTTTTTTTTATATATACTATGATGTTGTTTTTGTCGTTGATAAGGAAATTCAATTAATTCATTATTGGCTGTATTGGATTTTTGTGGCAAAAGAATTTAACAATTTACTTATGCGAAATATGGGGATGTTTTTATTTTAAGTGTTTTAAACAGCGGGATAAAAAATATTTATTATTTTTCGTTTCCATTAATTTGTAAATGTGCTATTTGAAGGGGAGAGACATTATAAATGTATTTAACACAATAATCATATTTGAGCCGAAAAGACTAGAACTAATCTACAGACTAGACTACAAACTACACTAATGCTAGAACTAGGACTTAAGAATGGAATGAGAAAGAAATAGAAAAGGAGAAAGAATACCATAGAAAAGGAATTGAAAAAGAATATGAAACAAATAGGAAGGAAATAAGATTAGAATTGCAGGAGAATAGGAAAGGAATAGGAGAAAATAGGAAAGTAATTGGAATGAAATAGACAAAAAAGGAAAGGAGTAGGAAACGAATAGAAAAGGCATAGGAAAGAAATTGGAACTGCATTGGAAAGGAATTGGAATTAAATAAGAAAGGAATAGGAACAGAATTGGAGAATAAGAAACAAATAGAAACGGCTAGGCAATGAACAGGAAAGCAATAGGAAAGGAATAGGAAAAGAATAGGAAAGGAATAGGAAAGGAATAGAAAAGGAACAGGAACGGAATTGGAATAGGAATAGGAAACAAACAGAAACGGCATAGGAAATCAGCAGGAATAGAATAGCAAAAGAATAGGAAAGCAATAGGAAATAATAGGAAAGGAAGAGCAAAGAGCATATGAAAGGAATAGGAACGGCATAGTAAACGAATAGGAATAGGAACGGAATAGGAAAGGAAGAGGAAAGGAATTAGAATGAATTAGGAAAGGCATATTTTAAGAATATGAAAGGAAGAGGAATGACATATGAAACGAATAGGAAAGGAATAGGAAAAGAATAATAATAGAATCAGAAAGTAATAGGAGTGTATGGATATAATATAAGCAGCGGGCTCCGCTTCCGGTATTGCCCTTGCATCAATTCCGTTAAGTTTCAGCTTTGTAACTATGCTTCCTCAGGAGACTAACGGCCTTGGTTTCGCGGTAATCAACTAAGGATACCAAGCTACTATAGCTACAGCCAGTTGCTAGCTGGCGTATTTTATGATTAGAACTAGGGCGGCATCTAATTATCCTCGAACTTCTAACTTTCAGATTTGAATAATTAAAACATCTTTGGAAATGTTTACTTTTAACGACGTGTTACAACAGTCCAGGCAAGATTCATACTATTCATAGGGACATGATTGTAACCTGCAAAAGAATTGGGCTGTAGTAGAAACTTTGCTTTTACGACGACTAGCAACGTTTTACGAAAGTCTAATACTATCGTTTAGCGACTACAGAATGGTCTTTAAACACTAGACTAGAGACTAAACTTTAGTCACTAGACTACATATTAGTCATTAGACACACGGTTAAAGCAGCATCTTCTAGGACCAGACTATTCTTTATGATCTATCCTTTATTCTAACTGTTTATGTTTCATGTGATATTTTCACATTGCTTAAATTCTAGAATTATTATTCAAGGATTTTTTCTTATTTATTTTAACTTAATTTCACCTTGTTTATGTTGATGCCAGTTGTACGGTTTTGTTGTCATTATTTGTTGTTCGTCCTTCTGGTACCATAATTTTTAACTCAACTAATCTTTGTCATCTCTCTTTTCGTTTTATTTCCACTCACTTTATATATATTAAAGTTTTTTTTTTTTTTGCTGTAAAACAATTTTTTCTTGTCATTTGTTGTTGCTTGTTAAACATTTATTTCAACTAAACTTTTTATGCCAAAAATAACCCGGCTAATCTGGTCCAACAACAGCAACAAATACTGGAATTAGTTTAGAGGAAAAATGTTTTTGTGGCAGCATACACGAAGACGAACAACAGCAACAGCAATGATAGTTGTTGCAAATATTCAAAAAATACAATGAGAACACCTGTGTTTAAAGAGAAGAAAGGAATTTCGAAATGAAGCTCAGGAGTAGGCTTGCAAAGGCGCTAAGGAGTTTAGAAATATTACTTCATAGGAAATTTATGAAAATTAAACAAATAGAAAGTTTTAGGTATCAAATAACTGCTCAAAATTTAGTTGAAATTGAAAATCTTTGAATATTTTTTAATTTTCTGATAGAAAAGATATTCATGTTTTTGAAATTTAATATCAAACTTCCAATTTTTTAACAAGTAGCAAATAAATTGCTGTTCTTTTTATAACCCCCAATTAATGATTTTTTTAAGTATAATACCGCCTTATTATGGCTCATATTACTGTCTTAGTTAAAGGTAATCAACTACACCAACAAAAAACAACTACCATCCACCATAAAGGTATCTTCCTAGAACACGCGACACGGAGAGATAAAATGTTTGTGTTGTGTCCCCATCATCATCATCATCCAAATATTTAAAGGTTGGCGCCATTGTCTTGTTTAAATTTTATGTAACGTTATAAACGAACTAAAGGTGCATATACACTATGTGTTTTTTACATTGTATATGTCAAATTTTACATATGGGAGTAAAAACATGTAGTTGGTGACCTCAAAAACTTTGCTTGTGTAAAATACATGTGGAAATACATATGTATTTTTTCGATTAGAACACGCTCTATTTTTTTATGTTCAAACACATATTTTCAAATGTATATGCCAGGCGAAAAGATTTGTCGACGGTTAAATCTGCGCTATCATTAGCCGGCCGTATGAAAAATTTGAAAAAGTGATAAATTAAATATTTTTTTATCCCATTTTAATAATTTAATAACAATGATATAATTTATTTAAAAATGTTTGATACAAGCTCCACATCTTGTATATTAAAAAACGAAAAACCTTAAATCAATATTTTTGACGCCGGCAATTTAGTGACGCTTTGTAGCGGCTTTAACGCATTTTTTAAAGAAGCGACATGGAAATTTATGTGTAAAAAAAAGAATAATATTTAAGCGTATCAGCTGTTTTAATCACGGCGATGTCACGTGTAATTGTACATACAACTTGGTGACCAAAAATTAAAACCCATATGTCAAATAACCAATTTTGACAGACATAAAGAAAAACATGTGAGTTGTAAACTTAAAAATACATAAGCAAAAACACGTAGTGTATAGCCACCTTAAGTTGTTTAGTTTTATTTTTGGGAAATTTGATTGTAGTTGTTGCAGCTTTTTTTCGTAACTTTTTGTCATTCTTTTTTAGGGTTTCTTAACTTGGCTTAGTAGGTTTCACCTAGAATCTATGGTTGCCAGCTAAAAGGTACATACATACATACATAATAGATACAACAATTACAAAGGCAACAACAACAGAGACTACAATAAGATAAAATAAATAATAAAGTATACTTTAAGGGATTTAAGTATTATTTCAGAGAGAGGGGGAGAGATAACATAAAATGTTGAAAAATACAAAAGCAAAACTAAATTTTGTACCGAATTTTTAAAGCAATAAAGGCAAATGTCATAATTAAAGGAAATAAAGCAAGTAAGCTATTGGAAAAATCTTAAAGGAATGTAACTAAATAAAGACCTATGATGGAATTAAACTTCATACAGACCTATTGCTGACCGTAATAACAAAAGATTGAAGCTAAAATTGATCAACATAATGACCAAAGTTTAAAGCCAAAATTGATCAACATAAAGATCCACGATTGAAGCTATAATTAATCAACATAAATATCCACAATTGAAGCTAAAATTCATCAACATAAAAGTCTACGATTGAAACTAAAATTGATCAACATAAAGATCCAAAATTGAAGCTAAAATTCATCAACATAACAGTCTACGATTGAAGCTAAAATTAAACAACATAAAGATCAAAGTTTAAAGCTATAATTGATTAACATAAAGAACTAAGATTGCAGCTAAAGATTGAAGCTAAGATTGAAGCTGAAATTCATCAACATAAAGATCCACAATTGAAGCTAAAATTCATCAACATAAAGATCCAAAATTGAAGCTAAAATTGATCAACACAAAGATCTACAATTGATGCTAAAATTATGTTCTTCAATAAAATAAATATCTTACTAATTTGTTTCCTTTAATTTTTCCTTTAACAAAGTTGTATGATTTCACAAAACTCTTAAATTCAATATATTTACTTGCTTCCAGTTTTTAATCTCTTTTCCATCAGCTTTTTTTTTGTTTGTTTTTGAATTTTATTCATATTTCTGTGGCCTTTTTGCACAATATAAAATGGCCAAATCAAATTGAAATCTTTTAACCAAAAATTGAATCAAACTCTAGTTCATTTTATTTTACATTCCTTTCTCAATGCATTTTTTAACCCACAATTTTTTTTTGTTTGAAAATGAATAAAAATTGTTTTGATAACGACGTGTATAAATCACATGAGGCTCAAGCAAAAGGTTGCCAATACAAAATTGTTACAACTGGGTAGATATGAAGCTGGGGAGGCTGTTAAAAACCAACAAAATTTTTAGAACAAAGATTGAAAATGCAAAATAAAAGTAACAAATGTTTTCAAATAGACAAACGTTTTTGTTGTAACAACTATAAAATGCATATGAAAAGCACAGTGGGAGTTTTTAAGGGAGAGAGACGTTTCTCTGCCTATTCCTCTTTGTGCTCATACATATGATTTAATATGTCTGTGTGCTGAAGAACAATGATTTCAGGTTTGCATGAGACCAAATATTCATACCTGCCGTTTATGAATTAAGTATCAATTGCGGCAACAGTTGGCAAAAAAAGAATTCATAATATTTCTGTGCAATTGTAAATAAAATTAAATTATTTTATTAATGGTTAAAACATGAAATTTTATTACTGAGCATTTTTAAACTGAGCTACTTTCTAATGTTACGTGATATGAGTTTAAAAGATGCGAAGGACCATTTTATAGAGAAGAACATGATGCTGGATTTTTAATAAAGACATTGGTACTTAGTCTTAATGTAGTTCAATTTTAGCTTCATTCGTAGATCGTTATGTTGGTCAATTTTAGCTTCAATCGTATATCTTTCTTTTGATCAATTGTAGCTTCAATTAAGAATCTTTATATTGATCAATTTTAGCTTCAATAGTACTTCTTTATGTTGGTCAACTTCAGCTTCAATCCATCTTATAGAAGCGGCTGTACATGTGTGATTATAACCCATAATCGTTATTGAACAACATTTATTGTTATTTGATAAAAATTCATTTCATTTGTTCTCTATAATTAAATATTGTGGTATTTATTTTTTTATTTGAAAAGTTTTTTTGCTTTCCCGTTTTTTTTTTTTTTTTTTGTCAGAGCATTTATTACTTGGACTGCTGCAAAAAAGCAATATTTGTTACGTTAACAAAATAATTATCTCTGAAAAATATTTTTATTCATATCGTCTGGTTACATTTAATATTATTTCTGTTGTCCAAAAATTAATGACCAAAGGCCAATAAATATATTTAATATTTCTTTATCAATATTTTCACAAATATTCCTTTACAGACAAATATTTCTGTGAACTTTTATATTGGGGAAAAGAACTGAAAATTAAATTGCAAAAAAAAAAATTACAAAAAATTGCAGCAGGCAAGAAGATGTTTAAATGGAATGCATAAAAACAGTGGCATGGTTAAGGTAATAATGAACTTTTTGGGACAGAGAAGTAAAAGAAAAACTTCTGTTAGAAAAATAAAATTTAAAATTCCAAAATCGTAAAAATTAAAAAGTTTTTCTTTCTACTTTAAGCTTTTAAAACTCAGGCGTGTTACAACACTTTCCCATCTTTAGGTAATATTATGAAAACTGTACTCTTGCCTGGTAATATTGCTAATTTGGCTGGATTATGGGTAGTAGTTTAGTAGTTATACGATTTTTACCATATGTTGCTTAAGATTGACCTACTTTACGTATGATTAATATTAATTAAGCACTTTTAGCCAATTTTCTTGCCTAACTTTGTCGTTAGGGGAGAGAGAGTAAAACTGTATATACGAAATGAAGGTTAACATGTTGAGTTACTAAATATAAGAAATTGGGTTTTATAAGATACATGAGAAAAAAATTATCAAAGGTCAAAAAATATTTTTGAAATTTAAAATTTTTTTTAAACCTGCTAGAACACTTTGAGCCTGTTAAAGTATTTTTAATTTTTTAAAAAATTAGTTGAAATAATAATGGCTTTGCAGAACTAAGCAATTCTCTCATCTGATCAGAACATTTATTTAATTAGTTTGAATTGAAATATCAAGCTTTAAAACTGAAGTTTTATTATTTTGGAAAATCTTTCAATTCCTTTAACTCTCTACTTAATTCCTGTCATATTCTATCGGTAACTGCTTTTTGTTATTGTTAAATGCGGGCACAAGACTAAAAAAAATCCTGGAAATTGTTATTGAAAAAACTTTGTAAAATTCTGTGTAAAAATAACATGAAAATCTTCTAGTTAACAATATTTAAGCTGTAAATAGTAAATATAAAAAACATACACATACACTCTCTTACACATAACTACCCACAAATATTGATATAAATCATATGTATGTATTTATATACATATATGTTGTTTACTGTAAAAACATAGGCACAGTGGGCAGCTTAACAAAGATAATGTCAAATTAAGTACAAATTATATACAGAGAAAACTTTCCCTTCAATAATTATAAAAAAAAACAAATTCCCAGAAAATATTTTAAAAATACCCAAAATTCCCAAATGATTTTTTTCTCAATAATATTTAAAATAAGCAAAGAATTCAATCATAAGGATTTTATGATGAAATGGGGAATTTTTTTTAATTTTTTAAGGCAATTTGTTGAAATTTTTTTTCATATATTCCAACAAAATAACTTTGAATTTGAAGGCTTGTTACCGTAATTTAAAGGATATTTTTTAGAACCTTGATTATTACAAAACAATTCTACTGGTTTTTGTTCATTAGCTGAAAATGTAAAAAATTTCCTATTAGTTTTGAAATTATGAATAAATTTTGTTTAAAAAGCTCATAATTAATATTAATCATACGCCAGAGTATCATATTTTCTAGAGTATTTTTAAAATATAGTTGTAAATAAAACCAGCAAAGATTTTTATAAATTTAAATGCAGTTTTAAAGCTAAAGCTTTGTAGTTTCTAACAGAACTCAAGAGAGAAAAAATTCCTAGAAATTGTATACAAAATCCCCAAAACCCCCAAAATCCACAACATATTTAGTTTTTCGAAATTGAATATGTAAAAATTAATAAAAATTATAAATTAAAAACAACTAAATCCAGTATAATAAGTAGACAAAACTTCCCTTGAACAATTTGGTAAAAAAAATAAAATTCCTAGAAAACATTTAAAAATACCCAAAATTCCCAAAAGATTTTTTACACAAAAATGTTAAAAAAAAATATTAATATGGTTAAAAAACTATTTTAAGTATTTTAAGATTAAGTAAGTAATTTCTTAAGTTATTTTAAAGAACAAAGTAAAGTTGTAAATTTTATTAAAATACTTTTTGCATTTTGAGGTTTTGTTTCGAAAATTTGTGAAAATTTTTAAGAATTTTAATTATTGCAGATCTTTGTTAGTAAAATCCGTTTTAATTTTAACAAATTTTTAAGATGGTTTAAAGTTATGTTTAGTTTTGGGCAAAAAGCTAATAATTAATAATAATCATACGCCTAGGTATTTAAAAATTTAGAGTATTTTTTAAAAGGTTTTTGTAAACAAACTAGTTATAGTCTTTTATATTTTCAGATGTCATTTTAAAGCTAAAGCAGTTTAGTTTCTTGTGCTATTCAAAGAAATTTTGAATTTGTATTATTTTTTTAAAAATATTTTAGTTAAACAAAAAATTATTATAAAACATTTTTTGTATGAATTTTTTTGCCTTTAAAACACTGTTTTTTATAAGTTTTTTTTATGTTTTTTAAACAACATTTACTTGAAGTTAAAATATAAACCCTTTGCACTTCTTTTCTTGCTTGTGTTGTGTTTTTTTTTTTAATAAAATACTTGTGACCAGTGGCAATTACTGCACATAAACAAGTTACAAAATTTCAATAAAAAAAAGAAAGCCAGGAGTTTTTTCTTTGTAAAACAACAACGTTAAAATGTATGCTGTTAAACACCACAGGGTTCAATTTCAATTTAACCATGATGTGTATATCTTTATACATTTTATTGTATTTTATTTTCATAAATACTTTTTATGCAATTCAATATGTTAGTTTCTGTCATAATTCCTGTACAATTTCTTAGTAAAAAATAAACACCATAAATTCTCTTTTCTCCATTTTTTTTAGCAACAGCCACCAAATGTTTTAGTTTTGTGTTCTTTTTATTGCTGTGTTAGTGCAAAATAAATGTTTATGATTGTTTGTAAGTATTTGAGTTATTACTACAAATATAACAGTTGTAGGGCAGCAGTATATTTTTTGTTCGTTTGCTGCATTATTTGCTTTTTATTTCCGTTGTAGATTGCAACCGCATGTTGTCCATAGTTTTTAACATTATTGTGGCACAACATAGCCAATATCAATAACAAGTTTGGCTCAAACATTCAACATTCAATTTTCAATGTTCTAAAAAAATTTATAGATTTTTTTCCGGCTCTAAATTAACAGAAAAACGTTTTCCTTTTTTTTCTAAATTTCCAAATCATGTTCGTTTGTTGCCCTGGCTCCCTTTCAACAATTCTCACCATTAACACTGATCACTATAAATGCACTTAAACTTAAATTTTGCTAATCTCAAACGAAACATGAACAAGTTGTTCACATGTTTCATAACAAAAACATTTTCGTTTTTAGCATAAAATTTCTTTTAACCAACAGGCGCAATTGGTGTAAAAAACCACACACACACACACAAAATTTCTCTGGAACACAAAAAATGTCAAGAGGCTGCCATCAAACAAATTACAATCAACATTCATAAAAATCTCTATACACACTCATTTCCTAATATCATCAGCATACATTTAGATAAAAAAAAACAAATTTTGCCACAGATTTTGGTAGGGGGAAGGAAATAAAATTAAATGAAAATCAGAAAACGTAGTAAAATCATTATAATATTTGCGTCATATGCAAAAACGTGCCTTCGGAAGAGATTGTAAAATATTGCAAGAAAAAAAAACAACACAATTTCTGCTTCAACAGGCACTAAAAATCACAGATTTGGGGGATAAAGGTAAACACGAAGCTAATAAAAGAAACAGGCCAACCCTCGATTTTAAACAGGGCCTTACTTTTTAAACATTCCTGTTTCTTAGAAACATTGTAAGAAAAAGTACGAAAAAGGAACATTTTGAAAAAAAAAGTACCAATAATAGTATTAATTTTTGAAAAATATTAATAAAACTTCCTTTAGATGTAATGGAAGAAAATGATATTTATGTGTTTTAAAAAAATTTTGGGAAAAAGTACCAAGAAAGTACTTTTTAAACATTTTTTGAAAATGTTCATAAAACTTACTTTCTAAAAGATGAAACTAAAGAAAATGCAATTTCTGTGTTTTAAAAAAAATTTGGAAAAAAGTGCCAAGAAAGAACTTTTGAAAAAATACTAATTGCTTAAAAATTTACATAAAACTTGCTTTTAATAATATAAAATGAAAGAAAATGGAATTTCCCTGTTGTAAAAAATTTGCAAAAGGTACCATTGAAAATACTTTTCCAAAAGAGTACTAAATTTGGGAAAATTATAATGAAACTTGTTTAAAAAACTAAAATTAAAGAAACTGTAATTTCTGTATTTTAGGAAAAATTTTAGAAAAAAGTACTTTTAAAAAAGTACCAATTTAAAAGAAATCATCATAAACTTACTTTTTAAAAGATAAAATTAAAGAAAATTAAATTTCTTTGTTTTAAAAGAATTTTGTAAAAAAGTACCAAAAAAAAGTAGTTTTGAAAAATTTTTTGTTAAATCCTTATAAAACTTATTTTTAACAGATAAAATTACAGAATTAATACATTTTTGTATTTTAGAAATCTTTTGTAAAAAAGTACCAAAAAAGGACTTGTGCAAAAAAGTACCAATTTTTTGTGAAATTCCTTTAAAACTTATTTTGTAAAAGATAAATTGAAAGAAAATTAAATTTCTGTGTTATAAAAATATTTTGGAAAAAAAAGTACCAAAGAAGTGCTTTTGGAAAAAGTAACAATTTTTACAAAACCACTATAAAACTTACTTTTAGACTAAATAACAATCAATTATATTTAACATTTTTGAGTACCAATTTTAGGAAAATTCCCATAAAACTTATATTTTCAAGATATAATTCACGAATATGGAATTTCTATGTTTTACAAACATTTTGGAAAAAAGTACCAAAAAAGTACTTTTAAAAATAATCAATAAGTACCAAAATCAAGGAGCTTTTTGTAAGGAAATTAATTTTCATAAAATTTTGTTAAATAATTTAGAAATTAAATGCGAATTATTCCTCTTGCGAGTATTTGAAAAATTTTTTAATAAATTTTCAGTTTAGAAATTGTTATAAAATATGTTTATCATAATAAAAGTTCAATATTTCTAAAAAAGAAAAGGTACTTTTATAAATTGCTTAACTTTTATAAAATTTTTCCTTACCTCGAATAAAAATAAATTTTAAATATGTTTATCATAATGAAAATTCAATATTTCTTGAAAAGAAAAATAGTAGTAGAAAAGTACTTTTCTGAAAATGCTTAATTATTATAAATTGCTTCAAAATATGTTCATAATAGTAAAAACTTAATATTTCCAAAAAAGAAAAATAGTAATAGAAAAGTACTTTTTTGAAAATGCTTAATTTTCAAAAATTTTGTTTTATATGGTTTCAAAATTACTTTGAAATATGTTTATCATAATAAAAATTACATATTCCGAAAAAAGAAAAATAGTAGTAGAAAAGTACTTTATTGAAAATTTGCTAATTTACTACTATTTTTTGTTTCTACTACTTTTGAACAAATTTTTTTTAAATTTTTCTTAAAATGTGTTTCAAAATTGCATAGGGTTTTATTTTAAGTTAAAAAATTTACATATTTTTACAAAATAAAAATAGTAGTAGAAAAGTAAATTTTCAGGACTTAAAAGTTTTTAATATATTTTAAATAGTAAACTAAATTAGTATTAAATTAATTTGCAAAAAAATGGAAAAAATCAGCTTTTAGTAACTTTTTACAACAATTTAGCTTATCTACTACTATTTTCAAAAAAAAATTTTTTTTTAAATTTGTCTGCAATTTTGTTTTAAAATTGCTTAAAATTTAATTACATATTTTGAGAAAAGAAAAATAGTAGTAGAAATCTACTGTTTTAAAAATTTACAAATTCTTAAGAAACTTTTACATATATGAATGAAGAAATTACTAAGAACGAAACAAAAAGTTATTTTTAGTAGTTTAATATCAAAATTTATGCCTTTTTTAAGATTTTCTTAAGGCAATTTTTCCCCTTTACTTGGTTCCTGTTGCCACATGCTCCTGCATTCACATTCATATGTAAAATAACTGATGCAGTTGTCAGTCTTTTAGAAAATGCAGTAAATATGTCAGCACTTCCGGCATTTGTTAAAAAAAACACATACACACAATTCCAACTACAGTTACAACTGATTTTTTTTTTCAAAGAAAAAACATCAGCTAGACAGACAAAGTGAAAATTTAACACCAGGATTGAAGTTAAGTAAGAAAAGGTGTCACGTACTACTGAACAAAGATAAGTGTAGCATACGTATACCTTTTACAAACACGCAGTACGGTCTAGTAATAAATGCAAGTGTAGTAGGAATTGTAGCAATAATAATGGCAGCACTAGCAGAACAAGAAAAAGATGATGAGCAAAAACAAACACTACTCAAAAATGCAAATAAATGTCATGAAAAACATGTTAAAGTGGGTGACATTTACAATACCCTAGCTACCCCCCTCCCAAGCACAGCTGCATGAATCTGGGGAATTGTTTTTTTTTTTCTTTTTCGTTTTTCTACACCATTATGACCTTATAAAAGCATAGTTTTAGACTTTGAAGTGTGCACAATATTAAAACCTGGAGAAAAACACAAAAACAACATTGAAGGAGAGAAAAATAACATGATTTTTATGTTAGTGCCTGTCACAAATATTTGTTGACACTGCATTTTAAATATTATTATGGACAAATACTTCAAACCAACAAATGAAAAACATATTAACGTCGTCCTGTTCGTAAGTAAAACATTTTAATTTTTCAAAAGCTTCAACACGAAAAACAAACAAACAAATAAAACTATTAAAACCCCAAATGGTAGGTCAGAGTACTTTTTTGTTTGACACTACAATTTATGGTCTTTGAATTTATTTACCTTTAAACAGGCACAGTGTTACGAATCCTTGCTAAAATTGCTAAAACTTTGATATGTGCAATTTTTAATACAAACATCTTATTTTAAACCAATTTTTACGCTATAGCAAACAAAATTTTATAAAAATCAGACACTTTAAAAAAGTACTTTTCTACTACTATTTTTATTTCACTCTAATATAGGATTTTTAAAGTCATGGAGAATTTAACAAGCTTAACTAACTTGAGAATCTAAAAATTACTAAATTTTTAAAAAAGTACTTTTCTACTACTATTTTTATTTCACTCTAATATAGGATTTTTAAAGTCATGGAGAATTTCACAAGCTTAACTAACTTGAGAATCTAAAATTTACTAAATTTTTAAAAAAGTACTTTTCTAGTACTATTTTTCTTTTTTAATATACTATTGAAAAAACAAATTTAAATTAATTTGTAACAATTTATTCAAAAAAATTACAAAAAAAATAAAAAAATACTTTTCTACTACTCTTTTCCTTTCTTTAGAAATATGCGATTTCTTGCAGCAAATAAGTTTTTTATATAATATAAGAAAATTGTAATCCTTTAAAATAAAAATTTAAATAAATAAACAATTTTAACAAAATAGTAAAAAAGTACATTTTTTCAAAAACCTAAATTAGTACTTAAAAATCCATTTTTGAAACTAGATTTTATGTGTAAATAGTTGGCATTTTAAAATAAATGTTTACTTGAAATTTTCTTTAAATTTAGTAAAAATATAAAAAAGTACTTTTCTACTACTAATTTTCTTTCTTCAAAATAAAAAAAATTTTGACTCAAAAAATAAGTTTTTAAGTCAATTTAAGCTATTAAAATTAAAAGTTTTGTAAAATTGGAAAATTTTCAAAAATAACAAAAAAGTACTTTTTCTGAAAACGCAATTTGGTATTAAAAACACCAGATTTCCCGAACAATATAAAAAAGTACTTTTCTACTACTGCTTTTCTCCCTTAGAAATTTGTAATTTTTATTACGAAAATCGTATTTTAAAGCAATATTTAAATTATCTAAAACAAAATTTTATCAAAATATAGCAGTTTAAAACAAGTACTTTTCTACTGCTATTTTTTTTTTTCTTTCAAAATTAGGCGTTTTACGAAAGTATTTTTCTGCTACTATGTTTCTTTCTTAGAATTCAAAACATTTTACTAGCAAAATCTTCTTTTAAAGTCATTTTTATTCATTCTAACCAGAATTTCACTAAAATTAAATAATTTTAAAACCTTTTAAAAAGGTAATTTTTGTCATGAGTTCATTACACTGTATTATTTTTACACATTGTATATTTTTTTTCATTTTTGCTTAATCTCAATATTTGTATGGTAAAATATTTACTTTATTCTATAATGCATGTATGAGCTGAGTAATGCAACATCTGTTGCAAATTGCTTTACAATTTCGACAACAACTCCAACACCAAAAAAAAAGAAACAGATATACAAAAATAACATTGAATATGAATAAAATTTTTTCTACACTTTTTCATTACAACTGAATTCCTTTTCATTTTTTTACATAAAACACTCTCCTCTCCTAGCAGCCATACTATTTTAGTTTGCAAATAAATAAAAATTGTAGAAATAATGCAACAATGAATAAAAAAAACTTACAGGACGTACATATGTATGTATATAAATCATGGTATAGGTATGTGTGTTTGAGCATGTACACGCATGAATATGAATTGCAACGTGCAACTTAAACAAAACAAGGCAAGAGAGAGAGAGAGAGAGAAAGATAAAAAACAGGAACAGAAATTCTAGTCACGTTGCAATGTTGTAAATAATGTATGACATCATGTGGAAAATATAAAAATTTCTTATTTAAAGCGTGATGAGGTTTGTGTGTGTTCGTTTATACGTTTTGTTGTTATAGTGTTTGTGAATCAAATGCACAATAAATAATGAATGTGTGTGTGTGTTTGCTGCACTTGCATATTTTTGCCAGCATTTATGCATATTTGGTTCGTTTTTCTTTTTGTCAATTAGCATATTAATATGATTTTGCCGGGTTTTTAACGCACACGCACTAAATTGACACCTCAATTATACAAATCGGAAAATGAATTAAAAAATATTTCAGAACATAATTAAAAAAAAACCTCTAATTTGAATTAAAAAATTAAGTAAATTTAAAAATGTAGAGGTAAAAGTTGCTTAATTGTAATAAAATATTGTTTTATATGGTTCAAAATAGCTTTAAAATCGATTTGCTTTATCATAATAAAGTACTTTTTTAAAATGCTTAAATTTTATAATATTTTGTTTTAAATGGCTTTAACATCGATTTTTAATAAAAATTATATATTTCTAGAAAATAAAAATAGTAATAGTACTTTTTTAAATGCTTGATTTTCATAAAATATTGTTTTAAATATTTTAAAAATGGCATTAAAATATGTTTATCATAATAAAAGCTCTATATATCTGGAAAAGACAAATAGTAGAAGAAAAGTACTTTTTTGAATATGTTTAATTTATATAAAATTTTGTTTTAAATAGTTTAGAAATTGCTTTAAAATATGTTTATCATAATAAAAATTATATATTTTTAAAAAAGAAAAATAGTAGTAGTAAAGTACTTTTTTAAAAAGTACTAAATTTTGAAAAAAAATTGAAAAATA
Organism: Bellardia bayeri; assembly: GCA_950370525.1. Classification (NCBI taxonomy): domain Eukaryota; kingdom Metazoa; phylum Arthropoda; class Insecta; order Diptera; family Calliphoridae; genus Bellardia; species Bellardia bayeri. The sequence continues at coordinate 5,152,630 of OX493266.1, read as the reverse complement.
TTAACATTTATTTATTTGTTGTATTTGTTTAACAAAAAATTAAAACTAAATGGACAATTTTAAGAATTTGACAAAAAGTGTCAGAAAAGGCACTTTTTGGAAAAACAAAGAAATTTAAGAAAAAAGTAGCAAAATGTTAAAAATACCAAAAAAAAACGCATTTTTTATAAAGTACTTAAAAAGTACTTTTAGACAAATATGTTTCATTAAAGAAAAAGTAGCAAATCATACAAATTTATTTAATTTTAGTTAAAAACAATAAAATTAAGAAAAAAAATTCAAAAGGTACTAAGTTTAAAACTTTTTTTTATATTTTTTCTTTATTTAACATTTTTCCATTGCATAATTATTTGTTAGCTTATGCATATTGTTTAATAACTATAGCATACTTTAAGGATTAAATAACACTTAAATTTGCATTTATTTTTCCAAACAATTAAGTTTTCATAAATAATCTGATCTGTAACTAAATTTACATACATATAGTAAAACAAACTAATACCCTAAATAGAAATAAAGAGTAATCAAGTAGTAGAAAAGGTAGCAAGCAGCAAATCGTTCATTAAACATTCAATTAAAGGTCTCCATTGCACTACAGTTGACTAAAGTCTAACTGCCGTATTTATAAAGTTTATAAAACACAAACATTGATATTAAAAACGTTGACAACGATTTTAAGAGGCGCTTCAGTAACTAAGAATTTAAATATGTTTCTGAAATATGAAAGACTTTACCGATAGACTAGGTGATAGTATGAAAGACTATCAGAAAGAGGGTTGCGCGTTCGATTCCTGCCAAAGACCCTGGGTGTTTTCTGCAGATGAGCCAAAAAGCTTCGCAAAAAAAAAAGCAATTCTTCTAACTTAAAACAGTAGCATAGCCTAAAGTAGCGCATTTCAGAAAAAAAGTTGATTCTAAAACTCCTTAATGGAAACTGCCTGTACATATAAATGATGATAGACATCAATTGAACAGAAAACAGGGAAAAAACTACTCAGATATTTCACCCAACCCATCAACCTTAGAGTGTATTTGGAAAAATAATTACGATGACAACAACTGATGGATTGGAAAAAATTGAAAAAAATTAATTCATAACCGTACTACAGGGAAACTTTACAGCAGGAAAAGCAAATGTGGCAGGAAAAATAATAATATTAAAAAAAAATAGAATAATTAAGCAAAATGCAAAAAACCAGACAACGGAACTTCTTGTTGCAGTGGTAATTACAGTGAGACCTACATAAACCTAACTTAAACCATACACTACAATATAGTGCACACACCCTATTAGCTTTAATCCTTATAAAATAACTGCTAGTCTAATTTATTTAGCTTATGCATAAATAAATTATTTTTAAGAATAATGTTTATTAACAAAGGTTTACCTGTTTCCTACATATTATTTCATAATACGCCTATTATTTACATTTACAAACTCATTGCTAAAAAAAATTCCATATACTGCTGGCATTAAGCCGGATTCTATTAAATCCTGTTGCCTGTTAATACAAGTGTCCATCACTTAAAACCGGAAGTTGTTAATGCAGCCACAGTATCATGTTTTCAATTTCTGTAATAAACAATACAGATTTTTTTGGTAGTTTGACCACAGACTTTACAAATACCATAAAACACGCTTCCTTTATACACTCTACCCCTACTCATTACATTAACCTGTCATTTCTGACTTGTGTATAAAACACACTCTTTCCCTATCTCTATCTCACTTTTTCCGTCCTTAAAAACTCTCGCAACTACCATTCAACCATCAGTAGCTGACTTGCACAAAACAAAACTGAAACACAAAGAAAAAAAACCAGAATAAAATCAAGTGAAATTGAAATTGTTGGCAAAACTGTCTGCATACATTTAGGCGTTAATTAATCAAATTATACACAGCAATAGATTCAGACTGTATGTTTTGTATATAAACTCAAGCATAATGAATTCGATTAAATTCAAACTCTGTACACAACAGCAACAAAGAAATAACCACACCAACTAAAAACACGAGGCAAATTATTAATTCAAATATACAATCAAATGCAACATTGAAAGTGAAATAAACTAGATGAATCCAAGAGAATAAAAAACGAAATGTGTTTGTAATTGGAAGAAGCTGAAAGTTTCTGTGACATTTGCTATACCATTTTTGTATAGGCATAAATGTTTTACACAAGTTATACAAAATTTTCAAACATTAGTCCCCAAACTAGAGAATAAACTATGGTACAGACTAGAACAGCCCATAGACTGAACTAAAGACTAGACTAGTCTCCAGTTAGAAGATGCATGTTTTTTATTACGGGCTGAAAACATCTGTGAAGATTTCACACCTCCAGCGTTTAAAAAAGAAAACAAAAAAGACTAGATTAGAGTATAGACTAGAAACGATACTAGACTGGAGACAAGACTAGAGACTAGACTTAAGACTAGACTAGAGAATAGACTAAAGACTAGACTAGAGAATAGACTAGAGACTCAACTAGAGAATAGACTAGCGACTAGACTAGATACTAGACTAGGGCGTAGACTAGACACTAAACTAGATACTAGACTAAAGACTATATTAGAGACTCGATTAGAGAATAGACTAAAGACTAGACTAGAAACTAAACTAGAGAATAGACAAGAGAATAAACTAGAGAATAGACTATAAACTAAATTAGAAATAAGACAAGAAACTAAACTAGAAACTAGACTAGATAATAGACTAGACTAGAATTTGACTAGAGAAAGGTATTATAAACCTAGATGACGTCACGCTGGCAATAAACTGAGCATTGACAAGAGCCCAGGACCAGACGGTATATCAAACGAAGTCATAAAGATGGTATGTGACATATGGCCTGAAATTTTAGTTAAAATCTTTAATGCATGCTTGGAGACCGGTATCTTTCCAGCTAAATAGAAACTGTAGAAATTAGTTTTATTACGAAAGGAAAACAAAATATTAAACGAACTTTAGTAAATATAGACCACTGTGCAGGTTGGATTCAATAGGAACAATAGGACAAGTTCAGTGTGTAATATTGAAACGGATAGAAGAATATATGTATGTATAGCCTTGGAGGTTTATCTCCTATGCAACACGGGTTTTGAAAAGGGAAAAGTATGTACAAGAGATGCCATAAGAGAAGTTTGCAATAAAGCATATTAGCAATAATAACACTGGATGTGAAAAACGCTTTTAATACAGAAAAGTAGAAGGTGATTATAGATGCGTTGAAAAATAAAGGAGTGGACAACATAACAGTAGATTAGCTGGACAATAGAATTCTAATATACGAGACGGCAAATGGAATGAAGGAATACCAAATGACAGCTAAGGCCTGCTTACTAGGACCATTCCTCTGGTATGTGATGTACGATGGATTATTGAACGTAAATCTAGCAAAAGGAACAAAACTAATAGGATATGCAGATGTTATCGCTCTCATTTTAAACCCTCAAACTGCCGAACTGATCGAGACAATCTTATCCTGCAGAGCGATCGAGATAAATTTCAGATGTGAAAAAAAAACATCAGAGACAACTTAATAAGCAAATTGCAAGAACGTTGGAACCAAGGAGAGAATAGATGAACTTACAATCTGATTCCAAAAATAAAATTCTGGGTTATTTCTCAATTCAAGTGTTGATCAACCACACGACAGTTTTAATAATTATCTACATAGATTTAAACCCAAGGAGATAAGCAGCTGTAACTCATGCGGAGGATTAGAGGAGGCTGCAAAGCATATAATTTTTGAATGTGAAAAGTGGCTGGAACAGAGACAAGCTTTAAATAATACGTTAGGTGAAATTTTATCACCTAAAAATATGTTGAACGTAATGCTACATTTTGTAAACTCATGGGAAACGTGTGAAGAATTCATTAATAAAATAATAAAAGAGTGTTGCGCAGTAGTTACGAACGTAGGAAAAAAAACTACGCGCCCTTCTGAAGTAGTCCCAGGGTAGGGTTATTGGAGTTATCCACTGGAGTGGATAACTGGGAGTGGATCATTAGCACGCTATACCTACGTCCAAAAAAAAAAAAGGCTGTTCTCTAGACGAGGCTGGTCGCTAAACGAGACTGGTCTTTAGACAAGACTGGTCTATAGACGGGATTGGTCCCTAGATGAGACTAGTCTCTAGACGAGACTGGTCGCTAGACGAGACTGGTCTTCAGACGGGACTATTGTCAAGACATTATCCTTAACGTTCCACGCGGGGATTCTTGGCCAGTTGCCTTCGATCGTTCTCCAACCATCTGACTATATTACTCCATACACGGATTTTGATAGGGTATTCAAGGTCTTAATTCCCTCCAGGAGTGAGTGGAATATGGGTAATCTCGTGCACAAATATGACACTAGGATACACACGGACGGCTCTAAGATGAGCTGCGGTGTTGGTTCTGGGGTCTTCTGTGACGAATCTGGGGTAGACATCTCGTATCGTCTTCCGAATGAGTGTAGTATTTTCCAGGCGGAAATCTTTGCAATCATGGCAGCTTGTAATACACTACTTGAACATAACATTATCGGCAATATAGGTATTTTTGTCGACAGTCAGGCGGCACTCCTCTCATAGGAACCACTACGGCAATGAACGGGCAGACGAACTAGCCAGAACGGGATCTGCCTTAGATATCTCCGATGTGGTCTCCGTAGCAATTCCACTGGGGAGTATAGATGGCGTAATTTAGACACATGTAGGATAGCCAAGTTGATGTGGCCATCTTTTAACGAGCAACGTACTATGCAACTGATAACCCGGAATAGGAAGGATATATCAAGGTTGCTGGCAGTATTAACAGGACACTGGACGTTAAGCAAGCACGCAAAACTCAATGACCTACTGAGATATCTCACAGGTACAGGTTGGGTCTAGCAAGACACGACTTTCTTGTACTCATCTTAGCTACAGCATGTTGTATAAGACATTAAATCTGACGAGTGGTGTGGTCTTTTAAAACGGGGTCTCTTGGACTCTACTTAAGTGTTCGCACGTAGTGAACTACCACGTAAACCAACCAACCAATCCTTAACGTTTCTATAAAAAATCCAATATTATAAAGAAAAAACATAACTTATACAATATTTCGTAAAAACATTAAGCGTTAAAATATATTCATTATGAAAAACATATTTTCAAATTATTTTTCTTTTATAGCTATATAAATATTCACCTTCACTTTAGGATCATTATAAAAATATATACTTAAACGAAACAGATAATTTCCTGCGGGCAATAGTACAAGTTTCATAATATTTTGATCCAACACCAAGTCTTTTAAAATCAGATCGTGCTAAGACAGCAAAAGTAAAACAAATCAAAAGCATTATTTAAAATAAACTATTTCATTACAAAATTCAACTTACATTAAAGGGACAAGTGTGATTGGCATTGGTATACGGTCGTATAATATCATATAAGATTTTCCAAAATAAAAATCTATGGCCATTTTTCAGAAAGCTACAAAAATCCATTGTGGTATTGTAAAGAAATGGCCGATAGTAGTTACTTTTGCGCAAAAGTTGGGCAGCGAACTGATAAAAGCATAGAACATTTATATATTCGTAAGGCCGTAAAAGCAGACTAAAGTATTTGAAAACTTACTGTAATATTGTTCAGAAGAGGTTGCAGCAATTCTAAATGTGCATTTAGTGAAATTTTATTACGGGCCACCACTTTTAGGCGACACTGCCGTATATTTACAAATGTTTTATCGATAGCTTGACATTCTAAATTGGTAAATTTGATGTCGTACGCACGAAACGCGAGCAGAGTAGTTAAAATTAGAAATATTTGCAAAATAATTGTTGTTCTCATGTTAAACAATTGAGGTCAAATGAACGCTAAACCAGAAAATAATATTAGCTATTTAGTATTACTAACAGGGCAAATTATTTATGGTTAATGATTAACTAATTATGATGACAATATAAACTGAGGTTGTATTCTAACAGCAATCATTTTATAATCCGAACCTTATTATAAAAAAAAGACAAGTAAGAAAGTATAGTCGGTCAAGCCCGACCATATAATACGCTACACCCAGTATATGTATAAAACAGAGTTTCAGAAATGGACGTTATATGGCAGATATAATCTATTGTGAACCGATCATCCAAAAATTTAGTGTTATGATTTCTGTGAATATAAATATTATATGTGTTAAACTTTAACTCGATATAAATACTTTTAAAAGATTTATGGAGCTTAAATTGAATTACGGACCGATCATAATAAAATTATACCGCATTCTTTGTATACATATGAAATATATTTGGTTTTAATATTATTTGTATACCAACATTTTTAAGAGAGTTATGCTCTCTAAAGTAATTTTCGGAAGTGGACCTTATATGGGAGCTACGAGTAATTATGGACAAATCTGTATAAAATTTGTAGATGTGATTTGGCTTCATTTACCACTCATTTGTGCTGAAATTTGTTTGGTTCCTTGCATAATTTAAACATTTATGATTGGTAAACCCCAATTTCGGGAGGACATTTGTATGGGGGCCGGGCGAAATAATAGACCGATTTCCACCAGTTTCAATCCCATTCACCCTTGGGCCGAAAAAATATCACGTACCAAATTTTATCTAAATATCTTCAAAATTGCGACCTGTACTCTGCGCACAAGCTTTACATGGACAGCCAGCCAGACGGACGGACGGAAATCGTTAAATCGTCTCAATGATTCTGAGTCTATCGGTATACTTTAAGGTGGTTGTTGGACCAATATTTCTGGGCGTTACAAACATCAGCACAAATCCAATATACCCTCCCCACTATAGACGAGACCAGAGACATGGCAACACAAATCTCGCAAGCATCATGTACTGAAAGATCGAGCCAAAGAAGAAAGGAGTACTATTGGTGGAATGACAATATAACAGAATTAAGGAAAGAATGGCTTATAACTAGGCGAAAATACCAAAGAAGTAGGAATAGACAGGACTGTCTAATGAATCGAATTGCTAGGAAATGCTTACAGCAAGCAATAGACCAAAGTAGAGCTGATAGTTTTAAAAAACTCTGCGACAAAGCTGACTTTAATCCTTAAGGCAATGCTTACCATGTGGTAATAAATATGACAAAACTGAAGGGGGAAAAAGTCAACTCGAATTACCCAACCTAGTCTTAATAAGCTATATTGATCAAGTAACACCCGCATACCAAGATGATATATTGGGTGATTCAAGTAGAGATATTCATTTCAATAGACTTTTTTTTGACAGATCACGTGCGAATCGTGTTATGCTGTCATGTTATTTTTGTTTAGTATTGTTTGGTATTTCATAATGAAAAGACTTACGTCTGAACAACGTTTACAAATGTGTTTCGTGCACTTCGCTCATTTTCTGGTCAACATGATCGGCCTACTGAGCGTACGATTCGCGACACCAGGGGGTTTACTCTCTATTGCGATGCGAAAGCAAATTCGATGCGTGAGTGTATCAATTTGTACGCTTATCGCATCGCAATAGAGAGTAACCCCCCAGCACCCATTTTGAGACCCAGCATTTATTACTGAATAATATTCGACCGAATAGACCACGTCTATTGATTCCACCACCGGTAAAATCAGCGGTCCATATTTCTTTAAAAATAATGCCGGTTTAAACGTAACCGTCATTGGCGACCATTATCGTGCCATGATAACCGACTAATTGATGCCTGAAATTGAAGCTCGTGATCTCGGCGACATTTGATTTCAGTAAGACGGCGCCACTTCCCACACATCGCATCAATCAATGGATTTATTGAGAGACCACTTTGGTGAGCACATAATTTCACGTTTTGGCCATCAAGATCGTGTGATATCACACCGCTAGACTTTTTCCTGTGGGGATATGTAAAGTTTAAAGTTTATGCGAACAAACCCGCTTCGATTCAGGCTTACCGGTCGCAATGCTCGAACGAGTCATCGAAAATTGGACTCAACGGATAGACCATCCGCGACGTAGAAACGGCCAACATCTGATAGACATAATCTTCAAAAAATAAATGCCAAAGAATGTTCTTTCAAATGATAATAAACATTCCCCATTAAATTTGAATTTTCTGTTGTTTTTTTTTTTTTTTCTTTACAAAAAGTAGGGAACCTCGAAATGGATCACACTATATTTAATTTCCCTCAATTCCTTTCTTATTTCCCTCAACTCAACTAGCTGCCATTTACTGCATACATATTTGTCTTTTACTGTTACAGAAACATTGCATATTTTAGGGCATATTTTAAATATTAAACTTAACTAACATTAAATTGAATGTTTTCCTAATGGTTTTCACAACTAACTTGACATGTCATTTTATCAGGCCTTGATATGAATTTATATTTATGTAAATTAAGTAAAATTTATTAAACTTTAATGTTATTTATTGCATTTCCCCTACATACATATTTATATTTAATAAAAATATATGTATGTATGTATCTAAGTAATTGTGTGCATTAACATGCTTCAATAAATAATATGTGCAAAACAGTAGTGCAAAACTAATATTTGTCAGTTAAAAAACGAAAAGTAAACTCCTATTATCACTCTTATTATCACTTAATATTTTACTTCCTTTGCATTAAGTTCTTTTATTGTTTATTTTAAAAATGTTGTCCTTTACTTTTGCTCTCCACTGTCCATGTTGCAAATGGCTTATTTCTGTTACAAATACAAATTCTTTGCAAATTCCTTAAACACATGAACACACACACACATGATTGATGTTCATTTTAATTTATTAAAAATTCTCGAATTGTTTTATTAATTTATGTATGTTGTGCGTAATTTTTGATTTTTTGCTGCAATATTTTCTAGCTTGATACTTTTTTGGGGGATTTATTGATTAAAAATAATTCTAGAATTAATGTATTGGAGATTTGGAGAAAAAACAATTGAGAATTAAGGTAAAAGTTTAAATTTATATGGTCAAGACAGGACTATAGTCTAGTCCCAAGTTTACAAGTTAAGTGCAGTCCAAAGTATGGACTATAATATAGTCTGTAGTCTAGCCTTTAGTCTGGACTATAGGCTTACTATAGGCATTATTTTTTAAAGCTTGATTTTATAGACTTTTTATTTAATTATTTTACTTTGGTGGCATTTGAGAATGCTATACCACCGAAGGAGGGCGCTGTGATAAATATTAGTTATGATGGATAGAAATTTAATTTCTTCGTGAATATTAGAGAATTCTCTAGCGATCAGGTCAATGGGGATAGTTCCCGCTAGACTAGGCGATAGTGTGCCGGACTATTAGTCAGAGGGTTGCGGGTTCGATTCCCGCCAAAAACTCTGGGTGTTTTCTGCAGATAAGCTAAAAAGCTTCACAGTTTGTGTTTGTTAATTACACTAGTCAACAGAAATTTTGATCCACTATAAGTGGCACTTATTTTCCATGTAAAATCGGCCGCCGAATCCGAAAATGAAGACCAAAATTACTAAAGTAGAACAGTTTTCGAGATATCGCCAAATTTTTTAATTTTCCGTTAAAAAAAAGTAGTGGTTGCACCTAAATTGAATTATCTCCGAACCAAAACGGTTGATTTAGATGCTTTATCAACTTTTCATACAACATTTTTTAATCCGATTGTCAGCTTCGAAGATATTTTTTTAAACATATGTCAATAATTTTGCTTGAATTTTAACGAAATTTCAAAAAAAGTAAATTCAGTATTAAATTTCATTATATTAGTCTTATTTTTTATTTTTTGTTCTATTTAGTGTTGAAGTGTGATATATTACGAAGAAAATAAAAGGTTTTTTATTAAAATCGGGTAATAATTGTAGACGATACATAGGTAAAAATTACAGTAGAGGCAACAGTTGTAGGTTTGGCAGACAACATAGCAGTTCTAGTTACAGCACAACATCTAGACAAAGTACAAATAATTGCTCATAAATTAGTTTGTGGCAATTATGTTTATGATGAATTTATTTAGCATAATTTGGTGCTCTTTTATTATGACAGAGAACTAGATAATATGGTATAATCTTTCATCATAAAATTGATTACAATAAACATTACATAATTGCTGTAATCATATGAAACGTAACTTAATCATAATTTGATTGAGGCAACCATATACATAATTAGAGTGACCATAATATTTAAAAAAAATTTTAAAAATATTGAAATAGTTGTGGTAAACATGCACAACTATATTTTTTTTTTCTGCGTGTGGTTGATTTCGCCTTTCTGAAGCCATATTGTCTATTAGATAGCACTTCTACAGCCTCAATAGCTTTCATTAGCTTAGTACATATAATTCTTTCCAAGTATTCTTCTAGCAAGTCAAGCAGTCAAATAGGTCTATATGACTTCGTTTCTCGGAGAACTTTTCCAGGTTTATGAATAAGCCTGATTTTTATTTTTACCACATGTTTGGGAATTTACCGTCTGTTTAAGGCTCTCTTCTTAATTAGTTTAATAAATATTTCTGGTCTTGAACTCAAAGCAACTTTCAAAGCTCTATTTGGGATGTTGTCTAAACCTGGCGTTTTATTATCTGCTATTCTTGAACACAAATTAAGTACTAGTACTCTTTTGTCACATGTAAAGCGTAATCCATTTCGAGGTTCCCTACTTTTTTAAAGAAAAAAAAACACAGAAAATTCAAATTTAATGGGGAATGTTTATTATGATTTGAAAGAACATTCTTTGGCATTTATTTTTTGAAGATTATGTCTATCAAATGTTGGCCGTTATTACGTCGCAGATGGTCTATACGTTGAGTCCAATTTTTGATGATTCGTTCGAGCATTTAGACTGGTCACTGGCGAATAAAACGCGTGATGTTTTCCTCCAAGGCCTGAAACGAAGCGGGTTTGTCCGCATAAACTTTAGACTTTTCATATGCCCACAGGAAAAAGTCTAACGGTGTGATATCACACGATCTTGGTGGCCAATCGAACGGCACAAAACATGAAATTATGTGCTCACCAAAGTGGTCTCTCAATAAATCCATTGATTGATGCGATGTGTGGGAAGTGGCGCCGTCTTGCTAAAATCAAATGTCGCCGAAATCACGAGCTTCAAATAGTCGGTTATCACGGTCGTCAAAGACGGTTACGGTTACGTTTGCGCCGGCATCATTTTTAAAGAAATATGGACCGATGATTCTACTGGTGGTGGAATCAATAGACCTGGTCTATTCGGTCGAATATTATCCAATAATAAATGCTAAGTCTCAACATGGGTGATGGTGTTGCGAATAGTATGGTCAGTAGGCCGGTTATGTTGACCATAAGTTGAGCAAAGTGCACGAAACACATTCCTCACAGAACGTGAATTTTCTTAATAAAGTTTAACGATTTGTGAACGTTGTTCAGACGTAAGTCTTTCCACTATGAAATGCCAAACAATACTAAACAAAAATAACATGTTAGCATGACACGACTCACAGAAATCTGTCAAAAAAAAAGGCTATTGAAAAAAGTATCTCTACTTAAATCATCCATTATAATATTTTTAAAGAATGTTTTTTCTTTTTTTTTATTGGGAAAAATATAAATCCTTTTAATAATTTCATATGCAAACTAATACAATTGTGTGTATTTTTTAAGTTTTCCAATTAAGTTTGATTTTATTTATGCCATTTTATTTATGCGTTATTATTAAAATAGTTGAAATGTTTTAAAGCCTACTTTAAGGTTAATGGATTTTGGGCTGTGTGTTTTGTGTGGCATACATTTCGTTTATTACTCAGTAATTGTGGTAAATGTAATTAAAAGATAAGATAATAAATTGTCTTTATTTGCAATAATAATAGAAAAAATTTAAGTACGGATTTTAACATGATTTAAATATTTAAAAGGTATTTAAGTAAGTTTAATTGAAAGAAATAACAAGACATACATAAGTATATATAGACTTAATAAATGGTAGTATATTTTAAGGCTTAGGCTAATAAAGCAAACAAATAAATGTTTTATATCATTGTATAAAATACAAAGAAATATTAAGTAATTATGTTTTTATTACAAAGATTTTATTATTAAGATTTTCCTTAATTTAAGAAATATGTATTTTATTTTTTCCCCCCAAAAACTTAAAGCTTAATTGAACTCTCAAAATCAAATGAAATCAAATTCTTTCGTTTTCATTTTATATTGTCTTCTTTAATGTCATACATTCTTTGTGCAAAAGAAAACACCAAACAAGTAAAATTATTTTCCTCTTATCAGCGGCACTTTTACGCTTTGAACAGAAAATTGCGATTATCACACTTTAGCTCATTACCACTGTAATAAGAGCCGACTGCTTATCACAATTGTGGCATCTTAAATGCCTGCCAGGCAACACCAATTTCAAGAACACAAACACACACATATGTATGTACCTATTAATATAAATGTAAAAACAAATACATGTACATTCATACATATGCAGCTATATATGTATTGTAAATAAAACATTTACACACAGCGTTAAAGTTAAAATACAAGTATGGCTCTTAAGAAAGCAAATAAGCGAAATAACAGCAATTTAAACATATGTATGTCTATACAAACCGAATCACTTAAATTTGGCAATAACCAACAACTATAAGAACGACAAACATTTCGTTCAAGAACAAGTATAAGAAGTACAACAACATTTGCCGCAATAATAACAGACGACCATGGCAAACACGCTAAACAACATTTGTAAAGCTCCTAAAAGTAGACACTTAAAATGTTAAAGTCATTACCTTTTCTTGTTGTTGGCGTTGTAAGTTACGTTAGCGGTGTATGTGCATAAAAGTACAATTGAATGGTTTCGATGATGAGATGAGACACAGGAATGGAAAAGGGGACCAACTAAAAACATACTACAGTCCAGCCCGGACTATAGGCCAGACTATACCTAAAGAAGACTATAATCCAGAATACAGACAAGACAATGGACTCAACTATAGATTAGACTACAGACAATACTATGTTCCAGTCTGAGAAAAGAAAATAGTCTAGACTACAGCCAAGATTATAGTAAAGAATATAGACTAGAATATAGACAAGATTATTAAGAAGATTATAGAGAAAACTATAGACAAGAGATTAAACCAGAATTTAGTCTACTCAATAGTGAATCTTTGTGAGGAACAAATTTGTTCGTGTATCTTCAAACAAATTTCTTCGTCGATCTATATACGGAACAAAATTATTCGTGGATGCTTCTAACTAATGAATAAATTCCTGAATCTAAAGAATAAATTTTTTCGCGGATCTTTCTAAAGAATAAATTTAATCGTGAAACATTCTAAAGAACAAATTTATTCATTGATCTTTCTAAGGAACAATTTTGTTCGTGGATTTTTCTAAGGAACAAATTTGTTCATGTATCTTTCTAACGAACAAATTAGCAGTGGATCTTTCTAAGAAACAAATTTCTTCGTGAACCTAAGAAACAAATTTGTTCGTCGATCTTTCTGAAGAACAAATTTATTCATGTACCTTTCTAAGGAACAATTTTGTTCCTGGATCTTTCTGAGCAACAAATTTAATCATGCATCTTTTTAAGAAACAAATTTATTCGTGGATCTTTCTAAGAAACAAATTTGTTCGTGGTTAATCTTAAAAACAAATTTGTTCGTGGATCTTTCTGGGTAACAAATTTAGTCGTGGATCTTTCTAGGGAACAAATTTATTTGTAAGTCTTTCTAAAAAAACACATTTGTTTGTCGATTTTTCTGAGGGACAAATTTATTCGTTGGTCTTTCTGAACAAGAAATTTAATCTCGGATCTTTCTGGGTAACACATTTCTTTGTGGATTCTTTTAAACAACAAATTTTTTAGGGGACCTTTCTAAAGAACAAATTTATTCGAGGGTCTTTCTGAGCAACAAATTTAATCGTTCATCTTTTTGAGAAACTAGTTAGGATATATTACGACTTTATCGTGCATAGAAGGAACAAAATACTAAATAAACAGGAACAATTTAGGAAAAAGGATGACTTAATTGTGTATTCCTCGCTGGAAAAAATTAGAAAAATTATTCCTGAGTAACAAATCTGTTAAAATTACGACTTAATGGTGGATCCTTCTGGGAAATAAATCAGGAAATAATAACAAATTAGAGACAATAGTTTCGTTTATATTATAGTGCAAAAGTCGCAAACATAGTATTGTATATGTGGTCTGGCCTATAGCCATATTTATAGTCTGAACTTGCACCGCTTGCAATAGTTGGTCCCATTCTGTTTACTTTCTCTCCTTGTAGTCGTTAAATATTGAAAATATCTTCATCGCATTGTTTTCACTTTATTTTCCTTATTTTATTTTCTCTGGCTGAAATATACATTTTTGTAATAGATAGAATGTGGTATAACAAAAAATAAATATGGGGGAAAATAAATGAAATGAAAAAAAACTATACAAAATGAAAATCAAAAACCCTTTAAACACTATAAAGCTAAAAAACTGCTTCATGTCTCTCTCACTGTAAACAGATTTTAAATGAAAAACTTACAAACTGCCAGCAAAATAGAACAATAATAAACAACTTCCGTTTCCTAAAAAGAAAAGCGATAGAGAGAGAGTGCATTAGGGTCTTCGTTTACTATTAAAATTTGTTTGTAAATTGCTATGTATTCTTATTATTTAAATTCTGAATAACAAAAAAAAACAGAATTGTTTTATTTAAAGACACCTTGAGCAAGCAGCCCAATAAGCATTTGCAGCTTTATAATGTTCAAAAACATTTTTAATAACAAGGGGTTTATTTTCTGGCATATATTTGTGTGTGTGTTTATATTCCTACAACTTCCGTTTCCGGTTTAACGCCTATAAATAGTTTTTTCAAGTATTTTATTGCTTTTACTGCTGCAACTATAGACGTTTGTTGCTGCTGTTTTAACAGTCTTGTTGGCCTATTAAATATTATTGCCGTAAATTATTTTTCTTAAGCCGGTAATTAAAAGTCGGTTTATTTAATTATTAAATTTTTTATTGTTGTTTGCAGTAGTTTTTTTTCGTCTGTTTTTTTTTATTATCCTCAGTTGCTGTTGCCCATTAAACTTATAGGGGTTAGGGACGGAAAGGGGTTCGTATCATTATAGCCTATATTAAATGCTGCTATAATAATCTTGGTGTATTAACATTTGTATTTCATTGTTGTTTAAATGAAACTCATTTTTGAAATGCCACCATATACAGGATTTCATTTAAAGTCTGTTGCTGGCATTCAAACAAAAATAAATAAGGAGTTTAAGACCAAAATGTTCAGATATTTGTTGTTTATAATAAATTTCTTTGTACACAAACAAATTAGTTTTTCAGAAAGATTCACGATTAATTTTGTTCCTTCAAAAGATTCATGAATAAAATTGTTTTTTGGAAAGATCTACGAACATAATTTTTCTTCAGAAAGATTCCCGATTAATTTTCTTCTTTCGAAAGATTCACGAATAAAATTGTTTTTTGGAACATAATTCTTCTTCAGAAAGATCCACGATTAAATTTGTTCCTTAGAAAGATCATCGAATAAATTTGTTCCTTAGAAAGATCATCGAATAAATTTATTCATAGTAAGATCCATGATTAAATTTGTTCGGAAAGATCCACGAAAATAATTCTTCTTCAGAGAGATCCACGATTAAATTTGTTCCTTAGAAAGATCCTAAATTTGTTCCTTAGTAAGATCCACGATTTAATTTGTTCCTTAGAAAGATCTATGATTAAATTTGTTTTTTGGAAAGATCCACGATTTAATTTGTTCCTTAGTAAGATCCACGATTTAATTTGTTCCTTAGAAAGATCTATGATTAAATTTGTTTTTTGGAAAGATCCACGATTTAATTTGTTCCTTAGAAAGATCCACGATTAAAATTGTTCCTTAGAAATATCCACGATTAAATTTGTTTCTTAGAAAGATCCACGAATAAATTAGATCCTTAAAAAGATCCCCGATTAATTTTGTTCCTTCGAAAGATTCACGAATAAAGTTGTTTTTCAGAAAGATCCACGAAAATAATTCTTCTTTAGAAAGATCCTCGAATAAATCTGTTCCTTAGTAAGATCTACGATTAAATTTGTTCCTTAAAAAGATCCAAGATTAAATTTGTTGCTCAGAAAGACCCAGGAACAAAATTGTTCCTTAGAAAGATCCATGATTAAATGTGTTCCTTGGAAATAAAAACTATTGAATTTATTCCTTAAAAATATCCAAAAACAAATTGATGAAAGGCATTGTAGAATTTAATTTAAGTTTAATTCAGTTATTAAAAATAAACTTTATTATTTATCTACGAATAATCCATGAATGAATTTAAAAGCCATAGTAGATTCTGAATCAATTAAGACCTTAATAGGATTTACAATTAAATTTGAAAGCCATTCTGAGTGAGCTTGAAGCCACGATTGAATTTAAAAGTCAGATCTTTGATTCTCATTTTCATACCTTAAAATGATTTACAATTGAATTCCCACCTAAGAGACTTTTGAGACTCTTATAGTACTTCAACTAAGACCTGAAAATTTTCGATTATAGATCTTATATTTGAAAGTCTATAATTCAATGGGAAAGATAGATTGAGTTTCACTTCAAAAGTTTGCATTTGAACTTGAATTAAATTAAAATATTAGAGATGCTGTTTGTATTTAAATTTAGAGATATCGTTTCACAATTGAATTTCGATTTGAAGGACATTCGAGATTCAGATTGGTCTTCAATTTAGGCTTAAAAAGACACGCGATTAAAAATGGTTATTGGCTTTGGAGAAATTCCCTAAAATGATTCACAATTCGTTTGAGGTTCTGATTGAGGTTTGAAATACATTAGAGATTATAGCTGGGCTTCAATTTAGAGCATGATTATATCAAGGAAAAGTTTAAATATTGTGCTTTAATTTTATGCTTCTTAATTTAATTCAAAAAACTTTTTCCCACAAATATCACTTTCAAATATTCTTTATCATTTTAAACTGATGCTGGATTGATTTTTCATTTAACTCTTTCGAAGCACCCCTTTCAATAATGCTGTTCTCCTTAAATGTTTAAGAATGCAAATGACTTCTTAAGTGAGTTAATATTTCATAATAAGTATTTTCCAAACACACTCTGCGCTACCTATTCCCAACCCTCAAAATAAAATCTCTGTATTTAAGTCCTTTTAATAAAGCTCTTCAATTTGTGTTTCATGCTGGGTAAAGAATTGCAGTTTAATATTGTTTTTTTTTTCTCTTATTTAAGAAAATAAAATACATGTGACAAAAAAAATTTATTAAAAACATTATGAAGAAGAGCAAAATAAAAAACGAGTAAAAAATAATATATAAAGCAAAAGAAAAAGTGAATTGAAGTAGATCTTTCGAGCTTGTCAAGGAGTGCAGGAGAAAGGATGTGTTGCCAGTTATACATATATAAATATAAGGATGTTTGTATCCACAAACAACATACATAAGAGACAGGAGGATATTTATGTGTATAGTGTTCAAGTATAGTGAAAATATAATTTAAACTTATAATGTCACTCACACCCAGTTAAAGACTTTAGCTTTTTGAGAGCGGAAACATGTTTAAGTGTGTGATTTTGTATTTGAAATATGAAACGGTTATTTTTTTTTTTTTTCTTCAACTTTAACTGGTTTATTTGTGCAAGTTTCAGCATAAATGGGAATTAACTTTCCTTTAGTGTGCTAAACATGAAGTCATAGCTGCTATAAATGAAATACGTATGTATGTACGTACTTTCTATTCAAGCTTGAGCAAATATTCATAATAAAATTAACACAAATTGAATTGATGAATGCTAAAATAATTGAAAAGATAAATTAAGACAGATAACTTACAAATATTAAATGAATTTGCAAGAAATTGAAAGTGAAGTTGGCAAGAATAGCCAGTTTTTATAATTTTATTTACAAAATAAAGTTATTCGAACATAAGTTTATAAGCTTTTTTTGGGTCTATTGTCTAAAATACAACATTTTAAGGCCTAAACGAAAATTCAAATAAAATTTCGAACTTCTAAAAAGCATATATTTTTAGTATTAGAAGCTTCATTTTCGAGATATTGATTTTCAAACATGAATTTTTTGACCCAAGAGTGAAAATTTTTATAATTTTTCTTAATTTTCTAGTATATTAGCTTAAAATAGCATTATAAAGTCATGTTCGAAAATTCGAAAAAATGTTGATATTCTAATTTCACCAAATTTTGAATTTGTTTTTGTTCGTAAATAGATTTTTTATAGAAAAATTGTCAGTTATTTCTTAATTTTATAAGAATTATGACTAACATGCAAATTTTTAACATGTTCGAAAATTCGAACAAAATTTCGAACTTCCAAAAGGCATTCGATATAGCTCTAGTTATACTCAAGATCGTAAATTTGTTAAAATCTTTAGTATTAGAAACTTTATTTTCGAAATATTGATTTTCAAACATAAATTTTTTGGCACAAAAGTGAAAATTTTTTATAATTTTTCTTAATTTTCAATTTTATTAGCTCAAAATGGCATCGTAAAGGCATTTTATTTCTTAAATTTGTAAGAATTATGGCTAAAATGCAAGTTTTTAACATGTTCGAAAATTCGAACTTCTAAAAAGCATACGAAATAAATCTAATTATACTCAAGATCATGAATTTGTTAAAATTTTTTGTATTAGAAGCTTTTTATTTCGAAATATTGATTGTCGAACATAAATTTTTTGGAACAAAAATTAAAATTTCGAATTATTTTCCTTAATTTTCAAGTATATAAAGGGAACAATTTAATGGACCCAAACGATTGTATTATTACATTATTACTAACATTTTTAATTACCTTAAATTTAAATAGCATGTTGCTTCTAATACTTTTTTTCATAATTTCTGTATAGCTTTAATTATCAACAAGAATTTTAATTAATTTATACGTCTTCATACTTGCTTCCCCCTCCCACTCTTTTTTTAGCAGTCTTCTCGTGTGAACTACAAATTACATTTGATTTTCATTTGGGTAACCAAAAGAATTTATTTAATTTTCCACCGAAACAATGTTTAGTGCACATGTTTTGTAATAGCAGTTCTTCATTCACATTTACTTTGTTTGTGAAAGCGGATTTAAATCTAGTTTAAACTTCATGCCCAGAAATGTGTAACGTAATGTAAAAAATGTCTGTTATGGTTGCGTAATGGCCACAATTCCCTTTAGGTATGTTACAATATGTGCGAGTTAATTTCAAATTTGTAGTTAAAAGTGGGTGGATATGAGAGTTACTTTAACCGCAAAATGTTTAACTGCACTAGAACAAAAAACAATTTAAACAATCAATTTTGTATTTCATTTTTCTAAAACCTGGGCCAGCTCTGTTAATTCAAAACAGTGATTGGCTGTGTAGTTTTCCACATTATAAAGTTGTTCCCAAATAAATAGCCAGCACACAATCTAAAAGGCATTGTGCATTTTAGCATGTTGGCTGTATAGATACAAAAGGAATAAATGACTCAATTGAAATTGTAATTTGTTTGTAGTTGAGTTTTTGTGGATTTTCATTTTGTGGTTTTTAATGATTATTTGTGGTGAAAGGGCAGGAGGCAACAAAGCATTTATTTTCTGTTTAAAGCCAAAGCAAAACACATTAAAATAAACTTTTAGCAAAGGCTTTAGTTTTCTTTTATAACCTAACTATAAATTTTAATGCTTAAATTTACGCAGGGTGGCTGCCCGGCCGGCTAGAGAGGAAGTAGCTGCTGCTGCCGCTCCACGGCGAAAACGTGAATGAGTGCCAAATTGTTTGCCAGCCGCCAACATGGCGGCGGAGCCTGATATCTCATCTTTTTCGGGTAAGTGAGCTACATGTAATATATCCCACAATAATTTGCCATTTTCCTGGGAGTCCAGCAAAGCAGAAAGTTCAGCCTTTAAGAAAATAGTTCATAAATTGTTAAAATCATAAAAACTAAATCCAAAATCCACATTACCTGAGTTTTCTTTAACAATTCCTTCATATTACCACCATGTCTCATTAATTTGTGCACATTTCTGGTATTAACACCTGGTAGCCTTAGCAGAAAGTCATAAATATTGGCATTAAACTTTAACTCATCATAGGCGCCTGAGTCATCACCACCCAAAGCGGCCGCCTGTTTAGGATCGGGTTCTGGTTTGCCCAATTTCAACTCTTCAAACAATTGGGCCGTGGCATAGGGACTGGGCGACCATATGAGACGCAGCTTAGGAAAATGTAACGTTAAAAGCTGTAATTTCTGCACTATGTCAGCATTGGTGGAGGTAGTATTTTGTGAGAGCATGTATTTGCCCTGCAAGTGAAACGGTTTATTTTGATCGAATTCTATAAGAAGTATAGGTTTGGCATAGTAACGTTGCATTTGTATGCATTGATTGTATAGGCGGCCGGAATTGAGAGAGCCTATCAAATCGGATATGGATTTACGTTCCACACAGATTTCGGGGGTTAAAATATAATCACCGATCTGTAAGAGAAATTTCAATAAATTCATCAGCATGTACATAACTTTAGAAAGACATTTCAAAACAATAACATTTTTTCATATGAATATTTGCTCTCCTAAAACGAGTTCGGAACGAATGGGCGAATCCACATTTAGGAAACTACATATGTAGTATATAAAACTCTTCTATGAATTTCGTTATATGATTACGACTTACCGTTATCGTTACCGGCACCACTTCTATGCCTCTTTTATGTATAAGACAGGGTAAATCCGAACGAAACTCACGCATGTCCACAATAACCCGGGGATTAGGTTCGTCCTCAGCTTGTTTGCATGACTGCTGACCGCCTGCTTTGCGACTTTGGGCATTAGCCGTTTCAACAGCCTCGGGATCTTTGTAGGATTTAAATAAAATAAAAGCCTCATCGGTTTTGCCATCCTGATACTCAGGTATAACCATTTTCTATAAAATTGTTTAAATATAACATTATCTTTAGACATAAATTCTTAATTTCTAAATACAAACTAACTTAAACTTACACTTTTCGTTTCGATAATCAACTCAAAAGCCTGTTTCTCTCTCCTCAAGCTGGTTAAGTAAGCTTGCTCTTCCACCGTTCTGGCGTGTATCAAAAAGAACACTTTTATGCGTTCCTTAGCTGCACGACGCTGGCGTGCTTCATATATTTCCAATTGCCTTATGGCCGTAACATTACAATGATACATTATCACATACTGGGGTGTTATTTCATCTAAAATCCTTTCCAAGGCCATTGATCCCTCCCTCTCTGTTTTAAAAGTTTGTAAACATATTAAGGGCTGCTTGCGAGCTGTTATGGCTGCGCTAATATCTAGATTTTCCATTTCTGGAAATGGCTCGAATACTGAATTATCCCCAGCGGCATCTGCACCATTGTCACTATCATTTAACAACGTTAAATCCGCCTCATCAAACTGAGTTTGGGTCATGGTAAGCATGTAACTTTCTTGGAAATAATTTACATCCTCCTCCATATCTATATCATGACTTAATAACTGTGTAAGTTCATCGATTTGTTGTGGATGCTCAGAGTCATCCATGGCTGTATTAGAGGATTTATCCGATTTGCCAGTTTGTTGTTTATTTTTCATTTGATGTTGTGTTAGAGTCATTTCCAACTCTTTGCCAGTTTGTATTTTTTCAAATGTTTTGCCCAATTTACCAATGGGTATTTGTTGCCGCATAGCAGTGTAGAGTAGAAAACGTTCACCACTTTGTGTTAGAAACTGTTTCAGCTGATAACAAGATCTAGTGTCTTGACACAATATCAAAACTTTGGGCGGATCATAACATTCAGGTTTGATGAGTTTCATATCAGCAGGTATTTCTACTTTTAAGATTTCGCTCAAGTATTTCCATTTGGGACAGGGTTCAGGTTCGAATTCTGGAAAATTAAATAAAGTAAATATTTTACACATTTAACATTTATTGAGAACAAAACTTATTTATTGTTTTTTTTTAAATAGAACAGCTTACTTACAAAACTTTGTTGTTTTTAAACTTACCACCTTGTTCATTGTATACCCGTTCCTTGGAAAGTTTAAAAATTTGTTCGGCCGCATCCAATAAAGTCCAACCGGAATTGCTGAGAGCATATTCTGTCGTTCTATAACGTTTAATCAAAGCATAAGCACTTACAGCATCATTATACATGGTGGCTCTGTATAAAAAAACAATATCCTTAAAAAATTATTTGTTTATTTAATAACTATTCTACCTACATCATTAGATTTCTCAAAATCTTCAAATCGGCCACTATCAATTTTGTTTGCGAATTCAATTGATGCCATATACAATCTAATTGAGCCTGCAATATCTTATGGAATTTTTTCGTAACACAATTTTCCACCGTAATTTCCTCCATATCTACCGTACGATTGATGCGTTTTATTTCACGCACTAAATAATTCATTATATCGAGTATATGGGTTTGTATTAACTTCATTTTATCGGTTAAAGGTACATGCAATTCTATGGTCTGAGCTTCGTAGGGTTTCAGAGAAGCCTGTACGGTGGCATGAAATCTAGGCCATATAAACAGTTCTTTTACGAATAAATTACGCATTACACGTTCTATGTGACCATAGCCTATGGTAAAAGCTTCAGCACTGCTGGAGAAAGCTTTTATGAAGCCAGTTTTATTACGCTGTCTATATAGACGTAGAGCAAAGGCTTCTTGGCAAGATTCGATAATAGTATGGGCACGCAATACTATAATGCCGGTTATGAGTTCTATGGGTATGCGATTTTTCAAGAGATCCACAACCAAAATGCGTGTGGTAATGAATTGTATGCCACCTTCCAGATAGACACGTTCTCTAGGAATATAAAAAGTATATTTAAAGCTTTCCAACATTAAGGAATTATTGAAAATGAGGAGCTATTGATGTATAATGAACTCTCGTATATCAGCGTTTTCAATTTCAGTTAAAAATCGTGCCTACAATCACCATATTAATCCTGTGTGAAACTTTAAATTTATCTGACCAGTTTTTGTTCAATTCTCTTTTGAACTTGACATTTCATTCACACACTTCAATTCAATTTCAGACATTTTCATGCATGAAAGTAAAAAACAAAAGGAAATAAGAAAATTGACTAGTACCGTCAAGTTTGTATCACTTTTATTATCTTTTCCTTTCTCATACAAAAATACTTGCCTTAACGAGTCAAAATTGAAGAGTGGGAAAGGGTACTTATGAAATAATCACAATTTCACAATAAACTCACCTTTCTGTAGCTGTATTGGCCACCTCATGCAAATATTTCTTCTCCAATCTTGTTTTATAATACTCCTCCTCCCAGTCGGAATTATTAATAACCAATAACAAATTACCAGCATCACTGTAAACTTTTAAAATATTCAATAACACACGTTCATAACTCAAGCCTCTAAAATAAAAACAATTTACAGAATCATATTAAACAATTTGCCAGTAATATTTACAAAAATTTTTACCAAACATACTTGGCACACACCAGCAAAGCATCTGCATGCACCATATCCAAAAACATTTGTTTCTCATAGTCCAATAAAACAACATCCTTGCGCATTAAATACTCTTCGGCTGTAACAATATTGTCCAAATCCTCTTCTTCTTGTTTTTCTTTGGCTTCTTGTAATGATTTACTGCAGCACGGTAGTTCGTCATCCTCTTTAGCAGGAGATGCTAAAGTAGATGCCTCCAATTTATCCATTTATTTAAAATAGGTTTTAATTTAATGGTTTTTCTGTAGTTAAATCTAGATTTGTTTATGAGAACCGGCAAAAATTTGTTTTGTTTATGTTTTTAGTTCAGCTGTTTGGTGGAAAGTACTGTTTGCCTTATTGTGTTTTTAAGTACTGTATAAATTTAATTGTTTATTTGGCCAAGTTAGTGGTTGTTGTCTTAGCTTCGTGTTGCATTTTGTCAGAGTTGTAATATAAAAACAAACCATTAAAGTACATAATAATATTCCCATCAATAAAACCGCCGAAAATTTTTAAATTCAAATAAATTATTTAAACACTTTGATTAAACCTATAACAAATATAATTAAAGCTATAGAGTGGTTTCCCGGTTTAACTAATTATATATTGTGAGGCCCATTCGTTATATCGAAAAATATGTTAAATCCGGAAGTATTTTAAATAAATAAAAATAAAAAATCATGTTTATTTATTCTAATTCATAACAAAAATAAAAAAAATAATAATTAGTTCATATTACATTCAATTAAATAATTAGTTCAAACAAAACTAAAAATGACTTTGTAACGTATAAATTTTGATTTTGGTGAGCGAAAAATTTCTTTACATATTTGCAATGACTCTCTTTTGATTTCATTTATGTTTTAAACTTCTTTGCAAAAATTCGTTAAACCGAGTACATTACATTTTCATTTGTTCGTAATACAAGGTACTCAATGGAAAGAATATGACTGTTCGTTAAATCGCGAATTCGTTAAATTGAGTATACGTTAAACCGGGAAACTACTGTATTTTAAAAGGTTTTTCAGCCAGAACTTTGTTTTCCAACAGGAGCATATTATGATAACATGAATGTTTTGACATTTTACTTGTTGTCATACCAGTAGTAGAAGAAGTAGAGTGAGTAAAAGCTTGATTTCGCTCGAAAATAAAACTAAAATTAAAAAAAACTTAAGCACCTATAATTCAGCTCTGGGTGGACTCGCGCGTCGTTGCAATTATTACTTAAGGGCAATCAGGCCCTCCTTTTTTCGCTACCTTCGAGAGTCTTGAGACTCACTCACATTGATGAATTAATTTTTTTTTAGTTTTTTATTTTATCTCAAAGAGATATTCCAAAATATTCCAAAATAAAAATAAAACCTTTTGTAATTTCCACAATATAATTTTCCGACCATATAAAGTATATATATTCTTGATCCTTATAGATAGCTGAAGTCCCCAGATAACTTCGGGATTCAAATCTTCAATAATTCTGTCAGACATGCTTTCGAGAAGGAAAATCGGTTTAGTTATGTGAGACAACCTCCATAAAAATTTGATATTTTTTGTCCATTTTATTGCAATATTTTGAAATATATTGCAGATAATACCATGAAATTTTGTATGATAAAAGAAGAAAGTGTGCGGAAAATAGTAAGAATCGGTTCATGATTTCTCATAGCCCCCATACAAAAATCTTCCCGAAATATTGCTCAATTATACATGAATGACTATAAAATTTGAATATCAAGACAAAATTCAGCAAAATAAGTTTTATGCAAAAAAAAAATCGCAAAACAAAATTTTTTTTAGTTCGGTCCATGTTAGACCATAGACCACAAATAAAGTCCACTTCCAAAATTCACTTAAATACGTATAAAACAGATATAAATAATAGTAAACAGCTAAAATTTGACATAAATAATCTTAATAGGCAAATAAATTGTTGTACTAAATTTTATGGTGGTCGGTCCAGAATTGGTCATAGCTCCCATACAAGGACCACATCTGAAAAAGACATTTATCCCTATATATATTGTATAAATATCGGTACAGACTCAAAACTTTGCACAGATCATTTACAAATACATAATTATGCATCCACAACAAAGGTATATAAGATTCGGCATAGCCGAATATAGCACTCTTACTTGTTTTTTCTTTTATTTTTGTTAAGTTTTGTGTTTTTTTAAACAACACTGAACTTTAGAAGACTTTTTATTGTTATATTTATAATACAATATAGGAAGAACAAGCGTCAAGGTAGCGGTGGCTATCAGAGATGTCAGGAGAAGGACAGGGCATACAAATCAAGCGTGTTTGCTTGTTCTTCCTAAATAATACAATAAACATTTTGAATCAAAAGGAAATTCTAAACTTGGTGAATTTTTTTTAAATAACGCGTTTTCTCCATTTTGGTGCGTTTTGAAATTTCAAAGTTGATAACACTAAATTAGTGTATTAAGGGAATTTAACGGTTTCACGATTGTTTAGTTATAAAACTTATTAGCTTGTGCACTTAATTCAGTCTAACGATTTCGCTGCAAGTGAAAGCATCGCTAAGGATTTATTGCCGCACGAAGCAAAGTGAATTTTCAAACAAAAACAAAACTATTTAAATAGTAAAGCTCTCCCTGTCTCTTTAGAGAAAAGAGAAATACATACCTAGTATATTTTTCTTTTAATTTAATTAAAAATTATAAACTAAATTTATAAAAAAAAAACTTTATAAACGTGTATGATAAAAAAAAAATTATAGCAAAGTTGATTATACTGTCAAAACTGTAGAAGCGGATGGCGGTGTACGTTTGAGTAGTTGGCGTCGTTGGTGGCAGTAGTGAAATTAAGTTTTCTATTGCGTTTTCTTTTTTTTTAAATCTACGAGATTAAGAGACAAAATTTCGTGTTGTGATCAAAGTGTTTGCTTTATATATTTTGTTTTTACTTGTATGTAATAGATCTCTTTGGCTACTCTTAAATGACATTAACAATGAAAACTGAGGTAAATTAAATTATATTTAATTCAATTGTACACTAAGGCCTTTAAAAACGGCTTAGAGAAATACAACTAATAATTCTAAAGCTAGAAATCCGCAAAGTTTGCTTAAAGAATATCAAAAAAGTGCCTTTATTTGGATAGTTTCAATAAAATATAGGGTGTTTTTTTTAGATGTATAGAACTTTAAGTTGTTAACGCTTTTTTAACTGGCGGCTATGTTGTCAGCTGTCAAGGGATTTGTGTTTAATTTGGTTTGGCATTTTTTGGGGTCGTATATCAGCAATAAAAAACGCAGAAAATTCAAATTTAATGGGGAATGTTTATTATTATCATTTGAAAGAACATTCTTTGGCATTTATTGTTTGAAGATATATTTTGGCCGTTGCTACGTCTATCCGTTGAGTCCAATTTTCGATGACTCGTTCGAGCATTTCGACTGGTCACGCATAAACTTTAGACTTTACATATCCCCACAGGAATAAGTGTAACCGGCCAAAACGTGAAATTATGTGCTCACCGAAGTGTTCTCTCAATAAATCCATTGATTGATGCGATGTGTGGGAAGTGGTGCCGTCTTTAAGCTTTCAATTTAAGTTCAGTCCTAGTTGTTGCGAACGCGTACATTCTCAGCTACGACCGCTATATTTTCTTCACAGCGTGCTGGACGTGGTCTATTAGGTCGAATGTTATCCAATAATGAATTCTGGGTCTCAAAATGGGTTATGGTGTTGCGAATAGTACGCTCAGTAGGCCGATTATGTTGACCATAAGTTGAGCGAGGTGAGTGCACGAAACACATTCCTCACAGAACGTGAATTTTCTTAATAAAGTAAAACGATTTGTAAACGTTGTTTAAGCGTAAGTCTTTTCATTATGAAATGCCAAACAGTACTTAACAAAAATAACATGACAGCATGACACGACTCACACGTGATCTGTCAAAAAAAAGACTATTGAAAAAAGCAATTCTTACTTGAATCACCCTTTATTTGTTCGAGCAATATTTTTTATATGAATATCTTTTCTCTCTTAAAAAAAGGCATCAAACTTCATCTGAAAAAAACTTTGTCCGAGCAAATATTTTGTTTGGAACGAATGGGTGAATCTAGCTTAATTTAAACATTTTCAGTTTTAATATATTGACCCCTAACACTTTTAAAACCCCTTACTAGCTTTATAACTTGATATTTAAATCAAATCTTGGACTGTTTTTCCAATTTTCAGCCGGACAATATGTACGATGACATATTGCCCTGCAAAGTTAATCCGCGTCAAAAGGCAAACATATTCTCACAACTAATATTCGCCTGGATTATACCTTTGCTTTACAAAGGCTCCAAACAAGGCCTAAAAGAGACAGATCTGCCCAAATGTTTGCCGGACGATGAGAGCAAAGTACTAGGCGATAAACTGGAAAGGTAAAACCCCAAAATTAATTCATACTAGTTTTTAATTTTCTTTTAACCCAAATTTTTATTTTACAGACACTGGCGCCAAGAATTGCAAAATATTGAATTATGCGGCCGCCAACCTAGTTTACGCCGAGCCCTATGGAAAACCATTTGGCCTGCAGCCGTAACTGATGGCGCTATATGTCTCTTTTACATAATGTTAAAGTATGTTATTTAATTGAAATTAATTGTAAACAAATTATTTGTTTAGACAAGATACTTTAACCCAACAGATCTTTAATACCCTTATCACTGGCCCAATTACTTATAGAATTACAAAATTCTCAAAATTTAAATACAAATGATCTCAATTACACCTTAGAGACGCATGCTAATAGGAACACTAGTGATCTTTCCAACACTTCTGTAAGCAGTGAGTTACACAAGCCAGAGATTGTGAAGAACTCAAATTGGCTGTGGTTTTGGCATGACATTTATATACTGGGTGGGCTACTTGTGGGCTCCACATTTGTTGGCTGCTTTATTAATCATCATGTTGATCAGAGACAAAAGCGTATGGGAGCCAAAATGAGAATAGCTTGTTGTTCTTTGATACAAAGAAAGGTGAGTAATTAAATAATAAAATAATAAATTGTTCTTAAAATAATTTTTATAATTAATATAAATATAATATTTGTTCTCTAACAGTCCACCAAGTTGTCTTTAAAAACGGCCGGTGACATTTCTGTAGGCCACATAGTCAACCTGATTTCCAATGATGTCAATCGTCTGGACATTGGTTTCGTGTTTGCTCATTATCTTTGGATACTGCCCATACAAACGCTTCTGATTGGTTATCTCATCTGGCTGCGTCTGGGTTATGCCGCCATAATCGGCGTTGTGGCATTGCTGCTACAAACCATACCCGTGCAAATGTGCTTGAGCACCTGGACGGCCAAACTGAGACGTCTGACAGCCGAACGCACAGATGCTCGTATTGGTAAAATGAATGAACTTATACGCGGCATTCAGGTGATTAAAATGTATGCTTGGGAGAGCTGCTTCCAGAGTGTGATAAAAGAATCGAGACGCCGGGAAATACGTGAAACTCGCAAAGCCGCCTATTTGAGAAGTTTTTACTTGAGCAGCATGATTTTACCCGAACGTTTAACGTTGTTTATCACCATTGTAGCGGCTGTTGAAATGGGCACGATCATTTCGGCCGATACTATATTTTCCATAGCAAATTTGTATCATGTCTTTCAGCTGGTAGCGGGTATATTTTGTCCCATGGCTATATCATTTGCTACGGAGGCTTTTGTTTCCCTTAATCGGGTAGAGGACTTTCTGAAGCAGCCTGAAAAGGAAAGTATTAGCAGACCACTGCCTCATTCTAATAATGCTGTAGAAATTGATAATTGTACGGCTTCTTGGAGTGACAAGCCAACACTGAAGAATATTAGTTTGCAAGTGCCCAAAGGGAAATTGTGTGTTATTGCTGGTCCAGTGGGTTCGGGTAAGGTAAGTTGAATGATTTTCTTAGCAGGTTTTTCGAACACAACTGGAACGAACGTCGAGTTTCGTCCAACACTGCGAATTAGTTGGCGGCAATTCGAAACACAGACAAAAACCACATTTCTTAACTATGATAATGTTACAGTCAACAGATAATGTTACAGCACTTAACAGTCATATTTACTTGAATTTTAAAAAAGGTAGCTTTTAAGACGAAATTCTCTAGAAGAATTTTGACAAATATCAAATTACACACGTATCCCACTATATAGAGTAGTACAAAGGGTCCTAAATGAGACTACATTAGTCGGATTTCTGAAATAATTTTGGAATTTGAATAAAGGGATTTTTAAAAAAAAGGTAACTTTTATTTCATCCTAAAATATATTGAACACAATAATACAAATAATATGGTACAATTTTATGATGATCGGTACATAATTAGTCATAGCTCCCATATAACCCACTTCCAAAAATCTCCTAAAAATTTTGGTACACAAATAAAATTCAACACAAGTAATTTTCATATGTACAGAAATGATGACACATAATTTTATATTAGTTGGTCCATAATTAGTAGAAACATCCATATAAGACCCTCTCCGTAATTCACTTTAACCTGTATAAATCTTTTGAAAGTATTTATATCGAGACAAAGTTTAACACACATACATAATTTTAATATTCAGAGAAGTCATGGCACTAAATGTTTGGATGATCGGTCCATCATATGTCATATCTCCCATATAGCGCCAATATATGGTCGGGGTTGACGGACTATACTTTCTTAGTTGTTATATAAACATATATAATTATTTTTCGCTGTATACTAAATTTTGACACTGACTGTATATTTCACTAAATAAATCACTACTTTCCTTTTACTTTTCATTTAGAGCTCCTTGTTGCAACTGATATTGGGCGAACTCAATGCCGACCAGGGCAGTATTAAAGTTGACGATGACATATCCTATGCCTCTCAGGAGCCTTGGCTGTTCAGTGGCACCATTAAGAAAAACATTCTATTCACGGCACCTTACCAGCACCAACACTACACACAAGTCGTGAAGAAATGTTGTCTGTTGCCAGATTTCCGGCAACTCACTTATCAAGATCACACCTTGGTGGGTGAAAGAGGAGCCTCATTGTCGGGTGGCCAAAAGGCACGTATTAATTTGGCACGTGCTGTTTACAATCAGGCCGCCGTATATCTATTCGACGATCCCTTAAGTGCGGTGGATGCCAATGTCGGACGTAAACTGTATGAACAGGTACTGGGATCAAAAGGTTTATTGCAAGACAAAACCAGAATTTTGGTTACCCATCAAACGCAATATATTACGAAAGAAGCTGATGTGATAATTTGGTTGGAGGACGGCTACATTAAAAGCGGGAACTTTGAGACTATGCGTGATACTATACAGGTACACGTTCTAAGAGATGATAAGAAATTTGAAAAGGAAATGCAAAAACCAATAGCAGAGGAGAACCATGAAACTGAAAGGAAAGAAGCTAAAGAAGAGGATGAATTGCAAACTGTTGAAAAAGATAAAGTTGTGTCGGAAGATCAAGGCCAAGGTTGTGTTAAGGCCAGTATTTGGTGGGCCTATTTTCGTGCTGGCAATAGTATTTGTGGCCTAATATATATCATCTTGATTTTGTTGTTGTCTCAAGCCGTTTGCAGTGGAGCCGATTACTTTGTAAATATTTACACAAAAATTGTATTCATGGATAGTCATAATCAGAATAGTTTAATCTCTGAAGATCTATGCTTGATCATATACAGTGTACTCACAGTAGCGGCC
Organism: Bellardia bayeri; assembly: GCA_950370525.1. Taxonomy (NCBI): domain Eukaryota; kingdom Metazoa; phylum Arthropoda; class Insecta; order Diptera; family Calliphoridae; genus Bellardia; species Bellardia bayeri. The sequence goes on along the minus strand of OX493266.1, from coordinate 5,121,544 downwards.
ATATTTGTAAGTATTTTTAAGCATATTGTGGTTATATGTTTTAATTTTCTTTCTAATTCCTTTAGATGATTATTTACCGTTGCTATTTGTTTCTGAAAACCTGCATGCATGCCTCCAAAGTCTTACACGATCGCATGTTTGGCTGCATTTTAAAAGCCACCATGCGTTTCTTTGATACAAATCCCTCGGGACGCATTTTGAATCGTTTCTCCAAGGATATGGGTGCCATTGATGAAAGTTTACCACGTTTTATGTCCGAATTTACACATTTGGCTATAGTGATGTTGGGTGTTTTGGTAGTGATTTGTATTGTCAATCCTTTGCTGTTGTTGGCAGTGGCTCTGGTGGGTCTAGTGGATTTTATTATCATCAAGTTGTATTTGCGTTCATCTCAGGATCTTAAACGTTTGGAGGGAATACGTAAGTTTCCGCCGTAAATCGTTACTCTAAACTGTAAACTTTATTTCACATGTTTAGGTCGCAGTCCTGTCTTCTCTCATGTTTCGGCCACTTTGAGTGGTTTATCCACCATACGTTGCCGCAAGCGTCAAAAAAATATGATAGAAGAATTCGACAGTTTACAAGACATACATAGTGCTGCCTATCATCTAACTTTGACTTCAAACACTGCCTTGGGTTTGTGGCTGGATTGTGCCAATGTCTGTATACTGTTAAACTCTGTGACTTTCTCGTTTATACTGTTCAATGAGGGTAAGTATTAAAAGTAAAAAATTAAAATAAGTTTAATTGAACAATTGTGAATTACATAGGCACCTACAGCGGTAATGTGGGTCTGGCCATCACCCAAGCCATGATGCTAACTGGTATGGTACAATATGGTTTGCGTCAACTAGGCGAAGCTTTTCAACAAATGACCAGCGTTGAGCGTATTCTGGAGTATACAAAATTGCAACAGGAAAACTGTCAAGGCATTACACCCGTCCAACATTGGCCAACTGCCGGTGTTATCCAGTATAAAAAAGTGAATATACGTTATCGTGAGGGCGGACAATTAGTGCTAAAAGATCTTAATTTTGACATAGCTTCTGGTTGGAAAATTGGCATTGTTGGGCGCACCGGCGCTGGCAAAACCTCATTGATCTCTTCCTTATTTCGTTTGAGTGATTGCATTACTGGTGAAATACTCATTGATGGCCAGAATACAAAGTTGATTAACTTAAATAAGTTACGTTCTAGCCTGTCGATTATACCGCAGGAACCGGTGCTATTTAAGGGTACCATACGCTATAATCTGGATCCATTTGATAAATATCAAGACAATGAGTTGTGGCAGACTTTAAAAAATGTAAGTGTGAAGATTGATTAAAGAAAAGGTTTTAGGGAAAGTGTGAAACAGTAAAATGTTTCTAGAGCTCGTACAGAAATTACTGAATTACTGCTTAAGGTGAGATCACATGATTGCCACAATACGCCAATTGGCAAAAAAAATTTATTGTGCTAATTTAGAGAACAATAAAATTATTGTTCCAGTCAAATTCTATGCAGTCACACGATTGCCTAAATTTTCAAAAATTTGATTGCCGCAAATTGGCGCACAACGATAAAGGGACAACTGTTTTGTACATCAGCTTCTTGTATATATCCGCGTTTTCACTATGTCATTTTTGTTGTCAAATTGTTGGCAATTGTATGAAATGATAGCAAACATACAATTGCCAACAATTTGACAACAAAAATGACATAGCGAAAACCAAGCATATCAAGTGTTGACACACTAGGAGAATATTTTGCTGCACTGTGACGTTTATTAAACTGAATTGCAGGCTAATGTGGTTTATTGTTTTCTGCACCCCGACCAGACTTTTTTTCTTTACGTTTTGAAAAACAGTTTTTAAACTTGCCCATTTAACCTTACAATCCTCTACCGTGTGTCCTGGACATCTCGTTTCTATTTCGCGTCATTCCTGCTTACAGTCCCTGTAATCTAGGCATGAATAATCCCAAACACATGAGTGTTCTTCTACAGCCAACATCAAATTATTTATTGCACTGTAGCTCCAAGATAAACTTACACTTCATTTTTTCTTGCTTTTGGACAAAGGAGTTTGTGATTGCTGGTCAGGAGAGTGTCCAGAGGATCAAGTATTTCTACAATGCTGTCGTTGAGCTCAACGTTTAAAGCCGGCAACTCACGTACAGTTTTAACTGTTCATTTAAAACTGTCAACTGTTCAGTGAAAACTGTACGTATGTGGCTAATAACTGACAGTTCAACTCAACTGTTCAGTTTCACAGAGAAATTTAAAAATTTTATATTTTAAACTGACAGTTTCAACTGAATTGAACGTGTGTCTGGGTTCAACTGTACCGTTCTAAGTTCCATTTGCGTCGAGCGAGAGTGCGTATCATGTCGCGTAAACATAACCAAGTAAGAGTTGATTTTTTTGCAATATATAGATCTGAACCTTTCCTATGGCAAGTTAAATCTAGCGAGTACCATGATCGCGCCAAAAAATATGCTTTTTTTACATTGCAAAAATTACACCGAGAGTAGCCAAACCGTTCTACTCGTTCGAATCCATGTTTAACACTGAAGTATTGAAGTACACGTGTGTGTACATCTCAGTTCACAGTTAAGTCTGTCAGTTATAACTGAACAGTTGAAACTGACAGTTAAAACTGTACGTGAGTGTCCGACTTAAGCTACATTTACATAAATAATAGTTAGTATATTTACAACAATTAAACGCAATTTTACTTACAGACATGCACTTTGATTGCCAATCAAGAAACCAATAAATATTGGCGCTATTACAACATTCTTGTATTTGTATTTATTTAGGTTATATCTTTAATAGGAGGATTTATTTGGCCTGATATATATCATAACGCAATCACTAATATCCGGCTTACGCCTAAAGGAGTCTCGTCAAGGAAGATCCACCGACCTATACCTTAGTATGGGAAACCGGACCTCCCGAACTCCACCCCTGAGTTTTATGGTCTCCACAAATATCAAAAATGAGTTTTGTTTGGTACTCCACCACGACAAACTTATAGGTTATAAAACCATACAAAAAATATAGCATGTGGTCAATGCAAACTTCGAGAAACTGTAACGCGGTACAGTTATACGACGCCAAACATTAACCAATGCGAGTGAGTCACAAGACTCTCGAAGGCAGCGAAACAATGACGGCCTGATTACCCTTAAAAGATAATGGCAATGACGCGCGAGTTCTTTCTCTACCCAGAGCTGAATTACGACTGTACAACATTCTTATTGCCACATTACTGCCCTACGAGTAGTCACACGATTGCCGTACCACGGTTGTATTTGATTGGGACATATAACTAAAATATTTTTCATGTTGTTGTAACAGCAGTAATTTCTGAGTTGACAGCTCTTGGCCAAGTGATCTCGGGTCATTACGGGACGTAGAACCGGCTATCGAAAAATATTGTCGAAGGTTGCCGTATGAACAATAACTTGTAAGTTCACACATATGGTGCATAAATCACACCAATAATTGGTACATTGCGGCAATTATGTGATCTTACCTTTGGTCTTTTTGAACAGGCAATATATACCAAGAAAAAGAAAGAGAGGAAACATGTAAATAGTTCCTGGAATTAAACTCGAAATGGTTCAAGAAATAATAAAAGCTTTTAGGTATGTTTTGAGTGAAATTACTTACCCATTCTCTCAAAGTTTATATTAAGAACAAGAATTAGAAATAAGTGAAGATATTGAAACTGGTTCTTCAAATCGAAAAGTTATTGTTTAAGAAAGTCATTCTATAGACCTTTTTTCTTAAAAAGTCGAATTTCTAGCGTGCTGTTTTTAAAGTTAGACCTGTTTCACACTCATCAGTTGTGACTGTCAAGTCAAGTATTTTTAAATGAAAAGGAAAAAGATAAAAGATAATTTTCTCTTTCCTTCTCATTGAAAAATAATTTGACTTGACAGTCAGAACTGATGAGTGTGAAACAGGACTTATTATGTATAAAATAAATTGATCTTGTTCCACATTCATCAGTTTTTGTTCAATTCTCTTTAGAACTTGCCATTTCATTCACAGACGTCAAATAAATTTTCATACTTTTTAATGCAAATCAACATTATATATAGGAAATAAGAAAATTGACTGGTACCTTAAAGTTTTTATCTCTTTTATTTTCTTTTCCCCTCTCATCCAAAAAAAACTTGCCTTGACGAATCAGAATTGAAGCATGTGAAAGCGGACTTTATGATATTTATTTAAATTTTTATCCATTTTGTACTATATTTACCAGGTTCAATTGGGTGCAGATTTGCCTCTGCATTTCGAAGTAGCTGAATATGGCAGTAATCTTAGTATTGGACAAAGGCAACTGCTCTGTTTGGCAAGAGCTTTGTTGGGTAAAAATTCCATTTTGGTAATGGATGAGGCCACAGCTAATGTTGATCAAAAGTAAGTACAATAAAGGTTTATTACAACTCCATATATTAATAGTTTTATTATTAAAAAAAAATGTTTAGTAAACAAATATTTAATAAATTGATTGATTTTATTTCATTAAATTCCATATTTTTCTCTTACAGTACCGATCATTTAATTCAACAAACTATCCAAAATAATTTCGCTGATTGCACTGTCATTACGGTGGCTCATCGTTTGAAAACGATTATGAAATCTGATCGTATAATGGTCTTGGACAATGGCGAGTTAAAGGAATTTGGTGTACCCTACAAATTGCTGCAAAATCCTAATGGTTTGTTAAAACAAATGGTGGATGTTACTGGCACTGAAGCTAATAATCTAATAAAAATGGCTAATGAATACCACAACGGACAAAATGTTATAAAGTGTTGATAAACTGTTTCCTCATAACGCACAAAGCAGCAGACTGCTGGTGCTTTAAAATGTTTAAATCGCACAAATTTCATGACAAAAATCGATGGAACCTAAGGTTTTTTTTTAATTTTAAGTTGAAAGTATGAATTTCTAAAATATATTTGCAAATATATTTGAAAAACTCTTTGGATTTGTATGTGCTATACACATTTGTAAATATTATTGTAAACTGTAACCATTGTCGTTTGAATAGTAATTTGTTTAAAACTTATATAAATATAGTTAAACTTAAAGTAAAATTAATTTTTATAAATAGTTTCTTTTTTATTGGAACATTCACTATGCCATATAATGGATTAAATAATTTTAAAATATTTTCCAAATTTTATTTAAAATTAATGAATAGTATTTTAAATTCGATATTACACGTTTATTTTTTGTTCACAATACTATAAACAAAATACATACTCAGATTTTAAGTTATATGCCTCGGTTCTATAATCCACTAGGAAGTGAAATTAAAAACGTTTTAACTTCCACATGGACTATTTCACGGCGTTATAGAAAACAAGTGAAACTTTATTTTACGATGAACCAAACTGGAAGTGATATTTTACTTTTAAAATCATTTTCACAAAATTGAAAACACAAACCTAATGAAAATTTCACTTCCACTTCGTTTTACAAATGTAGAACCCAGGTGTTAAGCTTGTTTAAAGTATAATTTCCTTTAATATTTTAATCGAATTTCCCAACCCTGTTGTTATATTATTTTCATTGAATTTATAATCCACAAATTAAAATTGTAGTTTTATGTATGTATATTTTTAGTTTTAAATAACTAGCATATGTAAGCAATTATTGTCAATCATTATTTAATTCATCAATTAATTATGCTTTTCGCAGTTAAGGAGAATGAAATCGTTATTGCAAGAAAATGTTGGGCGGTATTTAAATGAAATTTTGGTACACAATATAATTCATGATTTTAATGCTAAGGAGGGTACACATGGAAAGCAAAGTCTCAAAAATGTTTAATTCTTTTATTCTGCATTAATAGGTAAATATTTAAACAATTAACAAACTTTTCATCATTAAATTTGGTGCCTAATATATGTATGTATGTATTTTAATATTTAGATACTATTCCTGTATTTGCTGATGAGCCAGATATCGCTTTGAGAAAAGCCTTCCAACTACAAAAGAAAATATTGTTTAAAGTCAACCGGTTGGGAAAATTAAAAAAATCAAAATATAGAAAACAATGAAAACGCTGAAAAGGAAGCATCTAATTCGCAACTTATGTCTACGGTTAGCCTTGAAGAAATGTACCTTTAAACCTATTATTTTTATTTACTTTTTATTACAGCAGTTACTTTTTACGTTCAAGAAATTTAATTTCCTTTTTGTTTTAATTTTTAATTGTCATTTTAATGTAATATTACTTGACAGATCAACCTAAAAACTTAAACTGTGCTACAAAAAATATCTAATCTAGTAATTTTCATTAACAATATTACAAATATTGTTTAAATTTATTTTTTTTATTTTTATAAACAAAACATTAATATCGATTTCATGATGTTTAATTAAAATCCAAATTTAATTGAGACATTCAGGCATGTGATTGATGGAAATCGAAAACGAATTCAGAGTTTTGGAAATACATTTTAATGCATTTATAATCTAATTTTTAAAATTTTTGTTTTAGGATTCTCTTTAGTATCCCAATATCTTTATATTTCATGTGATAAAAGTTTTTCAATACAGAAAGATTACGAAAAAATTGACTTCTAAAACTCATTCGTTTTCAATTTCCATCACATGCCTGATTGTGTTACATCAGCCTTGTTTTTTACCGCCATACCTTGGCAACCTTGTCGACCATATGAAAAATACAACCCTGATTATAATACAATTATATTTATACAGTACTTTTGAAAATATACAAACAGATGCACGTGCTGGATTTACAACTCGGAATAAATAAAATTTGTTTCCCGATTTTACAGTTAAAATAATTCCAGTCGTTGGCCAGGAATACCAGTAACCGAACAAGCGGTATGTATTAAACATAAAAATGGATCCTTATATGGAGCACATGAATAAACATTTGACAAATTTCAGTCAATTTGCGGGACAATTTACAAAAGCTTTTATACCAATTGTTGATACAGCCCTTAAAATGTCTACGGGAGAGCCGGTCTCAGCTTATGGTGTTTTTAAGGCAGCCAAAGATATGTCTGACTCGAAAAAGAAATCCCAGAAAAATCAAAATGGTTCTGTGAAAGTTAAAAATGCCAACAAAGGTAAAGTAAAGAAACTGGCATGCGCACCTGCTGGCGGCGGCACAAAAGCATCTGGTAAAAACACAAGTCTAAATACAAGTGCCCGGGGTAAGACTTCAGCCAACATACCTAAAGCTAACACTGGTATACACAAAAATGCTACAAACAGCAAAAAAAATAAAAAGTCCCAACCTAACAACTTTAATGATTCGGATGTTATTAATCTTGTGGATCAGCTGTACACAGAAGATGGCAAGAAACGTACCAAAGCCGAGCAGAAAAAAATAAAAACTTTTGAGAACTATTTAGTGAAACAACTGGAAACGGATGATGTTAATCAAAAAGAAGTAGCTGAAAATTTTGGCAGTGAAGATTCAGAAGAGGAGGATACCTTTTCCAATTCGGATGATTACTCCTTTGAATATACCAACAATGAAAGTATCAGCTATACGGAAGAAGAAACTGGCGAGGGTCAAGATTACGCATCTTATACAGATCAAGAATCCTCTAGCACTAATGAAGATGATAGCCAAGCCGCTGAAGCTTTGGCACAAGCCATACTCGCTAAAAGCCATAAGAAAAGAAAAAATACTGAAGTAAGCCAAACTAAAACTAAACCAAATGCAAACACAGAAGCGAAAAAGTCCAAGAATGCAGATGATACCAACAAATCAGTGTCACGTAAAGCTGCTGCCAAAACCGATAAAGTGGTTGCTGAGGAGCCTAAACGTCGCCGCTCTTCTTTAGCAGCTATAGATGACTTTTCGAATAAATGTACTACTAAAGCTGCGACCAACAAAAATTCCACCACAGCCAATGTTAAACTGGAACCTTTATCGCCTCCTTCGAATATTGTCAAAATGAGCAGTATTGAAGAAGGTAAGCGTGCCTTTAAATGGCTACTCAATCCGGTAACAGTTGATGATTTCTTTGCCAAATACTGGGAACAAAAGGCTTGTTTGATTAAGCGTCAACAGTCCAATTATTTTGGCCAATTGATTTCTTTTCAAACTATCGATCAGATGTTGCTGAAAAATCATGTGGAATTTACTAAAAATATAGACGTTACTTCATATAAAAATGGTAAGTACGGCCATGTTCTACTATTTCTATAACATGTTTATTTATTACAAATTACAACTATTTTTCTTAAATTGCTAGGTGTTCGTGAAACATTAAATCCCGAAGGCCGTGCCTTGCCGCCTGTGGTCTGGGATCATTATGGCCAAGGCTGTAGTATTCGTCTACTTAATCCACAAACGTTTTTGTCTGGACTTTTTACGCTCAGCACAACTATGCAGGAATACTTCCAATGTTTGGTGGGAGCCAATGCCTACTTAACGCCACCCAACAGCCAGGGCTTTGCTCCGCACTACGATGATATTGAAGCGTTTGTTTTACAAATTGAAGGACGCAAACGTTGGAAACTTTATAAACCACGTAGTACTGGGGAAATATTGCCACGTTTTTCATCCAAAAATTTTACACAACAGGAGATTGGTAAACCGGTGTTGGAGGAAGTAAGTTTTTTTTTCTATTAAAACAAGCAAAAATATTTAAATTTATATATGTACCTATTAAACTTTACCTACTAGGTTTTGGAACCAGGAGATGTTTTGTATTTCCCACGCGGCACCATACATCAAGCTTGCACTGAACCCGGGTATCATTCCTTGCACATTACTTTGAGTGTCTATCAGAAACAGTCATTTGCCGATTTGTTTGAGAAAATGTTGCCCTTAATGTTGCAAAAGGCTATTGCCTCTAATGTGGACTTGAGAAGAGGTTTACCTTTGCATGCCTGGCAGCATGCCGGTATAGCATTCAGCGACAACACCACCAAAGAGCGCGCAGATCTAACCAAAAAAGTCACTCAACTTATGCACAATTGCTTGCGTGATATGCCTTTAGAGGATATCATGGACGCTGGCATGGATCAATTGGCCAAAAAATTCCAACATGAGGCCTTGCCTCCAGAAGTTTTGCCAGCAGAAAAGCTGCGCACAGTTTTCGGTTCACGTAGTCGCACCAATGAACGCGGCGAATGCGTGTACGATTATGATATTGACGAGCGCACCAATGTACGTTTGCTTCGTGGCAACATCTTGCGCCTGGTGGAAGAGGAGGAGAAGATACGTATTTACTATTATTTGGATAATTCCAGGGAGTACTGTGAATATGAACCGAACTTTATAGAAATTGAGGCTATGGAGGCAGCCAGTGTAGAAGTTTTAATAAAATCATATCCCCAATATGTGGGTGTATCACAATTGCCCTTGCCATCGGAAGAGCAGAAAATCACATTGGTTACTGCACTGTGGGAGAGAGGTTTACTGATGATGGAAAAGCCATTTAGGTAAATGTCATGGAAAGGTAGATGTAATGTTTTGAATGTGTGAGGTTTTTAGACAAGTCTACTAGTTTAGAATATTTAATTATATGTATGTATGTATTTTCCTAAATGTAATTGAGAAATTTGGCTTTTTTTGATATGTTTAATTTTTGTTTTAATTGAGAAAAAATATATGTATGAATGAGATAAAACAATGTGTCTTATTTACAATATTTTGTACAGCATACTTTACGGTGGTATATTATATAGAAATTACCTAGAACTCAAATTTTGTATGGGATTTCGGAAAAAATTTTGTCCTATCAAAAATCTGAGTCCATATTCGGATTCAGCGTGTGGGTTCACGGTAAATAGGTGTTTCCAGCCCAATCGGACGGCAAATTTAGGAGAAAAATGCAAAAAACATAAAATCTTTTATTAATAAAAAATTTATTTTAAAAATCTACATATACATACACAGACTCTCATTTATTTGTAATTAAATGAGAGTGATTTACGGTGGCATATTATATAGAAATTACCTAGGACTCAAATTTTGTATGGGATTTCGGAAAAAATTTTGTCCTATCAAAAATCTGAGTCCATATTCGGATTCAGCGTGTGGGTTCACGGTAAATAGGTGTTTCCAGCCCAATCGGACGGCAAATTTAGGAGAAAAATGCAAAAAACATAAAATCTTTTATTAATAAAAAATTTATTTTAAAAATCTACATATACATACACAGACTCTCATTTATTTGTAATTAAATGAGAGTGATTTGTACAGCATACTTTACGGGGTTATATTATATAGAAATTACCTAGGACTCAAATTTTGTATGGGATTTCGGAAAAAATTTTGTCCTATCAAAAATCTGAGTCCATATTCGGATTCAGCGTGTGGGTTCACGGTAAATAGGTGTTTCCAGCCCAATCGGACGGCAATCTTAGGAGAAAAATACAAAAAACATAAAATCTTTTATTAATAGAAAATTCATTTTAAACATCTACATATACATACACAGACTCTCATTTATTTGTAATTAAATGAGAGTGATTTGTACAGCATACTTTACGGGGTTATATTATATAGAAATTACCTAGGACTCAAATTTTGTATGGGATTTCGGAAAAAATTTTGTCCTATCAAAAATCTGAGTCCATATTCGGATTCAGCGTGTGGGTTCACGGTAAATAGGTGTTTCCAGCCCAATCGGACGGCAAATTTAGGAGAAAAATGCAAAAAACATAAAATCTTTTATTAATAAAAAATTTATTTTAAAAATCTACATATACATACACAGACTCTCATTTATTTGTAATTAAATGAGAGTGATTTGTACAGCATACTTTACGGGGTTATATTATATAGAAATTACCTAGGACTCAAATTTTGTATGGGATTTCGGAAAAAATTTTGTCCTATCAAAAATCTGAGTCCATATTCGGATTCAGCGTGTGGGTTCACGGTAAATAGGTGTTTCCAGCCCAATCGGACGGCAATCTTAGGAGAAAAATACAAAAAACATAAAATCTTTTATTAATAGAAAATTCATTTTAAACATCTACATATACATACACAGACTCTCATTTATTTGTAATTAAATGAGAGTGATTTGTACAGCATACTTTACGGGGGTATATTATATAGAAATTACCTAGGACTCAAATTTTGTATGGGATTTCGAAAAAAATTTTGTCCTATCAAAAATCTGAGTCCATATTCGGATTCAGCGTGTGGGTTCACGGTAAATAGGTGTTTCCAGCCCAATCGGACGGCAAATTTAGGAGAAAAATGCAAAAAACATAAAATCGTTTATTAATAGAAAATTTATTTTAAACATCTACATATACATACACAGACTCTCATTTATTTGTAATTAAATGAGAGTGATTTGTACAGCATACTTTACGGGGTTATATTATATAGAAATTACCTAGGACTCAAATTTTGTATGGGATTTCGGAAAAAATTTTGTCCTATCAAAAATCTGAGTCCATATTCGGATTCAGCGTGTGGGTTCACGGTAAATAGGTGTTTCCAGCCCAATCGGACGGCAAATTTAGGAGAAAAATGCAAAAAACATAAAATCTTTTATTAATAGAAAATTTATTTTAAACATCTACATATACATACACAGACTCTCATTTATTTGTAATTAAATGAGAGTGATTTGTACAGCATACTTTACGGGGTTATATTATATAGAAATTACCTAGGACTCAAATTTTGTATGGGATTTCGGAAAAAATTTTGTCCTATCAAAAATCTGAGTCCATATTCGGATTCAGCGTGTGGGTTCACGGTAAATAGGTGTTTCCAGCCCAATCGGACGGCAAATTTAGGAGAAAAATGCAAAAAACATAAAATCTTTTATTAATAAAAAATTTATTTTAAAAATCTACATATACATACACAGACTCTCATTTATTTGTAATTAAATGAGAGTGATTTGTACAGCATACTTTACGGGGTTATATTATATAGAAAATACCTAGGACTCAAATTTTGTATGGGATTTCGGAAAAAATTTTGTCCTATCAAAAATCTGAGTCCATATTCGGATTCAGCGTGTGGGTTCACGGTAAATAGGTGTTTCCAGCCCAATCGGACGGCAATCTTAGGAGAAAAATACAAAAAACATAAAATCTTTTATTAATAGAAAATTCATTTTAAACATCTACATATACATACACAGACTCTCATTTATTTGTAATTAAATGAGAGTGATTTGTACAGCATACTTTACGGGGTTATATTATATAGAAATTACCTAGGACTCAAATTTTGTATGGGATTTCGGAAAAAATTTTGTCCTATCAAAAATCTGAGTCCATATTCGGATTCAGCGTGTGGGTTCACGGTAAATAGGTGTTTCCAGCCCAATCGGACGGCAAATTTAGGAGAAAAATGCAAAAAACATAAAATCTTTTATTAATAAAAAATTTATTTTAAAAATCTACATATACATACACAGACTCTCATTTATTTGTAATTAAATGAGAGTGATTTGTACAGCATACTTTACGGGGTTATATTATATAGAAATTACCTAGGACTCAAATTTTGTATGGGATTTCGGAAAAAATTTTGTCCTATCAAAAATCTGAGTCCATATTCGGATTCAGCGTGTGGGTTCACGGTAAATAGGTGTTTCCAGCCCAATCGGACGGCAATCTTAGGAGAAAAATACAAAAAACATAAAATCTTTTATTAATAGAAAATTCATTTTAAACATCTACATATACATACACAGACTCTCATTTATTTGTAATTAAATGAGAGTGATTTGTACAGCATACTTTACGGGGTTATATTATATAGAAATTACCTAGGACTCAAATTTTGTATGGGATTTCGGAAAAAATTTTGTCCTATCAAAAATCTGAGTCCATATTCGGATTCAGCGTGTGGGTTCACGGTAAATAGGTGTTTCCAGCCCAATCGGACGGCAAATTTAGGAGAAAAATGCAAAAAACATAAAATCGTTTATTAATAGAAAATTTATTTTAAACATCTACATATACATACACAGACTCTCATTTATTTGTAATTAAATGAGAGTGATTTACGGTGGCATATTATATAGAAATTACCTAGGACTCAAATTTTGTATGGGATTTCGGAAAAAATTTTGTCCTATCAAAAATCTGAGTCCATATTCGGATTCAGCGTGTGGGTTCACGGTAAATAGGTGTTTCCAGCCCAATCGGACGGCAATCTTAGGAGAAAAATACAAAAAACATAAAATCTTTTATTAATAGAAAATTCATTTTAAACATCTACATATACATACACAGACTCTCATTTATTTGTAATTAAATGAGAGTGATTTGTACAGCATACTTTACGGGGTTATATTATATAGAAATTACCTAGGACTCAAATTTTGTATGGGATTTCGGAAAAAATTTTGTCCTATCAAAAATCTGAGTCCATATTCGGATTCAGCGTGTGGGTTCACGGTAAATAGGTGTTTCCAGCCCAATCGGACGGCAAATTTAGGAGAAAAATGCAAAAAACATAAAATCTTTTATTAATAAAAAATTTATTTTAAAAATCTACATATACATACACAGACTCTCATTTATTTGTAATTAAATGAGAGTGATTTGTACAGCATACTTTACGGGGTTATATTATATAGAAATTACCTAGGACTCAAATTTTGTATGGGATTTCGGAAAAAATTTTGTCCTATCAAAAATCTGAGTCCATATTCGGATTCAGCGTGTGGGTTCACGGTAAATAGGTGTTTCCAGCCCAATCGGACGGCAATCTTAGGAGAAAAATACAAAAAACATAAAATCTTTTATTTATAGAAAATTCATTTTAAACATCTACATATACATACACAGACTCTCATTTATTTGTAATTAAATGAGAGTGATTTGTACAGCATACTTTACGGGGTTATATTATATAGAAATTACCTAGGACTCAAATTTTGTATGGGATTTCGGAAAAAATTTTGTCCTATCAAAAATCTGAGTCCATATTCGGATTCAGCGTGTGGGTTCACGGTAAATAGGTGTTTCCAGCCCAATCGGACGGCAAATTTAGGAGAAAAATGCAAAAAACATAAAATCGTTTATTAATAGAAAATTTATTTTAAACATCTACATATACATACACAGACTCTCATTTATTTGTAATTAAATGAGAGTGATTTGTACAGCATACTTTACGGGGTTATATTATATAGAAATTACCTAGGACTCAAATTTTGTATGGGATTTCGGAAAAAATTTTGTCCTATCAAAAATCTGAGTCCATATTCGGATTCAGCGTGTGGGTTCACGGTAAATAGGTGTTTCCAGCCCAATCGGACGGCAAATTTAGGAGAAAAATACAAAAAACATAAAATCTTTTATTAATAGAAAATTCATTTTAAACATCTACATATACATACACAGACTCTCATTTATTTGTAATTAAATGAGAGTGATTTGTACAGCATACTTTACGGGGTTATATTATATAGAAATTACCTAGGACTCAAATTTTGTATGGGATTTCGGAAAAAATTTTGTCCTATCAAAAATCTGAGTCCATATTCGGATTCAGCGTGTGGGTTCACGGTAAATAGGTGTTTCCAGCCCAATCGGACGGCAAATTTAGGAGAAAAATGCAAAAAACATAAAATCGTTTATTAATAGAAAATTTATTTTAAACATCTACATATACATACACAGACTCTCATTTATTTGTAATTAAATGAGAGTGATTTGTACAGCATACTTTACGGGGTTATATTATATAGAAATTACCTAGGACTCAAATTTTGTATGGGATTTCGGAAAAAATTTTGTCCTATCAAAAATCTGAGTCCATATTCGGATTCAGCGTGTGGGTTCACGGTAAATAGGTGTTTCCAGCCCAATCGGACGGCAAATTTAGGAGAAAAATACAAAAAACATAAAATCTTTTATTAATAGAAAATTCATTTTAAACATCTACATATACATACACAGACTCTCATTTATTTGTAATTAAATGAGAGTGATTTGTACAGCATACTTTACGGGGTTATATTATATAGAAATTACCTAGGACTCAAATTTTGTATGGGATTTCGGAAAAAATTTTGTCCTATCAAAAATCTGAGTCCATATTCGGATTCAGCGTGTGGGTTCACGGTAAATAGGTGTTTCCAGCCCAATCGGACGGCAAATTTAGGAGAAAAATACAAAAAACATAAAATCTTTTATTAATAGAAAATTCATTTTAAACATCTACATATACATACACAGACTCTCATTTATTTGTAATTAAATGAGAGTGATTTGTACAGCATACTTTACGGGGTTATATTATATAGAAATTACCTAGGACTCAAATTTTGTATGGGATTTCGGAAAAAATTTTGTCCTATCAAAAATCTGAGTCCATATTCGGATTCAGCGTGTGGGTTCACGGTAAATAGGTGTTTCCAGCCCAATCGGACGGCAATCTTAGGAGAAAAATACAAAAAACATAAAATCTTTTATTAATAGAAAATTCATTTTAAACATCTACATATACATACACAGACTCTCATTTATTTGTAATTAAATGAGAGTGATTTGTACAGCATACTTTACGGGGGTATATTATATAGAAATTACCTAGGACTCAAATTTTGTATGGGATTTCGAAAAAAATTTTGTCCTATCAAAAATCTGAGTCCATATTCGGATTCAGCGTGTGGGTTCACGGTAAATAGGTGTTTCCAGCCCAATCGGACGGCAAATTTAGGAGAAAAATGCAAAAAACATAAAATCGTTTATTAATAGAAAATTTATTTTAAACATCTACATATACATACACAGACTCTCATTTATTTGTAATTAAATGAGAGTGATTTGTATAGCATACTTTACGGGGTTATATTATATAGAAATTACCTAGGACTCAAATTTTGTATGGGATTTCGGAAAAAATTTTGTCCTATCAAAAATCTGAGTCCATATTCGGATTCAGCGTGTGGGTTCACGGTAAATAGGTGTTTCCAGCCCAATCGGACGGCAATCTTAGGAGAAAAATACAAAAAACATAAAATCTTTTATTAATAGAAAATTCATTTTAAACATCTACATATACATACACAGACTCTCATTTATTTGTAATTAAATGAGAGTGATTTGTACAGCATACTTTACGGGGTTATATTATATAGAAATTACCTAGGACTCAAATTTTGTATGGGATTTCGGAAAAAATTTTGTCCTATCAAAAATCTGAGTCCATATTCGGATTCAGCGTGTGGGTTCACGGTAAATAGGTGTTTCCAGCCCAATCGGACGGCAAATTTAGGAGAAAAATGCAAAAAACATAAAATCTTCTATTAATAGGAAATTCATTTTAAACATCTATACCAGTGTTGCCATTTTAGCATTTTCAGTGCTAGATTCATCATTTGGTTTCTCGAAAATGCATTAAAAAAATTTAGCACTTATTTTTTCTTCTGTAGAACATTTTAGCACTTAGTTTTTCAAGTTTTAGCATATTTTGATATTCATTTTCTGGCAACACTATTACATTTGTACAATGTTATAAGAGACGCTTTACGACAAAAATGGATGAAGAGAAAAATTTATTTGTATGTAAAGAAATTTTACGTTCACCAAAATCATAATTTATACTTTATAAGTAATTTTTTAGTTTTGTTTACCAAAAATATTTTGTCTTCTATTTTAATTTTCGTTCACCAAAATAAAAATTTTTACGTTCCAGTCATTTTTTAGTTTTGTTTGAATTTTGTTTTTTGTTATGAATTAGAATAAAAAAACATGATTTTTTATTTAATAAAACATTTAAAAAACTGCCGGATTTAATGAATTTTTCGATATAACGAATGGGCCTGACAATATATAATTTGTTAAACCGGGAAACCACTGTATAATGAAGATAATTATAAGAATGCAGCCATGAATATGTCTCCAGTTTCATATATTTGAAAATAAAGAAAATTTCGTTAACCTTTTTGTTTTCCGGTATAAAATACCTAAAAAAACAACTGTGTTACAAAGTACTGTATAAACATACTAAATCGCTTTGGCAGCTGTGAAGCGGCATCACTTCTCTTTGATTGCTTTTGGACAAGAAGCAGCATTGAACAGCTGTTCAAAGAAAACATTCTTGCACAATTCATAAATTGTACAAACTTATGAAAATTCTTTATTTTTAATTAAAAAACATGCGTCTAACCAATATTTTATTGAAAAAAGTTAAAAGCAAGTACGTTTAAATAAAATTACATAAATTTATATTAATTTACAGCAGAAATCCAATGATAAATTGTATACTTCCTTTGCTTAACAGGCGCATCATGGTCGTCGTGGAGAGTGTGGTAACCGGCCATAAGTTCAACACCGTACGTGATCGTCTAGCCGATAAAATTGAATTAGTGCGCTTTGATCCCTATAGTAAGTAAACTAAAAAATTTGTTTAATATTTAATAAAATTTGTTATTAATTTTTGTTTTAACTTAATTTTAGTTCAAAAAGACTGTGTCTATCGTGAACGCAAAAGGATTCGTAGTGCCTAAGTTTGTTTTATTTAGAAATCATATTTATGTTTATTAGTTTAAATGCTTTCAAATACAGAAATTATGAAATAAAAAAATATAGATTTGTGGTTTTGTAATACAGACAAGTAAGATTGTGTTTTAAGGTTTTGCAAATTGTAAGATGAATATTAATGTGTAAACTGATTTGTATCAAACAAATAATATGAATAGTGAAAATCCTAAGTTTTTACACTACTCTGAATACAGAGCAAAAAAGGGCTGCAGTGTAATATTGAAGACTGAATCTATACATGGTAAAAGCTTGTGAGATAATTAGTTAATATTTACATTTGCTGCTGAATTTTGTTTTCATTGTTTTAAAGATATACACCCGGGTGCTACATTTGTAAAATGAAGTGGAAGTGCAATTTTCATTACGTTTTCATTCTTCTAAATGATTTGAAAAGTAAAATATCACTTTTAGTTTGGTTCATGGTAGTGTAGAAGTTGCACTCGTTTTCTAGAACGCCATGAAATTCGTAGTGGAATATAGAACATAGGCGATATAGTAAGTATAAAGCCAGTGTTACGCTTTTAGGATATTCGGCAACGAGTAGCTCAAATTAAGCAGATAAAGCACTGAATTTTAACAAATTTTCAATATATGACATCTAGTTTAGGTCTATTTATTTTAAAGCTGGGAAAAAAATATTTTGTAGCCTGGTAAAGAAAATTGTGTATACTTTTTAAAAATTTTGAAATATGCGATATACCTATTTAAATATGTTTATTATAAATACCTATATTAAAATAGAAAATATAGTTTTTCTTCAAGCTAAAGGTCAAAATTTCTTTTATTTCTAACTTATTTAATATAATGATACATTGTTGTAGCGAAATATTGAAAGAAAGATAAAGAAAATATAATTTTTAATAAAGATAAAAAGGTCTAACAATTAGTTTAATAATCTATTATAAAAGACAATTTAAACACACAATCAACAAAATATATTTTTTTATGTTTGTTTATTATTCTTAAATTGTTTTATATTTCTTTATTTTAATAATATTTTAAAATTTATTATACAGTTTTGGAAACTAAACACAATTACCTAATTACCTATCGTGAATAAAAATTCCACATGAAATTTGTTCCCTTTTCACACGTTTCCTATTAAAATTCAATGTTAAAAAAATAAAAGGGAACAAATTTCATGTGGAATTTTTATGCTATCGTGCATATGAAATATATCGTCACCGAAAATCCAAAATGCCGTAACTACACATTTTACTTTTTTTTACAGGAGAAGGAAAAAACTTTATAAATTTAAGACTATTTCATTCTTATTGGCCAAATTTCAGAATTAACCTTAAAAAACTATTGCGGATTTGGTTTAATAAAAAAAAAAAATAATATAATAGTAGTTTTTTAGTAATTGGAATCGTTTTTTTTCTAAAACCAAAAAGCCATTATAACAAAACATTATTTAATAAAAGATAAAATTAGAATAAAAAAATTCCGCTTTTCACTCTTATTAAACATTTTTTACCCGACAAGCCCGACTATACATATAATACCCTACACCCAGTATATTCAGAAATGGGCGCTATAATAGGTTATATCTACCGTAAACTATTATGGGCCGATCATCCAAAAATTTAGTGCAATGATTTCTGTGAATATAAATATTATATGTGTTAAACTTTATCGCGATATAAATACTTTTAAAAGATTTATGGAGGTTAAAGTGAATTACGGAGAGGGTCTTATATGGGAGTTTCGACTAATTATGGACCAACTATTATAAAATTAGGTGTCATCATTTCTGTATATGTATACATATATATGAAACTTATTTGTGTTGAATTTTATTTAGATACCAACATTTTTAAGAAATTTATGGTCGTTAAAGTGATTTTCGGAAGTGAGCCTTGTATGGGAGCTACGACTAATTATGGACCGAGCATAATAATATTGTACTGTATTATTTGTATATATTTGTGTTCAATATTATTTGGATACCAAAATTTTTGAGAGAGTTATGATCTTTAAGGTGATTTTCGCAAGTGGGCCTTATATGAGAGCTACGACTAATTATAGACCGATCTTCACAAAATTTGTAGATGTGATTTGGCTCCATTTACTACTCATTTGTGGTGAAATTTGTTTGGATACTTGCATAATTCAAACATTTATGATCGGTAACCCCCAATTTCGGGAGGGCATTTGTATGGGGGCCAGGTAAAATTTTGACCGCTTTCCACCAGTTTGAAACCCATCCATTCTTGGGCCGAAAAATATCACGTACCAAATTTTATCGAAATATCTTCAAAATTGCGACCTGTACTATGCGCACAAGCTTTACATGGACGGACAATTGTTAAATAGACTCAGAAAGTACGAAGTATACATACATATGTAATTATTTTCCATGGCATTGGCATCCACTTGATTAAAAATTTCCATAGCAATTAAGGAAGCCTTGTTTTTCATAGCAATTCCATTCATCTACTTTTCACATTTGTATCAGCGCTTTTGTGTCCTTTTGCCAAAAGAATGCTGACCAATAAACTCCCGTAAACATTGTATTTCATATTGTCTTGGCATATCAACTTTTTAATGAAAATTTAAAGTTTTTTTACACTACATAAAAAAAAGTATTCGTAGATAAATTTGCGAATGTTCGTTAACAAATTTACAAAAATCGTACTACACAAAACAATTTTTATGAATTTGTAAATTTTCCGCTACGAATCGAAATACACAATAAGTCCCTGGTAGTTTAGAAGTTATGTACATATTTGCAGTGCAAAGACGTAGTCAACTTTTGCTCTTAATCACCTCTATCGTGAATAAAAATTCCACATGAAATTTGTTCCCTTTTCACATATTTCCTATTAAAATTCAATGGTAAAAAAATAAAAGGGAACACATTTCATGGGGAATTTTTATTCACGATAGGGGTGAATATGTATTTAACTTTTTAAACTTTAAAATGAAAG
The DNA here is from genome assembly GCA_950370525.1 of Bellardia bayeri. Classification (NCBI taxonomy): domain Eukaryota; kingdom Metazoa; phylum Arthropoda; class Insecta; order Diptera; family Calliphoridae; genus Bellardia; species Bellardia bayeri. Next base: position 5,101,132 of record OX493266.1, on the reverse strand, counting down.
CTTAACTATTGTTTAATAGTTATAGCAAATTTGTTAAAATGTTTTATTGAAAATCAACCGCAAAAGGTACAAATCCTTTTACATTTGCTAATAGTTTTAGCTAAAAGTTGCATTTTCTGAAAGCTTAAGTCCTCTTTTATATATTATTTAGTTTAGAAGTTATAAGCATATTTCCGCAGTAAAGTCTTTACTAACGAATCAGTCAATTTTGACTTTCAATATTTAGCAATGTATTTATGCTGGTTAACTTTTTCAACTTTAATATTAAGGCTTAACTCTTGTTTAATAGTTAAACTAAGCTTTGTATTAATACAATTTTGACAAACTGTATTTTCAATTGTCTTTAAACAGTTTGGTTACAAGTTACATTTTCAGGAAGCTTAACTCTTGTATATATTTTTCATATATTAGTTTTCAATTAAACCTTTAGTTTAGAAGTTATGAGCATATTTCCGCAGTAAAGTCTTTGCTTGCGAAGTAGTCGACTTAATATTTAGCAATGTGTAACTGCTGCTAAACTTTTTAAACTTTAATATGAAAGCTTAACTTTTGTTTGTTTATAATCAAACCAAATTTTGTAACATTCATAACAAAATTATTGTAAAAATTTAAATTTTACGTTTTTAATGTAGGCGTATGAGTATTAAATTCACTTACAAATAACACTCATACGCCTGCATTGACAGCATGGCCAACAATTGTAAATATTGTGGGTTGTAGGACAAGTAAAACAAATGTTTTTGTTTTAAATTCAATGAAAAAACAAAAAACACACGGCTATGATAAACCTAGAAAGACCTTTAAACACTTTTGTCTGTTACTAATTTGTTGAACAGCAAAAACTAACACTAACAAGTCAGAGTGCAATATTCGGCTGTGCGGAATCTTTAATACCCTCCACCTAAACATAATAAGAAATCTACAAAATCTGCACTGGCTATAGGACTAGAATAGGCTTATTCTGTGTTTTTATGCAGTATTAGTGGACATTTTTTTTTTAGTATTTTCTATATTGTTTGAAAGACAATATTTCTACAGGGTTTGTCTTATTTTCATAACAATTTAGCAATTAAAAAAAAACATTTTTCCATATTCAGCACAAGTTAAAAAACAGAATATAAAAAAGGTTAAGATTATAAGGTGAGGCTTATTTTGGTTGAATTTGATCCCAAAAACATTATTTACAAAATATTTATGGGAAGCATAGTAGATGTGGACCAATTATGGATAGCTTCTAAATTCATTATCCACTAATGTTATTTCTATGTATTTTATGGTTGTTGTATGTTTGGTTGTTATACTTGGCAGCTATTGCCAATTATTGACTGACAGCTACAAAATCCAGTAGCATATTTGCCATATAACCGATATTAGTATGATTTTTGGAAAAAAATTCTAAACTGTATAAAAGTTGATGCGATATCAATATTTCTTGGACATTTTTGTGGGTTAAATTGTTTTTCTGAAATGATTCTTATATGGCAGCTATGACAAGTCATGCACCGATCTTCTTCAATTTCGGAACAGAGAATTTTATGTATATGAATTGAATTTCAACATAATAAATATATATTTATTTAAGATACATATTAGTGAATTTCGAGTGTGGACCTTATATGGGGGACATGGTCAAATATGGCCCGATATTCTCAAAATCTAGCAGTTTGATTTTGGTATGTATGTAAATGATGCTTGTAAAATCTTGGATTGGTACCATTATTTATAAGAGATTTATGAGTATTTAAGTGATTTTTGGAAGAGAGCTTTATATGGCGGATATGATCAAATATGGTCCGAAATTAACAAAATTCCGCAGTATGATTTGTGTGTATATGCAAATTATTTACATAAAGTTTTGGGTCGGTATCGATATTTATAAGATATATTGTATAAAGATTAATGGCTTTTTCGGATGTGGTCCTTGTATGGGAGCTATGACCAATTCTGGACCGACCACCATAAAATTTAGTACAACAATTTATTTGCCTATAAAGACTATGTATGTCAAATTTTAGCCGTTTAACATTATTTATATTTGTTTTATACGTATTTAAGTGAATTTTGGAAATGGACTTTATATGGGGTCTATGGTCAAACATGGACCGAACTAAAAAAAAATTAGTTTAGCGATTTCTGCTGAATTTTGTATCAATATTACAATTTATAGGCATTTATTTATATATCATTGAGTCATATTTGGGAAAGATATTAGTACTGGGGGCTATGAGAAATCATGGACAGAACGTACCTATACAAAATTTCATGGCATTATCTGTAATATATTAAAAAAAATGCAAAAAATCGATGAAAAATATAAAATTTTTATGGAGGTTGTCTGACATTTTGGTCCGTAACTTTGGTTCTACTTTACCGATTTTGCTGATTTTCAATACCAAACTGCCTAAGAAAATACAAAACAGTTTTCTAGAAATGCTGTAAAGTTAAGTTGTGTATTTTGAACGTGAGAGTGTTTTACACGGACGGACATAGCTTAAACGACTTAGAATTTCATGTTGGGTTTCAGATGAACATTAAAAAAGTTTCACACGAAATGACAAACGTAATATACCACTTATGGTGGTGGAGGGTATAAAAAACGGAAGTCATACAAATTATTTTTATACTTTTGCTTTCTTTGTTCAATGCCAAGGCCAAAGTCTTAAGAATAGAATAGAATAAAACAAGTTTTTCTTTTTAATCTAAAATCAATTGAAACCATACATTTGTAAAAAAAAAACTGAAAACACCACAACAACTTAAATCAATAAGAATAAGAATATATAGGAAATGTTGTGTGTGACATACATACATACATATTTCAAAACCAATTTACAACAATGAAATTCAATAAATTATTCAAATGGTTTACACTAAAATAAAACTTAATAACAGGAGCATGAACAATTTTCTAGGAAATTTATTAAAAAAAAAATATAAACGCAGGCATTAATAATATGTTTTGAAACTAAATAAAATTAACAATAAATATTAGCAGATTTTAGCAAAATGTTTTATAAAAATCTTTAAAAAAAACTTAGAATTAATAATAAAACATTTTAAAAACTATAAAACATTTTGCCACTTTAGAAATAGTAAACTTTAAACTTTTAAATGTAACCTTATATTAAAACATAACTTTTCTAATACAAAATTTATTTAAAGTCTTAAGGTACGGTCACACTTGGCAAATATTTACTAAAAAAAAGCGTTACCACTTCTTTAAGCACAAAATTTGTTTAACGTTATTTACTTTTACAAGAGTTTTGCAACATCAAACAGTATTGAATAAAATAGAACTAATATTTGTTGTGGCTCGTCGTTTTTTTTTAATACGCATTTTTCGGCAAATATTTGCCAAGTGTGACCGTACCTTAACTCTTGCTTTCTGTGTGACCAGATCTCAAAAAGCTAAGCGCCTAAATCAGTTTAAAAATAAGCTAAAATATGCTAAAACTTGTTTTAAAATGCCAAAAAAAGAAAAATGTGCTAAATTTTTTAATATACTTTCTTGAAATAATTTTTTACAATCTGAGAACAAACATGTTAAAAAAAATTAACTTTTTATATGAATATTACAACTTTGAACTCGAGAACAAAACTAATTAAGGTTCTGTTCATGAGTCTAACCTTAAAGATAACTCAGTTGTTAAATTTTTTTGAGTTATTTTCATACAAATTTTCATAACTTTTTTTTACTGTATTAGGCTTTAATTAAGTCTTCTGTAATTTGAAACATTTAATTAATCTTTTGAATCCACTACAGTTCATGGTATTTAAAATCATTACGTTTTTTATTTACACCACCATAGTAGGGAAGGTATATTAGCTTTGTTTGTAACGCTCAAAAAATATTAGTCAAACAGCCACCTTAAAGTATACCAATCGACTCAGAATCACTTTCACACATCTAAAAATTTTGTGAAGATCGGTTTATAATTAGTCGTAGCTCCCATAGAAGGCCCACTTCCGAAAATCACTTTAAAGATCATAACTCAGTCAAAAATGTTGGTATCCAAATAATATTTAACACAAATATATTTCATATATATACAAATAATACGGTACAATTTTAGTATTATCGGTCCATAATTAGTCGTAGCTCCCATATAAGGCCCACTTCCAAAAATCTCTTCAACGGTCATAAATTTCTTAAAAATGTTGGTAATCAAATAAAATTCGACGCAAATAAGTTTCTTATATACAGAAATAATGACACCTAATTTTATAACGCTTGGTCCATAATTAGTCGAAATTCCCATATAAGACCTTCTCCGTAATTCACTTTAACCTCCATAAATCTTTTAAAAGTATTTATATTGAGATAAAGTTTAACACATACATATAATATTTATATTCACAGAAATCATGACACTAAATTTTGATCCAAAATAGGTTATATCTCCCATATAACGCCCATTTCTGAAAAACTGTTTTATATGTACATATACTAGGTGTAGGGTATTATATGGTCCGGCTTGACCGACTGTACTTTCTTACTTGTTTTTTTAATTAATTTTAAAAATTAATTTTTTTTTTTTATTTACAATTCCTTCTTTAACTTTCCTCGATGCGATTATTAATTTGGCCGACCTTTAATATGAGGCCTTGTATGAGGCATTAGTTGTAAGACCTTCCAATTACGCAGGCATCTAAGGCCTTGACTAACAATGACACGCCATATAAAACTGAAATGCTTCTAGAAGTCCTTGTGGCTAAAAAATAAGGCCTTCTAGAAGGCCGCTTTATAACGTCTTTTATTCTCTGGTTAATGCATTCATTCTCACTTCATGCTCTCGCACAGGATGTGTTCATTCACATGTGTGATAAGTGTATGTGTGTGTGGTTTCTCATGTAAGCACTTTTTAAAACTGAATTTTTAGTGCATTTCCGTTAATTTCGATTTGTTTTGTGCAAATGGCGGTCAATAGTGCGTTTATTGTAAAGTTCGTTAGCGGTTCGAGGTCTTGTCTTTTTTTTTCTTTCTGTTTTATTTGATGGACATTTCATTTGCCATCATTAAGCATGTGCTGGCCCTGCAAACATACACATGTTCATGTCTATGCTACTGACTTTTTACAATTTACACTTGCAATTTTGTAATATTGTAAGTGTGTGCGTGTGTGTGTGGTGAAATACTGTACTTACTTGTTTACGTCAATAGTTATTAGTTGGATTTGTTAAAAATTAAAAGATTTTCAGAAAAGTTTATAAAAATAGGTTAAAATTATTTACGAATATACATAGTTCAGGTTCTTGTGTAGTTCTTTATATTAAAAAGTTTGAGCTTCAAATGACGAACTTTATATTGAGGAAGTTTAGCTTCAATTGTAGCTCTTTATAGTGAGGAAGTCTAACTTCAATTGTAGCTCTTTATAGTGAAGAAGTTTAGCTTGATTAGTAAGTCTTTAGATTGAGAAAGTTTAGCTTCAATTGTAGCTCTTTATATTAAGGAAGTTTAGCTTCAACTGAAGGTTTTAATATTAAAGATGTTTTGCTTCAATCGTTGGTCTTTACTATATACTATAATTCCATAATTGCATGTGAATATTTTGCCTACTTGCGTTTAAAAAGGGGAATTGCCATTTTATTCTTACTTACCGTATGAAGTTACGTGATATTAAATTAATTTTGCATATGCTTTTATGTAGATATGTATGTATGTACATATAGAGATTTTTTTCTCATAAAATGGTTTTTTATTCCTTGTTTAAAAATATATTTTTAATTATTTCCTTATAATAGTAACAAAGACCTGCGGAAATAAATATGTATTCAAACGTACCATAAGACGTTTTTTAATAAAAATATGATTTTGCTTGCTAAATTTTTAAATTTTGGACCCATTCAACAAAAACTCAGTATGTACATTTGTATAGAAAAAAGTGATTCGACTTGCGTCGTTTCGGTTTGCGCCGCATTTTCTCGGTCCTTATTAACGACGCAAATCAGGGCTCTAGTGCACGCTGAATACAGTGTTGCTAAATATTCGCGTAACTCGAAAATTGTTTAGTTTATTGAATTAAATAAATAATCGAAATTCGGCAACAAAATTATCTTTAAAATGAACTACATTTTTTTTTAAACTAATTATTCTGATTTTTTAATTTATTAGCAGTCGTTTGGAAATAATTTTTTTATTGCTAAATTTTTATGATTTGGAAAAATATTTTTTTTGTTAGCAAAAAAAAAATTATTTCCAAAAAAAACTGCTGGGATTAAAAAAAATTAGTCCTACTTCAAGATAATTGCTGAATTTCGTTTTTTTTTTTCAATAACCTAAACAGTTTTAGAGTTATGCGAATATTTATTTCCATTTTCTAAACAACGCTATACCTATCTCGAAAACTAGAGCTAACCTAAAAAACGGTTAGCACCACTGGTTTCAATTACGCTAATTTTTGATAAGCTTGAAAAAAAGTCGGCTTAAATAAAAAAAAAAAAAATCAGCCTGTTACTTAACATACATACATACACACATATATGTGTAAAATAAACGAATTAAGATTAATATTAATAGGATTAAAATAATTAATTAAAATAGGATTTTAAATAATCACATTACAAAAAAAAAGAGAGAAAAAACAACAAAACAACTGTCAGAAAACACATGTTTAAAATTAACAGGGAACTAAATTACATTAAAGGCAACCTTAAACATGTTTAAAACCACAAATCCATACATATGTACATGCATACCTACTAACAATAAGCAATTTACCACATACATACATAATTCCAGTGATAATGACGCGCATTTGTATGGTCAACAGAAAAACACATAAAAAATGCGGGAGGTCTTTGTTTTACAATCTTCAAAATATAAAGGTGAAAGTTTAGTCTGTAAGTAAAATAGGATAAGTATGCTTAAAAACATACTACATATACAAACATATGTAGGTACATATAATTAAACAACAATAACAAAAACCTACTTAAGTATGTAAACTACACAAGAACACTAACAACAACAGCAACATGTCTAAACTGTTAAGGTCAATGTAAAGTTTGTCAATGTTTTGTGTGTAACTACATACATACATACGAGTATGTACGTAACAACAGACATCAATGTTTGTTGTCTTTGACAACGAGCTAAACTTAACATTTAGTGTTTGTGTGTCTTATAACATTAAATACAGTAAAACACTATCCCACCCAATCTAACACTGCTAGCCACAGCCACCCAAACATTACAACCAACTGCACACACTTCACTTCACTTCACTATACTTTACTGTCATCTTTTATTTACATTTCACAAAAGTCACGTTTTTTCATTGTTGTTTTTTTCATCATCTTCTTCTTCTTGTTTTTTTTTCCGTGTGTGTGTGTGTGTATTTCTTTTTTTACATTTACAAAAATTGTTGTTATTTTTGTTCTCGTTTATTGCAGGGAACAATATCTACTTGAATAGAGATAAAATAAAATCATTGAAGAGAAGAGCATGTTATAGAGCAGAGGAAAATATATATAAACAAACTGAAACGGTAAAATATAAGCTTAAGCTTTTTGTAACATGTATGTAACAAGGAAAAGCTTTAGCTTTTTTTTGTACAATGTTTCTAGGGGATTAGCGTTCTCTGGCCACACACAGCTCTTTGTTTAAGCAGAGCGAAAGAGAAAGAAAGAGAGAGAACGTATGAGTAATAAAGCATATAAAGGAAAATAGTGATGCCAGCTGAGCGACCAAATCACTGCCCTTGATAGTAATTGATAGGAATTATATGCAAGTTTTGAGAAGCAATATAGCATTTTTGTATTGTAAAGTAAAATATATCTAATTGCTTTGTGAAAATTGTTACTTACCATCAAGTTTCTACTTTTTAATGAAAATCAACATGCAAACAACTTCGTGTAAAATAAAAGAAGAAAACAAAAAGGAAATAACAAAATTAACTAGTATCGTCAAATATGTAGCACTTCTCACCCAAAAAACCTTGCTTTACAAAGTCTGATTTGAAACGTGTGAAAGCGGACTTAGGATTTTATAGTCTTTTTTCATTATTATTTTTATGCTTAAAATAGCTTTAACCGTAGGTCTTTTGTCAGGTCCCTAAATCAGCAGTAGGGGTTTACAAGTCTTAAATTAGATTCATTTTTAGATCCAAATCGCGAGCCTTTCTAATAAATGGTCTTTTACATAAAACAAAAAATTGTATATCCACCAAAATACAATGCAAGAATGGTATAAACACCTATTTCAATTGCGAACATCTTGAGATAATATAAGCCGCAAGCCATAAGCGAAAAAGAGAAGTTGCAAAAATTATTCAAGATGGAATCATGCACGGAAACCATCATACTGGAAAATGTCAAATCGTTCAAAATAAGAAGACAGAAATTGGCAGAATTCTACGGTCGGCAGAACGAAAGATACTTAATAGCGACACCCAAAATCAAGAGAACTCAAAGAATAGTCTGAACTTTAATAGATCAACACTTTTAATGCTAGTCAATATGAACACACTGCCTGTAGATCTTGCAAAGAAGAGTAGAAAAAACAAGAACGAATACTTTCATATAGATAGTGTCCAAACTTGGAAGAATCTGAATAATATCAGAAATAAAACCTTAATTCTAAGCTTCAGTAGAAACACGATTGAAGCTAAATTTCTTCAATGAAAAAACCCACGATTGAAACTAAACCTCTTTAATTTTAAAACTTTCCATTGAAGCTAACTTCTCTAATATAAAGACCCACGATTAAAGGTAAACCTATTTAATATAAAGACCTACGATTAATGATAAACTTCTTGAATATAAAGACCTACAATTGAAGCTAAAGTTTTTCAAAATAAAAACCCACCACTTTTAAATATAAATCTCCAAAATGGAGCTAAACTTCTTCAATATAACAACTTTTAATTGAAGCCAACTTCTCTAATATAGGGACCCATGATTGAAGCTAAACGATTGCAGCTAAAGTTCTTCAATATAAAGACCGACGATTGAAGCTAAACCTCTTTAATATTAAGACCCACGATTGAAGCTAAAGTTCTTCAATATAAAGACCGACGATTGAAGCTAAACTTCTTCAATATAAAAACTTTCAATTGAAGTCAACTTCTTTAATATAAGGACCCATTATTGAAGCTAAACCTATTACATATAAAGACCCACGATTGAAGCTAAACCCCTTTAATAAAAGGACCTACGATTGAAGCTAAAGTTCTTTAATAAAATAAAATATGAATATAAATTCCCACGATTTAAGCTAAAGCTCTTCATTATAAAGACCATGATTGAAGCTAAACCTCTTTAATATAGAGACCCACGGTTGGAGCTAAATTTCTTTAATAAAAAAGGCCTACAATTGAAGCTAAACTTCTTCAATATAAAGACCCACGATTTTAGCTAAAGTTCTTCATTAAGACCTACAACTGATACTAATATAATGACTTATGATTGAAGCTAAACTTTAACATAAAGACCTAGGATAAAAGCAAATCTTACGATTAAAAATGTTCTAGTGATTGAAAAGGAACTAATTTTTTTAAATTAAATTTTAATTTTAATTTTATTTTAAAAAACACTTCCTGGGTATTACTGGGGTATTTTCCGTTTCCTTACAGATTTTACACGACCACTGTAATTGTGGCATCACCCTGCCAATTTGTATACATCAGGGATTTTGGATTTTATACCAAAACTATATAAATAAAATGTACTTTTTCGAACTCCACGGTACTAATTTTAATATTTATTAAATAGAGGGAGTTTACACGCTGCGACTTTAACCTGCAACTTTTCTCCTGTTACTCAAATTTATAGATAAAATACGTATCTACCCCGACTCTCCACTACGTATTCCATCTACAAATTCGAGTCGCAGGAGAAAAGTTGCAGGTAAAAGTCGCAGCGTGTAAACTTCCTCGTAACAATAAAACGTATACATATAAAAATTTAAAAGTTCCGCTTTTCTTTGAATTTTAGTGTGTATTTGTTTAAATATACCCAGTGGGGACACTCAAGGACACACAACACACAATAAAGTATTGGAATAATAATTCAGAGGCTGACAATGTTCGAAAATTTAACCTGCAACTTCTTGTCGTGATAACCATATTTAATATGTATGTGCATACATATATTAAAATATCATATGGATATCAGTTCCAAAATGTTCATGAAATTTAATAAAATCATATTATCGGCTTGCATTATTGCATAAAAGGCAATTTAAACTGGATTCAACCATTCGTTTTTTTTTCACGAAGATTGACGCCTCTTTTTTTAAGAGATAAAAAATATTCATATGAAAAAAACTTTCTCCGAACAAATATTTTGTTCGGAAGAAATGGGTGAATCCATTTTTAAATTGAATATTTATTTATTTCATCTGGAATGCCAATTTTTTAAGTGGCATAGTTTTAAAATTGTACTATATGACTCTTGGTAGTACAAACGGTAACAACTGAGTCTAAAATGTATCAAAAAAAAAAAGTAGTACAATTGTACCATGTTTGCCAACCCAGGCATACATTACCAAACAATTGAGAGCATACGTGCGAAGAGTAGGCAAGAGAGAGCACCTAATTGAAGAGGCCTTAATGTTCAGGTAGTCACCTAAAATGAAATCAGTTCGTGTTTAACATTCATACGCAGCGCAGTTGAAATAAATAGTAGAGAAAAAGTAGTGAAAATATCTCTAACGAAATCGGTTTGAAATTATATAGAAAAAGTGAAAAAAAAATCCATGGAAATACCAATTAAAGGAAGAAAATTTTCTTTTGCTGTAGAAATAACAAAAAAAATGTAAAGTGAAAAATTTTCCTGGGCCAAAAGAATTGAAATAAAGTTTTTTTTTAAAGTATGCTAAAATATTATTTAGTTTTAAATAATTGCAAAAAAAAAAGAATTAAAGTCTACTTGTAGGCGTTGTTTAGCAAATAGCAAAAAGAAAAAATTATGCATATTCATGATTTTTATACAGAGAAAAAACAAAACGTGTTTTGCTTTAGTACTTTTGCGTTATTCCTGTTATTCCCTTGTTTTCTTAACGGCCGTTGTTATCCTTTGTTATGTTTTACTACTGGCTGCCTGGCTGGCTGTTTAGACAAATTGTAGTGGTCAAGTACAGTGTGGTGTTTTTGTTTTAAGAAATATTTATACATATAAACAATATATTAAAATATGATAAAATGTGTTTGCCTAGTTTTAGGCGCGCAGGACTAAAACCTTAAAATTGTTTAAAATTATTGAAGTTTTTTTAAATATTCTTTCCGGTTTCTTAATTTAAACAAATTTCTTTATGACTTTTTCGAATTTTCTTTTTGTGTTTCTTTAGAGTTTTCTTTTTTAATATTTAGTGTTCTTTTATTTTTGGTTTTGCTCATACATATATGTACATATATTTTCTGGTAGGCGTTAAATTTTTCTTTTTTTTTTGTTAAACAGAGATTTTGTTTTATTTTTGCTCGTCTTTTTAGTTTTTGTTTAAAACTGAAGTCCTCTTAAATCCTTGTTGTTTTTATATGTAGATTTCTGTGATGTAATTTTCATTTTGTGTTATTTTCCTTAGCATAGCTTAAGGCTGCTTTCAACAAAGAAATAAAGAAGTACAAAAAACATGTGCTAAGAACAAATAAAAAAGAGAAACCAGTTCTTTCAAGGAAAATGTAAATTATCTGTTTTTTTGTTTGCCTGGATTTTGCTTTCAAAATGAACTGTATTTTAGCTGTGTGTATGTGTGTTAGCGAAATTAATTTTAAATTACTAATGCTTCGAAATTTCAGCAATGAAAACATTAATGCATGAAATCTCTAAAGTATGCTTTAAAAAAAGGAAAAAGTTAAAGCAGCAATAGTAAATGACATTTCTAGAGATTTTTAAATCTAGGTTTCAGAAGTTTTGATTAGGTCCCCTTAAGTTTATATTATTAAATATTTTAAATATTAAAAGAAAATTTTTTGGGGAACTAGAAAATTTTTTTATATATGTACTGCCAAAGTTTCAAATGTTTGCTACAACAAACTTTAAATTGAGCCTTAATCGAATTTTTAAATAATTCTGGCTTTTGGCCCCCTTTGTTTTTTTTTACAAAATGTTCATCACCTTGAAGACATTCTTTTTTAAACAATTAGCCTCAACTAATTTAGGCATTTACTATGGATATCACATTTTCTTAGGCAAAAAGAATTTGGTTTTAATATTCAAAGTGGTTCAAAGTCCCCCTGTCAAATTTTTAACTTCCAATGGTTCAATTCAATTAAACCAGTTGCAGTTGAATGAGTTTTAAGGAGGTAAATTTTTCAGGTTGATGACCCCATTTGGCTTTTGCCATAATGTTAAAATTTGGTTTAAATATTTAAAGGGTTTGAATTCCCCCTGAAAAATTTTCAACTTTTAATGTTGAATTAAACATGTATGGATTTAAAAGAGTTTTAAGGAAGTTTTTATCTTAAAGAAATCAGAGTTAAATTTCTCAGACTAGTGACCCCGTTTGGCTTTTTGCACAATTTCAAAATTTGTGTTCAATATTCAAAGTCCTTTAAAATCCACCTGAATACTTTTTAAGTTTCAATGCTAATTTAAACAAGTATGGAATTGAAAGAGTTTTTGCCTTTCTCTATAATTTTAAAATTTGGGTTCTATATTTAAAGTGGTTTGAAGTCCCCCCGAATAATTTTTACCTGTCATTGTAAATTAAACAAGTATGGTATAGAAAGAGTTTTAAGGGTGCGGCTACGTTTCAAATGGTTCATATGCTGGCAGCAATTTTGGCATACTCTCTCCAACATATTAGTTTCCAGTGCATTAACCGTTATAGGCTTGTCCCTATAAATATGAGCCTTAAAGAAGCCCAAAAAAAAAATAGTCTCAAGGCGTTAAATCGCACCATTTAGGGGGTCAATTGACCGGGCCCCAAACGTGAAATAAACTGTTGACCGAACTCGACCCTCAATTGGGCCAGTTTCGCGTGCTGTGTGGCATGTGATACTGTCTTTCTGAAACCACAGGTCAGCCAAGTCCAGCTCTTACGATTTGGAGAAAAAATAATTGTAATTATCCCATGGTAGCGTTCGCCATTCACAGTAACGTTCCTGCCTTCGTCGTTGTCTTTGTAAAAGTACGATCAAATGATGTCACCGGCCCATAATCCACACCAAAAATTGTTTTTTCGAAATGCATTGGCAGTTCTGGTTGTGGTAGGTTTTGTGGCTTCAAGTATTGCACCAGCTGTATTTTAAAAGATTTTACACTTAAATCTTTCGCAAAATTTTCCACGTTGTGGAGTTACAGATCGGCTCAGCTAATGCGAACGGCAACGCATTAATAATTCACGGTCATCAACAACACTGTGTGTTGGTGTCCAATAATGTAAATTTGGTGCAAAATTTAATCACAAGATTCCATTTAGCCGCTTAAGATAATCGCCCAAACTGACCATAACATAGAATAAATGTTTGATGAATTTACTTAATAAAATTCAATAATCTGCAAGCGTTGTTCGTTTTTAAAGGTACGGTCACATGTGACAAATATTTGCCGAAAAAGACGTAACCACTAAATGACATATATATGAACTCGTTTTTTTATTTTAAAAAAACTTTTCTTGCTAAAAAAATCACCTTTTATTGAAAATATAATCCCAATTTTCTTACTTCTTCTTAGAGTACAACTTTGCCCTAAATTCCCCCCGTTTTTATACACTTACCGCTACTTAATATGAAAACCCTACCTTTAGACATATGTACATACATACATATGTACTTATGTTGGGTTTTGATACGCATTTTTAATCTTGTTGCTCTGTAATTAATGTTTTGTGTTTTGCTTTTATAAATACAACAACTTTTATGTAAATATACAAATAGTAATAATTTTTATTTTCCTTATAACGGGCCGATGCCGCCGCCTTCGTCGTCGATTCTTGCGTGGAAATTGTTTTTAACTTAAAATCTAATTTTAACAAATATTTGATTAATTAATGTTTGCTAATGTGTCTGTTTTTATTAATGAATCTTTTAAAAAGGATTATTTTTAGCTTTTATTTATTAAAATTTGTGAACAGAAATTTTAGTTCTTTTTGTTTACAACAAACACTCTTGAAAAACGGTGCAATACAGTCTATGGACTGTTCAGCAATGCTGAGTAATTTTTGTAGTAGTAGTTGTTGTGTGTGTTTTTTTTTCACATACAAAAAGTAATGTATACAAGAACAAGCAGAACAAAGAGTTCAACCAGTGTGACCAGATCTCATTAAGCTAAGCGGCTAAATCAGTTTAAAAATAAGCTAAAATATGCTAAAGTTTGTTTTAAAATGCCAAAAAAAAAATGTGCTAATTTTTTAATATACTTTCTTGAAATAATTTTTTACAATCTGAGAACAAACATGTTTAAAAATAAACTTTTTATATACATAAATAATAAAACTTTGAACTCGAGAACAAAACTAATTAAGGTTCTCTTCATGAGTCTAACCTTAAAGATAACTCAGTTGTTAAATTTTTATGAGTAATTTTAATACAAATTTTTATAATTTTTTTTACTGTATTAGGCTTTAATTAAGTTTTCTGTAATTTGAAACATTTAATTATTCTTTTGAATCCACATCTAATATAAAGGATATAGTTCATGGTATTTAAAATCATTACGTTTTTTATTTATTTTATTATAGTATACCAATCGACTCGGAATCACTTTCTGATTCGACTTAACGGCTGTCCACGCAAAGTACAGCTCGCAGTTTTCAAGATATTTCGATTGTTGAAATTGGTCCATTATTTCACTTAGTCGCCATACAAATGTCCTATAGGAATAGGGCTTTATCCATCATAAATGTGTGATTAATAAACGTATACAAATAAATTTTGCCATAAATAAGTTATAGATGAAACCTAATCACACCTACAAATTTTGTGCAGATCGGTCAATAATTAATCAATGCTTCCATATAAAGCTCAATTCCGAAACTCACTTCAACGACCATAAATCTCCTAAGAATGTGGAATTAGAAAATATGGCACCAAATTTTATAACGATTGATCGATAATTAGTCATGCTCTTATGTATATAAAAAACACTTCTGAAAATCACTTCAACATGCTTTATAATCGGGATTGACTGACTATAGATTCTAACTTGGTTTTTATAGAATTGATTTTACTAAATATACGTTTAGCTTCTGAATTACTAAATGGCAAAACTAAAATCTTCACAACAAAAAATGAACGGGAGTTTTCATAAAAAGTTTTCTTGTATTCACAAACTTACTTCAAAAATTCTACGGTTGAGTTTTGATTTTACCACTCATATGAAGTTAATTTTTGCAATTTTAGTTCAAGAGCTGTAATTTCATTTGATAATATATTTGTCATTTAAGCTTTAAAATGTTCATATAATTTTCCTTTTTTTTATTTTCAAGCTAATTTTAACAGAAAATAAATTAGTATTCTTAAAGTTTAAAATGCTAAAAAATGCTAAACATACTATTAAGAAATGCTAAATAAAATGCCAAATGCTAAATGTAAAATTTTGCAGCTAAATCAAAATAAAATAAACTAAATTTAGTCGCAAAAATGCTAAAATGGTCACACTGAGTACAACACATATTTTTGAGAGTACAATTTAGAGTCTTTCACATGTATTGTTGTTTTTGTTTTGTTTAATTTACGGTCAAACAGTGATGCCAGCTGGTAAAGAATACAGCAGGGAAGTAGCTGTTGTAGTGTTTAAAGTAGACAAAAGGCAGTTGGAAAAATGATTATAACTTTTTAATTACTTATCAAATCTGAACAAAATTTGGCATATCATTAAATAAGGAATTAAAATTTCTAAATATGAATGATAATGACAGTCAAAGTTTTTTTTTAACTTTTTCCTCTAAAGCTACCTCAGTACTTGCACAGTACTTGGGCAAATCTCAGCTTCTCGGGCTATTAGAGTGAGCAGCACTCAAAAAAAAAAAAAAAAAAAAACACAAACAAACAAAAAACAATGTGATATTAAATTTACCTCCGAACAAATTTATAAGCATTAATAACAACAACAACGTAAAACAAAAATTAACAAAAAAAAAGTATTCATAAAATAAACACAATTTTAAAAGAAAAAAAAAAACAACACAACCAAGATATATGTAAATCAGTGATGGCAAACATGGTACAATTGTACTTTTTTGATACATTTTAAACACAGTTGGTATCGTGGTACTACCACGAGTCATATGGTACAATTTTAAAATAGTACTGTTGCACCAAAATTTGGTATTTAAGATGAAACAGATAAATATCAGCCATGTCACAGAATTTAATTCCGTTCGGAAGTGGAATTATTTCCGTATTTTGCTTCTAAAGAAAAAGTAAAACGAACAATTGTTTTCATTCCATCAATTGGAATATCCAATTCTTTTAAATTTCTTGAAAATAATTTAAAAAAATATATAAAGTACTTTTTGTGTAAAGTACTTTTTAAGAAATTTTATATTTTTGCATATTTTTTTAAGGTTATATTGTTTTCTAATAAATTTATGGGAAACATAAAAGAATATCAGAAAAAGCACTTTTCACAAAAAGTACCCAAAAAGTACTTTTAAAAAACTTTATAATATTGCATATTTTTTCATTCTAAACTATTGTTAAAAACATTTACTCAAAATATTTAAGAAAACTATAAAAAGTACTTTTTGCAAATAGTACCTAAAACTATTTTTTTTTGGAAATGTTATTATTTTAAGTATTTTTCAAGTTAATATTGTTTTCTAGTAAATTTAGGGAAAATTCAAAAGAAAACCATTAAAAGTATTTTTTGCAAAAAGTTCCTAGAAAGTACTTTTCAGGAAATTTAATATGTTTACAGATTTGCTTAGGTTAATATTGTTTTCTAATGAATTTACGGAAAATATAAAAGAAAACCATAAAAGTACTTTCTGCAAAAAGTACCCAAAAAAATGCTCTTGGAAATTTAAACAAATTTTATATTGCTTTATATTTTTTGGTATCGGTTAGTATTATTTTTAACAAAAATTACTTATTGCAAAAGTTACCAAAAATGTATTTTTTAAGCATATTTTGACTTTTAAGTTTTTTTCCTATTTTTATATAAAATTTTTTATTAAATAAATTGGAAATATGCAAAAAATGGTGCCAAAAAAGTACTTTTTAAGAAATTTTATATTTTGAGAATTTTTCTATTTTAATGTAAGTTATTATCGAATAAATTGAAAATATACTAAAAAATTTAAAAAGTGCTTTTTTCAAAAGTTTCCCAAAAAATAATTTTTCAATTTTGTTGTTTTTCTTTAATAAAATTTTTGCTAAAAACAAATTGTGCTTCAAATTTTCAAAAATTTATATGAGAGTAATTTTAGTACTCTCATCTCTAATGTTTTTTTTTTCATTTATTAAAAACCAATTGTGCTCTTGTTTAATACATTATTTATTTATTTCTCCTTCTTTTTTCTTTGCTTTCAGTAATCAACTACTCAATGTTAAACTTATTTTAACATCATAAATTAAATAGAAGAAAAAACAACAACAAGAAAACCAAATATACAAAAAAATTTTCATTAAAAGAAATTTTGTGAGAAAAAAAGTGAATTGATAAAAAAACTGCTTAATTATTTTATGGAAAAGTAATAGAAAAAATAGATGAAAGAAATATTTATTTAACAAAAAAATCTTGTGTTTAATTTAATTTTAAAGTGTTTTCTTTAGTTTGTTACCTGCTTAATATTCTGAAATTGTAATTAAGCTTTAAATATTTCTAAGCAAAAAAAATTAAAAAAAAAAAAAAAATTATTTTTATCAATATATAAATGTTTACAAATAATTTCTTGCCCCAAGAAATTTCATTTCCAAAGCAGAAATAAAACTATAGTTTATTTTTGTTTGTAAAGAAGCAGCAAAAAAGTTCTGTGCTTAACAGTGTGTTTGTGAATTATTGTGCAATTTTTCGGTTAATTAAGGAATTACACAGCAAGAGAAGAGAAGAAACACTTAGAAAAATCTTTATCAGCCCAAATATGCTAAACAATTTAGCGTATTAATATTAATACAGGTAAGTTTATATTAAAAGTATTTAGAGGAAATATTAATAATAATATTAAAACTAAATGATAAACAAACAAACTAGTAATTAAAGCAACAAGGGGGAAATTAAAAAAAAACAAGTAAGAGTGCTATATTCGGCTATGCCGAATCTTATATACCCTTCACCTTTGTTGTGGATTCATAATTATATTATATTATATTGTTACGCTTTGTTTGATAGTTTTTTTTTGATGAAATTTTCAGAGGTTGTCTCGGATTTTTGCCCATACCTCCGTTATTTATGGACGGATTTTGCTGATTTTAAATAGCAAACTTCTCGAAAGCATGTCTGACAGAATTATTGAATATTTGGATCCCGAAGATATCTGGGGACTTCAGAAAATTTATTTCAACAGACAGACGGACATGGATTAATAGATTCCGCTATCTATAAGGATCCAGAATATATATACTTTATAGGGTCGAAAATTATATTGTGGAAATTACAAACGGATGATAAACTTATATATACCCTTCTCATGAAGGTGAAGGGTATAATTAAGGAAAGTAAATAAATGGATTTTGAAGATGAAATCACAATATATATAGTGTTTTTATACCCTACACCACCATAGTGGAGAGGGTATATTAGATTTGTGCTGATGTTTATAACGCCCAGAAATATTGGTCCAACACCCACCTTAAAGTATACCGATTGGCTCAGAATCACTTTCTGTGTCGATTTAACGATGTCCGTCCGTCCGTCCGTCTGGCTGGCTGTCCATGTAAAGCTTGTGCGCAGAGTACAGGTCGCAATTTTGAAGATATTTCGATAAAATTTGGTACGTGTTAATTCTTCGGCCCAAGGATGGATGTGATTGAAACTGGCGGAAATCGGTTCATTATTTCACCTGGCCCCCATACAAATGTCCTCCCAAAATTGGGGTTTACCGATTATAAATGTTTGAATTATGCAAGTATCCAAACAAATTTCACCACACATGAGTAGTAAATGGAGCTAAATCACATCTAAAAATTTTGTGAAGATCGGTTTATAATTAGTCGTAGCCCACTTACGAAAATCTTTTTAATGGTCATAAATTTCTTAAAAATGTTGGTAATCAAATAAAATTCGTCACAAATAAGTTTCTTATATACAGAAATAATGACACCATCATCGGTCCATAATTAGTCGAAACTCCCATATAAGACCATATAAGTATTTTCACAGAAATCATGATACTAAATTTTGGTCCAAAATAGGTGATATCTCCCATATAACGCCTATTTCTGAAACACTGTTTTACACATATACTAGGTGTAGGGTATTATATGGTCGGGCTTGACCGACTATACCTTTTTACTTGTTTTAATTACCAACAATTTTTAGCAAATTTAAGAAACATATAAAAAGCACTTAAAAAAAATTCTATGTATATATTTATGCTTAAAATTCAATGTTAATTTAATTTTCTTACAATTTAATTGAAAATAAGCTTAAAAAAACTTAATAAGTACCTTATGCAAAAAGTACCAAAAAAGTACTTTTTAAGAAATTTTAATTTTTTGCTTATTTGTAAATTAAAATATTAGCTTTTTGTAAATACACTGAAAATATGCAAAAAAAAAATAGTAAAAAGTACTTTTTGCAAAGAGTCCACAAAAATTGCTTTTCGAATATAATAATTAATATAATTTTATTGATTAATATTTTGTATTGCTGGATCAAATTATATTATTAAGCTTTTATTTTGTGTTGCCTCTTTAAATCCATTTTGGATATAATTTTCTTACAATTATAATGAAAATTCATACATATGTAAGGCAAACACAAAAAGAACTCTGCAAATAGTATCTACAAAAAATGTACTTATTTGAAAACTTTAAATTTTTACTTAGTTGTTTGCGTATAAAAATATAAGTTCTGGCGAATAAACTGAAATTATGCGAGAAAATAGTAAAGAGTACTTTTTTAAAAATTTTAAATTTTTGCTTCTTTGTGAATAAAAATACATGCATCCCTCGATTTACGCGGTTTATTATATTTCTGGTCCCAAAACAGAATTTTGTATTGATAACTAATCTTTATTTACGCGGTTTTTATTCGGTCCCAACGTACCGCGTAAATCGAGGCAGGTAAGAAAAACATAAAAAATAGTTTTTGCAAAAAAGTAATTTTTAGGACATTTTATATTTATTCCTAAATTTCAATGTTAATATAATTTTCTTATAATTTAAATGAAAATAAGCAAGAAAACCTTAAAAAGTACTTTTTGCAAATAGTACCCAAAAAGTACTTTTTTAAATTTGAAATTTTTGCTTATTTGTGAATAAAAAATATTAAATTAGGAAATAAAATTAAAATATGTAAGTAAAACATAAAAAGTACTTTTAGCAAATAAAATTTTAAAAATTTAATAATTTTGTCTATTTTTCAATATTAATATTAATTTTCTTCAAATTTATTGGAAATGTATGTATATATAAGAAAAAAGGTATTTTTTACAAGAATAAACCAAAAAGTTATTTTTAAATATTAATATTCGATGTTATCAAAATAAATATAAAAGAAGTATAAAAGAAAGCTTTAGAAAGTACTTTTTGCAAAAAGTACCATTTTGGTTACTTTTTTAAAAATTTTATTATCTTGCTTTGGCCTCATAGCTTAGGGTTTAAGTTTACTTTAATTTTCGTTAGTTCTCACCTTTAATAGTTAAGGTCATGTAAGAAATCTAGACAGATTTGTAGAATAACCCTCAAAACTACATAATTTTTCAATAATTAATAAAAATTCTCATTAATAAATCTTCTTATTATTCCCTTTCTTTTGTTTATAGTTTGCTTAGTAAGTTTTCTTAGCATTTCCTTTGGATTTTTTTCTGTCCACTAACTGTCATATACTACTGTGTTACATGATCCGTTACATTTACAAGTAGTCGGAGTCAAAGAGCACCAGAGGGCTACCGGAAATAACGTATTATTATGTTGTCATATTTTGTTTCCTTTTTGTTTTCCACACAGAAAACTTTCCATGATAATTTGTTTTATATATGTAAATACAAAAAAAGTTATATTGAATCAAATAATTTGTATAGCCAATAAAATATTAGAAAATATTATTGAAAAGGAAATGTTCTATTATGACTTCGTTAACAATACGTTACGGCATGGTTAGTCAGATAGACAATTTATTGTTAATGCAAAATTAAATAAGACTATTATAATATCTATTATTATTTATTTATATTAATAAAAAAAAAGTAATAATTGTTAAATTTTAGTTTCAATAGAAAATTTCTATTAAAGGTGGGCAAATATATAACAAACATTGTATAAAGGAATTTAAACTTTAAAGAAAAATAAATAAAAATCTTCAGAATTGTTTAACAATGATTAGACATTGTGTGTTTGTTGGTGGTTTTTCAGATTTATCATAGAATTTATTATTAAATAATTTGTAAGCTTGAGGTCACGTTTTGTTTTTTATAAAAGATTTTTTTATTTTTATTTATAATTAACTCGATATTTGGAAATCTTCGTCAGGAGATAGTTTATTTTAATATTTAAAAAATAACAAATTTTCTGTATTATTAGGTTTCTTCGTTGTGGTCTGGAGTAGTGTCTTGTCTATAGTCTAAAATATAGTGTCGTTTAGAATCTGGACTAGAGTCTTACATATAGTCTCGTCTATAGACCCGTCTATAGTATCGTCTGTAATCTCGTCTATAGTCTTGTTTTTAGTCTGGTCTATGGTTTGGTCTATAGTTTGTTTTTAGTCTCGTCTTGTATAGACTGTCTATAGTCTCGTCTATAGTTTGGTCTATAGTTTGGTATATATGTAGTCTTAATTCTCGTCTCGTATAATCTTGTATAGTCTACAGCGACATGCTCTGATCAAATTTGACGGCGGCAAGGGCTGACTCTGAAGATTGTCGGCGGAGGCTCAAAATCGACTGTCAATCGGCTAAATCTGAAAGTTCGATAATTTATTGAAATTACTAGAAACTTATATCAAAATTGGCGGCTATTTTCAAGCTGATTTATGCCGAACAAATTTTTGGCGGCGGCGGCTTTTTAAATTTATCGGTGGCTTGGGTGAGCCGGCTTACAGCCTCTGATAGTCTCGCCTATAATTTCGTCTATCGTATCGTCTTTAGTCTCGTCTGTGCGGTCTAGTCTCATTTAGAGTCTCGTCTAAACTTAAAATTCCATTCAAAAAATTACTCATTTACATTTTACAATTGTTTGTACCTATTCAAAAATAAATTCTTTAACTGATCTGCTTTTTGTCACACCAAAAGCATACATATGTACATACATACTCGTATGTATTTCGCCCAACAATACTCTTAATAACAGTAACATTAGCAACTACAACAACTGAACTAATAATATTACAATAATAATAATAATAGTAATAAACAGCAGCAACAACACAAAAACTTACCAAGCAACTGAACCTATTAATTAACACACCATAACCTAAACGGCAACGTCCAACAACAACAACAACAAAAACAAGTAATTTGATATGCTCTTTATATAGAAAATAAACTCCCCGTACCCAACCACCCAAATTATCTTCTCTTCTCACTGCCCCCCTTCCAAAAAAAATAAAACACTCATTTTACAACAAGAGCAGGGAATGTATGAGCATTTTTATAGAAATTATATATTCTATTTTCTTGCTTAATTGTTGTTGTTTTCTAATTTTTGTTGTTGTTTAAACCGAAACATTATTGCTGATTTTTAGTCTACTTATTTTACATATGTACATACATACATACATATGTATGTACTTATTAATAAAACTTGTTGTTAAAGGTAACAAAAGTTAATGTCATTAGATAATTAAGAGAATGAGATAGAAAAGAAACAGCAATTAAATTGTGACTGAAATTATGACGGCTGATTAGTTCAAGCATAGTTGCCAGATAAATAATATAATATTAAAATAACTCCTGAAGAAGATTTCCAAAGAAAATCGAAATATCGAGTTAATTTTATATAAAAATAAAAAAATCTAGAGAATAATTATTATTTCATTTCTCGAAACATTTGTAAATTCAACAACCCAGGTTCGAATCCCAGTCAAGAAAAATTATCAAAATTTTTAATAATAAAATTTTTCAAGTAAAAATAATTTAATGAAAATTAATTATCAAGAAATAAAAAAATCTTTTATAAAAAAACAAAAAAGTGACCTCAAGCTTACAAATTATTTAATAAAAATCATAAAAAAGGTCGAAGAATAAAATTATTTCAATATTTTATTTATTTTTTTCAAATTAATTTTTTTACTACATAGACAAAAAGTAGAAAAACAAAACAAAAAAAGTTAAATATGTTTAAGAGATCGATATAAGTTTAAAAAATAGTTATAAATATCAATATTAAAATAAAAAAAGAGTAACAAATAACAAAACAAAACACAAAAATTTATGTAAAAAGAACACAAAAATAAGTAATAAATTACTTTTCAAAATATAGTTTTTAAAATCAATTTATTAGGAAATTTTTATCAATGTTTCTTAAAAAATTTATATAATTTTTAATATAAAATAAACACAACAATTTCTTCAAAGTAACAACATAAAACATAAAAAATTCTATTTCTAAATACAACACAACACTATGCGTTTTAGAATTTTTCAATTATATTTCAGAATTTTCTATTCAATTTTATATATAAAAAAAATTTCAATTGCATTTCTGTAGTTTCTAGTTGTATTTCAGAATATTCTTATCGTATCGTTGAGTTAAAAATATGTTTGGATTCTGAAATACAATTAAAAATTTCGCAAACGCATTTGAAAATTTCTGAAATACAATTTGAAAATTCTATAATATTATTAGAAATTTCTAAAATATAATTGAAATTTTTTAAAATATAATTGGAAATTGTAAAGTTTAGTATATTTAATGTTTTAAGTACATTTCCCTATTAAACTTTTTAATAAGCTCAGGTACAACATTCATATTAAAACAACAACATTCAGGGGTGTCATAGAAACCAATATTGTCAGAATTGGTTTTAAAACCGACAAGAAAAAATGCTTTGGTGTCATAGAAACCAATATTATTGGTTTTATGTTCGAACTGGAATTAGTGTCGGTTTTAGGTGTCAACGAAACCAATGTTAACGGTTTTTATTGGAAATAAACCAAGCAGCTAGCAGCTGTCAGTTTTGATTTTTGCGCGCTTTTTTTATTTTTTTGTAGCGGGATATTTTTTTAGAAATGTAAGTAAATTAATTTAATTTAATATTTGCTTTATAAAAAGAAAAATGTTTGCATTGACCTTTTTATTTTCTATGGGAAAACATAAAAACAATACACAAAATAAAATAATCATGGAATTCATGGAAAAATATCCTGATTTAGCTAAAGGCTACATGAAGCGCGACAAACCAACAGTGAATGCCCTGTGGGAAGAACTGGCTGAAAAAAGGTAAACAACATTTTTTTCACAGAACAAATTGTATTGTTATATGAAATGTCTATTTATTCGTACAGAAATGTACTGGGTGGAAGAGCGAGATAAAAAAAACTAGCTCAAAAGAAGACAGAGTCTAGGGCAACTGGCGGTGGACCGTTGGAAAAACATCACCTGACAACAACAGAAGAGGCCATAGTAAGGCTATGTGGCATTTCGCAGTTGATGGAAGGTGTTTGCGGCATAGCAGTTGGTCTCAACGAAGATGTAGATGCTGCATGTGAGAAAGAAGTGTCCTCTACATCTTCAAAACGGCCATTGTCTCCTACAACTGCTACAACTGCTGATGTCATTTTATTTATAAGCACTTATCATCTTTTAATTATTTGATATCAATTATTTTCACAAAAAACACTTTACTGATATTTTAATGAAAAAATATAATATTTTGTCAATTTTCTGCAAAAAAGTAAAATAAAAAATAATAAAAATGTAAACAACTGCTGTTTTTCGATATTGGTTTTATTTATATTCGAAATTAATAAAACCAACTTGGTTTCGTGACACCAAATGAAAGCAATATTGGTTTTAAAACAGACAATTAGCAAAACCAATATTGGTTTCTATGACACCCCTGATAGATTTAGTTTTAAAAAAAATCTTTAGTGAAGAAAATCCCTTCCAAAGAAGGCGTTCCTAACCTATTCCTAATTTTTGTTTTGTTTAAATTTACCTGACTAAATACTCGTTCCACATTTGCCGAAGAATGAGGTAAAACTAAAATTTTTGTATAAATTTGGTTAGGATGGGAAACAAGAGATTTGAATCTTTGCTTTGAATTTCCGAAATGTGTTTCCAAAATTCCAATTCTTTTTCCGAAACCAAATTATTTAAATCCATTAGTCTTAACTGTCGTAATTCAGATTCTAATTCCTGTTTTTCATTTTCTTCCACGAAATGAGAAAATGAACAATTATTATTATTTATTATATTATAAGGGTTAATTATTACTGAGGATTTAAATGTGTTTCCAAAGTCGAACCTGACCAATATTTGGTCGCACAATTCGATATAGAAATTGGTGCAATTGGCAAAATTACTCATAACCGTTTTTAAATGTTTTTCCATTTGGGCATATAAATTATGCATTTCTGTTGTTTCGCTTTGAAACATTTTATTTATATTATTAATAACGGCCAAAATTTATTTAAAAAAATATAAATAAACTCTATGAACATCGTTTGAAGTTTCTAAAATAATTTTTGTGGTATCTATATGATTAACATTGACTGCAAAAGAAAAATATATTTTCAATGGTTCGAATAAATCAAGCAACCTTACGACAACAGCCTCAAGAGACAACCAACGTGTTTGGCATGGATGCAAAATTTTTTTTGATTTCATTTCGAGTAGGCTTAAAATTTGTTGAAACTGTTTTGATATTTTTGGGCTTTTTTAAATATAGGGTTTCTACAGAAGATGGCAATTTAAGGTATGCATAAGATGAACATAATGCCAAGGAATGGCAAACACATTTTAATATAAATAAATTTTGATTGTTGGCTTTAAAAAGCTGCGCCACAGATTTGTTTCTGCCAGTCATTACTGCCGCTCCATCTGCAGCAGAGCCAATCATATTTCTTTTATAATCAATATTATTTTTTCTTTTAAATTGTTTACGATTACGTCATACAAGCTATTAGCGTCGACTTGTTCAACAGTCAGTAAGCCATAAAATAAGTCTTTTATTTCAAAGTCTATGCAAATTCTTACTACTAAACATAATGACTTTGTATTTGATAAGTCAGTGCACTCGTCAACACATAATGAAAATGAATTTGTTCGTTTAAACACAGTGGCACATATACAGAAATCGTAACTAAAGTCGAAACTTATTAAACAGAAACTAAAAAATAGTTCATAAATAGTTAAAGATCTTATTCACAAATCATAACTAACTTAGCAAATGCTTTCAGCTGTTAAAAGAAATGCAACACTGCATTTAGTAGATTTTTGTTGACGAAAAACACATCTCTAGTTTGTTTTCTTTTTTTTTTGTGATTTTTTTGGTCAAAATGGACACAATTAAAAAAGAAAATAATATAAGTTTATTATTATTGTTAGAAAAAAATATGTATTTATTGCTTTGTGTATTTTAGAGATACTTAAATTGGTCGCCAGATGAAAAAACTACATTTAAAAAATTGGTGGCCAAATATGTTAACATTATTGACAACAAGAAATAAAATCAATCAGCTGTTCTTTAAATGTATTTGGTAGTTGATATTTAGTTACAGCTTTACCCATAATTAAGTTGTAACTTTTCGTGCTGGACGTAATAAACTAAGAATAACTTAAGTTGGTACTTAAAAAAGTTTAAACTTAGATATCATTTCTGAATATGCGCCAGTAAGTCCGCTTTTACAATGAAGAAATTGAAAGTCAGACAGATGAATGGAATAATAGACTTATATACACTTAACGCATAAAGGTAATTTTTATGCGGATTTGAAGTTATGCGGTTTTAAAATCGACTTTTTTTTGTATGTATTATTGTTTTCATTGAGTTTTCATAATTATCTTGTCGTTTTAAACGTTTTCAACGTTGGCATTACTACTGCATAGTAATTTTCAAAATTTGAAAGAAAATGATGAAAATCCAGAAAGTGATTGTGACGAAGACAATGTTCAAACGGTTGCAAAAATTCTTCAGACAGCTAATGAGTTACAAAATCAAATCCTTCTGAGCGAACCAGAAACTGAAAAAGCCTTAAAACTCAATAGAGAAATTTGTAACCTTATGTCAGGATATCGCGAACAACACAATCAGTTAAAAAAAATACAACTCAAAAATTAATGACAAATTTTTTTTAAAAAACAGATCAGAATATTTTAAATAAAGATTGTTTGCATTATCAAATAGTGATTCCGATAATATGTAATGTCTTGCTTTTAAGTATGAAATTTTAAATTCTATAGGTAAATGATTTTTTTTTTTTTTTTTTGGTTTTTAGTTAGTACTTATTTATTTTTTAACTTTTATTAACCGGTTTAACCTGATAAATGAAATAAAATTGACTGTTTTCCCCCTTTTTTATGTGATTTTTATTATAAATAAATGAATTGTTTTTGTTATTTTTTTTATCATGTGACTTTTTATGCGATTTTGGTCTAATTTTTACACCTAAATTTGAAGTTATGCTGTTTTTTAACTTTTCGGAACGAATCATCTATTTTGTCTGAAAATCAATCTTTTTTATGCGGATTTTCTTTATGCGATTTTCTCTACCGCATAAAAAAAGACCTAAGTGTAGTAGTTTTCTCTGTTACGCTTTATGAGAAGTAAAGACGTTGTGTTTGAAATACACAATGTTGGATAAAATGGTATTTATATGTATGTGAAAAAAAGTGTTGCAAATCATTTATACTGAAAAATCGTCAAAATAGGGGCAAAAATCGTCAAATCGTCAAATATGGCAACAGTGGGTTCAAGTGATGATTGTTGTTGTTTGTACATACATAATCGTACATAAGTACTTGTGTATGTAGCTGTAACTGAAAACAAATGACAAAATAAATAAATGAATGAATGCATGAAATGAAATGAATGAGTGACTAAATGCCAGTAAAGTATTTTAATAATATATGTAGGTGCGTGTGTAGGCTGGAGATAAAAGGGAATTTGTTTAAACAGCTAGTGACAAGGAAAAGTTTAGTGTTTCTACAAGGCGAGTAGAAATGCTTAAGAAATTTAAAAATGTTAAAGAAATTCTTTAAAATTATTTATTTTATTTGAAAAAAATAATAAGAAAATTTATATTTTCTTAAAAATTTCTTAAGGTCTTATTTAAAGAAATGTTTTAATTTCAATGAGAAAAATTTGATTTATAACAAATTATGTCTCAATATTTTTGCCTTAAAAAAACTTTTTTTAAATTTGTTTATATTTTACTGTTGTTTTTATTTGTATTGTTTATTTTGTTAATTTTATTATTGTTTTTTTTTTTCTTTTAACTGGCTGCTGCCCTTTTCTCGCCTTTTGTTGTATATATTTTGTATATTATATACAAATTATATTAATGTTAGAATTGTTTTTGCTTTTGCTCCATAAAAATTGAGTTTAACATTATTTTCTCATGTGTTTTTTTTTGCAGCTAATTTTTGTTAAGTAACGAAAAGTTAATTATTTTTATTAGAAAAAATGTGTCTGATGATAGATTGTAGTGGAAAAATACGCATTTAACAAAATTCATGAATCGATTGTGCAATATAGCAAACGGAACAGTTGGGATGAGGAAAAGAGCATCAAAGTGAACAAATTTTTGGGATTATAGGCTTCTCTGTAGTCTAGACTACAAAGTCTAGTCTCTTTCAAAGTCTGGAATATAGTCTCTTTCAATATCTGGACTATAGTCTCTTTCAAAGTCTGGACTATATTATTTTTCATAGTCTGAAGTGTAGTCTCTTTCAAAGTCTGGACTATAGTCTCTTTAAGGTCTGGAATATAGTCTCTTTCAAGGTCTGGACTATAGTCTCTTCCAAAGCCTGGACTATAGTCTCTTCGAAAATTTTGACTAAAGTCTCTTTTACAGTCTGGACTATAGTCTCTTTCAAAGTCTGGACTATAATCTCTTCCAAAGTTTGGACTATAAACTCTTCCAAAGTATAGACTACAGTATCTACTATAGTCTGGCCTAAAGTCACGTCTATAGTCTGGACTACAGTTTTGTCATAGTCCATACCTTAGTATGGACAGTATCTATAGTTTATTGTTTCGTTTTTCGTTTCGCTGCCCTTGTTTTGCTCTTCACTGTTTCCCTTTTTCAATTTATGTTTTAATGAAATAAAATACAAATAAATGTTTATTAATCTTTAATGAACCTGAAAGATGAGAAATTTTATTACAGTTTTTTTCTTCTCTTTCTTTTGAATATAATTGGTGCGTTAACAAGGTAAATAAAGCACTAGAATTTGAAAAGCAAAAAAAAAAAAAGAAACATCGTTAATACATTTAAATTACTTTTATAAAGCTATACACGCTTTAGAAACGATTATAAATTAGTGGATGCTGAGGGAGGGAATTAAAATATTTCAGATGATTATAGTGGCTTTTGTGTAAGTGAAAATTAAAGAACTTTTTTAAATTTTTTAAATTCTATTCCAATTAAGTTATTTTGTGAAACGAAAAACATATTTATTAATTTTCAAGCCAAATTTTGCTTTTACATTGTTACGCTTTCTCTATCTGGGAACTTTTAGTAAGCGTCATTAAACATTTCTTATATTTTTACAGTTTTTCTACAAATTCAAGTCTTGTTTTTTTTACATAAATTCAAAGTTTACATAATTTTTCTTCAGTCTTAAACTAAATATAAACTTGTGATGGTTTACTGTGTAAAATAAAAGCTTTAAAGCTGCCCTTAAACACTTTTATTTATTGTCCAAGTAAATTCCTTGTTATCTCTTAAGTAAATTAGATTAGAGGAAGTCTGCATTTTCCTTTTACTTGAGCATTTAGGTTTTAAAATTTATGTTTATTTAACTGTCTTTTTTGAAACCATATGTTAACTGTTGGTAAATACAACGATTTTTGTCTGTTTTCAACTAAAAAAAAACAAACGAAAAGATGAAAAACATAAATTTTTCATTTTCTATTTAAATTTACGCCCTTTCAATGTTCGTTCGGAATAGAACCAGCTCATTTAAATTCACACATAAAGTTGACATACATGGCTAGTGTGTGCACGGGGAGTTTGAGTTTTATAAGCAATTTTAACCGAAAATATTAGAAAGTGAAGATTGTCTTTTAGTTTAGAAAACTTTAAGTACTTTTAAGCGAAAAATATAATACTTTTGGGTAAGAAAACGGATATTTGTAAAAAAGGTACACAAATTTAATTTTGCAGCTGTAAAGTTATTCTAGGTTTTGCCTTACTAGTACTTTTTTAAATAAAACTTTAAACTAATGGAAGCTAAAAATTTTGTAAAAATCCAAAAAATTACTTTTTGTAAAAAGTACCTTTCTACTACTTTATCAAAAATTTTAGAAAATTATTATATCACAAACTTCTAACAACTTTTTTTTTCAAAAATAGCAGTTAAAAAAGTGTTAAAATACATAAAAGTACTTTCTTCAAAAAAGTACCATTTCTGGTACTTTTTCACAAATTCTTAAAATAGTACAAATTTACAATTTTAATAACTAGCTTTTCAGTATTAGCAGCTGAAAATGTCTTAAAATATATATAAGTACTTTTTTTTTGAAACAAGTACTTTTTCTACTACTTTTTAAAAACTTGTAATAAATTGTATAAATTGTAACTAGATTTTCTGTAATATCAACTGAAAATGTGTTCAAATACATAAAACTACTTTTTTAAAAAAAGTACCTTTTCTACTACTTTTTGAAAAATGTTCACAAAATTACACAATTTCCAGCCTATAACTAGTTTTTCAGTAATAGCAACTGATAATATGTTTATATACATAAAAGTACTTTTTTCATAAAAGTAGCTTTTCTACTATGTACTTTTTAAAAAACTTTAAAAAAAATCTATATTTCAAACTTTTAATAAGTCTATCGGTATTAGTAGCTGAAAATGTGTTTAAATACATAAAAGTAATTTTTTAGAAAAAGTACCTACCATTTTTACTACTTTTTTAGTATTAGTAGTTAAAATACCATTTCTACTACTTTTTAAAATATGCAATTTCCCACTTTGAATAAGTCTTTCAGTATAATTTTTAAAACATTTTTTTCAATATTTCATAAAAAAAATTAATTTGTAGGGTAAACTTTAATATTTATGTGTGTTTAATTTAGAAATTAGAGTTCCTGTTTGTAGCCCCTTATTATTTGCTTTCAAAACTTTATTCTCCCATATAAAATCCTTTGCTTTTTCTTACTAAAAATTATATTTATTAAATAAAGTCCCATAACATTTTTAAACAAACAATAATAACATTGTAATGTAGTAACAAAAACAACAACAGCAAGAAATTCATCAATTTGTAAAACAACTTAATCATTGAAATACAATTTTAAAATTCCTGCGAACTGTCACTCGTTAAAGGATTTTCAACATAAAACGTACGTAAACACACAAAGAGAGCACGCACATACTATATAAACAAACAAACAAATAAAAAATAAAGAACAAAAAAACAGAGAAATAAAACACCAACATTCATTCGTTGAACATTTTTTGAAATGATTAATATACAAATGTAGGTTATGGTATGTATGCAAATAAACGAACTTACACACTCATATAAACATAAATAAATATGTATGTGTGTACAAAGGACTAAATTTACATACTCTAGCTGGCAAGCAAACATTCACAAATATTGCTCATGTTCGTCTCTATACATATTCCCATTAAAATAAATGTGGGAATATTTTTAAACATGTGAGTACGAGTGTGCAGCTCCATTTTTATGTGGGAGCAAGGTTACAGTTATTTGTCTGCATTTCTCTATTTAGGTGTATGTGTATGAGAGAGTGTGCATACAAAATATTACCACCCGACCTTTTTTTTATTATTATTTTGTTGTTGTCGTAGAGTC
Organism: Bellardia bayeri; assembly: GCA_950370525.1. Taxonomy (NCBI): domain Eukaryota; kingdom Metazoa; phylum Arthropoda; class Insecta; order Diptera; family Calliphoridae; genus Bellardia; species Bellardia bayeri. The sequence continues at coordinate 5,069,156 of OX493266.1, read as the reverse complement.
TCTGTTGCTCTCTATCTCACACACTCTATATTTGACAATTTAAGCCATTATTTTCTTATTTTTGTTTTGCAATCTATGAGAAATGTGATGAGTTGTGGTAAAAATCTGGCAATATCCACAAGGAGTTAAGGAGAAAACAAACAAATTTATGTAAATTTCACACTGATGTTTTTTTTTTAAATTGGCAAAAAATTAAGGCCATAAAATACTGAAGATTTTTAAGACTGAAATGACAAGAATTGTAATTTTTTAACAGCTAATATTGAAATATATAAATTGTAACAATTTGGTAAATTTGTGAAAAAGTATATAAAAGGTACTTTTTCGAAAAAATACTTTTATGTATTTAAACACATTTTCAGCAGCTAATAAAGAAAAACAAGTTAAAATCAAGAAATAGTGTAATTTTGCAAATTTTTGAAAAAGTATTAGAAAAGGTACTTCTTTGAAAAAGTACTTTTATGTATTTAAACTTCTTGTCAGCTGCTAAAACTGAAAAATTAATTCAAATCAAGAAGCAAATTTTTTCAAATAGTAGTAGAAAAGGTACTTTTCAAAAGTTTTTTTTTTTTAATTTTAACATTTCTTTAACTGCTAGTACTGAAAATCTATACATAAATTAAAAAAATTTTGTAAATTTGTAAACAAAAAATTAGTAAGAGGTACTTTTTTAGAAAAAGTACTTTTATGTATTTTAACTTCTTTTCGGCTATTAAAACTAAAAAAGTTAAATACATAAATTAAAAAAATTTTGTAAATTTGTAAACAAAAAATTAGTAAGAGGTACTTTTTTAGAAAAAGTACTTTTATGTATTTTAACTTCTTTTCGGCTATTAAAACTAAAAAAGTTAAATACATAAATTAAAAAAATTTTGTAAATTTGTAAACAAAAAATTAGTAAGAGGTACTTTTTTAGAAAAAGTACTTATATGTATTTTAACTTCTTTTCGGCTATTAAAACTAAAAAAAAACAGCTAAAATCAAGAAAAAGTGTAATTTTGCGGATTTTTTAAAAAGGTAGTAAGTAGTAAAGCAATTTATAAAAAAAAGTACTTTTATATATTTAAACACATTTTCAGCTGCTAATTCTGAAAAACTAATTAAAAGCTGTAAAAAGTATAATTTTACGATTTTTTTTTCAAAAAGTGGTAGAAAATGCACTTTTCACAAAAAAGTACTTTTCTAAATTTTAACATTTCTTTAACTGCTAATACTGAAAAAGCTTTTAAAAATATAAATTTGCTCTAAATTTTTAAAAAAGTAGTAGAAATGTTACTTTTAAGAAAAAAGTCCTTTCTTTGTTTTTATTTTATCAAATTTCAAGCTGCTGTTGTTAAAAATGTTTTTTATTCTTAAAATTGTGAAAGTTGTTAATAGACAGGTTAGTTTTTTGCTTTGTTCAACTGCTTTAACTGTTGACAGTTTAAATTCTCTTTTACTTTTGTTTTCGAGTCCCTTCTGTATACTTGTGATTGTCTCTGTTTGATATGATTAAATTTCTACTTTGTTCTTCTCCTGTCTAAATGTCCCTTACCATCCCTTCCTTCTTACTACAACTTTTAGTTTTCATTTATATATTACTTGCTGTCTTGTTTGTCTTAACAGTTTCAGTTTTATACTTAAGTTTATTTTTATTATTTTTGCAATCATTCACAAACGGGATGTTTGCTGAAATATTAAAAAGAATCAAGAACAACAAAACGAAAGATGTAGAAAGAAATAAAAAATAAAAGTAAAACGAGGTTAATGTGCAATACTAACCAAACAGCCTTGTAAATATTAAAATGGTTGGTTGAGTTGGGTTGGTATGGTTTAGTTTGGTTGGTTGGCTGATTATTTAAATGGTCCTTCGCACGGTTGAATATATATTTACATACACACATACATATAATGTTTTGAATTTGTTGGTTACTAGGCCGGGGAAATGGTGTTGAGTACACATACAAAAAAAACCAGAACACCTAAGGAAAATATAATAAAAAAATGTGTCTATTTAGTTCATTAAACCGATTTGGCACAGCATGTTCAGAAACAAAAAAAAAGAAGACAGAAAAAAAATGTGATGAAGCTGTTAACATTAACAGCAGTATCACAATCACGTTAAAAGCCAGGAAAAATATCAGATGCTTGCTGCAACATCAGCAGCTGAGATGTATCCTTGTTAAGTGATTCTCTAGCAGTTTCATATTTTAGTTTGTCTCCCCTCTGTTGGTTTATTTATCAAAACAATAAAAAAAACCTGTATGTGTGTGTGTAAGAGAGTTTTGTTTAATTGAAATGTTGGAAATATTGTTGCCTATTTTTAGGCTTACAAATGAGTTCAATCAACCTGTTAATGAGTTTAATTGAGTATGAAGTGTGATTCAATTACTTTTTAATGGCTTGTTTTTTTCAGCTTTGCTCTAAATGTTTAAAAAAATATGTAACAAGTCAATGATAATGCAAATAATGTACAAAAACATTAAATTTAAATAAGAGTGTAAGGTTAATTTTATAATAAAATTAAGGAATTTTTAAAATTTCCTTAAAGTTCAAGAAATTCTGTAGAAGTTAAACAAAAGTTTGTAAGTTTTAAAGCTAAAACTCCTGAAAAACTAGTTGAAATATTTAATTTACAAAATTTATTACAAGTTATGAAAAAGTAGTAGAAAATGTACTTTTTAGAAAGAAGTACTTTTATATATTTAAACACATTTTCAGTAGTAGTAGAAAAGGTACTTTTTTAGAAAAAAGTACTTTTATATATTAAAACACATTTTCAGCAGCTTATACTGAAAAATAAAAAATAGTGTAATTTTGCAAATTTTTTCAAATACTAGTAGAAAAGGTACTTTTTTGAAAACAATACTTTTGTGTAATTAAACATATTTTCAACTGTCAATACTGAAAAAGTAGTTAAAATCAAGAAATAGTGCGAGTTTGCAATTTTTTTCAAAAAGTAGTAGAAAAGTTACTTTTTTGAAAAAAGTACTTTTGTATAATTAAACATATTTTCAACTGTTAATACTGAAAAAGTAGTTAAAATCAAGAAATAGTGTAATTTTGGAAATTTTTTCAAAAATTAGTATAAAGGGTACTTTCTGAAAAGAAGTAATTTTGTGTATTCCAAACTAATTTTCAGCTGCTAATAACGAAAAACTAGTTAAAATCAAAAATACTGTCATTTTGCAATTTTTTTAAAAAAGTAGTTGAAAAGGTAGTTTTTGGAAAAAAGTATTTTTATGTATTTAAACTCTTTTTCAGCTGCTAATACTAAAAAACAAGTTAAAAGCTGGCAATTGTGTAATTTTGGGAATGTTTGAAAAAGTACTGGAAAAGGAACTTTTTGGGAAAAAGTACTTTTATGTATTTAAACATTTCCTTAGATGCCTGTACTAAAAAAGTAGATAAAATCTGAAAACAGTGTAGTTTTTTAATTATTTCTTTAAAAAGTAGTAGAATACGGACATTTTGTAAAAGAAATGTGGCTAAATCTTGTTAATTAAAGAAATGTTTTCGCAATTATCTTTTAAATTGACAAGTTTATTGGATTTTGTTGGTGTTTTCACACAATATTAAAGTTATTTTTGTTTATTTGAGCACATTTTTCTTTTGTATTTACAAATGTAATTTTCTTTCAGCCTACACGCTTTCCATAATGTATACCAATAGGAATTCCTGGCATTCCCTAGAGTTTCCTCTGTACGTGTTTCTCAACCTTCCTCCTCCCTGTCAAATCCTGTAACATGTAATATACATTCTTGCTTTATTACAATAACAAACAACGTAATAAAACACAAACAGCATACAAACATGTTGTAATGCATCCCCTGTTGCTGCTGCTGCTGATGAGACCATTAACCAACAAAATATAAATGAAAGGAAAAAGAAAAATGAAAATTTTGTAATAAATGGAGCAGACCAGGGGAGGCTGTTTGCAAAATAATGAAAAATTTATTTATCAGCATTTTTGGTTTAAGTATAAGGAAAATTAAAAACAACCTGTAAAATGAAAAGAACAAAAAGGAATAGTAGGAAGCAGACGAATTTTTAAAGGCTAGAGATAAGAGTCAAAAGAAATGATTTCAAGGAAATGTTTTTTAAATATTTAAACATAAATTAACGAAGCAAATTATGACTGATTAAAGCAAAAGAAAGTAAATAATAAGGGGCTAATTTAATAAATGATTTTTGCAGCTGTTTTACATAAAATTTCATTTGTTGACATTATGTAAACAATGAAAATTTTCATTTAAACAATTAAATATCTCCGATTTATCATTATTCAATAATAATTCAAAAGTGCTAAATATATTGTGACAAATTCTACCTTAAATTTCAATTATTGGCATCTTGTAAATAATGTAAATTTTCATGTAAACAATTAAAATTTATAAATTACTTTAAATTTTAAAATATATTAAAGGCGTTAAATGATTTCTTTTAAAATTTGTCAAAAATTTCAACTGTTGACATCGTGTAAACAATGTATATTTTGTAAACAATTATATAATACAAATTTCATCATTAATTACTAATTTTATTAATGAATTCAAAGAAATTTCATCTCATATTTAATTTATTGTTATTTACATAATAAGGAAGCACTTAAATAGAAAACTATTTTAATTAACTACATATTTCTCTGAAGAAATTTAATTCTAATTAATGAAATATAAAACGCTTTCGCTTTGAAAAACAAGCCAGCAACCCTTTATTCTTAATTTAAAAAAGAGTTTTGAGTTTTTTTAATTTTTCATGTTTGGCAGAAGAAATATTTTTATAGAAGTTTATCTAATATAAACATTTGGCAGTTGATGTTAAAAAACACCTACAAACATAAAGATTTTTAATTAAAACGTTTTTTTTAATTTATTCCCGGTATGTTTTTGTCTGTTTTACAGGGGTAAGTAAAAATGCTTTACTGAGTTGAAGCATAATTAATTAATAAAGGTAAATTTTTGTGTTGTTTTTTGCTTTATAAAATAAATAATAATGAGTTAACAAAGGCAGAGTATAAGAAAGGTTATAATTGTACATAGGCACACAGAAATGCAACATATATTTCTTAAAATTCTTGTAATATTAAAGAGTTTTTTTAAAGAGAATACTTTTAAATAGAGAAATAGTATTAATTTGTAAATAATTTTCTGTTTTTCTTATTTATGTTCTATAAATAGTTGTTATTTTGCTTTTATTTGGTAAATTTTAATAATGCAAACAAACTTTACAAAACTTCTTGTAGTCAAAAATCAATTTTTTTTCTTGATTTTTTTGTTGTTGTTTTGCAGTTCAATATATTTTAGTTTTAGGGGTGTTTTAACAGAAAACTTTTTCTTTTTTTTTTTAATATGTATATAAAGAAAACATGTTTATATAAATGTCCAAAAATATATTTATATTAGGGAGGCTAAATCTAAAAAAAATATTTTATTTTTAATTGTTTACAAAAAATTTTACTCTGTTTACCTAATGTCAACTAGAGAAACTTCAGATAAAGTTTCTCATTATTCATTTATAGCTTTTAAATTGTTATAAAATTATGAAGAATCCAAGATATTCCAATGTTTACATGAAAATTTACATTTTTTACATGATGTCAAGGATTGAAGTTTTTAAAGATTTTTGAAAGAAATCATTTATGACTTTTATTAATTTAAAAAAAAAATTAAAGAAATGTGTAATATATAATTATTTTCACGAAAATTTACATTGTTTACATAATGTCAAGAATTGTAAACTTATAATTTTTTTTAGTAATTGATTTATTACCTTTAAATTAATAATAAATTATGAGTAATCTGTGTTATTTAGTTTTTTACATCAAAATTTACATTGTTTACGCGATGTCAACATTTGTAATTTTAGATAAAATTAGTCGTAATTCACTTATTGCCTTTTAATTAATATTAAATTATGAATAATGTATGACGTTTATTTGTTTACAAGAAAATTTACATTGTTTACATGATGTCAACAATTGAAATTTTTGCAAACTTTCTCATAATTAATTTCTAACTTACAAATTAACATTAAATAGTTCAAACTTTGAGATAATTAATTATTGACACAAAAATTTACATTGTTTACACGATGCCAATAATTGAAATTATAGGTAAAATTAATAATAGAATAATTATTATTTCATAATCGAACTGTTAATTTTTACTTTTTGATAATTTTAGTTAGGCTCGAGTTCATTAAATTTAATTTTCATTAAATTATTTTTACTGAAGTTAGGAATTACAACAACTAATAATTCATTGATTGCCTTTTAATTAATATTAAACGATGAGTAATGTATGATGTAGACAATTTAAATTTATGCAAAACTTTGCATAATTCCTTTACAGTTTAAAAATTAACATTAAATGATTGAAATTCGGAGATGATGAATTGTTTACATCAATAATTACATTGTTTACACGATGTCAATAATTACAGTTTTTGTTTTTTTTTAAGAAATCATATAGGCTTGTTAAGCGCTTTAAATTCATTTATAAATTATTAATTTACATTGTTTACATGATGTCACTAATTGAAATTTTTTATCATTCACAACAAGAAACTGTGAATAGCCTTCAGTAATGATAAGGGTTCTCCAATAAACCAGACTTTTTTTTCATGTTTCATGTTATTTGTTAACAGAATTTCCCAAGAACACTTCTAGCAAATATTTAATTTATTAAAACTGTATGAATACAAGTGGGATTACAAGTGCTATTTAACAACTGAAATCTTCAATGAATTTGTAAAGAGTTGTAAACAACTCTTGCTATTTTTCTACTTATAAATCAATACAACAGAGACTCTTTTATCTGCATTCTAATTTTTAATAATCGGCAACATTTTTGAATGGGTATTTCGATTGTTTGCTTACTAATAATACTTTATTCATACTTCAGTTACAATTTTAATATTCGTTTTTTTTTGCATCACATTTTACTCATACATTTTGTTATGCTTGTCCTTATGGTTTTTTGTTTATTTTGTTTTTGGCCTGCAAACATTTATAAGGTTTTTCTATTTTTGGCTAAAAGTAAGAACAATGAACTTTAATCGAATCTTAATACAACCCACACAAATTTTCTTTCCTTTTTTCTTTATTCTTTGTGTAGTGAACTTTGCAACAAATTGCGTTTTAACGTTTATTGTAATAAAAGAGAGTGAAAATATAAGAAGTCATTGTTTAGTTCCTCTTTGCTTTAGGTTTTCTAGGGTCATTTAATGGTATTGATTATTAAACTCAAAAACTAGCGAAAGAAATTTGAGAATATTATAAAGAAAAGTTAACAGAAAAAATTTGTGAATTTTAATTGTTAAAATTGAAAATTTAAATTATTTATACCAGTCAACAATTATATTTTTGATAAAGTTTAAAATAAATCATTTACCACCTTTAAACATTTTAAATACTTGAAGAAATTTGTAATAGTTAATTGTTTACATGAAAATATACATTGTTCACAAAATGTCAACAATTGAAATTTTAGGTATTCATTTTTTTTTATTTATTAGATTATGCAAAATCTGTCTTACTTAATTTTTTACACGAAAATTTACATTATCTACACGTTGTCAATGATTGAAATTGTAGGTAAATTTTCTCATAATTCATTTAAAGTCTTTAAATTATTATTAAATAATCAGAAAACTGCTGTATTTCATTGTTTACATGAAAATTTATATTGTTTACATGATAGAAATAATAGAAATATTACATGATCAATAATAGAAATATTAAAATGTTTTTCTCATAATTTATTTATAGCCTTTCAATTAATATTAAATAATGAAAAATCAGCTCTTATGAATTGTTTACATGAAAATTTACATTGTTTATACGATGTCAACAATTGCAATGTTAGGCAAATTTTCTCTTAATTCATTTATAGCCTTTAAACTATTATTAAATTATGTGCAGTCTGTTTTATTTAATTCTTTAGATGAAAATTTACATTGTTTACACGATGTCTACAATTGAAATTTTACGTAAATTTAGAATTCATTTTTAGTCCTTAAAATAATATTAAATTCCGTGTTATTTAATTGAATTCAATTGAATTTTTAGGTAAAATTTTTTATAATTCATTGATTAGTTTTTAATTAATATTATATGATGAATAATGTATGATATTTAATTGTTTACACGAAATTTTAGATTGTTTACATGATGTCAACAATTGAAATTTTTGCTACATTTCTTTAAATTTATAATTAAAATATGCAAAATCTGTTTTATATAATTGTTTACACGAAATTTTACATTGTTTACAAGATGTCAACAATTCAAATTTTTGGCAAATGTTGTTATAAATCTCTTATTGCCATTAAATTTTTAGAACTACTTGAGCAGAATGAGATTTTTATTGTTTACATGAAAATTTCCTTTGTTTACACAATGTCACAATTGTATGGAAATGAGCTAAATTGTGAGGAAATATTTGTGTTTAATTGATTTGTTTTGTTTTAGACTATGTTTCACTTGGTTTATTTTAACAAAAACTATAACCATTTCTTATCTCACGCTATCTATGGCTGGCGTTCTAGCAAGTGTCTTAAAAGAGGTTTCTTTTTAGCAGCTAAAATTTAGCTTATTATTGACATTGCGTGTTTTTGGGCTTTAATAAAAACTAATTTCTGTTGTATAGAAATGTGTAAAGAAAACATAAAAAAATTAAATTAAGTTGTTTTTTTGATAAATTTCTTGTTCATCTCTTTCTTACATTCATTAATAATTTAACAATTAACACTAGACACGCCATCAATTATGAGATACATGGAAATTGAAATATATTAATATGATTTTCAAAGAATTTTTAGCTTTAGCAATTTTCAAATAACAAATAATGTGTTAATGGTCTCAGACAATGACAACATATATAAATCACTTTAATTACTATTAAAGTTAATTTAATATTAAGTGATTTGTGTAAACAGAAATCCAACACAAACAATAACAAATTAATTAGGTGTTAAGAGATACTTCTTGTTAGAAGTTGCCATAAACAAAAATGTTTATAAATCTTTTAGATATCAAAAAAAAAACTTAATTTGCAATCATCTAGGCGTATGATTAATATTAATTCATATAATTTTTAACATTTTCACATTTATTTAATTGTTAACTTAATACATTCATTAAATGTTATATTTTTTTATAATTTCAGCTTATTTTTCGTTGTGTTTCATTTACATAATTATTTAATTTGTTGCCAATTTTTACAAATAATGCATATTATTATATTGCCATTAAAATTTTATAAATTTTCCATAAATTTAATTACTTTCATTTAAGTGCATAATTAATAATGTATGTATAGTATGTACGTGTTGTAGTTGGCGATTTTAATGGCAATTCTGTGTAAAAATATTTTAATGCCAGATAAAGATAATCTCTGTTTGTGTTCAATATAATTTAAGTTTATTATGTTTCAATATGAACATAAGTAAATAAAGTTAAGTTGCATAAATACGTATTATTCTTTAAATAATTTACTTAATTTGTTATCTAAATAATTAGAAATCATATAATCAGCTAATTTGAATTGCTAAACTGTTTAATTTTGCTCAGTTTTCCACATATTTTATATAAATTTTAATTGTTTACATCATGTAAATGAAGTAAATGTTAATGTAAACATCAATATCTCAATTGTTCATGTTTTTATAATAATTTAAAAGTTATAAACAATTTATAACAAATTTTACTGTATAATTCAATTATTGACATCGTGTAAACAATGTAAATTTTCTTGTAACTAATTAAATAACACAAATTGTAAATAATTTAATAATAATTTAAAAGCTATAAATGAATTATGATAAAATTTACCTAAAATTTCAATTGTTGACATTATGTAAACAATGTAAATTTTAACGTAAACAATTAAATACAACAGTTTTCTCATTATTCAATATTAATTTAAAGTTTTTAAATAAATTATGAAAACAATTACCTAAATTTTCAATTGTTGACATTATGTGAACAATGTCAAATTCCGTATTAACAATTAAATAAAACATATTTTTCATAATTCAATATTAATTTAAAGGTTATTAGTGAATTATAAAAAAAAAAATTATCTTATATTTCAGTTCTTGACTTTATGTAAACAATGTAAATTTTCGTGTAAACATTTAAATATTATACCTTTCGTCAAGTTATTAAAATCGTTAAATGATTTCTTTTAAAAATAATCAGAAATTTCGATTATTGCATCGTGTAAACAAAGTAAATTTTTGATGTAAACAATCAAATAATACAGGTTTTTCATTTTTTCTTTAACTAATTTAAATGCAATAAATGTTTAAAAATATATTTTACCTTTACTTTGTGTAAACAATGTAAATTTTCATGTAAACAATTAAGAAGCATGCCGTTTAAAGCTTTAAGTCAAATTTAAAGGCAGTAAATGGGATGTAATAAATTTTACCTCAGATAGCCATTGTTAACATTAGGTAAACTATATAAATTTTTTTTGGTAAACAATAGAAAATCAATAATTTTTAAGGGTTTATAAAAGTGCTGAAATTGTATTATGAATTTTAATGTATTTTAGTTTGTTTGCAATAGTTAAACAATATAAAAGTTTTAGGAAATTTAAAATTTTTTGAGAAATTGGACAAACTTTTCCAATTTTTATATTTTTTTATTGCAAGAAAATAAAATATAGATGGCTATAAACAGTTAAAAGCTGTGTTCGAATCTAGAATTATTTTTATTAGGAGTTTTGAAAGCTTAAAAATTGCTAAATAATTCTGTTTTTTTGTTTATATGTATTTGCTTAAATCTATGCCACAGCCCCCTGGCGTATGTTTAATATTGCTTTCTTAGATATTAAGCATACTCTATGTTGAGCTAATTATTATTCACCTTATTATGAGTGTCGTTTTCTTTTTACGAGAACGACTGTTTCGTAATAGATTAAAGAAACAAATTTAATTTTATCTTAAGGCTGCTTATAAAATTTTTCAATAGAATTCATAATACAGATTAATTCCTTTACTTGACATATGTATGCACAGCAATCATGGCTCCTAACCCCGACCATTTTGACTAAAAACTAACTTTATAATAAAAAGAAACTTAATTCTAAACCATTAAAAAATCCCTTTTTAATATTTTTATTAGTTAAAAGTAGCTTTGAACTCTCGTCCTTAATTAAATTCCTTCTATTTTTATAAACCATTTTATAACTATTTGAAAAAAATGCATATAAAAGTATTTATAATTTTTATTTGTATTGAGTAAGTGTGTTTGAGTTTGTTTGCCATTGCTTTCAACTTGTATTAAGGCAAAGTTCAAACAAATTGACCATTCACTTTTAATACTATACACTCAATACACACAGCCTCATACTGTTTCTGTCTCTCTCTCTCTCTCTCTCTGGCTCTTGAATACATTTACGTAGGTACATACCTACATATATTAACACTCAGCAAGGGTTTATTAAAAACATTTTGTGGTTTTTGTATTTGTAACGTGTTTTGTTTTTGCTTTTGTTCTTCTCGTATTCGTACAATTGTTGAATCGATTTAATAATTGCCAGGTTAAGTGCAAATATATATATATATATATATATATATATATATGTACAGGAAAAAGGAAAATTTTCTCTTTGTTATGTAGTAAATAATCAGGAACCTATTTGTGACTTAAAACCAAATCTTTTGTAAAGAAAAAAAAATAAGATTTTTTAAAATTGTAAATCCCTGAAGAAGTTATCCATTGAGATAACGAAATATTGGATATAAATATATAGAACGTTTTTACATAAATATTAAAAGTGACCTCATTGCTTTAAAAAGAAATTAAAGAATTTTTTAACAATGTTAATTAGGGCTGGCTGATAACATACATATGTATGCAAATAGCTCTTAAAATTGGAAAACCCATAAATATACTCACATATTTTCGTTTCCATATTAGGTTTTCACCTGAACTATCACAGATTTAAAGAGTTTTTACATATTTTCATACGTTTTAAAATAAAATAAAATTTAAAGGTAAAAATATTTTAGAATTTGAACACTGGCCCGCCTGAAATTTTGTGGAAATCATTAGCTTGTGCTGTTGTTTGCACAGAAATTGTATTTTAACATTGTAAGATTGTGTGGCCCGTCTGAAATTTCTTTGAATTATAGAGTTTTTAAGCAATTGCTTATTTTTTTTAAAGTTTAGTTATTTCAATTCTTTATAATTTTGAACAATGGAACTTTCCCGTCTAACATTTTGTTTCTTTTGTTAGTAAATAAACTGTATTATAAAAAAAAAATAAATTTTTTTTCTTTTTGCTTGTTTTGTGATTTTTTTTTTTGTGGATTTTTAATATGGCCCGCCTGAAATATCAAAGATTTTAAGAGTTTTCATACATTTTCACGTTTTTATATAAAAGTTTAAATTTTAAGATTTTAGAAATGAAAAAAAAAAACACTGAAATTTTGTACAAATCATTAGTTTATGCTTTTGTTTTCACAGAAATTGTATTCTTTCATTGAATACATTTTTGGCCCGCCTGAAATTCCTTCCAATTTTATAGTTCTTCAACCATTGTTCATTATTTCATTTGTTTCTTAAACATTTAAGAAAAATGTTTGTTTATTTAGTTTGAAAATAAGTTGCATTACAGAAATATTACAGCTTTTTTTTTTTGCTCGTTTTTTTAATTTTTAGTTGATTTTTTATATGGCCCGCCTGAACTATTAAAGTTTTTGAGAGTTTTCGCACATTTTCATACGTTCTTAACTAAAATATAATTTAAACATAAATATTTTAGAATTTAAACACTGGCCCGCCTGAAATTTTGTAGGAATCATTAATTTATGCTGTTGTTTTCATAGAAATTGTATTCTTTCATTGAATACATTTTTGGCCCGCCTGAAATTCCTTCCAATTTTACAGTTCTTCAACCATTGTTCTTCATTTCATTTGTTTCTTAAACATTTAAAAAAAATGTTTGTTTGTTTAGTTTGAAAATAAGTTGCATTACAGAAATTCTTTCTAATCTTACAGTTCTTCAACCATTGTTTATTTTTTTAATGTTAATTATTTAAATTCTTTATAATTTTTCGAAAACTTTGTTTATTTAGTTTGAAAATAAGTTGTATTATAGAAAAATTACATTTGTTTGGTGGGTTTTTTGAATTTTTAGTTGAGTTTTTATGGCCCACCTAAACTATTAAAGGTTCTGAGAGTTTTCAAATAGTTTTTTATGTTTTTGGGTTAAATTTATTTTAAAGTTAAATATTGTAGAAATTAAACATTGGCACGCCTGAAATTTTATGTAAATAATGAGTTTAATTTGTAGTTTTTACATAAAATGCATTTTAACATTCAATAGCCTTTTGGCCCGCCTAAAAGTGAACTAATATTTAGAGTATTTACTAGTTTTTTGTGAAATATATATATGAGTTTCTTGTTTATAACAAAACCTTTAATAAAGCAAACAACATTAACGTATTTAAATATTTACAACATTTTTCTAAGGCTTGTATATTCTTATGGTTTGTAAATTGTAGTTGCACATTTCTCAATGCAATATACATACATACGTCATAATCCATTATATTTTTAGTTTCTTCTTTTCAGTTTTTATTTATTATTATTCACACATCATTTGCTGCAACAGATTTATGACATTTTAGCTGAACTTTTTTTGATACTTTTTTTTTTTTTTGTTATAAATGATTTTGTGATGTGGCATTGAATTATAGACATTTTGTAAACAATTACAAAAAAAAATTAAATACATTTAAATCTCATTAAAAAAAACATCATATAATGTTATTAAGTGGAAGAAATTAAGATTTATTACACATTTTTAGTAAAATAATTGAACAGCTTTTTTTAAAATAAATATAGGTTAAGTGTCAAGGTTGTGGAAAATGTTGGAAATTTTGCCATTACATTGTTAATAAAAGATTGATTTTGTTATAAAATATAAGACATTTTTGACACAAAATGAAGTAGGAGGCTTATAGTTGGCGTACGAATGATATTAATATTCATCATACGTCTGGAGAAGAATTAAAATTTAATATTGATTAAAGTTTGGTGGTAGGTATTTACTTGAAAGTTCAACTTTTTCCTAAAAATTTTGACAATTTCCGGATAAAACTGTATGATTGCTAACATGTACCTAAAAATTTCTTTTTATTTTTTTATATAATTTACTTTATTCCACCTTCAGTTCATAATCAATCTTTATACTTATAATTTTGATATTCTTTCCTCTTGTAAGTCTACAGTTCAATGTTGTCTCTGTCATTGTAAATTTTAACAAACACCAGCACCCACCCACTTACCCATGCATTGTTATCGTTTCATTTCATTTCATTTGATACAATTACGTTTATTATTCGTGTACAACTGATGTCACAATGCTGATGCTGGCTGTTGCAGCTGGTGTTTTGACTGTTTCTCATGACAACGACAACAACATCAACAGCATCCTCATCCACATCATCATCTTTGTTATTGTATTTCTTATTGTATAATTTGACTTATTGTATAAACAGCAAAAGAAAAGCAAAACAAAGAAATAGTAGACAAATTAAGAAAAACGCGTGATACTTGAGCTGCACTCTACATTTCTCTACGTACATCTTTCTTTATGTCTTGTTAGGTATTGTTATGAAAATAAATTTATCATTTGTATATTTCTTCATTTTATGTCTTTTACAATAATCAGTTGAATGCCCAGAGCAATTGGCAAAAATATACAGAAAAAAACTGAAATTTTATACTCGACCATTCATGATTTACAGCTGAATAAGAAAAGAAAGATCTGCTGAGGTCATTTTCATCATTAAATAGCCGGGCAAAAAATTACCCTTCCGGTTATGAAGTCATTTTAAAACTGAAACACAATACGCACAGCATCATAAAAAGGCAATAACTTAAAAGAAAATACATAAAATACTAGAATTTATCAAATGTACTTATATATATATATATATATATATATATATATATAAGGAAACAAATAGAAAAGATTTTACAAATGCATTTTTATAGTAAAAAAGTTAGTTTTAAAGTAAAATTTGTGTGAAATTTAAAAGTTCCACATACATTTTATGCGGTTTAGTGTTTGCAAGTTGTGTTAACATGAATTTTCTGCGAAAACAACAGCCGAAACTAATAATTTCCACAAAATTTCAAGCGGGCCAGTGTTTAATGGCTATATTAAAATTTCTAACAAATTTAACTTAAAAACGTATAAAAATATGTAAAAACTTTTAAACTCCTTGACAGTTCAGGCGGGCCATATACAAAATCAACTAAAAATTCAAAAAACAAGCAAACAAATGTAATTTTTCTATAAGACAGCTTTTTTCCAACAAAATAAACAAAATTTTAGGCGGGCCAGTTTTATTCTTCAAAATTATAAAAATTTAAATAATTAACCTTTAAAAAAATAAACAATTGCTTAAAAACTCTATAGTTCAAAGAACTTTCAGCCGGGCCAGAAAACCTTACAATGTTAAAATACAATTTCTCTGAAAACAACAGTATACATTGATGATTTCTAAAAAAATTCAAGCGAGCCAGTATTTAATTTTTAAAATATTTAATTTAAAAATAAATGTTATTTAAAAACGTATGAAAATATGTAAAAACTTTTAAAATCTTTAATAGCTCAGGCAGGCCATACACAAAATGAATCAAAAATTAAAAAAAAATCAAACAATTTTTCTGTAATACAACTTATTTTATACTAAATAAACAAAGTTTTTTAAAAATATAAAGAATTTAAATAAGGAACATGTAAAAAAATTAACAATGATTTAAAAAAGAACTGTAGGATCGGAAAGAATTTCAGGCGGGCCTAAAATGTATTTAATGAAAAAATACAATTTCTGTGAAAACAACAGCATGAACGTATGAAAATGTGTAAAAACTATTACAATATTTAATAGTTAAGGCGGGCCATATACACACTCAACTAAAAATTCAAACAACATGTAAACAACTGTAATATTTATGTAAAACCGCTTATTTTCCCACAAAATTCAAAAAAATTTAGACGGGCCTGTTTTATTCTTCAAAATTGTAATGATTTTGAATAAATATCTGAAAAAACAAATAAAGATTGGTTTAGAAACTCCAAGATCGGAACAAATTTCAGGCGGGCCAAACAACCTTACAATGTTAAAATACATTTTTAAAATGAAACAACTTATTAAACAGTGTATTACCACAGACTCTAAGACGGCCCAAATTCTAATTTATAAAACATTTAACTTTAATATAAATATTAACTAAAAACATATGTATAAAAATTCCAAGTAACAGTGAAATTTTAGACGGGTTAATTACCGCGTCATTTTAAAAGTATAAAAAAAAATACCAAAAATCCAGTAATTTTATTAAATAAGGCTTAAATACAAACAAATTCAGTAAAATTTTAAACGGTGACCTTTACAATATTTTAAAGCTTTGAACTAAATGTAAACTAAAATAATAAAATAATGAAAAAAACTTAAACTTTTAAGGAAATTTCAGGCGGGCCATAAAATCATTAAAACTGATATTACATTTACTAATGAAAATCATATTTTAAGTACAAAATTACAGCTAAATATTGTAATTTTGCCAAAATTTTGCAAAAAAAAAAATATTTTTTTAAGAAAGTTTTGTTAAAAGGTCAGTTATATCAATAACAAAGCTTGTTTTTCCAAGAAAACAATTTGAAAGCTTGCATAATTTTAGACATTTTAATGGAAGAACTTAATTTAAGTTGCATTTTTTACTTACAAGAAAATATTGAAGTTTCAAAGTATAATGAAGGCTGAACAAGAGTTTAAGTAATGAAAATAAACAAATCTTTGTTAAATAATAAATTTTTTAGGCGGACCTTAAACAATTTTCAGCCGGGCCAGATAATTCTTAATCAAATATGAAGTATTTTAAGAAAATTAAATTGCTTTCTTTAAGAAATTTCCAAAAATTAAGTTAGCTTTCTGGGTCATACGAAATGTTGAAGAAATTATTTAATTTTCAGGCGGGCCTTAAACTATTCTTAGCAAAAAGTGGAATTTGAAGGAGATTCTCATGAAAAGCTGGGTATATCAACCGGGCCAGATATTTCCTAATCAAATATGAACTATTTTAAGAGAATTAAATTTCTTTCTTTAAGACATGTGGCGGGCCATACGAAATGTTGAAGAAATTATTTAATTTTCAGGCGGGCCTTAAACTATTCTTAGCAAAAAGTGGAATTTGAAGGAGATTCTCATGAAAAACTAGGTATAATTAAGGTGTTGCAGCCGGGCCAGATAATTCCTAATCAAATATGAAGTATTTTAAGAAAATTAAATTTCTTTCTTTAAGACATTTGCAAAGATTAAGTGATTCTGTTAGTTTTCTGGCGGGCCATACGAAGTGTTTAGGAAATTATTTAATTTTCAGGCGGGCCTTAAACTATTCTTAGCAAAAAGTGGAATTTGAAGGAGATTCTCATGAAAAACTGGGTATCAAGTTGTTCCACACATTTTGTTAGAATATATAAAGTTTTAGTTAAGCAATTGTTAAAGAAAGAAGTTAATATTAAGTTAATTTAGAAATTCCACAAATGAAAACAAAATCCATTTTTTTTTTTTAATTATTTTCCATTATTTCTGTTCAGGTAAGTATGTTTTGTTATTTTTGTATAAAAACTCTTATAAAGTTACTTTTTCTTTTTTGTTAGAGCTTTTCAAATAGCCTTTCTTTCAGAATGCCTTTTCATTATTTTGTAGCATTTTATCGGACATTTCTATAATTTTCAAGCTGTAAAACATTTTATCACAAGTTAGTTGCTTACTACATACATATGTATGTAATTTTATTAACTAACAAATTTATTACACACAAAATAGCTGCCTAGCTTAAATAGAAACAAAAAAAGAGAAAAGAAAAAAAAACAACAAACTACTTCATCACACATCATCTTAATAAACAACAATAAACATTACTCTCATATGGATTTAATTGAGGGGCAATTAACAATAAAGAAAACAGAAATAAACAAATATTTTCAGCAAAAGACTTTGCATGCAAAAAAATGAGCAACAATAAAAAAAAACAAAAGTAACAATACCTACAACAACTACTATAAAAATAATAAATAAAAACAAGTTTTATTTGCCTCATTTGCTCGTGCAGGCTTCAATACACGAATGTTTGTTTGTTTGTTTGTAGGTATGTAAAGTAAAGGTAGCACAAAAAAAAAACATAAACAAACCATGATTGATTTAACGGTAAATATGGCTGGGTGAGTGTAACATTGTTGAGAATTAATGAGATGAGTTGTTTGTTATGGTTTGTTGTTGTTATTTTAATGAAGCATTTAATGGCGGCTGTAAGGCAATGAAGAAAGATTTTGTTAAAAATTTAAATGTTTTTAAAGGAATTTTATGTTATTCAAGAGTTGTTAACTTTAGAAAATGTATTTAAATAAGTATTTAAATGATTTCAGTTTAATAAACAATCACATATTTTTATTGAAATACTTTAATTATTTTATATAAACTGAAGGTGTTTTCTGTAGAATTTGTTTAATTTTCTTAATTTCTTTATCAAGTTGTTATCTGTTGTCTGAGATAAAGCCTAAAAGAATTTTTTTTGTATTGTATTTAAACCTTATTATTGTTATTATGTATCTGTAAACCAAAAAATTATTACTTTTACTTAATGACTTCATTATTATTATTAAGTTTGTTTTTATTATATTCAAAGTAGGTAGTATGTCGGTTTGTTTCAATTGTTATTTATAGGTTGTTAGCTATTCTTTTTATTTTCTCATTAAGTTAAAATAAACAGCAAAATGTGTCAGTGAAACTGACATTTAGATTAGATTAAAAATACGAAAAATTATTAGAAAATATTAAACACTAAATAAACATATGGAGGAGGCAAGTAAAAGTAAAAGCACTCTAAATAAGCAAACATGTTGGAAATTTTAATTAAGTGGTTTTTAAATGTTTAACTAGAAATAATTTTCTTAGATTTTCTAAGGAAATACATAATGATTTTAGGTTTAGAGCAATTTGATAGCCTTAGGAAATATGTTGAAATAATTAAAGCACATATGCACATATTTTTATTTTTATGCTTAATACTGTAAAGTATTCAAGAGAAAATTAAGCTTTCTGAAAAGTTTTTAGCTAAAACAGAAGCGCAAGGCTAAACTCTAAATTAGATTATACTAAAAGTTTATTTATACCCAATATTTTACTTTAAATCATGTTAAATAATATTTATTTTCCTTTAATTCTATTTTTAGGTAAATTTACTGGTCATTAACTATATAGTTGTTGCTTTAAAAATCTATAAAAGGTTAGTAATTGTTTTATTTAATCTCGAAAAACTTTACTCCTGACTAATTTTTAAATATTTTTAAACTTGTTTATTTAAAATTGTCTTTTGTTAACTTTAAAATATTATTTTAAAATAATTTCAATATTAAATTTCTATATGGTATGTATGTATATACATATGTATGTATGTATGTATGTATAAACAATTTCCCATAGTTTTTTTTTTTAATTCCCATTTAAATATTCTATACGCATTCATTGCTTCCACTTTGTTGTCTATAATTTTCTATTAAACAAGTACAAATAAATATTTTACATACTCTCCTGCTCTCATTCTTACTCGTTCTCTTTTCCTTAACTGTTCTGTGCAATTTATAATTACAGTAATATGAGAGTAAATATTATTATTATTGTTGCTATTGTTATTATTGTCAGTATATTGGTCTATGTATAACCAACTGTTATTTAATGCTTGTTTTTATATTGCCAAACATAGTATTTACTTAACGTTTATTTTCTTGACTCGCTCACACCCACACACAGCAGTATATGATTTTTATTATCATTTTGTATATATTTTTTCCTTATTATTACTTTGTTATTGTAGTTTTTTCTTCTTCTGGCTGCTCCCGTAGGCAACATTGACGCAATATGCCAATGCAAATAATTTCTTTTTAATCAATATCAGTAACAACAACGAATTTGTAACGAAATCTACAACAATAACAACAAAATTAAACAAAAACTAAAAAAAAGTATTTAACAAAGCTAGGACAGACAAAAAACAACTATAATTATTACTGGGTTATGGTAGGCAACATACCAAAAAAATCAAAATTTCAAATCACATTTTGCTGAAAATTTATAAATTCGAATTATGAAATTAGGTTCAAAGTAAATGAAAATAAATTTTATATCTAAATAGGTACAATATTAAGGCAACGAATAATAGTTTAGCACTTTCGAAAAATTTTTTTAAAGAGATTTCAAAAATCTTTTTTTTTTTTTTTTTTTTTTTTTTTTTTTAATACATTATATTTATTTATTGAATCTTCAGATATTGAAATGACAATAAGTTTTCGAATCTTAATACTAAAAGAAAATAATAAGTCCAGCCAGTGCTAGACAAAATATTATGATACTACAAAAAAATTTACATCCACTGATCCAGTCATCTGTTTTGCGTTTGAGTTAAAGCAAGGGTATCCCTCCTTCTCAACCGAACATGGCCACTAAAGTTAAGGATGTCTCGTGCAAGTGGGTTTGGATGGTGTTCAAGTTTGCTGACATATTTTGAGGCGTATTTTGTAAATTCGTCTTTCACCAAAGGAATGCCTAGATCTTTGTGAATTCGAGAATTTTTAACGTACCATGGAGCTGCAGTAATTATACGTAGAATTTTATTTTGACCTCTTTGAATTTTTTCAATGTTGGATGCTGAGGCAGTACCCCATAATTGAATTCCATAACACCATATTGGCTTTAGAATTGCATTGTACAACAAAAGTTTACAATCCAACTTTAATGTAGAATTTCTGCCGATTAGCCAATTAAGTTGCACTGCTTTTAATCTCATCTGTGTAAGTTTTGCGTCAATATGAGACTTCCAGGTTAAACGACGATCGAGGTGGATTCCGAGGTATTTGACTTCATTGTGTTGCGGAATAATTTGGTTATTTATTCTGATGGACGAGCAGGTATCTTTTCGCAATGTGAAAGTTATATGAATACATTTCTGTTCGTTAACCCTGATTTTCCAAACCTCAAGCCAATTCTCTAGTTTATAAATATAATTCTGCAAATTCTGTGATGCTATTTGATGGTCCTTATGAACGCTAATAAAGGCTGTATCGTCAGCAAAAGTTGAAGTATGTATATTGGGGTCTGACGGCATATCGGATGCATAAATCAAATATAAAGTAGGACCCAGTATGCTACCCTGGGGTACTCCTGCTTCAATTGGCTGAGCGGGGCTTAAAAAATCGCCTTCTTTGATTGTAAATTTGCGACCATATAAATAACTTTTCATAAGTTTGTGGGTGTTAGCAGGCAGAGCTAATTTTATTTTGTGCATTAAACCTTCATGCCAGACTTTGTCGAACGCTTGGGAAACATCAATGAAAAGCCCGGAACAGAATTTTTTCTCTTCAAACGACCGTCTTATCACATTTACTAATCTGTGTGTTTGTTCGATGGTACTGTGTTTAGCTCTGAACCCGAATTGATGATTTGGAATACATTGAGTGTCGTTCAGAATTGGAATCAACTTAGCCATTAACAATTTTTCAAACAGTTTTGAAATTGTCGGCAGTAGGCTAATTGGCCTATATGACTCTACTTTGGTGAGGTCCTTCCCTGGCTTAGGAATCATGGTAATCATAGATACCTTCCAATCTGCAGGATAGTATTCTAGGCGTAAAATAGCATTGAAGATAAAGAGAATAATTCTTCTAGCTACACGAGGTAACTCCACGAGCATTTTGTTGCTGATTTTATCCATACCTGGAGCTTTTTTAAGGTTCAGAGTACCAATAGCGCTTTGAATATCATTAAAGCTAAGTCTTAGAGGTACAGGAGGTCTAATAACGAGTGGTGGCAATTCAGTTGCATTATTTGAGTTGTTTATAGTAAACACATTTCTCAAATGGTTAACAAATAAAGTCCCTTTCTCGGAATCGTTTCTAGCCCAGTCACCAATCGGATTTCGCAAAGGAGGCTTTCCTCTAACTGGTCTTTTTAAACCTCGTGCCGCCTTCCATAACGAATAGTCAGATTGTGGGGAACTGTCAATTCCCTCCAAGTATGATTTAAGTGAAGCCATTCTTTGGGTTTCTAAGAAATTTCTTAGTATATCTCTGCATTCCCGTAGCCTAGCTTTCAGTTGAGGAGACCTGTGAATTTGCCACTCTCTTCTAACTCTTCTTTTTTCTGTCAGGAGATGTTCGAGTTCAGCGAAATAAGTTCTGTTTGTCCTATTTCTGCATTCAACGTCATATGTGGAAGCGTGATGCACAGCTCTTCGTATGTCCTCAGTAAACTTGCCAATCGACCCATCAATATCCTCGGTAGTTCTCAACACTACATTTTCCGTGCAGTGGGAACTTAAATACTTTTTATACTTTATCCAACTTACTCTGGATTTAGACATGTCCCGAAATGGAGAGCCATACCCTTGAAGGAAACGCATTGAAATAATAGAAGGAGAGTGATCTGAAGACAAGTCTAATGAAGGCTCCACTTGTATCGATTCTACAGGGATATTTTTCACTACTCCGAAGTCAATAATATCGGGAATCTTCCGTCGGTCCGTCGGCCAGTAGGTGGGATGCCCGCTTGAGAGTACATCTAAGCCCATTTTGGCAATGGTGTTGAAGAGTTCACGACCCTTCGGGGTCACTAGACGTGAACCCCAAAATGTGTGTTTGGCGTTAAAGTCACCAGCAACCAAAAATCTAGCTCCAAGGGAATTGAAGAAGCTGTAGTATTGATGTTCTTTTATTGAAAATCGAGGCGGCGAATAAATTGATGATAAAACAAAGTTGTATTGACAGAATTCAATACAAATGTTTGTTGATTGTAGGTAATCCTCACATATGTTGTTCATTAAATAATGTTTTATTCTGTTCTTTATAAGAATTGCCGAACCTCCACATGCTCTTCCGCGGGGATCTTTAGTATCATACAACACGTATCCATTAATTTTGAAGTACCCTGTCGCCGTCAAGTGAGTTTCAGCAATCATCATGACATCAATCTGCTTATCCATCAGGAAGTGTTCCAGTTCGTTTTTATGTTGGCGGAGGCCGTTCGCGTTCCAAAAACAAATTTTTAAACAAATCATTTCTTTAAAATTGCTTGTAATATAGTGGATTGCATTTTCAGCATTTCCTGCATCATGGATGTCATAGTGGTCGTAAAAGTGTTCATAGTTTGGACAAGTGTCTGCAAAGTAGTCTCTAGAGTGTTAATATTAGGCTCGTAATATTGAGATTTAGGTTCCTGCTCCAAACCTGGCATATTAGATTTAACCACGTTAGCGTAAGAAACTTGTCTAGAACTAGGCGCGTTTTCATGACTAGTGGGCCGTAACAATTGAGGAAAATTGTTACTCGATGCAAAATTAGGCTGTTGTGGATGAACAGGTAATACTGACGTCTTGTTGGTCCTTATGCCTTTCAAATGAGTGTAAACTGGACAACCTCTATAATTTGCGGTATGATTACCTCCGCAGTTACTGCATTTTTTGATTTTTGAGTCGGTTTTCGACTTATCACATTGAGCAGTTGTATGTAGTTCCCCACACGCAACACAAACTGACGGCAATTTACAATATGCTTTAGTGTGACCAAATTCTTGACAATTAAGACACTGGACGGGTCCCTGACGCTTATGCGGTTCTTCCACGGTGATTCTACGATGCAGAAGGTAAATCAGATTGTAGATGGGATGGGATTCGTTTTTCTTTAAGACTATATCTCCGGGTTCCAATTCCACCCTGAACATAGGCTGAGGAATCTTTTCACGGTTTCTAATATTCGTTATGTTCTTAATTTTGAAGCCATTTTCCATTAAACTAGTCTTTATCTCGGCAGGATCAACATCTGGGTCTATACCCTTTAGAACGACTTGGAGTCCTTTTGCGCTTTTCAGCTGGTAGGTATAGAAATCCCTACTCTCCCTCTCCAACTGGTTGGACAATTTTCGAAAGTCATCTTCCTTTTTCACTTGAATTTTGGTTTCGCTGATATTTCCATGTTTAATTGAGGTTACGCTAAACATATTTTCACCTATTACCGAAACAATTCCTTGTACCAATTTACTGGAAGTGGGCTCTCTCAGATAAATTGGTGGGGGCTTAAACGTTTTTTTAGGAAGTTCTGGATCATCCGTCTGGAGGAGAGCAAACCTGTTTTGATCATTTGGATTGTCAATACTCACGGTCTTGGGAGCTTTTGAATTTGATGACGTTTGAGCAGATGTCGGGCTCCTCTGTCGCTTAAGAACTGTGACGTATTTATCCATACCTACTTGTTTTCTAGGTTTAACTGCACTATTTGATGTAGAAGATATTGATGTTTTTTCATCTGATGAAATCACTATATTGGGCGAACAGGAACGGCGCCGTTCTACGGCTCTTGTAGTGAGAAGATTCTCCACAGATTTTTTTAAGGATTCTTCCTCAGAGATCCATAAAGATTTTCTAGTCGAGCTAAGCTCTTTCTCAGAATTACATCTGAGAGGAACACTCATACAGTTTTTATGCGATTTTTAATGTTTTTTATTATTTTTTTTTTTTTAATGTTTTTTTATTTTTTAATGTTTTTTATTTTTTTTTTTTACCGTAGGTATTTTTACCTATTACGAATTATTTTTTAACTTTTTGTTTTATTTCGACCTATTACACTTTTTCACCTATTACGATTTTTTCACCGAAAATTCAGCCGCACTAAAAATAACACGTCCGAACAGTTCAACAACACTATGTGTAATCTAAATAAAAAATTAAATAATTTTAAATTTCCCAAAAAATTTCTAAGTTCGAATTTCGAAAACCCAAGAAAACTTGCAAAAATCAAGGAAATTGTGACATATTCTTAATCTTCTGGTTGTAAAAAATATTTTTGTAATAACAAAAATTTTTCGAACTCAAGCTCGAATTTTCGAAATTTGAAAAAACATGATATTTTTAATATTTTTTAAAAAGATTACGAAATTTTTAATGTTTAAAAAATACGAAATTTTTTATATTTATTTAAAAATAGAAAATAAATTTTTAATTTAAGTAAAAATTTCTATGTTCGAATTTCGAAATACTTGGAAATTTAAAGAAAATAAAAAAAATTGTGAATTATTATTATATAAGCTTTGAATATACTTTTGGCAATATCAAAAATTTTTTCGAACTTTAGTTCGATTTTTCGAACATTGAAAAAATTTGGATATTTTGAGTTAGAATTTAAATAAATATATATATATAGAAAATCACATACAAATTTTAAATTTCCTTGAAAATTTGTAAGTTCGAATTTTAAAAATCCTTGAAATTTAAAAAAAAAATCAAGAAAATTTTTATAAATTCATTTAAATAATAGTTTATTATGTATGTATGTACATTCAAAAAATTTTCGAATTTGAAAATAATTTAAATTTTTTATTTTTATGAAAATCTTTAACAACATTTTTAATAATTTCAAATTAAATTTTGCTATGTTCGAATTTTAATATTCTAGAATGTTTATTTCCCTATGATAAAATGCTTTACTAATACTTTGCCCAACAATTGTAGTGTAATCTATATTTGATTAATGAATTTTTTACTTCAATCCTCTATTTTTACACATCTGAATGAATTTTTGCTAATACTAGTATTATTTTGTTTCTACCCCTCCCTTCATCAACCCATTTGACTGAACAGAAATACATAATAAATAAATATTAAATGTATATTAAACAGCAACTACAATAGGTTCGTATACATATACGCATTAATAATGACGTGTAGTTTAGATAATTTGTGATAAAAAATGTAAAGGAAACGTCGTTGGTAGAATAAACTAATACAATAAGCTGGTACAATGAGAAAGTCTATTGAATAAATTAACATAGATTGGCTTAAGGCTGGCCAAGACTCAACTTAAGCAGATTGTTGTAAATAACTAGGAAACAAAGGGGAGCTTGCAAAAGATAGATAGGAGTAGAGAGCGAGAAAGAGAGAGAAAGCGAGAGTATACATTAATTTGTGGATTGTGTTTTAAGGCAATTAAGTTAGTCAAGGGTTATGAAGTTACTTAAGCAAAAACAAGCATAAATGGAATGTATAATGCAGAATTAGGCCTTTAGATATAAAAGAAAATAGCAATAATAAATAATTTAGTATTTAAATGCTAAAATGTTTTTAATTTTGGGCAAAAACGGTTTATATTAGTAAGTGTTCTGCTTAGTTACAGTGATCATCTTTGAGCCACTAAAGCTCAGCTTATGTGGGAGTTTTAAGCTTTATTCTAAAATTGTAACGTCTTGTTTCTCTATATAACAAAGTTTGTTCAGCTCCGGGCAATATTTTCAAAGATCTATTTAAATGAAAATTTATGGTTTCATATACAAATGACACAAACATTTCCTCACTTGCCACTATATTGTTAAGCATACTTTTCGGCGCTTTTTTTTTAATTAAGCATTGCGTGTGTATTGTAACTGTCCGCAATGCCTGACATTCATTCTGCAATTTGCTAGCTGTTGTGTGGCTGCAAATGCCAGCAGTTATTTAGCCAAAAACTAATTAAGTTTTGGACACAAAACTTTCGATGTTTCATTGCTACATAATAAAAACAAATTACTTTTTTCTTTTGCTGATAAGCGCTTTAATTGTTTAAACAGCATTTAAATATTTTAGACAAATTTGCTGGCTTGTTTCTTTTAGAAATCCAATAAATTTAAATGCGTTTTTTTTTGAATAAATTGAATAAGCTGCTGTCGGTAAATTTGTGGACGTTTTTGAGACACAGCTGGCGAATTTTACCAATTTTGACAATGCTTTAAAATAATTTGTGTTGTAAAAATAGTTTTAAGGGTAAAAAACAAAAAAGTTTTTTTTTTAATACATTTATTTTTAATATTTCCAAAAATATAAACAATTAAATACAGACACCCACTCGTTTAAAAAGTTTATTATTGTTTATGTTACATTTCATTTTTACAACAAATTGACAGTTTGTGGCAAAGTAAACAATTAATGGGGGTCTAGAAAAAAAGAAAACGAAAATGATTTGAATATGTTATTTCAATATTTATCAAAACAACCGGTTGTTCTTTTTTTATTGTTTTTATTTTCATATTTTCTATAAGTACCGGCTGTTATTTCTATATTTTACAAAAGAACTGGCAAAAAATGTAATATTTTCTTAAAGAAGCGACTGTTATTTTAATATTTTATGAAAGAACCGGTTGTGTCAATATTTCCTCAAGGAACCGATGGTTATTTCGACATTTTTTTTTAAAAATCGGCTGTTATTTCAAGATTTTCTTAAAGAACCGGTTGTTATTTCAGTATTTTCTTAAAGAACCAACTGTTATTTCAATATTTTCCAAAACAACCAATAAAAAAATGAATATTTTTTAAAAGAACCGGTTGTCTTTTTAATATTTTCTCAAAGAACCGGTTATTGCAATATTTTCTCAAAGAGCCGGTTGTTCTTTCAATATTTTCTCAAAGAGCCGGTTGTTATTTTATTATTTTCCAAAAGAACCGGTGAAAAAATTCAATATTTTCTAAAAGAACCGTTGTTTTTTAATATTTTTTTAAAGAACCGGTTGTTATTTGAATATTTTCTCAAAGAACTGGTTGTTATTTCAATATTTTCCAAAATAACCAATAAAAAATTTAATATTTTCTAAAAGAGCCGGTTGTTATTTCAATATTTTCTCAAAGAACCGGTTATTTCAATATTTTCTCAAAGAGCCGGTTGTTATTTTATTATTTTCCAAAAGAACCGGTGAAAAAATTCAATATTTTCTAAAAGAACCGTTGTTTTTTAATATTTTTTTTAAAGAAACGGTTGTTATTTGAACTGGTTGTTATTTCAATATTTTCCAAAATAACCGATAAAAAATTTAATATTTTCTAAAAGAACCGTTTGTTTTTTTACATTTTTTAAAGAGCCGGTTGTTATTTCAATATTTTCTCAAAGAACCAGTTGTTAATTTAATATTTTCTCAAATAGCCGATTGTTATTTCAATATTTTCTTAAAGAACCAACTGTTTTTTTGGTTCCTTTTTCCAAAGGAACCGGTACAAAATTCAATATTTTCTAAAAGAACCGTTTGTTTTTTTACATTTTTTAAAGAGCCGGTTGTTATTTCAATATTTTCTCAAAGAACCAGTTGTTAATTTAATATTTTCTCAAATAGCCGATTGTTATTTCAATATTTTCTTAAAGAACCAACTGTTTTTTTGGTTCCTTTTTCCAAAGGAACCGGTACAAAATTTAATATTTTCTAAAAGAACCGTTTGTTTTTTTATATTTTTTAAAGAGCCGGTTGTTATTTCAATATTTTCTTAAATAGCCGATTGTTATTTCAATATTTTCTTAAAGAACCAACTGTTATTTCAATATTTTCCAAAGGAACCGGTACAAAATTCAATATTTTCTAAAAGAACCGTTTGTTTTTTTATATTTTTTTAAGAGCCGGTTGTTATTTCAATATTTTCTTATATAGCCGATTGTTATTTCAATATTTTCTTAAAGAACCAACTGTTATTTCAATATTTTCCAAAGGAACCGGTACAAAATTCAATATTTTCTAAAAGAACCGGTTTTTTTTTTAAATATTTTTTAAAGAGCCGGTTGTTATTTTAATATTTTCTCAAAGAACTGGTTGTTATGTCAATATTTTCCAAAAGAACCGGTAAAAAATTCAATTTTTTCTAAAAGAACCGGTTGTTTTTTTTAATAGTTTTCAAAGAGCCGGTTGTTATTTCAATATTTCGCTACAGAAACTTTGCAATTTTTCAAGTCACATAGAATAACAAGATATAAATTCTCAGAATTAAACATTTGTTTATTTTGTCGTAATGTTTTTGTATATTTGTTAGTTAAGAGACTGGACATGACTAGACATTTAAATAAATGACAGTTCTCTTGTTACTTAGGTCTCTTTTGGCAAGACCTCTTTCCAGCTAACAAAATTATTTCTTAAGAATTGTATTTAAATTAGAATATACTTTAAACAGAATTATTGCAGTCTATTATAAGGTTAAATTTCTAACAAATTTATTATGCCACACATCATGTAGCTTAAATTAAAATTTACCTTAGTATTTTTCAAAATCTTTCTTTGCCAGGCTTTTATTGCTCCCAGCAGCTTTGAAATCAATTCTATTTGAAAGACATACATACATATGTCCAACACTTTAGAAAATCTCCTTAACATTAAAGTTGCTTAACCACCCACTTAACTTTGACCTGAAACACCTCAAGGTAGTAATAACAGTTACCTGGTGACGTGCTAATTTTAGGAAGGACAAACAATCACTGCTTAAGAACAAAACAACAACGCAAAACAAAAAATCCTATTTGCCACTTAATGTTGCTGCAGCTGATTTAGTGTAGCAGAAAACCCTGTAAAATGGCTGGAAAAAACAACCTTAGAATAGGATAAACAAATTGCAAACAATGTAAAAGTTGAAGGTAAAACTCATGACCAAAATCGTATTTAACGCAGGCAGTCATACAGCCAACACACGCACACTCCAAAATTCAGACAGACATTCACACACACTTGATTTAGTTTTTCGGAGAATTCTGTTATAATCTTCTTCCTTTTTGCAATATGTTGTTCAGTATCACACTTTTAGGTTGTCTCTATGAAGGGAACTTATAACATTGAACGTATTTGATGGAATTTCATTAAACTTGAAGGTTTAAGCCATTAACTAAAGTTTGCCTTTTATTAAGAAAAAATCATCTAAATCCATAAGAATGAACTTATATTTCAATAGTTTCCAAAATAACTGGTTGTTGTTTCAATATTTTCTTAAAGAGCCGGTTGTTATTTCAATATTTTCTCAGAGAAACGGTGGTTATTTCAATATTTTCTTAAATAACCGGTTCTTATTTTAATATTTCCTCAAAGAACCGATAGTTATTTCAATATTTTCTGAAAGAACCGGTTGCTATATTAATTTTTTCCAAAAGAACCGCTTGTTATTTCAACATTTCCTCAAAGAACCTATTGTTGTTTCAATATTTTCTTCAAGAACCCAAAGTTATTTTAATATATTCTCAAAGAACCGGTTGGTATTTCAATATTTCCTCAAAGAACCAGTTGTTATATCAATATTTTCTTAAACAACCGGTTGTTATTGCGATATTTAATGAAAGAACCGGTTGTTATTACAATATTTTCTTAAAGAATCGCTTGTTATTTTAACATTTTTCAAAAAAAAAAAAACGGCCGTTATTTCGGGTGTCCCGATAGACTAGGCGATAGTGTGTCGGACTATCAGTCAGAGGGTTGCGGATTCGATTCCCGCCATAGACTCTGGGTGTTTTCTGCAGATAAGCCAAAAAGCTTCGCAGTTTGTGTGTGTTAATTATATTTAAAAAAAAAAGTTTATTAGTGGGTTAATAGTAGGGTTTAGGGTACGGGAATTCTTGACCGGGAAAATATAAATTAAAAAAAAATATATTTTTTTAAAGAACCGTTTGTTATTTCGATATTTCCTCAAAGAACCGGTTGTTATATCAATATTTTCTTAAACAACGGGTTGTTCTTGCGATATTTAATGAAAGAACCGGTTGTTATTTCAATACTTTGGAAAAGAATTGTTTGTTATTACAATATTTTCTTAAAGAACCGGTTGCTACTTCAATATTTTCTTACAGCTTGTTATTACAATATTTTCTTTAAGAACCGGTTGCTATTTCAATATTTCCGGTTGTTATTTAATTTTTTTCCAAAAGATCTGGATTTTATTTCAATATTCTCTTAAAGAACTGGTTCGTATTTCTTTTTTTTTTTCTAAAAGTTCCAGGACCTCTTTTACTATTTTCTTCAAGAGTCGATGTTTATTTCAATATTTTTCTGTTTATTTTTCAATATTTTCCAAAAAACCGGTTCCTTTTTCAATATTTTTTAAAGAACCTGTTCTTGTTTCAATATTTTCCAAAAAACCGGTTTTTTTTAAAAAAATTTTTTAAAGAACCAGTTCTTTTTTCAATATTTTCCAAAAGAAGTGGTTCCCTTTTCAATATTTTTTTTAAAGAAGCAGCTGTTATTACAATATTTTCCACAAGAAACGGTAAAAATTTCATTATTTCCTTAAAAAACTGTCTGTTTTTTTTTATAATTTTCTTTAAGAACCGTTTGTTAATTCTTTATTTTCCATAACACCTCGTTTATATTATTACAACTTTTTGGGTCATTGTAAATTTTATTGCAACAATTACGAAAATTTCAATAAATATTTTTGATTTTGTGATTTTGTTTTCTTTGATTTTAAGTTAAAATTTATTTGTTTTCGATTTTATTATCCGAAAACCATTACTGTTTGTCTGTAATTATTTTTATGAAATATTTTTAATAACCATTTGTTGATTTGTTTTTGCTTTTAGTGTTCTGGTTAAGTTTTTGTTTTTATTTTTTGTTCAAACTTGAACTTAAATTATTGGCTTTAGGCCAAACGAATAAAATAACTGAAAAAAGAATTTATTTGTGTTTTTACTCACACTGAATATTTTAATGATTATTCCAGTTATTACAAAATAACAAACATATTTTTGCAACAATTTTATTTGTGTATGTATGTAGGTGTGTTTGTATATAAACACTGTCTGTGTTAAGTTTAATATTAATCCAAAAAAAAAAAAAAAATTCGGCCACCAGCAAATTGTGAATGAAAAAAAAAACTATTTTGTTGAGCCAAAATATCACTGGCCAATTTTTATTAATATTTTTTTTATGTCGTAAATATGACAGCGTAAATTTCATTTTATTGTTTTATTGCATTTTGTTATTTTCATTCGTCGAGAAATGAAACAATTTTTTTGTGCATGTCTGTGTTTAATGAAATAAACAACACATGGCATTTACTAGTCAAGTTAATTAAAATTATTAGAGAAATTTTCTTATTATTTCGGCTTGAGTTCATTTAATTAATAACTCAAAGAATACCATTCTAAAATTAAATTTTTCTAGACAATTGGCACACTGGAATGCATTTTCTACCCTGCCAAGGGCGTCATCAGTAAGGTTTATTGTCCAAGATCTACTTGTAAACATCATCTATTTAACTCACCATTATTGAGAAATAGAATTCGGGAATTAAACATATTTGGGTTATTAATTAAATGAACTCAAGCCGAAATAATCAGCCTTATTATGAGTGTCGTTTTCTTTTTACGACAACCACTGTTTCGTAATAGATTAAAGAAACAAATTTAATTTTATCTTTAATCTATTACGAAAGAGTCGTTGTTGTAAAAAGAAAACGACACTCATAATAAGACTGAATAAGAAATTTTCTCTTATAATTATTAAAAAAAAGTTCAACAATTTTTCATTAAGAAAAACAGAAGTCTCTAAAAGTTAATTAAAATTACTTAGAGAAGTTTGTGTTTTGAAATAAAAAAAAAAACAGTTCAAAATTCATAGTCTTCCATAAAAACTGATTTTAATTTCTAAAATTTCTCTAAAAAGCGGTTTCAATTTCAATATTTTCTTAGGAGCTGGTTTTTATTTTGAATATTTTCTAAAAGAACTGGTTATTTTTTTTTTACTATTTTATAAAAGAGGCGGTTATTTGTTCTTTATTTTACAATAAAACCGGTTTTCTTTTTATTATTTATAAAAAACCCGGTTATTTTTTCATTATTTTTTAAAAGAACCGGTTATTTTTTATTATTAAATAAAAGAGACGGTTATCTGTTTTTTATTTTATAAATGAACCGGTTAATTTTTCTTTATTTTTTTAAAGAACCGGTTCTTTTTTCAATATTTTCTATAAGAACCGATTATTTTTTTTACTATTTTATAAAAGAGACGGTTATTTGTTCTCTATTTTATAAAACAACCGGTTAATTTTTATTTATGTTCTAAAAGAATCAGTTCTTTTTCATAATTTTCTAAAGTAAGCGCTTCTTATATATTTTATAAAAGAACCGGTTATTTTTTCTCTATTTTCTAAAGGCACCGCTTATTTTTTATATATTTTTATTAAAAACTTTTTCACTACTTTCCAAAGGAACCGGATATTTTTTCTTTATTTTTCAAGAGAACCGGTTCGTTTTTCCTTATTTTCTAACAGAACCGTTAATTTTTTATTATTTTCTAAAGTAACCGCTTATTTTTTTATATATTTTATTAAAAACCCGGTAACTTTTTCACTACTTTCTAAAGGAACCGGATATTTTTTCTTTATTTTTCAAGAGAACCAGTTCGTTTTTCCTTATTTTCTAACAGAACCGTTAATTTTTTATTATTTGCTAAAGTAACCGCTTATTTTTTATATATATTTTATTAAAAACCCGGTAACTTTTTCACTACTTTCTAAAGGAACCGGATATTTTTTCTTTACTTTTCAAGAGAAGCGGTTCGTTTTTCCTTATTTTCTAACAGAACCGTTAATTTTTTATTATTTTCTAAAGTAACCGCTTATTTTTTATATATTTTTTATTAAAAACCCGGTAACTTTTTCTCTATTTTCTAAAGGAAGCGGATATTTTTTCTTTATTTTTCAAGAGAACCGGTTATTTTTCTTTATTTTTTAAAGTAACTGCTTATTTTTTATCTCTTTTATAAAAGAACCGGTTATTTTTTCTTTATTTTAGAAGGAAACCGGTTATGTTTTCAATTTTTTTTTTAAAAGCTTCTGGTGGAAAAATCATTTCTGTTTTACATTTTTCTAACGGCACCGTTGCCCTTTTAATTTTTTTTCTAAAATAACCGGTTCTTTACTTAATATTTTGTTACACCAACATTATTATTGTTTAGATTTACCTCAAATTTTATGATTCCCAATAAAAATTTTCCGAAATTTATTACTTTTACAGCATGTTTACGAGTATAGCTGTAATAATCAGGGAATTTGAATGATTTTTAGTGTTTTAATTGTGATTTATTTTACTGCAGACAACAGCTACAAATAAACAAAAACTACATATAGATAAATTTTGTTGTTATAATTAAAAAAAATTTTGTATTGCTGTTGTTGGATCAATGTAACATATTATTGTTGTTGTTTCAGCTTTTATATAAAAATTCCTGCAATATTTTGCACTCGTGCGTATTGAAATTGCGGTTAAAGAATATTTATATTCGCAGCACAGTTAATATTTTCAATTTGATTGTTTTACAAATGTGTCGGTGCAATTAAGTGTGTGTGTGTAAATATTTTTTGGTTGTTTGTTAAATTCTGATACAAATTTGATATGATGAGAATTATGAGGATACAATTTATTGCATTTGAGGGTTTGTTTTTATTTCCTGCTACTGCTGTTGCAAAACAAACAAGATCAAAGCAAAGCGACATGATGGGAAAACAATGGATTTGGAAATGTAAATAAATAACAAAAAAAAAAAACTGGGAAAATGTTATAAATAATAAATATGATTCAGAAGAATAGGAAGTAAACAAAAGATTTTCGAGTTGAACAAATAACAAAATTTAAAACAGTGCGCATGGAACTGTGTTAAAATTAAAGCTGTTCTTTCGGAAAATAAAAAAATAACTGATTTTTTTAGGAATATTTTAAAAATATTTTAAAAATAAAACCGGTTATTTTAGAAAATATTGAAAAAATAGCCGGTTCCTTCAGAAAATAAAGAAAAAACAACCGTTATTTTTTATAAAGTAGTAACGAAAGAACTGTTTTTTTTTTCAGTAAATAAAGGAAAAAGAACGGGTTCTTTTAGAAAGTATCGAAAAATAACCGGTGCCTTCAGAATATTGCGAAAAAAAAACCTATGCTTATAGAACATAGTGAAAAATAACCGGTATTTAAGAAAATCGTTGAACAATAAATGATTCTTTTGGAAAATTGTAAAAATAGTGTAAAATTAACAACTTTCTTTTATAAAATATACCGGTTCCTTTGGAAAATAGTTAAAAAATGGAAGGTTTTTGTAGAAAATACAGAAAAAATTACCGATTTCTTTTAAATATAAAGAATAAATAATCGGTTCTTTTAGAAAATAGTGAAAAAATACCCGATTATTTTATAAAATAGAGAAAGTAATAGCCGGGTTTTTAATAAAATAGCATGAAAAGAACGGATTCTTTCAGAAAATAAAGGAAAAAGAACGAGCTCTTTTATAAAATAGTGTAAAACTAACCAGTTCTGTTATAAAATAGTGAAAAAATAACCGGTTCTTTTAGAAAATAGTAAAAAAGTAGCCAGTTCCTTTAGAAAATAAAGAAAAAATAACCGGTTTTTTATAAAATAGTAAAAAAAGAACAGGTTCCTTCAGTAAATAAAGGATAAATCACCCGTTCTTTTAGAAAATATTAAAAAAAATTACCGGTTTCTTTTGAAAATAACGAAAAATAATCAGTTTTTTAATTAAATAGTAAAAAAAAGAACAGGTTCTTTCAGAAAATAAAGGAAAAAGTACGGGTTCTTTTATAAAATAGTGAAAAAATATGCGGTTCTTTTATAAAATAGTCAAAAAAAAACCGGTTGCTTTAGAACATAAAGAAAAAATAACAACTTTTTTAAACAAATATTAAAAAAAGATGCGCTTCTTTCAGAAAATAAAGAAAAATATAACCGGTATTTTAATAAAATGCTGAAAAAATAATCGGTTCTTTTAGAAAATAGTAAAAAAGTAGCCACAGTTCATTTATGGAATAAAGAAAAAATAACCGGGTATTTAATAATATAGTAAAATGAAAAGAACCGGTTCTGGCAGAAAATACAGTAAAAGATTCTTTTATAAAATATTGAAAAAATATCCGGCTGTTTTAAAAATTGTTGGAAAAAGGACCGATTCTTTTTGAAAATTGTGAAAAAAGAAACGTTATTTTAGTAAATATCGAAAATAACACAGGTTCTTGTTGTTACTCGTTCTTATAAAAAATAATGAAATTAGAAGAAGTTTTTATCGCAGATATTAAGCTATGAACAAGTTCTTATATAGAACAGTATAGCATACTTTAAGGAAGTTTGTTCCTATACATTTAAAAACACTTGCTGAAAACATTTGAACGTTTTATTTAAAATTCTTGCAATTCAAACTAAACAAACTAAGTCTGGAAAAAAACGAAAATTTTTGTAAATTCAACTATATTTATACATACAGTATAAACAAATCATTGAAGCTTATGATGCGTTTAAAAAGCATACATTAAGGAGCAAACAAGAAAATAATATTAAATTGCCAACATTGTAAATGCTAAATGAATATATGAGAAAAAAAGACAAGGTTGTGTGTGTGTGTACTCGTACATAAAATGCGTAAAATATATGAGAATATATAATATAAATAAAATGTATATGTATATGTATGTGCTGTATATAAAAATAATCTACTCGTTCCCAAAAAAGAAAAATGTAGAAGGAAAAAAATTGTATATAAAATTCCTTAGCATATAGTTTGGCGCAGCATATTTCAAGTTATGTTATATTTTATATAATGTTTCGTAATAAAATAAATTGTTTGTGCATTTGAGAGTAGCTAAATATTATAGTTTGCGCTTTACTCGTTTTTCGTTACGTATCGTTGCTTTCATTTCTTTTTTAATAATTCATAAGTTTTTGCTTTTTAGAAAACCAGCAAAAACAGCAGCACATACATACGTTTTAGTTTTAGCAGCAGTAGTAGTAGTAAATAGTAGGTAGTAGTAGCTGTTGTGAATTAAAACTGCAAAAATACATACATAATACAAACTCTACTGTGCACTGGTGCTCTCATAAATTTCTAATTAATTTCTAGTTAAACCAAATTGCCATATCAGTAATTTGTTTGGTTTTGTCACTGTCACATTTCAACAGCTGTTAAATTAAACATCATATAACTTATTTCGTTAATTATATCAAATACTTGTTGGCTCATCAGTTTGGCTGTCAGTCAGTCAGACTTAACAAAATTCAGATTTCCCTATTAATATGTATTAGTGTCAGTACTAAACGATTTCTATGATTAGGTTCCCTCCACTTCACAATATTTAACATTTCTGTTTCTGGCTGCTGTTAATGACACGTGCAAAGCTTGTTTTCCGGTTGTGATTTTTTTTGGCATACTTGTTTTTTTCTGATTATTTTTCTGACCAGTCAAACAAAAAATATTGTATATTGCAAAAAGAAACGGTTCTTATAAAAAATATCTTTTTCAGTATTTATTATTATTATATTATTTTTCAACATGTTCTTTAAGAAAATAGTGGAACATAACTGGCTCTTTAAAAAACAGTGCAAAAAGAACCGCTTTTTAAAAAAAATATTGGAAAAAGAACCAGTTATTTTAGAAAATATTAGAAAAATAACCGGTTCTCTAAGAAAATATTGGTAAAAACGGTTCTTTTAGAAAATATTAAAAAAGAACCTGTTCACTCAGAAAATAATGAAAAAGTTATTCAAAAAAAAAATTAAAAAAAATTGCTTCTCTTAGAAAATATTGGGAAAGGAACCGGTTCTTTTAAAACATATTTAAAAAAGAACCGGGTTTTTAGAAAATAGTGAAAAAGAACTGGTTCTCTAAGAAATTTTTGAGAAAAGCACCGGTTCTCTTAGAAAATATTAAAGAAAGAACCGGGTTCTCTAAATAAATAAAAATAACTGGTTCTCTAAGAAAATATTGCAAAAAGATTCGCTTCTGTGAAAAAATACTTGAAAAAGAACTGGTTCTCTAAATAAATATTTGAAAAATTACCACTTCTCTTAGCAAAAATATTGTTAAACGAATCCGTTCTCTAAGAAAATATTGGAAAAATTAAGAATATACTGAAAAAAGAA
Organism: Bellardia bayeri; assembly: GCA_950370525.1. Lineage (NCBI taxonomy): Eukaryota > Metazoa > Arthropoda > Insecta > Diptera > Calliphoridae > Bellardia > Bellardia bayeri. Next base: position 5,031,426 of record OX493266.1, on the reverse strand, counting down.
CCGGTTCATTTAAAAATATTAAAAAAAAAACCGGTGCCTGTAGATAGTAATGAACAACTAACCGGTTCATTAGGAAAATATTGCAAAAATAACCGGTTCGTTTAGAAATTACTAAAAACAAGTAACCGGTTCTTTTAGAAATTAGCGAAAAAGTAACCGGTTCCTTTTTTATTATTTGTTGTTTGAATATCATTCCAAAATTTCCCTGATAACTTTATTTAAAAAGATTTTTATTAAAATTTTAATTTTCCTCCTTAAAGTATACTTTAGTTTCTAATCTCAAACCACGTTTCAATACTTCTTGTTTGTCTGAGAATATTAATTTTTATTTTTTAAGCTTTTAAACCTCTCAAGGTTCCTATTTTTGTTTTGTTTATCTTTTAGACAAATTTCTTAAATCTCTATTAAGCCGGCGGTATAAATATAATATATAGCACAACTCCTTAGACCATGCTACATTTTAAATCTACTTGTTTTATATGTTTTATACGCAGATGGCTTTTAAATGTATATTGAACAAAAATTTAGACCTTTTCTTTAACTATTTTCAAAACTGTTAAAGACCTTTATTAAAAACGACGGCTGCCTGTCAATTACCAAAAAATATTTCAATCTCTACAGCAGCATTGCAGTCTGCAAAAAAAGTAAAATCTTTCTTTAAAATTTTTCGACGTCTGCTTATCAAATTGTTGTTATGGGTTTGATGACAGCTTTCCTATAAAACATTAAATCAGTAAAAAAAAATATTGCCCAAATTTGTGGAAAAGAGCAAAGAGTATGAGCGGAAAAATATGTCTTCCGTTTAAGATTGTTTGTTTGAAACTGCCTTGTTTTTGTTGCTGGCTGTTGCCTTAAAGTATGCAAATAAATGCTAAACATTCCCAAAATGTTTTTCTGTTTTACTGGAGTAAAATTTCTTTAAATATTTATGAAACTACAGGGCATTGAAAAAAAATTCTGGAAAGAAAATAAATCATTTTTAGCAAATCAGTTTTGTAAATGCCTGTCTGGCATTTTAATAATTTAATTTTCTACTTTATACACTTTGTAACGGAAGCTTTATTTGATGTTCTTATCAATTGCAAATGACAGATGTCTTACGGCAAATTGCAGGCTTTCCATTACCAAGTAAATTTAAATTTAACATTATTAAATATGATTTACGCCTTAAAGCTTGCTTTTGATTTCTCTTATTTTGTTTTGCATAACAAAAAAACTTTCTTGCACATATTGTTTATAATTTAGTTTTGTGTTAATTAATTTAAATTTACACAACTTCTTAAATATTTGCATTAAGCCGGAAATACTTATTTTAAAACTTACACACTCTTTCGCTCTCTTCTACTTATTTTCATTATTATTTATTTAGTTTCGTCATGATTTTGTTATTCTTTTAACATTTTTCCTTAAAGTATTCCACGATTTTTAGTTTTTGCTGTATATTGCTTTTTTGTTGTTGTTTTGTTTTCCAAACAAATCTCATTAAAACTAAAGAACTAGTAAGAGTAACTTGCTTGGAATATCAAAGACATGAAATTGTACGAAATATTCTCTAATAAAACTATCTTTACATACAAAATATAAAGAATTATGTATAAGATTAATTTATGCTACTCAACAGAAATTTTCAAATATGTATAAAGCCTGTAAAATAAAGGACTTAAAGTATAAGGACATGGGGACTTAAGTTTTTGAAATATAAGGAGTTAAAGAAAAGCGACAAGTAAAGTAATAAATAAAAAATGCTTTATATAGAGAATTATTATGGAAAGGAAATATATTTGGGTAAAAATTCTTAAATTAAAAGAACGGCTAATTTTTAATCAAATAAAATAAGAACCGATAAATTTTTAATCGAATAAAAATTAAACCGAATAAAATAAAAACCAATTAATTTTTAATCGAATAAAATAAAAACCGTTTAATTTTTATTCGAATAAAACCGATTAAGTATTAATCGAATAAAAATTAAACCGATTAATTTTTAATCGAATAAAATATAAACCGATTAATTTTTAATCGAATAAAATAAAAACCGTTTAATTTTTAATCGACTAAAAATTAAACCCATTAATTTTTAATCGAATAAAATATACTGATTAATTTTTAAACGAATAAAATAAAAACCGTTTAATTTTTAATCGAAAATATTCAAACCGTTAAATTTTTATCGAATAAAATATAAACCGTTTAATATTTAATAGAAGAAAATATAAAAAAAATTTTAATCGAATAAAATAAAAACCGTTTACTTTTTAATCGACTAAAAATTAAACCCATTAATTTTTATTCGAATAAAATATAAACCGATTAATTTTTAATCGAATAAAATAAAAACTGTTTCATTTTTAATCGGCTAAAAATTAAACCCATTGATTTTTAAACGAATAAAATATAAACCGATTACGTTTTAATCAAATAAAAATTAAACCGTTTAATTTTTAATCGAATAAAATATAAACCAATTAATTTTTAATTCGAATTAGTTTTCGTTAAATTCCTTATCAATCTCAATATTTCAAACATTAAAGTTCCATTTTTTTATTATTAAAAGAATTATTCGGTTTTTTATTCGATTTTATTCAAATTTTTTGTAAAATTTCTAACTACTCTCAATGGGTAAAAAATGAAATACTCCGGTTTTTTTTGGATTTTTAGAATGTTTCTTCGGTTTCTTATATGAATTATTATTCAGTTTTTTAATTCGAATAATTTTTGGTAAAATTTCTAATTAATCCCAATAATTCAGTAATGAAAATTTCCGGTTTTTAGATAATTAAAATATTTATTCAGTTTTTTATGAATAATAGGTTTTTTATTCGAATAATTTTTCATAAAATTTTAACTAATCTCAATGGGACAAAAATTAAAACTTCCGTTTTTTTTTTTGATTTTTAGAATAGTTATTCGATTTTTTACACGAATAATTATTAGGCTTTTTATTCGAATAATTTTTCGTAAAATTTGAAATCAATCACAATAATTAAAATATTAAAATTTCCGATTCTTTGGATTATTAGAATAATTATTGGGTGTTTTATTCGAATAATTATTCGTTTTTTTTTCAAATAATTATTCGGTTTTTATTCGAATAGTTTTGCGTTAAATTTCTAACTAATCTCAATAATTAAATAATGAAAATTTCCGGTTCTTTGGATTATTAGAATAATTACTGGGTTTTTAATTCGAATAATTATTCGGTTTTTTTTCGAATAATTATTCGCTAATTTATTCGAATATTTTTATAAAGTTTCCAAAAAATCGTTGTTTCCATTTATTGTATTAATATTGGTTTCATTCAAAAATTTTTTTGTTAACTATAAATTTTGTTTAGCATTTTACCGATACCTTGAAATTGTTTTTATATATATTTTTTATTTTTACTGATTTCCTTTATAAATTCCTGTGGCATCATTGATTTATCTTTATTTTTTTCCTAACAAAGTTATTAAATTTTATGCAAATGAGTTTTTGTTTTTGTTCATTTACCATTTTGATTATTTCTTATTTTCTTGTTTATTATTATTGTTATTATAATACTTCTTTTACGGGCAACAAACGAACTTGCTTGTCATTTCACCATTTCTGTGTATAAGTTTTTGTCACTGGTTTACTTGCTGCTCTTACTTGTTTTCTGGTCATGTATAATTTAAATAATTTAAGCCTTGTTTGTATACAAAATAAAATATAATACAGAAAAAAACACTACTAGTTGGTTGTTTCTGTATGAAAACAGTTGTTAAGGGGCGAGTAAATATAAAAATAAAAATCCTTTAATGTGCATGCAGGCGTTAGTTAAGCAAGTAGCAAAGAAAAGTAAAAGAAAACGAAAATTTCTTATAAACAATCTAACAAACCTACAAATATATGTATGTATAATCATAAAAACTCTCAAACATACGTGCATACATATGCACATATATATGTAGATATGTACATTTGATGATACAAACAGAAAACCCATTCAGCCTGTTTGTTATGCAACAAATAATGCTTGTTTACCATTCGTGCATTTATATTTATTTCTCTGCTGTATTTAGAGGTACGACTATGTTTACGAGTAAGAGTAAGAGTGAGACAAAGAGCACTATGATGATGTTGTTGTTAATGTTGTTTTTATTGTCGTTAGCTGTAGACTGGTTTTAGTACACAGTCAGTTCACGTTGTTGTTATTACTGTTGGCAAAATACAACTGTGTAAACTAACAGCAATTTTCATATTACATAGAATAAATTGCAATCGACAATAAAATTCTTATTTTGTTGAATTTTTTCTATTTCTTTTGTGAAGGGAGTGTTGGTTGTAAAAAAAAACAGGTTTGTGAGTGGGCAGCATGTTATATAGAGATAAACATACATAGGCAAGTTAAAGCCTGTTATATATTGTAAAAAATAATACTTTAATACAATAGTTTGCTAAATTATTTACATGCACTTTTAATACAAAATAGAAAGAAAATGGAATAATTATATAAGTTACATACATATACATATACTACTAAGTGTTTACGTATATATATGTATGTACATATAAAAATGCAAGTAAATAAAACCCAAAAGCAATTTTAGTGTAGTTTCCAAAAAAGTACTTTGAAGAGATATTTCAAAATAACTTTGAAAATCCTTTTAAACATTTCAAAGCTTATAAAAAATTAAAGACATAAGGCCAGAAAATTAAACAGAATTTGCCTATATAACCAATAATAGCAATTTAAAAACTGTTTTAGAACATATTTCTTAAAAATTAATATAAACATTTATTTAATTTTTATGTTATGAATGCTAAAATTCATTTATTGCAGAAATACTACTTTTTCAACAAATAAAACAAAATCAAATTTTTAACACGAAAATCATTAATTTCAACACATTTTAACAAGTTTCATGAATTTTTTTAACTTTTTAAAAAAGTAGTAGAAATACTACCTTTTTAGTAGTAGAGATATATCAAAATATTTGTCAAAAGTCAAAAGAAATTAGTTCAGGAATATTTAAATTAAAGTAAAATCTTAATTATTTAACTTAATCAGAAAGGTAGTAGAAATAAGACTTTTTTTAAAATAGCTAACATATCAAAATATTTGTTAAAAATCAATGGAATTTAATTCAGGACTATTTAAATTAAGGTAAAATTTTATTTATGTATTTAACTTTATCAAAAAGGTAGTAGAAATATGTACTACTTTTTCAAAAAGTAAAACAAAATCAAATTTTTAACACAAAAATTATTAATTTCATATTTTCAACAAATTTTAACAAGCCTCAAAATTTTTAACTTTTTAAAAAAGTATTAGAAATGCTACATTTTTAAAATAGCTAAAACATCAAAATAATTGTCAAAAATTAAAGGAAATTAATTTAGTAATATTTAAATTAAGGTAAAATCATCTTATTTATATAAGTTTATCAAAAAGGTATTAGAAATACTACCAAGTAGAAATACTACTTTTTTCAAAACTGCTAAAAGTTTAAATATTAATCAAAAAAATCATTGTATTCATGTTCTAAGCTGATTTTAACAAAACTTAAGTAAAATGTTTAACTTTTTCAAAAGGTAGTAGAAATACTACTTTTTTAAAAAACTCAAATATTTACCCAAAAAAACATTTAATGAATAAAATTTTATTTGATTATTATGTTATTAATCTTAGAATTCATTTATTGCACATTTTCTAAAAAGGTAGTAGAAATACTACTTTTTCAAAAAGTAAAACCAAGACAATTTTTTAACACAAAAATCATTAAATTTATGTTTTCAATACATTTTAACAAATTTGAAACAAATTTTAAAAGAGTAGTAGAAATACTACTTTTTTAAAAAGTACTGCAAAACCAAATTATTAACACAAAAATCTTAGCATTCATATTTACAATACATTTTAGCAAGTTTCAAGACAATTATTTGACTTTTTTAAAAGGTGGTAGAAATAGTACCTTTTTTAAATAGCTGAAATAACAAAAGTATTTACCAAAAAACTTACTTTTATCAACGAAAATTAAATAAGAAATATTTAAATTAAGGTAACACCTTAATTGTGTAACATTTTCAAAAAAGTAGTAGAAATACTACTCTTTTATAAAGTCCTAAAATTTGTAATATTATTCACAAATATCATTTAATTCATGTTCTAAGATGACTTTAACAAAAATTAGCTAAATTGTTTAAATTTTTCAAAAAGTAGTAAAAATACTACTCTTTTTAAGTAGCTGAAATATCAAAATATTTGTCAAAAAAGTTCTTTCAAGCAATGAAAACTTACTTAAGAATAATTGTATTTGTTTAAAACCCTATTTATTTCACATTTTAAAAAGTGTAGTAGAAATACTACTTTTTTAAAAAGTGCTTAAAGTTTTAATAATAATTACAAAAATCATTGAATTCATGTTCTAAGCTGATTTTATTTAAATGTAAGTAATTTGTTTAACTTTTTTAAAAGGTAGTAGAAATACATACTACATTTATTAAAAGTTGCAAAAATTTTTATATTGAAGACAGAAATTAGGTATTCATGTTTCAAGTTGATTTTATCTAAATGTAAGTCGTAGAAATACTACTTTTTCTCTAAAAATAAAACAATTCTTTTAGAGCCTTAAAAAATATGCTTCATATTTTTTTTAGGTTTTGTTTATTTTTTACTCTTTTAATTATTTTTTCATACTTTTCTCTACTTTTTTTAGTTGTATTTATTTACTTTAGTTTTTCTGCCAGCAATTCTTTTGCTGCACATTAAGGCCATTTATACAAACACCTAAAAGTCATTTAGAGTTTCTTGTTGTTTGAATTTCACATAGAAATTTGTTTTATTTTTTCTTTTGCCATTAAAATTCTTACATTTGTTTATTGTTTTTTTTTATTCTGGCACTATTAAACTAAACAGTTGTTTTATTGTATTTGCTTTTTGTGTAGCCAACCAGCTATTTATTTTATTCTTTTATATGTGTGTATGTTTGTGTTGGAAAAGTTCTTAACTTTTGCCGCACGTTTTATTTATTATAAATATATATTACGTTGCCTACATTTAAGCGTTTAAATAACAATATTAAAACTGCAGCAACTTTTAAGAACATCAAACAAATAAATCGTTTTCTTTTTCGATCAACACATACTCACGCACACATAAAAAACACACGGCACTTGTAGAAAACAAATAATGTAACAGTGTTTATTTTTTTAAAAGTTTAAGGGTAAAAGATTGGTGCAGTGACAGTGGCCGTCTTATTTAAACAGAAACTTTTGTAAGGAAAATTTGTACAAAAGTAGGCTTTGTTTAGTGAGTGTAAGAACAAAAAAAGAAATAGAAAAAACATTTTATTTCATTGCTAAGTGTAATCAATTAAATGGAATTTTAAACGTTTCCTAAACTGTTGGAACATTTTTAATTTAAATTTAAAAAAAAAAAGAAAAACAAATGACCCAAAAAGCAGTGATATCTTTTGAGAACATTTATTGGTCTTTAAATAAGCAGTAACAAAACTACAAAATATTTAATTTAGTTTAAGTTTGAGTTATTTAAAAAAATGGCTTCAACCAAGAAAATGTGAATAATTTAAAAAATTTACCTAAAAACATGCTTTACTTTTTAACAAGTTTTTTCTTAACACTTTCAAATTACTTTTTTTACATTTGCTGTTAGTAAACATAAACTATTATAAACCCAACTTTTAGCTTTGTAACTTCTACTTTTAACTAAAACTTTAACTTTTAACAGTCTTAAGTTATGCTGCAACTTCTACTTTTTCCTGCTCTTTATTGATTTATTAGCAGTTTTGCTAAAAAGATCTAACTTAGTATGCTATTACTGCACCTTTGAAGAGCCATTGTATTTACAGCAAAAGTTGTTGCTAAAAAGTTATCTTAGTTTAAAATTCCTTTTTTTTTTTGTTGCTGTTGTTAGTAGCCTAAAAGTATACTTTTCTTTATAAGCACAGTTTGGTTTCCCTTACATATATGCTAAACAAAAATGGCTAAAGTTTAGAAAAGTTTTAACAACAAATTGCCAAAGCTAAAAAATAAAGTTGTATTAAAAAAAAAACTAAGTATTGTTGGTAGCCAGTAATTAATTTTAAAAACAATAAGAAGCAAAGAAAGTTTTTTAATGGGTAGATATTTAGGCTTTGAGGAAACGTAGTTGTGAAGATGAAAAAGTCTGGCATAAAATCCTCATTTGAAATCATTAAAATTTTCATATAACTAAATTAATACAAATTTGATTAATAGAAAAAAATATGGAAATGTTGGTTTTAAACTTTTTGAACAAGTGATCGCAATGTAACATAATTTTTTATAAATTTTCGAATAAAAACCGAATAATTATTCGAATAAAAAACCCGAATAAATATTCGAATAAAACCCGAATGTGGAAATTTTAATCATACGAATAAAAACCACTTACATAATTATTCGAATAAAAACCGGAAAATGAAAAAAATTGATTTCAATATACTAATTTATTTTGTTTTTACAAACATTGTAAATTTTACGAATAAAAAATCGAAAAATTATTCGAATAAAAATATCCAAATATTTATTTGAATGAAAAATTGATAAATAATAAAACAAATTCAAGTAAATTAGCAATAATTATTAAAATTTTAAAAAGTAAGCTAAGAATTATTTGATAAAAACACGAATAATTATTCGAATTTTAAAACAAATCGAATAAAGAGCCCAAAAAATATTTAAGATTTCATGGTATAATAAATCTTATTTTGTGAAGATTTCTGAAAAAAATATTCGATTAAAAATGAGAATATTTATGCAAATAAAACAAAAGAAATATTTAATCGAATGAAAAATCGAAAAATAATAAACAATTTTAATAAATAAGCAACAATTATTACAATTAAAAAAAAATCCGATTGTTTATTCGAATAAATAAATAATAAAAATGCAAATAGTTATTGATAATTATCGAAAAAATATTTTAAATATATTAAAATTTTGAAAAGTAATCGAAATTAATAAGTATGCGAATAAAAACCCAAATAATTATTCAAATATTTAAAAATACTGAATTAAAAGCCCAAAAAACCGAATAATTATTCGAATATTATATAACTAAAAAAAAAATATTTTAGATTTCATTAAATAATTAATTATACTTTTACGAAAATTTCAGTAAACATTACTCATATAAAACTGGGAATAATTATTAAAAATAACCGAATAAATATTCGAATGAATAATAATAAAAGAACACATAGAAATAAACTAGATCAATAAAAATTTTAAAAAGTATGTGAATTAGTATTCGAAAAATACTTAATAAACAGCCCAAAAAAAGATTTTTACTAAATAATTAATCTTGCTTTTATGAAAATTTCTGAAAAAAATTATTCGAATAAAAATAACCGAATAAATATTCGAATAAAAAATAATAATAATAAATGTATACATACAAATTAAATAGATGAATAAATACTTTTTAAAAGTAACCGAATAATTATTCGATTAAAAACTAGAATAATTAATTGATTAAAATCCCAAAAAATTAAAAAAATTCTGCAATTTTCATTCTTTAATAACAAACAACAAAACAAATTTGAAAAAAATAGGCTAAACTACAAATGTAAGCAATTTTTTGGGGCAAGTATATACTACATTGTTTTACAGGTTTGTTTGATATTTTGTCCTTTAGGTTTTTTTAGGTTAAGAATAAACACTATTATGTGAATTGATTTAATGTCAATGGTGTATTTTTGACTAGAGCGTTCTTTACACTAACACAAAGTTAGAATTTCATAGAGTTTGAATATAATTTAAGATTTTAAGGGGTCTTAGCGGAATATTTCTTAGTGTTACACATTTAACACTAATGATAAAGGAGAAGACTATAAAAAATCCAAAAAAAAAAATATTCGAATAATTATTGGATTTAAACAGTATTAAACAAAATAAAATTGAAAATTAAAATTATTTTTAACAAACATTTTTTATGTTTTGTTTTTTATAAGGATATTAAAATTAGAAACAATTTCATAGATTTTAAAAACTTACACACAATTGAAGTTTCACTGACATAAATGCTTTAGTTTTCCTAAAGTTCTTTGAAATATTGAAATAATTTATACTTTTGTGAAAAGTAAACAGAATTTACTGTCTTTGCTATAAAATTTTTCTTTCATTTGCTACAAATATTTACACGCCTAAAGTTATGCAGTAAACACATGACACAATATAACTTGCCTCTACATCCTCAAAATAGTCTCAGTATACACTGCTTTGCTGTTGTACTTTCTGTATAAAAACTCATACCTAATAATCAATCTAGCAATATACTCGTAATGTAAACTAGAAAATCTAATCAAAATGAATTACATGAAATCAAGAAAATAAATACATCAAATAGATCTCTTTGCCTGTTAAACCAATAAAGAAATTTGATTTGTTTAAAATGACAGGCATAACAACCTCTACACACACACACTCTCTCTCTTAAAGTACAACACCGACTATTACAGCCTAAAAGATATGCTTTTTTTAATGCTTAATATAACTTTTACTCTGACTGATTTGATTGCTAGCCCTTAAGCTGTTTTCGTATTATATAAATAAATAATAACAAAAGCAAAGAAAAGGGAAAATCTTGGCGCTTTGTGACACTAAACTAACAATTTTTGGTGGTTTCAAGAAGGCGTAGGGAGTGGAGGGGGGGAGGGGGGGGTTAGATTTTAATGGTTGGTGGCCCTCTATACATAAAAATTATGATGCTGATGATGATGATAAATTGTGTGTAAATTTTTTACACTTGATTTATTGGGGTGGTGTTGCTGGGTTAAATAAATGGTTAACGCCAATATAGCTAAGGGTTTTTGTTAAACAAAACAAACTGTTTGAGTTCAATAAAATAAAAGTATTATAAAGCAAGCCTTAAAGTAGGCAATAGTAAATGAATAATTGAATTTAAAATTAATATTTAATAAATTTAACAAGGAGTTTTTTTTTTGTCAACTGTGAAACGTATCACACGTTTTTAAAAAGAAAGCTCTGAATACATTTTTTTAAATAATTTAATTTATTTGTCAACAAAAAACCAAACTAAAAAATTAAAATTTTTTAAATTGTTTGGCCAAAACAAGCTTTTGAAAACCTAACCAAATTAATATTAATGTAATTAAAATAATACGCTATAGTTTCAAGTTTTCTTATAAATAATGTTTGTAAATCCTAAATTATGAAAAAAAGAAGTCTGAATAAAGTTAATTAACTAACTAAATTTAACATTAAATATATAGCAAATAAAAACCTTAACTAATATTTAAGAGCAAAACAAATAACTAAAACAATACATAATATTTGTACCTTCAAATAAATTTGTAAATTCAAATTTATTTATTTTGTTAAATAGCTACTTTATTCATTAACCCAGCTAGATTTTGGTAAAAACATTATTTTCATAAATTTAAAGCTGAATTTTAAATTTGAACATTTTACAGGCCTTAGGCCGGCTTTTCATTCTAATTGCCATTTTCGCCTGCTAAGTAAAAGAAAAGTTTTGCAATGTTTTCGTATTTATTACAATTGTTTGGTATACTTAAATGTTTTATTTTGCAACCAAGCCTTTCCATTTACTCTCTGCAAAAGCCTACTGTTAGCTTGTTTACAGCGCTTTCCCCTCCCCCCAAACACTCAACACAATACATCACTGCCTAGTAACTGTAAATTTTGTTGTGAGTATTTTAAAGCAGCCCTAAAGTATGCTAAACAATTTTTCATTTTATATTATTATGTATGTAAAGACCAACTAAACTAAATTTTATACAACTTTTTTTGTATTTTTCACTTTATAATTATTAATGAACGTTGGCAAAAACACACACACATTAATAAAAACATCTGTACATATTATTGTTTTAAATAAAACTAAATAAATAATTTTCTTTTATTAAAAATGTAATTAATATTCTAGGAACATCATAATTGCTGTCTATGGGTTACATATTTAATTGGAGGAATTATGATGTTAATTGTTTATTTAAATAAAGCCTATTGTAGCAGAATTTGTTATGATAGTTTTTTAAGTTTACATTGAAACAAAAAAAAATGCTGCAAATGAGTGTTAATTAAAAGTGCAAAAGTATCAAATAAGTTTAAATTTTCTTTTCCTGCGTCCAGTTAAATGGAATCAAAATAAGAAAAAAACACTTTTATTTTGAATTTATGATTTTTTTTTTTTTGATTTATAAAAAATATAAAAGTATTTAGAAATTTTTGTAACCTAGACACAAAAGAATTTATGTTGCCTAAAGTATGTATGAAAAAATTTTGAATTTTAGAACATCTGTGGCGGGCCATAAAGTAAAACAAATAGAATTTAAGAAAAATTATTTCCTAAACACTTCAAATTATGGCCCGCTTAAATCTTTTGGCCGTTTTGTTGGAATTTAGAACAATATTTCAACAAAAAGACCAAAAAAAAAGAATTTGATTTTTAGGAACTGCATACAGGCGACTAAAAAACTGACCTGCCTGAAAAAAGTATTAAACCGGTTGATCTTTTTATACTTCATAATGAATTTTTAATCTTAAGCAGCAAGTAAGTACATATCTAGTTTTAAGTAAAACAATTAATGAGAATAAATGGCCCGCCTGAAAAATATATTTTATCATCATGCTTTTCAGTCCAGTTAAAAACTAAAACAAAGTTCTAGGGAAAAAGTCGCCCGCCTGAAAAATTTTAAATAACGTTTTGTTTTCAAGGCCGGATATAAATTCTTAATCAGAAGTTTCCAAATTTTATTTTCTACAACAAAAAAGTTCATAAATTATTTGTTTAAAAATGGCCCGCCTGAAAAGTTTTTGTTAGCAAATATTTTTTAGCCCTAGATCATAAATTTCTAAACTAAAGTTTAAAAATTAAAATTTTAAGTGTAAAAAACTAAAAAAAAATCCTGGAGAAAAATGGCCCGCCTGAAAATTTTTACTTAACGCTGTGTTTTTAAGGCTACATTATAGATTCCTAAACAGATGTTAAAAATTTTTATTTTAAACTCCACAAAAAATTTTGTGTTAAAGTGTGTTAATACTTTTTAACCCTGATTTAAAAATTTCTAATCTTAAGTTCAAAAGTATGCCTCTAGGTGCAACAAACCGAAAAAAATTTTTTTTGGAAATGTGGCCCGCCTGAAATTTTTTGTATAATTGCCTGCTTTTACTTCTAGATTATGAGATTATCGTTTAAAGTCTTTTTCAAGTCTTTTAGCATGAACATTTTGTAAAAAATTATTATTGATACCTTGGCCCGCCTGAAAATTTTTGTTTATTTGCTAATTGATCTTTTTATATTGTGAATTCCTTATTATTGGTTCAAAACTAATGGAAAGCAGCCATTGCTATAAAATAAGTCTGATTTTTCGTTACATTATGTCTAGTTAAATGGACACGAACTTAAGCTCAAACTTGAAAAAAATTGTAGTTTTAATTACAAAATTTTTGAAGAAAATATATTAAAATTATAAACATTTTCATGCATTTTTGTAAACTAGACACAATTTAATTTCCAGCAAGTCCAAAGTTTATTTCCCTTAAGTCCTGTTAAAGGACTCCAACTTAACCTCAAACTCTAAAAAATGCAGTTTTACTTTTTTTTTTTCTAATATTTTGAATTTTTTCAAAAAATTAATTAACTTATAAAATATTTATACGTTATTGGAAACTAGTTACAATTTCCTTGCCACTGATATATAATAATTCTTAATTTTATTTTTCTTAAGTCCAGATATATAACCATCAATTTAACCTTAAATTCCAAAAATTTATTTTTGTTTTACAAAGTTTTTTTCAATATTTTTTAATATATTTATGATTACAGTTAAAGTATTTATACACTTTTAAAAAGCTTAAACATTTGTCATTCTCTCTAGATGAAATAAACTTAAAAATGTTATGTTATATTTTTCCATTGTTTTAACTTGGCTTTGTTTTTTTTTAAACCACTTTAAAATTAAGTGATTTATGATTTATGTGATTTATAAATTTGTTTAAACTAATTTCACTAAGTGTTTTATTCATATAAAATAAGTTTAAAGAGTCTTTACTGTATGTTGAGACAAATGGACTTTTAATTTGGAAAAAAATTATTCTTTTTTGCAATAAACTTTAAAATTTGTTTAAAAAATTTATCAAAATTCAAAATGTATTTATTGTTTACTCAATTTATGCTCAATAATTATTCTTTTGCTATAAAATATGTTTAGTTTTGTTTGTATTATAAACAAATAAATAAACGCCTAAAGTTGTTGTTTACTTTTGTACTGTTCAACAAAAGTCTTTAAAAAATGTAGTTTATACAAATTTTTGTTTAACTTTTTCTACATTTTTAAAAAGTTAAAACAATTTCTTTTAATTTGATCAAAAAATATAAGTATATATGCTCCAAATAATAACACTTAGATTTGGCATTGCTTAATGAAATTTAAAAAAATTTTTTTTTTTTGATTTTTTTGCTCAAGTCTTTTTAAATATTTAAGAAAAAAATATTAACATTTTAAAATCAATTATAGATTTTTGTTAACTAAATACAATTTACTTTCTTTTGCTGTAATATAAATAAAGCTTTTACTTCTACATGTTTAATAAACAGACCTCAACTGAAGGCTTTAAGGCAGACACAAAGCTTTTTTTTCCAGTTTTCTATTTAATTACTTAAAATACATATTTTAATAACAAAACTATTACACATTTTTAAGATGCTGATACAATTAGCTCTCTTTTCATATAAAATAATTGAGAATTTTTGTTTAAATACGTTTTAAGTTATAAATCAACTGCAGCTCACGCAGGAAAAGAAATTTTCCGGGTATTTTTTTTTTAATTATGTATTTCATTTTCTTTAATTAACTTTAATAAAATACTGGAATAATTTTCATAGTTATAAAAAGCTGACACAATTAGCTTTCAATTGATATATAAAATGGACGCCTAAAAACTTTCATAATTTTTTTAAATAATTAGTCAAAGTTTGTATTTATTTATTTAACTTGTGAGAAAGTTGATTTACACTTATTGTATACCAAAAGAAAGCTTATTATGTATATTTATGAAATGTAAATAATTAATATTAATAATTAAATTTATGCCAAATATACAAAGACATCTAAGTACTAACGTCTGTAGTGCAAAGTAAGTTTTTCCTTATATTATTTAACAAATATTTTGTGAAACAAAAGCAATTTATTTGTCTTATAAGAAAAATAGCTTTTACAATTTTTCATATAACAGAAAAAAGGTTATTATGGCTATATATTGTATATAAGGAAATTATTTTAATATTAAAATTTTTACCAAATATACAAAGACTTGTAAAAGTAAAGGTCTACAATGCAAAGTCCGTTTTCAACAACATTTTCTTTAACAAACATTTTGAAACAAAATAAAACTTTTAAAATGCTTGAAAATATAGCAAAAGAAAGACTATTTTTCATATATAAGGATATAAAACAATTAGAACTAGAATTAGAATTATTTTATAAACCAATAACAAAAGTTTCTAAAACTGTCGAAATTTTTCCAAATTAAAATAATCAATTTTAAATTTGTAATTCGAACATGAGAAAATGTATTTTCAAAATTTCAATCGAAACTACTGTAGCTGAATTAGTAACAAATCCTGGCAAATAGAACTTTAAATTTGTACATAAATTATAAAAATTTCATTTAACAGTTTATTACTGCACTTAAATCAAAAAATTAAAAGCTTACTTTGTTATAATTTTATCAATTCATTAACTTAAAGTCTTTCCCAAATACTATTAAAGTAAAAACAGTTGAGATCATTTCATTTAATACTTAACCATTAACTTAAAAATTTACATGATTGTAGCAGTAGTACTGCTTAATATAATATAGAAAACAGCTGCATACGTTAAGGCATTACAAATTTATATGCTATAAAATAAATGGCCAACACTATTCGCATGTAGTTGGCAGGCAGTTTGCAACAAACTTATAAACATTAATCAGTTTTGCTTAAGTCAAATGAAGAAAATTTGTAACAAGGCATTCAAAGCTGGTAAGTAATGCAGAAGAAAGAAAAGTCTAGAATTATTACTTTAAAGGCAGGAAATTTAAGACAAAATTAAAGTCCTATAATAAATAAACTAAACTTTATTAAAATTTATGTGTAAAAGAAACATGCTTAAAATGTTACTTTAAAATGTGTTGCCTACTTTTAGTTAAAAATTTTTAAATTTTTTTTTATTTCTTTAATTAAATTTTATAAAAACCATTCACTTATACTTATTATTATATATTATATTATGTAAGGCAACAGTCTCACTTACACTTTAGCTTTACCATTATGTTTGTGTGCTTCTGTTTTACGGTTTTAATCTTTATTATTATAATTTTGTTATCTATATGTGGCATACATTAAGGGATTTAATTTCATAATCAATATTAAAAACTCAGTCAGGCGTGTTTATTTTTTAAAGATAGCAAGGAAGACAAGTGTTATACAACACTAATTACATTTTACAGTTAGTTGCATTACAAGGATTTTAAGAAGTTAACTGTATATAATTATGTGCATATATATATATATATATATATATATATATAAAATAAAGCATACTTAAAGGCTTAAATAAATTAAAGAAGAATAGAGTTTAAGAAATTATTGAAAAAATTCAAATATTTGGTAAAAAAAAACGATAATAGGGAGGTTTTTTGTAATTTATATATAAAAGTTTAGGTTATATAAGTTATAAGTATAACAGTGTTCTTATAAAATTTTTATTTTTTTGCAAAAATATTAATTTTTTGTTTTTTATATAAATTTATGAAAATTATAACTAAATTTATAAACTACATACAATTTCCGTTCTATTGAAATTATTAAATAAATACATTAATATTTAAAAGTTTATTATACAGGTTTTTTTAAAACTAGACTAAATATCCTTTGTATTCATATAAAATAAGTCTGGTTTTTCTGTTTGCTGGACACAAACTTAATCTTAAACTTGAAACAATTTCATTTTTCTTATTTGGACTGTTTTACAAATAAGACTTAAACAAATTTTATAGTTTTTGCTAAATTTTAGGTCAAATAATAATTATAGCAACTACGCTCTTTATCTTAGAATTACACTAAGATTTTTCTTTGACATTTTTAATAACTTTAAGGCCTCAAAATAGGCTATAATAAACAAAACGTTATTAAGATATAGAAAATTTGGCCTTTTTTATATACAAATCCTTAGCTCCCGGCCGTTAATATCCCTCTATTTATTAAACTACACTGATTTCTACTAATTAAAGTAGTTTGCGCCTAAGTTTGTGCTTCACGTAAAACTTAATCCCTTTTTCCCTACTTAATTCCTTATAGCTTAATACAGCCCAAAACTTAAAATGTTCTAAATTGTTGTTATTGTATATTTGCTTCAGTAATACCTTTTGCTATTGACAAGATATGAAATTAACAATAAAGTTTCCTAAACTAAAAACATACTCTCATATATAAAGAATTTAGAAAAGAAAAAAACGTTTGCCTAGTTTTAGGAGTCTTAGTAAAATTATGTTTAAATGATCTGAGAAAGTAAACATGTATGTAAGTTTGAGGACCAACAACATTTTTTTATGGCCTTAAATAATATTTTATTTTTGGAAATATACACATACATATGGCTACGAGTATTAAAAAAAACAATGAAAGTTTACTTTTAGGTTGCTATTTATTTATACCTACACAAACTCTGTTATACACTTGAGTTTCATAATAAATTTTTATTACATAAACACCAGCTGGTATTTCATATTTGCGAAATAGAGAGTGAAGCAAAAAAAAATAAAGCTTGAAAAGTGTTATAATTTAACATACTTATAGGCTAAAATGAGCACATAAGTGGTGAATGAGAAATATTCACCTGACACCCAACAAAGTACATATACATACATATATTCGTGCTCCTTATAAAATTCTAAGTCGATTGAGCCGTGTCCGTCTGTCTGTGTAAAACACTCTCACGTCAAAAGGACACAACCGAAATCAACACAGTTTACAAATATAGTTATCCGAAGCAGTTTAGTATTGAAAATCAGAAAAATCGGTTTAGTAAAACAAAAGTTATGGATCAAAATGTAAATGTAAACCTCCATAAAAAATTTATATTTTTAAACAATTGTTTTGAAATATGTATATTGCAGATATTCCCACGAAATTTTGTAAAAATCGTGTTTTATTTAAGCAGTCCATGTACATAGATCTTATTTAAACAAATTTTAACGAAAAAAATTGCAGTTCTTTTAAGCAACCAATAAATAAATCTCATTCAAATTTTGAGGAATTTCACAAAAAAAAAAAACTGAATTTATTATTCTCAAAAGTTTTTAGTTTAATTGTTTCATTCTTTTCCTTTTTTTATTGTATTTTTTTTAAAACCTTCATGTGTATTTGGTTTAATACATTTATCCATCATGTAGGATGACATTGAGATTTTTGTTTTCACCTCTTTGTTTTGATTTTTCAATCATTCAATATCATAGCAATATGATACCTATTCGTAAACAACAACAGCCATATTAGAGCATCTGTTTGTATTGCTTGCCAATAATCAAAATAAAACACTCCAAAAACCAGTTACTTTTCATACAAAAACAACTAGAACAAAATAGAGCAAAAAAAATTACGCAGTTCAATTTATATGTAAATAATTGTTGTGTTGTTAGTGTTATTATTGTATTTAGTAGCAGCAGAGCAGCATCTGTTGTTTATTATTTGTAACTGTTATAAATAGAGAGAATTACTGTTATTCTAAATTGTTGTTGCTTTCACGAATATCCAGCTGTTATTGTGTATGTGCAACACAAGTAAACAGTTGTGTGGACATTCTAGTGTAACACTCAAAGAAAAATTTAAGTAATTTACACCATAAACTTAAAGAAATTGTGAAAGAGCAGTTAAATTTTCAAAAACATAAATTTTTAACTACTTTAATTTTCTACAGGCTGAACTGCAGAGTCTCAAAGTTGATCGCACGGAACAAGAAAAAAATTTTAAATTTGACAAATTTTATGTGATTTAGAAATTTTTAACAAACAAACACTCTGTTTATATGTACATATGTAAGTTCCACTACAGGGTGTCAAGGTTGACTTTAGTGGCCGAATTCTCAGTCATTGGTAAACTAAAATAATAACTATTGTTAATTGTTATTCTTATGGCAAACTAAGCATTGCGAATCATTAGTTAAGCCTTTGCCATTAGCTAACTAAAGACTGTGAATTCGGCCATAAGTGAAAAAATGTTTAGATTTTAAAAATTTTACAAAAATGATCAGATTTTCTAGATTTAATATAGAAGACCATAAAATAAATTCAAACTTTTTATAGAACAGTAGATAAGCTTTCAATAACTTCAAAAATTTAGATTTTTTAGATTTTGTAAATTTTACAAATATGTTCAGATTATAAAGTTTTTATATAGAAAGCCATAAAATAAATAGAATAAGTTTATGGCGGAGGACTTTAACTTTTAAAAACTGTAACTGTAACCAGCCAGTTTATATACAAACTGAACTAGAGTGTTCCAAAGTTAAGCATGTCAAAAGAAATGGGTTAATTTTAAAAATATGTCCTGCTTTTAAGAAATTAACAGCTAACTTGTTTAGCTTTCCAAAAATTTTAAAAATAACCAACTCAATTGCGTACAAGTTAAGCTACAAGGTAACAAAGTTGATTTCCTTGAGTGAAAAATAATTTAAGGTATTTTTTTAAATTTTACAATTTCTGTTTAAAGTTTATATGTAGCTTGAAAAGAGTTGTGTAAAGAATTATAAATTGTCCCCCTTGCATAATAATATTTAGATTTTTTTTTAATTTTCCCCATTTATCTTTAAAACTAGTACATACTCAGCTTTAAAAGTGTTGTATATGAGAATTTTGTATAAAACAAGACTTAAGGTTTCAAGAAATTGTACCCGCAGATAGCTGATTTGTATAACAGTAAGACTACAGAGGTTCCAAGTTCTCGTCTTTGGAATAAAATATTTAAGATTTTGTTTTTTAATTTTTTTCACTTCAGCTTCCAAACTAATAGTCTGTTCAGAGTTATATAAAATATTTTAAAGCAAGGTCTAATTTTTAAACAAAAATTTATAGCTTCAGGGGGTCAAAGTTCACCCTCTAGTTTATAACGCAATGTAAGGAAATTTGTTAATTTGACAAATATGACACGATTTAAAAAATTTTTTTAAGAAAACTTTTTCTAGTACAACTAAAGGTACAAATTTTTGCTGAAAAAGACGCAACCACTAAAAAAATATATATTTATTAAAAAACCTCGTTTATTTAGTTTTATTTTATTTGATTCTGTTTGATCTTGCAAAACTCTTGTAAGAGTAAACAATGTCAAACATATTTGAGCTAAAACAAGTGGTTACGCTTTTTTGAGTAAATATTTGCCATGTGTGACCATACCTTAATTTTAAACTGTAGTTCAAGAAATATTCAAGTTTAGGTTAACAACCTTTGTAATCCATGGTTTTTTGTTAATAACATTTGTTTAAGAAAAAGTTCTTCTGTAAGTGTCTTATCTCGTTAATTGTTGAAATGTATAAAATTTCTATAAAAATTAAATTAAATACTTAAAAACATCACGATATTATCAATATACATACATACTTATGTATGTACATATGCACATACATGTGCATTTCTATAAAAACTGTATAAAATTCTCAAAAAAAAACAACATGGTTGTCATCCATAAATTGTGTTTTATTTATATTTTTGCCTTTATTTTGTACTACTTTCTCTAAGTGTATTGACATGACTGAAGAATAGATGAACTGGGTAACAAATCTTGAAACTTCTACATACATACATATGTATGTATGTATGTATATTAAAAAAATACTCAATTTACACACAGATGTACATATGTAAATAAATTCCAATCAAGTGTATTAAACTACAACTTTACAATATCACAAACAACAACTAGCAATAAATAATAATAAAAAATAACAGCAGCAACCAACAAGTAAAATAATAAATTTGTTACCAGCAACCAATTTAATTCCAGCAAAAACAAGAAAAGGAGTAACAACTAAATAACGAAAACAAAACAAAATACTACAAGCAATTAATTTAAAGCACACACCAACTACAAAAACAAGCATTCACAGGCAACAACAACCCAACACAAATCAAAACAAACCGAAACAAAACTACAGACAGCAAAAAAAAACAATAACAACTTGATAGCTACAGCCAGCTCTCTATATAAAATAACGGTAAATAATATTTATTTGGGAGAGTGTGAGTTTATGAAGTGAGTAATTGCGTAATTTAAGCTCTTACATTCACTCACATTCAATATGGCTGCTGCTGTACAACAGGTTTTTTTTTGTAGCTGTTGTTTTTTGTTATTGACGTTTGTTGTTTTTGTTGTTTATTATTGCTGAGAATTGAGGTTAGGATAAATTTCAGTCTGTTTTCTAAAGCAAAATTTAAAAAATGTTAAAAAACCAAATATGTACTTATATTCTTAGGGGAATTAGAAAAATTGGGCTAGTGGCTGTTTATTTGGATAGAATTTTAAACAAATCAATATTTAAGTTAAATAAAAACTAATAAATTGTTTAAAAATGCAGTGATTTATAGGGAAATTATATTGTTAATAAATAATATAAAGGTAAAAAAGTATTGTTAAAATTAATTTAAAATGAAATGTTTTTGTTTAGTTTACCGGGAAAATTTTTAGTTAGTTAAAATGTTTTATTGCATATCAATATTTTAGTAATTGTTCAAGCTTAAGGTCTTCCTTAAGGAGCTTTACGAAGACGTAGCGAAATATTGAAAATAAAAAATTGATATTAATAAAAAAGGTTAAATAAACTATAATAAGAAATATAAAACTTTTTTAATTAAATTTTGAACTATTAATATTTTTTTTTCATAGAAATTTACGAAAAAATGTGGAAACTTATTGGTTTCTGATAATTTTTTAAAGAATTTTTTTTCGTTAACTATTTATTTTACTTAATTTCCTTTAAAAATTGGCTGTTATTTCAAATTCGTTAACACTTCTTTTTGCAAATTTTCACTGACACATTATATTTAATTTTCCATCATCACATAATATTACAACAGCAAAAATATATCACATAATTTGTTTTTCTAACAACTTTTGACCCTTAAACAAAAAAATTTCTAAAGATTTCTCATATATTTGGACACACATGGCAACAACATTTCCCCAGACAATATGTAGGCACAATGTCATGTTTTGAGTTTTTTTTTCATACTCTAGTAATAAATCACATTTTTTTTTTGTAAAAATAAAGGTTACAACATGCCAACGTTGTGTTTTTTTTTACACAAAACAAAAAAGTAAAAGAAACACAACCATATTTCAACAAATATTAATTTTTAAATATAACAAAAAAGTGTTAAGATACTTATAACATTTTTTTGTTTGAAATTTCACACTTGTCAAAAGAAATATGTATGTATATTTATGTATGTATATAATCTCTTTTAGTTTTTATGTTAAGTAAAAAACACATGGCTTATTTGTTAACCAAAAAATCTCATTTATAAAACATACTTAAGAGCCATCTTAAGGTGCAAAACCTTAAATTCATACAAATGTCTAAAAACAAACAATTTTGATATACATATGTACATACATATTCATACATATGTACGTATGTACATATATTCTCACATATTATAACAGCGTTTGCTTAAAATTTTACTTTAAACGCTGACTTTGTGAAAATGACCCCTAAAAGGGCTTAATAAATACACCTACTTGTTTTCACACTGAGATGTCTCTCCACCACCCTTCCCCCCAAATTTTACTTAATCATTATAACAGAGAACCTTAAAACAATATGGAGATCCCATTAACAATTATTTGTTGTTGTTGTTTTTATTATGAGTATTTGTTTTCGTATTATTTCGTTTTGTTTGCTGTAAATTTTTTTCTCTGTAAGATGACAATAAAAAATACAAATAATAATTGATGTTTGTTTATTTGTTGTTAAAAATTATCATGACATAGAGTGCAGCTAGAAAATACACTGTAAGAGTTGCTAAAAACCCCCATTAAATGAAATATTATTAAAAAATAAAAACGTATGATTAATATTTTTTAAAACTGATTAAATTAATAATCATACTCTCAGTAAAATCAATCAAATATTAAAAATTTGCATAAAGATTTTGAATTATTAAGAAAATTTGCAATAACCAGTACTTTTTTTATAAAAAATTAATGATAGTTGAGAATTTTTGAAGAAAATTATTGATATTAAGAAAATTTTCTTAAAATTTCTTTAGAAAATTAACGATAACAAACATCTTCTCTAAAAATATATTGATAATAAAAAAATTTTCTAGAAAATTAATGTAATTTAATCATTAAACTTGAATATAAGGAATTTATGATAATAGCTATAATTTTATAAAATTCCAGGAATTCCCAAAATGGGATTTGAAAATTTCCAATTTTGGGAATTCTTAAAAACACTCAAAGATTTTTTTAAACTTAACTAAAGGAATTGATATATGTATTTCCAACTATAATTTAATAAAAATGCCCGAATTTCTAAACTGGGATTTAAAAATCCCCAATTTAGGAATTAAAAAAACACCAAAAAATGATTTTCAACTTAGCTAAAAGTAATTTATAGTAATTAAAGCTATAATTTAATAAAAATCAAGGAATTCCCAAAATGGGAGTTAAAAATTCACAATTGGGGAATTTTTAAAAACACACAAACAATTTTTTGAAACATAATTAAAAGTAAATTAAAGGATTATAAATATAATTTCATAAAAATTCGGGAATTCCTAATCTGGAATTTGAAAATTCCCCAATTTGTTTAAATGTTTTTAAACTTAACAATATACTTATTATTTTATAAAAATGCCGTTATTCCTAAAACTGGATTTTTTAAATCCCCAAATTGGGAATTTTTGGAAAACATTTTTTCCTTAAAAAATTTGTTAAAACTCCGATTTATATCAGTTTTAACTAATTTTCAGGATAATCTGTTGCAGATTTTTTTTAACAAATTCCTTACATTCCTAAAACGGGATTTAAAAATGCCCAATTTGGAAATTCTACTAAAGTGTTTTTTTTTCTAGTAATTATTTATATATAAAATTAATTTTAATTAAATATATGAAAAATATTTTTTGTTTTTATTCTAAGAATTCTAAGAAACACCAACAAAAATGTTGTGCAACTTTACTAAAAGACATTTATAAAATTATAACTATTAACAAAATTTTTTTTGTATAGATAAACATATATAGGCAAATTTAATTTACAAATTAATTTTAAAAATTCAACTTTAAAATTGCTAAAAAAAAAAAAAATTTTTCTAAAAAAAATTAAAAATTTTCTTCTATAGATTATTAAGAAAATTAATATTAAACTAAATATATTATTTAAAGAATTTATTAACCGTTACCAACTAAATATTTAACCAAAATTATACTCAAATCAAAAAAAAATTATCTCGACTGAGTTGTTCTTTCAAGGCTGTCAGTAGGGTGCATATATTTAATATTTTCAGAATTAACATCAATAGCTAGCTTAAGGTCTTATGGTGGACAAAAATCAAAAACTAATTTTAATGTTATTAAAAAAGTTTAGTTTTAATAAAGAAAACCAAATAGAACTGTTTCACTAAGAATTGATTTTGAAAATTCAACTTTAAAATTGTTTAAAAAATAGTTTTTCTCAAAAAATTTAAAAATTTTCTGCTATAAATTAGAAAGAAAATTAATATAAAATCAAATAAATTCTTAAAAATAAATTTAAGCCATAACAAACAAAAAATGTAACAAAAACTTAAACAAATTAGGTGCCAAAAAAAATATAAAGACATGGAGATTCTGTCAATGCTGCCAGTAGGGTTTATACATCAAATATTTAAAAAATTATTATTAGTAGCTACCTAAAGGTCTTATATTGGCAAAAACATAAAACTTATTTTAATGTTATTAACAAAGTTTAGTTTTAATAAAGAAAAACAAATAGAACTGTTTCACTAAGAGTTCATTTTGAAAATTCAACTTTAAAATTGTTTAAAAAATAGTTTTTCTCAAAAAATTTTAAAATTTTCTTCTATAAATTATAAAGAAAATTAATATAAAATCAAATAAATTTTTAAAAATAAGAAATGTAACAAAAACTTAAACAAATTAGGTGCCAAAAAAATATAAAGACATGGAGATTCTGTCAATGCTGCCATTATTAGTAGCTAGCTAAAGGTCTTATGTTGGCAAAAACATAAAACTTATTTTAATGTTGTAAACAAAGTTTATTTTTAATAGAGAAAAAGATAAAAATGTTTTTGGTAGAAGTTTTTTTTTTAGAAAATTTGACTTTAAAATTGCTTGAAAAATTGATTTTTTCGATCAAATGAAAAAAACTTATTCTACAAATTATTAACAAAAATAATATTAAACTAAATAAATTATGAACAAAAAAAATTAACAAGAAATAAAAAAAAAAATTTCGACTTTTAATTCAATTTTTTTTTTAGAAAATTTGTTTTGACTTTGTAAAATGTTAACAGCTAAAGTTTTTCAAAAATCCAGGATTTCCTAAAAGGCGATTTAAAAATCTACAATTTGAGAATTTCTGGGAAAACTTTTTTCACAGATAAATTTTTTAAAAACATTTTCTAGTTAATTTTAATAAATTTAAATTTATTAAAAATATCTTAAATAAAAGCATTTTAAAATAGAGAATTGGGGAATTTCTTTTGTTATGTTTACAATTTACAATTATTAGCTACAAATAATAAACAAATCTGCTGCTATTGTTAAATAAAAAAAAGGTTTCTTTTTTACCTTAACATTAATATTGTGTTTAATCTGCTAGAAATAATTTTCTTTCTAGTTATTTTCCAAAATTTTTCAAATATCTATCAATACTTTATTAACAAAGACTTGTTGTTAAAAACTGAATAATTCTAAAATAGGTTTTAGTGCTATTTAAAGTATACAAATTAACAGTTTCTTAGCAGAAAATAAGTTATATTTTTTGTCTGAATTCTATAGCATACTCTAGGGACTAATAAATAATGTTTATATGCTTGGTTATGAAAAAAAAGGTTTTTGAGTATGTACTTCAATTATTGGGTTGCTTAACAATATTGCAAAGGGTTTGATCATAACTATCTATTGAAATTGTTGTTTGTTATTTATTTTAAAGCTTGATTGTGGTGTAGTGATTTCTCTTTACTTTTTTCTGGGAAATTTTATGTGATTAAGAAATCAAATTCGATTAAAGTATAAAGTTAAAGCTAAACAACACTAAAGAAAATAAAAAGTGTAATATTTTCGATACTAAGAAAAAGTCGTTTAAAATAAATTGAGCAAGAAAACCCCAACTAGCATTTGTGTAACGTTAAAACTTTACTTTTCTACAAGTTATCTTAAGTTTTCCTGTCTGCTGTTTGATATGTATGTATGTACAAGTACATATAAAGGCAACATACATTTGGTTTATGCCTTTAAACTAGCAAAAAGTAAATTTAAAATTTTATCAGTTTTATTTTTCTTAATGTTTATATTTTGCAAGAAAATTGCTTTTTTTATGCCAAAACACCTTATAAAGTCCACATTTATAAGTTTAATGTTGTTTGTTTAATTCCCTGCTTTGCTGTTGCTTAAGTATCGTATGCGTTTTTATTGGCTTTTGGTAATTTAATAAAAAACAAGTATAAAAAACAAAACATAATAAAGATAACATGAAAGCCAAACACAAGGACATTTCCAGCTTCACATATACCTACTCATACAAAGTACTTATTAACATTAATAAACCTGTAACATCCCCTTAAAGTATGTTACTGTATCAAATAATCGTTAAAGTGAAATATTTAATAAAATTATATTTACGTTTGCAAGACCACAAATATTTCTTCAGGCTTACTTTATCTTTTTCTTTAAAAACACACACACAGACACACAAAAAAGAGCTTGGCATTTTGATTAAAATAAAGTGCCTAAAAGTAGGCAAAACATTTAAAGACTCATACGTCTCGATAAAGTTAATGTTCAGTTGTTGTTTTAAATATGTTAATAAATTAAGATCAAAAAAGACAAATTTATAAAATATTTTTTTAATGAAAAATTTGAGGACTAAGTAAGAGGAGAAGAAAATAATAAATAATATAACAACAAGAAAACCAGGACAAATTAAATACATAATTCCCCGCTAATTATGGCTGTATAATACCATTATTAAACATACTAAGTAGAATTATAAGAGAAACACCATACAGCAACAGCCAACTCAACTGAAAGTGTTATACCTCTGGGAAATATTAATCTTAATTTTTCTTTTTCCTCAGAAGAGTGATATTAAATTTAAATTTAAGTTAATTTATATGTTTATTGTTACTAATCCTAAAATAATCCATAATTCTTAAACTGGTATTTTCAAATCCCCCAATTTGGAAATTCCTAAAAGCAACCAAAAATGTTTTAAAACTTAACTAAA
Organism: Bellardia bayeri; assembly: GCA_950370525.1. Lineage (NCBI taxonomy): Eukaryota > Metazoa > Arthropoda > Insecta > Diptera > Calliphoridae > Bellardia > Bellardia bayeri. The sequence continues at coordinate 5,003,954 of OX493266.1, read as the reverse complement.
AGTAATTCATATGTGTGTACATAGAAATCCTGGAATTCCTAAACTGGGATTTGAAAATCCCCAATATGGATTTTTTTTAAATCAGCAAAATATGCTTTCAAACTTATTTAAGTAATTTATATAAATGTAAACATAATTTGATTAAAAAAAGTACCGCAATTCCTAAACTGGCATTTAAAAATCCCCAATAAGGGAATTTATTAACATTAAAAAAAATAAATATACTTTTGAAAGTAAGTCATATACAAATTATATTTTTTTTATGATTTTTAACATAACTAAAAATAATTTATATGATTATAGCCATAATTTCAGAAAAATCCCGGAATTCCTAAACTGGGGTTTGAAAATTCCCCAATTTGGGGATTCTTAAAAACACCCAAAAATATGTTTTTAAACTTAACTAAAGGAATTGATATATTATTAATATTATTAATAAAAATTCCTAACATTCTAAACTGGGACTTAAAATTTTCCTAATTGGGGAATTTATAAGATTATAGCTACGAGTATCATTTCATAAAGCTAACTACAATTAATTAAATATTAATTTTAAATTAAATTTCGTTTTTTGGCGTGTTTAACCCTACGCTGGGTGAGAAAGTCCCTGTGGCCCTTTTTAATATTTAAACTGAAATTACTCTTTGATGGTCCTGGGGAAGTATACCCGACCCAGACATGTATTGCAAGAAAATTGTATCTAGAAATCATTCACCCCTATCGTGAATAAAAATTCCACATGAAATTTGTTCCCTTTTATTTTTTAACATTGAATTTTAATAGGAAAGGGAAAAGGGAACACATTTCATGTGGAATTTTTATTCACGATAGGGTTGCTTAATAAATGCTAGTTGCTTTTGACTTGTTTTATGGTTTTAACTCATCATTTTTGAATTTTAGTTTCTTTTCCGATTACTTTATTGTGCCTTTCCTAGAAAATATACTAAACTTTCCGTCCATTTTTGAATTTTTGTTAATTGCTTAATGTTTGAACTTATCACAAATGTGTTCTTTGAATTTTAGTTAGTTTTGTTAATTTAAAATTAAATTAAATAATTAATAAAATATTCAATAAAAATTTCATTTAATTTCATTATATGTACATGTATAATTAGTAAATAATAATAAATCAAAACAAAAAATATCAAAACAAATAGAAATAGGTCCCATTGGACCTACGGATGACTCACCCAGCGGTGGTGGAAAATAATATACAATCCTTTTAACAAAATTAATTTTTTTCTCTTTAAGTGTTTGTGTACTGTTTTTTCCATTTAAACTAATCTAAAATTCAATTAAATTTGTTTGCTACTTGTCACTTTGTTACAAAGAGCAAATAGACAAGAAAGACACACAATACAATACGTTTGTGAAATTTGTAGTGAAAATTCTTCCTTTTCCTTACAAATTTTTGGGTTTAAGGAATTGTTAACATTTTGGTAGTCAAGAAATATGTGTCATTTGAGTAGAATTTCATATACAATTGGCTTTAACAATATATATTGTTGTTGTTGTTGTGGTTGTTGTAAAGAAAGAAATTGTTAAAGTCCTTTACAAAAGTTTCCATGTATAATATAATACAATGTAGCATTTTTTACATTAAATTGCTTGCTTTCTGCAATTTGAAGTATACTTTTAGGAGTGAAGAAAATAATTCCGCAGTAGCTGCAAAACACAAGTATTAACTCTGTAGAGTGAGTTAAATATTACGGTTTGGTTGAAAAACATGTTTAAAAATAAAATATTCTAAGAACTTTTATAGTTTATGGAAACATTACTTTTTATTTATATATTTAACATTAATTAAAGTTAATTAATAATGCCAATATCAAAACAAACTTAATTTTACATAAGCCCCCAATTAGCCTAAACAAACTTTATCCCTAGCCTACTTTAAGCCTAAAACTTTTTGTATTTGCCCTGGCCTGACACTTACGAGTATGTGGTTGATGCTGGCAGAATTTTTGTGGGCTAAAAATAACTAATAATTTTAAGCTTATTAGTGGAAAACAACCCACACTGTGATTTATTAAAGCTTAAAATGAAATCAACATTACAACAATTCATTGCACATATATCTTATATATAGTCGATTTTTAAAGCATACTCTCAGGCATTAACCAACAAGCTACAGCCCTCAAACCATATTTACTTTATGGCTGTGGCAGTTGTGGTAAAACATTGATAACATCTTTTGCAAATTTATAGGGAGGAGACACAGAGACTGTAATCTACACATACTGATGTCAAGTCATTTTTTGTTTGCCTTTTAATACTTAAAACAATATCAGACTAAGTATTAAAATTAAATCAAAATGACTTGAGCTGAGATGAGTTCAGCTCTGGCAGTAGCTGATATATGCAAGATGTTGTTGATAATTCAAAAATGGAAATAAACATAAAATGTTGCATACTTCCAGGTTAGTTATATATCATCCATACTCGTGCACATAGTTTATGTTACATATTTTAAGGCCTTACACCCAGTTGATATTTTATATGCAACGAAAATTGTTGTGTATTATTACAGCTTTTATTCATGTTCTTTGTAGTGTGACACTTGGATAAGTAATGAGTAAAACACTTAAATATTTAAGCTTATTATAATGCAATAATTATGAACTTAAGTAAGAAAGTAGAAAGACCTTTAATAAGAAACTCAACCATAATTTGTGTTATATTTAAAGGCAATCTTTAATGAACAGAATTAACTGCAAAATTAAACACATTTTCTTAAAGAAACTTTGTAAACAAAAGTCGTGATAAGTTTTTGGAATTTAATATTTTCATAATTTATTTAGTTTAATATAATTTTTCTTAATAATTTATTCCAGATTTTTTTTTTATTTTGTTGAAAAAATTTATTTTTAAGCAATTTAAAGTCAAATTTTCGAAAAAAAAATTTGTAGCAAAAATCTTATTTTAGCTTTTCTATTCAAAATAAACTTTGTTAATAACATTAAAATTATTTTTATGTTTTTGCCCAACATAAAACCTTAAGCTTGCTATTGATTATAATTTTATAAATAATATGCACCCTACTGCCAGTATTGACAGAAACTCAATGTCGTTATACTGTTGCGACTTTTTTTTAGTTTTTGTTAAATCTTTGGTTTGTTATCATTTAATTTTATTTTTAAAAATATATTTAGTTTAACATTAATTTAATCAATAATTTATAGCAGAAAATTTTTTAATTTTTCCAGAAAAATTATTTTTTATACAATTTTAAAGTTGAATTTTCCAAATTAATTCATAGTAAAAGGGTTCTATTTGATTTTCTGTATTAAAAATAAACTTTATTAATAACACTAAAATTAGTTTTATATTTTTGACCAACATGAGACTTTGCTTACACCTAAATTATGATTTTAAAAATATTAAATATGCAAAAGACCTTTTTTGGTGTTTTAACATTTTTTTAATTTTTGTTAAATATTTTTTTTTTTTTGGTACTGGCTAATAATTTTTTTAAATATTACAGTTAGTTTAATAGCATTTTTCTTAATAATTTAAAGAAAAAATATCTTTAATTTTTTAAAAAAATTTTTTTTTAACAATTTTAAAGTCGAATTTTTAAAACTAATTTGTAAATATTTGTTTATCTAAACAAAAAAGTTTTGATAATCAATAAAAAATTTTAAATGAATCTTAGTTAAGTTTCAAAACATTTTTTTGATAAGTTTAAAAATTCCTAAATCAGGGAATTTTTAAATCCCAATTTAGAAATTCTGGGATTTTTTAAATTATTTAAAATTTAATTTAAATGCAATTTTTACTGAAAACGACTCTAAAAGAACATCTTCTGGTAGAATTATTCATTATTTCTCTAAACATCCAAAGAGAATAATTATTAATACAGCTAAAAATTTTATAGAAAGAGTTCTAAAAATATGTGATTCAGAATTGCATGGAGATAATAAAAAGAAGATTTCAAATATTTTAACTGATAATAGCTTTCCTAAACAATTAATAACAGATTTATTAATACGACATGATAATTATAGAATAAATAACCGAAATAGTATTACAGAACAGAAGATATATAAGTCGGTAACATATATACCAAAATTTTCAGAAAGATTAGAAAAATCAAATATATATGATAACAAAATATACAAAATAGCTCATAAATCTTTTAACACAGTAGGTAAACTATTTACTAAAATGAAAGATAAAATAAAGAGAATGGATATGTCAAATATTGTTTATAAAATACCATGTAAGGGGAATGATAGTGGACAGTGTAATAAAGTATATATAGGTACAACAAAGAATAAACTAAAGACTAGGATAGCAGGACATAAATCAGATCAAAGATATAGAAATATATCACAAAAAACAGCTTTATCAACTCATTGTGCTAATCTAAACCATTATCCAGATTTTGAAAATACAATGGTTTTAAACACAGAAAATAATAATAAACGTAGATTTATGTTAGAAATGTTACAAATTATAAAGGTTCCGACAATTTCGAGAATTAATTTTAAGTCAGACACTGAAAATGTAGCACAAAATTATAGAAAAATAGAAACGGAAGTTAAAAAATAATTTATTTACATATAGATCAAGTTTCATTTGAAAAATATTTCTTTGTTTTTTGAATTAATAAAAAATTTTTTTAATTTGTCAGTTATTATTAAATTTGTTATAATTTGTTAAAAATTGTAAAATTAAGAAAGAAAAACAAACCCTGACGAAGCCACTCAAGGAAGTGCCGAAATATTGGATTTAAAAAGTTTTTTATATATAAAAAAAAGACCTTAAGCTTGAAAAATTAGTAATAATTGAAATAATAAAGGTCGAATAAAAATACATATTGTTTAAGAAGATATTTCGTTATTGTATTTAATATTTATTTGCTTCCGTTTTTGCTAGTCTATTTTTTATAGAGAAAATATTATCTCTCTTGCTGCTTTAATACTTTTGCTTCCCCTTTCTAAATTATTAAAATTTAAAACACTTTGCTGCCTTTTGCTTTTACAGTCGAACACAATTTCCCTAACTTTATTATCATAAAAAATTCATATGTCACATCTAAGTGCCGCAATCCATTGAACTAAGACAGGGTGCTTCTTGTCTTTTTTTTTCTTCTTTGATAACAACAACAAATATGTATACTACATATAAAATACATACACTAACAAACAAACATAGCATGTTGTATGTGTTCATCATATGTGTTCAACTAGGCAGCTTCAACGAACGACAAGGCTTTTTAAACATTAAGAGGTTCGTTTAGAAAACAATAAAAACAGCAAATGTTTGCTTTGCCGTCTTTGCTTTTTGTAAGCTCTCCTGCTATCTTAGACCTGTTTCACACTCATCAGTTCTGACTGTCAAGCAGTGTTGCCGTTTTGGTTATTTTTAACCAAAAATGGTTATTTTTTTCTTCAATGTGGAGATGTGAACTTTTTTTTCATTTTGGTAACTTTATGGGGAATCAAAAATACAAATGTTTTGTTGCCTATTTAATTTGATAAATTTGCTTATTATTTTTTTTTTTTTGCTTTTTAATACTATTTAAAAATAAACGTTGCGAAAGGATGTAGTTACTTAATAATCAACTCTGAGTTACCAAAACATGCATTTCTGTTTTAATTGGCGGCATTCTATTATTGTAAAAATTTCTTTGAATTGTCAAACACGAAAAAAACGCGCATTACATTATTTTAAACAAATGCGCAATGGATATTTTTATTTTTATTTTTTCATGTTTGAATCTACATATTTAAATTCAATAATATTTTTAAATTCAGTTTAGGTTTTTATTGAACAAGATGAAACCGAAGAGTTATCATCTGAAAAACAAAAGGTCAAAAAAACAAACTAAAAATAATAATAAAAAAATGTTGGTTATTTTTTTTTCTCATTTGGTAACTTTTTGGTTACAATATTTTTTTGGTAGTGGCAACACTGCTGTCAAGTCAAGTATTTTTCAATGAGAAGGAAGAAGATAAAAGATAATTTTCTCTTTCCTTCGCATTGAAAAATAACTTGACTTGACAGTCAGAACTGATGAGTGTGAAACAGGACTTACTGTTGTTTTCTTCTTCGTAATATATGGCAACAAAAAAAAAAGCAAAACAAAAACAAAGTAACGACATATTCTTTTTTTGGTTAGACCAAGAAAACAGAAAAGTTTTAAGAAATCGAACTGAATACAAGGAAACAACTAAAACTAGGTATAAATGATTTCAAGAAAATTCTCATACTCTAATGGCCGAATTCTCGGTCATTAGTTAACATTGGTAAACTAAAATACTAACTATTGTTAATTGTTATTCTTATAGCAAACTAAGCATTGCGAATAAAAGAATCATTAGTTAAACCTTTAACTAAAGACTGTGAATTCGGCCATAAGTGCTGCTAACAGTTGCTAGCAAACAAAGCTTGTTTAAATGTCTAAATATGTAAGTATTTAGCAAAATAAAATATGTAGATAAGAGAACATAGAACATTTTGTAGTAGTTGGCGGATATTAAAGTCTTAAAAGCTAAAATAGTATATAGAAAGCTTTTTTAACCAACCAGCAAATACATACTATATAAGCAAAAAATAAAACTCTAACTAAAGCATATATTTAACTGGCAAATATAGCGTGTGTTTTTGAGTAAGTATAAAAACTTATATAATGAAATTTATTCGTGCGTGCAATTTATTGTTTTTTTTTTTTTTTTTGTTAAAATATTTCAAGATTTTTTTATTTCTTTTTTTTTTGGCACTATTAGTTGTGTTCAAAAAATAACAATGATATGGTAAAGCTGGTATGTGAAAATTTATGAGGGTTTTTTTAAGCAATTTAAAATAAAAGCCAAATTGTTATGAAAAACAAAAGAGCTTGAATTTAGGAACATTTTTGGAAAAAAAATTTAAATATTTTTAATACTAAACTAAAAACAGGGTAATAACTTTAATGTTATTGAAAGAAATCTTAAATTTAGAAGCAAATTGTAGGATTTTGAAGAAGATTCTTAAATATAACTTTTAATAGTTTGTTATATCGAAATATTTTTATTTCAAAATGTTTGTAAAGATTACGGAATATTTTTTTATCATTAAACAAAGCTATTTTAAAGAATATTAAAAACAAAACTAAAAAAATTTAGTTAAAATTTTCCGCTTGTATTTTTATTTAAAATTGAAGAAACATATTTTGTGGGTCAAATTGTATAAAACTTTTTGTTGTTTAATATTTAAACGGAAAACTATTAAGCAAGAAACTTGTAAAATACATTTTTTGATCATATTCATTCAATGCAGACAGTAGGGTGCATGCAAGAATTATTTGAAAAATCATAATCTGTACCTAAGATACTAGGTCTTGACATAGGAAGGCTTGACTGCTTTAAAAAAATTTGTTTTAATAGGAAAAAAGAAAACAAACTGATAAATATTTTCTAAATTCAACTTTAAAATTATTAAAAAAAATAATTTTACACAAAAAAATCAAAAATGTTCTTCTATAAAATATTAAAAAAAAATCTTAAACTAAATATATAATTAACAAAAAATTTTACCAAATAACAAACAAAATATTTTACAACAACTAAAAAAAAAATAATCATAAAAAATCATCAGGACTAAGATATTTTTTACATGCTGTCAGTAGGCTGCTTCTAAAAAATATTTACAACATAATAACCAATAGCAAGTTTAGGTCTGTTATTTTCAAAAATATAAAACAGATTTTAATATGATTAATAAAGTGCATTTTTAATATAGAAAAACTAATAGAAGTGTTTTACTACTAATTGATTTTAAAAAATTCAACTTTAAAATTGTTTAAAAAATAGTTTTTAACAAAATTTTGTAGAATTTTTTTCCATAAGTTATAAAAAAAATTATTATTAAACTAAATATGTTTCAAAAAATAAATTTAAACAATAACGAACAAAAAATGTAACAAAAACTTAAAAAAAATTAAGAGTGAAAAAGTAAACTGACATAGGTTTCTGGCAGTGCTGTCAGTAGGGTGTATACAATAAATATTTAAAAACTTACAACCAAGCTTAATGTCTTAACTTTGCAAAATCATTAAAATTTGTATGTTATTAACAAAATTTATTTTTTAATGAGCTCGACACTAATTTGACAACAAACTAATTTTGAAAATTCAACATCAAAAAAAAAAAATATTTCCCTTAAAAAATTAATTCTAGAAATTGGTAAGAAAAATACTATTGAACTAAATATATTATTTGAAAAGAAACTCAAAAAATCAAACAACTAAAAATATATCATGACTAAATTATGCTTGCAATGCTGTCAATAGGGTGCATATAGCAAATATTTATAAATCATAATAAATAGCTAGCTTATGTTGTCAAAAATAATAAACAAGTTTTAACGTTATTACAAAGTTTATTTTTAATAACACAAATTTGTTTGGAAAGTTTTAATTCAAAATTGTTAAAAAAAATCGATTTTTTGCCAAACTTAAAAAAAAATTCTTTAATAAATTATTAAGAAAATTACTATTAAACTTAATTTAAATTCTAAAATGCGAAAAAATTATAAAGATTAAAATTATAAAACTTTAATGCTGTCAACATATTTAATATTAACAAAATCATAATCAATCAACAGCAAGCTTAAGGTTTTATGTTGCCAAACAAACTACATATAATGTTTTTTTTTTAACAGAGAAAAAAGACTTAAATAAAATTTTAGCTAATTTGTTTTTGGAAATTTGACTTTAAAATGTTTTGAAAAACAGTTTTTTTGTCAATTTTTCTTTATAAATTATTAAGAAAATTGCTCCTAAACAAACAATGCATATGTTTTAAAAAGAAATTTTAGCAATAACCTAGAAAAATTTCAACAAAAATTTTAAACAAAAAATATCTCCCCTGAGGTAATCAACTTTGACTGGTTGTACATAGTAAACTTTTTATGCAAATTTGTGTAATTTATATAACATATTCCTAAATTTTAACTACTGCTATGTAATTTTATACTTAATTTTTTTCCTGTAGCTGTATTAGCTTAAATGTTGTATTTCAAAAAATAGTTACTTTTTAACAGTTTTGTAAAAGTTTTTTTAATGCAATTTCTAAAACAATAATTTTTAAAGTTTTTGAAAAAATTTTCTTATAAATTATTCAAAGCAATTTGAAGCTTTGCAAATAATTTTTAAGAAAATTAATTTAGGCTTTAAGAAAATAAAGTTGTGAGACAAATTAGTAAAAATACAAGGTGAACAATTTATATTTCTGAGAGTTAAAGTGAATTTTTTTTCTTAAATTGTTTAAGTAAAATAGCTTAAACTACTTTGGTTGTGTTAATTAGAATTAAAGCAATTAATTATACATAACTATTTATACCCTACACCACCATAGTGGGGAGGATATATTGGATTTGTGCTGATGTTTGTAACGCCTAGAAATATTGGTGCAACACCCACCTTAAAGTATACCGATCGACTCAGAACTACTTTCTGAATCCGTCCGTCCGTCCGTATGGCTGGCTGGCTGTCCATGTACAGCTTGTGCGCAGAGTACAGGTCGCAATTTTGAAGATATTTCGATAAAATTTGGTACATGATATTTTTCGGCCCAAGGATGGATGGGATTGAAACTGGTGGAAATCGGTCTATTATTTCACCTGGCCCCCATACAAATGTCCACCCGAAATTGGGGTATACCGATCATAAATGCTTGAATTATGGAAGTATCCAAACAAATTTCATGACAAATGAGTGGCAAATGAAGCCAAATCACATCTACAAATTTTGTGCAGATCGATCCATAATTACTCGTAGCTCCCATATAAGGCCCACTTCCGAAAATCACTTTAAAGAGCATAACTCTCTCAAAAATGTTGGTATCCAAATAAAATTTGACACAAATAAGTTTCTTATATACAGAAATAATGATTAGGTGTCATGGTCGGTCCATAATTAGGCGAAACTCTCATTTAAGACCCTCTCCGTAATGCACTTTAACTTCCATAAATCTTTTACATGTATTTATATCGAGATAAGGTTTAACATACATAATATTTATATTCACATATGCATATCATGACACTAAATTTTTGGATAATCGGTCCATAATAGGTTATTTTTCCCAATATAACACCCATTTCAGAAACACTTTTTATACATATACTGGGTGTAGGGTATTATATGGTCGGGCTTGACCGACTATACTTTCTTACTTGTTTTTATTTAAATGAAAATTCTTTATTTTTATTTTTCATTTTCTTTGACCTTGTCTAATTTTTGTGATTTTCTTAAAATCCCTAAAGCTTCTAATAGGGCCATTTTAATAATTTCCATTATTCAAATATTTCATTTAGTTATAAATCCTACCACTAATTTCCCCTAATAACGCTTTTACCACTATTTTGTTATTTATGTACATATTTATGTATGTGTCTGCTAACTGGAAATAACCATTTTCCTAGCGAACTACATATTTAATGCGATTTTTTCACTTTACTAACAAAAATATAACAAAAAGTTGTAGCAATAAAACAAAATTATATAGGTACTTACATATTATTATGTTTAATAACACTTTAAATGCCACTTGCTGGTGTTTTTGCCTAAAATGACAAGACATTAAAAACTGTCATTTAAAAGATACATATACTATGTAATAAGAAATATAAATTAAATAAATTTACATTTTTCCACGCAATAATAGGCTTAATAATAAATTTAAACACGTATTTATAACAAATTTTAAAAGAAATATATTACAAGATTTATGTAATTTAATAAGTTTTTAATTAAAGATATGTAACTAAAAATTGTGTTAATTTTCTACACTTTACAGATTCCAACAAGAAAACGGGACAATTAAAGCAACAACAATATCTAGACAACCTCAACCAACAAAACGTAAACAAAGCTAACACACATGTATACAAACAACTGTAACAACATTCCATTATATAGAGTGTATGAAGGAGAGAAAGAGACAACTATAGTGTGGCTAATTAAATAGTAAATAAGTAGAGCTGCCAATAACTAAAAAATGTTTACACTTATTGACCAGCAAATATGAGACAAAATTGTCCTTAAAAAAAAACCCTACAGAAATGTTTTTAAAACAAACATTTAAACTCTAACAATAGTATTTTATTGTTATTGTTAGTATTACTAGAATAAAGTAATAATATAAAAAAAAAAACAGATTTAATGAAATAGTCCAAAATATCAAAACAAGCTGTCGCTGTTGTTTTAGAGCAGTTGAGGTGTAGGTGCAGCCAAGGAGTATTTAAAAGCTATAATTTATTTATTTAGTATTTAATACATAATTTCATAGAAATAATTTGTTTGTAAAACAATTTACCATTAAAACAATATGACCAAGAAGTACGAGTTCGATTGGATAATACCGGTGCCGCCGGAACTGACAACCGGCTGTGTGTTCGATCGTTGGTTTGAGAATGAAAAGGAAACAAAAGAAAATGATTATGAAAAGGATGCCTTATTTAAAGTGGATGAATATGGTTTCTTTTTGTATTGGAAAAGTGCAGATAGGGTGAGTGGAAAGCTGAAAACAAACATAATTTCATAAATATTTTGAAAATATTTTATTATTATTTTTTTTTTAATTTTTTTGTTGTTAACAGGGTGGCGATGTTATAGAATTATGTCAAGTTAGTGATATAAGAGCTGGCGGTGTTCCCAAGGTAATTTATTTATTATACGAGTATTATTTTCAAAAATCTTGTCAATGTCATTTTAGTTAAAAATGTAAATTTCTAATGGCCGAATTCTCGGTCATTAGTTAACCATTGGTAAACTACAATACTAACTATTGTTTAACTATTACTTGTTATTCTTATGGCAAACTAAGCATTGCGAATAAAGAATCATTAGTTAAGCCTTTGCATTAGCTAACTAAAGGCTGTGAATTTAGCCATAAAAAAAAAAATATGTTCCAAATAATTTAATATATATAGACATATTATATTCCCCTGATGAAGTTATTTGCCTTGTATCAAATAATAAATTGCTGTCTTAAGCTTTGTGCAGACCGTTTATACATAGCTTAAGCATTTTTCTTAACTTTTTTATTTAATAATTATTTGACTATAAATCGCTTAATATTCAACATTTCCCAGCTCTGCCTTGATTCAAATGTAGCCATGTTACCCGGTATTTACACATGCAAGTGCAAGTTCGAAAAACTCAATACACTCACATTTTTTTACTAATACACTCACATTTTTTCACTTGCAGAGCTAGTCGAGTTTTTCGAATAAGTTTTCGTATATAATACGTACACAGCACTCGCATGCAAGCAGAGTTGAATTTCAAGGCAGAGCTGGAAAATGTTAAGCGATTTATAGTTAAATAATTAGTTAAGAAGAACGCTATTAAACTCAAAGTTGTTGTTATTACTTAAAACAAAACTGGGAAATATTAAAGATGAAAATTTTAAATTGTGTTAAAATTTATCTCATTTAGCTGAAGATTTCACGACATTATTTTTCCCCTCTTCTTTCCCAACAAAGCCTTGAAATGTCACTGTTGACATTATGTGTATATACACAACGTTTTTATATTTATTATTTGTTGTTGTTCTGTCAGAAAAAACGAAAAATTAACAAATTTGTTATTATTATTTTTTTTTTGATGGCTTCCTTTCTTTGCACTTTCGAAAATATAGAGCAGCATTATATTGTATTTACAAAAAATTTGTTAACAAAACTGTTCATTAATATTTAATGTGAGAAACGTGTTGTCAACTTTAATACAAATATAGTACAGTACAACACAACACGTCAAACTATTTACATTTTTTAAAAGCAAATGGGTTAAGGGAAATAGAAGCAAAGCAAAATATACATTTGGGTTTTGCAAAATTTGGTTAAAGTTCGTTTTAAAGGGCAGGGTCCAGGGGTAAGGAAAAGTTAAAAATAAACCAGCAACATGTGACAAGCAAAAGGTAATAAAACGCTTTATGGATTCTAAGTATTTTTTAGGGAATACTAAAACCACGACACTTCTTACTGTTACTTTTGCTTAGTTTAAAGCCAAACATTTTCTGTTTTTTTTACTTGGAATGTATACATTTATTTAATTTACATATTTTTTGCTGGGTTAACTTATTTCTTTAACAACAGCCCCCGCTTCCCCCAGGCCCCCATTTACAATGCAATACCATTCAGTATTTGCCTTTTTCCTATAATTCACTTAGTTTTTCAACTCCCAACCGAAATAATTGTGATGTTAACACAAAACCCTCCAAAAAAAAATTTATACTCGTATATGCAAACATTTCCATATTGATGGAAATGCATTGCAAATTATTGAGTACAATATAAACCAACAACGAGTATTAGATATCAGTTTTCCTTTCAATAGTACATGTTTTTTTTTTTTTTTTTGTATTTTATTTTGTTGATTTCCAGTTTAATTTTTTGCACACATTTGCATTTTTTGAAAAACAAAATACTGTTGTGTTTAAATGCAATGTAGAAACTTGCATACAACAATTTCCATATTGCTCCAGTTTAATTTAGGTTTTTATATTAGATTTTTGCATTGCAAAATAAAGTCTATTGGGGGAATTTAAGTTAAATTGGTGTTACATTGAAGTTTAAGAGGCTTAAGGAATGTTAATATGGTAACTGTAATTGAAATGTAGCTTATTATTTAATAAAACTTGTGTAAATTGCAAATATTTTTATATTTACTAAATAAAGTAAATTGTTTTAAAGCAATTAACATTTCCCAGCTCTGCCTTGAAGCACAACTCCATTAATTGAAGTGCTGCCGCTATGATTGACAGAGTTGCATTACGAGGCAGAGCTGGGAAGCGATTTTTAGCCATAAAATAAATTAATTAGTAAAATTATGTTCAGAATAGCTTTACTAAACTAAGAAGGCAATTCTAAAACTTCTTAAAGTTGTTTTTATTATAGTTAAAGCTAGGAAATGTTGAAAAATGCAAAATGAAATTTGTGTTGAAATTTAACTATAAAAGGTTTATATTTTGGAGTTTTGTTAGCTTTCAAACAATATAAGGGTGTTAATTTTTTTATTGTCAAGTCAAGGTTGGGAAAAGTTTTTTTTTTAATTTTCAACTTAAAACTAAGATATAAAAAAATGATTGACAAATTACAAATACATAAGTTTAGTTATTAATGTGAATATATTAAAAAGAATAATGAGTTTCTTCTCTTTTAAAAGTTGATTCCTATTTAATCTTATAACTCTGAAATTGTCTCCAACCCCTGACCTTTAGTTTCTTATTTTAGGCATAAACACAAATATAAAATTTTCTTGATTTCCTACAACCCACATTCTCCCTGCTACCGCAGCCACCATCTTAACCTCCTCTGGCCAGTTAAACTAACTAGCATATATACACTGTTTAAGTTTATGTGAAGTTTACTACTGATTTCTAACAAACTGACATCTCTAACCTTTTAACTCATTTATTACTTTCAAATACCCAGCATGAGATTTTAATTGGCTTCCGTTTACAACTACATGATTGCATTCTGTTATGCACTGATATTAGAGAGCATTGAAGGAAAACAACTATGTAAATAGATTTTCAATTATTTAATTTAATTTGAGATGAAAAGAAAAAAAACAACAACATGTCAATTTACATTTCACCAAATTTTCAAGCAGTGAAAAATGCATTGCACCATCAATTAAGTGTTTAAGTAAAATATATAACATGAAATGAAATGTTATAAAGGATATTACAAATTAAAAACAATTTAAACATTGACAGCCGCCTAACCTAGTTTTAAAAATATAAAGTAAAAACAAAATATATTTCTACAGCAAAATATTAGAAAAAATGTTAAGAAATTTTCACATTTAAAATCTAGTTTTTTCCCCATAAAATCATTTAAATCTAAGCTAACTGACAATCTCTCTACCACGCCCTTTGCAAATAAAATTAATACGAAAATAGTTAAAGCAAAATATGTTTCACCTCAATATGTCACATTTAATCTTATCACTATTCATGCTATGTATTATGACATGCTGGTACACCAACAACGAAATTAAAAAAGAACCGGAAACCCCTGTATAAGAACAAAAACTACTATGATAATATAGAAGTATTTATGCATTTTACTTTATATCCGGTTGTTTTGCTAAATTAAATATCCGGTGATAAATTAAAAGAAAAGGAAAAAAATAATAATTTGCTCACTACCCTAAATATGACATTGACTTGAAACTTAAAACTCTATTAAAAGTTTTATGTTTATTAAAATATTTATTAATTTTGTTTGCGTTTGTTTTACTTCTCCAGGATCCCAAAATACTCGATAAAGTGACGAAAAAAAACGGCGCAGATCAGAATGCTTTGGATAAGAAATCTTTAACTATATGCTCGAATACGGATTATATAAATATAACATATCACCATATCGTTTGTCCAGATGCTGATACGGCAAAGGTGGGTATTCATATGTATTAAGAAATGACAAAAGAAGGGTATATTTTTTTAATGTTAAGACATAAACATTACAAAAAATTTAAAAAAATTAATTTCAATTTATGTCTGTCTTATGTCTTGACGTAATTATCTTATGTTTTCACATAACTATCTTATGTCCTGACATAACTATCATATCTTATGTTTTGACATAAGTATCTTATGTCTTGACATAATTATCTTATGTTTTGACATAACTATCATATGTCTTGACATAATTAACTTATGTTTTCACATAACTATCTTATGTATTGACTTAACTATCTAACGTCTTGGCATAACCATTTTATGTCTTGGCATGATTATCTTATGTTTTTACATAACTATCTTATGTTCTCACATAACTATTATGTCTTGACATAACTATCCTTAATAAATTACTGCTGACAACTATTTCGAGAGACTATGGATAGGATAATAGACGAGGATAGTTTAGGCCAGACTATAGATAGTCAAGACTTTAAAAGAGATTATAGCCTAGACTATGGACGTTACTAGCGTTGGCTTGGCGAGAGATACTTATACAAATGTTTCGCTTAAATTTCAATAAAAATTTATTTTGCCTTTAACTTTAACATTTCCCAACTCTGCCTCTTAAAATAATAACTTTGTTAAGTTTTGTAATTGCTGTCTCAGTTTAATAACTCTCTTCTAAACAATATTTCATTATTTACTCATTAATCTATTAATTAAACGTTCAACATTTAACATTTCCTAGCTCTGACTCGAAATGCAACTCTAATAAACATGTTTGCACTTTTATTATCAGAGTTGTATTTCAAGGCAGAGCTGAGTAATATTAAATGTTGGTGATTTATTTATAAATTTTTTTTAGTAAAAAATTAGTAGTTTAGAAGAATTTTATTAAACAAGGCTTTAAAGCATTTATAGTTAATATATATGTACATATGTAGACTAAAGTCTAGAAAATAAATGTCTTTAATAAAAAATTCTTAAATTGTTTCCTTACAAGTTCCATAACTTTTATGTTTCAATT
The DNA here is from genome assembly GCA_950370525.1 of Bellardia bayeri. Lineage (NCBI taxonomy): Eukaryota > Metazoa > Arthropoda > Insecta > Diptera > Calliphoridae > Bellardia > Bellardia bayeri. The sequence continues at coordinate 4,987,523 of OX493266.1, read as the reverse complement.
AATTTTATTATGCCATTAAACCTTGAGGTTAACTAAAAATTGCAAAACATTTGTGGTCTTTTATGCTACATGGACATGATTTAATAACGCAATAAGTTCTTTTTGGCAGTTAAATTAATCAAAAGTTAATTTAATTTCAACAAAAATACAAAACCCAAGAAAAACTTTCTAAGAAAGTTATTTATTTCTACAAAGAAATGCAAAGTTTTCAAAAACTACTTTGGCGAACAATGAAAACTATATAGAACAACAAGCTACGTTGCCAGATCATAAAGAAATACGTTAACAATAGACATTTAGCTACTAACGGCAAGTAGTAAGGAAAAGTTTTTGTAAAACAAATGAAAAGTATATAAATATTATTAAACTTTTTTGCTTTTAAAGCAAACAATAGTGATACAAATAAAGAAAAGTGTACAGACAGAGAGAGAGAAAAAGAATAAGGAAGTCATTTTACAGTTAGACAGACAAGAAAAGCCCAACAAAGAATTCAAAGCAAAAAACCAACTATTTTTAGGAAAAAAATATGGGCAAGTGAAAGTAACAAAACACAATTAAAGAAAAAAACCAACAACAAGGTAAATTGAAGGGAAACACAGTGGGTTTAATAAGCAAATATTAGCTAGGGTGAGCTATTAAAACTACTAAAAACAGAAGATATTAAGCCTTTAGTTTTGAATGTAGCAGTAATAAATATAATTATAGAAACAAACAGGACCTTAATTGCGTTACTTTCACAACCATTATTATTCTATTTTTATATATTTATCAATTACTATTATGTTAAACTGCCTTAAATTTTAGATTTGGTTAGATGGCATACGCAAAATTACCCACAATGTTAAGGCCAACAATATTTGTCCCATGATGTGTTTAAAAAAGCAGTAAGTAACTAAATAGTACTCCCCAACAAAATGCATGCTGCAAATTTATAAATAAAAATCTATTTAAAGTTAACTTCCGTTGAAGCATACTTTTAAGCGTTCGTTCACACTTCCGTTGCAGACAAGTTTTACTTACTAAAATACTCGTAATGTTGCATGTCAAATTAACATTTATTATTTTGTCTTAACTATACTATTTACTTCTACTATATATTGTATAAATATGCTTTTCTTTTAAATGTTTTATTATTTTTATTATTGTTTCGTTGTGTTTGTTTGGTTTGGCGTTTTCACGTTTAAACTATGTGTTGTGTGGTGTGCTCTTATTATGGCATAAGTGTTGCCATACTGTTAACATCTTTTATATGATTTAATTTCAGTGTAAATAATTGCATTATTTTTAGAAAAAAAAAAAAATAAAAAAAATATGTCCACAGTGCTGGCCATGAGGTAAGATACCAAGATATAAGTTTAGTAGAAGTGTCGGTTAACCAAAAAAATGGTTCCAGTTTTTTAATGAGTATATTATATACATATGTACACTAAAAAAAAACAGAAAAAACAAAAGAAACTTAATTTAAATCCTAACATTCAGTAGAATATCCTTTGCTGCATATTTCCTGGGAGTACTTCCTCAACACCATACAGTGCTGTGTTTGATTTGCATACCAAGCATTTTGGATTGCCTTCCACAAATTGAACCAACAGGCTACAATAATAATAACTGATCTCACCATAGGTAACCACAATTTTAAAAAAATTGCAGTTAATTATTATAATATAAAAGAAAAATGCGTTTGAAAACAATATATATATATATATATATATATATATATATATACATATATGAAGTGTGCTAACCTCATGTCCACCACTGTATAAAGAAATAAAAAAACAATTACAGACACGCAATTGTTTTTAACACTAAAAGAATTACAAATAGAAGAAAAGTCACACGCCATTTTGATAAAGAAAGAAACTTTAAAGACTGTAGTCTACAAGGCTATAAAGGAGCATTTCCTAAAAAAATTAGATTTCCTGACAAATTCTTTCATTTATAAGGGAATTATGTTCAAAAAAAACTTTAAATCTATTAAAAATCTCTACCAAAGTATTTGTACCTGCAGATGGCCACTTAATTGTAAACAAACAAAAAACATTGCCGTTAACTAGGCGCAATTTTAAACAGAGTAGGATTTTTGTTACGAAACTTATTTATTAACTTTTCACTTCGCACTTAGCAAATTGCTTTGTTTTCGCAAAGAGATAAGTATTTCTATACCACAATATTATTTGAAAATATCAATTTGCATTAAGAAAATTTTTGTAGAGTCTCTTTTAAGACTTAGAGCTCTACTGCAAAGTGTTGCTTAAAGCATTTTTTTTTTGCTTGGAGCACGGACGAGCCCTACTCATGCAATGCATTGTGTTGGAACTAGGAAAATAAGTTATAGGAGGGATTTCTGTCTTATCACTTTTCGCTTTGCATTGTTAAATATCTATACAACTTATTAAAATAAAAATGGAAAAAAACTTCCATGTTATTAAAGAACAAAAAAAGATATTTTATTTGCTAAGACAATAAAGCAGTCATTTTTTTTATCAAATTCCATTTAGCGTCGTCGTCAACAAAATATTAGCAACAAAAATTTTTATTGACGATTTCATCAATTGGATACAAACTCTATAATGGTCCTGCAAACAGTTGATTTTGCAACACCTTACATAGCTGCAACTTATTGGTACTGGCAACGATTTCCAAACCAATGCCAGCACAGTTGCAGTTGATTTTCAGCCCACAAAACTTGACTGCGCTGTGTATTGTGTTCCAATTATTCTCTAAATAATTCTTTAACTACATTTAAAATAAAATCAACTTAGATTTAATTTAAACGAAAGCACTCTTTTAAATTAAAGTTTTGTAGTACCGAAAAATTAATTCAGTCTCTATAATTTCTTTTTCGAATAAAAATCAAAACTCATGTCTTAATATTCTGAAAGCTTCTTTACTAGTTCAAACAATATTTGCAAGTTTTTGACAAACTTAACAAAATTGACTTTGCAACAATAGGTGCATTTTCGGAAATGCATCACTGCGCTGCACCTGATGAACATGTGTGATTAGTTGGCGGTGCTGATGCAAATCAGCTGATTCTCTTTTATTGCATCAGCCATTTTTGTGATGCTTGTGATGCTTCACTGTTGCATTTTAGAACACAATATTTTTGCAGTGATACCAAATGTTGCTTTTGATAAAGTATTGAGCATCAGATGCAGCACAGTTATGCATTTCAGAAAAGGTCTTAGAATTTACAGTTTTTGTGTAATGAAACAGCATTAATTAGTTCGCAAAGCTTTGCATATAACACTTTTCAATACTTATTTAGTACTTGGCACAAGACTACGTACTTGGAAATATAGGAATGGCAAAGAGCATATAAAAATTTCAAAAACTTTACTAGTTAAAACAATAGCGCAATTCACAATCTTGTGCAAATGGTATTGCATCATTGCATTTACAAAAAGGTTTACCATATTTTCGCTCTACACTAACAAAATACACAGCAAGAGCAAAAATATTATAAACCTTTTTGTAAATGCAATGATGCAATACCATTTGCACAAGCTTTTGAATTGCGCTAATATAAATTTTTAAAGCTAGAGTTTACTTTGCAATTTTTTTTAAAAACTTAACAAAATTTGCTTGGCAAAAATAGTATTTATAATTTCTGTTGACCGAAACAGCATAATTAGTTTTCATATAACACTTTTCAATAATAATATTGCAATTTGCACAAGACTAGAAATTGCAAAGAAAATAAAAATAAATTTCAAAAACTTTGCAAATTACACTTATCAAATTGTAGTCTAACTGGAAAACATAAATTTTAGCAAATTAAGAAAAAATTTCATAACAGCAAAGTGAAAAGTTGATAAGTTGTTTAAAGGCATAGTGCGCTGATTTGTTGAAACTGTTTCAAATTGAAATTTTAAAAAGATTTATGGTTACAATGTGTTTAATAAATCTAGTTAAGTTATGTTTTTTAAGACTTACTTAAGTATTTTATAGTTTTTTCTGATTTTTCCATTACTTTTCTTAAATATTATTGCATGTCTGCTCGTAATTATTAAACATAAAATAACACAACTTTATTATTTTAAAATTATATTTAAACTATTAAAACTGCACCATTAATTATATTTACGCAAACCTTTCAACAAAAACACACAAAATACAGCGTTGGCAAAATGGTTTACGTTTTATAACCCATAATAACAAGGCCGCTAATGTGTGTCCCACTACAAATTTGATGAAGCAGTAAGTAAAACTTATCAACAAACATAAATTATAATAAATTTTTAGAAGGCTACAGCTAGGAAAAGGTAAGTAAACATAGTTGGTCACAAGTTTTAGCAACAAATTTAATGATTTAAGCCTTTAAGCCTGTGTAATGCTTAAACATTCTTTGCAAAAATTGCCTACAACTGCAATTTTTCTTATGTACCACTAACCTCTTTTTTTCTTATATTATTGGCAATTCCATTTAAGCGTGAAGTTAACTAAAAGCTGTGTTACACGCATTAAATGTTTGCTATCGCTATCTCTCTCTCTCTCTGTCTCTCTCTTTCCCCTACCTTAACTACCACACAGCAGTGTAATATAATATGCATATGCTAGCTTAAACAAACGTGTTCGTATGTATAAATTGTATGTGGTAATACTATAATGTACTTAAGAAAACTTTTCGTTAAGTTTTGCAACTGTCATTTGCTTAAGAAAAAAGCGAAACTGATCTCACATTCTGTACGGAATCAGCTGTTTGTTTAATTTGTTCCGTATACCATGGAGGAGCAAACGAATATTTTATATTTTTTTTTACTTTTTTTGAGCCTCATGACAGTTTTTCTTTTTGGGCGTTTCGCCCAAATTCAATGTGTTTGGGCGTTATGACAGCTCCTTTTTTGAGCGTTATGGCATAGACTATAATTTGAAAAAGATATTTCGCCCAAATTCAATGTGTTTGGGCGTTATGACAGCTCCTTTTTTGAGCGTTATGGCATTGACTATAATTTGAAAAAGATATTTCGCCCAAATTCAATGTGTTTGGGCGTTATGACAGCTCCTTTTTTGAGCATTATGGCATAGACTATAATTTGAAAAAGATATTTCGCCCAAATTCAATGTGTTTGGGCGTTATGACAGCTCCTTTTTTGAGCGTTATGGCATAGACTATAGTTTGAAAAAGATATTTCACTTTCAAAGTGCAATAAAACCTTTTTGGAAATAAAGGGCTTATTTCTCAATTGGAAGTTAAATAAAGCCTTTAAGGCCGTATTTCGTAAGGCGTTATTGCACCCATCTTGAATTGCTTATGCATTCGACAGCCTTTTCGTTAACTTTTGCAATTTGCTTAAGCTTACTTATGCATATTATAGTTGGGCCTTAAGAGACACAAAAAAGTAACACAAAAGCAACAACTACAAAAAAAAAAAAAACAAAAAAAAAACTTGTATATTGACCTAAATTTCAAAAACACTTAATATTTCTCTTCTCCCTGCTGTAATTCTATTTCAATGAACTTTAACCTTTAGTTGAGATTATTTATTGCCTTTTAGAAAGCATCTCTCATACTCTTATTGTTGTTGATGTTTTTGTATTAATATTAATGCTTAAATGCATAACATGTTTATGCATGTCATTTATATGTATCCGAGTATATGTGGCAGAAAACTTTCTAGGAATATCTATACAGTAACCAAACAAACCACAATTGCAAGTATAATATTGTGTTGAGTAACTTAGAATTCAGCAGTGGTTATTTGAAAGTCATTTCTAAAAATTGTCTGGATTTTGCCCAACAACTCAGATACATGGAGACATTTCATGCAAATGTGTAACATTTTACTTTTTACAACTATTGCTCAACAACAAAATTTTTGTTGTTGCTTACAAATTTATTTAAATGGCAGTTAAATCTCTTGCTAACTGGCTGCTCTATAGCAGAGTAAAACTCTTTTGATTTTTAAAGCATACTTATAGGAGCAAATTTGGTAAAGTATAAAAATAAAAAAAAATAAGATAAATCAAAAATTCTACATAAATTAATCAAACAAATAAAATTGCACACTAAACCTAATAAATTTCTGATAAATTACGATTTTAATTACAAAAAGGTGGCAACTTTGTTTTTGTAATTCAGCAGATTTTCATAAATAAAACAAAAACTCTACAATTATATAAAACTATTAAAATTTTACTTAAAAACTAAACAATTGATGATAAATAGCAATTTTTATTATAAAAAGGTGGCAACTAACTTTGTTTTTGTAATTCAACAGATTTTTATAAATAAAACAAAAAATCGCTACAATTGTATAAAACTATTAAAATTGTATACAAAAACTAAACAATTGATGACAAATTTAAATTTTAATTAAAAAAAGGTGGCAACTTTGGTTTTCTAATTCGGCAGATTGTCATAAATAAAACAAAAAATCTCTACAATTGTATAAAACTGTTAAAATTGTACTTATAAACTAAACAATTAATGATAAATTGCAATTTTATTTATAAAAGGGTGGCAACTTTGTTTTTGTAATTCAGCAGTTTTTCATAAATAAGCCAAAAAAAATCTATTTAAATTTTAAACAAATTTAACCTAAAATTATGATTTTTTGAAAAAGGTGACAACACTAATTTTTCATTTTAGCATTTTAAAGGAATTTAATAAAATTTTAAGTAAATTTAAAATAGTTTATCAACAGTTTAAGAAAATTTAACCCAAAATTAGGAAAAAATTTAAAAATTACAAATTCATATGAAAAAATTGGCAACTTTAATTTTTAATTTCAGTTTTTAAGCACAGTTTTATAAAATTTTGAATAAATTTAAGCAAATTTAACATCAATTTAGGAAAATTAACATGAAATTGAGAAAATAAATTAAAACTAAAAATTCATTTAAAAAAGGTGGCAATTTTGATTTTTAATCTCAATTTTTAAACACAATTTAATAAAATTTTGAATAAAATTTGAAAAAAATGATTTTAAATAAAATAAGAGAAAAATTTAGAAAATTAAAAATTTTAAACAAAAAGGTGGCAACATTGTTTACGAAAATTTTTCAGAGAAATCATAAAAAATATTAAATTATTTACATTTTAAAAAAAATTATGCAACTTTGATTTTTAATTTTTAGTTTATTTTTTAACACAATTTCATAAATTTTTTAATACATTTGATGATTTAACAGAAAATTAAGGAAAAAATTAAAAATTTTAAACAAAAAGGTGGCAACGTTGTTTACGAAAATTATAATATCTATTCGAATTTTTAAGGCACAACTTAAATATTATTCAATTATCTACATTTTAACAAAAATTTATGAAAAATGATGAAATTTGTTACAAAAGGTGGCAACCTTGTTTAATGAAATGTGGATATACAACTAATTTTAAGAAATAATTAAATTAATAATAAAATTTTAAACTGTTTTTGAAACTAGCTATAAGTTTAAGTAAATTTTAACAAATTTTAAAAAAAGGTGGCAACTACATATTAAAATTTTACTCAAATCTGGTAAGCTTTTTATAAATAAAGCCTTGAAATTGTAGAAACTTTAAATAAGGTAAGTTTTTTTTTATATATATGTATTACTAAATGTTTGCTTTACAATGTTTTTAATTTACCAAAAGATTTAACCTTTGACCTTAACAAGAAAATTTTCTTAAATGTTTTCCTTTTTATTTCTTCAAAAACCCAGTTGGATGCGCTTAACCTTCCAAGTGGATAAGGGCGGTAAAATACCCGTCAAAACGGTGGCCAAAACATTTGCCTCGGGTAAAACGGAGAAGCTGGTGTATCAGTGTTTCAAAGATCTCGGCTTGCCGGATGACAAGGGCGGCAGTATGACACGCGATGATTTCACTTTCGATAAGTTCTATACTTTATATCACAAAGTGTGTCCTAGAAATGATATTGAGGAGTTGTTTACAACGATGTAGGATTTTGTTTATAGCACGTAAATTTTGTTGAATTAAATTTTAATTACTGATTTTAATTTATATTATATAGAACTAAAGGCAAATCGGATGTGATTGAATTGCCACAATTGGTGCAGTTTATGAACGAGAAACAACGTGATCCTCGCATGAACGAAATTTTATATCCTTTGTATGATGAAAAGAGATGTATGGAGATCATTACCGATTATGAATTGAGTGATGAAATGAAGAAAGCTGGTGAGTTTTAAATGAAGCCTAAAAGAGATCGCGAAAGCAGTTCCGTACTCCAGCAAATATCTGTGTTTCTAGTTTCTTTATGCTGTCATAATTCTATTATCTATTATTCTATTATATTATACTGTAATTGCTTTCCTAGGTCAACTTTCTATGGATGGCTTTAAGCGTTATTTAATGTCTGATGAAAATGCTCCCGTATTTTTGGATCGTTTGGAAATCTACATGGAAATGGATCAACCCCTCTCGCATTATTATATAAATAGCTCACACAATACCTATTTATCGGGTAGACAAATTGGTGGCAAATCATCGGTGGAAATGTATAGACAAACTATGTTGGCGGGATGTCGGTAAGTGTCCCCAAAAATCCACTATGTTAATAATCTTATCGCATTCCCTTCCTTTCCTTAACAGCTGTGTTGAATTAGATTGTTGGAATGGTAAGGGTGAAGATGAAGAGCCAATTGTTACTCACGGTCATGCCTACTGTACAGAAATATTATTTAAGGTAGCTAACACAAACACAATATTTAGTAAATTGATTCGTAAACAACTTTAAAATCGTCTTAAACAAATTTTAGGATTGCATACAAGCCATAGCCGATTGCGCCTTTGTGGCTTCGGAATATCCTGTTATATTATCATTTGAAAATCATTGCAATCGTGCCCAGCAATATAAATTAGCCAAGTACTGTGATGACTTCTTTGGTGAATATTTGCTAAAGGAACCTCTGCCAGATCATCCGGTAAGTGATTACAAAAAAAAAAACACCTGCTTTCAAAACACCCTTAAAATGTCTCCCAACTTGTCTATTCGACTTTGCCAGCTTGAACCTGGTCTACCACTCCCACCGCCTAATAAATTGTTAAAGAAAATCATGATTAAAAACAAACGCATGAAACCGGAAGTGGAAAAAGTCGAACTGGATTTATTCTTAAAGGGTGAACTGAAAACGGATGATGATCCCGAAGAAGATGCCAGTGCTGTCAAGCCACCAGAAGCACCACCAGATGCACCACCACCACCAGCCGAAGGTGCTCCCGCTGAGCCTGGCGCTGAGGGTGCCCCTGCCGAAGGCGGTGAAGCAGCAGTGGCTTATAGCGGCTCCACCACTAATGTCCATCCCTGGCTGTCTTCAATGGTCAATTATGCCCAACCCATTAAATTCCAGGGCTTTGACAAAGCCATCGAAAAGAATATAGCCCACAATATGTCCTCGTTTGCGGAGTCGGCGGGCATGAATTATCTGAAACAAAATGCCCTTGATTTTGTCAATTACAATAAACGTCAAATGTCACGTATTTATCCTAAGGGAACACGTGCCGATTCTTCCAACTATATGCCTCAAGTATTCTGGAATGCTGGCTGCCAGATGGTGTCTTTGAATTTCCAAACCTCCGATTTGCCCATGCAATTGAATCAGGGCAAATTTGAGTATAATGGCGGTTGTGGCTATTTGCTGAAGCCCGATTTCATGAGACGTTCCGACAAAGATTTTGATCCCTTTGCAGATGCCCCCGTAGACGGTGTAATTGCTGCCCAGTGTTCGGTGAAAATAATAGCCGGTCAGTTCTTGTCCGATAAAAAAGTCGGCACCTATGTGGAGGTGGATATGTATGGTCTACCCTCTGATACGGTTAAAAAAGAATTTAGGACCCGTTTAGTGCCCAACAATGGATTGAACCCAGTGTATAATGAAGATCCTTTTGTATTCCGTAAAGTTGTCTTGCCCGATTTGGCTGTGCTGCGCTTTGGCGTTTATGAAGAGAGTGGCAAAGTGATTGGTCAACGTATACTACCTTTAGATGGTCTGCAGGCGGGCTATCGTCATGTCTCCCTACGTACTGAGGCCAACTTTCCCATGTCCCTGCCCATGTTGTTTGTCAACATCGAATTGAAAATCTATGTGCCCGATGGTTTTGAGGATTTCATGGCCATGTTATCAGATCCTCGTGGTTTTGCCGGAGCTGCCGCCAAACAAAATGAACAAATGAAGGCCTTGGGTATTGAGGAACAAAGCAGCGGAGCCGCCAAAGATGCCGGCAAATCTAAGGAGGAGGAGAAGAAGGAAGCACCTTTGGTGTTTGAGCCGGTGACACTGGAGTCTTTGCGCAGCGAAAAGGGCTTCCAGAAGCATGCCAAGAAACAGAACAAGGAATTAGATACACTAAAGAAGAAGCACACCAAGGAGCGCATGGGTGTGCAGAAGACGCAAAATGCAGCTATAGATAAACTCATCAAGGGAAAGAGGTAAGTGTCAAAAGATAAAATAATGGTGATTGAGAGTTTATAAAATTAAAGTTCATGATTGGCTTAAAGAATAAAGATTGTAAAAGTTTTCTAAATAGTAAATTGGGGTAATTGCTGGATAAATATGATGCAATTGATATTGTTAAGCCTGAATATTAAGATTTCCAATAGAAACATTTTAGCTAAAAAGTATTTGAAAAAGAAGCAAGTGTCTTCTGTGATAATTGATTATACAGACGATTAATAATTCTATAAAGTCATTAAAATGATCTTCAGTGACAAATTTCTAGTTGAGTTTTATTAATATGATTGAAAAATAGGAAAACTTATTCTCAATCCAACCACATTTGGTTGAGAATATCTAAAAAAAATGGATGCGTATGACTGCTTCTAGAATTTTTCTAAATTGCTGTATTTTTAGCAGAGTTTGCTTCAACCAATATTCATATTCATTGCTTCATACTCCAACTCATTCCAATTGGTTTTAGAGGGGGTAAGAATCCTATAACGCAAATAAAATGGTCTTAAGTGATGAAAAGCTTAAAAGAAATCTACCTTTTCATTCATTTCAAAATTGTATGTAGAATATTGACTTCAAGAAAAAAAAGGATCCTATAACTCCAACAAAATGGTCTTAAGTGACGAACTTCTTACTGACTACGTTCAAAAGTTTATTAATATCCATTTTCCAATTCAATCCCGAACCACATCTGGCTGAAAACATCTAGAATATTTGTAAATTGATTGACATTGAGGTGTTTATAGTTGTGTAGGATCAAAGCAATATTGTTAAGCTTGAAAAGCATGAAGGAAGGAGAGTTAAGTCTTTCATATTCCAACACATTCCCAAATTTAAAAAATTAAAAAAAAATGTTTGAAGAAATTGAACTGGCTTTACAACGAAATAAAGATTCAATTACTTCAATACAGTGATCCAAATTGACGATTTAGGATTTCCATATTTCATTTTATTATCAAGCAAACCGCATTTGGTTGAGAATAGCTAAAGTAGATGAAATGAAAGGGAATGATTGATTCTAGAACTTTTCTAAATTAGTTTAAATTAAACTTAGAAAGTAAGGAAACTCAGATTTTGCTATTTCAACTCATTTTGATATTGACTAAATTTCTTAAAGAATATTTGGAAAATACGGAACTGTGTCTTTATAGAGGGCTGAGTATTTTATAGCTTTAACAAAATAAATTTCATGTTGATGTAATTGAAGATAAGTAGATAACAGAGTTAAGACTTCCATAATCCCACTTACTCTGGTTAATCGTGTCCAGAATATTTTTAAAATTAACATTCGAATCAACATTATTAAGTTTGAAAAACGTGCAGGAAAGGGTGTCAAGATTTTCTTATTCCAACTGATTCTCAAATTAATTTTATTAGGGAATGAATATTTTAAAATGAAGGATGTTTATGGTTGGATTTAGAGTGGAATAAGACACGTAACACTTCCATATTCCAACTTAATCTCAATTTAAACATAATTATTATAGAATATGCATATATAAAACAATGAATTGATCTGGATAGTTAGCTGTAGCGTGGAGTAAGGATCCTAAAACTTTAACAAAACAAACCGAAGTTATTGATTTACAGATCAGTAACTTTAACTGATTATAAATATAGCTGAAACACAAGCAGGAAAGCTAGTTAAGATATCTATATTCCAACTCATTCTCAAGACCATTTTAATTGTTTGAAAAACTTTGTCTTACTTAAGATTAACTGTGAATAAAGAAAGAGCATTAGGTCTTCCATATTCCCTGATATCTTAATACGTTTTATACTTATTTTATTTCTCTTTTTAATTTTCCGTTTAACAGCAAAGATGAAATACGTAATGATTCTGCAATAAAAACTGCCATCGCAGAACAAACCAAACAATGGACTGAAATGATTGCCAGACACAAGAAAGAAGAATGGGATCTATTGCGCCAGCATGTACAAGACTCTCAGGAAGCCATGAAGGCTCTAATGCTGGTGGTGCAGGCTCAGCAAATCAAGCAATTGGAAGAACGTCACGCCAAGTAAGTAAAACTACTCCTAAGCCTTAACATTTCAATTAAATCTAATTCTTTTTTTTTCTACAGAGATGTCAAAGATCTAAATGCCAAACAGGCTAAAACCTCTGCCGATACCGCCAAAGAGGTGCAAAATGATAAAACCTTAAAAACTAAAAATGAAAAAGATAGACGTCTAAGAGAGAAGCGACAAAATAATATTAAACGTTTTATGGAAGAGAAAAAGGTATACATTGGTTGCTACCACAAAATGAACTGAATATTTGAATAATATTTAATTGGTTTTATTGCAGCAAATTGGTGTTAAACAGGGACGTGCCATGGAAAAACTTAAATTGGCACATAGCAAACAAGTGGAGGAATTTAGTACTGATGTACAAAAGGTACTAAGTCTAAATGATACACAGTCGCTAAATGACACTACTAAAGCCAGTTTAACTACTCTAGTTGAAATCACTGACACAGCTGCTATTACTACTACTACCACTTAGAGAATATTATCATATATAATTCTTTGATTTTGTTCTTTTTTATTACTTTAGTTTGTGTTGTATAGCGTTCTGGTATTTAGCAAATCATTTGAAACGTTAAATATAAATATATACACACAGATCACAGTTAATTACAAAGAACAAACATAAAAACAAAGTAATTAGTTAATGGCTATAAATATTGTAATGCTCATATTTATTATTTATTATGATAAGCATGAAAATAATAACAGACAAATCCAATAATTAGTAACCATCAAGGAGAGACTTCTATATTCCTTGTAATTCTCAAATTAATCTCATTTATTAAATCTTACATGAAATAGGAGATACTGAATTGAAAGTTGTTCTTAAAATTGGAATATTGATCCTGTAACGTTTCTCAAATAATACAAATTGAAGTTTTTCTAGTTGATTACATTCAAATGATAATAAATATAGCTGATAAACTAGAAGGAAATGGTGTTAAGATTTGCATATTCCAACACATTCCCAAATTATCCATATTTGTTGAAGAATATTAAATGAAAAGCAAACTGAAACGGATGTTTGCTTCTAGAGTGGAGTAAAGATTTATCTGCTTTAGCAAAATGTTGTTAAGTTAGTAAATTATAGTTGTCCTGCTTCAAATGATTGTTGATGTGTTGGGAAAACCTCAAGGAAGTAGAGTTAGGACTTCTATATTTCAAGGACCAGGTGTTGGATCAATATTTATGGGCGTTGCAAACATCAGCACAAATCCAATATACCCTCCCCACTATGGTGGTTTAGGGTATAAAAACCGTACCCAATGAAGGCCTAGCAGTGGCTTGTTTAAGATTTATATGAAAGATCAATCTGCAAGGTAGCTTATAACAGTATGTACTATATAATGATGTCAGATGACCACCATGCCAACCAAAAAACCATGGACTAGCAAATAGAAACCCTAATGTATTTTCTGATCATGCGGGATATATGATTAAGTCTGCTTAGGGTATTAAACCATTAGCAATTAGTAAGTAACTCCTCTGGCTATGATCTCTAATGTAATTACTATTTGTTTGACACTAAACTGGATCAATAACTTTTAAGTAATTAATTCATTGTGGAAGTTTTCTAAAGTCGCCTAATAGGATTTACTAGTTGTATAACATGAAATAGTGAAAAAGAATAACTGAATGACTAGATTACAAAAAGGAAAGGGTGTTAAGGTTACCATATTCCAACTCGTTAGCAAATTAATCACATTTTGTAAAGCATATTTGTTAAGGAGGGCACCAAAGTTACTTTTCTTTAGTCCTGTTGGAAAAAGGAATTACCTGAATTGGATGACTAGATTTAAGGTTGAATAAAGATTCTCTAACAACAACAAAACAGTCTCTCGTGAGAAAATTCTAGCTGAGTACCTTCAAATGATTATAAATTCCCGTACAAAACAAGACTTAAGACTTTCATACTCCAACTTAATGTCAAATTATTCAGTTTTTACAAAGACTATTTGGTAAAGTACATACTGGTTGGCTTTAGGGTAGAATAAAGATTCTATAACTTTAACAAAATTGTCTTAAGTATGGAAATTCTAGCTTATTACCCTTAAATGATTCTTAATTTGATGAGAAAACAAGAAGGAAAGATAGTTAAGTCATCTATATTCCAAAATTAATCATTTTTTTTTTTTGAGGAAATTTGATAAAGTAGAAACTGAGATTGTTGTTTGGCTTTAGGATGGCATAATGATTCTATATAACAGTAACAAAATTGTCATATTCTAATTTATAGATTTCAAATGATTGTTAATTCGAATAAAAAACAAGAGGCAAAGACATTTAAGTCATCCATATTCCAAATTACTCCAAAATATATGATTTTTGTTAAAACATACTTGATTAGGAAGAAAATAAAGTGGATTGTTGACTTTAGGTTGAAATAAAGATTATAAAACATTCAAAAAATTATCTTATGCAAAGAAATTCCAGATGAGAAGCTTCAAAAGATTATTAATTTGGTTAGGAAACAAGAAGGAAAGACATTTAAGATATCCATATTCCAACTTACTTCAAAATTAATCACTTTTGTTAAAGCATACTTAATAAGGAAGAAACTGAAGTGAATGATTGACTTTAGGTTGAAATAAAGATTATAAAGCATTCAAAAAAGTATCTTGTGCAAGGAAATTCCAGATAAGAAGCTTTAAAAGATTATTAATTTGGTTAGAAATTATGAACGCAAGAGGACTTTTGTTAAAACATACTTGACTAAAAATAAACTGAAGTGGATGGCTGGCTATAAGGTAGCATAAAGATTCTTTAAACATTTGAGAAACTTCAAAAGATTGTTAATTTTATTAGTAAACAGAAAGGAAAGACTGTTAAATCTTCAATATTCAAACTTTAAGCACTTTTATTAAAGCATACTTGATAATAAAGAAACTGACTAACTGGCTGGCTTTAGGTTGGAATAAAGATTATAGACCTTCAAAAAAAAAGGTCTTCTGTGATAAAATTCCGATTGAGAATCTTGAAGTGAATCTTAACCCAGCCTATGAAAAGGTGGCTTATGGCTCAAAAAAAAATTTTACACTTTTTTTTGGTTTCGATAGTTTTTGAGACGCTTTTTCATGTGGTGAAAACTAGAAAGTCCTAACTTGCTTAGAAGTGTACTAAAAATGTAGAGAAAGAAGAGCACAAATGAAAGAAAAACAGAATTTTATTGAAAATCCAGAATCAAGATTTTTTTTCGGTCAGAAACTGGTTTGTGCTTTGCATTGAAAAAAACATCGCTCGTGTATACACACGAACTTATATAATTTATGCTCTTTTGCCTTTTTTGGTTGCCTTTTGGGCATGACTGTTCATAATTCATAATCATGATTGCAAACATAGATGACGCCATATGACAACCTGTTTTCATACAATTGCCAACAATTTGGACAATTTGATAACAAAAATGACATAGTGAAAACGCGGCCTAACTCATTCTAAAATTAGTAGATTAGATTAAGTAAATTATTTGAATTGGTTGGATGTTATTTTCACGTTTATTGAATGTATTTTTAATTATTAACATATATGTAACAGTGTGAACTTGTCAAACAGAGTTAGCATGGTTTTTGAAACTTTTTCTTATTTGGCAACAAAAAAATGCTTAAAATTGTACAAATACATATAGAAAATATACTTGATTAATGGCTAAATAATAAATGTCTTTTCCATTTTATAGCTTTTAGACATGTACAAAGTGGAAGAAGAGGCCTATAAACTACAAGGAAAATCCGAGTTCTTTGCCTAGAATTCAAACTCAGCGGATGCTAAAAACAAACCCTGAAACAATAACAACAATAATAATAATTTTAACACACTAACAAAAACAGAAAAACCTAAAACTGGGAAAAAATATTTTTCTAAAAACTAAACAACCAACCCCCTTAAAGCCAAAAACCAAAAAAAAACATTTTTTTAAAAAATAACTTTTTTTTCGTAAAAGACGAAAAACCTACAAACTGGCTTGAAAAAATTGCAATCGAAATATTAAACATTAATTAAGTAATTATGGAAAACAAGAAAAACATAAATTAATTTGTTAATTAATTTATACATATTATAATTAAGTAATAACAAAAAAAACCTTGATATTTAAGAAAAAAAAAAATAGCAACACATTTAAGAATTCATTATACATAAGTTTAAATTTAAAGAATAAATACATAATAAGTAACAAAAATCATATATTTAGTGAAGAAAAGAAATATTAAATATAGTAAAGAAAATATGCTTAAAAACCAAACAAATATACACCGATTATACAAAGAGAAATTTAACAAAAATAAAATCAATCTAGTCAAATTTATGATAAATGAAAAAAAAAACAACATTTAAATTAAACAACAGTTTAGTCATACAAACAATTTAAATATTTAAACCTTTGAAGAAGAAAAGCAAAAAAATAACCAAGAAATAAACAGTATTTAACTACAAAACCTCCTTCCCCCCACAACTCAAAATACAAAACCAAAACAACAAATTCACAATAACAATAAAACTAAATACAAAACAAAAACAAATTTAAAGAGTTTCCGTTTAACCACCTATAATTATAAGGATTTAAAACACTGAGGCAATTGAAACTGCAAGTGTAAAACAATCAGCAGCTAAATACCTCTAAACAGTCTAGGCAGCAAAAAGTACCAGAATAAAGAAAAGTACTTTTGTCATAAAAAGTACGTTTTAACCTTTAAAAGTTCTTGTACAAGAATTTATTGTAAATAAATATAAAACATTTTAGTTTTTGACACTATTTATGAAATTTTAAAAAAGTACTTTGTTGGTACTTTGTTAATTTTTTTTTAGAAAAATTTTTGTAAACTCAGATTTTTTATTAAAAATCTAAATAATATTAAAATTAAATAATTTTACACAAAAGTTGTCAGTTTTCAAAAAGTACTTTTTATGGTAGTTTTTTAGATGTTTGCTAAAAGTGTACCAAATAAAGAATGTTTGGCATAATTAAACATAATGCCAAATAAATTTAAAAAATTAAAAATAAAATTTCAGATTTCGCTGTTAACAATAGCAAAAACAGTTATTTTAAAAACTACTTTTTCTGGTACTTTTTAAATTTTTGCTAAAAACTTGGGTACGTTTGACAGATCTAAATATAATACCAATTAATAACAAAAAATTTAAAATAAAATTTCAGATTTCGCTGTTAACAACAGTAAATTTAAAAAAGTACTTTTTCCGGTATATTTTTAAATCTTTGCTAAAAGCGTACCAAATAAAGAATTTTTGGCATAATTAAATATAATACCGATTAAAGACAAAAAATGTTAAATAAATTTTAGATATCGCTGTTTAAAAACAGCAAAAACAGTAAATTTAAAGAAGTTCTTTTTCTGATATTTTGGTCATTTTTTAAAAAATTTTAGTAAATTCATGTTTTTTTTTTTATTAAAAAGCTAAATGATATTAAATTTAAAAAATTTTACACAAAATTTTAAAAATTTTAAAAAGTACTTTTTCGAAAAAAGTACTTTTTGGTATTTTAACTTAATTTCAGTAGCAGTTACCAAAAAAATAGTTAAGATCCTAAAAGTTTGTAAAAAATGTACTTTTTCAAAGTAGTACTTTTTTAGTATTTCAACTCAAATTCTAACTATTTAAAATCCTAAAATTAAGTGATTTGCAACATTTTCTGAAAAGGTAGTAGTACTTTTTGGAAAATAGTACTTTCAACTAAATTTTAGCTGTTGTTACTAAAAACCTATTTAAAAGCTTAAATTGTGTTATTTGGAATATCTTATAAAAAGTTGTATGAAAGTACTTTTTGAAATTTCAATAAATTTCAGCGGCAGTTTTTTGAAAGAGTGTACATTTATTTATAAAACTAATCACTTTTCTTAATTCAGATTTGAAATGGTTGACTGTTGGTTTATTTTATGTCAGAATGGCCCAAGTGATTTAAATTCTTTGTCAAAATAATAACAAAATACGTATTAAAAAATCCTAAAGAGCGGAGTTTACACTGAAAGAAATTATTTTTTAATTTTAAAATCCTTTTACTAGTAGAGTTTATTATATTTATATTGCATTTATTGTAATAATTCGTAAACTTAAGTAATTTTGACACTTTTAATAAAAACAAGGTACGTTTTGGAAAAAGTACTTGCAGTAGTTTTTCGAATAAGCTACTTTCTAAATTTTATCTGAAATGTAGTTACTGAAAAACTAGTTAAAAACTTTAAATTGTGTAAATTTAATACTTTTTTGAACAAAGTAGTAAAATATGTACTTTTTAGTAAAAAGTACTTTTCGGTAGTTTAAATCAAAATCATTTGCCGTTACCGAAAAACTAGGTAAAAACTTAAAATTCTGTAATTTTGCTACTTTTTTAAAAGAGTACTACTAAAATGCACTTTCTGAAAAAAGTGCTTTTACGGATTTTATTTCAAATTGAGCCGTAGTTATTAAAAATCTTGTTAAAAACTTGTAATTCTGTAATTTTATTATTTTTTTTTCAAAAAGTACATACCAGACAAAAAGTATTTTTTTAAAAAAATTATTTTAATGGATTCGAACTCACTTTCATTTGTAGTTAGCGAAAATGTAGTTAAAAACTTAAAATTCAGTAATTTTCTAGTTCATATTTTAGGACATGTACCAGAAATGGTACTCTTTGGAAAAGAAAGTACTTTTCTGCATTTAAAAGCCTTTTTAAAAGTCTTTCTTAATAAACTAAACTAGTATGTATAAACTGCCTGATTTTCTAATAAACTTTTGAAAAAGTAGTAAAAAAAGCTACTATTTTGTAATAATTTTGTTTGAGTTTAAACTTCGCCTAATGTAATTTTTTATAACAAATTAAGTAATATATATGCATATATATATATATACATATATGTATATATATAATATAATATTAAAATATATTATTAAAAAAGAAATTCTTCCGTAAAAATTTTTTCTAACAGAAAAAAGCATTTATTTTTAAATGAAAACAAGTTTCTTAAAAAAAAGATATGAAATAAAAATAAAATTTAACAAAAAAAATTAAAATTCAACTTAAAAATCTCAAATAATTTATAAATTTTTTTTTTTGTAAACTTTACAGGCTTTTTTCTCTCAAATAAAAAAATAACAAAAACAAATGATTTCATTGATAAACTAAAATAAATTAATTTTACATATATTGCTTAAAGCTTCAAACCAAACAGAAAAACAAACAAACAAACTAACGAATATTGAAATTTAAATAAAACTTATAAAATGCTATTAAAAATTTAAAGAAAAATATATATATAAACTTGGATTAACTTTTATATGTGATACAGAAAAAAATTAAGAAAAAATTAAACAAAACAAATAATATAATTTAACACTAAATTAAAAAAAAAGTTTAAAAATTACTTAGAAAACTCTTTAAATTTATAATTTCATTACGATCATCATTTAAGAATACTTTAAAAGCAACATTTTTGAATAATAAAAAAAAACTAACACGTAAACATTAAATAACAACAAGTAAACCTGCGCTGCGTATGAACTTATGAAAAAATAAAAATTCAAACAAAAAAAAAATAAGAGAAAAAAACACTTTAATTATTTCTTTAGTCTTAAAACAAACAAAACAGTTAGAAAACAAACCGAAAAACTAAGTAATATTGTTTAAATTTTATAAAATAAACCGAAAAATTATTTGCAATAGATTTATTTCGAAAACTTATTTCAAAACACTGCAAGTTAAATAAAATCCGCCAAACAAATAAAACTGTGAACAAAACAAAGCACTGACAACACTGTTTAACTAAAGCTATGTGTCCACGATCGTCAGATATTACAACGTTGTCATATCTACCAATGTGCTAGCAATGTATTGATAAGAAAACTAACAACTTCATTTGCACACAATTGTCACACAATGAATTTAGCTATCAATCGAAATTGTCAGTTCACACGGTTGTCAGATTGTTGTGTGGCATTGTCAAATTCGTTTTGCAGCTCTGTATGTGTGTTTAAAAATAAAACAAAAACAAAAAACAGCAATTGGAACCATTTTATCTGCACTCTATTAAACAGGATTCATCAAAAAATATGTCGTAATCCATTTTTTATTTTCTTTAATTTAATTCTTTAATTTTCTTCCATTTTTGTGAATTATTTTATAAATACACACTTGTTTGTTTATTTATGTATATACAGAGTTGCATTTATAAATAATTTCTATGACAATGCTGCCATTGGCAGATGCATAAACTTTGCACATATGACAATGAAAAGTGTTTGACAATTGTCTTAAAACACTGACAATGCCAAAATTGTGTGTTTACACGATTGTTAGATGTGTGACAATATTTTTGTCTTCCAATGTACTGAAAATGCTTTTTCTTACAACGTTGGAAGATAAAAATTTTAAATTTACACGGTTGTTAGACAATTTCTGCACATTTTTCTGACAACGTTGTAATACCTGACGATCGTGGACACATAGCTTAACACAACAAACCGAAATAACGGTATGATGCCATTTTAGCTAACAGTGGTGCGTTTATGTTGATCAAGCAGCACTGAGAGAAATTGTAACGAAATCATGGTTTTACTTAGAAAAATTGCTGAAATTATTGTTTAAACTTCAAAAACAAGCGTTTTAATATAGAAATTTTATTTTTATAATTTAAAAGCTTATTATGTGTTTTTATAGAAGTACTAAACAAATATAAAAGAAAACTAAAGCCTGAGCTTCAATTTGAAGAGAAGTAAAATTAACCCTTTCAAATATTTCTAAAACACTTAACTTCATTAGTACAAGTTTAAATTAGGAACATTTTAAACAATTACCTAATTTTTATTTATTTTTAGATTTTTTTATTATACTTTCCAACGAAAACTAAGAGTTTAGTGTTTTAGTAACAAATTAATTTGTTTTAAATCTTAGCAATCCTTAAATAATTTAAACTAAATGTTAATTTAATACGATAAAATTCTTGAGGGTCTCTTTATTTTAAGTATGTAAATGTCTTGACATTTTTAAATAATCATTTAAATAACAAAACTTTTAATTTAATATACAAACTGTTTTTAAATATAATTTCTTATTAGTTTAAGTATTTATTAACCAAAGATTTAAACAGTTTAATGAATATAATAATTATAATAGAACAAACATGAACAAATAATTGTTAACAAACAAAAATGAAACACCCCCTTAAAAAACAAGAAAGTTAAAAGAAATCATTATAATTTAGTTGTTTAAGCCGAACAAAAAGGTATTAAAGAAAAATCAAGTTCATCAAATTTAAAAACCAGAAAAAAATAATCAAAAAAAAAACAAATATTTATTGTAAAAGAAAAATCAAGTTATAGAATAAATTAATGAAAAAAAGATATATATATATATATATAAAATTAAAAGAAAAACAAATTGAGTTTTATTTAAACTCAAAAATATTTTTAACAAAATATTTACAAAGAGTGCACAGTAGACCGGATTTTACACTATAGTTAGGCTAAAGTTTAGTTCTACAGTTAAAAATATATTATGCAAATTTAAACATAAAATTTTCGAATATATCATAATTATTTATTATGAAGCAACGGATTCCCTAACAAATTTAAGTTTTTCCCACAAAAGGATTTTCAACATTAACGTTTGAATTGCAAAAGTTGAAAGTTTGCAGCAGGTTTAATTTCACCATGGTGAAATTAAAAGCTTTTTATTAAACTAATTTCATCATTGAGGGCAGTTCTTATGCACTATATAGAAATCAGGGATGGAGGAAGCAATACATTTGCAAGTTATACTTTTTAACAGTGCAACTAAGAGATTTTTCGTAAATTTAATCATTATGGTAAAATCAGGCATTTTCTAAATTCGTGAAATATTTTAAATCAAGAATAATCATAAATGACCTATGAATTATAGAGTTTGAAACAAATTAAACAAGTTTAAAAAACTAAACAGTTCCTGAGAATTTCTTCCAAAAACATAAAGTTTCGTTAATTTTTTTAAATTGTCCTAAACAGAATATTTATCTTGATTTTAATAATATTTCAAATATTCTATACAAATACATTTTTGTAAACTATACAAAAAAAATTATTTTTCTTGGGTTCAATAATTCTGGAAGTACGTTTTATATACAGTCGGGCCTCGATTATCTGTGATTCGGTTAACCGGTAACCCCGATTTATCTATTGTTTTTTGTTTGCGATGTTTTCAAATTGTTTGCTTCGATTAACCGTGATTACCTATTATCCGTGATGGCAGAATTTTTTTTATTAACTTCAAATTCATACATACAATATAATTAACATAAAAATGGGGAATTCCCTTGTTTGCATACGATGAGTCAGAAGCATTTAAAAGTGATTAGTTTAATTATTAATTAGTTTAATATATGTGTCTTTATTAATTATTAATTTTATTTATAATATTTTTTAATAATAATTTAGATGTTTTATATAATAATTAAGATGTTTAATATAAAAACATCAAAATATCTTTTGAAGCCTTTCGTTTAGATAATTAACCAAATCAAAATATTTGTCTTGTTACTAACACTTGAGGTTTGTTTTATTAATACAGAAAGAGTTATATTAAAAACTTCTGGTTGAGAAATTTAACTTTCGTTTAATTTAATGTTCTTTTCAATTTTAAAGCAGATTAACTATGTTAATGAAATATTAAAATAAATTTCTTTAAAAGTCACTTTTAGTACATATTTTGTAATTTTTTACTTTTATTAAAATCGAGTTAAATTTTTATACTTTCTATGAAAAGTGAGTGAATTTGTGTGTAAATCAACTTAATAGCTTTTAATTTAATAATTTATTTGCATTATTATTAATCAAATTTCTTATTATAATTTAACTCAATTAAAGTAATATTTTGCTTAAAGTTATAATTAAGCTAATTTTAGTATCCATAGTATTTACCAACCCTGTCATTTGTTTATATACTTGAGCACTCTCAGCCAACAACAACACAACATTAACCTCTTTCAAACTCACCACTGTAGTTTATCAACAAACAAAAGCTTTCAGAAAACAGCTGTTTGATAAAACAAATTATTTATTACTTCAGCAATTTTTACAATATACATACATATGTATGTACATAAATAAATGTAGATAAAATGAAATGACTTCAATTTAAAAAAATATTTACGCCTGTTAACAACTAGCAGAGATTGATACAACTTTACGGCATCATTAATAAACAATACTAAGAATTTCATCATATTCGCAAAATGTCTATGTTTGGAGCAGAATTTGAACAAATATGGCCCAAAGCCGGCTCACAATTGAAATTAAGTAATTTTGGCCGTAAACTATTGAAACAATGTGAAACAATTAAGAAGCCGGAAAACAAGGAAGTGGATATAAATAAATTTAAAAAGAAATCTTCAAATTTTCCATTAGAGGTGAGCAGGGGAAAATCAATAGATTCTGATTGAAGCAATAATTAATTAGTGGATTTTATGTTTATGTATTTCTTAAATTAATTGAATATTTGTTGATTTGTTTTTAAGTTTGGCACCAATACTTGTCGTGTCATAAGCCAACCCAAAGAACGTTATCCCCAAATACAAAAACAAATTGCCTCTGCTTACCCGGTGATACATGAACGAGTTTTGCAGTTGTATTTGGACTTTCTGGAGCATAAATGTCAGTATGGTAAGTGTTTACTCTTATCGAAGTGTTCGTTGTTTAAATTATGAATAATTTCACAATTTAGGTATATCACTGTTTTTGTTGTTGAACCTATCTGATGTTTAGTTTAAAGAATTTCGTCATTTATGTATTTTAAGAATGAGTATTAAAACAAAGAGTAGAGAAAGTTGCCAGATATAATGAAAATATTGTTGTTGTAACAAAAATAAAGTTAAATTAAAAGCATTTAAGTTATGAATCAAACTATATTTGTTAAACTACATGAATTTTTACAACTTGTAGCTTAACTAATACTCTTTTAAATATGAACAGATATGTACATAACTTGGAAAATTTGTTTAATTTAGTTTTAAATCTTTTAAAGAAGTATTTGGTGATTTAAAAAAATTAACGAAACTTTATTTTCTAAAGCGACAGGTTTTTAATATAACCAATACTATATTTGTACAACAAACCTCAAGTTTTATTAGTACCAAGCAAACTATTTCGATTTGGACAATTTAAAAAACTTAACGAAACTTTATTTTCTTAACCAAAAGTTTCTCAATAAAAATGTTGCTGTTTTTATATAAAAGACCTTGAAAATTATAAAAATAAAAAAAATTTCTAATTTTGTCAATTCTAAGTTTATTTCAAATCTAAAAAAATTTTGAATTTTTGTTGAATAAAAAAACTTAACGAAACTTTATTTTCTATACGAAAAGTTTTTCAATACAAATTTTACTAAATTCGTAAAAAAATAACCAGTACTATTGAAAACAAGAAAAATTTTTTGATTTGGATAATTTAAAAAAAAAATTTTTCTTTGGCCGTGTTTTCACTATGTCATTTTTGTTGTCAAATTGTCCAAATTGTTGGCAATTGTATGAAAACGGGTTATCATATGGCGTCATCTATGTTTGCAATCATGAAAATCATGATATGACAATCCGTTTTCATACAATTGCCAACAATTTGACAACAAAAATGACATAGTGAAAACCAAGCATTTCTATATACGAGTGTTTTATTTAGTCTAAGTTCATTTCAAATCCACAAAAATTTAAAATTTTTGTTGATTAAAAAAACTTGACGAAACTTTATTTTCTTTATAAAAAGTTTTTTGGTGCAAATTATATTGAATTTATAAAACATAACTCAAGTACTATTAAAAACTAGAAAAATATTTTGATTTGGTTAATTTAAAAAACTTAACGAAACTTGATTTTTTCGAACGAAATTAGAAACAAACGATTTCTTTAACATTCTAGTCTAGTCTTAAGGGTAGTTTCTAGAGAAACTGGTTTCAAATGTTTAATCCTCCTCTTAACTTTCACCCGCTTAAACATATTCTAGGCACTTCTATAGAAAAACAAGTCTATGAAAACCTAACGCTCACCTCTTTCGTACAGCGTCTGTTGAGTCAGCGTTGTGCCAGTTTCTTTGGCAAAAATGATAAGTTCTTGCTGGTGTCACGTGAACGTGGTTGTAGTGGTTTTATGGAAGTGGGCACAACCCAACAAAAGCCACCGTTAATATTAAAAAATGTCTTAAGCTATGATGAAGTAAAGGTAAGTTAACCATAAGTTTTAATAGAAAATCCCCTTTGTTTAACTGTTTTAATTTCTTAACTAACAGCTTTCGGCCTTATTAAGCGTTTCCTCCCATTCCGAGTTGATAAATGATGGCAACCGCCACAATTGTGGTGAGATAGAGAGAAATAAATCTCTAATAGAGAGAGAAGGTGTGGTGGTGGGTATTATAGGGGCCCGTTTAACTAGACGAGATGTCATGGAGTTTCAGGATATTATAGTAGCTAAAAATCAGAATACTGAAGAGAATGGTTATGGTTATCCCATAAACGAGGATACTAGCAATTGTAAACATAAAGATTATCGCAGAATATGGAAACAGTTTTATGAGGAACAAGACTTTTTGTACAATCAGGTGGTGAAGGATGGCAAACGTTTTGACAAGACCAAAAATAAAGACGATTTATTTGATAATTTAATAATGAAAAAACGTTATACTATATCCTTTGATACTCTATTGCTGGAGGCAGAGTCCAGGGCTGTTAAAGCGGGCAAACAGGCCTATGTTCATGTAGTGGGCATAGGTTTGGGTGTGTGGAAGGCGGCCGAACAGCAGGAACAAATATTTCTAAGGACTTTTACGCAAAGAGTGAAATATTTGCTGCCTAAGTTGCAGCATATAGGGGTACTGCATTTTTCATGGTTTTCTTTAACAGAATGTGGAGAATTGAAAAATGGTGGAGTTTTGAAATCGGATACACACCCCCAGGGAGGCATTAGATGTTTTCTATCAAAACGTAATCCTGCCGATAAGTTAAAGTCACCGGAAAATGATAATATGCTATTGGTTATCTCCTATGCCTGGGATGGCAATGCCTTACCAGGCAATGAATTTTGGATGGTAAATAAGATAAATTTAAGCTTAGCCGTTTTGAGAATTTCTTATAATTTTCTTTTATATTTATTTGCTTTAGAAAATGTTAAAATCTACGGGAGATTCTTCTACTGCCTGCAGTACTTTAATTACGGAACTGCATAATCCCCATATTAATAAGGAAAGGGTAAATGGTGAGAATTTACATGTGGCCACCGAAAAATATGGTATTATACATATAGCGGATTATGCGCAAAAAATGGCAAAATAATTTGTAAGTTATAAAAGCTTAATATGTAACTCTTTTTTAGTACTATTGCTGTTTTGTAAATAGTTTTAGTTGAATTTTATTTATAAATTTGTGCAATATTTATTATTTTGTTACTAAACAAATATTTAGTTTTAAATTTATGTTAATAAATGTTTGTTTTAATTTATAATATAAAACTTGCTGGTTTCCTTTATTAAATAAAAATTCAAAAGGTTTTTTAACAAATATTTAGAAAATTTAGTTGATTTACCTTATTTAACAGTATAAGATTTATTTGATCTGGCAGCTCTATTTGTTTTGTTTACTTTACAATTACACCGGCAGACTCATATACATATATTATATATATATTTGTAATATTACAAACCTGTTTAAAGGAACTGGGTTATATAGAGTTAAAAATTAAATACATATGTGCTATTTTCACACTTCCCCGGCAATTTCCCACTTGGACGATTTTCGCTAACAAAATTAAGAATTCTTGATTTTTTTGTTAAAAGCTATAAATTAGTTAATTTAGTAAAAATCTATCAAAAAATTTAATAATATGCATTTTTACACTTCCCCGCAAATTCCCAAAATAAGGGATTTTTTAAAACCAAATGGGAATTCTGAAATTCGGTTTAAAATTTAAATATATTTGTTAATTCATTAAATTTGTATACTAAAAATTAATAATTTGCTATTTATAGACTCCCCTGCTAATTCCCAAATGGGGGACTTGTCCTAACGAAATTAGGAATTATGGGATTTTGTGCTAAAAGCAAGTATACTTAATAAATTTCTAATCAAAGGGCAATTGAAAATGTAGGATTATCATGGGGACCATGATCACATGCTGGGTAACCTTTGGAAACAATAGGCATTAGTCTACTTCATTCTCACTAATCTAGGCTTGTGAATCCCTACCTCAGTTGTGTTATAACTACAATCTTGTTTTCCGCGGCAGTTATTGGTCTGATTCTGATAGGGGGCGGTAAGCGACCATCAAGTACTACATTCATGTGGTATCCTGCGACTGAGAATGTCGTTCAAAGTTGCTCCATATTAGTATTCTTACTAATTTCCGCCTGTGAATTGTTTTCGTTTAGAATCTCCTCTTTTTATTTCTGTTTTATTGATCTTAATCCTTCCTTTCCTTTTGTCAAGCATAGAACTTATCTCTTCCTGGCTCCAGGAACAACAACATTCCACGACTAAGTCTTATAGCCTTACATCATTCCGTCATTGTATTCTCTTAGTTTCTCCCTCATTCATTTCCCCCTGGAGCAACATGGAGAATTCATCTACATCTTTAAGGATTGTTTAAATCATTTTTTATCCTTTATAATCTAGGCTTGTGAATTGTTTTCGTTTAGGTTCTCCTCTTTTAGTCTGTGTATTATTGATCCTAATTCTTACTCTCATTTTTTCAAGCATAGAACTTATCTATTTCGGCCTCCTGGAACAACAACTTTATCCCAACTTATCTCCACCGGGATATCCAACAGTCTCTCCATCAAGTTTATCCAGGTTTCATGTACTTCTTTCAGGATCCTTGCCTAAATAATTTTGCAGCCTTTCTAATCAGGCTCTGTGTTTTTTTGATCCTAATCCTTACTCTCCTTTTTTCAAGCATAGAACTTATCTCTTACCTCTCAGAATTCATCCACATCTTTAAAGATCCTTGTTTAAATCTGGCTGGTGAATAGTTTTCGTTTAAGATATTCTTTTTTATTCACAATCCTTACTCTCCTTTTTAAACATAGAACTTAATTCTTCCTGCCTTTAGGTTCACCTCTGGAGCAACAGCTTTATCCACAACTAAAACTTACGGACTTTGTGCAACGTCTGTTAAACAAACGTTGTGTAACTTTCATGTGTTCCGAAGACAACTATCTGCTGCTAACTGGACAAAATGGCAATGCCATGGATGACTACGTTAAAGTAGGCACGCCCCAGGAAAAACAGCCTTTGGTATTTGAAGATGTTTTAACTTACGATGAAGTCAAGGTATTTCTTACACTATATTTTGAAAAATTTAACATTATTATAGTGGAAACTCTCAAAAGCTTTCAGCCTTTTTAACGGTATCCTCTCTAACCGAGCTTATCAATGATGGCAGACGTTATAATGCAGGCATTATAGAAAAGAATGTGTCTGCTATAGAACGGCAGGGAGTGGTAGTGGGTGTAATTGGTGCCAGATTTGAAAAACCTATGGTCATGGAATATCAAGATATTTTAATAACTGCTGAGCAAAATGTCCCGGAAAAGGGTTATGGTTTTAATAAGAATTCCATTAAATTCCTAAAAGAACAAGAGCTGCGTGATGAAGCAAACCGTTTAATTGAATACCGCCAGTTATGGCAGAAATTTTATGAAAGTTGCGATTTCCTATACGACCAAGTAGACCAGGATAATCCAAGATTTACTTTATTAAAATCTGAGTCTGCTATATTTGATAATGTCATGATGAAGAAACGTTATGCTGTTACCTTTGATACTCTGCTGCTAGAGAGCCAGTCTAGAGCGGAAAAACTACAAAAACTGGCTTACATACACGTAGTGGGCTTCGGTCTGGGTGTTTGGAAAGTAAGCGAGTTGCAAACAAAAATCTTTTTGGAATGTTTTGCACAAAGAGTAAAATATCTATTGCCTAGACTAAATAATATAGGTGTTTTACATTTTTCCTGGTTCCATATGCAGAAGTGGCATGATTTGAAGCATAATGGTTTTATAGCATCCAAAACACACGCTTTGGGAGGCATTAAAACCTTTTTGAGCAATCGTAATCCTAATGAAAAATTACCTCAGCAATATAAAGACATGCTGTTGGTTATATCGTATGCCTGGGATGGTAATGCTTTGCCAGGCAATGAATTTTGGGTGGTGGGTTTTAGTAGATCAAAGTTTTGAGAGTTGTTATTAATTTGTTTTGTTTTTTTTTTAGGGTTCTTTAAGTGGTTCCAATGATCCTTCCACCGCCTGCAGTACTTTAATATCGGAACTGCATAATCCTCATATAAATACGGAGTATGTTAATGGTGAAAATTTGCATGTGGCTTCCGGGGAATATGGTGTCTTGCATATACAAGATTTTGCCAAGAAGGTGTTGCAGAAAAAGTGAAGTTTTAGTTTGAAGTATTTCGAAAATAAACTGTGAAAATTATTGACAAGCTAAAGAGTTTTAAGCCAAGAATTTTTTAAGTTATTTTAAAGTTTCTTTATAACGAAACATTTGTCTTCCCATATCTGCTGTTCTTGGCAATAAAGGGGAGGAACTGAAGGTTTCTCCTTGTTTTATGTTATAAGTTTCAGCGTACAGAGTCCTTTAGCCATTAATAAAGACCTTGCGATTGAAGTTTATAAAAGATTATCTAAGGAACTACAATTGATTATCGAAAGACCTACGATTGAAGAACAATCTAAAGACCTAAGACTGAAGCTTATAAAAGACTATTTAAGGTCATACGATTTACTGTTGAAAGACCTACGATTGAAACTTATAAAAGACCAAAAATTTTAGGTTATATGTAGAAGACTATCTTAAGACCTACGATTGCCCATCTAAAGACCTGCGTTATAAAAGATTATCTAAGGAACTACAATTGATTATCGAAAGACCTACAATTGAAGAACAATCTAAAGACCTAAGACTGAAGCTTATAAAATACTATTTAAGGTCATACGATTGACTGTAGAGAGACCTACGATTGAAACTTATAAAAAACTATCTAAAGACCTACGATTAAAGCTTATAAAAGACTATCTAGGACTCACAATTGACTGTCAAAATTCTTACGATTAAAGTTTATCAAAGAAACTTAATTATGCATATCAGTATGACGATAAAAAGTAACCAAAATAAAATCAAGAAAAACTTACCACATATTCTTAGCACTTAGTAAACAGATATTATTATTCTGGGATTCTTTTAAAAATTCAGCAAAAACGTAAACTAAAAAGAAATTAAGAAAGAAAGCTATAATTAGTTTAAAAACATACAAAATATGAGAAATACATAAGTATTTCTGTGTGTGCTTCGCTGCCTCCCCCCGCCCCCCCCCCCCTCCTTATAAAATAAAACGTATGTATTATTATGCCAATACCATATGTGGTATGGGGAGCATTTTGCAGCAATGGTATAATTGATTTGGCTTTGCCCAGTTGTCGGTTGAATTCTGCAGAATACTTTGAAATATTGGAGGAGAAATTGGTCCTGATTTTTCTGATTTTCCAGCGTCTATAATTATGATACGTACTATATATAGCGTTTTTGCTTACATATATACAGTAGAACTTCCCTATAGTGAATCTTCAAGGAAACAGAAAACTTCATTATACAGAAATATTTTTTTTTTTTTATTGTTTTTTATTTAAAATCAATATCAATAAAAGCTTCAATTACATTAAGACATTTAAATACATTTGTCGGAACGACCAAAAAAGTTCGTAGTACATCAATTGAAGAGGAAACGTGTTCTAATGTAGATGACGTTTTATCAAAATTTACCATTACTTCACCGCCCAGTTGCTCTTCATCGTCATCTAATATAATCTGTTCGAAGTCTGATTTTAAAAGTCAAATCTTTTTTGTTTTCATTTTCATATTTTGGGAATGCCCCAAAACTAGTACTTATTCATCCCTATCGTGAATAAAAATTTCACATGAAATGTGTTCCCTTTTCACATTTTTCCTATTAAAATTCAATGTTAAATAAAATAAAAGGGAACAAATTTCATGTGGAATTTTTATTCACGATAGGGGTGATTTTTTTTATAAATAGTTTAACAAGTGTAAAATAAAGCTGCTAAAAATAGTTCATTATATGGAGACAAAAACACACGTAAAATATATTTTTGTTTCAAAAATTTTGTTCATTGTCAAAAAAAAATTCACTGTATGGAAATTTATTATACGGATATTATACGGAAGAAAGTGAAACGAAAATGCGGTGTTCTTGATTTTAGTTCATAATAAGGAGAACTTCATTGTATAGAAGAAGTTCACTCTATAGGTCGTGATACACTATCCTACACAATCGTACGATTCATTCACTGGAAAATCTGACCGATTTCTATCACACACACAAAAAAAAATCGCAAAAAGTCTGTCATAGGTGCCACAATATTACACAAAAAAGATGCAATGTTTGTTTTTGCTAATGTAAACAAACGCAGTTTTGATTTCTTGTTATATGTGAATATAATAAATTGTATAAACTATACAAACAATTAAAAAATGTTTAACGTCTGTCCTTTAAATTATAATTTGTGCTTTAAATCAATGAAGCCGACATTGTTGTTTTCTTATCAGCTGTATTAGAAAATACAACTCTGATCGCGTAGAAACTATCATTTTATGAACATTTTTAAAAACTTTTGCAAGTCGGAAAGACTTGTCAAAAAAATCTATCATTTAGTTAAATTTTTAGGCCACACTATCATACTTTATGAACACACACGATTTTTTTGACATACCGTACAACTAAATAAGATAGTCAGTAGTGGCCTTAAGGAAGTTCGGCTGTATTTAGTTCCCAAGGGAATATAGGTAATTCAATTCGAACATTTTAGGAATTGTGATGTTAAACAATATCTGGCAAAACTCTAGTGATCAATGAACAATGTAAACAAAGAACGATAAAAAAACAAACATTTCTCCACAAGATAAAATTAAAGCAAAATATTTATGGTGGGACATCCCCAAATGACTCATTTTAGTAAAAGGAAAACAAAACAAAACCACAATAAATTACTAAACACAGATAACAACAGTCAGTCCGCACAACTACTACTTCTTAAAACATGTCGGTATTCGGTAAAGAATTTACTAAAGACTGGCCCTTAAATGATAACGATACAAATTTAACAAAATTTGGCCAACAGCTCTTGCAAACATGTTTAAAAGTTGAAAGACCTAGCAACAAAGAAATTGATATACAAGAATTTATACAAAAATCAAATGAATTTCCTGTGGAGGTAAGTTATTTATGCGTTAAAGAAACTGAAAAAAAAATAAACAATTTATTTTGTTTATAGTTTCCAATTCAGACCTGCCGTGTAAAAGCTCAATCTGTAGAACGTTTTAACGTAATAAAACAACAAATTGCCTCAGCATATCCTGTGATACATGAGAAGGTGTTGTATTTGATAATAGACTTTTTGCAGCATAAATTAAAGTATGGTAAGTTTGTTGGAGTGTGTTTTGGGGGCTATGGCTATGGAGTGTGTTTTGTAAGAAAAAATCTTTTGTAGAGGTGAATTTTAAATAAGCCGTTAGTTGGTAGAGTGGCCATATGTTTAAGATAATTAAGAGTTTTGGCGTTTTTGTTTAAATTAATTAAAAAACACGTTTTATAAAATATAATTATTATATGTATCTTCTTCTATATATGTATGTACATATATAAAAATGAATGTCTGTCTGTCTGTATGTTTGTGCTCAATGGGAGACCAAACCCTTGGACCGATCTTACTGAAAAATACAGCATGTTACTGTAACTCTAGAAGGAATAATAGGCTATATGAAGTTTTGATTGGACAAACGGGAGTGGCACTACCCATATAACCCATAAATTTAAATCGCCATATTTTGGGCATTTTTTGACCTATGTCGATAATATTTGGTACATATGGTATTGGCATAATTAGAAATACGTAGCAGGAGAAAAGTGTGTAGGACCACGCCCCTTTTTAGAAAAATTAAAACTAGTAACATAGTCTTAACTACTGGATCGATCGTCATTAAATTTTCAAAATAGGATATTCTTAGGAAATAATAAATTCTTGACTACATAAAGTTGTGAGCGGACAAAGACGCGTGGCACTGCCCATATAACTCAAAATTTAAAATCGTCATATCTTGGGCATTTTCTGACCAACAGCTGCAGTATTTGCTATATATGGTATTGGCATGAATAGAAATACGTACCAAATAAAAAGTGCGAGGAGCACGCCCTTTGATTGCGATATATTGGAGGCTGGACCTGTTAACCGATCTTAAATTT
This sequence comes from Bellardia bayeri, assembly GCA_950370525.1. NCBI lineage: Eukaryota > Metazoa > Arthropoda > Insecta > Diptera > Calliphoridae > Bellardia > Bellardia bayeri. The sequence continues at coordinate 4,953,828 of OX493266.1, read as the reverse complement.
TCACAGCGTGCAGCTTTGACTCAGGACTACTTATTACATGATAATATTTTTCGACCATGCAGACTTCTGCATCTTCTTTTTTACAACATTTATTAAAGGCTTTGCATCAAAGGGGAGTAGCGAATCACACCGGGTTCAGCTAGTATTTTATATAAATGAATAAAATGTTAATTAAGAACAATTATTATTTGTAGTTGAACTGTTAATTTTTAATTTTTGATACCTATTTTTATTTAGTTAAGCTTAAGTTCAATTCCTACCTTCAGTAAAAATAATTTAATGAAAATTAAATTTAATGAACACAGCCTAACTAAATAAAAATATTAAAAATTAAAATATTAAAAAAACTTTGGAAGTGTAAAAAAAACTTTTATTAATTAATTTTTTTTTCGTTTAGGCTCCAGCCGCGAAAAACAACTTTATGACAACATGACGCCCTGCTCATTTGTACAGCGTTTGTTAATTAAGAGATGTGTCAGTTTTGTGGGATTTTATGACAGTTATATACTAATAACCGGACAAACGGGATGTGGTGAAAAATATCTTAAAGTAGGCAGTGATGAGGAAGAGGCCCCCTTAACTCTAGACAATGTTTTAAGTTATGATGAGATCAAGGTAAATTTAGTTAGATCAGTTATTTAAAAAAAAGTTCTTTAAGAATAAAATTTTCCAAAGATTTCCGCTCTTTTATCAGTTAGCTGCCACAGTGAATTTATTAATGATGGTCGTCGCAATAATTGTGGTAAAATTGAAAAGCATCCCAATAAAATTGAAAAGCAGGGTGTGGTAGTGGGTCTCATAGGAGCCCGTTTTGATCGTGCTCATAGAATGGAGTGTGAGGATATAAAAATCAGCAAAACTCACAACACTTTAGAGAATGGGTATGGCGGCCAAACAAAATATCAACTCTTCACTGGTCTTCTAAAATATTTATTGCCAGCCAAACCTTCTTTAACTGAGAAAACAAAAAAATTACAAGACTATAGAGCGATATGGAATAAATTCTATGAAGAACCAGACAATTTATACCATCAAGTCTCCATAGATAATAAGCGTTTTGGCAAGAGCTTTAAATGTGAGGCCATATTCGATAATTTAATGATGAAAAAGCGTTATGCCATTTCATTTGATGTGTTACTTTTGGAGGCCAATGAAAGAGCTTTAGAAGCTCACACCCACGCCTATCTACATGTGGTGGGTATAGGTTTGGGGGTGTGGCTGGGTGCCCAGCAGCAAGAACAAATCTTTATGGAATGTTTTCAGCAACGCATGAGATATTTATTACCTAAACTTAATAATATAGGAGTTGTGCATTTGTCTTGGTTTTATTTAAGCGAATGTGGTGATTTGAAAAATGAACAGATTTTTGTCAGTGAAACACACCCCAAAGGGGGCATCAAGATATTAATATCGAAACGGAATCCCAATGAAAAATTGGTAACAGTATAGATATTTGATTGGAAATTGAACTGCTTGAATAACATTCAATTGTTTTTTTTTTCTCTAGTTGCCTCCCTATGACGACATGCTGCCCGTGGTGTCATATGCCTGGGATGGTAATGCCTTGCCGGGTAATGAGTTTTGGAAGGTAAGTGTATCGTTTACTTCTAAGTAATTCTTCTAATTTTAATAATTATTTAAAATTTCAGCACTGTTTGGCCTCTTCTAATGATTCCTCGACCGCTTGCAGTACCTTAATAACCGAACTTTTTAATCCTCACATTAATACACAGTTTGTCAATGGCTGTAATCTGCATATAGCTTCTCCCAAATATGGAGTTATTCATGTCAAAGAATATGCCGAGAAAATGCTTAAGGAACAATCGATTCCTCAAGAAGATTAATTTTAAATTTGTATTAATTAAAAACGTCTAACAAATATCATTTAAATTTGAAGCACAAATAAAGCAAATACATATATATTGTTGTACACAAGAAAGTTACTTATTTGAAAAGAAAAACATTTTGGTATTTTCTCAATTCTCAAAACTCAACTTCAGCTAAACATACAAGTACCTAAAAAAGTAAAAATGTTTAAATTATCAACATTTTTTATAGTATTTAAAAGGATTCTTTATTGTTTAAAAACATTTTCAAGTAAATTTACAGCAAAACTAGTTAAAAGCTTTAAACTATGTTTTGGTAAAAAAAAGTACTTTTATGTATTTTAACTTAGTTTCAGCTGTTTTTGCCGGAAAACTAAATAAAATTCTGTAATTTTGTCACCTTAAAAAAAGGTAGCAGAAAAGATACTTCTTACCAAAAAGTACTTTTATGTATTTTAACACAATTCAACTGAAAATCTAGTTAAATACTTAAAATTCCAAAAAAAAAGTAGTAGAAAATGTACTTTTTGGGAAAAAGGACTTGTGTTTTTTAAACAATTTTCAGCTGCCTTTACTGAATATCTATTTGACAAATTAAAATTCTTCGATTTTGGCACTTTTTTATTTTTTATTTTTTTTTTGTATTTTATGTATTTTTATTTTTATGTATTTTAACTCAATTTCGACTGCTCTTGCGGAAAACCTATTTAAAAACTTAAAATACTGTAATTTTGCCACTTTTTAAAAAAAAAAAAAAAAGTAGTAGTAGTATTTTAACTTTATTTCAGCTGTTTTTGCCGAAAAACTATTTAAACATTTAAAACTCTGTAATTCTGCCACTTTTTTTAAAAAAAGGAGTAAAAATGTACTTTTTACAAAAAAGTACTTTTATATATTTTAACACAATTTCAACTGTTTTTACTGAAAAACTAGTTAAAAACTCAAATATCAGCAATTCTGTGCTTTAAGGTATTTTAACTTAATTTTAGCTGTTTTGTCGAAAAACTATATAAAATTCTGCAATTCTGCCACTTTAAAAATGTACTTTTTACAAAAAAGTACTTTTGTGTATATTAACTAAATTCCAAATTCTAAAAAAAAACAAAAAACTTAGAATTCTGTAATTATTCGACTTTTTTAAAAAAGTAGTAATAAAGGTACTTTTTACAAAAAAGTACTTTTTTCTACTTTAACTTAATTTAAGCTGCCTTTATAAAACAAAACTAGTTGAAAATTTAAAATTTCTTAAGTTTGCAACTTTCTTGGTAGATTTTTAACACATTTTAAACTGCCTTCACTAAAAAACTTGCTAAAAGCTTAAAATTTCTTAAATTTTTAAAATGTTTTGAAAATCATGAATTCGGCAATATTATTAATTTAAACAAATAACAATTAATAATAATTACCTATAAACAAAATAGAGTAAATATGTGTATGTGTAGACTAATACAAATTAGATAGATACACACAAAATATAATATAAACATTACATTTTAAACAATTTTTAAACAAAAAATTCCACACAAATTTCCTCAGTACTATCTTTAAATCTTTACTGAAAATGTCTAAATTCGGCCAAGAGTTTGAACAAATTTGGCCAGTAATGGTAAAAAATAGAAATTTAACAAAATCTGCTGAGAAATATTTAAAAAAATATTTAAGAAAAGTTTCGACAGCTCAAATTGTAGATTTGGAGAAATTTAAACAAAAATCTAAAAATTTTCCCATCGAGGTGAGTAAAGTATTTTATTTAGAAAAACTATGGACATACAAATATTTTGTTTTCAGTTTCCCATTGATAGCTGTCGTGTTGCATCACAACCTGTAGAACGTCAGGTTGCGATAAGAGAACAAATTGAGTCAGCCTATCCGCTGATACACGAAAAAGTTTTGTATTTAATTATTGATTTTTTGGAGCACAAATTGCAATATGGTGAGTTGTATACATATGCAAACAATTGTTTACCATATGTTGAGTACAGTAGCAGCTTCGTGGGAAAAAAGCTTGTTAGTTCCTTTGTAAAGGATGCCAGATGATTGAGGAAATTTTAGAGGGCGTTTGTTTGTATGAATTTGTAATTTTAATGAATATAAATATAAGCATTTAATTTCTTAGTAAATTTAAAATTTCTAAAGAAATTGAAGCTAATCATCAGTTTCTTTAATATTTTGTTTTTTTTTAATGTAAAATATAACTATGACATTTTTATGTCAGCAAGTCTGTCATGACATCAAATTAAATATTAATATAAATTTGTATGAAAAACATATTTTTTTTATAGAATTTTAAGCTAATTATGAAAATTATGACGATTTTCTACATAGACATTATTATGTCAAGAGAAATGTCAAGACATAAAGTTAAAAGTCAAAATATTTTTTTGTAAAAACATAATTTTTTTTAAGAATTTTAAGCTAATTAATGAAATTTTGACTATTTCCGACTTAGACATTATTATGACAAGAAATACATATGTATGTCATGACATAAAATGAAATATGAACATAAATTTGTATAAAAACATATTTTTTTTTTAAATTTTAAGCTAATTATTTAAATTTTGACAATGTCCTACATTTAATGTCAAAAAAAAAACGTTAATATTATTATGTCAGGAAATATGTCATGCCAAAAAAAATATATGTATGTACATATAATAATTCAACATAATTTTTTATAAAAACATAATTTTTTTAGAATTAACAGTATATTATCAAAATTTTGACGATTTCGTGCATAAACATTAATATGTCTAGAAATATGTCATGACATAAAATAATATGTCAACATAAGTTTTTATAAAAACATACTTTCTTTAAAGAATTCAAAGCATATTATTAAAGTTATGAATATTTCCTACATTTAATGTTCAATAAAACACTGACATTATAATGTCAAGAAATATGCCATGACATAAAATCAAAGTTCATATAATTTTGTATAAAAAACATTAATTTTGTTAAGAATTTTAATCTACTTGATAACATTTTGACGATTTCCTACTTAGACATTAGTATGTCAAGAAATATGTCATGACATAAAATGAAAGTCAATATAAATTTGTGTAAAAAAACTAAATTTTGTTAAACATTTTAAAGTAATTAATAAAATTTTGACGATTTATTACATAAACATTATTATGTCAAGAAATATGTCATGACATAAAATGAAAGTCAATATAAATTTGTGTAATTACCTAAATGTTAACGATTTCCTACATTTACTGTCCAATAAAACATTAATATTATTATGTCAAGAAATATGTCATGACATAAAACTAAATACTAACATAAATTAAGAGTATTTTTTAACATGTTATAAATTCTCTTAATATTTAAGATTATTTAATCTAATTACTTTCCTTCCAGGATCTTCTTGTGTAATTTGTTAATCTAAATTGTGATGATTCTTTTCAATATTTCCTTTTAATACGAGTATTCTCATGAAATCATTAATATCTACAGGTCTTTGTTGAATCTTTTAATACATTTTAAGTGTCTCAAACTTAGATTTCAAACAAAGTTTTTAATTCCTTTAATATTTATGATTGTTTTAAATCCAATTATTTGCCTGTCAGGATCTACTTGCGAAAGAAAACTGTATAAAAACATGACCATATGTGAATTTGTACAACGTTTGTTAAGCAAAAGATGTGTGAGTTTTGTGGGTACCGAAGATGACTATATGCTGCTTAATGGGGTCACGGGATTTGGACGCCATTACCTAAAAGTGGGAACTAAGGAGCAGAGAGAGCCTCTGACATTGGATAAAGTTTTGAGTTATGATGAGATTAAGGTAAAAACTTAAGGCTTAAATTTGTTTGTAAAATAAAAAAAAAAAAAAACAATTTCTTTTATTTTCAAGATTTCCGCCTTGCTTTCGGTGTCATCCAAAACAGAATTCCTAAATGATGGAAATCGCTATAACAAGGGTTTACCACAACAAGACTTGACAAAAATCAAGCAGCAAGGCTTAGTTATAGGTATGATAGGAGCACGTTTTGAGCGCAAGGAAGTTATGGAATTTCAGGATATAACCATAACCAGAAATCAAAATACTTTAGAGAATGGCTATGGTGGCTGCCTAGATAAACCTAAACCGGACACCGCAGGCTTGTTGCAGACCCTGAAAGCCTTTAAGAAAATCAGTACTTTGGAAAAACTACAAGACTATCGCCGTTTGTGGAATATATTCTATGGTGAAGCAGATCATTTGTATGAACAAGTCCATAAAGATAATTTACGCTTTGGTGATACTCTCAACTGTTTGGTTATATTCGATAATATTATGATGAAAAAGCGCTATGCTATAGCATTTGATGTGCTGCTATTGGAGGCCAACTCTAGGGCAATGCCCGGTTGGGCTTATGTGCATGTGGTGGGTTTTGGTTTGGGGGCGTGGCGTGCAGCTTTGCAACAGGAGCAAATCTTTTTGGAATGTTTCTATGAACGTTTAAAGTATTTACTGCCTTTGCTAAATAATATTGGAGTGGTGCATTTTTCGTATTTTAATGTGAATGAATGCGGAATGTTAAAGAATGAAGGAGTTATAGAATCCAAGAAACATCCTAAGGGAGGTATTAAGACCTTAATATCGAAAAGGAATCCTCATGACAAATTGGTAAGATAAAGAGAAAATGGTAAAGACATTGAAAGATTTGATATTATTATTCCTTTATATTTATTTGAAAAGCCTGAGAAATATAAAGATATGCTGCTGGTGGTTTCATATGCTTGGGATGGTAATGCCTTACCGGGTAATGAGTTTTGGTTGGTAAGTTTTGTAGCTGTAGACAGCCTAGATTTTCTAGAAAAAATCTTGTCTCGATGTGAACATAGCCTAGATTTTCTTTAGAAAATTTTGTCTCGTTGGGAACACAGCCTAGATATTCTTTAGAAACTTTTGTAGCTGTGTGAACACAGCCTAGATTTTTTTTTAAAAAATTAGGTTTACTTTAGAAAAGTTTGTCTTGGTGTGTACACAGTCTAGATTTTATATAGAAAAGTTTGTAGCTGTGTGAACACAGCCTAGATTTTTTTTAAACAAAATTTTGTCTCGCTGTGAACATAGATAGCTTAGGTTTACTTTAGAAAAGTTTGTCTTGGTGTGTACACAGTCTAGATTTTATATAGAAAAGTTTGTAGCTGTGTGAACACAGCCTAGATTTTCTTTAGAAAATTTTGCAGCTATGTGCAGACATCCTAGATTTTCTTTAGAAAATTTTGTCTCGCGGTGTGAACACAACCTAGATTTTCTATAGAAAATTTTGTCTCCATGTGAACACAGCCTAGATTTTCTTTAGAAAATATTGTCTCGGTGTGAACACAGCCTAGGTTTGTTTAGAAAATTTTGTCTTGGTGGTGAACATAGTCTAGATGTTCTTTAGAAATTTTTCTTAAAGTCAACACATCATAGATTTTCTTTAAAAAAATTTATCTCAATGTGAATACAGTTTAGATATTTTTTAAAAAATTTTGTAGCTGTGTCTTTAAAATTTCTATTTTTAGGGCAATCTCACCGCCTCCAATGATCCCTCTACCGCCTGCAGTACTTTAATAGCTGAGCTCCACAATCCTCACATTAACACAGACTTTGTGTGTGGCGAAAATCTACATATAGCCACCTATAAATACAATATAATCAATATTTATGATTATGCTAAAAAGGTATTAAACTCGAATTTAACACAACAATAGAGTTAAATATGAAACAACGAATGTTAATGTGAAAATAAATGTTTTTTAAAAAGTTATTAAATCTCTGTTTAACTTATGTAACTAAAAGCAAACAAAATGTGCAAAACGGCAAAGAGTTCCAAAGGCAACATAAATACCCACAAATTTAACCAATAACAACGCGGCATTTAAAAAAGCTTACCCTTAAACACACCACCACCCACCCAAAACAGGCAACCCTTAAAAAAAGCTTTTAGTAGAAAAGAAAGAGACGGACAATTCTCTAAATAAAATACAAAATGGCTAACGTTTTTTGAAATACAGTGTTTTTTTATTGTTTGTTTGTTTGCTCTAAAAGGGGGAGGTAATTTACCGTTAATTTTAATAGTTAAGAGAGAGAGTGAGAGAGAGTTAGAACAGAGGATTTATAAGCTAAAAATCTCTAAACTGATGACAAATTATTTTGTCAATTTTCTAGCTGGCTGCTGGCAGCTTTTGCTGCCATAACTGTCAGTATTTATTTGTAATTCGTTTAGCGCTGTTTAGCTTTAAATCCTTTTTAGATTAAGACGGTTCGAGTATTAATATTAAAGGATTTCGTTACGTGTTTATGGAGTGTTATAATATACAAAACAGTTGTTCATTTTATGTGTCTAAATCAACAACAATTTAGCGCTTAAAAAGGTTTTAATTATAAAAAAACGGATACAGGCATTTTAAACCGACGGCATATTAAAAGTTAAAAATTAACGCGAAAATATAAAGCCTTACAAAAAAGTGTTTAACAAAAAACGTTTTTGTTAAAAAAAAAGTTATAAACAATTATATTTTTATTAAAAAAACAACATGCACAATCAAAATTCTAAATCATTTCTCATAAGAGATCTTTTGGGGGACCTAATTAATAGACAACAACAACAGCAGCAGCAACAACAGCAACATGAAGATGGTAAGATTTATTTTCAAAATAACATTTTGTCAACGTGTGAACGTTGAATGATTTTCTTTATAAAATTTTTTAAATGTCTGAATGATGAAAGATTTTTTTTAAGAAAATTTTGTCAACGTGAGAACGTTGAAAGATTTTCTTTAGAAAAAAATTTGACAATGTGTGAACGTTGAAAGATTTTCTTTAGAAAAAATTTTTGTCAACATGTGAACGTTGAAATATTTTCTTTCGAAAATTTTGTCAAACTTGTCACTTTTGTCAAACTTTAGAAAATTTTTTCAAACGTGTGAAGGTTGAAAGATTTTCTTTAAGAAAATTATGTTAACGTGTGAACGTTGAAATATTTTCTTTACAAAATTTTGTCAACGTGTGAAAGTTGAAAGATTTTCTTTAAGAAAAATTTGTGAACATGTGAACGTTCAAAGATTATCTCTACAATATTTTGTCAACGTGTGAAAGTTGAAAGATTTTCTTTAGAAAATCTTGACAACGTGTAAAATATGCAAGATATTCTTTTAGAAAATTTTGTCAACGTGTGAACGTTGAAAGATTTCAGCTAGAAAATGTTTTCAACGTGTGAAATTTGAAAGATTTTCTTTAAGAAAATTTTGTCAACGTGTGAACGTTCAAAGATTATCTTTATAAAATGTTGTCAACGTGTGAACATTGAAAGATTTTCTTTAGAAAAATGTTTAAAGAAAATCTAGGCTGTTTTCACACAACGCAAAAATTTTCTAAAGAAAAATTAGGCTGTGTTCACACCAAGACAATATTTTCTACAGAAAATCTAGGTTGTTCACACAGTGCAATAATTTGGTCTCTGGGTGAAAGTTGAAAGATTTTCTTTGGAAAATTTTGAACATTGAAGGATGTAAATTAGAAAATTTTTCCAACATGTAAAAGTTGCAAGATTTTCTTTAAAAAAATGTTGACAACGTGTGAATGCTGAAAGATTTTCTATATACAATTTTGTTTCTGAGTGAACGTTGAAAGATTTTCTTTAATAAAATTTGACAACGTGTAAATGTTGAAAGATTTTCTTTAAGATAATTTGCCAACGTGTAAAAGTTGAAAGATTTTCTTTAGAAAATTTTGTCAACGTATGAACATTGAAAGATTTTCTTTAGAAAATTTTGTCAAACGTGTGAACCTTGAGCGATTTTCTATTAAGAATTTTGTCTCCAAGTGAACTTGGTATCAAGTCATCGAGAAACATCCTTAATTTATAATAGTTCATGTTTCATTTATGTTCTAACATAATATTTAATAATTAAATTTCAAAAAACAAATGTTATATGTTTGCTAATTCTTAATAAACCTTTTCATGTCAATGTTTATGAACATAAACTTGTTTTTCTGCTTTCTTTCTTTCTATCTACATATGTATCTCCTAATCTAAATTGTGTATTTAGCATTTAAATAGTTGCTAATTGTTTATTATGATACTTATGTTTATATGATAAGTTTACTTATCCTTCTTTATACAAAACAAAACTAAACAGACAGACAGATTTATAAAACATACAATTATATTCTATTTAACATGCTAATTAACATCCTAGCATCACAGAAAAACACTCTTCTTTTACATAGAAAATTTGCCTGCCTGCAGGCAACTTAGTTAAAGTCAAAAACGAATCTTTTGTTTTTACATTTTTAATTGCTCTAACACACGAGCATTAACAGCAAACAACTCACAAATTGTCAATTGTCACAAATATATAAAATTTTCAGTTGGTTTTACACTTGTTGTTTTTTTTTCGAAATAAAAACAAAAACAGATTTCAATTGTCATTTAGGGCGGTTTGGTTGTTTCTATTGTTTTTGTATGTCGTACGTGACAAATTGCTTATAAAGTTGTTAACATGGCTGGCATTATTTTGTCAACTTACCTAAAGGGCTTTTTGTTATGTAGTTTGTTTTAGATTTTTGTTTTATTATACTTTTTTTATTTTTCAAATTTGCATTTTGTGTTACAAAGTGTTTTAATGTTTGTATGTTTGAAATTCACTTTCACCCTTCACTCTGCCTTTGCCTCTCTCTCACACTCCCTTTGCTGTTACGGCACTCAAGTGTTGAGCCATTAACAGTTGTGTGGAGAGATGAAGAATTATTATAGTGCCACTAATTGGTCTGGTTATATCCTGTGTTTTTTTTGTTTAACAAGGCAGAAAGTAAGGGAATAATGTTATAATTTTCAATTGTGTTTTTTTTTTTTGCTAAATTGATAAAATACGAAAAGGACAGCAACACTTTGTGGACATGTGAAAATAGTAAGATTCTTCCTACAAATTTTGTGCTACGTTCACTAGCAAGAATTTCTAAAGAAAATCTAGGCTTTGTTCACACCGAGACAGAATTGTCTATAGAAAAACTAGGTTGTGTTCACACAGCTAAAAACTGTTCTATTCACAGAGCTTAACAAGTTTTTAATGATATTCTGGGTTGTGTTCACACAGCTACAAAAGGTTTTAAAGAAAATCTTGGCTGTGTTCATACCGAGAAAAAATTTTCTAAAGAAAATCTAGGCTGTGTTCACACCGAGACAAATTTTTCAAAAAAAAATCTAGGCTGTGTTCACATCGAGACAAGATTTTTTATAGAAAATCTAGGCTATCTACAGCTACAAAATTTCTAGAGAAAATCTAGTCTGTATTTACAAAGCGCAATAATTTTCTAAAGAAAATCTAGGCTGTGTTCACACCGAGACAAGATTTTCTATAGAAAATTTAGGCTGTTTAAAGCTACAAAATTTCTAAAGAAAATCTAGGCTGTGTTCACACTGCTATAGACTGTTCTATAGAAAATCTAGGCTGTGTTCGCACAGCTACAAAATTTCTAAAGAAAATCTAGGCTGTGTTCACACCGAGACAAATTTTTAAAAAAAAAATCTAGGCTGTGTTCACATCGAGACAAGATTTTTTATAGAAAATCTAGGCTGTCTACAGCTACAAAATTTCTAGAGAAAATCTAGTCTGTATTTACAAAGCGCAGTCATTTTCTAAAGAAAATCTAGGCTGTGTTCACACCGAGACAAGATTTTCTATAGAAAATTTAGGCTGTTTAAAGCTACAAAATTTCTAAAGAAAATCTAGGCTGTGTTCACACTGCTATAGACTGTTCTATAGAAAATCTAGGCTGTGTTCGCACAGCTACAAAATTTCTAAAGAAAATCTAGGCTGTGTTCACACCGAGACAAATTTTTAAAAAAAAATCTAGGCTGTGTTCACATCGAGACAAGATTTTTTATAGAAAATCTAGGCTGTCTACAGCTACAAAATTTCTAGAGAAAATCTAGTCTGTATTTACAAAGCGCAATAATTTTCTAAAGAAAATCTAGGCTGTGTTCACACCGAGACAAGATTTTCTATAGAAAATTTAGGCTGTTTAAAGCTACAAAATTTCTAAAGAAAATCTAGGCTGTGTTCACACTGCTATAGACTGTTCTATAGAAAATCTAGGCTGTGTTCGCACAGCTACAAAATTTCTAAAGAAAATCTAGGCTGTGTTCACACCGAGACAAATTTTTAAAAAAAAAATCTAGGCTGTGTTCACATCGAGACAAGATTTTTTATAGAAAATCTAGGCTGTCTACAGCTACAAAATTTCTAGAGAAAATCTAGTCTGTATTTACAAAGCGCAGTCATTTTCTAAAGAAAATCTAGGCTGTGTTCACACCGAGACAAGATTTTCTATAGAAAATTTAGGCTGTTTAAAGCTACAAAATTTCTAAAGAAAATCTAGGCTGTGTTCACACTGCTATAGACTGTTCTATAGAAAATCTAGGCTGTGTTCGCACAGCTACAAAATTTCTAAAGAAAATCTAGGCTGTGTTCACACCGAGACAAATTTTTAAAAAAAAAATCTAGGCTGTGTTCACATCGAGACAAGATTTTTTATAGAAAATCTAGGCTGTCTACAGCTACAAAATTTCTAGAGAAAATCTAGTCTGTATTTACAAAGCGCAGTCATTTTCTAAAGAAAATCTAGGCTGTGTTCACACCGAGACAAGATTTTCTATAGAAAATTTAGGCTGTTTAAAGCTACAAAATTTCTAAAGAAAATCTAGGCTGTGTTCACACTGCTATAGACTGTTCTATAGAAAATCTAGGCTGTGTTCGCACAGCTACAAAATTTCTAAAGAAAATCTAGGCTGTGTTCACACCGAGACAAATTTTTAAAAAAAAAATCTAGGCTGTGTTCACATCGAGACAAGATTTTTTATAGAAAATCTAGGCTGTCTACAGCTACAAAATTTCTAGAGAAAATCTAGTCTGTATTTACAAAGCGCAATAATTTTCTAAAGAAAATCTAGGCTGTGTTCACACCGAGACAAGATTTTCTATAGAAAATTTAGGCTGTTTAAAGCTACAAAATTTCTAAAGAAAATCTAGGCTGTGTTCACACTGCTATAGACTGTTCTATAGAAAATCTAGGCTGTGTTCGCACAGCTACAAAATTTCTAAAGAAAATCTAAGCTGTGTTCATACCGAGACAAAATTGTCTAAAGAAAATCTAGGCTGTGTTCACACTGCTATAGACTGTTCTATAGAAAATCTAGGCTGTGTTCGCACAGCTAAAAAATTTCTAAAGAAAATCTAAGCTGTGTTCATACCGAGACAAAATTTTCTAAAGAAAATCTAGGCTGTGTTCACACCGAGACAAGATTTTCTATAGAAAATTTAGGCTGTGTAAAGCTACAAAATTGCTAAAGAAAATCTAGGCTGTGTTAACAAATTTACAAAATTTCGAAAGACAATCTAGGCTGTATTCACACAGCGCAAAAGTTTTCTCTAAAAAATCTAGCCTGCGTTAATACAGCTACAAAGTTTTCTATATAAAATCTAGGCTGTGTTCACACAGCGCAAAACATTTTCTGTCTTATAATTATTTCTTAAAATTTAAGTAAAAAAAAAACCTGTTAAACCTGCACACATGTGCAAATTATATATTTATTGAACAACAACACGCTCTAGGCCATTTAATGGTTGAACCCTTTCTTTCCTGCCTTCAAAAAAAAACCTGCACAAAATAATTCCACACGCTTTTAATACCTGTTTATGTTGACAAACCTCAAGACAATATTGCAAAGATATGAAATATCCTTTAATATCCTATTGTTTTTAACGTTCAAACACTTCAGGCCTTTAAGATAAAATGACTTGGTATATGAGTGTATAGTAACATATGATTTTTTTATACATTGTTAAGTGGTTGCTTGTATGAAAAAAAAACATGTGTGTACTCGTATAAGGTTTAAGTTTAAGTCAATTATCTTAAGGAATTGTGAGCATTTTGTGCTAAATAATTGAGGGGGAAATGGAGTTAGATTTTTTAACTTTTTGCTTAAAAGTCACGTCCAATCAATTTAAGAATTGGAAAAAGAAATATGAATCACTTATCAAATTTTTGCCAATTTGTGTAGATAGACTAAAAGTCAAGTAGCAATTATTTGAATTGATTTTCAAAACAAAATAATATATGTATATAAAAATTATTGTTATAAATAGACTAAGGATGGAGCAATTTTAAAGTTATCTAAAAATTTCCGGCAAATGTGTTGGGTCTGTTAGTACGGGATCAGTATTTGAAATGTTGCTTATTTTAAACTGACGGCTATAACAAAGATGTCTTCAAAGGAATAAAGGCTGATTTTTCAACTATTTTCAATATGAGGTGAAAGCATCGTTAGGCTGAGACAATTCTTTAAATGATGCTAATTAGTACAACTAAAAACATTTAACAGTCTAAAGCCTTGCAAGTGAGGAGTCGGAAATTAGTTTTTCCTTATGTCGTATTTTTCGTTCTTCGAGAATGTTCTCAATCTCAAGCTTGAATCAAAGATTCCTTCAAAGTAGAATGAGAAAGAAAAATGATTTTTCAATTATCTTGGCTATTTAATTAATAAGTTTAGTATGATAAGACTTTGCAATTTAACTTTGCAAAGAGTAATGTTGACTGCAATAATTTACCAGGTCTAAAAAGAAGACAACTATTCTCCTGCGACTCGAATTTATAGATGAAATACGTAGCTACATAGTACTCTCTACTATGTATTTCTTCTATAAACTCGAATCGCGGGAGGAAAGTTGCAGGCAAAAGTCGCAGCGTGTAAACTCCCTCTAACAAATTGCTTCAAAGATTTGAAAGTTGAAACTAAGACCAGTTGTAAACATTGAAATTACCATTATTATTATTGGATGTATTTTCCAATATCTTAACTAATCATTTGGAAATTCGCTGATCCATAGAAGGAGTAGTGTTTAAGGACATTTGAATTGAGTTTTCCTATACTGAAATTGACCGGAAAGACTTCTGCAAAAAGTTCATTTCACATACAGATGCTAAGACTAAACAACGAATTTAACGGTAACATCTTGCGCTATCCACTATCCAGTCAATGACGCATGAATTGCTAAAAAAAAAGAACTACGGGTTTCGGCAACAAGTTTCCTAATATCAGCAAAAAAAAAACATTCAAATGTAGTATCAATAGAACAGAGAAATACAACTCACATTGCAATGATGTTCCAGTGAATTAATAGAATTGGATACCCTACTGTCAACGATAAGCACCTTCGCCATCGCCACTACGTGATCAAGTTACTCCTAAATAGACTTAAAAGCACCAACCAATACAAGAGCATTCTGTTTAATTTTCGTTCGAATCAGATTAGAGCAGATGGAGTAAAGAAATTCCAACACCGTTTAAAAAAATCCCAATCACTTTAATGCTTCTTTCGACTTTTGGAAAAGGGGGTTAGTCCAGCAGACAACACACCGATCTCATGGCCTAGCACAGCAAGAGCTTGTAATTCTCTAACAGCTAAAGATCATGTCTGTCTTTTTTTTGTTTGTTTGAGTTTTAGGTTTATTGAACTAAATTCTATTGGAACCACCCCATTCAGAGATTGTCCAAAAATCTTAATTAAACGTCTCATTCATAATTAAGCATATTGCATTAATCACCGACAAGTTTGGTGTATAATTACATGAATATGGATGACAAATGTTGCTGTCATCTGTACAATAATAGATAGAACTGAGAGTTTGACGTAAGTCTTGTTATTTTTTACTAAATGACTTAAAATATAACAGAAGAAATGGAGCATTGCGGTAGCCCTGATTCTACTTTGAAATCATTTAATGATAATTTCAGTTTGGCTTTATTATGTCAAATAATAAATAATTTGAAAGTAGTATTACTTTCACTGCTCCTTAACTTTGCTCTGGTGCTTTAATAGTTAGTTGTGTAATCTTCCATGATTTCTATCGTCAAAACTCCAACTCCTGCTTCAAGAGATTATAGCTAAAGAGCTCCAGCAGTGCCGTTTAGATTTAGAAGAAACAACATGTAACTTTAAAAAAACCTCCATTGGAAGTTTTTTGGATTGGAAGTTGAAAAGGTATATCCCATATAAGCTTGATCTAATATTAATTTGAGGTCGTGCCGATCAAATTTTTTGAGGCACAGCTAAAATTTTCAATATATCTGTAGCATATAACCGTTCGAATTTGAGTGATGGCCTGGATTATGTTGTCTTTTAGGGCTAATTGACACTGATCTTCTTTTAAAATTCATGTCACCATCGCGAGAGAGATAACCCTACTCTCAAATCATTCATTCGTTTAGAATGTTTCTTGCTGCGCCACGTTTGCACTAATGAACTCTCATTTTGCCAGGTTGATTTAGCATCAGTGACTCTAAGATAAACAGCAGATTTGACAAAAGTCGTCTAAACAACTATGCCAGAGGCTTTCGACACCAAACCGTGTTTGCCAATCACTTGAATCAAGGGAGATACAAACAAGCAATTTATACGAACAAACTTCGATTATTCAAACAAATGAAAAGGAAATCTTCACTAAAAGTTAACTAGTAAATTTCCCATGATAACATTTTTTAAAATATAGTACAGTGACACTCAAAACTTGTCTTACTTCTTAAGGCATTCTAAATATTTTAAAAGATATTCAATGTCATGACAACCGACTCACTCTTTAAAACTTTAGTTGTCTCTTTAATCGAGTGGACTTAGTTGGACTCTTTTGAATCAACAACCACCATCTGGGGGGTTTTATGATCGTTGGTTTACATTGACTTGAAGGGACAACACTTTCGGTGAGTTTAAGAAGTAAGTTCAGTTAAGATAGATCACAATCTCCTAAGGAGACCAAAACATATTCCGACCATCCTCGTATAGTTTAGACAGTGAACATCTCAGAGTCTCCTAAGGAGACCAAAACATATTCCGACCATCCTCGTATAGTTTAGACAGTGAACATCTCAGAGTCTCCTAAGGAGACCAAAACCTTTTCCGACCATCCTCGTAACGTCTCAGAGCCTCCTAAGGAGATCAGGACATATTTCGACCATCCCCGTATAGTTTAAACAGTGACGGATCTGTACAGCATTTTTGGTTTGGGAATTGTTAAAGCCTTAGCCAACACTTAAAGACAATCCATACCATAGACACTAGAAAGGAGAGTTATACACAAATCTCCTCTTTCCTCCTTGATGCGCTCTAAATATTTTAAAATAAATTCCAAATCATTTTATAACACGTGAACATAATCGTTCCTGCTGTGAGTTTTGTGGCCACACACGCACAACAAAAAACGTCTACATTTTTCTAGATTAAAAGTCTGACAAAAGAACACATGAGGTTTTATATAGACAGGATATAAACAGGATAAAAATAAAACAATTATTTCTTTTATACAATACTATTTTTATACGCCATTTTAAGCATAAGGTTTGTTATGTTTTTCCAAGGAAATACTTTTAGCAAATGAGTATTGGGAATGTGTTTGAAGCCACAGGGATGATGAAACGAAACAAAAAAATGATGAGCACATAATGCTAAAGATGATGAGTTCAAATTTGAAGAGTTATTGTAGAGAACGAACGCCCACTTGAGAAAAGTAAAATACATTAATGGTTATTTGATTGATATGATGTCTAGTAATGAGCGAAATAATTATATTAACAGGAGGTTATCAAAAAGCAAAACTCTTTGCTTTAATGTTTAGCAAGTTATTTTTACAAATTTAGGAGGTTAAAAGTTGACACGTGTTGGTCTACGGGAGGTTTTACTTAAATAATAATCTGTAATTTAATTTAGTTAAATTTAATTTTTTGTTCACAGATTCTGATTTATCCGACAACAATTCCGATATTGATATAGAAGATCGCTCCTCCCCCGATTCGGAAGCTTTAAATTGCCACTATAATGGCCAACAGTTAGCAAACACACATTTATTATTTAGCAATAACGAATCCAGTCTTGACTCTTCCCACTACATCAATGACAGCGATCATATGCAACCATCTCAACTACAGCCAGCACATGCTGGAGGATTTTTGGGGGAACACAAGATGGGTTTGCCGAAAAGTGGCCGCAAACCCAGACGTAGACGCACCGCTTTTACACATGCCCAGCTGGCGTATTTGGAGCGTAAATTTCGTTGTCAAAAGTATTTGAGTGTGGCGGATAGAAGTGATGTGGCGGAGACTTTGAATTTGTCAGAGACCCAAGTAAAGACTTGGTATCAGAATAGAAGGTAAATAGATCTTTAAAAACTTTTAAATTTCCTTAATTAACTCAAGCCTTCTTTTTCTATCTTTATATTTATAAACAGAACCAAATGGAAACGCCAAAATCAACTGCGCTTGGAACAATTACGCCATCAGGCCTCCATGGAAAAGGAATATGTGGCAGAGAATGGCTCCGCAAATCCTTTGGGCTGCTGTCCACCCGGCTTAAGCTCTTTTAATGCCACCAATCCCTGTAATTTTCTAACATCGGCTGCAGCAGCAGCCATATTTCGCAATGTCGGTTATGTGCACGGTTGTCCGTTGTAAAACACTTTGTATCCGGCTGCCATATTGTTCGTATATAATAATAATATTTGTTGAATATTTATTAATGATATAAGATCTTTTTGTAAATACTATTAAGCTAATTTATTAGTTTTAAGTTTAGAATTGTGTGTGTCACCAAACTGTGCAATATTTATTGAAAATTGAAAAGAAGAAATCATTTTAAAATTTCCATAAACATAAATAACTGTAATATAAATTTAATAATAAAAAAATGTAAGAGAATTTTAAGAAAAAAAAAAATAGATAAATTACTATATTTTTGGGAAAGAATGTGACTGATTATTTCGTCACACTATTTAATTGAGGACATTGCAATTGATTGGTCGTTGTATTGAATTGAAGAAAGTCCCGAAGAAATCCTCTTTGAAGAAAAACTCGGCGATTTAAAACGACGTCGTAGTTAGCACTAGAACAACGACTTTAAAGACTATTGGAAAACCCTTTGAACTAACTCTAGTATTTTTGAATTGAAATCATTGTACTGAACAAATGATCTAAGATCAAAGTAGGCCAAATCGTGGTAGTCATGGTACTGAAGCTTTGATCAAAGTTATTTTCTAAACTATTCGACGATAAACTGAATGTCGATCCAAGTCACTGTATTAAGCATACGGTTCCAGATTGTGATTCGTCTCATTAAGGGAGAAACAAGTCAACCAACAGACGATTAAAGTCTCTGAATTGAATGGTAGGGGAGTAAAGTCTTTATCAATACAAGTCATTGCATTAAACAGACCATCGCTCGATACCAGATTGTGGTTGTGTTCTCGAAAAGGGCCAAAAAAATCCTCTTTGGAAACTGAAAACTGTTGATTTGATTAGCAGAATACAGCCTAACAATGGCGCTATATTTAAAACTCGACCGAATTCACTGTCAATGAAGATCTAAGGAATATGATTCGTCTCTGCTTATTAATCAATTAAGCTCACTCCAAGAACTCAGCCAAGTGTCAATAGTAACTTAAAGTCATTGAGTTAAATGGACAAATGATACAGATTGTGATTGTTTCTGCTTAAAATTATGACGCCTCTGTATCGTCCTAACATCAGCATCTTATGTGACGGTTATAGCCTTTTGGTTCTTGGAGACTTTAATGCAACATCAGGTCTGGTACTCTAGTGTAGTGAGCATCATTACATGAACTAAAAGATCTTCTGCATCCAAAGTCATTAAGTACCTCGGATTGTGTTTAATTTGCCAGATATCCTGGTCAAATTAACTGCACAACCTAGAGTGTTTTTCTGAGATAATTTGTCAGAAAACCATGTTTCAAATAACCATATGAAGCCAGACTTGCATGAATGCAGGTAATATACGGACTACATCTACAATGAGCTTGATAAAGTACATGAAGAGAGAGAGAGAGATAGAGAGGCGTAGCTTGATTAATTTCTGCTGATATCATTTCCCGCACAAACAGCGGGACTAGCAGATGAGAGTACCAACCCTACCGACCCAATGATTGTCCTGCAGAGTGATAATATCAGCAGCTTGGTTAATCGATAGAAATGGCTAGAGTACTATTGAAGTGTGCTGCAACTTATGTTCAGGAATTGGCAAGAAGCGATAGAACTTGACGAAGAAGTATAATAGACTCGCGATTTAGTAAGAGATTAGTCAAGATACAGAAGATTTATATGTCTCACTATCTTTCTTATATATTATATTTTAGCTGCAGCTACTAAGAAACTGATTCAGATTTTTTTGAACATCGAAATTGTAAGCTCTACTTAATTTATATCCCAGCCTAAAAGGTGCGCCCGTGCTTTCTAGCGAACTTTTTATTTATTATTCTTAATGGAAGTGCAGTCAAACCTCCAAAGCTTATATTGAAAAATCTTGTTACATTATTATACCAATAGTTTGGAATATGGATCAAATTATCCCGACGCTGACAACCAAGAAAATGACGAAAGAGATACAATACAGGCAAATTTTCTTCTTTGAGCCAAATTCAAATTGACCCAAATTGAGCTTTTTAAAATACTAGAATATATAAAAGAGACTTACTATGCTTTCTAAAATATTTTATAAGCTTAATTCGTGATTACTCCATGATCACACCCAAGTCACTGAGGCAACTGTCAAAACTCTCTCTGATGTGGCTAGGATCTCCTTACCTTTTGGCGTAATAGTTCTTTCTTGGATGTTATAGGGGAAGTCGTACATACATACGTTGATATTCCATAGTTGAAGGCTTCCATGAGGTATGTCCGACAGAACCTACATATGTACAAGGAGAGCAGACGATCCATTAGATATTTGATAGCTTTGAACGGTATTCATAAGTTTCAAAGTCTCAAATTCAATCGTAGATCATTATAAAGTAGTTTACAAGCTACTACTAAGCTTATAAAAAACTTTTTACAATCTTTTATATGTCTGTTTACTGGTAACTCCCTGATTACAGTAAAGTCACTGGAGAATTTGTCGAAGCTCTTCAACATTTAAAGACGCTATGATATTCTAAACTTTATTTAACTTAAGTCACTCACGGTTTATTATTTTTTTTTTTCTACGAAAAACTTCCCTCATTAACAAGTCCACAGTTATCTAAAATCTGGTTTCCCAGTTTACCCATAAGATTGCCTTGAATTCCTTTACTTTTTTCCTATTAATTGTTAAATTATTTTTAATTGTTAATGAAATTTAAGCAAAATAACAAAAAAATAACAATCTCTCTGCACTTAAGTTGTATTACGATTAAAAAATTATTTCATCCGTTAACAAAAATAAATTTTTTGTGCAACCAAACATGAATTATAAACCAAAATATGCTGCCATACAAATTCCTATACCCAAGCGCATATAAAAGGAGTAGACCAAAAAAGAAAAATAAAAATATATAAAATGAAATAAAATAAAAACTGAAACTCTATAGAATTTGCCAAAGCCCTTCAAAAAATGTGTGTATATGTGTATGTAAGTGTTTTACTGCAGTGTATAGTCTGTTATAGGATTAGTAGAGCGTTTGGTGGTTAGAAGGGTATAAGCAGTTGGAGGTGAAGTAGACGATAAACGAAGTAAGGGGAGCATAACAAAATGGAAGCCAAAAAAATTTAGCCAACCGGAAAACAAGCAACAAATTGTAAATAATGTTTTTGTGGGAAGGGGCGCCTTGGGTTGCAGGGGTGTTATTTTGAAAGGGGGGAAAATAAAAGGTTGCCAGATGATAGATCTTGCATAATCTAAAAAACAGAGCCGAAGCACCGAACAGGCCAAAGTTTGACATCTGTGAGGCAACTGTATTTTGGTGAAAATATTTAAGTATGCCAGACTTAAGATTTTCCACTTTCCCACAACAATAGAATCTTTTTTGGAGTCTCGACCAAAGTTAAATCTTCCATATTCCCACAACAATAGAATCTTCTTTGGAGTCTCCACTAAAGTTAGATCTTCCATATTCCCACAATAGAATCTTCTTTGGAGTCTTGAACAAAGTTAGATCTTCCATATTCCCACAACAATAGAATCTTCGATGGAGTATCGGTAAAGGTTTTTCCAATTTCTGACTTCCAGAAGGTCACTCACCTAATCTGTGCTAAATCCTCTACTAATGACTTTTCAACCACCGTCTTGAAAGCCAATTCATACCTCCCCTCCAACAACAACTATTAAAAGCTGGCAGCCCTCAAAGCAGTATCCATTTAAATCTCTATGTATTCACTCAACTAATATGGTTAAGGTGGGATTTAGGGGTTTTAACGAGCTGAGTAGAGCAATCTCCCGTTAAAACCCTAATAATATAGTTACATTTCCCTCCACTTTATTTTTTTTTTTAACTAACGCTCAATAATAAAATGCCGTGGTTGCCTTAAGTGGATACAAAAATTTTCCTCATTTAAGCGTTTAATATAAATGCAATGAATAAGCAATGAAAATATTTTACAAAAACCCATTCTCCTCTCTAACAAAATAAAATCATGAAAAACTTTCTATTTAACAAGTATACAACGCTAATTAATGAATACTTCAACAAAAAAGACTTGAATAAATATTAAATATAAAAAAAAGAAACTTATGAAAAATTATAAATCCACAAAAAAGGATAAGAGTAGAGAAGAACTGATAATATGAAAATAAAATTTATATTATATAGAAATAAATAAAAATTAACAAGCATAAAATTTAGCATGAAATCGTAAAAAAATATTACAGCTCGCAAACGCAACATTAACATGATAAATATACGAGTAGGAACAGTAGTGGAACAAAAAAACTAAATTGAAAAACTCTTTCAATTAAATACGAGGACAGTTGAGAAACTTTTAGCGAAAGGAAAATCAAAAGTAGCAGTAAATAAATGAATAAATTGAGGGGTAATTGGGGCAGACATCAAAAGGCAATAACTTTAAAAATAGGCTGGCCAGAGTCTAGGAAGCTTTTGAAACAAGGAACTTGGTAAACTTAAATGACTTAAAAAATCGTCAAGGTTTTAGAATGTCAAGTAATGGTATTCAAGCTAGTTAGTGATTGTAGAGAAACCCTACTAACACTGAAGAGTATGATGGTTTGTGGAGCACCGCAACATTCAGGGTAACAAGTTCTTTATAAGACTTCATCGTCAAGACTGTAAATACCCACTTAGTCGTACCCAAACTAGATTTTTGCTTAGTTTGCAATTATTCGAGTTTTTATTCGAATAATTTTTTGAAAAAAATTTCAATACTTATGATTATTCAAAATAAACAACGAAAACTTAAATGTCTAAAAATTTCTTTTGAGTATTCGGTTTTTTATTCGAATAACTATTTTTTTTATTCGAATATTAATTTGAAAAAGTTTAAAAATTGAGACATTTTTGCGTTAAATTAAAGCAATAACCATTCGTAACAATTTTCCAGATTTTTTTTTAATTTATTCTATTTTTTATTTGCCTAGTTTTCGATTATTCGTTATTTTATGCGACTAATTATCCGAATATTTTTTGGAAAAAGTCTCAGTTATTATTATTATTAAAAATAAACAACGAAAAACTAAATTTCCAAAAATTTTATTCTAGTATTCGGGTTTTATTCGTATAATTAATCAAATATTTTTTTTATAAAATTTCTAATAATTGAGAAATTTTAGCATTATATTCAAGGAACAACTATTTCCTGCAATTTGCCATAACTTTTATTAATTTATTTGATTAATTATTCGAATACTCCTTGCAAAATTTTAAAATATTCGTTTTTTATTCGAATAATTATTTTTTATTTAATTAAATCTTGATAATTATGTATGTTCAATCAATTTAAAAATCAAAATGAAAACAAATTTTAGGATAGTTTCTCGATTATTCGGTTTTTTATTCGATTAATTAGCCGAATATTTTTCATTTATATTCTTTTATATTCGAATAATTATTTTTTATTTAATTAAATCTTGATAATTATGTTCAATCAATTTAAAAATCAAAATGAAAATATTTCAGAAAAGTTTCTCATTATTCGGTTTTTACTTCGATATTTTCGAATACTTATTTTTCATTTCATTAAATCTTGACAATTATGTTCAATCAATTTAAAAATCAAAATGTGTATAGTTTAGAAAAGTTTCTCGATTATTTGGGTTTTTAATCAAATAAATATCCGAATAATTTTTTTAAATACTTGATAATGTATTTTTTTATAAAAAATCCATTTCAAATTAAAAATTTTAAATTTTTATCACTTATGTCTGATTATTCTTTTTTTTATTCGAATAATTTTTTTCAAAAACTTGGATATTAATTTTTTCCACCAAAAAAATCAGTCTGAAATTAAAAACTTGAAACACTTTTGTTTGATTATTCGGTTTTTTATTTGAATAATTTTTATAAAAACTTGATTACGTATATTTATATTTGTTTTCAAAAATATTCCAACAAAAAATTAGTTTGACATCAATAATCTTAAATTTCTATCACTTTTGTTTGATTATTCGTTTTTTTTTTTATTCGAATAATTATGCGAATAATTTTTTTCTAAAACTTAAAAATGAATTTTTTTTACATAAAAATCAGTTTAAAATTAAAAATATTAAATTTCTACCACTTTTGTCTGATTATTCGTTTTTTTATTCGAATAATTTTTTTTCAAAAACTTGGATATTAAATTTTTCCACCAAAAAAATCAGTCTGAAATTAAAAATTAAAAACTTTAAACACTTTTGTTTGATTATTCGGTTATTATTTGAATAATTATCCGAATAATTTTTATAAAAACTTGATTACGTATATTTTTTATAAAAAAAAATTAAGAATTTTTAATTTTTATAATTTTTGTTTGATTATTCGGTTTTTTTAATCAAATAATTATCCCAATAATTTTTTTCAAAAGCCTGAAAATTCTATGTTTTTACTATTAAATCAGTATAAAATTAAAAATAGAAAACTTTTAACACATTTGTTTGATTATTATGGTTTGTATACGAATAATTAAGCGAATTATTGTTTCAAAAACCTGAAATTTTTTTATTTGGTTTTATTATTCGCTGATTTTTCCAAAAACTTAATACTAACTATAGCTTCAAATTATAATAAACTATAATGCCAACCCTCGTTTAATAAATTATTATATAATATTGATTTGTATTCAATAAATAAATGACTCTTTTTTTCCAACATTTGAAAAAGTAAAACGTTTTTAATTGAGGAAAAAAAAATAGGAAAAAGTTTAAGTATGTTCTATTACGTAAATATAAATGCTAGAACAAGTAAAATTCTAAACGTCAATTTATTTTACAAAAACACACAGACACAAAGAGATAACAACTGTCAACAACAACATCATCATCTTCGTCGTCGTCATCATACTGTCACAAGTTCATTTATGCCTCAAAGCATAAATACAATTTATAACATTTTTCCAAACGGAATAATAACAAAAAGAAAATATATATAAATATATAAATTCTGTTTTTTTTTTTTGAATTTGACATTCTTTGTTACAAAATAATAAACGCCCGCCCTTTTTGTTTATCTCATTCACATGGAAATTTTTTATTTCATGCAACCATCATCAAGCACTTGAAAAGAGAACAAAACTGAAATCAAGTCCTTATTTGTATATTTGTGTGTCTGTGGCAAGTGCCAACGTAAACCATTATCCTGTTGTTTGGGTTTTTAAAACAATTAGAACGTCTGAAAATAGGCAAAGTTTTTTGTTACTGTTTTTTTGCACCACCATTTCAAATAATATTAAACAAATCTTGTGTAGAAGTAATAAATAACAAAAAAAAAAAAATAACAACTGTTATACTTTAGTTGAGTTACTCGCCTAAGAAAGGAAGTCAAAAGCTTGTATAACACTAATGAGCAGATAATCGTCATTGTTATTAATAATTGAAAGTTTGCCTTTAGGCGGGGGGTTAAACGAGAACAATATACAGAAAGGAGAGCAAAATACAGACACTCAACTGCAGCAAGGAAACAAAGTTTCTGAAGGGCTCTTTAGAGCAACAATGAAAAGAACCACTAAAATATGGTTTTAGAAATCAACAAAAAAAAAAACAAAATCCACTAAAAATACATTTAGGAACGTTGGTTGTTGAATGTTTTAAATAAGTGCAGTGTGTGTTTAATAGTGGAATCAATTATAATTGATGACTTTTCAAGTACATTATCTGTATATTGTTTGCTACCCTAAACAAACGAGTTATCTTTACCATATTTCCTTAATTTGAGTAAAACAAAAGAGTGTTGTAATAGGTAAAGGAAAGGTCATGGCAAATAATGTGGGAAGAAATATTCCTGTCGCTTTCTTCTGGAAAGGTTAGATTAAATTGAAGACGGCCAAAGGATACTTTGCTCAGCCCTACATCTCTCCTTAACAAGTCAAACTCGTCTTTAACGTGAGACTAAACACATTTCTGTTCAATTTGGATTAAACTGAAGGGGACCTAAACACCACCACTAAAAGGATCTTTTGATCTGCATATAAAACTGAAGACGGCCTATCATCTCTCCTTAACAAGGGAAAATTGTCTGTGACGAGAGATTAAAAATATTCCTGTGCAGGTTGGATTAAACTAAAGGGGACCTAAACACCTCCACTAAAAGGATATTTTCCTACAGATCTCAATATTAAATTGAAGTTGGCCAAAGGATCCTTTGCTCAGCCCTACAATTCTCCGTAGCAGTTCAAAATCCTCTGTGACGTTGGATTAAAAACATTCCTGTTCAGATTGGATTAAACTAAAGGGGGCCTAAACAGCACCACTAACAGGATATTTTGTTCAACCCTACAGTTCACCATAACAGTTTGAGTTTACAAATGAATCATTAACCCATCTGGTGAGAAGTTATTGTAAAAACAAATTAAAAAAGACATGAGCGAAGCTTTGCTATCCAACAGCACAAAAACATGTATCACTTATTTCTCTCAGACACTCTTTAACGCAAATGAAAATGAGGTAAATCCCCAACTAAAAGATCTGGCTTGACAGGATTTAGAAAAAATCTTCACAGTCTAGTAATAGAGAACTATTTGGATTGTTTAAACTCTTGAGAATTTTGCAGACACTTCTGTGTCTTTATAATCAATGACTAATCGCTGGAATCTTCCTTCGATTTCGGTTGACTCTACTATTAGGCAGTTTCGATTTGACGAAAAAAGGGGAAGGGGACCTAAAACCACGTGCCCACAGATATTTTCTCCAGCTACGAGTATATTTTGCGTCCCTAATAGCTTGCATTCACGAATGAATCCCAAAACCTTCAGTGTCAAGAGGTTTAAAGCATTTATGTTTTTGTTGGATTGATTGGAAGAAGTCCTAAGCAGCAAGACTTAAAGGATCTTTTGTCCAATCCTACAACCCTCCTCCATAACAGTTTGAATGAATGAATTTTAAAATTCTTTATGGCAAGAAGTCCCTTATATTCCTTAATGTTTTCCCCATACACTCTCTAACACAAATGAACATGGTAAAAACATCCTTCCCTAGAGAACTATTTGAATTTTTTGAAACTCTTGAGAATTTCGCAGGCGGATCAACGCCAAATTTTAGACGCTTTTATGGCTGAGAGTGTACTACTCAATCTCGGAACACTGACTTTTGAACAACACCTCTATTAAACATTTTCGATTTGGCGTAGAAAATCTTGAATGTTTGAGGAGGGCCCAAATATCGTTTAGCTAACCCAACAGTTCTTCGTAACAGTTTTACTTCAGGAATAAATCTTAAGATCCTTTGTCTTTGGGTTGTTAACGACAGAACCCAGAGATTTCGGTTGACTCTTTATAGACAGCGATTTTCGCCGATTTCAATAGAACAAGATAAGTTGGCTCTTTAATATACTAACTTAATCAGATTGTTTAATAAAGATTAAAGATTATCTGTTTAATATAGCGATTTCTAACGTTTATTTAATACAATAGCTTTGAATTACTTTTCAATATAACAACCTTGATCTACTAATCTTCAATTCAACCTTTTAATCCCATTTAAATCCCATCCGTTCGTTTAAATAATGATGGAAGAATGTTCCGTATGTGTTTCTAGTTCATTGAAACAATTCATTAAAACTGAATAGAGATAATGAAACGAACATTTAATTTAAAGATACTTGCTGCAGGTATTCCACTTCATTGCAAAGTATAAAGTAGGTAAAAGGTCTACAAATTTTCTAGCAAATCCTATGAGTCTATGATCACATGGTGTTCTTCACATTGGGTTGGCGAACGGGCAAC
This sequence comes from Bellardia bayeri, assembly GCA_950370525.1. NCBI lineage: Eukaryota > Metazoa > Arthropoda > Insecta > Diptera > Calliphoridae > Bellardia > Bellardia bayeri. The sequence continues at coordinate 4,925,834 of OX493266.1, read as the reverse complement.
TAACGCATTACATGCCTTGCAAGGACATACAATATTGCATGTCTCGCAAGACACACATTTCACAAGTCTTCATACAGTGTTACAGTGTTTGGTCTATCTAATTCCTGGCATTCATAACTTAATCAAATTGGCGCAGCCGGAGACAATTGATGAAACGAACACAGTCCCCCATGCTGCACAGCTCCTAGCATGCAGCCGACCGAATACTACTGTTCTCGACCCAATTGAGTCAACATTTTTTGCGACCCCTAACCTAACGCACCGTTGAACTCCATCCGATAACGGCCCATCGACCATTCATGCCGCTGACTTTGTTTCCTCCGATACTTTTCTCAAGCAAAAAGCTAATTTGACAATACTACTTTCAATGACTCTATTGATTCGGCAACAGCATCTAGAGATAATTTGGTAGCCCGAACTTTGTCACTAGCACAAACATTAGTATTTTAACCAAATATCGTTTTCACTTTAAGACTTCTTCCGCGCTGCTGGCTTCATCACTGCCTTGAATTAAGCCAACATCTTGCTCAACTCCTTATATCGTTTTTCGGTTTTGTAAACCAGATCTCGGTTTTCTGATTTCTTGTTGCAGTATTTAACGCTGTTTCATTGGCAATTCTAAGTTGATAGGTTCTCCAACTGCTCCATGGCAAACTGTCTGTTAAATCACTTTTGCGTTTTCAGCTCTTAATAAATTATAATAGAATGATCACAAACCGGCCCGAAGGGCCACAACCCGGTTGAAAAGACCATAATTCGCTTAGAAGAAGAAAAGAATGTTTAAAATAAAAGCTTGCATTTCCTTTAAAATTTTTGATTATTTGTAATAATGCGTGATCCATTTCGAGGTTCCCTACTTTTTTAAAGAAAGAAACACAGAAAATTCAAATTTAATGGCGAATGTTTATTATCATTTGAAAGAACATTCCTTGGCATTTATTTCTTGAAGATTATGTCTATCAAATGTTGGCCGTTGCTACGTAGCAGATGGACTATCCGTTGAGTCCAATGTTCCAAGACTTTTCGACTGGTAACTGGCGAATGACACGCGTGATGTTTTCCTCCAGGGCCTGAATCGAAGCGGGTTTTTCAGCATAAACTTAAGACTTTACATATTCCCACAGGAAAAAGTGTAACGGTATGATATCACACGATCTTAGTGGCCAATCGACCGGCCGGCCCAAATGTGAAATTATGTGCTCACCGAAGTCTTCTCCCAATAAATGTGTGGGAAGTAGCGCCGTCTTGCTGAAACCACATGTCGCCGAGATCACAGGCTTCAATTTCAGGCATTAAATAGTCCGAGTTGTTGCGAACGCCGCCGAATCGACTCACCACGGTTTTCGTATACATTTTCAGCTACGGCCGCTATATTTCTTCACAGCGTGCTGGACGTGGTCTATTCGGTCGAATATTATCCAATAATGAATGCAGGGTCTCAAAATGGGTGATGGTGTTGCGAATAGTACGGTCAGTAGGCCGATTATGTTGACCATAAGTTGAGCGAAGTGCACGAAACACATTCCTCATTGAACGTGAATTTTCGTAATAAATTTGTTACGAAATATTTAAGAGAAAACGCTAGCCTTTTCAACAAAAAGTAAAAGACTATTATTGAAATTAATACTCTTTAATAAACTCTGAATGTTAGATTTTTCTATAGATTTCTTTCAAAAACTTCCCACATAAAACCACTACACACTGCCAATAATTTCTTCTCTATTAACACTTAAGCTATGTACAATTTTTATTTAAAGATACATGATTTATTTCTCAAGATATTTATCAGCAAATTAGGACATTATTGTTAGATGAGTATTAAGTCGCAATTATAATGTCAAATATACGTATAAAAAAAAAGAAATCCTAACAAATTAGCTTGGCTGCAGTTAAAAAACAAAGGGTGAGGGGTGTGACAGCAAAGAAGGCGGATATTTGAATTGAAATAATGCTACTGTTACAGCAAAAACCACAAATTATTTAAATTGTAGCATAATAGAAAATAATAATAACAACAAGATGACAACAACATTTGTTTGGTTTGCCACTGCTAAAGTATAAAAGTTCTAAGTGTCAAAAAGGGGGAAATTGTTAACTTTACGCCTTAAGAGCTAAACATACAAACACATAATATGTAAAAAAAACACCCTTGTTAGAGACACAGGAAAGTGGTGAGAGAGGCTATATATAAGTTTGTCATTCCGTGTGTAACACCGAGAAATACTCATCTGAGACCCAAACAAAGTACATATATATATTCTTGGTCCTTACGAAATCCTAAGTCGATTGAGCCATGTTCGTCTTTCTGTCTGTGTAAAACACTCTCACGTTCAATGAACACAACCGAAATCAACACAGTTTACAAAAACCCGTTTATACTTCTCCTAAGCAGTTTGGTATTTAAAATCAGCAAACTCGGTATAGTAGAACAAGAGTTATGGATCAAAATGCAAGACAACCTCCATAAAAAATTGATATTCTTAAACATTTTTCTTGCTATATTTTTAAACATATTGCAGATAATACCATAAAAATTTGTATACCTTGTTTTTATGATAAAAGAAGAAAGTGTTAGGAAAATAGTCCATGGTTTCTCATAGCCCCCATACAAAAATCTTCCCGAAATATTGCTCAATTATACATAAATGCCTATAAAATTAGAATATCAATACAAAATTCAACAGAAATAAGTTGCATGCAAAAATAAATCGCTAAAAGAATTTTTTTTATTCGGTCCATGTTTAGCCATAGATCCCATATAAAGTCCAATTCTAAAATTCACTTAATACGTATAAAACTGATACAAATAATGTTAAATGGCTTAAATTTGACATAAATAATCCTCATAGGTAAATAAATTGTTGTACTAAATTTTATGGTGGTCGGCCCATAATTGATCATAGCTGCCATATAAGGACCACATCCGAAAAAGTTATTAATCTTTATATATATATATCTTATATTTGTCGGTACCGATTGAAAACTTTACGCAAATCATTTACATACTATATGCAAAAATCATGACACAAAATTTTGTGAATTTCGGTCCATTTTTAACCGTAGCCCCCATATAAGGCCCTCTTCCAAAAATCACTTTAATACTCATAAATTTCTTATAAATAACGGTACCGCTCCTAAATTTTACACGCATCATTTACATACATGACAAAATCAAATTGCTGGATTTTAAGAATATTGTTCCATATTTGACTATATAACCCATATAAGGTCCACTTCCGAAATCTACGTTAATACTAATATATATCTTAAATAAATATATCGTTATTATGTTGAAACTCGACGTGAAATATTCTCATATGCATAAAAATTACTGTTCCAAAATTAAGAAGGATCGGTCCATAATTTTTCATAGCTGCCATATAAGAACCTTTTTCGAAAAACAATTTGAACCCACAAAATTGTCTAATAAATATTGATATCGAAGCAACTTTTATATAGATCAATAATTTTAATCCAGAAATGAGACTAATATCGGTTATACGACAATTATGCTACTGGATATCAATAATTGGCAATAGTTCCTGAATTAAGTCCACTTCCGAGCATACTAAACAACCTTAAATTATATTGATCGTAAAATTGTCTCTCAAACAATATATAAAATACTAATAAAAAAAATTAGGATATACTAGTCCTATAACGAGTGTAGTTTTTGTATTTCTTATTACGTTTAGGTGGAGGGTATTTAAGATTCGGCACTGCCAAATATTGCACTCTAACCTGTTTTTCTTGTATAATCTACAATAAACATTAAATACAATAAGAACTGTGAACTGTCTAAAATAAATGAACGAAGGATGGAGAGTAATGAAAGCAAGTTAAAGGGAATTGAGGGTGGTTAGCTGAGATAAGTTAAAATTAAAGTGTTTGACAGAAAATTTACAGTGATTGTGTGTGGAGGATTTTTGCAAAGTATTTCGTTTTTTTAGTATACAAATTACAGGGTAATGGGGTGGCCGTAGGTTATATAAAATTTTTTTTATAATAACAGGGCACTTGTTGTAACAAATTGATAATTTGTCAACATACAACATTTAATGGTTAATTAACTATGGATTGTTGTTATTTGCATAACAAACAAATAATGCTTAAAGTATAACATTAATATTATTTTACAATAGACAGATTTATTGTTTGTGGTTTGACAAATTCACACAGCAAAGAATGAGGTTAGAAATCATTCAGCATTTTGTGGTGGGTTTTTGCTGCAGCACTATTTTATCTTTAAGATTATAAAGCAAATTACAAATACATAATTATATTGTAAATGTTAAGTATTTTGATATGATCTTTTCTTTTCTCTTAACAAGTGTACGAGGTCTGCTCAAAAAATAATCGTTATTTTCAAATTTCATGAGTTACGTATGTTCGATTTTCGCATTTGTTTTCCTGTACGTTGGTGCACATGTATGTTATATATGTATGTTGGTAATATCAGCCATTTTGAATTGTCAGTTTGTTTTTGACAGCTAAAAAGGTTAGTCGTGTTTTGGTGTTCTCTTCGATTTTTTACTATTCAAAAAAATGGATCAAAGAAACTGTCTTAAGTTTTGTGTAAAAAATTAAATTAAATGCGCAAGGACATTTGAAATGTTGACTGTGGCGTTTGGCGAGTCTACTATGAACATAACACAAGTTCAATTGTGGTATTACTGGTTTAAGGAAGGCCGCAAAGATGTCAATAACAATGTTCGTCCTGGTCGCCCGAGCACGTTAACAACCGATGAAAACATTGAAGCAGTGAAGAAAATAATTTTGGATAATCGTCGAATCACTATCAGAGAGGTTGCTGATGATGTTGGCATATCTTTCGGCTCATGCCAAGCAATTTTTACGGATGTTTTAAGCATGAAACGTGCGGCAATCAACGTCGCATGGACATCGCTCAGGAGCTGTTGAACATCGTCAACGACGATCCAGATTTCCTCAAATAGGTCATAACTGGTGACGAATCATGACATTGAAACCAAATCCAAATCATTCCAATGGAAACGTCCAGAAGAGCCGAAAGCGAAAAAAGCACGTCAAGTGCAATGGCGTGTTGCATCCTGAATTCCTGCCACAATGTCGTACGGTCAATAAGGAATACTACCTTGAAGTTATGCGCCGTTTACGCGAAGCATTGCGTCAGAAACGCACAGAATTGTGGAAAAACCAATCATGGATTTTGCACCATGATAACGCACCAGCTCACACATCGATGCTTGTGCGTGAGTTTTTGGCCATAAACAAAACCGTTATCATGCCTAAACCACCGTATTCACCGGACTTGGCCCCCGCTGATTTTCTCCTCTTCCCAAAACTGAAGACACCGATGAAAGGAAAGCGTTTTGCTACAATTGAGGAGATAAAAGAAAAATAGAACAAAAAGTTCGTTTCAGAAGTGTTTCGAGGATTGGGAAAAACGCTGGCATAAGTGTATTATATCTGAGGGGGATTACTTTGAAGGGGGGACAAGATAGTTATTGATGAAGAAATAAATACTTTTTTTTTAACAGCTATTTTTTGATCAGACTACATATATTAAGTTTGTTTTTTCTATGAATATATCAGATAATATTTTAGTTTTTTCCTTTTTCTTTTTTTGTATGACGAAGGTAGTTAAATAAACTTTGTGTTATCTTTTGTATTTATATTGTCATTAATTTTAATTACAACTTTAGAAAGATATTCGCATGAAATAAAAAAAATAAAAAGCCACTGCATAAGTAAAAACTTAAGGAGAGTAAGAGAGAATAATTACAAACCCTACAAGAAATGTTTATAAAATATCTTCAGAATACTTCTCTTCCCACTAACTAAAAAGCATTATTCTAAAGAGATTTGGTCTGCTGCTGTTAAACTTAAGACAAGACAAAAATGATTTCAGTTAAATACGGATATATATTAGGCCTTGAATATTATCCACCAGAAAGAAAGGTTTCACTGGTCAGCATGATACTTAAGCCTGGAAAAAATCACACAAAAGTAGTATCATATTGACACATCGAGGTATTCCAGGGTTAGACTCTTCTAACTACTGGAACAAAAAAATAAACTAGAAAACTATATTTCGGTTTCATTGGCCACGACAAGAGCTTCTTTCCAGAGTTGGACTCTTCTGGATAACCTCGCCTCAAATAACCTAGGACTATATTTCGATTTCATTTGCCAACACTTTCGGATTATGTGACTGAACGACCTGTTGAAGCGATGGGTCTATGATAAACTCTAAAATTGCGCGCAAACTAGATCACATGATTAATGGAAACGACATAAGAGTATACACTGATGATTTAAAGATAGAGTGTGGTGTTGGTTCCGGTGTTTTCTTCTGATAAATCTAGTGTATTTTAGGCTGAGCTACAAGCGATTAGGAAAGCATGTAGAATTTTATGTAAAAGAAACATTTGCGGCAGCACTGATATTTAAATATCATACTACAACATCTATTCTAGTCAGGCAATGTTAAGAAAAACTGTCTAGACTGGGTCGTCTAACTGACATTTACACTAATTTGGGTCCCTACGATTTGGGTACTGAACGGGCAGATAAACTGGACAGAAAAGGATCCGCTCTAAATGTCTCAACTACCGTATCAGCCTTCCATAAAAAGTGAAATTTTCAAACACTTTTTTAAAAGGCTGGAAATAGGTGGTGCAATCTGGATCACTAGAAATATTTTGCCAATATACTGGGTGACTCAAGTAGAGATACTTTTTTCACTAGCCTTTTTTTCCTGATCACGTGTTAGTCGTGTCATGCTGTCATGTTATTTTTGTTCAGTATTGTTTGGCATTTCACAAAGACTTACGCCTGAACAATGTTTACAAATCGTTCAACTTTATTACGAAAATTCACGTTCAATAAGGAATGTGTTTCGTGAACTTCGCTCAACTATGCTCAACATAATCGGCCTATTGAGCGTACTATTCGCAGCACCATCACTAATTTTGAGAACCATCATTAATTATTAGATCATTTTCGACCGAACAGACCACGTCCAGCACGCTGCGAAGCTTGTAGTGGGTGACAGTTATCGTGCCATGATAACCGACTATTTGATGCCTGAAATTGAAGCTCGTGACATTTGGTTTCAGCAAGACAGTGCCATTTCCCACACATCGCATTAATCAAAGGATTTATTGAGAAAACACATAATTCTACTTTTTGGGCCGGTCGATTGGCCACCAAGACCATATGATATCACACCGTTACACTTTTTCCTGTGGGAATATGTAAAATCTTAAGTTTATGCGGACAAACCCGCTTCGATTCAGGCCTTGGAGGCAAACACATTCGCAAGTTACCAGTCGAAATGCTCGAATGAGTCATCAAAAATTGGACTCAACGGATAGACCATCTGAATGAATGAAAGAATGTTCTTTGGACTAACTTTCAAAAAACAAGGCCGCAGTTGCCAAGACCGTGAGAAAGAGGAAACAGTATTACATCTGATGGTGCGATTTAATCAGATACTAGTTCTATTTACATACTAGCACCTGGATATTATCTTATAATTTATCTCAATGTGTGGTGTGGTCCTTTTCTGCTGTCACTCACGTAAATCAACCTAGATTCAAAATTGGCTCATAATGCTTTTGGAGTGTAGCAAACCTCAACTGGAACCCACAATGCTGGCTTTAAATAACACGTTTTTCAAGTTTTTGACATAAAGGGAGGAGTAGATATAAAACTTTCTTGAAAAACTGTAATTGCCAAACAGCAGGGACGTGGAAGGAATGATATCATTAAACTAATTCTATGAAACTTAACTTTAGCGTGTAACAAACATAAAAACAAATTCGGGAAAGGTTTTTTAATATTGAAGAATACTAGCTTCATTTCAGAGAAACTTAATTAAAATGATTTTAGAAATAAAAGTTTTACTAAAAACTAAATAAATTACAATGTTTTATATGAATTTGTTTTAAATAGTCTCTAACGTTTTTCAGTGTCTTTTTGTGTACCAAAGCCTCTTGTGTTTTTGGTTTACAAAATGCATTTCTTAACATGAAAAATTTATCTCATTATTTATTCATATTTTGCCATTATTTTTTGTTTTTTTTCTCAAAAAAAAAAAATAAACATGTTTATGCAAATCTATGCAAGATTTTGCGTGCTACCTTTTGTATTCATTAGAAGTAAAATACACGAAGGAGAAGGCAAGGCGTAAACAAAAAGTGAGCAAAAACAGAGATTTTTCTCACTAACGAGCTAAAATATGTACAATTTTACGGTATGGTAAAGGGGGAGAAGGGAGGATTTGAAATTGTTTTAAGATTCACTTAAAAGGAGGTGTTAAAATGGGAAATAAAGGGTCTTGAAATTATATAAAAATCTTCAGAAGATGCAGAAGAATTGAAAGGAAAAATGTTGACCATTATTGTAGTACAATATATTGATTGGAAACAAGTTTAAACACAGCTAGGAAGGAAACGTTAGAAAGTCTTAAATTTTAAACACATATTCAGTGAAAAATATTTAACAAATCCTTTATTTATAGACCTCCTTTTTACCACACCCTATTGCCTTTACTCTCTTTATACATTTAAATAACTGCTGCTTTTATTTATTTTAATTTTTATTTTTTTCGTCCTGCATCTTTTCTTTCAAAAGTTGTACTGTTTCTTGTATTCTGTTGCACTTTTTTCATTGTAACTTGCTGCAAAAGCATGAAACCAAAGTTTTTTTTTTAATAAATTTTAATTATTCATGCACATGAAAAGATTATCAACTTTCGTATTTGGTTTGTCATAAGTATCATAAGTTGTGCATTTTATTTTTTTAATTACTACTGGGAGGGTTATTTTAAATAGAGTGACGACAACAAAAATGCTCAAGTAAGAAGGAGCTGCAATGGAGGTGGTGGCACTTTATAAGAATTTTGCAGATTTTAATTGCTGTAAAATATTGTATAAAGACTGTGAAACTATAAAATTCAGGTCATTTAGCAAACAAGAAATAGGATTAGAAGGTTAACAGATAAATTCAAATAGAAAAAAGAGATCCTGATCAGGATCATTCTTCTAAATTTAGTTTAAATAAGATTCACATTAGCTACTTAAAGAAACCAGGTTCATAGTTCTAAATTTAGTTTAAATAAGCTCCACATTGGATGCTTAAAATAACCAGGATTATTGTTCTAGATTTATTTTAAATAAGATCCACGTTGGCTGCTTACAGGAATCAGGTTTATTGTTGTAAATTTTGTCTAAATAAGATCCACGTTGGCTATTAAAATTAAGCCTCACTTAATACACTTCATGGGCGGGGATGATTGTAAAAGTTCCATTAGAATGTGAATAAACGAAGGTTATAAGCTATTCAGTGATGGATCTTAAATTGAATAACGCAATCTAAATAGTATAGGAAGTATTTAAGACTTCTGAAAAATGTAACGCCTTTTAGAAGGAAATTTAGTTTTTCTTTTGTTCCTCTTGATGGAAAAACTAACTGAATTGTTGTTAGTTATGAGTCTTTGTAGGCTTTTGAGAGTATGAGGGTCAATTCCAAGCTTGTACATGATTGTTGGAAAACCCCGAATAAGTTGAAATAACACACTAAAGTAACATTGTGTACATTGAAGTAACACTGAAATGTTGAGGGCAATTAGAATGTAAATAAGATGTAAATAAGGGTTAAGAGCTAGCACACCACTCCACATATAATTATATTGGAGAAAATAGTGCTGTAGCTTAATTGGTTAATTGGCGTTTGATCATTAACCATGATTTGGTACTTGTAGCCTGGGTTCGATTCCCAGCCGCTCAAACAACCTAAGTTTCTGATAATTTATCATAGCGGTCTGTTTCGGTGGTGTAGCGTTGAAACACCACTGAAATAAAATAATTAAATTACGGCTATAAACTAACTATAACTTTAAAAGAATGCGTGCCTACTCACCACCAGAGGCGTTGAAAAGCTGCACTAGAAACAAACATAACGCTTCATTGCAAAGTTGTGATTTAAAGAGTTCTTCTACCTTCAACACCTTTACTTCTTCTATACCTTTTCCAAAGAAAATAACGCAATTATATATAGGCTTATTAATTGCCTAAGTATTACTTCTCTAAAAAAAAAAAAAAAAAAAAAACAATCCTGGATGGACAAATTGGACAACAGAGTTTACAGGCCATTTGGTACAGATTGAACATGTTAGGCACAAAGCTGCATCTGAATAGATGTAGTACTAGTTTAATCAAAGGCATATTTAAAAGCCAATTAGAGCTAGAACTAGCTAATGAGACAAGAGCACTCCGTTTTACTGTAAGACGCTAGAAGTTTAAATGAAGTTAGAGATCTGCCTTAGCCTGAGGAAGCAACGCTATAGTAGTAAATTTCCTGAGTTTTCCAAAGAGGCCAGAGTTTTTGTTTTTTTTTTTTGGGTAGTTGTATTCTCAAAAGCGAAAAAGTGGAGTGTAGTGATCTTAGGATGACATATTACACGTTTGAAAAATAAAGGGTTTTTAAAAAATATGGAACATCAGAAAATATTTGCTTTATTTGGCAACAGCTAACTAGTGTGCTGACCTCATGTCCATCACTGTATATATAATAAATTTGCCAATATAGAATGTATTTTATTTAACACATTTACTTTATTGAGTACAAGAAAGGATTGATATGTTAATTTTTTATAACATAACATGTTCGAAAAAAGTACAAACTTTATAAATTAATTTACTAAAGCTAATAATTAAAATAGTGTTAAAAGTGTTAAATCAAAGTAATTGCATTTAAGTGCTTTACACAATATGTGAGAATAATGAATATTTGTGATTCGGTGTATAATATACACTTGTATGACATTTAACACTTTTAACACTATTTTAATTATTATCTTTCGTAAATTAATTTATAAAATTTGTAATAACAATAATAACATTTTCTTCTTAAGAAACTTAATGAACTCAATCCAAACTGAATAGTCATCAATTAGAAGTTCGACACAAATCATAAATATTAAGCTATCTGTAAAATCTTTGTTTAATATAATTAATCAGACATGTGATGGAAATCGATTTTGAAAACGAATCAGTTTTGGAAATACAGTTTAATGCATTTGTAATCTAATTTTTAAAGTTTTTCTTTTAAGATGCTGTTTAGTAGCCCAATATCTTTATATTTTATGTGATAAAAGTTTTTCAATAGAGAAATATTACGAAAAAATTCGTTTTCGATATCGATTTCCATCACATGCCTGAGTACAGAGTATACAAAAAAGACAATGTTGACCTTTCAAAAAGCCAAATTTTGTTTCGCAGGTCAGTTTGTGGTTTAAATTATGCAACAAAGTTTATTAAAGGTTTAAAAAAAACTAATTTTTGGTTTCCTTAAAGTGTTTTCAAGTTTCTGCTTTCTAAAAATATATGCTGATGTAATACACTGCCTAGCTTAACTTTACTTTTGTTCCGGCAAGTGTGCAAAATATTGAACAAATTTTATAACTTGAGCCACCCAGCATTTATAATATGTATATGTATATATGTATGTATGTATGTATTCAAAACAAAACAACAAATTTTTAATTTCTACTTTTTTATTACAATTTCAACTTCTACTTGTTTCTTTTACCTTTTATTCGTCCAAAACATTGTCCAGCCATTGCTGTATATCATCTTTATTTTCTGCCCCCGTTGAACTCTCCCCTGTAGTACTTTTATTATCTGGTGTGGCTGGCTTTAAAGCCGGCGTATTTGCTCCCGATTTAACACTAACCTTTGAGGTCATATTCAACAACTCATCCAATTCATCGGGTGCTTCAGGTGATTTAGGTTTCTGAGATTTTTGACTCTTGCCAGAGTTAGTCTTACGACTGGCGGAATTAATTTTAATGCGTGGATTTTCTATGTGTTCTTTTAGAACATTCTGGTACAACTTTTCCGCTGACTCGGCCTCTGTTTCCATGCTCTGCAATTGTTCCTTGCTGAACATAGAGGATGAATAGTCCATGCGTTTGTAAAAGGGTACAGTTTGTAGGCCCACATTCAAGAGTTTTAAATTTAAAGTAAAATATTCACTGGCCTCGGTATTGTCCAGGAATTCTTCATTTTCAGCCTGTTCCCATTGTTTTTCGGAGGCAAATTTAAAATGACCACCCATGCCAGTGGGTAATTGTGACATGGTATTAAAATCTCCGGCTCGCATTTGTTCGTTTTCTTCTTCTCCTTGCTGGAAATCAGCCAACTCTAAGGGATAGGTTTTAGCAGCTTTCACTTTTTGTGCGCCGCCCCTTATCCAATCATTTCTATCCACAAAACGTTCATCGCTAGAATCCACCACATCGACATAACCACGTACGTTCTCCACTTGTCCGGAGGATGATGAGGTGGTACAATATTTACTTTTATTGCGATAGTGTGACTTCATTTTGTGACGCTTACTGGTTAAGAGAAATTTTAAAGTATAGGTGTAGTCCTTTGGATGTTTTCTGCTTGATTTGCAAATACTTACTCTTTCGATCGATTGTCCTTGCCCTCCATAATGGTATTTTAGAGATTTTTGCACTAGATTTGTTAAAAACTAATAAGAATCTTTTGTTTACACTTCCGTTAATTTACTAAGCAACCGGCGGGACTGAACAGCTGGCGCAATTTCAAGCAAGGGTTACCGGGTTGGTTATTACTAACAAAACCTAGGGAACATTGGCAAAATGAAATGGGGAAACATATTTGTTTAGGAAATCTTGCGGCAAATATTTTCTTATAGAAAATCGTATGGAGTCTATTTGAGTTATTGCTAACTATGGTTTGTTTGTACTACAGTTTGTTAATTTATTTATTTTAATGTTTTTTGTTTAACATTTTGTTGTTTTTTTTCATTCATATACTTGGTGCTCACAATTAACGTCGTTTTTATTTTCCTTCATCTGGCAGCTTTACAAACAATTTAACGCTGTTTTTTTGTTCAGCGCCTTTGAGTTTCTTCTATTTACTTTTTGCTATTTGGCTCTCTACACTCATTTTACTGTCAGACAAACAAGAACGTGTTAAGGCTTCGCATATAATAGAAACGCAGATTTTAGTGATTAAACACAAAAAATATTGTGAAATTTTTATTAAAACAAAACGATAATTAAACTTAACATAAAATGTCGAATTTTACTTGCATTAATTGCAGCGTTAAATTCGCCTCAGCAGACATACAACGTGAACATTATAAAACAGATTGGCATCGTTACAATCTGAAGAGACGTGTGGCCGAACTGCCACCAGTCACTGCCGAAGAATTCCAAACGCGTGTCATACAAATGCGCACTGCTGAAGCCAACGCCAATGAGGAGAAACAAATGAGCCTGTACTGCAATGCCTGTCGCAAACAGTTTGGCAATCAGAAAGCCCATGACAATCATTTGAACAGCAAGAAACACAAAGAAAATCTGGCCAAATTTGAAAAGGAAAATCAGGGAGAGGAAAAAGAAATTACCACCAAATCTCTGATACAAGCCAGACCACATCCGGCCATAGCGGCTGCTGCTCAGGGTAAAGGTAAATATGCCTTGCAACAGGTGGCCCAGATTGAAGAAATGGAGGCAGACGATGATGATGACGATTATGAGGATGTAGAAGAAGAGGTGGTAGATGCGGATGAACTGGAGGAGCTGGCAGAAAATCCTTTTACAGACAAAGATTGTTTGTTCTGTGTACACAAAGCCGAGGATATAATGGATAATTTGAAACACATGTCAGAGACACATTCCTTTTTCATACCCGACCTTGAATATTGCACAGATTTGGAAGGTTTACTAAATTATTTAGGTGAAAAGGTGGCTGTGTATTTTATTTGTCTGTTGTGCAATGACAGAGGCAAAACTTTCTATACTCTGGATGCTGTTAGGAAACATATGCTGGATAAGGGTCATTGTCAAATGTTGCATGAAGGTTTGGCTTTAGCTGAATATGCTGATTATTATGATTACAGTTCCAGTTATCCAGATCATGTGAGTTTAATACAAGCAGTTTTAAGTTTTACATATTATTAATAAATATTTTTTTCTCTAAATTATAGCAAGAAGGAATCGATATTGATGAGGAAGTGGTACCCGATCTCTTGGATGGTGATGAATATCAATTGGTTTTACCCTCAGGAGCCGTCATTGGTCATCGTTCTTTGATGCGCTACTACAAACAACGCTTGAATACTAGTCGTGCCTTGCTGCCCAAGAAATCCGATCGCAAACTCCATCATCTATTGAGTACTTATCGCTCTTTGGGCTGGACTACCAGTGATCAAAATGCTGCCGCCCGCAAAGCTCGTGATATACATGTTATGAAACGTGTTCAGGCCAAGTGGCAGATGAAATTGGGTTGTCGTGCCAATAAACTGCAAACACATTATCGTGCTCAAGTTATGTTCTAAACAGCCGTGGCTAGTTTTTAACTGATGTGTAATGTCTTCTAGAGAAATTATGTCAAAACGTGAATAGTGATTATGGATAAGAAAACTAATAAATTGGATAAAAATAAACATATATCAAAGGATTTGATAAAATAAACAAAAATTATGAAGTTTGAATGTGTTAATGCAAGTGAATTAACAGAAATTAAAGGCAAACAATAACTCGACCAGTTTTTCAGTAAATCAATAACATTTTCTATATAAAATTGTTGATTGACGATAATTCAACCTGCGAATTTAACGAAGGACAAATATTGAGATGTCAGGGCCTTGAACTGACGCTGTAGTGTGTCCATGTTTATATAATATTACAGTTGAGGCTTTTACGAATACAATTAAGGAACATTTATAGTCTTGTGATTGATTACATTGGTGAAACAAGTGCCAGGCAGAGATAGAAGGATCTGAAAAGACAGCAGGGGGTTTATTGTGTATTTCGAAAGCTTTTGCTTTCAAACAGAAGGCTTGCAAATGATCATGCCTTTGCTGCTTCTTCACGATAGCCGAACTTAAGGTATGGTCACACAAGGCACAATTTTGTTTGACGTTGTTTACTCTTACAAGAGTTTTGCAAGATCAAACAATACCAAATAAAATAAAACTCAGTCTACCTGGTGAATACTATCCGACGAGATAAATGTTTCAACACTAGGTAGGCTAATGACAAATTATAGCTATGCATGCCATCCAATAAGATAAATTCTATGGTGTATTTCAAACATTTTCGAAATACAACGTTTAAAATGTAAGTAAGAAAAGTCAGTTGAAGCTGCTGATACTGACAAGCCTTAACAAAGAGCCCGCAACAAGATGCCTGATAATTGAGGCCTTAGGAAGATATGAGATTCTTCATTCTGTGCATTTTTTAACTTTAAACTTGGAAAGGTTAAGGCAGTCGTTAGGTCTGCGTGGGTGGTCGATTTCATTTGAAATGACTCTTGTACTTTTATAAACAGCTTTATTTTCTTTGTTAATTTTTAGCGTTTACGAATAAAACTTGTGCATTTTTTTTTTTTTTTTTTTTTGTAATAAAATTTAGATTTATTTAATTTTTAGTTTCAAATTTATAACTAGTTTTTTAAAAACTTAATTACAAGAATATTTTCTGGCTGCTTGTATAAATTTATGTATAATTGTTATAATTTCTTTTAAACATAAATTTAATTTAAAAATATAATAAAAATTGAGAGCAAGGTTTTAAAGTAAAAAAAAGTAGGCAGGCAGATTTTAGAAAGTTTTTCTATATTTTTTTTTTAATTAAATATACAATTTTCTTATTGTTTTAAATTAAAAACAAGGCGAGGAAAAAAGTGTGTGTGTGTGGTTGTGTATATAAAAAAATTTAACTAAAAATATTAAATAAATTATGAAAAAAAATTATATAAATTTTGCTATTGTTTTGTGGTGTATTTATGTATATATTTGTTGTTTGTTTTATTTTGTTTTTTTTTTTTTTATTTTTTGTTGGTAAATTAACGAAATATTGAGTCATTATTAAATATTGTTAAATATTTTAGTTTTACTTGTTTATAATTGAACTTAAATTAATACATTTTTATAGAGTTTTGTTTTTATATTATTTTAAAGTATTTCTTTAAAATTAGTTTAAAAGTAGCACTTTTTTGATAAGAATTTCTACATTCTGTTTATTCATATAAATAAATTATAATTATTAGTTATTTTTTTTTGTTTAGTTTGAATATAGTTAAAGTGTTTTCAAGCTGCTGTTTACTTTATATAGTTTTAGAAAAATGTTGATTATTTTTATAGAGCTATAGAGTTAAACTAAAAAAGAATGTTGTGGTTGATATTAAAAAGAACATAATGAAGAAAACATGACTAAGAACTACACAAAAGAACGCTTTCATGAAACATGCTGGCGTCTCCCAGGCGTCAGTCATACGTTTCGAAACTGGAGAATTCATTTTTGTTTTTAAAGCACTTTCCATCGTAACTAGTCAACGGAACGTTTCCACAATACACTTGCGGCCCCCAGGAGTCATTCGTTTCGAAAATGCAGTATTTACTTTCAGTTTGAAATCACTTTGTATAGTAACTAGTAATAACATACCCACAAAATAACAATTAAAGTGTTTGAGCTGGAGGAGAAAAACAACATTGATGCAATCGCTGACCTTACATCTATTATATGGACAATTCATACAAAATTTCGCCAAGATGCCAACAACTCTGGATTCTTGGTCACAAAAATAACAAATGATTTTTTATTCGAATTAGGAGGAAGATCCGTGAAATAGGAAGTTTGACGCCTTCGAGGTGCGAAGAGGTACCAACCGAATGGTACTTAAAAAGAATGATTCCGTGCAAGAAGTACCTATAGAACCGTTTTGATTGTCTTCACGTTATTCGGTCCTCACTGTGGGATGCACCTACAATCCTACATTGCAATCCAGCATGAATCAATCTCTAGGGCCATTGACTGTAGCCAGTCCATTAATCTGTGCATGCAAAAGGATATAGTTTACCAGAAAGCCTGGAAAGAGGCTTTTGTAAAAATCTTTAAGCTCATCCCTGGAGTCATTGAAATAGCAGAGGCCCTGGCTGGTTCTGGTCTTGAAGAATCAACTTTAGTTCTGAAATCACTTCGATAATGTTCTATTATTGCCATAATTTTCAGTAAATTCCAAGATCATGACAGAAGCTTGATATCACAAAACCATCCGAACCCCCGGAAGGTCTTCAATTTGAAAATTACTATCTTTATCACTTTCTGTGTACAACTTTGTTTTTCTTATTGCTTTCGATTTTAAAAAACTAGAAAACAACTATGGACGGATTCGAAAACCGTTTAATTAATATGTAACTGTTATTATAAATAGAAAATTTAAAAGTGGTTTTTAAAACTTGGAAGCTACTTTTGTTAAACTAAAATTAAACAGCAAATTTGTGTCTTATATTACTGATTTAATAAATTAAAGATTTTCTTTTTTAAGGCTTTAAGAAATTTGTGTTTTTTTTTAAGAAAAGATAATTTACTTAAGAAAAATCTTAATTTCTTTCAAAAAATTAATATTTGTTAAACATTTTTAAAAACACTTGGGTTCTACATTTGTAAAATGAAGTGAAAGTGAAAGTCTGTGTTTTAAATTTTGTGAAAATGATTGCAAAAGTAAACTATCACTCGTTTTCTAGAACGCCGTGAAATTGTCCATGTGGATCTAAAAATGAATTCAGTTTCACTTCGTAGTGGAATATACAACATAGGTGAATAATTTGTTAATTACATAGTTAGAGTTTTCTACAATTTATTTAACAATTTCTAAAAATTTATTCCATTTAACCACAAAATTATGACTCTAACCTCAAATTACATTTTTCGGTTCGAGCGTAACTGATTACGGGAACGTAATCGAAAGCAAAATTAGAGTGAATACTCTATAAATTATAAAGAAAAAAGAAATTTTAAAATTGTACCAAAATATGAGGTTAAATTGAAGACAGAGCTCAAAATGTGGCAGTTATTGCAGGCTTTAATAGATTTTGAACTCTGTCAAAGACATTTTTAAGTATTAAAACCCTTTTTTTTCAATTCCACATGGACAATTTCACGGCGTTCTAGGAAACAAGTGAAACTTTTATTTTATGTTGAATCAAACTGGAAATTATAATTTACTTTTCACATCATTTTCACTAAAATTAGAATACAAACTTAAAGAAATTTTCACTTACACTTCATTTTACAAAATGGAGAATCCATTGTGTAACCATACAAGGTGAGTGCAGTAGCACAGCTGACTGACTTTGTTTACAATTCACTTATGTCGAAAGTAATCCTTTTTGAAGTGTTTTTGACAGTAGTACATTATTTTACACAAACAAAATGACTGATTTTTACTTTGTTTGTGGCCGATTTGCACTCACCTTGTATAATTACACCATGGGAGAACCCAGCTGTATGTTACATTAAAATTCTTCCGTTAATTTGAAACTGACTAAAATAAACATTTTAGATTATTGGAAATATTTAACACCAAATTTGCTGTTTGTTTAATGTAAACTGTCATTAACACTCTTACCGCCATTTTCAACAAGTCTAGTTATATTTAACTTGAAGTTATACTGACCAGTTAAAATAACTTTTGTATGAAAAAACATTTTAACACACAGCATAACTCTAGATTAAACAACTAAGAAAGTCCTACCTACCATTCAATACCCTACAGCCAGTATGCGTATAAAAACTGATTTTCAAAAATGGTCTTGATCTATTATGGACCGATCATTCATAAATTTAGTGGTGTGACTTGTGTGCTTATAAATATTTTTTGTGTTAAATTTTATATCAAAATTATTGCAGTGCCTGTGGTAGTGAGTAGGCGCTTTGAACAAAGCTTCATTTATAGCTTGATAATAAAGATTACGCAGGTCCGTTATATTTCACAAAAACTGTGAGAGTAAAATTGAGAGCAAAATTTCTTCTTGTGACGTCACAAGTCAATAATATTTTTATGTTTCCATAACTTCTATATAAATTTTAATGCAAATAAAAGTTTTAAATTAAAGTGTGCCGTTTTTAATTGTGGAAATATTAAAAAAATAACATAAATTTAAATCTCTTTCGATTTCCAAAACAATATAAATTAAAAAACAATGGGCACAACTTTGCCAACTTGATGGAAAAAAAAATTAAAAGTGTCTCATAGAGAGAGTTTGTATTAAAAGCTTCACGGCACTAAAAGGAGATATAAAATTAAAAATGGCTAAGTGAAACGTTTTGCGTTTAAGATACCTTATGTTAGGTTATCAAAGCCTACTGAAAAATTTGTGTGTCAAATTAAAAATCTGGAAGCTGTATACAAATCTTTGAATGGTGAAAATCTCTTGATTTGCAATGAGTATTTGAAAAATCATATAAATGAGTCAAGTACTATTAATGCGGTTATTAAAGCTAAAACAAGTTTTTCGGTCGAGAATGTTTTTTCAAATAAGAAAACTAAATCGACGCCTAGCAGATGAGACGAAAAAAACAGAAACGGTAACAAAAAAAAAAAATAATAAACTGATAATACCAAAATAGGTCACGTTTTAGGTCACTTTTTTCATACATTTTATTATGTATAAAATAGTAAATAATTAAAATTGTCTAAACTCAGGTTTAGACAATAAACTTATTAAATGAAATTTATAATTTTAATAAAAATATTAATTAAGAATTGAAAAATTGTAATAATGTATGAATTTTATAATTGAATTTGAATTAAGAATTGAAAAATTGTAGTATTATTAAGCTAAAAATCTGTAATTATCATTATGAATTGCATTCTCATTTATGAATTTCAAATGTACTATTTATTTAACTTAATATCTAATGAATTATATGTATATGAATTGTTAACATAAAAATATGTACTACCTTAAGTTAATAACGAAATTGATGTTGCTAGCAACATGGTAACGGAAAAGTTCCAAATTTCCTTTTAATTGTAGCGGAAAAGTTCCAAACTTCCCTTTAATTTTTGCTAATAGAAAATATTAAAACTAGAATATACCATGAAAAATGGTCACTTCTCACTTAGCAACAGGCTGGACAACATCAAGTTCGGTATCCTTATTACACACTCAACTCAAATTTCAAGTATTTATACACATACTTATATATTTACATTGAAGTATATACATATACAAATTATAATTACCGCAACAACTGTGAACCAAAATCAAAGGTACATACATATTTAAATAAATACCAAATTTATAACGTTTGAAAAGAAATTATTAACCCTTCCTCTTTTCATTTCAACCCTATATAATTCTAATTACTATTGGAGTAATTAAAATTATAATCTTCCTAAATCCCACACACAGGAAGATTTAAAATAATCTGTTAACCATCAGATTATTTCAAAAATGTTTTATTTTGCATCAAAAAATTAACGAAGAGTTAAATTCTTTTAAAATATTGTTAATAAAAGTTATTTTTTATGCATGTTGATTATAGGGAAAAAATAACTTGTGACGATGCACAGAGAGAGAGAGAGAGGAAATTTTGTTTACATGCTTTGCGAAATCTCTATTATTTGATTCATGGATTTATTAATTATTTTACTTCGGTGGCGTTTCAAAGTTTTACCAGTTTTACCAAAGGAGGGCGCTGTGATAAATATTAATTATGATGGGATAGAAAACTAAGGCCCCTATTATGAGCTGCATTCGACAAACGATATACGCTGGCTAACGAAAATTAACTTTCGAATGTAAAATTTGTATTATGTATGTGTTGGCATCACTGTCGAAAATTTCGCTGTTCAACGAATTTTTTTATCAAACACAAATTTGCTGTCGACGCTGTATAAAAATGTGCAAAATTTATTCGAAATTTAAGTATTTGTTTTCTTTTTTGATTTTGGTTAACCAAATGCTACTTGTAAATTACTTTAGTTAATATGCTGCAGGTCTAAGGTCATAAGTACAAAAAAGCAATAAGAGAAGCTCGTTCATCTCATGGGAGAAGTACAGAAAAGCTGTTGCCAATTTTAATATGCTTCGGATTGTTCGGCACTTTGAACAATGTTGCAGCAAATCTGTAAATAAAATTTCTAATATTCTTGTCAAAACCTCAACACAGAATATACTCAAGTTATGGAATCTATTTCCAAAATATTGCTAGCATGCCGCAGCCTTTTGCTGCTTCTGGCCAGTTCTAGTAAGGATTTATCTTCATCAGACGAATCATCAAACCATAATTCCGTGGTGTTCATTTCAAATATAATTTATTTTTCTTTAAGAATTTGTAAGCAAATATAGTGAAAGGCGATAGAAATGTACTATTGTGAATAACTCAAAAAGAGTGATTCTCACAATAGCGTTTTTTTTTTTTTTTTTTTTTTTTTTGAAAATTCGTTCGATAAGCATTTTCGAACACAGTCGAAAATCAAATTTTGTTAATAATAGACACCTAATAATTATCAGAAACTGACCCTGATTCGATCGGTATACTTCAAACTGGTTATTTTTATCAGCTGTTGTAGGGTATAAAAAAAAATATAACTAGACTTAATGAAAATGGCTCTTAATAATGAATTTGTTTTGTTTTCAAGCAGCGTTTTCTCTCACTTTAAATTACAATAATTTGAAAATGTTCGTTTTGTTTGTTTAAATTTTAATCAAACTAAACATATCGTTATACTAATATATTTTAGTATAATTTAGTATAATTATAAATTTAGTTATTTAATGTTATATGTATTATAATATAATATATGTTTAAATATATACATATGTATGTATGTATGTATATTTAGTTATAATGTCTATAATATTATTAATAATTAGATTTAACTCTCTTCTTTAAACAACAAAATATTGAAATTATTGAAGAAAAATAAAAAATAAGAAATGATTTTAAACAAGTTATAAATAGGTAGTATAATAATAATATAATTAAATACAAATATATATTTCTGTTGTTGGCTTTAAATTATAACAAAAAAATGTATATTTAAATATATGTATGTATGTATATACATATAGCAGTAGCAGAGCAAATTGTTTAAACAAAACACTTGCTCTTAATAAAAACCCTATTTGCCATGCATAACAACTAGAGTTAGAAAAAGAAAAACACCTTTTTCATTATAAGAGCAAAGAAATGAAATGAAAGGAAAGTTAGGAAAGCAAGTAAAACCTAATGAATAACTACAGGACTTTGTTGAACACAAACGCCTACCATGGGCGAAGAGGCATCTCCACTGGCGGAGCCACTGTTATTACCCGACGAATTCGAACTTGTGTTGGAGGAGCCGGCCACCACACGCCTTTGTGAATGTTGTAATTGATGCTGTTGTTGCATGTCATTCATACTAACGCCGGCCAGCATGTGTGTGGAAGGCGGTGGTGGCGGCATGCCAAAGACATGGTTGTTGGGGCCCACCGTGGGCCAGGCTGTAAACGAGGCAGGTCCGGTTGTTGAGCCAGCTGTGGAGGCAGTTATAACACTTGAATCAGTCATCATTAGATGTGAGGCAGCCGCCGAAAGCGTATGATGAGCGAAATCGGCTGGCAGCGAAGCAGGTGCATAATTATGATGATGTGCTACACCACCGAGCGCAGCAGCTGAGGCCGGCAGTTGCTGTTTAGCTGTTTGCAAGGGATTAAATCCAACACCACTGCTGCCCGAATTCTGGCGTAGGCGTGTGGAATTCAATGAGCCCGTGCTGCCCGTAGTGGTGGAGGATACTCCAGCTCCCTGCAAAGTAGAGTTATGATGCTGTAGCTGTAGTGGTGGCGGTGGTGGTGGCATTTGTTGCTGTTGTGAGGAGCTATTGACGCCAAAACTAACATCCGCATGCAGTTGTAGTGGTGGCGGTGGTGGCCTCATCTGTTGCTGTACATTGCTATTAATACCAAAACGCACATTTGCTGCATGCATTTGTAAAGGCGGTGGCCGCATCTGTTGTGTGGCCAAGGGTGGATCACAGTCCATGGCCAGGGGATAATTATTACTATCACTATTGTTGCACGGTTGCTGGCTGCTGCTGCAACTGCTGTTCGAGCCGGGCGATAGCAGACCCTGCAAAGACTGTTGCGCCGCCAACATTTGCTGCTGCTGTTGTTCATAGAGTGACTTCATCATTATACTGTTTTGTTCGAAATTTTGTGGTCCCACTGCTCCACCGCCTCGTGCTGAACGCATTAGATTTGCATTGGCTGCTTGGCCTATACTATTTAAACTGCTGGGCTGTTGGCTTGAGGGGTGCATTAAAAGGCCTAAGCATACATGGAGAGAAAGAGAGAGCCAGAAATACTATTAGATAATTAAAAAATTTTTATGAATTTTGTTAAAAATAAGAAAAAGTTTAAAAGTAATTTTTTCGTGCTATTTAAATTTAGACCTGTTTCACACTCATCAGTTCTGACTGTCAAGTCAAGTATTTTTCAATGAGAAGGAAAAAGATAAAAGATAATTTTCTCTTTCCTTCTCATTGAAAAATAACTTGACTTGACAGTCAGAACAGATGAGTGTGAAACAGGACTTATTCAAAATAAATGGAAAGTAGCAACATTTATGCTCACCTATAATTTTTAGCAGCTTTAAGTATTTTTAAACATAATTTAACTAAAACTAAAGACTTTTCATAAAAAAATAATGTTTAACTTTCTAATAAAAAAATAGAAAGAAATGTTTCCAGTTCTAATAGAATCATGTTCTGTACTATAGGGAATAAAATATCGTCTGTTATTAAATAAAACATGCATTGAAAAGAACATTTTTAAATTGTATTGATTTTATATAATTATTTTCAAAACTGCAGTTTTTTTTTAATGCCTTGGATAAAGAGTAAACGTTATTAAATTGATTTTTTAAACAAAACTATCATAAAAACAAAAAAAAATATAATTTTTTAAATGTACCTAAAATTATTTTCCTCACTGTCACAACAAATTTTGAAAATTAAAAAAAAAAAATAATTTTTTTAACAAAGATCTGTTTTGACAAAAAAATTTAAAACAGTAATATTAATAAAGAAATACGTTTTGTTATTATTTAATGACTTAATGACAACAAATAACTTTCCAAAATTTGTATTTTTAAGCGTACCTAAGATTATTTTAATCACTGTGTGTCAAATAATTTTTTTATAAATTAAAAGAAAATTAATGTGTTTTAACAAAACATGTAAAAAAATAAATCTTTTAACAAAGATCTATAATTTTTTTCAGCACTGTTTTGGCAAATAATTTTCAAAACAGTTATGTCTATTAATAAGGAACTACATTTCCTTGTAATTTTATGACTTAATGACAACAAAGAACATTCCAAAATTTGTATTTTTAAAGTTTATCTAAAATTATTTTCCTCGCTGTAGTTTTAAATTTTTTAAAATTGAGAGAAAATTAAATTAATAACAATTATTGCAGTAATTTATAAAAAAAAAAGATTAAAAAAAAATTTAAATTTTTAAACAAAACCTATAATTATTACCAGCAGTGTTTTTGCTAAAATCGTTGAAAAGCGGTAAATTAATGGAGTAAACAATTCTGTTTTCTTTTATCTCTAAAAAAAATTGAGAGTATCCCCTAATGGAAAAAATAATTTTAATTCGAGTTAATTGATTAATAAAGCCTTTTATTATAATTTTTAGAACCGAAATCCTTACAATGAAAACTTTATTAATACTCATAATGCACTAAGAACAATTAGTAAAAGCCACAAAAGATGTAAAGATTCGGGCGATAACTAGTTGTCCTAATGTCACCATTTTATTTAAAATTTTTCAATTTAGTAAATAGTCCTGACAACATATCGTTCGTTATAACGGGATTTGACTGTACCTATAATTTTTCTTAGCACTGTTTTTTATGAATTGGTTGAAAACTATGAAATTAATAGAGAATGCCACTTTATATTAATTTGTTGTTCATAGTAAATAAATTTAAATAACCTAGATTTTCAGAGTGTACCTGTAATTATTTTCAGCTGTGCTCTGTTGAAATGTGTATAAATCTAAAGAATATGGGATTTTAAACAATTTTAGCTAAAATTTTAGGTTTAATAACCAAAATTTTAATATTTTACCAGCCGTACCTATAATTATTTTTAGCAATGTTTTCTTGAAATGTGTTTAGATCCAAAGAATAAGCCATATTTTACAATTTTAACTAAATTTTTCAGTTAAAAATTTTACATTCTAATATTTAAGCAGGTGTACCTATTATTATTTCCCGCACTGTTTTGGTAAAAATGTATTGAAAACAATAGACAACTTTTAAATTCAGTTTTTAGCTAAAAATTTCATGCTAAAACTTAGAAAATTTAAAGATTTTACAAGTATATTTATAATTATTTTAGCACTGTTTACTCAAAATGTATTGAAATCAAAAGAACATGGGATTTTAAACAATTTTGGCTAATTTTTTCAGTTACAAATCGAGCATTTTTATATTTTATCCAGGTGTACCTATAATTATTTTGCGCACTGTTTTGGTAAAACGCATTGAAAACAATAGAAAACTGTTAAAATTCTATTTTCAGCTAAAATTACAAAATAAAACATAGAAAATTTTACTATTTTACAATTGTACCATAATTATAGTTACTAGAAAACTTTTGCTAGTATTTCTGGGGGGTTACTCTCTATTGTGATGTGAAAGCAAATTCGATGCGTAAGTGTATCAATCTGGACGCTTATCGCATCGCAATAGAGAGTAACCCCCCTGGAATATTTAGGTGAATAAACTAGCGTTAAGTTTGTTATTTAGTTTCATACTTCTAGGAGGGTTGTTTACAACTGATGTAGTTTAATGAGTGTAAAACTACCTTTTTATTGCCAAAAAAAAAAAAATAATCCTGTGGTTTTTTTTTTTTGGTTGATTATATCATAAATTTTTTATTAAGTTTTTTTGTTGTTGTTTGTTTGTTTTCTTGCTTATTCTTTTTTTTTCATATAATCATTATTATTTATGGGTTTTGTTTTTGTTGTTTTTTTTTAGTTTTTTGTTTTTTTTTTTGGTTTTGTTTGTTGTATTTAATAATAATTATGAAATATTAACTTAAAGTTAAATGAAATATGTTGTAATAATAATTCATTATAATTATTGTTATTATAATTATTATGTTTAAGTTTTTGTTTAATATTTTTTTTTTTTTGTTGTTTTTAAGATGAAGTTGTGTTTTTTTTTGTTGTTGTTATTTTGAAGTTTCCTTTGTTTTATTTTTACTTAATTAATAAATGGCTTAAAGTTGTATAACATTTTTTTGTTGTTGTGTTTTATTTACGTTGTTGTTGTTTTTCTCATTATTATATCTATTATGTATTTTTATAAATAGGTAGAAAAAAATTAAAATATTTCTTTTTGGTTTTTGTTTTAATTCAAAGAAAAAAGTGTTTTTTTTTAATAATAAACTATAATTTTTTCAGTAAGTTTCATGTTATTTTTTTTTTGTAAATAAATATTTGTTGATTTTGTTTGTTTAATATATTTTTAGCTGGGTTTTCTAATATTTTTTTTTAATTTCTTTTACGTTTTTAAGGTTTCAATAAGTTTTCGTTTTGGTTTTTGTTAAATATATTCAATACTGTTCGGGTGTGTGTTTTTATATATTTAATAAATCTTAGGAGAAAATCTTTTAAAGTCCAAAATAAATTGAATATTTTCTCTAAGACTGGTTGCCAAGTTCACAAGAACTTTCATATAAATATCTATTTACTTGGAATTCTGAACTGGTAGCCTGTAATCAAACAATTTCGAATGCGAGGCCAAAAGATGTTTTATAAACAAAAATTTATATTTATATATGAATGAAAAGAAAACGTTTGTTGTAAAAACAAACTTTACAAACTTTCTATAGAAGTAGTAAAAAAAAACATCTTAAAAGAGCTTTTTACGAAAAAAAAAAAAAAAAAAAAAAAAAAAAAAAAAACTGATATATATTTGTTTAATGAAAAAAGCATGACATTTTAGTTAAATTTTTACTTCAATTAAATTGAAAATTAAAATTTTTAAGGTAAAATATTAAAAAACTTTACAAATTCAGTGAGTTTGTAAAAAAGCTTTTCCTAAATTTTGGAAAAAAGTTTTGTTGATATCAACTCAGAAATTTGTAATTTACATAAAAGCTCCAAAAAAAGGGTTTTTTTCAAATATCCAAAACATTAGTTAAATTTGTTTGTTAATCAAATTTCAAAATATAATTAAATGGTAATATTTAAAAGAAAATATTATAAAAAACTGTAAAATTTAGTGAGTTTGGACAAAGGCTTTAAAAAAAAGCTTTTCCAAAAATCAAATTTTGTTAATATTTCTTTGATATTTAAGGTAAAATATTATAAAAACTAAGAGATTTAGTAATTTTCATACAAGCTTTCAAAAAAGCTTTTTTTAAATACCAAAAAATTACGTTTTAGTTACATTTTTTTTTGTTTTGTTAAATAAATTTCGAAATATAATTTGGTAATATTTAAGAGAAAATATTACAAAAACAGTAAAATTGAGTGAGTTTAAAAAATGCTTTTCCAAAAATCAAATTTTGTTAATATTTTCTTTATATGTATTTAAGGAAAATATTATAAAACTCAAAAATTTTGGAATTTAGATAAAAGCTCTCAAAAAATTAAATTTTGTATAATTAAAAGCTTTTTCTTCAAATTCTTCAAAAACTTAGTTTTGTCAATACTATTTAATTGATATTTAAAGGAAAATATTAAAAAAAATCAAATTTTCCAATTTCGTTAAAAGATTTCAAAAAGCTTTTTTTAATTAAAAAAAATTAAAATTTATGTTGAATTTTTGCCTTCACTTTTGCTCAATTTAACAGATTTAGATAAAAGCTTTTAAAAGAAGTTTTATTACAAATCTCAAAAAAAATTTTTTTGTTGAAATTAAAATTTTAAATAAAAAAAGCTTATTTGAAAATTTCAGAATACTAATAGTTTTGTTGAATTTTTGCCTTCAAAATTAAGTTTTGCTGAATTTAACAGATTTAGATAAAAGCTTTTAAAAATCTTTTTTGAAAATTTAAAAAAAAATTAATTTTTGTTGAAATTAAAATTTCAAATAAAAAAAACTTGTTTGCAAAATACTGATAGTCTTGTTGAAATTTTGCCTTTTTGTTAATATTTCCTTGGTATTTAGAAAAACATCTTTAGCTTTCAATGATTTTAAATAAAAAAAAAGGCTTTTTTTAATTCTTAAAGAAATTTAGTTTTGTTAATACTACTTGGTTGATCTTTAAAGGAAAATATTAAAAAAAAAATTTGATACTTTGCAATTTAGTTAAAAGCTTTCAAAGAAGATTTTTTTGAAAATTTCAAAAAAAAATTAAATTTTTGTTGAATTTTTGCCTTTAGCTTTTGAAAAAAGCTTTTTTTTTTAATTTCAAAATAATTAATTTTTATTAAATTTTTGCCTTAAATTATTTAAATATTTAAGTAATAATTTCCCAAATTAACAGATTTAGATAAAAGCTTTCAAAAAAGCTTTTTGAAATTTAAAAAAAAAAAATTAAAATTTTTTTTTAATTTTTGCCTTATATGAAGTTTTTAAATAAAAAAAACAAGCTTTTAAAAAAACTTGTTTGTTTTTTAAAAAAAACTTAAATTTTTGTTGAATTTTTGCTTCAAAATTACATTTTATTTTAATATTTCTTTGATTTTTCAGTAACAATATCTCAAATTAACAGATTTAGATAAAAGCTTTCAATAAAACTTTTATTACAAATCTTCTAAAATTTAAATTTCATTAATATATCAAAAATATTTAAGGGAAATTTTATGAAAAAAATTTGATTTTAAATTTTTTAAATGTTGCTAAAATTGAACTAAAAATTCGTTATTACTTTGAAATATTAACGAAATTTTAATGTTTAAAATATTTGGAGAAAAGCTTTCTTCGAAAAGACTAAACTGAAAAAGATTTTTGTTTACAAACAAGATAGATTTAGTTTTGTTAGAATTTCGATATCTTGTTTTAAATAAATTAACCAATTTGATTTTGTAGGAAATTTGTTTTAATTTTATTTCATTTAATTTTTTTGTTTAGTTTTGTTTTAGGGTAATTAAATATCTTATGTTTGTTGCTTCATGTGTCTGCTGTTATTTGTTTTCATTTTCATGGTTGTTTATTAAATATAATTTATGACTACAACTAAATTTTAATATATTTTTTTTCGTTTTTTGTTTTTGGTTTAATGTTTCATTATTAATTTCTTTTTAACTTACTGGCAATTGTTTTTATATTATTTTGTTGCCTTGTTTTTTTAACACTTTGTTTCTCTTTGAACAAAATTGCTGGCAATTTACATAAGAAAGTTTTGTTGTCTTCAAACTTATTTTTTGTTGTTGTTGATGTTGTTTTCTCTTGGTAAGTTAAAACAAAATAAGTGTGAGTTGTTTTTTTGGTTTGTTTTAATGAAAAAAATTAAATTACAAGATTTTAATGTACTTAACTGTTTTGTTTTATTTTTATCTAAAAAGTATGCTATATTAATTTTAATTATTATTATTTATTATTAAATAATTTATAATTAAATTTATATATTTATACAAACACACACACGCCTTTTATTTGCACACATTCATACATTTTCTTTTGTTGTTTGTTTTGGTTTTATTTTCAGTTTTTAAATTTACTTTTATTTTAATGTTGTTTTTTCTGTTGTTTATAAACTATGATTTGTTTTTATTACTTTTTTTATAAATTTCTAATAATTTGTTTTATTATTAATATTCTTTTGTTTTTTTATTAATTATAATTAATATTTTGTATACGGATTGCTAATCAATTTTAATATTTTACAAGTGTATAGACTTTTTTTTTTAAGTTTGTATGTTTAATTTTTTACAGCATGAAGATTTTGTTTTGTTTTGTTGTTGTTTAAATGTTATAAATATGTTTTTTATTTCATTATTATTTTTTTAATGTAATTTTTATGTTTTCTGTTTTATTATTTTGCAAATAATGAACTCTATGGTGGTTAAGTCACCTAATAAATGCATAATTTGTTTTTTTTCTTTAATTATTCTTTTTTATTTTTTCTCATTTCTAAATTAATAAATTTTTTGCTTTTTATAAAAAATTTCCTTTTTGTTTTGTATGAGTTAAATTCTTATGTTTTTGTTTCCAAAACATAATAAAAAAAATATTTTCAAAATTAATTTAATTAACAAAATTTTGTAACATGTTTAAATGGTCCTTTCAACCCTTCAAAATGAATTAGTCCTTCCGTTAACCGCTTTTAAATAATTAACAACTCTACAAAATGAATTAGTTCTTCCTCTAAGCGGAAAAACTAAAAATATTTTCAAAATTTAAAGAAAATAAATTTATTGAATTGAAACATATTGAAATAAAAATATTTGAAAAAATTTAAAGAAAATTAATTGAAAATTAAACATGTTGAAATTGTTCTTCCAACCCTTCTTAGTCGAAGACTTACACAGAAAAAAAATCATGTTTCTTTTTCAATTAAACCTTTAATTGATTTTAAAATAATTTTCAATTAAAATTTTAATTGATTCAATTACTTTTTCTGATATTTTCAATTAAATCTCACATTTTTTTTTAATTGATACTATCATTTTGTTTACAGATCCGATTTCAATTAAATTTTTAATTGATTCCACAAATATTTTAATTGAAACTCATTTTTATTTTTCTCTGTGTAGTCGCTTTTAAATAATTAACAAAATTTTGAAACATGTTGAAATGGTCCTACCAACAACAAATTAGTCTTTCCGTGAAGCGCTTTTAAATAATGTAGCTTAAAATGTTTTTTTCTACTACTTCTTAATCTCTTAATCTCCCGGGTTTAACTGGTGGTATTGTCAGTGAATATATAACAAGTATTCCTACATGACAGCTTGGATCACTGTACCAGCACCTTGCTAAAGAACTTGAACTAGTTAATATCTGCCAAATATAGCTTAATTAATCAGCAAAGCCTGAAACAACTATCGAAACAAAATAGAGTCCAACCTAGCAGTTGTCACTAGTACATCGCTAACAGACCACTGCTGTCCGTGATCCAATTAAATCAGTATTAATAACGTTTTCCGGCCAAAGAACATACAATTAACAAGTATTCCTGCACTGTACCAGCACCTTTGTGAAGAGCTTAAACTATTTAATATCTGCCCAACATATGTAGCTTAATTAATAAGTCACTGGCATGTTGCCAAACAACCACTACAGCCCCTGGCCCAATTAAATCCAAATTGTTGGTGGCCCCTGAAAGTCAGCCATTGACCACTCATAGCACAGAATCAGTTCCCTACACTAAGCAATCGCCTTCGCTACGTTCAACAACGCTGTTGTTTTGGTCAACAATAACAATATATTGCACTAGCACCAAACATCAGCCGTTTAACCAACCTTTTTATTACGATTTTGAGTTTTTAAGTCAGTCTTGTTTGTATCGGCAACATCACCTATTGTTTTCCGAAATTTTCCAGTACCACAAGCAACAGCCGTTTCAACAATTTTCCCGCGATTTTGTGTTTAAACACAGAAATTGCCCTGAAGCTACCTTAACCAACAGCAACCAAAGAGGATAAGTCCTGGGGACACTTTTTCAGTTAGGACTCTGGTCAGCAGTAAATTGAAAACTCTTACCATTCAATCAAAGTTTAATCGCAGGTATTTGTATATGCCAATATAAGCTTAAATTAAAGGTCTTTATATTTTCCTAGATGAGCTTCAATTACATGTTTTACGTTCTATTTTAGCTTCAATCAAAGTTATAGATGAAATTTAATTGCAGGTCTGTATAGTAGGCCAATTTAAACATTTAAGCTAGATGAGCAGAAATTATAGGTAGCTTTTAGTAATTGCCTCCATTTTGGGAAGACTGTCGTGCAAATATTCACCAACGGAATCTTAGAATGTCTCTTAGGCTATCAGATAAAGGCGGAAATAATTAGCTAATAAACGTATAACCCAGAACGACTTCAGTATCAAGTTAGTTAAAATAGGAATTTCCACATATTTACTGATAGCAAAGTTAGATATTAGATATTGATTGCCCAATAATGTCAGGTGTCTCTAGAGAAGATAGCGAAATATGCATTGGTTATCCTTGTATGTTTTCTTGAACACGGGAACAGCAAAGAGAACAACATGGCTGATGCACTAGCATAAATTCAAAATAATACAAATGTCTGATTTCACACAAACTTCATTTAATTGCCAAGATAAGATGGAAAATAGAACCCAGTTTCAAGGTGACCAGACAATTTGCAACAATGTGAATATGAAACCTTCATTGATAGCGGTCGACTGACAATTTAAACCTCAATTTAAGTTTCTAGATGAGCCGCCATGGCAGGTGTTTTTAACTCTCAGTTTAGTGACAATGGCAGGGGTTTATAGAGTCCTTAGCTGCAAACGTTATTTAGTCCTTATATGAGTTTCCATCATAGGCCTTTATAAAAACACAAATTAACAAACTTTATTACACCAATGCCTCACTTTGCGTCATTTTTTTTTTCTCGAAGAAGTTGCGTCGCTGATTGGTTCGAGTCTTTCATTTTTATTTTGAAATTTTTACAAAATCTGTAATACCATTAGATGCTAAACCGATGACCCGTACAAGACGTGCTTTGATGATTGAAATGGAGTGCTTGCTTTCTATATACATAGATTGAAAATCAAGTTGCGCAGAGAATACCATTAAGTAAAATGGTAATTCCGACAAAAGCAAAAAGCTTATTTGATGACATTAAAAGTAAAGCATTATCCAACGAAAATGCTAGTGGTAGTAATACAGACATTGGTACAAGGGAATTTATTTTACGTTGAAAAAAGCTGTCCAGCAAACATTGCAGCAATTTTTTGTGAAAGAAAGTCTAGAAACTATCTTCGATCTTTACATGGTTTGCTATAGATTTGTTTCAATTTGCATCGTTTTTTTTTTAACTCACGGCGTTATTGGTGTTAATGATTTCCGTCAAATATTTGACGATGCTGGCAATTATATGAGTTTAACACTCTTAAAACGTGGCATTGTTCACAAAATGACAGCAGCAATTAGTTAAGTTTTCACTCTTAAATCGAGGTATAGTTATTGGTTAGAAGAACTAAGCTTAGTTCCACAATTGAAGTGTTGAGAAAACCAAGATAAATAGAAAAAACAAATTATAGTTAACAGAAACAAAACAGTTTTAAAAAGAAACATAAAAAACTTAAAGTTTAGTTTGAAATATTTACCAAAAGCTAAAAGAATATTTAGAAAAAATGCCAAGTTTTTCTGGTATTATTTTAGTTCTTTTTTTTTCAATTAGTTGTCTTTATTTATGGTAAATATTATTGATTAATTGGATAAACATTGCCATAGAGTCCAAAAAGTATGTAAAGAGAGGGGTAATTGTAAACATATGGTGGCTGTTTTTTTTTTTTTTTTTTTTTAACAATTCCTTTTTTCCATTGGAATTTCTTTTATATAACCATTGTTTTACTTCGAGTGTAATAGGTTAGTATTTTGTTTTTGTAGTAGTAGTAGTAAGTATGTAAGTACATAGTTAGTTTTTCTTGTGTTTGTTTAGTTTAGTAGAGTTCGATGCCAAAAATATGTGTTATTTTTTGTGTTTACTTCTTTATTATTATTATATTATAAATATTATATTAATGTTTTAAAGGGGATTGAGAGTTAATTTTTTGTTAAATTCCATTCATATGGGGGCTAGGAGGAGGAGGAATGGCGTAATTTAAATATTTTTGTATTAAGTTTCAAGAAAATTAAAAGGAAATCAAATAAATTAAGGTTTAACAGAAATTATTGTTTATAATTTATAATATAGTAATTGCAGCTTTCTGTTAAATTTTCTTTTTTTATGCCAAAAAGTGTAATTTAGTGTTTTTTTTCCATAAATTTCTTTTTAATTTTTTTTTTTTTGTTTAGTTTTAAGACTTAAATGTCTAAAAATAATTTAGTAGTAAGTAGTTTAACTTGCTGTTGTTTTGTTTATATAATTTTAGAAGTAATTTTGTTTTTTTTTTTCACTTTATGTTTTATAGCCAAAAGTAGTATTTTTTTTGTTGTTATGTCAATCAAAACTTTTCTTTTAGTTTTTGGAAAATGTCCTAAAGTTTTTGGGGGTTTTTTTTTGTTATACTTTTACTTACTAAAACTATATGATTTTTTTAAATTTTCTGTGTTTTTTCTTGTGTCTCTGGGGTTTATAACTACACGTTTTTAATTTTAAATTATTAGATTTCTTTTTACTTTTTCTATATATATATATATATATATATATAATATATTTGTTATAAACTTCTTTTTTTAATTTTTCTTTAGAGATATATACTATATATATATAATTTGCTTTTGTTGTAGTTGTTGTTGTTATTTTTAATTTCGATTACGACAATGTTGAACCAACTAATCTTTACTTTATTTGCTTTCACCGTTTTTCCAAAGGTTGTTTATAAATTGCTATTTTTATGTTTTGGTTTTTTTTTTTTAGAAATTTATTGAGTTTGTTGTTTGTGTTTAAATAAAATAGTGTCATTTGTTGTTTAATGTTTTTTGCTTTCATTTTTTTAAGTTTAATTATAATAATTAATTAGAATTAGTTATGAGATTTTAAACGTTTTCTTTTGTTAAAAATTATGGCAGTCAGTTAAGTCGTTTAATTATATTTTTCTTGTTTTTATTTTTTTAATGTTTAAGGTAGAAAAAAGTTTTTTGTTAAAAAAAAAAAGAATATTTCATTGTTGAAGACATTTAAGTTTAATTTATACAATGTGTTTTTTTTTAACAAAAACACTTAAATTAAAAAGAAAAATCGAGTAAAAGTAAACAAACTAAAACAAACTACAACTGCAATGGAAAAAAATTATTTTTTAAATGTTAAACTGTTTCCTAAACTAAAGCTGACTTTATCCAAACCCACAACTTAAATTTCTAAATTCATTAAATATATTCATCACACATTTTCATAACAATTCTAGTCTTCAGTCTTATTTTCTTAAGAAACCTAAATAAATTAAAGCTAAAAGCTAAAATTTCTTTACCTCATAACTCTTTAAACTCAAAATGACTCGTGTTAACCCTAGTAACATATTTACATTTCTTTATTATAAATCCCAAAAAAATTATTATCAATCTTAAAAAAAAAAAAAAAATTAATTTTAATCTTAAATTTCCTAATTTCAGCCATATTTCCTTAACTCATATTTTGTTAACTAAAACCGATTCATTAAAACTGTAACCAAAAAATTTGTAAAGCAAACAAAAAACTCTTTAAAATTACATTATAACATATAAATGATAAACAACAGCAACTTGAAAAATTCATTAGCATTTTTTATTTATATAAGATTGTTTAATACAAATTTATTATCGAATCAAAATAATGTTTTTTTTATAAAAATTTTGAAAAATTTATTTTTTGAAATTTTCTTGTTTAGCTAATAAATCACAAGCAAACCGTCTATATAAAATTATTCAAACAAATGTTAATATCAGATCTCAATAAAAGTTTTGGGAAAATTTGAGAAATAATATTTTTACAAAATTTGTTTTGCTCATATTTCACAAACCAAACATGACTCGAAAAAACCAATAACATTTTTGGGTTCAGCACATCTCAAATATTTAAAATTATGAAATAAAAATTTATTATCAACTTTAAAAACAATTTTTCATAAAAAAATTAAATATGAGATTATTGCTAAATTTGTTTGGCTCATATTTCTCAAACCAAAGATGGCTGAAATCGAAGAAACCAATAACATTTTTGAATTCAGTAAACCTCGTATATATAAAATTATTAAAACAAATTTTATTATCATATCTAAATAATTTTTTTTTTTTTTTTTTTGAAAAATTTGAAAAATGAAATTTTTGTAAAATTTGTTTAGCTCATATTTCCTGTACTAAAGCCGACTCCGAAAAACCAATAACATTCAGTAAACTTTAAATTGCATTTAAAATTGTGAAATAAAAATTTATTAAGATCAACCAAAAAAAATTACCAAAAATTTATTTTAATTTTTTTTAAAGTTTCACTACAGGCAAACAAATACTGACTCAAAAAAACCAATACAATTACTAAAAGAAGCACAGCTGGTATATTCGAAATTGTAGCAAGAAAAATTATTATCAACTCTTTTCATTAAATATTTGTATGAAAAGCAAATATATAAAATTTTAAGCGAAATGACTTACTTTAAATTATAAAGACTCCCAAAATTTAAACTTATTACATTTTTATTCAATAATTGCTTGTTTAGATTTATTAAATATAAAGTTTATATTGAAATTTTTATCAAATTCGAAAATTTTGTGATCTCTGATTTGTGGATAAGTCTTAAATGAAAGCTGTCCCGATAAAACTTTTAAAATTTTTGCAAACACTGATCCTCCCCGTAAATTTTAAATTTTTAAATGAAAAATACTTATCAACTCTTGCTTAAACAAACTAAATTGCTTAATATCTACTAAACGATAGTTGATTCGCAAAACCTATGTTCTTTTTGAAAATTATTATCAGTCTTATGTTACAAATTTTATAATAAAAATTTATGAACAGCTATACTTTGAAATTTTGAAAAAATGTTTTAAAAAAAATTTCAATTACAAAATTAAATCTTGATTTCTTCGACCTTTTTTCTGATAAAATGAGTTCATTATTGAATGTGGAGACAATACTACGTCTCTGAAAAATATAATTGTAACTCATTCCTTGATAATGATATCCAAGGGATATCGAAATATTGGAAGAAATAATTTTATAAATAATATATATATTTTTTACAAATAATTGGCCTCGAGCTCGAAAAAACTTTTTTAAATTTTAATTATATTTGGCAAATTAAAGCTGTTTACCTCATAATTGGAAAACTAAATGTGACTCAAACAAACTATTAACATTTTTGCAATGAACAATCTTCGCATATTTCAAATCATCATATGAAACATATTTATGAACTCTTGTTTATAGTTTAGGTAAGAAAAACAAAAATGACTAAAGCAAAATTTCTTTAGCTCAAATCTTCTAAACGAATGATGACTCGATAGAGTTATAAGCAGTTTTGAAATCTGCACACCTCATTTATACCAAATATTAAAACAAAAAGTTATTATTGTCTTTAATGTGAAATTTCAAAAATTACCCTTTAAGAAAATTTACATTACTCTATATTTGGCAAACTAAAGCTGACTCGCAAAAACTTTTAACATTTTTGAAATCAGCGACCCTCGTATATACAAAAATATATATAATAGAAAGTTATTAACAACTGTCGTCTTTAATTTTTAAAATATTAAAAAAATTGTTTTTAAAGCGAACATTTTTTTAACTCGTAATTCAAAAACTAAAAGTGACTCGAACAAACTATTAACATTTTTGAAATGAACAACCCTCGCATATTTCAAATCATTGTATGAATTATATTTATAAACTCTTGTTTATAGTTTTTGCAAGAAAAACAAAAATGAATTTAAAGTGATTTTTTTTAGCTCATACATATTTCCTAAACAAATCAGGACTCGGTAAAGGCATTTTTGAATTCAGCAGGCCTCATACATATTTACAAATATATAAGATAAAAAGTAATTATGAGCAATTTGCAATTTAGAAAATAGAACAGTTGAAAATCTTTAAAAATTTCAATGAAATCTAATTTTTATTATGTATTATGACAGTTTAAAGCATACATTCACATTTATGTTTGTGTGGGTTATTTGTTTTTGAGAGTAAAAAAGTGGAAAAAAATTGTTTTTGAGAGTAAAAAAAAGTGGGGAAAAACATCAATCAAGACTAAATGTTTTTATTAAATAAAAATTCAAATTATCTTCTCATGTTCTCTTCTTAAGTAAGAGAGCATTCGCACATGTGCGGTACTTTGAAGATCTCTGGTTTAAAGTGATGTTAATAAATGCTTTTTTAATTAAAACAAATATTTTTTAATAGTTAATTTTTGCAAATACATATAAATACATTTCGACAAAAGCAGGACATTTAAATTTTTATAAATTAGTCTTAGATAATAAGAACATAGAATAATTTTTATATAAAAGAAATTGTGACAAAAACCTTTTAATTTGAAGTTGACAAAAGAAATTTAAAAATAATATTGAAAAATTTTTGTTTGAAATAAAAAAAAAAAAAAATGAAATTAAATAAGAAATTTCTTAGAGGCCTTAAAAAAATTTTAAGTTTTAGTGTTGCTTTCTAACTCTCTTATTCTCTCTTTTTAATTTAAGTGTATTTATTGTTATTTTATATTTTTAAACTAAATTGCAATAAATAACTAAAATTTTCTAACTTAAATAGAAATAAAAGGAATTTGTTACTTATTTTTTGTTTGTTTTTCTGTTTTATAAATATAAATATGTATTGAAATACTTAAAAACTACAATAATAATAATAATAATATGCTACACTTTACGTTACATTCTTTTTTTTTTTTAATTTAAATAACCAAGACGTTGCACACACACACACATACACACTCTCTTTTTTACACGGTTGCAAATTGTATTTTTAGGAGTTTAATTATAAACAAACATTAAATGCGTACAAGAAAACCGGGTTTACAACATTCAACGACGTCAAGTCAAAGTGGTAGTTATTGCTGATTGGTGGTGATGGTGGTGTTGTTGTTTTTGGCCAACTATACGCTTTTTTTCAAAAGGAAATACATTTAGAAATGTATGTTTTACTGCAAAATTTATAAAACCAAATTTTTGACAAAACGAGTTTGTGAAATAGGAAATTTATATACAAAAGTAATAACATTTGAGTAATATAAAAGGAAATATGCTTTAAAACTTAGAGAGAAGTGATTTTAAATGTAAAAAGATATATTTTTTTTAAATTTAAACCAAATGATGTATAGTACCATGTGTTGATTGTTGAGGATGTGTTTGTTGTTGTTGTTGCCCCATTGTATTGGCTGATGAGGATGTGTTTAATGTTGAGATTGTTGCTGTTGCTAAGTTTTTATTTGTTATATTCCTGGTAGCTGCTGTATTCGAACCTGAGGAAGCGATTGATGTTGTTGATGAAGATGTTGATGATGCTGATTTTATTGATGTT
Source organism: Bellardia bayeri (assembly GCA_950370525.1). Taxonomy (NCBI): domain Eukaryota; kingdom Metazoa; phylum Arthropoda; class Insecta; order Diptera; family Calliphoridae; genus Bellardia; species Bellardia bayeri. Next base: position 4,886,934 of record OX493266.1, on the reverse strand, counting down.
GAGTGTTGAATTTGATGTGGTAGAAAATGATCTTTTACCATTAAGCCAGGTCATCGTCTGTCATCTTTTGTTTTTTGTTTAGTTTTGTTTTTTTTTTAACATTTTTTGTTTTTAATTTTTATATAAATTTAATGTTTTTTTTTTTTGTTTGTTTGTTTGTTTGTAGTTTTTGTGTTTAATTTTACATTGTTTTTTTATTGTTATACATATACATTTTTTATACAATAAAAAATTTTTATTATAACAAGAAATAGAAAAAGAGAAGAAAATATTTGTTTTAGTTATTATAACAAGAATGTAGAATTTTGCTTAAGTATTTATTTATAATTTATTTATATAAAATAATACAAAAACTACAAATTAAATAAACTACATTAAATTATATGTATATTAAATACTAAATAATTATAAAATTAATAAATTTTAAATTATATGTAAGCAAAAATTAAAAAAAAAGAATAATAATCAACAACAACAAAAATCTCTTTCAAATTTTAAATCATTATAAACTATTTTACACTTTTGGGTTATTCAAATTAGGTTAGTACGAATTACAGTCAAAATATTTGCCTATTTTTATGCGAAACAAATATATATATATTTTTTTTTTCAAAATTAACTGTTTAGCAAAGTTGTATTATCTCATATTTCCCAAACGAAAGCTGACTCAAAAAATTATTATTAGCTGGAATTTAAAATTTCAAAAATTTACTTTTTAAAATTTTTTTAAATTACTCTATAACTAGCCAACTAAACGTAACTCGAAAAAACTTTTAGCATTTTTGAAATCAGCAACCCTCGTATATACAAAAATATATAATAGAAAGTTATTAAAAACTAAAAGTGACTGGAACAAACAATTAACATTTTTCAAATGAACAACCTTCGTATATTTCAAATCATTATATGAAACATATTTAACAACTCTTGTTTATAGTTTTTGTGAGAAAAAAAAATCGACTTCAAAACTAAATTTCATTAGCTCATAACGCCTTAACGAAAGCTGACTCAAAAAACTATAAGCAGTTTTGTAATAATCATCCCTCGTTTTTTTTTTTTTTTTAACTTTTTACTTTTAATTTATTTATTGGATCTTTATATAAATTAAAATTAATTAATTATTTCTGGGTCTATTGCCATTGCAATAGAAACTCCATTTCTGGTTGCGAAAAGTTTATATCAAATTTTTTAAGATCAAATTATTAACAGCTTTAATTTGAAATTTAAAAAAAAAATTAATTTTAAACCTGACTCGAAAAAAACTATTGGATTTTTGTTAACAGCGGCCCTCGTAAATATAAAAATATATAAAGCAAAGTTATTAACAACGCTAGTCTTTATATTATTTAGTATTAAAAGAAAATCATTTTTAAAGCAAATTTTTTTAAGTCATAATTCAAAAACTAAAGCTGACTCGAACAAACCATTAACATTGTTGTCAACAACAATCCACGTGTAGTTAAAATTATTAAATGAAACATTTGTAACAACACTTGTTTATAATTTTTGTGAGAAAAACAATGTCATTAGCTCATATCTTCCTTACCAAAGCTGGCTCAAAAAAACTATGGGCATTTTTGTAATCAGCACATCCCGTATATACCAAATATTTTAAAAATAAATTACTATCAGCTTTAGTTAGAAATTTTAAAAATTAAGTTTTTAGCAAAATTTTAATTTCACCGTATTTAACAAACTATAGGTGACATTCCCACGACAGCCGGTTCTACGCACCGAAATGACCCGAGATAACTCGGCCAAGGGCTGTCAACTCAGCAATTACTGCTGTTACAACAACAACAACAACTAAAGGTGAATCGAAAAAACTTTTGTAATTTTTGTCAACAACGAAAATATATAAAGAAAAGTTTTTATCAATTCTAGTTTTTACCTTTTTAGAATATAAAAAATCGATATTTAAAGCGAAATTAACTCAAAAACTAAAGTTGACTCTAACAAACTGTAAACCTTTTTCAGAACAGCGACCCTCGTGTATTTAAAATCATTAAATAAAACTTATTTAACAAGTCTTGTTTAAAGTTTTTGTGATAAAAACCAAATTAACTACTCAAGGAAATTTCTTTAGCTCTTATCTCTTTAACGAAAGCTGACCTGATAAAACAATTGCCATTTCTGTAAAAATTTTATAACAAAAATTATTATCAGCTCTTTATGGAAAAAAATACATTTTTTTGAAGTCTTGATATTTCTTAAAAATTTATTAGGTTTGAAAATTAAAAAATATTTGCAAAAACTAACAAATTTTCAAAGTCCTTAAAGTACACTAAAAATTAAACCTAACAGTGCTAATTTAAGTACGATTTTTAGGCATATTAATAATTCGCAAATATGTATATATAAAATACATTTAAATAATTTAATAAAATATATTCTTTGAATTATAAAATTAATGAACTCAAGCCAAATAAAAAATTTTCTCTAATAATTATATATAAATTTAAATAAAAAAATTCAATTGAAAAAAATCCGCTAAAACTACCAAAAAAAATCATAAAAAAAACTAAAAATATAAATCATTTAATTAAACTTACCATGACTCTGTTGTTCTGAATGTTGCACCGCACTGACCGGTACCATTTGACCGCCCGGCACTAAGGCGGCCGTCGATGATGATGTTGAACTAACGGAAGGCGAAGATATTGCTATACTACCAGTTTGTACCGAACCAGCACCCGTATTGGTACCCTCGTCCGTGGTACGCTTAAAGAAATTATGCTGCAACGCATAATACGGTGTGACACGTGTCTTCGGATCAAAATCCAACATTCGTAATATTAAGTCTTTGAATTTCAAATAATCCGCCACCGAATGACCCGGCTCGTCCATGCGTCTGCCGCCCGGACCGCCCGTCTCCACACCCAATATATCGTGCAGTTTACGTGATCCGGGAGGTTTGTATTTACGACCATTCTGACTCTTCTTCAAAACATACGAACCGTCTGAGACAATCTTATCGAAAAACTTACGAGTCTTGTGCGCTTGATCCAGCAAGTATTTGGGCGGCATACCCAAAACCTCAACGATTTTATTCATTTGATCGACTTCATTGCAGCCGGAGAATAATGGTTCGCCGGTGTGCATTTCCACTAAAATACAACCCAAAGACCACATATCAATGGCCAAATCATAAGGTATGCCTAATAAAACTTCCGGTGAACGATAGAAACGTGATTGTATATATTGGTATATCTAGGAAAATAATTTAAAAAAGGACAATTAATAATATGTATGTTGAAGTATGTATATGTAAGTTAATAAGTTAAAACTTACCCTTTGCCCCAATTGACATGAACTGCCAAAATCAACAATTTTTATGGCTGATCTTTTGGGATTACAAAGCAATATATTTTCGGGTTTTAGATCACAGTGGATTATATTCAGTTCGGGAGTACTCAAGAAGAGCAAAGCAGTGCATAGCTGTTGAGCAAATTTTCGTGTCAAATTCAATGAGACACCACGAAAATTTGTATTACGTAATAAATCATATAAATTATAGGATAATAATTCAAATACTAAACATAAATGATTGCGCCACATAAAATGCCGTTTGAGTTTAACTAAAATTATGAGAAAAAAAAGAAGATTAGTTCCATTCTTTTTATAAGATAAATAATTCTCTACAGTACTCACCGATATAATATTTATTTTCTGCATCTGCACGATTCATCATTTCCAATAGTTTAACCTCAATTTGTGCCTGATTTAGGAACGGTTTCTTATTCTTAATTATCTTTATTGCTACATAACCTTGCTCTTCATGATCATAAGCCTTGACCACTTGTCCAAAACTGCCTTTACCTGTTAAAATATTACAAATTAAATTATAATTTCTTCAAGAAAACACACGCACACACAACAACTTACCTATCAATGAATCAATTTCATAACGATCCAAAAATCTTTCACCAAGCTTTATAATAAAATCATGATTATCATCATCATAGCCATCATTATATAATTTGCGTTCCTTTTTATTAGAGGAATCATCTTCGCCTTGGGTCTGTTGGGCACGACGTTTCTTTTTTGCATAATAGACCTAAAATTACAAACAAAACAGAAAAATGTTTAATAAAATTAGTTTGCTATAAATGATTTTACAAGCTTCTGTGCCATTAACATTGTATCAAAATATACAAAAGTTGTGAGTTCAAATAACAAAAACTAAATAACAAATTTCTAGTTGACACAAAACAAACACAAATAATTTTTATACAAAAAAAAAATAAATTTATTTTTTTAACTTTATAAACAAGTTGGAGAAACTTAATTAAACCTCAAATGAATCAAATATCTTACGAAATCACAAGTTGCATTAAAACCCTTTGAAAATGTTCGCATAAGTTTAAAATTTAAGCTGGAATTTCAAAAACTAAGGGAAATAATATAAAATCTCTAAAAATTTTATATTTTCTTAAAGAAAATTAATAAAAATCGAAAAAAAAAACTGGATTTCGAAATTTACTTCAAATTTTCATATTAAGCTCAAAACTTCCAAATTTAATATAGAAATTGCTTTTAGAGTAGGAAAATTCAAAAATCGTGAAAATGTAGGAAAAAATCCTGTTTGAAAATTTCGAAATTAAGTTCGAATTTTCGAACATAGCCTATAATTAAAACGTTTTCAATTACAACTTGAAATGTAATACAAATATTATAAAATCCGTCAAATCTTAAAAATTATATTCTTTTCTCAAAAAAGATTTCTCAGAATCAAAAGTTTTTCAAATTCGAAATTAAGTTCGCATTTTAATTGGAACTTTATAATATGAATAAGAAACTTAAAAATTATGTATAAAAATTGCTTTTTCAGTAATAAAATTTAAAAATTAAAAAAAAAATAATAGTAAAATTTCGTTTTCGAAAATTTTGAAATTAAGTTCGAATTTTCGAATATGACTTAAAAATATAAAATTTTGTTTAGTAATTTAAACACTTAAAAAAACAAAGAAATCTTTTAAATTTATAAAGAATTCATAAGTTCGAAAACTGAAATTCATGTTCAAATCTCTAAAACTGGCAAAAATCATATTCTAAAGTTTTTTTCGAATTTTAGAATATACTTCGCATTGTCGTACATAACTCAAGAACTTAAAAATTTTGTTTAGAAATTACTTTTATAGTGGTAAAATTAAAAATTTTAAAAATTTATGAAAAAATATCATGTTCAAAACTTTCGAAATTATGTTCGAATTTTTAAAAATACTTGAAAAATACAAAATTTTCGATAGAATTCACTTTTATAGTGGTAAATTAAGAATTGTGAAAATTTATGGAAAAGCCTCAGGTTCGAAAATTTCAAAATTAAGTTTGAATTTTCGAATATGACTCAAGGTGATAAAATTTTTGATTGCAATAAAATTTGATAAGGGAAGTAAGAATTTATTGAAATTTATCATAAAAAATAGATTTTTGAACATAATGGAAAGTGAAAATGATTAAAAATATTAAAGTTTTTTAAAGTTCTTAAATATTTTGGAATTGTTAAGATTGCTGTTTCATGTAAGAAATCAAGAAATTTTTAACATAAATTTGAAAATATTTCTAGTATTAAGAAAGTTATATTAAAAGTTGAGTCTTAAAGTAGGCAATACTTTTACAAAATTTCTTAAAACTTAGACTATAATTAAAGCTTAGTCTAAATACTCTCACATTTCTTAAAATTGAGACCGTAATTAAAGCTGAGCTTTAAATCAGGCCATATGTACTTTAAAAAATGCTTAACATAGAGCCAGCCTAAAATCAGGCAATAGTTTGCAAATTTCTCGCTAAACAGCTTAAATTACAAATTTGTTTAACGACTGATGTAGTTTAAAATCAATAATATTTTTTAGCAACAGGATCAATTTTGTCCCTAGTTTTGGGGCGATAAACATGCCTGGCCACAAAACAAGGAGTGAAACATCCAACAGAAATATTTTTCTAGATAAAACTGGCAAAATGAATGATACGAATATGAAAACAAAACTTTAATTTTTTGTGTTAAAAAAAACACACACACACACTTAGTTTTTATATAGAAATGTAAACACAACTAAAAGCGCATGTGTCTGAGGGCTAAACAGCAACACACACAGAAGAACAAAATAACAAAATTTAAATAAAAAAAATTTACAAAACAAAAAAAAACAAGTATATACAATATACAATGCATTTAAACTGCTACTCTTAATGTAAAGAAGAGCAGAGGATAGCAAACAAAAACACCAACATTTAAAAACTAGCAATCAAACAGAAGATATCCATGGATAGACACACAGTCTGACAGCCAGTCAACTAAACAAACCAAACTTTCTTCCATTTAGCCATTGAATTTATAGAGAAAACCATGGTTAAACAACCAGCCAGCCAGCCAGCCAGCCATCTAGCCGGTCTCCCCTCCTACTTTCTTTACACTCACATATATGTATATCTACTTACTAATACATACAAATTATATGTAGGAATGTAAGTTGACTTTAAGAGTGTGTGCATGTGTGTGTTTGTGTGTAGCTCACCCATAAAAGTATGCAATGAAAAATCAAAAATTGCAAAAAGTTGTTGCTAACCCGTAGAACATTTAGAATTCTGGCTGTAAATGTATATGGCGGCTACATACAGCAGAAAAGAAAGATGTATAAGTAAAAACAACAACACTCTTACACAAAAAAGCAACAACAAACACATGTAGACATGAGCAGAGATACATATAAACAAACTCAAATACAGAGATACTAAAACTCACACTCTACCGCTATCACCCCCCACCCCCCTCCATCATTAAAAACAGACCGTTGAGAGACAACAATACTAAAAACAACAACAAATACTTCAAAAAAAATGTAAAGCAAAGAACAAAAATAAATAAAACGTGATGCTGTAGACAGGCGAAAAAAAAAATAATAATAAACGAACAACATCATTAACAATAGCAGCACTAACAATAACAACAAGGAAAAACTTACAAGGAGCAAAACTACCTTAGTAAACAAAACAATGTAAAAGAGAATAAGTGGATAAAATACAATAAATATATATATATATATAGAGAGAGAGAAAGTAAAAGACCCACTAAGTATAAGAGTTATTTTTCTTGAATTACACTTTATAGAGTTGCGCCTAAAAGCCTGCTTAGCTATTATAAATTATACAGGAAAAGTAGCAGTAGCAGATGCAGCTGCCACTGCTGCAGCAACAACTTAACAGCACGCTTACAAACTTAGCTGGATAAACGTTTAAAAATGGGTGTATGCCGAATGCAGTTGACGCAAACGTTCTCACTTACCCAACTACACAGCAACACAGCCGGACAAACAAAATCTACCAAGAAGAGAGCAAGCCAGCCTGTGCCTTTTACACCAACTAAAGTGGATGCTAAATTTTTCCTCTACAATAAATACCTTAAATTTTTGGGGGTTATTATAAACAAAAACAGAGAAACCAAGAGAGAAGCTTTCAAAACCAAGTATAGCTAAAAGCCTGCTGTTGGTGTTTGTCGTTAATATGTATTTCCAAATATTCTATAATTTCCAAATATATTTATTAAATAAAATTATGGCTCAAATAAAGGTAATTATAAAAAAGAAATTTTCCGCAGAAAAGTTAATGCTAAAACCTTTAAAAATTGTTATTCATTTTTGTAAGTATAACATGGCAGCTGACTATTGATTAACATTGCGGTGGTTGCGTAAAAGGGTTGCCAGATTTGGTAGGTGGAAAAAAATCCTTCACAAATGCTAGAAAATTGGCGGGAAATTAGGAAAATGTTTGCTGAAATTTTAAACTTCTTACATGTTCTTTTCATTTGAGTGTATCGAACATAAACATCTTCAGGATAATTCAAAATTTCTATGAAATTTTTTAAAACTTTAAACGAGGTTGAAATTTTCGAAAATTCGAACTTCAGTTCGAAAATTCTTTTATTACATCAAAATCTTCCTTAGGACTTTTAGTTTAAAACAAACAAAAATTTAACCAATTTTCTCTCATATTCATCCATTTTCAGATTTTTTTATTAAACTCTCAATAAAGTTTTATTATAAAGAAAAAATTTACACAAAATTTAAAAAAAAAACAATTTTTCTTGAAGTTCGTAATTATAACTTAAGTTCGACAAATTTTTTATTGCATGAAAATCTTTTTTAAGACATCTAGTGTGCAAAAAACTCAAAATCTAAACAGTTTTCTCTCATATTCTCTCGTTTTCGAAATACAAACTTAAAATTTTTAATAAAGATTCGAAAATTTTAAGAATTTTTTTATTAAATTTTTCATTTAGTTAAATTAGATACAAAAATATATTTAAAAAGTTTCATAATTAACATATTTTTTTAAAGAACTCAAGTTTGAAATTTTTTTTAGTACACCAAAACTAACTAAAAATTTAAACAATTTTCTTTATTTAAAAAATTCGAAATTAAAATCTTTTCTCAAATTTCAGAAATGTTCAGATTATTTTTTTAAACTTTCAGTAAAGTTTAATGATAAAAAAAATAAAATGTATACGAAATATCAAAAAAAAAAAAAAAAAAAATCTGAAGAGTTCGAAAATTTTTTTATTACACCAAAATATTTCATAAAACTTATAGTTTCAAAAAACCCTTAAAATCATAATAATTTACGTTTTCCTCCAATTTTTTAATTCGAACATAAAATTTTTCTTTAAATTTCAGAAATTTTAAGAATTTTTTTGAATTTTTCAATTGGTTAAATTATATAGAAAAATATATTTGAAAATTTTTTGTTTTTAAAGTTTGAAAATTCGAATTTAAGTTTGAAAAAAAATTTTATTGCACCAGAATCTTTTTTAAAACCTATGGTTTCCAAAAAACTAAAAATCTAAATAATTTTCCAGCATTTTTCGAACTTAATTTTTCTCAAAATTTAAAATTTTTTTATTAAAATTTTCAGTTAGCTTTATTATATACCAAAATAAATTAAAAAGGTTTCATAATTAACAATTTTTTTAATGTTCGAAAATTCGAACTTAAGTTCGAAAAATTTTTTTATTACATCCAAATCTTTCTAGGGATTTTCTAAAAAAAAAATTATAATTTTCTCTCATATTTTATATTTATTATCAAATTTCGAATATAGAAATGTTTTTAAAAATTCTTAATTTCTATAAATTTGTTACAAGTTCTTTGGTCTTTCAACCTAAATTCACAAAATATTCCTTTGTCAATATCTGTTAACGCCAATCTTTTGAGCTCAGTAAACACGGAGAAAATTATAAATGTAAAAAAAAGAAAGAAAACAGTACTCATACGTACGTACACAGGCAATTCTGCAGAGCAGCAATATGAAAACAAAACAAAAAACCTCTGCTGCACTCTCTCTTCCAGCAAATTGTCTAACCAAAACAAACTCATAAAAATACAAACGATTCTTCACACTCCCATTCATAACCCCAAATACATCAACATATAACACTAAAAAAACACACCTTCGAACGGTTTTTACAAGAGAAATTAGAGAATGCGTTCGTTATGTTATTATTGTGTCTGTTTGGAGCCCATTTTTACATCTCTACCATTAACCAAACAACAATAGCAACAACGAAATATTTAACCGTATGCTTAGCGCCAGTCATTTGCACCATTCATACACAAAATATTGTTATACGTAAAGTAAAAAAATGTCAGCAGCAGCATTGTCATTATTATCTTCATTATCATACTGTGACATCATCACTGCCATCATCATTGTCGTGAGATATGGAAATGAAAGTATTCAACAGCGTGTTAATGGTGTACATCCGGTTTTCTTTGTATGTACATAACTTATGGAAAGTAGAATAATATTTTTGTGTTATCGTCATTGTGTAAATAATAATAAAAATATAATAATGAAAGCAATATTGAGCCGTAATCATTAAGGTATATATTTATGCAAAGGAGGAATTTATAAGGAGTTTTAGAATTTTTAAAGAGACTAAGTTATAAAAATGATGCCTCTGCTTTTAGGAAACCTCCTTCTCCTTAAAATTAGAAGATAAAATGGTGTGCTCTAAACACAATAAGTTGCAGGAAGGAGCGAGCAAAATTATTTGAATTGAAAGAGAGTTTTTTGGGAACATTGTCAAAACCTTTCGCAGACTGGTGGAACTACAACCAGTTGGAGGAGTGATACTGAAACTTCTTAATTTCTTATTGTAGTTTATTTGACTTTTTTTTATTCATATTTTAAAATTGTTTAATCTTGATAATTCGTTGTAAAAAATGAAACTTCTTCAGGCTAAAATGTGAATCTTAATTGGAACGTCATCAACTTTTTTCGAGTAATCGAATTACAACAAGTTTAGGTGATAACAAACATCGATGCAGATCCTCAACCATTCTCCGACTGAATCAAAATACAAGTAGTTAGAGGAATCTTTAGGAAGTTCCAAGTACACAAAACAAAGTGTAAACTCCGATCATCATTAAGTAGCACAAGAAAACCAAACAAAATTTTAATGAAACTTATCGTTCTAAAAAATAGAAGCACTCCAACATCATACACCCTTCTGTTGCTGGAAGATAGATTGAGATGAGAAGGAGATCCCAAAACTTCCTTGCTCTAATTACTTCACCTTGAAGGAAACCTATATGATGTTGTTGATACGTTTAAACGTACACCGCCAGGACAAACACAACCAGGCATAAATCTAAATATAGATGAATGATCAATGATATAAAGGATCACTGGTTCCTAGATGTAAAGGAAACGGGTTAAAAAAAACAAGTCAGCAAAATAAGCTGTACATAGTTTGGTAATGATTCCTTTTTTCAAAAATAGGGGTTTGTCTGATGTGTCGGACTATCAGCGAGTTCGATTCCAGTGTTTGCTGCAGATAATAAAAAAAATTTAGATATAATGCTGCAGAGTTTAGTCAACATTTTTAAATTGGATTATAGAAAAATATTGCATATGAAATTTTGTGTTTTAGCCGCAGCTAAATAATCTTTCCTACATTCACACATGGAGCAAGACAACCAAATAATATTAATTACTTTTGTCAAAGCTTTGAAAAACAACAAGCCATTTGCTACGTGTGTGTTATTTTTACAAACTAAAAAAAAAATTTAAATAAAATATAGAGGAACACATAAAGAGAAAAAGCCAAACGTATATCATTAAATCGACACATGTCGGCCACTTGACAATGACAACGACAATAATAATAATAATAAAAAAAAAAAAAAACAACGAACCAAGACCGTTTGTAGTTTATAAATGCCCTTGACCCATTAAAGAAATAAATAGAAACCATCAGCACATTTGTAGGTACATATGTAAAAATCTAATGGTATGAAATGAAATTTTAAAATTGATTTCTTGCTAAACATTTGCATTTGATGTTGTTTTTCTGTTTTCGAATTATATTGTATTGATATGTTTTGAATTGTTTATACATAGAAGAAACCAGAAATTGCTTAGATATGTTTTCTAGCTGTTTTCTTTTGATAATATTTGAACAACAACGAAATAAACTTACCTCATTTATATGCTTGTAGGTCTTGATTAAATCCACACTTAATTTTCTTAACGGCGCCGTTGCGGGATCACGAAAATGTGTTGGTATACGTGCTTGCATGGCGCGCACCTCTGATGAAGACGTTGGACTAGATCGCTGGTAATAGAAAAAATAATAATAATAATAAGTAACAATTATTAAAGAAGCCACAACAAAACAAAATAAAAAAGAAAATATTTAAAGTACATATTTATAAAAGAAGATTAAATGCTTGGATAAATTGAAATTCTTTAGTAATAGAGTCTAGGGTACTACAGAGTAGACTGTAGCACTGATGGGATTTGTGGTACAATTGTACCAAATTTGGTACAAACAAAACTTTATTGGTACGCTGGTACAGTTCATCCCTTTTTGGTACAATTTTTTTTAAGGCGAATTCACTTTTCAGGTGTCGTTGAGAGCACCGCTGTTCTACTTTTTTTCTTACTTAGAGAGAGAAATGTCAAAAGTTGCTTGTGTTTTTGACATATCTACCAATGAAAGCAACAAACAAAATTTGAAAAATTGTTTTACGTTTTTAAGTTTTCTTTCTGTTATTTTGTTTTTATTGAATAAAAAGTGTTATAAATTCTTACTATATGCTTTTTTATTTATTAGCGAAATTTAGGTACAATTTAAGAATTGTAAGATCCCAACAGTGGACTGTAGTGTTTTTTTTTGTTTTTTGTTTTTGATAGGTGTTGAATCTTCACAGATGTATTCAGCCCGTACTGAAAACATGCACGATTCAGCTTAGTGTAGGTTTTAGAGTGATCTCTGGTGTAAACTGAACAGCAAATTCTAGTGTAAGCTCTAGAGTAAATTCTAGTGTAAAATCTAGTGTAAACTCTAGAGTAAATTCTAGTGTAAACTCTAGTGTAAAATCTAGTGTAAACTCTAGTGTAAACCCTAGTGTAAATTCTAGAGTAAATTCTAGTGTAAACTCTAGAGTAAACCCTAGTGTAAACTCTAGAGTAAATGCAAGTGTAAATTCTAGAGTAAATTCTAGTGTAAACTATAGAGTAAAATCTAGTGTATACTCTAGTGTAAAATCTAGTGTAAAATCTAATGTTAACTCTAGTGTAAAATCTAATGTAAACTCTAGTGTAAATTCTAGTGTAAACTCTAGTGTAAAATCTAGTGTAAACTCTAGTGTAAACTCTAGAGTAAATTCTAGTATAAACTGTAGAGTACACTCTAGTTTAAACTCTAGAGTAAATTCTAGTGTAAATTCTAGAGTAAATTCTATCGTAAACTCTAGTATGGAATCCAGTGTAAACTTTAGAGTAAACTCTAGTATGGAATCCAGTGTAAACTGTAGGGTAAACTCTAGTGTGGACTCCAGAGTAGACTCTAGTGTAAACTGTAGTGTAAATTATTAAACAAAAATATTTTGCCAAAAAACTTACATGATGCATAACATCGCGATGTGTAGCAGGAAGCTCTTCTTCACCTACAAAACGGCCATATAGTGGAGCATGACGCTGACGTCCACTACCACTGCCAGCCTCAACAGCAGCTGCCGCACTGGATACATAAGCTGCAGACACTAAAAAAAAATTAAGAAAATTAATAAAATGTTAAAGAAATTTTAATGATTTAGTAAAATAAACAAATTCTTAATTTAAGAACTATTTCAAACACAAATTAATGTCTTACAGCTGTTAAGATAATAATTTTTCATAAAAACTACACATATTTCCGCCTATGAATGCAAAAAAGGGGTAACAAGTGTTTTTTTCGTTTTGTCTCTAAGCACAAGGATGAATGAATGAATGTTTAAGCTTATAATTATGATAGAAACAAAAGATAAAGACAGCAACATCAAAAAAACTCATTCACCTAAATCTGTTAGATGCCAAAAAGTCTCGTTTTCCGTTTAGGTAGACATATAAATGACAAAATTTTTGTTTTTTTTCGTTACACATTTCTCATTTCTATGTTTATCTTGTCTAAAGTTGAAATAAAAAAAAATTATGTATGTCGTTGGGTATTTTTATAATTATATTTTTATAGTTTTTGTAGTTGCTAATGATTTAGCTGAATATTACACAATATTTTGTGTTCTGTTCTGATTATGGCACAATATACAGGCAAGTAAATGAGCAAAACAAAAAAAAAATTAGAATGTTGGCAAAAATGTTTAAAATAATATTTTATATTGTCAACAAGAAAAATAATAAAAACGAAATTGATTAGTAATTATATTGAAAAGAGAAGAAAAATATGCAAGAAAAAAGTAAAAAAGTTAAAAAATATAGTTATAAGAAAATTGTTTAAGTATTTTAAGACAAAAAATACTTTTTTTTTTGGTAATTTGACAACAAAATAAAGAAGTAGTAAAAAAAGTGCTTTTTTACTACCATTTTATGTTAAACCTAAAAAGTAGTTTTCTGAAGCCATTTTGAAATTTTTATTAAAATAACTCTAAGAGCAATAAAATTATGAAAATTTAAGGAAAGTACTAAATTTTTAAAAAAGTACTTTTTTAATACATTTTTATTTTTGCCCTAAATAGTACTTTTTTGAAGCCTTTTATATAATATCCATTCAAATGCTATTTAGTAATAATTATAATTCTCTTAATTTATGCCGAATTACTTACCCCCTTATTCAAAAACGATTATTAAACTTAACAAACGTTTATTAATTATTGTTTTTACTACCTTTTTATTTTAACCTTAAAAAGCAGTTTTTTGAAGCCTTTTTGAAATTTTTATTCAAATAACTTCTATTAACAGTTAAATTTGAATGAAATTTAAAAATTTTACGAAAATACTGAATTTTTTAAAAAGTATTTTTTTACTACTTTTTTATTTGAGTCTTAAATTTTTTTAGAATTTTATTGCATATTTATGATTATTATAAAAGTTGTAAACAAATTCTGCAAATTTAAGTGAAATTACTAAATTTTTAAATAAGTATTTTTTTCTACTTCTTTAGTTCAACCCTAAAAAGTAGTTTTTTGAAGCCTTTTTGAAATTTGTTATTCTAAAACCTTCATTAGCAGTTATTTAAATAAAAATTTCAATGAAATTCTAAAATTTTATGAAAATTACTTTTTTATTTATGCCGTAAATATATATTTATTTAGTATTTTAATACATATGTATATGTATTTATGATAATTATGTTTGTTTACAACTAATTCTGCAAATGTACGTGAAATTACTAAATTTTTAAAAAAGTATTTTTCTACTATTTTATTTTGACCAAAAAAAAAATGTTTTTTAAAGCATTTTCGAAATTATTATTCTTATAAATGTAATTGGACTTAAATTCTAAATATTGTACGTAAAGTACTAAATTTTTGAAAAAGAACTTTTTTACTACTATTTTAATTTGAGTACAAAATAGTAGTTTTTTTTAGTTTTCTTGATATATTTAGTCATATGACTGCAGAGTTTGAAATTTTAGCCTAAAAACCAAATTTTAAAAAGTATTTTTCTACTACCTTTTTATAATTAGGTTTTAAGAAGTACTTTTTTTAAAGTATTTTACTAAATAGTTATTCTTATTAACTTTAGAAGCAATAAAGTAATAGAATTTAACATAAAATAACTATATTTAAAAACGGATTTTCTAAAATTTGTTGCTTGAAATATTACTTTTTAAATGTCTTTTTCATCATAAACATTCTAATTTAAATCAACAAATAATATTGAAAATATATAATTGTTCCTCTATCTATGTGTTTAAAGTTCTTTGTCTTATTAGATTGTCATAATAAAAGGCAGATGTTTTTTTTTTTTCTTTTTAAAACAAATTAAAAAAATTTACAAAAATCTGCCAAAAAATTCTATTAAAAACACAAAGAGAAAGAAACAGAAGTCAGAAAACCCAACTAAATGACATAAGAAATATACAAAAGGCAACAATAAAAACAAACATGAAAAAACACACAAACGAAACACCTACAATTTCTAAGCAGCTGATGGCTACGGGCCACCTCTTGATCAACCAACATCATTTCGGCAATATTTGCAGTACGATCATCATCAGCATCGTCCTCAGCATTACAAAATGCCCCCAAACCATCAACAGCATCACTGACAATAACACCACTACTAGCAACATCTACTATATCAACGCCTTCACCACTAGTAACATCATGGCCACCAATAAGGCGTACTGAATTGCAGAGGCCAACATTACGCTGATGATGCTGATCACGCTGCTGTTTGTCATCCAAAACAATAATATTATTGTTTCTGTTCAAAATGTTATTGTTATTGTTGTATTTGTTGCTGCTGCTGCTACTGCTGTGATGAGTATTAGACTGGGAGATGCCGTTACTATGCTGCATTTCCCAATTATTGGCAATTTTATGAGGTCGATATTTAAACATGTTATTGTTGTTGGTATTTATATTTTTATTTTGATGAATTCTCAGTTGAGAGTTATTGTTATTATTGCTGTTATTGGTAATTTGTTTATTAATTTGTAAAGTGGGTGATTCTGCTGTTAAAGTCATAGTGGAGGTGGGACTGGTGGTACTATCGGGCATTAAGTTGGTAGCTGCTGCTGTAGAGTTTTGCCAGAAACATAAAGTTGCAGCAGACATTTTCTTTTTTTTAAGGAAATTTTTATGATTAAAGCGTTCTTTCTTAGTTAATTAATGTTGTTTCTATATATGTATGTATGTATTATTATTTTAAACACAACACTGAGAGAATTTGCTCTATTTTTACTTTTTTGAAATTATTTAGTTTATTTTGTTTGATTTTTAGATTAGCTAAATTTATTTCTTTGGTTTGTACAAATAAGTTGGTTATTTATGGCCACAAAACTTACAAATATACGCAAAATTTAATTTATGTTAATTAGTTTTGAGTTTAACCCTTTTGGAGGCACAGGGGGACTTTAATGCGATCCGTTAGAAAGAAAGAGATCGTTATTATTTAAAGAAGATAATATTACTAAAATTAAAAAAAGTACTTTTTAGTTGTGGGCCTCAAAATAGTACGTTACAATCGTTATATTCAAATTAAAAAAGAAAATATCTCTAAAATCGAAAAAAGAACTTCTTTGATTGGGTTAATTTGAGTTTCAAATAGTACTTTTACGCGTTTAATTGATTCTAGTGGAAATAATTTCGAGGAAAAAAGTACCTTTTTCTTAAAAAAAATCTATGAATGTCATATTTTAAAAAAGCGTAATAATAAAAAAAAGCACTGTTTGGTACTTTTGCAAAAATAGTACTAAAATTTTAAAAAGGTCCTAAAATTTAAATTCCACAACAAATTATGTTGTAGGCATTTTTACAAAGAAAAGAAAATAAAAAAAAATTCTTGGTATTTTTTTGAAAATACATATCTAGATAATATGTATTAAAATTACAAAAAAGTACTTTTTTTAAATATTAAATTTGTAAAAAAATTATATGTATGTATAACTAAGAAATGTGATAAAAACACTTTTTGATACTTTTTTTTCTGATAATAGTACTAAAATTACAAAAAAGTACTTTTTTAAAAAACTTTAAAAACTATTGTGCAAAATGTTTTGTTTTGAACATTTATAGAAATTTGACAAAAAAAAGCTTCTTAGTACTTTCTAAAAAATAGCAGCAAATTTACAAAAAAGGTAATTTTTTCAAAAACTTTGAAATTGACGCAAGTTATATTTTGAGAATATTAATGAAAAAAAGAAAACAAAAAATAATTTTTGGTACTTTTTTTAAATAGTACTAAAATTCTGAATAAGTACTTTTTAAACAATGACAACATTTTACTTTACTTTACTTTTTGGTACTTTTTAATAAATTGGTATTAAAATTTAAAAAAGTACTTTTTTGAAAAACTTTGAAATTGTCTTAAAAATTATATTTTAAGTATATTAAACGAAAAAAAGAAAACGAAAAATAATTTCTGGTACTTTTTCTAAATATGTAGTACTAAATTTTGAAAAAGTACTTTAAAAAAAATACAAAATTTTACAAAAAAAAATTATATTTTGGAGTTATTTACAAAGAGCAGTATAAAAAAATAAATTTCTGTTAAAGAAAATCATATACATTTGTATAATTTAAAAGGGTTAAACCAAGTAGTAGACAATTAAAGGTTTTACTTTAATTTGTTTACACAAATTTCGGTACTTTTGTTATTTTAGCTATTTTATTTATATTATTTAATTATTTCTTTTTATTGTTAGAATATTAATTTTTATCTCAAGAATCAAATCTATTAATTTTTCTAAATTTCGTTTATGATTTTAAAATATTTTTAGATTTTGTTTCAAATTGTTAGAAAAATTTCGTAATTTTCCATATTATATTCTATATGTTGCTGTTGTAGAGATTGTATAATTTGTTTTATTACATTTTCGCTTTAATGAACTTTTTTTTAACACTTGTCGGTTTTATTTACTTTTATTTTGAATATTTCTTTCTATACTTAAAGAAATTGTATAATTTTTCGGTTATAACTTTTGAAATATTTAAAATTTATAATCAGTTTTTTTTTTCAACTTTTTATGAATGCAAAATTTTTGAAATGCTTTCTTTCATTTATCCAAACAAAACTTATTTTCATTTCATTATTAATGACTTTCTTTAAAATTAATAAATGTCTTTGTTTAAATTTTCTGGGTTTTTTCAACAATTTGCTCAACCGTCCGATACAAAATTTCAATGAAAACTGCAGTAGCAGTAGCAAAACTCAAATCGCTATTTTCCTATAAAAACAATACAAAATTAAGAAAAAAAAAATTACAAAAAATTCTCAACTGGTTGTGTTTAATTTTAAACCCCTCGAAAACCAACATAAAAAATTATATGCCAAAACAAAATTTAAACAACAGCAACAATAATCAAATAATAAAACATCGTATTTATACTAAAATTCTTAAATTTAAACCAAAGAATCACGACAAAAAAATATCGAAAAAAAATTTAAAATATTTTCGAAAATTTCATGTTAAACAAGGAGATTTAACAAATCTTTATTTTTCTCTCTCTCTTAGAGAGAAAAAGTTAAAAATATAATTTAAATTTATTTCAAATACTCGTGATCGTTCTTTAATTAGTGACGACAAATTTACAAAAAATATAAATATAAAAGTAAGCGAAAATGTCAAGACTCATGCTTACACACCAGGAAATCTAAAATGGAGACAATTGCATTTTGACAATTGTTTGAGTCATTTTCTGTATTATATAATTTGTGCAGTTTTCTTGCATTTAATGTAGAAATAATTTTATGTCAGCCATATGTCATGACATTAAATTGAAAGCGAAAAATTTCTTAAAAATGTTAATTGTTTCCAAATTTATGATAATTATTACATTTTTGGAATATTTCATTTAATAAATATAAAAAAATGTCAAGACATTTTCCTGTTAGTAAAATGTCATAACATAAAATAAAATGTATAACAAAAATTTTGCTCAAAACTAAAACTTAATTATTGCTTATCCAAAAAAATAAATAAAAATTCAAATTTTAATTTTTTTTTTGTTTGACAAAAATGTTAGTGAGTTAAATAACAACACTATCATTCTCTTCTTAAACTATATTATAAAAATCATTTTGTTTTTTCCAACCCTCTTTGGGGAAAAAAACTTTCTTAATATCTAATGTATCCACCATATTTGTACCCTCTGTTAGCCAATATTACATAAGACAATTAACAAACTCTGTTATTGGTCAGTTTTACAGATAAAATACCATTGATTTTATACATTCAGGCATTCTTTCACTCCTACTTCATTCTCAAAAGGATATTCAAAAGCAAAACTTTGCTGTCATTCAAAAGAAAGTTTGATAGCAAATCTTGAATCAAAAAATAATATTTTACATTTAAACTTTATTTTTTTTTGTCTACTTAAAATGATTATCAACTGAAAAGACATGTCAAAGATGTGCAGCAGCATTTTTTTTCTTCAACTGTGTGCTGCTTGTTTAGTCAATACAAAACGAAAAATAAAACTGTCGTCAAGTGCACAAAAAAAAAACAACATATAAAATGATATAAAAATACAAAGAAATGAAGAAACTAAAAAGTAATAAAACTATTACACAATTTGGCATAACATATTAGAGTGTGGATGAAAATGTATGTAGAAAATCGTAAGATTACATTTTTGCATAATTCAGCAGAAACAGAAATCCCTAAGAATATGCAGAGTGGGTGAAAAACAATCAATATGAAATGAAAATATTTCAAATTCTTAAAAAAAAAATCTTAAAAAAAACAACAGCCCTAGCGGAAACGTATTGGAACATTTATTAACATGTCAGCAAGTCTAAATGATAAGTTCCAGAAAGTAATACAAACTGATTTTAAAAAACATTTTATTAAAAAATATTAAATACTTAGAATTTTCATGCTGAGCTTTAATTTTATATCATGACATATTTGCTGACATAAAAATGCCTGGAGGTTATTTTGCTATAAATGTTCATTAATCACAATTTCTAAAGAAAATGTACATTTTTAAGTAGTTTTATGTTGATTTTTAATTGTATGTCATTACATATTTGCTGACATAATAATGTTTTCTGAATTACCAGCTAGAAATCTTCAAATATATTAAAATTTATTTATTTTATATATATTTTATTATTTTTTATATTTTATTTTGTTTTATGGATATTTTATGTTTTTCAAGAAATTTTCTGCTGATATTTAATTTTATGTCATAACATATTTGCTGACATAATAATGTTTTCTGAATAACCAGGTAGAAATCTTCAAATATATTATAATTTATTTTTATGTATATTTTATTATTTTTTATATTCTATATTTCATTTTGTTTTATGGATATTTTACGTTTTTCAAGAAATTTTCTGCTGATATTTAATTGTATGTCATAACATATTTGCTAACATAAAAATGTCTAACTTTTATTTTGCATTCAAATTTAATAATAAGCATAAATTAGTTAAGAATATTAATTTATTTAAAAAAATTTTAGCTGATATTTAAATTAATGCCCTGACATATCTGCAAACGTAATTAATTCTAAGTTTTTTAAGTTTTTAACTAAAAATCCTATTACGAAATCAGCTTTTAATAATACCTTAATACTTTTACCATTTTTCTTAGAACATTCTATTTACGCACAACAAGACTTTTAGATCATGTGGTTGTTCAGCCGGCCTCTTGCTTCTTTGTTGTGATCAACAACAGTATTTTTCCTAAAGGTTTTTGCTTTATTTGCCATTTCTTTTTTTTTATTGTGCAAATAATATAGACAATACTTTAGTAAAATATAAAAAAAATGGATTAAACTAATCGATTTTTTCCTGCTACTTGCTGTTCGTTCTTTCGTTAACGTCAACTGACATACAGCAACGTATGTTGACATTTTATTGGATTTTTTAACGTTTGCATCCCTGTGTTGGCATTTTTTTTGCTGTCATCTTTGTGGTTTATTTTTAGGCAAAAGTTTTAAAATGTTTCTGAGAAAGCAGAATTAAGTAAAGATTTTCAAAAGTTTTATTTTATTTTAGTTTTTAATTTAAATAGAACTGACAATGTGTAAACGAAAAATATTTTAACGTGTTATATGTCATGCTTATAGCATGGTACTCTGTTCAAATTTTCGAAATTTGTTGAGCAACATCGATTATTTCGTTTGAAAATTTTGACAATTAGCAAGTGGTGACAATGCCGCGATTTAGAAGAAAATTGTCGTTTTTATTGCCCTTAGGTATTGTTTCTTTTATGTAAACAAAACCATATATTTTTGGCTGTCTTTTTTCAATTTCGTGCGAAATAAGTGCCGCTTACATTATTTCACAGTTGGAAAAAAATTTTGCCATATACATTTTTTTGTTGAAAAAACATGCTGCCAGAAACATTTCGTAACTTTTCACAATAGGAACAGAGTACAACTTCAGCAGCATTAGTTCGCATTTATTTCACATCATTTTTTATATGGGCTTTTGATAGTATTTCGCACGAAATGTTGAACAGAGTACCATGCTTATGTCATAAATTAAAAGCAAACAAAGATTGATAAAATATTTAATTTGTTTGGATGGCAGGTAATCTTAAATGTTCAACAGATTGTAGATTGATATATGTCAAACAAAATACAAATGCTTATGTTTAATTTCGTGTCATGACATTTTAGCGGACATAAAAATGTCTGAATTATATTTAAAGTTAAATAAAGAAAATTATAAAAAACTATATTTTTAGCAAATTCTACAGTTTGAGGGTAATTGTTATAGTTGAACTGTTAATTTTTGATATATTTATTTAGTTAGACATGAATTCATTAAATTTAATTCTCATTAAATTAACTGTTTTATTAATTTTTTTGAAGACATTTACTTTTATGTCATGACTTATTCGCTGGCATAAAAATGTCTCATCTTTATTCTACCTAAAAGAAAGTTTGATAGCAAATCTACCTATGTTATGAGATATTGCTGACACTAAAATGTTTAACATTTTCTTTAATTATATGTCAGAAATTTAAAAAAATGTATTATGTAACTTATACTTTCATATAAAAAATCAATTTTGAACAAATTTTATGGCAAAAAATGTCCATTTATGTCATAATTAGTAGACATAAAAATTTCTGACATTTTTTACAAGTTTTATATAAAAAATCTTCATAATTGTGTTAATTAGCTTATATTTTCATAGAAAATTTATATTTTCAAAAATATGTCATGTCATATTTATTGACATAAAAATGTCTGACATTTAATATAAATTTTATTTCTAAAATCTTCAAAATTGTATATACCAGCTTCTATTTCCATAGAAAATCCATACAGACATAAAAATGTCGTAACATTTTTTTTTTTAATTAAAAAACGGAAATAATATTTTATAAATTGTTATGATATTTTATTAAACAAAAAATGATGTCATGACATTTTTTCAGCAAAAACATGAAAAACTTTAAGAATTTCTTAATGAGAGATTAACAATCCTGCTTGTTTAAAGATTTTTCTTTTTTACTTATTTTCTTTAATTGTATCTGTTTTTCCAAGTTTTCTGCTGTATAAGGTGTTTTAAAATGTACCTGCCTGTCATATTTCGTTTGATATTAAACAACACAAATTTTTCTCTAACCAAACAAAAAATCAAAATACACTACCAAATTGAAAACAAATGTCTCACAAGTAATTAACAATTCAATTAGAAATCGAACAGATATAGAAACTATATTTGTTATAAATACGTACAACAAACTCGTACATATATTGACGTCAATAAAGAATATATGTATGTAAGTTTAGTTTTTAGATTTTTGTGTTTGTTAACAAAAGGTTTAATAATCTTTAACATTTAGGATATAAAAAGCAGAAACAGAAAAAGAAATTGAAATAAACTTTTGCATCGAAGGGGAAAAGGGTAAGAGTGAGAGAGAGACTTACAGAAAACTGAAAGAGTGCTAAACATGAGGAAGGCAGCCTAAGCTAAAAATTTCCTTAATAAAACTAAAGCATTTCAACAAAATTTCCTTTAAAGGGAATTCTGTAGCTGTGTAAAATATTTGGCCTAATTAAAATTTTAATAAACGTTTTCTATAAACCATAAACCATTTATAGCAAATATTTTATATGTGGGGAGACAGTTTCATTTCTTTTTGGAAAGTAAAACACATGTTACCAAGTGCTTATAAACCCACGCCCAAACACATACCACAAAAAACTAAATGGGTCTACGGGTTCACTAATAAACTACCAAATGTAATTTAAATTATGCAAAATTTAATTAGTAATGCTTTCAAAAAAAAAAAAAGGAAAACTATTTAAGGTAAATTAGTTTCATCAGTGATCAATAAAACTAATAGTTCAAACAATTATAATTAGTTAGTAAAACATCGAAATGTATTAAGAAAACAACCAAATAATCGATAGAATAATCAATGATGTTATTGAACTAAAATAGTTTTATTGAGAAATCCACTTGTGAGCTGTTGCTGCAAACTGCTACTTGCAAACGCTCATTGTGGTTGGTTCAAGATGGTGGTCGCTGATTCAAAGGTTTGTTTTATTTTTGTTGGTTTGAAATTGACATCACACACCAGTAGCAGCAACTGAATTTATATTGTGTTGATATTTTTAGTTTGATTGTAAAAGTAAAGTGAAGCATATTTGTGTCAATCATTAGAACTAAAAAAAAAAACCTAAAAATGATACGAAATAGTTATATTTAACAAGGTCAGTCATTGTTTAAAAAAATAAATTTTATACATGAGAAATAAAAAAATTTTAAATAGTAGTAGAAAGGTACTTTTTAATTTTTAAGAAAAATTTACTTCTATAAAGCAATATAAGCAATAATAAACTTAAAAAACTTTAAATTTAAAAAATAATAATTTTTTTAAATAGTAGTAGAAAAGTACTTTTTAAATTTAAGTAAAATTAACAAAAATTAAAATTTTAAAGCTCCTTTTAGCTAAAAAAAACTTCAAAATATTTAAATTGTTAAAAAATATTTAATTTAAAAAAAGGTAGTAGAAAAGTACTTTTTTTAATTTCGGACAATAGTACATACTAAGAAATATTAAATTTACTGCAGTTTTCCAGCTTAATAAACTTAGATCATCTAAATTTAGTAAAAGAATTTTATTATTTTACTCTAGGACTGTAAAAATTCTAAATATTTCAATTAGTAGTAGAAAAAGTACATTTTATTTTTGATAAAAAATTTCTTTATTTTAGTATTTTATGCAATAACTATGTTAAAAACGTAAAATTTTGTACAAATATTCGTAGTAGATTAGTACTTCTTTCAATTTAGCAACAATTTTGTAAAATAATAAATTTTTAAGCTGTATTTTTCTGAAAACTAAAGAAAACTTATATTATTTTATACAATTTAGTATGTTAAACATACTAAAGCATTTTTATGACATGTGCTATTTAGTTGACCTTGGCTATTAGTAGATTTTTATGTAAAATTTGGATTTTTATTAAGAAAATTGTCTAAATTAGTTAAATAATTTAATTTGAAATACCTAACTAAACTTTTTTAACATGTGCTATTTAGTTTAGCACTGCTGTTAAACTATTTTTGTATAAAATTTTGGATTTTTTAACAGAAAACCTTATAATCTTTATAAAATATTGAATTAATACATTTTACTTTATTTTTCTAAAACTGTGCTACTTATTTCACCATTGGTGTTTGGAGTTTTTAATACAAAAATTTAATTTTCATTAATGAAATCGTATAATCTTTCTTTGATATCAAATTTATAGCATTTTGGTGCATTTTTATATATACATACTTATTAGTTGGCCTTTGATTTTTGGAGTTTTTTTATGCAAAATTGTAATTTTCAAAGTAGATGAGGAATTTAGAACAATTTGGTACATTTTTAAAAGGTTTTTTTTGCACTTTTATTGATTTAATCTATGTTCATTAAAAACGAACTAACAATAAGTTTTTCAAATCGTATATCTAAAAATGTTCAATTATTAGTCCAGCCAGGCCGGACAAAAATAGTTTGACCATTATTTATTATTTTTAAAAGGTTTGCTACTAAGTAATCTTTGCTGTTTAATATGAAATTTATAGGATTTTTGTCCATTTCTAAAAGGTATGCTTAATAGTTGACCTTTGCTGTTTGTAGTTTTTTAAACACAATTCTAATTTTCATTAAGGAAATCGTATAATCGTTCTATAGTATGCATTTTAGAACATTTTGGTCCATTTTTAAAAGTTGTGCTACTAAGTTGATCTTTGCTGTTTGAAAATTTTATACAAAAAATCAAATTTTCATTAAGTAATTGTTGAATAATTATATAATATAGAATTTAAAGCAGTTTGCTTAATTTTTAAAAGGTGTGCTATTTGATTAATCTTTGCTGTTTGGAGTTATTTATATAAAATTATAATTTTCATTAAAAAAATCGTATAATTTTTATAAAATACTAGCTAAACCCGGTGTGCTTCGCAGTAAAATAATTGGAACTCCAATTTTAAGTTGTAGCACATGTGGTGGAAAGCCTGGCACATCGAGTGAATTTAAGAACTCAACAGGATAATTGACGGCCTTACAGGTTGCTTGATTGATTTGACGCATTTCAAAGTGATATCCATCTTCTCCATATGGAAAAATAATAGGATACTGAAGCGCGTCATATAAGCGATGCATTTCAGTGGGCGAGGCCATGCCCCTTTGTCCACTTACATAGTCAAGAATTTATTATTTCATAAGAATTGTGAAAATTTAATGACGACCCAGTCCAGTAGTTAAGACTATACATATTACGATTTTTAATTTAACTAAAAAGGGCGTGGTCCCACCCACTTTTCTCCTGGTACGTATTCCTAATTATGCCAATACCATATGTACCACATATGTACCATTGACGTAGGTAAAAAAATGCCCAAAATATGGCGATTTAAATTTTTAGGTTATATGGGCGGTGCCACCCCCGTTTGTACAATCAAAACTTCATATAGCCTATTATTCCTTCCAGACTCACAGTAACATGCTGTGAAAATTTCATCAAAATCGACTCAGCCGTTTTGGAGTCCATACGTTACAAACATACATACATACATTCATTTTTATATATATAGATTGAATTTAAAACTTTTTATTAGATATTTGATATGGTGTGCTACTTAGTTAAGCTATGCTGTTGGGACATTTTTATAACAAAAATTTAATTTTTATTAAGAAAATCTTATAATCTTTATAAAATATTGAGTTGGGAACACTTTATGGTAGTTTTGAAACATGTGCTACTTTGATAGTCTGTGCTGTTTCAAGATTTTTATATAAAATTTTAATATTTAGTATAAAAATTATACATATTTTTCAAAATATATAGCTGCGAGCATAAAATTAACTTTTTTCAGGGTGTGCTACTTATTTAAACAAATTTTGTTAACGAAGATTTGATAACATTTTTAATTTTAAAGCTTTTTAGTAAAAGTTTTTTATTAAATAAATTTTAATATTTTTAAACAATTCTTTGTACTTACATTTTTGTTTAGCCTTATCCATTGCGGCTCCGCTGGTATCTTCTAATCTATACATATAAATAGTTTTATTGGTTTCGCTACGGGGGGAGTTTATTGAGTTGTTTGATTGGTTACTTAAACAATCTCTCTGTATAAAACCACAATTTAGAAATTTATTTTTTAATTGTTAAATAAATTTTTAAAGGGATTTTTTTTTGCTAATATGTTTCCAGCTTTAATGTAAATTTCTAAAGAAATTTGTTTAAAGTTTCGAATGTATATTTATACACGGGTTTTTTTCTTGGCTATTTTTAGTATTAAATTACTTAAATTTGATCTTAAGAATGAACACTTGAAGAATTTTTATTTAGTCTTTTTTTTTGTTGTAATTTTTTAATTGAAGGTTTAATTTTACACTTTATTTCTTGCTTAATTTGGTGTTTTCCTATAAATTTTTTTATTATTTTTTTAGTGGTTGATTCCTGTTTTTTTTTCTTAGAAAATTATATTGTTGCTGCAGCTAGTGTTGCTGTGGTTGGGTCTTTTTTAAGACAAATAGCAGTACTAGAAGTTTGTAAATTTTTCACATTCAAAATTAACGCCACAAAATTTAAATGACAACGAAACATTTTATAAACTTTTCTTGTTGGCAATTTGGTTTACGTATTGAGTACAACATGTACTGTATTCGTTTTGTTCTGGTTTTATTTTATTTTATTTTATTTTATTTTATTAGTTTTCGTTAAGTAGTATTTTTTTCTTCTTAGTTTAAGGGCATGAATGTTTCATTTATTTTTTATTTTTTGCTGTGTTGTTTTAACAAAAGTATATTTTTTGTTTATCCATTAGAGTTACAAAAGTTTTATTTTGTAATTTTTGTTTTATATAAATTCGTTCTGTTTTAGTTTATGATTTGGCTAAGAGATCTGTAAAGAAATGTAAAAGAACACAAATAAATTAGAAAAAATTAGCAGTAAAAAAATCACAATGAATGTTTAAACTTTGTCATAAATTAACTCTCAAAATCTATAAAAATCAGAATTGTAAAATTTTCCTACA
This sequence comes from Bellardia bayeri, assembly GCA_950370525.1. Lineage (NCBI taxonomy): Eukaryota > Metazoa > Arthropoda > Insecta > Diptera > Calliphoridae > Bellardia > Bellardia bayeri. Next base: position 4,859,483 of record OX493266.1, on the reverse strand, counting down.
TTTTCTAAACTTTTAAAAACTCCGCTAAGTTTATTGTCCCTAACTGTTTATATTTTTAAAGCTCAATTTTTCATTAATCTTATTAAAATTAAATGCCGCATTACCAAATCACTTTTTGCATTTACAACTAAAATTTTTAAATGTTGTGCTATTTAGTTGCACTTTGCTGTTAAGTTTTATTTATAAAAAAAAGCTAAATTTGCATTAGGAAAACCTTAAAAACTTCCTAAAACAAGGAATTTAAATCACTTTACTCTATTTGTAGTAAGTGTGCTTGCTACTTATTTGTCCTTTGCTTGTAAAAACCTGCAGTTATTAAAACTAGTATTTTACCGCGTGAATGCCAAATTGAAGTTGGTTGGTTGTAATTCACTCTTCTAACGTTAATTTTAATTTAAAGTGTGCTACTTAGCAGTTCGTTGCTGTTTGGAGTTTTTTTTTATATAAACATCGAATTTTCATTAAGAAAATCGTGTTATTTTTATGAATTATTAAATTGTCGAGTTGCGCTATTTATTTGAGCTTTGCTATATCTTTTTTATTCTATAAAAAATAGAATTTTTTAATAAGAAATCGTATAATTTGTATAAAATATTGAAATAAGAGTATATATTTTGTTTAATTTTTAAAAAGTCTGCTGTTTCGTTGACTATTGCTATTGTAAAATATTCAGTTTAAAGCAATTTATTTTATTTTTTAAGTGTGCTACTTAGTGCTTTGGTGTTTGTTTTTAATAAGGAAAACGTATAATTTCCAATTTTTAAAGATGTGCTAATTAGTTGACCTGCTACTATGCACTTTTCTATATAAAATTTCATTATTTATTACAAACATTTTAAAACTTTGGACTGTTTTGATATCGTTTAAGATCCTAATAACATATATCCGTGTGAAAGATATCCTTTTCCTGTCTTCAAGCCATTAATGATGACCTCAAATGCACGATTATGAAGATTTGATGGTCGTCTTTAAGCCATTAGAAGAATTAAAACAGATTAAATTGAAGAAAAACTAAAAATCACTCGTGTCTCACTGTTAATTAAAGACTCACAAGCTTCCGAGATATGTAATGATGCCAGCTAGACATACAAGTAAACCCTAGTAAAATTCATTTTCATTCATTGTTTCAGATTTTGAGGAGACCTGAGAATACGGTGATGGAAATTTTAGCAGCTTGATAATTAACAGTCTTATTCAGAAAAAATTAAAGTAGACTTCAAATGTACTTTAAGAAAATTTTGTTAAAAGCACACTTCAAACCTACTTTATTTTTTCTGAATACGGCAGTAAGTGTTTAATGAAATTATCAGGATGAAGCTTATGAGGTGTTAGCGGAGATGTTGAGCTGGAGTCTGTTTGTTCAACTCAGATAATATGGAAAATTAGTTTATATTCTCTTTCAATTTAACCATTTAACATAATTTTTTCTCATTCACACATAAAAAGATTCAAATCTTTGCTCTTTAACATATAAATTCCCTCCCCTATGCTCAAACGAAAAACATGACTAATACCGCTTCCCTCTTACTATTTGAACATATTTTAGATTTATAACGTCATCATGTTTTAAAATCTAAAAATAAAGAAAAAACAAAATAAAACTAAATAAAATTAGAATGTGTGAAACACAGTTAGTAACAGTTGGTTGGATTAGAGTGTTTCAACAATTTGGACCAAAAAAAAATTCTTCTATTTAAAGCAAAATATGAAAGACCACTTACTACTATTGACCCCCGGTTAGTTTTAACAACTACTTCTCTAACCTTTATCACATAATTCTCTTCAAGAAAACTAGAAACCCTTTGTGATAAAATTAAAAACCTTTCTCTCTCTCTTAAAATGGCAAATTTTACTTGAGTTTAAAGGGGTGTATTTATGATTTTACTTCATGGCTAGAAATCTTTAATGCAAAACAACACTTTCTCTAAAACTAAAACACAAGACTAAAATGAAATAAATACATACGAGCATTCGTACATATTTTGTGCGCTAAATGACTAAATTGTTTCGCAAAAACATACAAACAGAAAAACGCAAATATAAATAAAAATAATAATAACAGCACACAAAGCTTAACAAAAAGAAATGTGTGCATATAGAAAAACAAAAACCAACTACCAAAAACAAAAATATTTTAAAAAGCACACAGAAACGAAATAAATTAAGCTTCAAGAAGCAAATGAAAACAACAACAACAAAAAACGACCCCAAAAATAATAATAACAACAACAACAGAGTGAAAAAATTGTATACAAAAAGATGAACGAACGTACTAAGGGTACGAGGGTGGGGGATTAAGGAAGGATACAAAGAAAAGAGACTCACTCAGCACTTTCTAAATTCCTTTTAGACATTTAAGTAACTAAGCCAATCTCAATTGGGAATGCCCAGAAGAACTACTATGAACCAATGAATGATTCCCCTGAATATAGGACATTCGCTTCCAAGTGTGTTCTTTTCGATCTTTCTTTTTTCTGCAAAAATATCCCTAGTAGAGATTAATTGAATATCAATTGGTAGTTGCCAGTTTTATTCCAATAACAAAGAGAAGTTTACGAACTATTATGAGATTCCTCTGTGCTTTATGCAGATCATTCCAATATCTTTAAAGAATTCCATGTGTGTTTGTATCATCTCTTTAAGATTTGCTTCTTATTCCACCAGAAATAAAGTATAGTTTTAAATAAACATTGTTAAAATCTCTTCAGATTAATCTAGATTAATGTTTGCATTATTCTTTGCGATATCCTGGATCTTATTTGTCGTTAGTTCAGAAATATCTTCCAATGGGAAAGACGTCCTTAAACATCAATCAGCCAAAAGATAACAATCTTTTGTTCTGCAATGCAATGTCTTTCCATCAGGGAATATTCTATTGGAATATTACATTGTTGCGGTAGTGATTACGATACATTGCAAAGAATACATCCATAAGCCGTCAACCCTAAATGAGTCAACCTTAGATCTTGAAATTTTACATTGTTAAGGTGCAGAACAAATGTATCGTAACATTTGTAAAACTTGTTGTCTCATTTTGCCTTAAAAAAATTTCGAGCTTTGCAAAGCAACAAACTTCCAAAGATTCAAAGGTTAGATTCAAACGTTAGCAGCCATATGTATAGTAGATCCTGGAGTGCAGTTCCGAAACAAACGAGATTATTCTCTGTCCCACTGCATTCAGACAACATCGAACAAATTCTTTAAAGTACTAAAGCAGTGGTAATCGCATACAACATCACTTACTCCTCAATGTAGACATCGGCTCCTCTTTCTGGTGAAAAAGCGAAGAAAGTTTGAGTTTCTTTCGTATGAAACCTTTTGCAAAGACAATCATAGAATAAAAAGCAGTGATTCTCCGTTTGTATTGAACGATCCGAAATTGAAGAAAGTCTGGTGAAAAAATAGAAGCTCTATTTGATGAATTTGATTTGGAATTTTGAGGATGCCTTCGTTTGAAACATTTAGCAAATACAATTATGGAATGGAAAGTACTGGTCCTCCATTTGTTAAAAAACTTTCAAAGTCAAAGAATGTAAGCATATTTTTGCAATAATCATTAGAGTTCTGGTAATTTGGTGAAAAGTAAAGAACTTAAATTTTTTAATGTGATCTGGAATTCTTAGGAAGCTTTGCAAGAGATGTTCTGAATATACAATCACGTTTAATGGTTTTATTATTCGTAGAGATGGAATCTTATATTTACTAAAGATTGTTCGATCAGTCGACCCATACACAGCGAGCGGATCAAAATAAATGTTCCTGTAGAATTACTTCTTCTAAACTATTCACCCCTATCGTGAATAAAAATTCCCCATGAAATTTGTTCCCTTTTCACATTTTTCCTATTAAAATTCAATGTTAAAAAAATAAAAGGAAACAATTTTCATGTGGAATTTTTATTATGAATTCATGTAAACATTGTTTTCCATTTTCTCGATCACTGAAGACGAATTTAGTGAACTCTCCTCCTAAGCTTTTAGCGGCTATTATGAATTGATCTAAACTTTTTTTCGATTGCAGCGACTACTGAAGAAGGATTTTATCATTAGCGGCTATTATGAATCAATCTAACTTATTTTTCCATTTCCTTTATCAGTTCAGACGAAGCTTGTCAGAAGTTTAGAATTCTAAGAATTCTCCACAATCTTCTGAACTTCAAGCGTCTATTATTAAGTCATCTCATCTTTTATTGCCATTTTCTTGACTACTCGAGACGTAATTGCCAAGAGTTAAAAGTTATATGAACTCTCCATAATCTCATGTACAATTTGTTTTTGATTTCCTCGACTACTGGAGACAGAGTTTGCCAAGAGTTTAGAATTCTAAGAATTCTCCACAATCTTCTAAACTTCAAGCGTCTATTATTAAGTCATCTCATCTTTTATTGCCATTTTCTTGACTACTCGAGACATAATTGCCAAGAGTTAAAAGTTATCTGAACTCTCCATAATCTCATGTACAATTTGTTTTTGATATATCTTTCTTCCTGGATCTTGAATCCTTGTTGTGACTTTAATAATGATGATTTAGCTCAGTTTCTTGCACTTATCTTACCACTCTCGCATGGCTACTTTAGTTTCTTTGCATGGACATTTGGTTTGGTCGGTTGGCTGACTTTGCACACACACTCTCACACACACAAACAATCTTACGAATATTCATATATATATTTTCCCCAATCTACTATGTATATAAATATTTCTTTATTTTTTGTTTTAATGCCGACAAAGTTGTCTGAAAAATGACCGAAAGACGGTTGAGACAGACATAAAGACCGACCGGCTTTTTTTCAGTTTTTTTTTTATTAAAGATTGTGATGGTTGTTGTTGTTGTTTTTATGCCGTTCATACATATAAGGCGGGTTGGGTTCGTTCATTCTCTGCTCACTTGAGTTTATGAGTAATCACAAACAAATTTCTTGATATTCATATATTGAATATTCTTGTGGCATTTGTATGGCCAGCCGTTGCCTGACTGTGTGGGGGACTGGCGCTGTCGCTGCTGCTGCTGTGTTGTAGGAGCTGTTGACTTCTCCTCTTTTTTGAACATAATAAATTTTCTTAAAAATTTTTCGTAAAATATTTTTAAGTTAATTAAAAATAATTGTCATTTGTTGAAAATAAAGAAGAGGAGAACAAAAAAAGAGGAAATTTTAAGCAGGCCAGTTTCTTGAACTTGAAGAAGTAAATATGTTTAAGTAGTCAGTCAGTAGTTTAGTTTGAGTTATAAAAAAGTTAGGTTGATGCCTAATAGCCTGCATAACAATCAGCAAATGAAATTGAAATACAAATATGTACAAAGTTTTGCAACTTGAATGTAACTAATATTTTAAGCTTAGTTTGATAGGAAACTTGCTTCAAACAAGCATCAAACTAAGTGCCAATTAACACAAAGCAATTCTTTTTGAAAAGATTATTTCCTTGAAATTTCTTTGGTTGCTTAAATTTCTTTGTTGCTTAAAACGCTTTTGTTTTTATTTGATAGTTAGTATAGACACATTTGTAATACGCATAAGAGAGCAAAACGAATCAACAATCAAGTGTGTACTCATCTTACCCCGTTGTCTAAAAGGTTATCAGCTTAGCTTAAAGTATTGCTTCGTGTAAATTGACACTTAAAGACGTTTGCTTCAGCCCTTCATGTACAGGCTTTTCTCACCCTATATCTTAACTTTTTTCATCTAAATTGTTATTTAACTTTATTTTCTTTTCTTTATCTTTTTAACTCTCCCATCTAAACAAAGCCTTGGTTTTTATTTTTATTTGAAAGTCATTTGCAAATATTTAATTATTATGATTATGATAAGTCATTTAGATTTATTTTTATAACGTTTAATAGCTAAAAACAATTTCACACACCTTTTAAGTAGATCCGATATAATAAAAGCATTTTTATTTTATATTTCTTTGTTAAATTTTGTGTTGTGTGTTTGGGTTTTAGTATTAGGTTTTCTATTGTATTTGGAATAAATTATATATAGAGATTGTTAAGCTATAGATTTTATGGTTTAATTGCCATATAAAACAAATATGTAATGGCAAACGATTGATTTTTAGCATAAAATTAAGTTTGTTGGGTTATTTGCCTTAAAAAATAGATACAAAATGGGAATTGAAATGAAACAGAGTAAAGGGAGCTGCTCTCCAGTTAAGCAAAACCTGCTTAAAATTGTTAAAAATAAAAAGGTTTTAATGTAGTAAGCTAGAAAACTATCTTCAAATTCTTAGGAAAATTTTAATTATGTCAGTTTGCTATGGACTTGCCTTCAAACTGCAATCAAACATTAAAATTTTAAAACAATTTCAACAAGTTTAAAATCTTGAATACTAACTGAAATTTATCTCAAATTAGCTTAAATTCTTCAAACAAGCAACAAACTGTTAACATAAAACTGAAATATGTTTGAAACATTTGCAACTAGTTTATTATTTATATTGTAAGGTAAATCTTTGATATAAATTTAGCTTCAAACTAGCTTTAAACTTAAGGCAGATTGAAAGAAGTAAATTTTAATAAAGAGATATCATCAAACATCAAGAGTTTGAAGTCGATTTCAAGAAGTTTGTAATATTAGTTTAGAGTCCTCAAACAAGCATCAAATTGCAACATCCAACTGAAGTTAGTATGAAATAGCAGCAAGTAATTTATTGTTCATATTAAAACACACTTGTTTAATAAATATTTAGCTGCAAACTAACATCAAATTAGCTTCAAAAGTTTCACAAAACAAGTTTGAAAGCAAGACAGTTAGTTTGAACTGGCTTCAAATACAACTAAAAGCAGTTTGAAGAGAAATTTACCATCAGTTATGAATGATTGAAGTCATTGTAAAATGATTTTAGAAGGATTCTAAGAAGTTTCAAAAATGAAAAAAGTACCAAGTAAGAAATTAGAATTAAATAAAAACGTTCAAGCCATCATCGAACCTAGAGTGGTATGAAATACAACCACTTCAAACTGTTTCTGATGTTTGAATTGTCTTCAAGCAAAAAGCTGTTTCAAAACAAGAAAAGTATATGAGAGGCATAAAAGGAATTTGAATATTTTTTTTATAAAGATTTCATAATGTATATGCAAAAAATACATTGTTTACTTAATGTAAACATTTGTGTATGTTGTCTAAGAAAAAGATTAAAACTTTATAGATTTTAGTTAAAATATCCCAATGTTTAAAATTGAAATATGTACATTGTTTACCTAAATATAAACAATTGTTTACACTGCAAACTTAAAGACTTAGCATGAATTTCATTAAAATTTTATAAAGCAAAATATATTTTGTTGTGTGAATTAATGTAAAACAATTTAACTTTTCAATTATTTCTAATTATTATTAAAAATGACATTCAAACTTAACTACCAAATGTCGACACCATGACAGAATGACAAAAAAAACTTTGAACTTGTGCGTTTATCAAGCAATTAATAATTAAAAATAATAACTAAAATAAATATGACGTAGGTTGTTAAGTTCATTCATTGGCTTTGCCTTGGCCATTAAAATGAAACGAAATATAATTAAAGAAATAATTTGTTTGAATAAGCTTATTATTGTTATTATGGAAAAGAAACGGGATTTTATTTATAAAATTCCAAATATTATTATGTTTTGTTTAATTTAATTTAAAAAGCAACCAAACACTTGCTAAAAGTGTGTTACGGTTACCAGGCATTTTATTTTGTTTATTTTAAAAATTCTAATCTAGTTTTTTTTTCCTGCTGGTTTTAAATAACGATAACAACTAAAAATATAATTTAAGCTAATTGTTAGGGTATAAGCTAGAGAGAGGTAGAACGAGAGAACAAGTGTAAACAATTTCAATGTAAAATAAAAATTTACTTCAAGTTGGCGCCAAACAATTACTAACAAATTTTCAAGAAATTTACCAGCTGTCTTGGTATTAGTAAGCATTAGTTTAGACAAGTGAATTATAGACAGTCACAAATATATAATTATTTTACTATTTTCACGGTAATTTAGCAAATTGAGCATGACGTTCGAAACATGAAAAATTAAATTGTAAACAACTGTTTACATAATGTAAACAATTGATATATGTACATATTTTAAATATTTAGGAAATTTGTAAATTTTCTTTAATCTATTATTTACCTGTAACTTACATTATTTACATGATGTCAACAATTGATTTGATTTAATTGCATAAAGTAATCAATTCATTTATTCAGAATATTGAAGGAATTGCCTAAATTTATTTAGCATATGAAAGATTTTCGATTATTTACATAAAAATTACATTGTTTACCTAAAGTAAATAATTGATTTATTTAAAATATTGAAAGTATTACTTAAATTTCATTAATTTATAGTATTTTTTTCTGTTAGTTACCTTCAAATTGCACTTTTTGCATAATGTAAACAATTGATTTATTTACAATATACTTAAATTTCTTAAGTAGATGTAAGATTTTCGATTATTTACATAAAAATTACATTGTTTACATAAAGTAAAATAAAAAAAATATCTAAATTTCTTTCATTTAAAAATTATTTAATCTTATTTACCCTTTAATTACATTCTTTACCCTTGTCAACAACTGCAATTTACTAATAATTACAACAAAATACTCTATAAACCGGATTTTATTACAAACAAACACCATAAAAACCATACATTTCAATCATAATTTTTTGCTTTCTTATACAAGCAATTGAAGGTCTTAAAAATCATCATTAACATTTGTAAAGTTAAATGAGTTTTTTTATACATATGTATTTGATTGCAACTAATAACTAATATATATGACAATAATAGTCATAAAAAACCAATAACATAAAAACAACCAAAAACGGCAACACAGAGAAGAGAAAAAATCGTTATTATGTATGTATGTACTTTTCTTAAGTTATTTAGGTCATAACATGACGTATGTCTAGCTATATGCATGTACAAATCGTGTTCAAAGTACCACTACTCCCCCTACACACTCTTACCTCATACACATACACAAACACTCACAAAACACACTCATTCAAATAATAATGAGAAAAAAAACCCATAAAAAACTATTAAATATTCCCTCTATCATGGTTTTACACTCACGCTCCCACTAACTCTCAACAATATATTTAACACAACTAACAAATTTACACCACCTACTCAATCTGCAAAACTAAACTCAACACTTTGTACTGCTACTAGTGTCAGCACTACTGTCTTTTTTATGCCATGTTATGGTTTTTAATATTGTTATGATTATTTTATTATCGAAATGTTTTGCAATTGACAGTGATGGCAAATATGTAGTCAGATAAGTACATAAAAATAAGTTTTATTAAACTTTTCTATACTTGCTATTATTTACCCTAAAATTACAAAATTGATTTTTTTAATAAAAATTAAATAAAATTTACAAAATTCATGATTTAAAAAAAAAATTAAAAAAATAAGCAAAAATTAAACAAAAGTAACCAATATAAAATTACTCGTTACTTAGGAAAAACTGGTTTAAATTGTCATTAAATTACATTATATTTATTATTTTCTAGATATTTTAAAATTTTAAATGATTAAAAAAAATATCAGCAATATACTTTTAGGGGTGTAAGAAAACTATTTTTATTTAAATTTACCTCTAAATAAAAAAATTTACATAAAGTAACCGCTTTGAAAATTACTCGTTACTTGGGTAAAACTGTTTTAAATTGACTGTAGATTCCACTAAATTTATTACTTTTTGGAAATTATGAAATTTTAACCGGGTAACTGTTTAAATTTCCTTTAAGTAATCGCTATTTTAAACAAAATTTATAACTAATATTGTTTAAAAATGTAAAGAAAACTATTGCTTTTAAAATTTTAAACTAAAACTCAAAATTAGTAAAAAGTAACCACTTTCAAAATTACTTGTTACTTAGGTAAAAGTACTTTAAAATCATTCCTTATTACATTAAACATGTAACTTTGTGGAAAATATGAAATTTAAAGCGAGTAATCATTAAAATTTCCTTTAAGTAACCAGTATTTTAACAAAAATCTATAAGCAATATTGTTTAAAATTGTAAAGAAAACTATTGCTTTTGAAATTTAGCGTTAAAACTGTAAATTAGCAAAAAGTAACCACTTCCAAAATTACTCGTTACTTAGGTAAAAATGCTTTAAAATCATTCCTCATTACATTACATATGTATAATACTTTTTTAGAAGTTATGAAATTTAAAGCGAGTAACCCGTAAAATTTGTTTGAAGTTACCAGTATTTTAAACAAAATTTATAACCAATATTGTTTAAAAATGAAAAGAAAACTATTGCTTTTGAAATTTAGCGTTAAAATTCAAAATTGGTAGAAAGTAACCACTTCCAAAATTACGCGTTACTTAGTTAGAAATACTGAAAATTCATTCCTTATTACATTATATAGAAAACTTTCTAGAAATTACGAAATTTAAAGAAAGCCCATTAAAATATTCTTTAAGTAACCGGTATTTTAAACAAAATTTATAACTAATATTGTTTAAAAATTTAAAGAAAACTATTGCTTCTAAAATGATTCCCTAAAAATCAATATTAAAGAAAAGTAACCATTTTAAAAAACACTGTTTACTTAAGCATATTGACAGATTTTGTATTACTTTTTTAAAATGATCAAATTTTTTACAACCAAAAGTGATAGGTCATGCCGAAATCATGACAAAACAAAATTTTCTCTGTCTTAGATAACAAGTTCTTGAATAAGTATTACTAAAAATTAAAATAAACATAAATTATAATTATAATAGACGAAAAAAAGCTCTTGGTAACAAATAGAAAAAGCAAACACACGCAACTAAAATACAAACACACACAAAAGTTAACCCAAAAAATGTATAAAAGAAAAAGCAGCAGCAAACACAACATAAGTAGACACAAAAACTTAATAATAAGAACAGTTTATTTAAGCTTAAAGAGAGCATGACGTTTATAAAAGTTTAATGACCCTCACAAACGAGCACAACAAAAACAAACGACCAAAAAAAAAAAAAAATAATAATAATCAAACTTAAATATTGTATATAAAAATAAAGTTATAAAACAACACAAACAAAAAACACATTTTCTTTTATTTTAATGTTTTTTTTATTGTCCGAGATTTTATTATTGTTTTTCATTTCTAAATACTTTGGCTAGAAAATATCAAGATATGTATTAAAAAAATTATAATAATAATGAAAGCCAGCAACCACAGCACAGCAACAAACAATGTTTGTTTATTTGTTAAACTTTATGAAATACATATATGTTTAATAACAACAAAGCCTGAAGAATCTAGTAATAAAAACAAAAACAAATTATATGTAGGTATATATTTATATTCATTTTAAAAAGACAGAGAAGAGAATCAGTAAAATAAAATAACAAATTAGAAAGCTTTTTTAAGCATACATATGTGATTTACAAACAAATAATACCTACAATAATAATAATAATAACAAAAAACAAGATCTTTTGCTTTGTTTTCTTGATAAAAAGCTTTTAGTTGTTGTTGCTGCTTTATTATTTAGAATATTTAAAGCAAAACACAGTCACCAAGAACTTATAGACAGATAGGGAGAGAGTGATAGAGGGGGGGAAGAGTGAACAGACAGGCTTGGAAATTGAAATTAGCTGCGTGTGATGTCAAGTTCGTGTTATGTGTGTTAAAAATCTATTTTAGTAAATAACAACAATAATATATTATGAAAGGTTCAATAACTTTGTTTTAAATTAAGGAAAGTTTAATTAAATTTATTTATGCGAAACTTGCGGCATCTAACCAAAAAAAAAAAAGAGAGAGTGAATGAATGAATGAGTTTTTTAAAAAAAGCAAGGAGTCTTGCTTTTAATATTTTAATTATTTTTAGGTAAATGAAAGAATTTTGTTATTTTCTTTTATGTACAGATTAAAACAATTGTTTTCCTAAAATAAACAATGTTTTTTCACAAAAATTATAAAAATGCATGCGAGTACCCGTATAAATTTGTTTGAAGTAAACGATATTTGTACCAGAATTTATGCTCAATATTGTTTAAAAGTTCTAAGAACACTATGGCTTTTGAAATTTTTCACTTAATAACGAAATCGACAAAAAGTAACTACTTTGAAAATTACTCGTTACTTAGCTAAAATTGCTTAAAATTAATTTAAAATTATATTACATACCTAACTTTTTAGAAATTTTTAGCGAGTAACCGTTTAATTTAGTATCAAATAATCGGTATTTGTAACAAAACTTATGCCCAATATTGTTTAAAAATCGTAAAAAAAATATTGCTTTTTAAATTTTTTCTAAATAAAAAAATTTTCTAAAAGTAACTACTTTGCAAATTACTCGTTACTTAGCTAAAAGTTCTTAAAATTAGTTCCCTTTAATTAAATTAAATAATAAAATACTCAATTGTTTTAGTATATTTAGTTTTAAGAAATTATCAAAAATTTAAACGAGTAACTGTTTAAATTTGTTTATTTTAAGTAATTGCTATTTGCAACAAAATTAATGCTTAATCTACTTTAAAAGATTTAAATGCTTTAAAGGCATTCCTTATTACGTTACATACACAACCTTTTGGAAATAATGAAATTTTAAAAGAGTAACCGTTTAAATTTCTTTTAACTAACTTGTATTTTAACCAAAATTTATAACCAATATTGTTCAAAAACTAAAGAAAACTATTGCTTTTAATATTTTTCGCTAAATAACAAAAAAATTCTAGAAGTAAACACTTTGAAAATGACTCGTTACTTAGGTAAAAATACTTTAAATGCATTCCTTATTACATCACATATACAACTTTCTAAATGTTATAAAATTTAAAGCGAGTAACCGTTTAAATTTGCTTTAAGTAACCGGTATTTTAAGCAAAATATTTAATCAATATTGTTTAAAAAAACTAAACAAAGCTATTGCTTTGGAAATTTTACGATAAATCACAAAATTTACAAAAAGTAACCACTTTGAAAATTACTCTTTACTTAGCTAAAATTGCTTAAAATAAATTCCCTAGAACACAACATACACAAGTTTTTAGGAACTATCAAAATTTAACCAAGAATCATACATTTAAAAGAATAAAATTACATTTATTTCCTTATGTTCTGCGAGAATATTATTTACAGTGTCCTTTATATACATATATATGTACATACTCGTACATATGTATGTATATATGAACATATTCCCCCACAAAGTAAACAAATACCTTATTTTTGTACAACATTTAGTCTGTTATTATATTGTAATCTTTTGCAGGCTAAATACTTATATTTATTTCCTTTAGAAACGCCTACCTCACTGGATAATTGCGTTATAATTTCAATAATTTAATAAATAATAAACACTGGTATGAATATTAAACTAAAACAACAACGTATTTACACAATTTTCCAATAAACTTGTGGTAGTTTTAGAAAACACACGTTTAAAACATTGTGTTAAATGACGCCAACGATTTGTGCATATATTCTTTTTTTTCTATAAAATGACGTCTTGCTAGTTTTATTAACAATAAAATATGAACTATTTAGAATTTCCATATTAAACAAATCAAATGTAAACAAAAAATTCTGAAGAATTTTTTTTTCCTAAATTACCCTTTAATTATTTAACACAAATTCTATAATATAAATTAAATTAATTTCCTTCATTCATTCACATTTAGCCTTTAAAGTTATTTGCGCAATTGAAATTTTTAGAAAAAAAGAGAAAGAGAGAGAGAGAGAACGAGAGCAAACCGCACAAAGTACTCGTAAGTATATTGACCAGGGGGCCAAATGCAAATTATTTAAGACCACCATCGCCAAGTTGTTGCTTTAAGTATATAAAAAAATCAATGATCTTGTTTGTAACAGTCAGACAGAAGTAAATATTTATTTATAAATAATCATTTGTTGTTAGTATTTTTGTTTGTGAAAAGGTCAATTATCTGTTTATAAAGTTGTTAATGATATCGAACAGAAATTTTTACAAACAATTTACGATATGTATTCCTTTAATGGGGAATGTTTTGTTTATAATAAAAAAAAATTATAAAAATGGATATTAAAAAAAAAAAAGTTTCTTCGAAGCAAATTTTACAATAATTATTCTTGCCAATATAAAGCACAGACATTTTCCCATCAGAGGACTTTCCGCAAAGTCAACATTTTTGCAACAGCCAATGAAAATTGAACAATTGAAATTTTAATAATGTCCTTATCGATGCTTAATGGCAAACATGAGTCATTTTCTTTAATATCTCACTCCCAGCTCATTCTATTCCATTCCAACTTCGATCCGCTCTTTTGAAAAAGCCAACTAACATATTTTTGGATGTGATAATTATTTCCAAAATCAGTTATGGCTGCATATATTCATTATAAGCCTACAAATGTCTGTATATTTCGTTTTCTGTTATATGTTCTTTTTAATATCTTCATCCGTTATAGCATTATTCGTTGTATGTGCCTTGGCCTCCGTCCCTCTTCACTCCACTCGTTGTTCCAATTAAGGTGTGCGGCGACCAACCACAAAATAACCCAAAGTCTCCAAATACCGGACAATGGTTAAGAATATGCTTAGTTCTCTTCTATACTACTTTAACGTTACATCTTCTAAAAAGTAGTTATAAGGAAGGCGTTTAGTAATCACTAGAGCCACTAACTAGTACGAGTATATAATGAGCGCTATAACCATCTTTAACGTTGCTTAATGTACGGTCAACCCTTGGCAAATATTTAATAAAAAAAAGCGTAACCACTTGTTTTAGCACAAATTTGTTTGACGTTGTTTACTCTTACAAGAGTTTTGCAAGATCAAACAACATCAAATAAAATAAAACCAAATATTTGTTGTGTACTGTCCTAAATAAACAATTTTTTTTAAATAAACTAGTTCAAATATTTTATTTAGCGGTTACATCCTTTTCGTAAAATATTTGCCATGTGTGACCTGACCGTACCTTTAGTTGGAATCTAGACAGATTAATCGTCAGCCATATCCTGTGTATATGAACATTACGCATTCTCAATCTTAATTCAAGCGGACTCATGGACTCCCGTTTTTCGTAGCCAAGAAGATATTAAATCACAACTAAACACTTTTTAAATTTAAAGACCAGTTGGCCAATAATACTGTGTCTCAAACCGCTAAATTCTGCTTTCAGGTTTCGTGGTTTCAACTTCTGCAGGAGGTAAGTACCTAAAGGTCAATAATGACACAGTGCAACAAGCAAAATGGAAATGGGATAAGACCAATTGCAAATGAAAGTTGGCATTATGCATAACAAAACCTTCAAGGGTTTTTTTGTGTTCAGTGAGAGACTTTCTTTTATACGCATTTGAAGTTGGAAGGAACACTGTCTAACAAGGAATGATCATTAAAAATTTTATCAGATAATGCTTAATTTTTATTTATTTATTATCCTAGAACTGTGTAGTATCTTACTGCAAAAAAAAAAAGGAAAAAAGAGGTAATTTTCAATGATCATTTCTTGTTAGCCATGAACCAATGCTTTTATATTGAAATCGTATAGTACGCAACAATTTCGCCAACTAAAGGGCAGTTTAAATTGCAATGGTCAAAATCCGATCTTGATCTGTCTCCAATGATGGAGACCATTGTCATAAATTGATATCTTAAACACCATCAAAGACTCTTTACAAAGTTTCAAGTTGTAAGGAGGAGCAGCTGACTGATCGGAAATCGTTCGTGTTAGTATGAGATGCTTCCTTTCTTTAGACAGGGTTTGTCTTTGTTAAAGACACTTTTCTTACTCAGAAAATTCACTATAGTACTTGGATTTTTCTATATTAAGTTTAGCGCAGTTTCGTTTGATCTTAATTTCTAATATTACAGAAGATGTAATGAAGTCATTATTTTTTCCAAAACTTTAAGTAAAAAGGAGCAGATGCAGATCAGTCCCACTAAGAGCTCTTATTTAAAACTTACTTTATTTGATTTTGTTTGCCCTTACAAAACCTTTGTAAGAGTACCCAACGTCAAACAAATTTCTTCTGAAAATTTAATTTTCATATTATTTTATTTGAAGCTGTTTACTCTTACAAAACATTTGTAAAAGTAATGAAAGTCAATCGAATTAGTAATAAACATCATATTGTTTAACATTTCGCCAAACTTTCAAGGTGTCAAAAGAAAATCTTTTCATATTTTGTTAGCGGCTGACAGTGTAGCTTGTTACCAAATTAAAGAACTTTACACAACCAAAATTACAACTAAAGTTCTGCTTATACATAAGTTTAAAGAAATTTTAATACATACAGCTCATTTTTAAACACCATAAACCAGTTTAAAAATCCCCCACACCAGGCATTCTATTAAACAGGTGCTAAGTTACAACCAACAAAAAAATTACAAAAAAAGGTCGTGTTTCTTCTTTTGCCACAACAAACCACCATAACATCTTTCCCTTTAACATAGCGCACAAGAAGAACAAAAAAAAAAGAATCTTTAAACTTTTGCACCTGCCCCAAAAGAAAACGCTTAAAATTATTACAAAAAAGTCTACCTTAGCAACCGAACCATAAATGCAAGTTTGCATGAAAGTAAAATGTTTGGTGTTTAAAAAAAATAAGAAGTGTGCAAGTATTAAAGTGGAAAAAACAAAGTTTCACTACAGCACCTTTTGGCAAAGGAAATTTTAACGTCTTTGCAATGAAACTTAGGCAGTAAAAAAATTAAAAACATCAACATTTGCGAATTATTTTGAAGTATACTTAACGCCAAGTTTTACTCACTTTAAAAGGCATCAATCATCAAATGACTTTACTTGATACAGCTTAATTTTTTTAAATAAATTAATTTAGTTTTTTCTCCCATCCTCTTAAATGTTGATGATCTTTGTTAATACGAATATATGTACCCCTTAAATCTGACAGCTGGCTGATAATATTTTCAAAATGAAAAAAAAAAAAAAAAATACACGTGTAATACAATTTCATTCAATCTCTGTTCTCACTTAGTTTACCTCGCATTATACTCTACTCCCCCCCCCCCCCCCCCACTTATTTCATTTCATTTTATTTTTGTCTTTTCTTCAAGTTCATTTAACTGCTGCACAAATCATTCATCATGACATTTGATTACCGGAAAATACGTACTTGTCAACAAAACATATAAATGCTGGGAATAATGACCGAGTCGAGTCGAGACAACAACCCTTTGGCTGACGTTGCTGCTGCAGCTGCTCTGTTTGATACTGATCTTTGTCAATATTAATCATTAAAGATTTTTATAAACAACAGCAACTACACCAACGACCAGAATAAACATGTGTATGTACTGACATTCATTTTACGTTAAGTTGTGACACAAAGAATATTGACTCAGCTCGTTAAAGATTAAAGAAGTGGAAGTGGGAAGTGAAAAGGAAAACAATAAATAAAAATAAAGGCGATCGTTGTTAAAATAAAGAAAACAATACAATCATGGGTATCAATTGAAAAACACGTCGATAAAGATTTAAAAAATAACTTTAGGTCAGGTTATATTGAAGACTTGATGTTTTTACAAAAATTAGGTTAAGGTAATGAAGCTTAAAGTGAGATGATCTAATGATGTAATCATTATCGTTGACGTTTTTTATAGTTTTAAGCAAAAAGGAGTTAAGGCTCAGTAGTTTCCTCTAATAGGGATGAAGAGAATCTCAGGTTCTTTAGGATTTTCACTATTAAAGACAGGAAGGCTAAAGTATAAAGTCGAGACAACGATCGTTTTGCTGCCTCTGCTTGATACTGATCTGTGTAATTGATTCTATTCACAGTTTTAGGTAGAAAGTAGAAGAGTCAGCGATTGTTTTTAGTTATGAAATGTTTTCCTCCTGTAGGGGTGTCAACTATTAAGTCTCTATTTATGAGATGTTTTTCTATTTTAGGGGTGAAGCCAGGTCTCAGGTTCTTCAAGGATTCAGGAAGGCTTAATAAAGTGGTGGCAACGATCGTTTTGCTGCCGGTGCTTAATACTGATCTGTGTCATTGATTCTATCTCTCCTTGAAATTGTTGGGACTCAAATTGTGTTGCTTGTTATAAGAGAGTTCCCCGCTTTTAGAGATCAAAACAATTTAAGACTCTCTAGGATTATCATTCATTAAGGCAGATTATCCAGGAAGGATAAAAATAACGTCGAGACAAAGTTCATTTTGCTATTTTGCTTGATACTGATTTTTGCTGATCATGCTATCCCTAGTTTTAAGTAGAAAGGCGCCGAATGAAACAGATTGATCTGTCTCAATTGTTAATTAAGTCGAAAGACTAGAGGCTTTAAACTTCAAGCATTATGTCTCTTGTAAGTCATCTAAGTGAGAATCTTGTCCAAGCGGTCTAAGAATATGTTATATTTTCCCCAAAATAGGTGACTGGTTTCAAATATGATTTTCTTTACTAAATAAAATCATTTGATTAATTTAAAACTTTTGTTTATTAGACATTAAAAATTACACGAGTAAAACAAGGCCCGTTTGAGACCCCTAGCTTTCCTCTATGCGATGGTTCTCATTCTCAGAAGCCTAAAAATGTCTGATAGTCATCCAGACTGTTCTTCTGTTTGTCGTTATTTTCTAATAATTGCGTTGTGAAATGACTTTGTTTTGTTGTTGAATTTCTGCGTTGTAGCTGTTTTTCTTTTTGTGTTAATTTCTGTGTATACATATGTGACTTTAACGATTTATTTACATTTTTTTGCTGTTGCTTTTGTTGTTGTAGTTGTTGATGAAATGCAATTTTCTTTTGTTTGGTAGGAGTGCTTATTTCTTTGGGAGTGTGTGTGTGTATGTCAGTTTCAGTTTATAATTTTTCTTCAAATAATAATAAATACATTATTTGTTGTTGTCAGCTTTTGTGTGTGTTTGTTTGTGTGTGTGTGTGTGTGTATGTTTGTCTGTTAAACGGAAATTCCACTTAAATGTATTTTTGTGTTTTTTTTTTTTTGTATTATTTATTTATTAATTTTTCTTTTTCTCATTCATCATTCATTTGAATCTCTCATTTCTTGGTTGGTTGTTATATGCATTAAAAACGTCGTCAGTCAAAAACTATATTTTCTTTTTCCATAAATTGAAATAGGTATTTTAAAATTTTAAAATAAAAAGCTGCGATTTACTAAAATTTGTTAAGCTTCTAGGAATTTTTTAAAAGATGCTAAGCTAAGAATCGTGATTGAAAAGAAATTGAAAAGCTATGATTTTCTTTAAATTACATGAGTTTCAAAAAATCAAAAGCCTATGTTTTAAAATTACAAGAATACCACTGAGATCTTACCATAGCAAAGAACTTTTGAAATGACTATCCTTGTTACGCTTGACCCATCGAAGTTAGTTAACATAGTTGAATAATTGCACGCTTTTTCATAATACTCTGCTCTCTGTAAGGCCCAACGACACGAAAAGGTATATCTTGAACGATCTGATTGGCCGACAGATAATCTTTTTTTAGAGGCAAACGCTCTTGAGTTTAACTAGGAGTTCTTTAGGGCAGGGAACTTCTTTAACTACTACATCGCTAAAGTTCCCGCACTGAACTAAGGCAAGGAATTAAATTATCAACAACGACGTATTCGGCAATAATTTTCACCACCTGTATGATAGATTTCAAAGCTATGGTGTAATTTAACATTCAAATCGTAGTGAATAAATGAATGAACGGGGTTGTTAGAAATGGGGCATTAACGATTTAAAATGAACTACATATGTTCAAATAAAACTAGGTACAATGATCAGCTAAGACAATTTTAAAAACACAATCGGAACTCAACCTAAGACTAGGAACGAAAAAACTAGAAACTAGCAGCTTAACTAAGATTAGGAAAGGTGATCAGCTAAGACTTTGGCTTAACTAAGACTAGTGACGACAAACAACTATGACCCTCCAACAGATCAACTAATGCCTAAGAGCAAAGTTCATCCTAAGACTAAAAACGATAAGATTAGGAACTAGCAGCTCAACTAAGACGAGGGAAGGTGCTCAGCCAAGACTTTAGCTTAACTAAGACTATTAACGACAAACAACTATGACCCTCTAATGGCTAAATTCACAGTCTTTAGTTAGCTAATGGCAAAGACTTAACTAATGATTCTTTATTCGCAACGCTTAGTTTGTCATAAGATTAACAAGTAATAGTTAAACAATATTTAGTATTTTAGTTTACCAATGGTTAACTAATGACCGAGATTTCGGCCATTAGATACACAACTAAGATTTTTTTGAAACATACAATTGAAACTTAAATTAGACCCGGAAGAATACTGCAGAATTGCAGATAAATTCAGATTAGCAACTCTTCTGTATAATTATCTATATACATAATAAGATAGAGATTTAATCCCTAAGGTTGCTAATTCCGTGTTCGTTTCATCAAAACTTCTAGGGAAAACGACTAAGAGTTCCGTAATCGATGTTGTCTGGGAGTTGACCGGGACAATAAATTATGGTTGCATGAGTGAAATTCTTATAATTCCATGCAACCCTATTATCGAGTCTAATGGCTGGATGAAGAGCTATGCCCTAACCGTAAGGCAAACTGGTACCCAGTTTATATAGAAACTATATATAGAATAATGAAAATGTCCTACATTTTATTTTAAAAATATACAATGTTATTGAAATTTTTTTTTTTGTAACTTGTAATTTGAATTGGCTACCTGATGGGTAAATAGACTTCCTATGTGGTATTCCGTTATTTCACAATTAAAAAGCAATTGTGCCAGTTGAAGCCAGTTGCATGAATACGTGACTAATTTGGCCAATGTTATATCAAGCACGACGGGCAACTTATCTACTAAAACTATGTTGCGCTCAACTATGTGATTTAGTGTGAGTGATCACCGGACACTGTAAATTCGACAATCATATTAGCAGAATACGATTATTCTGTCATTACTTCTGCATAAGCTGCCATTACAACCATTGTCACTGCTCAGCATTGGAAGACTTAACAATTAGGTTTTTGGGACATTGTTCCTATAATAATCGCTCCGAACTATCAATAATGATTTTACAGAAGGAAGGAGACCTTTATAACTGGTTAAGACAATTAGTTATCTCGAATCCTAATGCTTATTTAAGAAACATAAACTGCGAAGCCTTTTGGATTGTCTGCAGAATAGTGCTGGCAAAGTATTGAGTAATGGCTACCGAGGATCGAGTATTTGCCTTTTTTTTTTGATACTTAATACTCAAAAGTAGTTACTTGATAGTTTCTGAGTTGTATTTTTAAGCAAGTTGAATGGGTAAAAAAGTGCACAAAAATACATCACTGTTTAAAAAGACAACAATGTGTAAGCTACAAAATTAAACCAACCGCCGAAATATAAATTTCTATTATTTCTTAAGTTGTTGTTAACGTTGAAATAAAAGTTAGCTTTACATTTATTTTTGATTTAATAATAAAAGACATACAAAACCAATAATAGTTGAAGATCTATTTTTATTTTTTAAAGAAACTACTCCAATTTGCAGATGAAAACTATGCGTTACAATTTAAAAAAATTCGTTAAAAGTATCGAGTAGTATTGAGTACCCAAATGAAAAGTATTGAATATTATTGAGTAATGGAAAGTAGTAGAATTTGCCAGCACTACTGCAGAAAACGCCCAGAGTTTTTGGCGGGAATCGAACTTACAATACTCAGACTGATAGCGCACTATCGTATAGTTTATTGTGGCTGCCAAATACTATTTTTTTACTTTCGTTTATTTATTGTATCTTCATTAAAAACGAACTTACAATAAGTATTTCAAATCATACTATCTAATAAATTTTAATTATTAGTCCAGCCAGTGTCAGACGAAATTTGTTTTGCCATTGTTGATTATGTAGGTATATCTATTAAGCAGGCATTCTTCATTCTTATTTTCGGTTTAGATCCGCTGTATCCCTTCTTCTTAGTCGAATTGGGTTTGGGTGTATTTAAAGATTTTAAGTATTTCTCTGCATTTTTTGGATCAGTTTTTACCAAAGGCTTTATGAGTATTCGATATTGACAAGGAGCTATTTTTCTCCATTTTTAACTATTCAACTATCACTATCTACTTCTACTTCTACACTTTTCCCTTATTTTATCTAACGCCCCTCTGTTCTTTACAACTATATCTGTTTGAATATCTTTTCAGGCAACACAAATAGGGACCAACAAACACATGCCACCAAGTAGGCTGTATTTGTAATCGGCGCCCTGCTTAACTTAATTTAATTTAAACAAAACTTCAACAACTTTATTAACAAACCTGATTTATGTTAAATTTCTCTTGATTTACAAAATTCCTGGAATATTTCTTTAAAATTTTATGCTTTTTTGCATTAATTTAAGTTAACCTACATATTTTTGCTTCTCAGCTTAAAAATATTGTTATTTTTTAACAAAAATCTAAAACTAGTCTGCAAAATAACAGCTGATTAAGCAATAACAATAAAGTAGCACTAAAATTTAAGAGAACAAACAAAATGCTAAACAAAGAGCATACTAAAGAGCAAGAGAAGTAATAAGAGCAAGATTTTACTAAACAAAAGTCTTATATTAAGGATTATATAGGTATAAAAATTTCGAAAATTCATACTTACATTTTTTGTTGCAGCTTTTTTTTTAAATATCCAAACAGGGCTTTGTTGTTGAGCTTATTTACATTTGATTTTGTTGAAATGTTTTTTTTTTTTTTAATTTAAAAATTCTCTTCGATTAACGAAAAAAATTGCTTGGGTTATTTTCTTCAATTAATTTGAGTTTGAGTTGTTTTTGTTAATTGTAGTTATTTGTTGGTTGGTTGTAGCCTGTTAAAATACAAAAACAAGCAAACAATAAAAATGACGTTAACACTTTTTGTTTTTTTAAACCGCACACCAGCTAGTAGCTAGCTTTGTTTAAACAATAATATTAATTTTAAAATAAAATTAAATAAAATAAACTTTGTTTATGTTATTAATAATGGAGTTAAAGTTCTTGTTTAAAACATAATAATGACCATGATGCTGTTGCTGTTGTTGAGTAAGTTGTGGCAGCAGATTTACACTTGAAACAAAAAATTAGTAAAACACTGTTTAGCTGCTTGTTTTATTCTTCTTATGTTTGTTGTGTATGCTAAATAATTGCCAATGAACTGCGCGTTCCACAAAGCAGCAGAGCTGTCGTTGAGGAAGTCTACATAAGACGCAGTGTTAGCAGCCGCAACCGCTGCAGCAGTTCAAAGGCAACAAAAACATTGCAATTTTTTGCTTTGCTAGCTCTTCTTTTTGCATTAGCTTCTTCTTGTTTAACTTTTTAGAGATTTTCTACTTGAATTTTTTTACTTAAAATCTGCAAAAAAAAAAAAAAGAAAAAAAAAAAAAAAAAAGTACCTATAGAAAATTTGTTCTTATTTAAATGAATTCCTTTTTTTAAATTTTCTTTGTATGTACCTATCATACTTTTTTTTAAATATTACTTTGTTTGTTTTCGATTCTCGGTTTGTTCAAACATAATTTCTTGTTGCTTTGTTTGCTTTTTGTAATTTTCTATGAAAACAATTTATTTATTTGTAATTTAATATTTTTCTTTTATCTTTTACTCACACAACAAACACACACTTATTTTTTTATGGGCGACGTCGTCGTCGTTTGATACTTTTCTTCTTTTCCTCTACTTTTTTTTCCTTAACTTTGCTTTTGCTATTTGGTGTATTTTTTCTTTTATTTTCAATATTTATCTTTATATATACATACATATATAATTTTTCTGTGTAAAATGCTTATTTCTTGTGGTATTTATTTAATTTCTTAGGTTTTTTCTTTATATTTTTTTTAAGCATTAACAAATTTCTTAGCTTTTTTCCACTAATGTTTAATTTTTTTTTGTTTCGTTTTCAACTATAAAACACAAAAGAGCGTCACACAAACTTACACACATAAACAGTACCAAAGTGCTGATGACGTTGTTGTTGCTGGTTTATTTGTTTTTTTTTTTGGGGGAAGGGTCGCGTAAGAAGTATTGTGAGCGATAGAGAGAGAGAGAGAGACAGCGAGACCGAACAATACAATATTAACCAAAAAAAAAAAATAATAAAAACTAGAAAACGCACACACAAAACGTATGAAAATGTTTAACACACGAAGAACAAAAAAAAATGGAAAAAAATTTACCGCCGCACGGCGTTGTCTTCTGCAATTTGTGTCAGGTGAAATTTAAAATGCATTTTTTCTGCTTATTTCCAGCATTTTTCTTAAGAACTTTATAAAATCCTGCTAATACACATATTCGTCTCAATGAATTTCACAAATTTATGTAATTTTTCAATGATTTTTAACAAAATAATTAAATTTTTCTTTTAAGCCACACAAAATATAAAAAAATTCACACTTTTTTTCTTTCTTTCACACCGACACAATGATACATTATACTTGCAAGCAATATAAAGGAACAGCAA
This sequence comes from Bellardia bayeri, assembly GCA_950370525.1. NCBI lineage: Eukaryota > Metazoa > Arthropoda > Insecta > Diptera > Calliphoridae > Bellardia > Bellardia bayeri. The sequence continues at coordinate 4,835,123 of OX493266.1, read as the reverse complement.
CACAAAGAAAACCTAAGAAAATATCCCTTTTAACAACTCGAAATACAACTCTGCTCAAAAACAGGGGGATATTTTGCTAAACATACAGCTAGAGATGGTAAAGGCAAGTTAAACAAATGAAAACTCGAAAGCTAATAAAAATACAAACTTATAATGTATTAACTTAAATATGATGTACATTTTTTACTTTTATCAAGTTATTTCATTTATATCTCAAATTTGTATAAATTAAAATTTTCCTGGGCAATTTACTCTACAGAGTTGCATTTTATATTACAGAGTGTGTTAATATTGCCACTGTTTAGAAATGTGTGGCTGTTGCTTTAAATTTAGCAGGTAAAAAGGCCGTTAGCTTTAATTTAACCTTAAATACACAAATAAATTACAAAAAAAAAAACGTTAAACAAAAACTTAAAATGCACAAGAAATTTAAATATTTTATGCTGTCTTCTTAAACTAAAAAGTCGTTCCATTTATAAGCAAATAACAAAGAATTTTTTTAAATATTCATATACATATTTTATTGAAATATTCATATAATTTCAGTTAAACCTACACTTTAGTAATGGTAATAATTCCGCACCGTTAAAAGAATTTACTAAAATGCTGTTCAATTTAAAATTATAATTTCAAACTTTAAAATTCAAAAGTTTTATTTAATATACAGGCAATGTAATGCTATTTCTACCTTTTACTTTTTAAATCGTTAATATTGAAATAGCACAAATTTTATATAAATTGAAAATTTCAAGAATTTTTATTTATAAATTGACAATAAAAAATATTCCCACTTATGCATTAGCTAAGCACTTAATTACCCCTATTCCATTACAAACAATTTCAAAAAGAAATACTTCCGCTGAATTTACAAAACATCATCTGGCAACTCCTTATATTCATTTCAGTATAGCTGTAAAAATTTCCCCGTATTAAAAACAAATATCCCTCATACAACAAATTCTTGCTTATTACCTTTTGCGCACATATTCTTCACTGCCTTATATACAAAAATATAGTTGTTTCGCTCCAACTTGCAGAAGTTAGGGCAAATTCTTAATATAATTCTATATTTTCAACTATCCCTATATGTTATATACTATTATGTGTTGTTGTTGTTTTAGTTTGTTTGGTTTTGTTTATTTCACTTCGTCGTCTGCACAATAATGTTGTGGTTGTTGTTGCCGATTTTCTGGATACAAGCAAACACAAACGAAGGAACATAAATAGGTACATACCGACATTCATACGAACAAGAATAAATTGAAAAATTTTACTTGCAGTTATTGTATTTGTTGTTTATAGGTTTGTTATTTTGTGGTGTGTGTGTTGTGTTGTTCTTTTGGTGTGCTCTGTTTTGTGAGTTCTGTAGAATTTTCTTGTAAAACAGCGTGCATAGCAACCGAATAGACAGACGACCACGATAGACAGACAAATACATATGTCCGAATGTAATGTTTTTTTTTTACTGGAGTAAAGGAAATTTGTTTTTTTTGTTTGGAATTAAATATTAGGCTGCAAATTAATTAACATAATATTTAATTAGTAGTTGTGTAAATTAAAAAGGTAAACTTGTTTGACTTCTTAGCATTTATTTTCATTAATTATGTTTTTAGGTTCTGTATTTTGATTGGTTGGTGATGCTAGGTTTTGTGAGCACCAACAGTGTTGACAGTTTATAAATAGAAAAGCTCTACAACAAAGAAAAAGCGCTTATTTAGTTTAAAACGCCTTTTTAAGGGAAATCTTGTTTTTTTTAAAGATTTGTTATTTTTTTTGTATAACAGAAATAAATAAGTTCATTGTTTACAGAGTTTTCCTTGATATTTCTTAATATATTTTCCTCTAAAAGCTTTAATAACAGCAAAAAGTTAGTACCTATTTGGGCTAAATATTTTTTAAAAAGACTTTTAGTCATATTAAAATGGCTTTTTAAGTAAATAATATTTAGTTATTTATTTGATTTTCTTTATAATTCAGAAATATATTTAAACTGCCGTATTCATAAAAAAATAAAGTAGCTTTTAGACAAAATTTTCTTAAAGTACATTTGAAGTCTACTTTAATTTTTTATGAATAAGGGTATAAATGTATTAATTATAGGTATTTTCTTGGTAAATTAAGAAAAATATACCTATGTACCTAAATGTTGATTAAAAACATTAAGCTGCATTAAGGCATATTCCTTTTAAAAAGTGAGAAAATAGGTATTTAGTTTTATTAACAAAAACATTTATAACATATAAAACTTTTCTTTAAAATTTAAAAAAGTCTTTGAAAATGTTTTATTTTTAAATTAATTATTGCTTAAATCATGCACTATTTTCTTACGCAATCTTTAGTTTGTTCTTAACAATTAAAAAACCCTAAAAATCCTTTCAAATAGTTAGAAATAAAAATTCGAAAATTTGTTTTTTTTAAACAAAATGATCAATATGGCTTCAACCGTGCTAAAAATAGGCTGTTTTTTTCAAACTTATAATAAACTATTCCACAAATAATATTATGAAAGCTTAACACCTTCTGTGTTAATATTCGATCGCTTCAGGATTATAGAAGTTATAGTTAAAAGAAAATGCATTTCAAAAAAGTTTGTGACAAGCGTTCCATTTTCCATTTCATCTCACTATGACCAAACCTGTGCTTAAAATGAACAGCTCTGCAAACAATATTCTGAAAGCTTAACACTTTTTCTATAAATTTTGCAGGTTTTATATTAATCGCTTCAGAATTATTAAAGTTAAATTTAAACGAAAATGCACATTAAAAAAAGTTTTTCACAAACGAGATGTTCCATTTCAGCTCACTATTGAGCCTTCTGTGCTTGTAATAAAATGATCTACAAACAATATTCTGAAAGCTTAACTCCTTATCTAATAATGTTCCTGGTTATGGTTTGATCTCGTCAGAATTACTGAAGTTATATTTAAATTAAAAAAGTTATCCAAAACTATTTGTACAAACGAGATATACCACTTTGACCCACTATTTTTTATCCTTTAGCTCATAGCTTATAGCTTTTATACTGAAAGCTTAGCTCCTCCTCTAATGCTGTTCCCAGTTTTGTACTGATCGTGTCAGCTATATAAATGTTATATGTTTATAAAAATATCATTTACTTGTCCCCAAGTAAAATTGTCAAACTTGGCCCTCTATGACGCAGCCTGTCTTTAAATAATATTCGAAAAGCTTAAAAGCTGCTCTATTGATATTTCAAGTTTTGTTCGAATCACTCCAATTATATGGAAGTTATAAGTTTATTAACAAATAACTTAATATTAAAAAAATTTACAATCATAAAGTTTGGAATCGTATAACTCAAGCTGGACAGCTGTGTAAACAAAATATCGAAAGCTTAACTCTTTACCAATTACCTACATACTGTTAAAAGTTTGATGAAGATCGTGTAAGAATTATCAGAGTTATGTTTAAATGAAAATTAGAACCCAAAATGATTTTCAGAAACATAATGTCTAACTTTGGTGCATCTGAGAGTAGCTTGGCTTAAAATTAACAGCTTTACGGACAATATTCGGAAAGCTTAAGACCTCTTCTATTGATATTTCCAATTTGGTGCTAATGTAGAAGTTCCATGTTCATAAAAAATCTTTTTATTTTGGTAAAATTTTAAAACGTAAAATACATATGTACATTTCTACAGCAGTTCTATAGTTATACATATATTTGTAAATAATTGTTGAATAATTTAAACATTTTTGCTCTGAGGCTGTCAGATGTGGTATACTAGAGCTTCAGTTATGTTGAACTTTTTTAAAATCCTAAAGAAATAATTTAAAAGCTTAGGTCTTTCTCCATTTAGGTGGAAAATTGTGTTTTAAACGATTTATTATTTAAGAAGTTATTTATACATTTTTAAATAAACTAATAGTTAAATATTTATAAAATTTTTACTCCGCGGTTGTCCACTTTGGGATAATAAGATTTGTTTCATGTAGAACTTTTTTACAATCTGAAAGCTATAATTTAAAAGCTTAACTCTTCGTCTATTTATGTGCAAAATTTTATTTTAAATTGTTTAATATTTTAAAAATTATTTATGAATTTTGGAATGAATAATGGTGGAATATTTATAAAATGTTTATTGTGGTATACAGGGACGCGTGTAGTGTTAATATTTTTAAAAGCCGAAAGCTGTAATTTAAAAGCTTAAACGTTTAATTATTTGAAAAGCTCATTATGAATTTTGAACTGAATAATGTAGGAATTTTTTGTAAAGTTGTAACTGTGGGTTTGTCAACTTTGGGTCACCAGCATTCATGTTAGTTTAAAAACTATTAAATCTGAAAGCATTAATTTAAAGGCTTAACTCTTCCTCTATTAATATTCAATCAGTTAATTATTCTGGAAGTTCTTTATGAATTTTTCAAAATATGTATAACAAATTTTGAAAGCTGCTTTTGAAATAGACGGACATTTTGAAATTGGCAGCCATTTTGTTAATAAATCTTTTAAGTAATATTCACTTAAGTTTGTCTTTCATTGATTTTATTATTGTTTTTTTTTCATTTTATAAAATTCAGTTTTAGTTTATTTGTATTAATTATCAAGTTTTTTTATTTTGGGTTTTTTGTTAAGAAAATATTGTATTTATTTGCTTTTTTTGGTTGTTGTTGTTTTTTTTTTAAATATATAATTAACAAATTAATAATTATGCAATGATTACAAAGTTGTGTATGTTTAATGAGTTGAATTATTTAATAAATATTTTATTGTATTTGGGGTTTTCTTATAAATAAATTTACATTAAATATGATGACTTGTATTGACTATAAATAGGTTTTCCAAATTGGGGGGGGGGGGGGGGGGGGGGGTTGCGGGTTTGCTGGAGTTAGGTTGATTAATAAATAATGTTTTGTTAAATATTTTTTTCTTATATGTTTTTATTATATACGTATTTTTTATAAAATAAATCAGTCTATGAAATAATTTTTTTTTATATATATTTTTATTTTAGGGTAAAGGGACTTAAAAGATATTATTAATTTGTGTTAATAAGGGGTCAATTGCAAAGGGGGCGTGGCTTTAGTTTGACAGAAAAAGTAGGCGTATTTTGAAATGTAAAAGCTGGTTAAAGAAACCTGCTTTCAAAACTGCTTAAGTTAACCCTATTACACCAAATTGAAAATTTTGCACCAAGTAATCGTTTTTTTTTAATAAACGGTTAACCATTAATTTTAAGTAACCGTTTAAAAAATAAGTTTTTTATACAAAACTTTTCAAATCCTTAAACTTATTCAAACAAATATTATATTTATAATAAAAAGCCTAAGAATCACTTGCATATCAAAAAAGTAGCCGGGTAACCATATCTTATAAATGACAAATGTTCTTTTTAAACAATATAAAATGTTTTAACAATATAAATTAAACAATTTCTAGATATTATGCCAATTAAATCCTTTAAAATTTACAAGTTTTATAAAAGTAACAACGTAAAAACTACAAGTAACCACATAAAAAACTTATGAAATAAAGAAATTTTTGAAATCCTTAGTGGCCAAACGAAAGAATATAAAAAATTTTAAGGAAAATCAAAAAACAATCTTTAAAATTTTATACTTTTGAGAAAAGTAACCACTTAAAAAACCAAAGTAACCATATGTTTAAACTTATAAAATAAAGAAATTTGTAACAATTTTACCAGCTAAATCAGAAAAAATTAAAAAAGTTTTTTTAAAAATATTTGTTAATTTGTAATATTTTGAATGGTTACTTTTTTCAAATTGTTTCCTTTTTTTATAATATTTATGTTTTTGCTAAAAATTCCTAAAAACCGTATTTAAAGTAGAATTTAAAAATTAAAACCAAAAGTTTTCTCCGAAAAAGTGGTTACTTTGTAATATTTTGAATGGTTACTTTTTCCAAAGTTGTTACTTTGCAAAATTTTGAATTGTTATTTGTTTTGAATGTGTTTTTTTAATAATAATAATAACTAATAAGCTTTATTGTTTGCTTGCTCAGCAATTTACATTAGTGATTAGTGCTTTCCAAAGTGGTTACTTTTTTGAAATTAAATTTTTTGGCTTAAAACTAAACAAAATTGCATTTGTTGAAAAATATTAAGAAACATATTAATTACTTAAAGTATTTAAAAATGTTCAGTGATTTTTTTAGTGTTTCTTATAGATTTTCTCATAAATTTAAATTATAAATAAATGTAGTTACAAGGCTATCAAATGGTTTTTTAAACCAAATTTTTTAGTTTTCTTGACACTAAAATCCCCCTGTTGTGACATCCTTTTTGCTTTTTTGCTGTTTTCATGTTTTTGGTTTAAGCTTAATTTTAATTATACTTATTTAATAATACATGACTGGCTTAAATATGTTTTTAAGTTCGTTTTGTATACAAATTAACAAAATAAAAATCTGAAAAACCTGTGCAAAATGGCTGCTTAAAAAAGGTCATTTAAGTGCAACAATGATATGAATGGCCACCACCGCCACCAGCAACTGCGCTACTGCCGGCTGCATTTGTGGCCGTACCATTCCTTAATATATAATCATTATGGACCAAAGCATTGGTAGAGGTTTTACTGTAGCTGGTTTGCATTTGATGTGAAGCAGAGTTAATGGAGTGCATGGTTTTACAGGAAAACTGACGATGATTGGCCGAGTCCTGTAAGGAAATTAAAATTTAATTTCAATTATTTGAATTATATATGTAGATAAAGGTTTTTCTTCCAAACCTTGGGCTGTATGGGAAAACAACACCATAAAACAAAGGCCACAAAAGCCACCACCGTGCCCACCAGTAAAATAAAATCTTCTATAGTCTGCAAGTTTTTTTAAAAAAGATTGTATATGTAAATCGATTTGTTTAAAATTGTTCTTTGTGTGTTTTTTCTTAAACTTAACTTACCGGCTCTTCGCCCAACAAAACATGATTTATTAAATACGAAAAATCATCAAAGGGAGTCATATTTAAATAAGTTTGCTTTTGGTAAAAATCAAATTTCTTCTAAAGATTTTAACACTTGTTTTAAATTTATTAAACTGTTTAATTACTTTTAAAAGTGTTACTATCAGCAACAATAGCTTAATTTATCTTACAAAAAACAATTTCGTAATTGCAATGTCAAATAAGACAACGGGTCTTTGATTTTACACTCTGTCTCTCTTTCTCTCTTACACTCTCTGTGTGTTTAAATACTTTAGCAGGCTACTTCCTTTATTTGTTTAAATTCCAGTCTAAGTAAGTTGTAATAATTACTCTCACTCTCGCTCTCTCTCACTCAATCTTTATGGCCAGTATTGTCCTTTAGCACTCTGCTTAGTAAATGGGGTGTTTTATGTTTTGATTGTCATTGCAGTTTTTACAAATAAAAAAAAAACACCAATTGCATTTACGTAAAGAAATCCTTAGAATTCTTAATAAAATTGTTCTTATTTAAATAGTTATTATTGCAATGTAAAACAAATTTATAAAATACTTGTTTTATTATTATTTTGTTTTAATTGTTATTTCCTGTTTGTTTTGGTTTTGCTGGCAAAAATAAATCACTGTTAAAGGACCTTTACTATCTATCAACTGTCAAAATGTTAAGTGAGAATTTATGTTGCCAGACAGCGGTTGATTTTTGGGGGATGTAAACAAGAAAACAACAGGGTTGTATTAATTCTTTCATTTAAGGTGTTTTTGGAATTTAAAACCTTGAAGTCTAGAAACAACAAGTTAACGGTCAATTAATTATACAGTGTACAGAGTAATTTTAAAGTGGTCACTTTTTGTCAATTTTGGTGTTTACTGCAAAATTTTGCTAGCAAAGTAATTCATATTAAATTTAAATGGTTACTTTTTTAAAATTTTAAGTTTTTGTCCAAATTTTTGTACATTTTTTTATTTTTCATACTTTTTTAAAGGATTTTATCACACATTTCTAGTGAATACAAACGGTTACTCGTTTAAAATTTAGTAGTTTCTTCAAAATTATGTGTGTTAAGAGTTTCGAAGTTAATTAGAAATTGCTTGACATAAGTAACGAGTAATTTTCAATGTGGTTACTTCTTGTAAAATTTGAGTTTTATGGAGAAAAATTTACGAAATTTGAATTGTTTGAGATTTTAAGCTAATTTAACAAGATTTGTGATAAAATGTCTAGGTATAGGGTAGTTTTAAAACAGTATCTCGTGTAAAATTAATAAATTGTCTTGTTATTCTTTAAACATTTTATAATTTTCTTTGTATGTTAAGTTATCAGCTTTGAAAATGAAACTGACCTTCATTAATTTGCGGTCAATTACTTCTAATAAACTTTTAATAAATAACAATAGTTTTTTTTTTCTTTTAAATTTTTTTTTCAGTTTTTAAAAAATCGTTTGTTTTTTACTGTCTGACTGTCTTAATACTAAATAACAATAAATTCTTAAACTAACGAAAAAATTTAAACAAAAAAAATTAAATTTAAAATTACAAGCGTATACAAAATATAAAATAAGCATAATTTACAAGAAATGTAAGCATGATTTACATACAAAACTTAAACTTGAGTATACATAGTTAGTTATGAATTCAATGGAAAAATTAAAATAAATTTTAAATAAAATGAAACAACTTAAACATTTGTTTAAACTTTAAAGGCTAAGGTTTTGGTAGTAAATATAGTTTTTGTTTATTTCTTTAAATTAAAAAGAAAAAAAAATATAGTATAATAATTATATAATGTATATATGTATGTATGTATAAACTAATATTTTAATAACTTAACTTGTACATTAATTAGCGTTTGTTTAAAAAGACGTTATATTTGGTTTTCAAAAAAAATGTTTCTTAAGAAAAAAGCTTCTTTGTATTTCGTGTTGTGGGTTTTTGTTTTTAAAGATTTAAAATCTTGTTTTCTCTTTAAACCTAGACAGTCTTAATTTATAAGTATTTGTTAGTTTGTTTTTCTTTTTAATAATTTAATTTTTCAATTAACTAAAAGTTAAGTTAAAATTAATAATATAATTAAATTTTGATTTTGAGTGTGATTTTAACTACACAGTTTGGGGAAGAATACATTCATTTCGATTAGAATTTGTAAAACAATAAAGACAACATAGACGATGAAGAGCAGACCACCCACTCTTTTGGTGAGACGATAACCGCTCAAGGTGAGGCCTATGAAAAGGGTAATGGTACACAGGATGAGTATCAAAATACTGTATTCAATGCCTTGTGCGGAAATTTTGATTTTGTTGGAGCCATCAGTCATGCCATATGTCATGCAGTTCTTGATAAACCATGGCACACCCAAGGATAGCAAAATGGCCAAGGAATTGGCACCCAATGAATTGGAGACTCCAATACCACTTTCACCTGGAATATAAAGAAAATTTCAAAATAAATGAAATTAATTAGTACTTTTCTAAATGGTTACTTTTTGTTCATACCGTTTTTGTAGCCAAAATCAAGCGGTTACTCGTTTAAAATCTAAAAATTTTTATAAAACTACATATGTTTTGCTATTACCAATAAATTCTAAAACTTTTAGGCCAAGTAACGAGTACTTTTTGTTACTACTAATCTTATGCAAAAAATTTTATAATTAGTGCATATCTAATAAAATTTTATTAGAACCAGCACCATTTTTTGGGCGCAATAATGGTTACTTAAGTCAAAATTAAGCCGTTACTCGCTTAAAATCTCATTATTTTTATAAAACTTTATATGTTTTGCCATTACCAATAAATTCTAAGACGTTTAGGCCAAATAACGAGTCATTTTCAAAATGGTTACTTTTTCTTAATACTGATATTATGAAGAAAATGTTATAATTATTGCATATCTTATAAATTTTTATAAGAATCATCATAAGTTTTTGGCTGAAAAAATGGTTACTTAAGCTAAAATTAATCGGTTACTCGCTTGAAAATTTGAAATTCTTTAAAAAATCATTTTGTTATAATATTGTAAATAAATTTTAAGAAGTTTAGGCCAAGTAACGAGTTATTTTCAAAATGGTTACTTTTTGTTAATATTGATTTTATGTGAAAAATTTTACACTTTATGGATTTCTTATAAATTTCTATTGAAACCACCATCATTTTTTTTGTCAAAATAATGCTTACCTTTAACTCAAGCAAGTGGTTACTCGCTCTAAAATTTAGAATATTGGAAAAAATTAACTAGTTATAACAATGTGAATTAATTTTAAAACGTTTAGGTAAAGTAACGAGCTGTTTTTTTTTAATTTTTTTGTTAATATTGCTTTATGGAAAAAAGTTTGTTATTAATCAATTTCTTATGAATTTATATTGAAATGACCCTAATTTTTTTTCTAAAATAACCATTATAAGAAATTGATTAATAACAAACTTTTTTCCATAAAGCAATATTAACAAAAAAAAGTGGTTACTTTCAAGTAATTTTGGTTTTTATAAGATGTTAGTTTCTAAGCTTTTACTTTTATTAAAGCTTTTCTTTGCTTCTACTTACCATTTCTCAACGAGATCACACTGGACACTGCCTCAGGCATAGTGGAGCCAGCTGCCAAAAGCGTAAGACCCATAATAATTGTGGGCACATTAATCGCGACACCTTTATAAAAAACCAAAAGTTATTAAGTTGCAAAATTTGTGTTTTAAAAGCTTTCCTTCACTTACCAAATGAAGTCAACATCCAGACAATTAGATAGGCATTGCCACCAATAGCAATAATACACATTACAAAGGACAAAGGATACAATTTACGATATTTTACAGGATGAGGTATGATAATTGCCAGTATAAACTTGATGGGGAACGTATAGACCCACCAAAATTTCATTAGCATAGATTCGTCGTGAGGTATAGCGTACACACTGGTTGGTAGTTGCATGGTGTGGTCTTCACCGTCCCCTAAACGAAAGAAAAATATATTAAATTAAAATTAAGTTAATTTAAAGCAGGAAAACTTTTTTTTAACAACTTCAAAACTTCAAAATCTCTATTATATTGAAAAAGTTTTTAAATTTAAGTTTTGTTGAAGCTTTACATATTCTAAAGCTTTTGATAGTTAACAAACTTAAAAACTTTGATAGAGTTTCTGTTTCTAAAGCTTGTCTTTACTCAAATTAAAAGCTTTCGTTTACAAATTCTAACTCACAGCTTTTTGAATGTGTCAAATTTACTCTCGAGGACATGGAATTCGTATTTTCAGGCAGATTTATAACAAACAAGCCATTACCGGTCAACGGATCCTTTTTGGTAATTGGCAATTTTCCTTTGGCACTGTTCTCTGGTGGTTCGGTAAGATCTATTTGAAAGAAAGGTATCAAAATTATAATAAATCTCTTTAATATAATTAAAAAGTAGCTAATTTACCGTATCTGGTCGAGAAGCAGCAACCTAGTTTATCCTCCACAAACACTCTAATGGCGGGCATAAATTTATTATTGTTAAAAGTAACCAAATAGTAAAGAACCAGGAAGCCCATCATGACACATGATTCGGTAAATGTAATCTCGCCACCCCAACACAAAATGATCAGAATGATTGTATTAAAGCCATAGATAAAGCAATCGCGGACAATGGGCCACCAATCCAGTTGGACGGGCTAAGAAAAAAATAAAATAAAAAAGTTATGAAAATATTTTCAAAGTGGTTACTTTTTGGCAACTTTTATTTTTTATAAAATTTTATAGAAATCTATATAATTTTTTTAGTCAAATACATATGTACATATTAATTATGTGAATTTTAAGCGGTTACTCGTTTGAAATTTTATAATTTATGAAAAATATCTTATGTAGTTAATTTATAAATGATTTTAAAAATGTTTGGGGGTAGTAACGATTTTTTTCCAAGTGGTTACTTTTTTGTAATTTTGATTTAAAAGGAAAACTTGTAAAAGTATTGAAGTTTTTATGCAATTTTATAGAAATCTTTATAATTTTTCTAGTCGAATACCGATTACTTAGTCGACTTTTAAGCGGTTACTCGCTTTAAATTTTATAATTTTGCAAAAAATTCTAAAGTAATGTTATTTAAAATGAATTAGAAGACGTTTGTGCATATTAACCAATAATTTTCCAAAGTGGTTACTTTTTGGCAATATTGATTGTAAGAAACAAATTTTACATTTGATAAACTTCTTATATGTTTTAAGAGAAATTAATATAATTTTTAAATCGAATACCGATTACTTAGTCGATTTTTAATTTTTTTGGAATTTAGAGGAAATTATTTAAATAATTTTATTTAAAATGAAATAAAGGACGTATAGACAAAGTAACGAATAATTTGGAAAATGGTTACTTTTCATAAACTTGAATTTTATGTACATATGTATGTATATTGCTTTTATTTTTTTTAATCGACTCACCTTATTTATTGCCAAGGCCCCCAAACTTGCCACGCCCAATGTATTAAACATCAACGAACCAATAATCGTACCCAGACCCATATCCGAGTGTGTTATCAAGGTACTAATGGTATTCGTAAAGAACTCAGGCATAGAAGTGGCGGTAGCCATAAATGTGGCAGCCGCCACATCTTTAGACAAATTCAAATCCTCACAAATACACTCGACGGTGGGTAAAAAGTAATCGTTGCATATAATGGCCAAAAGTATGAAAAAGTAAACGGCAGCAAACACGTGCAAAGCAATCCAACCCTGGCGCAATTGCTCCACTGGAAATTGAAAAATTATTAACAATTGATAAACAATATTAATAGTTGTACGTATTTACATACGTAAATTATTTATAAAACATTTGCACAAAATCTTATCTAAGATCTTAAATATTGACAGCTTTTTAAATATTAAACAAAATATAAACTTTACAGAAAGCGCGGAAGCACTTGACTTCTCATGACTCCAATTTCGCCACACAGGGAGATATGTTATCATCGCCTGATTATTTATTTATATGTACATATTGAAATGGCAATTTCTGGCGGCTTTAGGGATACAAAAATTTACAATTAAGTGTCTTTAAATCAGTCAGTTAAAGTATATAGTTAAAGTATGTACGTGTTAAACACAAAGGAAAGTGATGATTATTTGTTGATTATTTGTTTATATGTCCATCCATACATTTATCAAGAGATCATTGCTGGTGATAAAACTAAAGTACAAAATTTAATTAATAAAAAAAAATAAATAAATAAACTGTACAATTGAAAACAGGGAAGGAAGTCTTTAATACAATATGGTTTACATTTGTGCAATAACTTTTGGTTTAAATTCTAACTACCGGGTACAAAATTGAATTGGTTACTCGTTTTAAATTACATAATTTCTAGAAATTAAATTATGTAACATCATCATGAGCTAATTTAAAGCACTTTTAGCTGAGTAACGAGTAATTTTGATAACGGTTACTTCTTGTCAATTTTTATGTTAAGTGAAAAATATAAATTTTATTTCAAATACCAGTTACCAAGCTTAAATTTAAACGGTTACTCTCCTGAATTTCCATAATTTCTAGAAATTGAAGCATTCAGAGTTAATAAACACACTTTTAGCTAAGTATGGAGTAATTTCGAAAGTCGTTACTTTTTTTAATTTTATTATAAAGTGAAAATTTTATAAGCAAGAATTTCTTGACTTTTTTTTTAAGAATAAGCAATATGTATAAATTTTATTTTAAATACCTGTTACCCAGCTTCAATTTAAACGGTTACTTGCTTAAAATTTCATATTTTCTAGAAATTGAAGCATGTAATATCATTCAGAGTTAATTAAAAGCACTTTTAGCTAAGTAACGAGTAATTTTGAAAGTCGTTACTTTTCGTGAATTTTTATGTTAAGTAAAAAATTTCATAAGCAATGAATTTCTTAACGTTTTTAAAGCACGAACAATATAAATTTTATTTCCAATACCGGTTACCAAGCTTAAAATTAAACGGTTACCTACCATCAATTTTATAATTATTACAAATTAAAGTATGTAATGGCATGCTGAGTTGATTTAAATCACTTTTAATTAAGTAACGAGTAATTTCGGAAGCGGTTACTTTTCTCAATTTTTACATGAAGTAAAAAATTCAATAAGCAATGAATTTCTTGACTTTTTTAAAGCATGGGCAATATAAATTTTATATTAAATACCGTTTTCCAAGCTCAAATTCAAACGGTTACTCACCTAAAATTTTTTAATTTCTAGAAGTTAGTATAAGTAAAGTAATTTGAAAATAATTTAAAGCAATTTCATTTAAGTAACGATTAATTTTGAAAGCGGTTACTTAAGCAAAATTTTGAGTTTAGTTTAAAAATTTCATAAGCAATAACTTTATTTGAAGTTTTTGGTAAAACCTTAAAATGTTTAACTAGAATTACGATTATTTAGTGTGAAGTTAAACAATTACTTGAGTAATTTTGAAATTGTGAAAACAAATTTTTGTTTTTTTTTTTAATTCTTAATGAATTTTGTTAAATTATAAACTACTAGTAAGTTACATGTTTTATTCTTAATAAATTAACAATTGTGTTTGGTCATGGATGTTAAGTAAACACTTGTTAATGAATTTATTAACTTTTGTTTAATTGCAAAGCCTTGTAAAGCAATATTGTTAAATTTTGAGTTATTTTTTGAATTTAATTAGTTACAATTATTTTACAGTCGTGTAAATAATGGCCATACTTTAGCAATATAATGTTTAATAATTTATATGTAACAAAAACTATTGAATTTATGTAAAATAGACTTTTTTGTATCCTTCAACTTGAAAATTGTCATTGATTTTTAAAATGCTTTTATATAGTTGCTATAATTTTAAAAAATTATCTGTTTTGTCTGTTGTTTTACTGAATTTTCTTTAAAAATTTTCCAAAATTTAAATTTTGCAACAAATTTGGATTTCTTTTACAATTATGTACAACTAAAATCACATAATTTTTTTTAAGTAACGATTATTAGTGTTACTTTTCTTTATTTGCAAGAAAATTCGGTAAATTCTACTAGCTTGATGATTTTAATTTAAGTTCATGTATGTATATTTTTGAAAAATTAGCAGGAAATAAAGCTTTATTGCAGAATTTTAAAGCGGTTACTCCTTAGAAATTTTCTCAACAAAGTTTTTACCAAATTTTGGTTTCTTTAGAAATTTTCATTTGAATTATATGGTTTTTTCAAAAGTAACGATTACTTTGATAAAGTGGTTCCTTTTTTTTATTCAAAAAAATTCGTTCGAATTAAGGCTTTATTTCAGAATTTAAAAGCGGTTACTCGTTTGAAAACTTTCACAAAACATAAAATTTTCAACAATTTTGATTACCTGCTGAAATTTGAATTAAAATACAAGATTTTTTTTTAAAGTAACGATTAGTTTAAAAAGTGGTTACTTTTTTATTGTGGCTACTCGTTAAAAAGCTTTCAACTTAAAGCGATTACTCGTTTAAAATATTTTTAAATTTTAAAATTATTAAAAAAAATTTCTGTAAAATTAAATTGTTTTTTTAATTATTGTTTTCACTTACATGTAAAATACTCTTTAAATTCATCAAGCGGTGATTCTTCTGTTTCATTGGGACACGATGCACGGGGCACTCCTCTTAACAGCAAGAAATCATCGAAATTTTCTAATAAGCTGCGAAAATTACTCGTAACATTTTCATCTAAAAAAGAGAAAACAATTAATTAATAACATGCTGCAACTAGCTAGACATGAGCCATGATTCTGTGAACATACTATGTATATAAAATTGTATAAATGAAAAACAAAACAAACTCCCTACAATTAAGAAAATCACCGGCTAATGTGCATTTTTTTGCAGCACATTAAGCACGAATATAAAATGTGCTGAAAATATTGATATTTTTTGTAATGTTTTGCAGTTTAATTAATTACTAAACCCTTAGAAAGTAAAATACTTAATTGTATAAATAAATTAAAAAACAATCGATTAAATAAAATGTTGCGGGGCCGCCCCGCAATAGTAAAATGATGGATGAAGACACTTAATTGTTTTCATAGATTAAGGAATAGTAGGGCCTATCACAGTCGACCATTTATATTGCTGGTTAAAATTTACTATGTAGCTGTGTAAATAAATAAACTTTAATTTAAGTAGGTTATTGTCTAAATTTGAATGTTAAAGTTTTTTGTTAAGAAAAATTTATATTGTTTAACAGTTAGTTAAACAAGGTCTCATAAATTCTTTCATTAGAAAATTAATTATTGTAACATTATTTCATAGGAAAACAAAATAATAAATTCAAAACACGACTGTAGCGTTTATTTATAATATTTATTATTGAAAGATTAAATAAACTTGAAGTTACAATTGTATGCAATTATAACAGTTAATTAGAAATACACAATAAAAATAAATTTGAAATGATAAGAAGAAAAATAACAAAAAATATCCAGCAAGTGGTTACTTTTTAAAAGTACTTATTATTAATATAAAAATCGTGTTGATTTATTTAATACCAGGAATTAAATTGAAAAACGTTTAAAATCTTCACTTTACCTCACTCGTTGGAAAATTAATGTAAATAACAAATAAATTATATTTACTTCTCAAGTCTCTAATAATAACAAAGTTTTGTTAAATTAACCATTATTTTTGAAAATGGTTACTTTTCTTTATTTATAAAAAATTCTTATAAAATAATTTAAATAACCAATAAGTCCTAAAAATCTAAGTATTTTCGCTAAACATTTAAGCAACATGCCTTCTACGAAATTGTAACGGGTACCCGTTTAAAAGGTAATCAAAATTAATTTTTTTTTTAACAATGTGGGTTCCTTTTTGATAAACTAACCAAATGCTGAGGTTTTTAGAAAAGTAACGATTAGTTTTGAAAATGGTTACTTGTTTTAAATATTAAAAAATACAAGAAAAACCCTAAATTTTCTAATTAAAACAACAAATTGTGCAAAATTCTGCAAAAATATGTTTTGAATATGCCTTAATTCTAGAAAAATTTAACAAGTACTCGTTTAAAAAGTAATCAAAATTTAATATTATTAAACAGATTGCCTTCATTCTTGATAAACTAATGCCGAGGTTTTTAGAAAAGTAACGACTAACTTTGAAAATGTTTGCTTTTCTTAAATATTAAAAAAAATACAATAAAAACCCTTAATTTTCTAATTAGAACAACAAATTAAGTAAAAACTTGCACAAAATATGCCTTAAGTCTAAAAAACTCTAAGTCTAAATTAAATCTAAACTAAATTTTGTGAAACAATTTAAGTAAATTTTTGATAAACTAACCAAATGCAGTGGTTTTTGACAAAGTAACGACTAATTTGAAATATGGTTACTTTTTGTTAATATATAAAAAAATTTAGAAAAAACCTTAATTTTCAAATTAAAACAACAAATTATGCAAAATTCTACAAAAATATATTTTGAATATGACCTAATTCTAAGCAATTTTAGCGTTACCCGTTAAAAAAGTAATCTAAAATAAATTTTATTATTTATTTTGTGTTTATTTTTGATAAACTAACCGAATGCAGTAGTTTTAAAAAATGTAACGGTTAATTTGAAAAATGGTTACTTTTTTCAAATATTTAAAAACTTGAGAAAAAGACTTAATTTTCATATTAAAACAACAAATTATGCAAAATTCTGCAAAAATATATTTTGAATATGCCTTAATTCTAAGAAATGTTAGCGGGTACCCTAATCCGTATTTAATTGTATTAAACAATTTGCGTTTATTTTTGATAAACTAACCAAACGCTGAGGTTTTTAGAAAAGTAACGACTAACTTTGAAAATGGTTGCTTTTCTTAAATATTATAAAAATCTAAGAAAAAATCTAAATTTTCTAACTAGAACAACAAAATTTAGCAAATACAGCAAAAACTTGTCCAAAATATGTTTTTATTCTAGTAAATACAAGCGAGTAACCGTTAAAAAAAAAGCTCAAAATATTAAAATTATACAATTTTCAATTATATTTTTCATTTACAAACAAAATGAACTAAATTTTGAAAAGTAACGAATAATTTCTAAAATGGTTACTTTTTTTAATTATGAAAAATTGTCGAAAAATGTGTTGTTAGAAATTAATTTCTTGTTAATTGCATAAAATCCGTTTAAATTAAGATTTGGTTTAAACAAATTTAAACGGTTACTCGTTTAAAAGTTATTAAAATTTTTATTTAAACACAAATAATTAGTTACCTCCAAAGTTTATTTTTGCTTTATGAAATAAACAATTAAAATACATTATTATTTCATAGCGTTTACTTGTACTAAATTTATCTTATACTAGTGTAAAAATTGCAAATACAGTTTTAATATTAACAATAACCACACTATGATTTCTTTTTTTATATTAATGGAAATTCCTTGTTGATTCATTAATTAAAATTATCAAACGTTTTCTTTTTTATTATTGCTATAAAATCATGTTAATGTAATTGTGTTCTAAGGGTTAATCGTATAAAATGATTGCAAAAGTAATTCGCAAATAATTAATATTAAACTTGTAAGTCATTGTGCTGATTTCAGAAAAAAAAAACAGTTGCATATCATAAGCATTAACAAACATAATTTGATTATTAAAGTTTTATTAAGTAGCTGGGAGTAATCATGACCACCCATGATGGCCTATGACGATGGTATTTTGAAGGCTTTTATCCTTACAGTTTATTATTTCCGCAATGAATTACCATATAGAGCTAAGTTTTATAAGAAAATCTTTCGAATTATGTTTCTAACCAAAGATGGTTACTTTTTAAAATAAACCGGTTACTTTTGTAAAATTGTTAAATTTTCATAAATATTTTATAATTGTTTTACATAAAATAATTTTTTGAGTTATTAGGTTGAAATTTAATATTATTTGAAATGGGTACTTTTATAAAAAATTAAAGCTAGAAAATGTGAATTAAAGGAATTTTTTTTAGCAAAATTACTTTTTAAAAGTAAAAAAAAATTTTTATTTGAAAATATTTTTTTCAAGTTATAAAAGCTAGCATATGTTAATTATAGAAATTTATTAGCAGAAATGTGAATTTTAAACATGGTTACTTTTTAAGAAAAACCGGTTACTTAATACAAATTTTTAAATATTGCTTAATAATATTAAATTTTTGTATATAATTTAATTTCCTGAATGATAGTTTCCAATTTAAGTATTATTTGGAATGGTTACTTTTATTGAAAATACCTTAAAATTTTTATTGGAAATGATTTTTTTCAATGAGTTTTCTTGGCAAAAACTTGAATTAATTAAAATAAAGCAATAGTTACTCGTATAAAAAACTGGTTACTTTTTAAAAATCTTAAAATTTGGATGTGAAAATGATTT
The DNA here is from genome assembly GCA_950370525.1 of Bellardia bayeri. Classification (NCBI taxonomy): domain Eukaryota; kingdom Metazoa; phylum Arthropoda; class Insecta; order Diptera; family Calliphoridae; genus Bellardia; species Bellardia bayeri. The sequence goes on along the minus strand of OX493266.1, from coordinate 4,815,928 downwards.
TTTTCAAGTTATTAAAGCTAGGAAATGTAAATTATAGGAATTTCTTAGCAAAAAGTTAAAATAAATAAATGGTTATTCTTTTAAAAAACCGGTTACTTTTTGAAAATTCCTTAAAACTTTATTTTAAAATAATATTTTTCAAATTATTAAACTTTGAAATGTGAATTAAGGGAATTTCTTAGCAAAAAGTTGACATAAACAATGGTTATTTGTTTACCATAAACGGTTACTTTTCTTATATTAACAAAAATTTCAGTAATAATGTTTAGTTTTTTAAAAATTTTAGTAATGAGAGTAATTCTTTACTAAATATGTGTTAAAAGGAAATGGTTACTTTTATAATGCATTTCAGTGTGCCATTTGTCTAGAAAAATATAGTTTTCACAATGGTATTCTTCGAGTTATTAATTATAAAAATGAACTCAAACCTAATTAAAGAAATTTTCTCTAATATATAAAGGTTTTGGGAATTTTTTAAGTGATTACTTTTTTTTTGATATTGTATTTAAAAAAAATGTTCAATTTTTATTTACTATGGAATTTCCTAGTGGCTTCATTTTTTTGGCTGTCTACTCATAAACACATTGCATTAGTTACACATTTGTTAAAATAATTTTTTAATTGTCAATTTGTTGTTGTTTGTAAATATGCGACATTGACATACACCCAATACATTCAAACACAGTATCTAGCATTTCAACACACAAAGAAAACCGTTTTATTAACTTAATCAAAAGCAGAAAAAAGGTAAATACTCGTAATACACGTCATAAATTAATAAACTGAAATAAAAAAAAAATTATAAAAAAAAACTCATAAAATCACCCTCATTAATCAATGAGCGAGCTAATTATGATGGCCGGATTGTAAGGGGAGTGAAGGGGAAGTACAGAACACAGTAAAGTACAAAAGTACTTTTAGTGTGCAAGACAAAAAAAAAAGGAAGGAAATTTGTCATACGTTTTATGAAACAATTATGGTAATGGAATAAAATAATTTTCTCTATATTTTTTGTTTACTTTGGATTTTTGTAAACTAATAATTTACAACATTTTAATACTGTCTGAGCCTGTCTATACACATGTACATACATAACATATGTACGAGTATTAAACACAACTGTTGAAGTATTTCTCTAAAACCCAAATGTACGTAACATGTACTTGAGCAGTTTTTATTTTGAGAGTTGTTGGTTGTTATAATAGAATTATGGTATTAGTAATTAGTAGTCATTGCATTTGCTTGGGAAATATGCTCATGCGCACGTGATAAGTTCCAAGTGTAAAGATTTTACATTGTAATTGTTGTAAAAAAAACTATTTCAGTTTGCTGAAAACTTCTATATAATCAGATAGTATTTAAAAACCGGTTACTTTGTTTGTTGTTATTGTTGTTGTTTAATTATTTAATGTTTATACTGGCTGTCTAAATTTATCAAAAAGCTTTTAGTACTTTGAAAATACAACGAGTACATACATACATACATACATATATTTATAATGCAGCTATTGTAGTATAGAGTTTGTTGAGTAGCACTTGAAAATGTTTGAAATATTTATTTACCATAAGAACCGGTTACTTAAAGTGTTTATTATATAATAAACCCAGAATATGGCAAAATAGTGTTTTCAAACAAGTGGTTACTTTTACTAAAATTCAGCTTTTCAAACATTATTTTACACTGATTTATACCTATAAATTAAGGCTAAATTAACACAATTCCTTGGTTTTTTTTTTTAACAAATACAAATAAATATATGGTTACTTTTAAGGAATACCAGTTACTTTTACTGAAATTCAGCATTACAGACATTATTTAACACTGGCTTCTATAAATTAAGGCTAAATTAACATAATTCCTTGGTTTTGTGTTAAAAAAGACAAATAAAGATATTGTTACTTTTCAGAAATACCGATTACTTTTACTAAAAATCCGAATTTCACACATTATTTTACCCTAGTTTATATAAATTTAGGCTAAATTAAAATAATTCCTCAGTTTTTTGTAAAACAATACAAATAAATATATGGTTACTTTTAAGAAATGCTGGTTACTTTTACCGAAATTCAGCTTTTTAAACATTATTTTACAGTAAAAAATTATGAAAATTAATTATTTCATAGTAATTAATATAAATTAAGGCTAAATTAACATAATTTCTTAGAATTTTGTAGAAAAGTTCAAAAAAGAAATGGTTACTTGTCAAAAACACCGGTTGCTTTTACTGAAATTCTCTATTTCAAACGTTATTTCGCGCTAGTTTTCCCTTAATTTATCACAATTCCTTGGTTTTTTGCATAAAAATTACCAACTTTTATTTTTCTTTGCTTTTAAAAGTATAAATACATAATTTGCTGCGGTTACTTTTGTTAGTTCTTTAGATTTTTAATAAACTATGTCAGTTTCCTTGCTTTTAAAAATTTAGATACTATATTATGTTTTGAAAGCAAAATTCTGCTAAAAATTATATGACTACTTTGTTAAGTCTTGCTATTTGAAACAAATAATTTATACCTTCTGGACTTTCCGGCTTTGTCTTAAAATTCAGCTTTTTAGTTAAATTTAAACTTAAAAATATAATGATGTAATGATTACTTTTGCTAACAAACGGTTACTTTAGTAAAAATTTAAATTTTTTTCCTTTTCAAAAGGTTAAGATAAATTTAAGTTGCTTTACTTGAAAAAGTAACCGATTATTTTTTTTATTTTCTGAATTTCTAACAGAATTTTGTTATTTTTGTATTAATTTGAGTTTAATTTTTGTTTTTTAAAGAAAAATTTTGAGGAATTTAAGAATTTTTATTTGGTTACTTTTTAACATAATGGTTACTTTTGTGATTTTGTATGAATTTCTAGAAATTTTATAAATTTTCCCTGAATTTTTAGCTAAAATTAACAAAATTTGGTGATTTTTTGAGGATAAGGCTTAAATTAATATGGTTACTTTTATAAGTAACCGATTATTTTTTTTTTATTTTTTGTATTAGTTTGAGTTAACAAAAGTGGGTGCTTTTTTGAGGCTAAGGCTTAAAATAACAGCGTTACTTTTAAAAGCAACCGGTTACTTTTGTTTATTTTCAGCATATATAAAAAAATTAGGTTGAAAATTAAATGGTTGCTTGATTGATTAGCAGTTAATTGCCAAGTATTTTGTTTTGCAGTTTGTTTAAGTTATGATTTATTTAGTTTATAGTTAAAGTTAAGAGTTTTATTAGCAAAATTTATAAACATGTATATAATGTTAGTTTTATTATGTTTACATAATGTTTTTTATGATGAGAATTCTTTTTATTTATTGTGATTTGTAATTGTTGAAATGTCATTGATTTTTATGTATTTCTGATGTCATTAACGTTAAATAAAGAAAAACGTATTTTTAGTAATTTGTTTTTGTTTATAGAAACGTCATTTTTATTTGAACAAGTGCCAGTATTATGCGTGCTTAAATTATAACGGTTTTTTATGATGTATGTACAATGTACATATGTATGTAAATACACTTTAAATAAACAGTTTATGATTTTGTTTACACTGTAAATAAGTCAAGAGTTTTAAAATAGATGTTAAATTGAAAGAAAACAGAAGATAAGAATATAACTATACCGCATAAATAAATAAATAGAATGTATTTTTAAATTATTATTTCATTAAAGCAATTAAAAAATAGTTTTTTGGGGGATTTACAGAATGTCATACATACATATGTATGTACTCGTACATATATCAAAGATTGTAGCCTATAAAAACTTCCAAGTGACTGCTTTCAAATTTCATTATTTTATAAATGCTATAAAAGTCATAACTAACGTACTAAATTTTAAACAATTTTAAATTTTTATTGCTCATGCTCAGAAATATAATAAATAAATAATTTAAAATGCCTTTATGTTTTGTTATTTATTTCAAGAATTTTTCTTAGCTGTTTAAACAATATATCAGACGTTAAATTGTGATAGGTTAAAATGACAACAGCTGGTTTAATTAGACTCACTCTCTCAACTAATAAACATTAAATAAACAATTCAACAAATTTAACAATTGTCTAAATAAACTCAAAGAATTCAAAAAATAATATTATAATTTTTAAGGAGTTTCCTTCAGGCTAATTTGGTCAAATGTTTGTTTCCAAACGTAAATAAAAAACTTGTTCGATTTTTATTTTTTATTTTATTTACCCAACGTTTCGTTAGTTTTATTCTAACTTCTTCAGGGGTCTCGTTCTAAATAATAGCTTTAATGTTTTTTATCATTGGATATTAATTTTTATTATTAATTAGTTACTAAAAAACGGGACATCAGGAACAGAATTTTGGTATAAATAATCAAATAATTAATAAAAATATAATAGACAATAAACGACCACAAAACTTAAGTCAAGTTTAACTTAAAGCTAATATCACAGAAGTTAAACTTGAAGTTGAATAGGTTAACTATTAAAATTTTGTTCTAATAATGATATAGAAAAATACTTTTGGAAAAATAAAAAAATAACTTTTATTAATATTGCAACTAAATTTCTTTCGGTGTGGTAAGTACACGGAACACGGAAATTTTTGAATTAATATATGAAATGTAATCTATTAAAACATGTCAACAATTGTTATGAACAAAATTAGGAAAAACTATAATTTATATTAGTAACATTTGAAATAAAAATTGTATTGTTACATTAAAAAAAATTAGCACTTATTTTTTCTTCTGTAGAACATTTTAGCACTTTGGTTTTTCAAGTTTTAGCATATTTTGAAATTCATTTTCTGGCAACACTGTGTTCAGGCGTCAGTCAGTCTATTCATGTTCAAATGCCAAACCAAACTACACATGAAACACTTAACAGCGTTGCCACAACCAAAAAAAATTTTTAATCAACATTGAAATAAAAAATAACCAAATTGGAGAAAAATTAACCAATTTTTTTTTATTCATTTATTTATAACAAATTCAAGTTTTAATAGAAAAAAACATATCAAACTTGCTAAAAACAATAGGTTTGTTTAGTTACTAAAAACTGTTACAAATTTGTAAAAATTGTTACAAATATTTTTGAAATTTGTTACAAAAAACTTCTTTTATATATACAAATACGTTAAAAAATTTCTTCAAAATTTAATTTTAATTTGATATATTTGATAATTTGATATTTACTAAATAAAATATTCTTACATTTTTTATTATCAATATAAATAACCAAAATGAAAAAAATTACACATTTACACACTAGAAAAAAAACTTAACCAAATTTGGTTAAAATTAACCAAAACGGCAACGCCCGGCAAATAAAAAAAAGTGTTGTCAACTTTTAGTTGTATGCAACTAAAGAAAACACCCTAGACTTTTTCGTTAGTCAACCTTCAAGTGTTATGAATTGCTTAAGCTTTTAAGTATGAATTTATTTAAGGGATCAAAGTTTAACAGTCTGTTATATAGGTTTTGAAAATTCAAGAAAAATAGTGAAAACAAATATTTAACAACAGTTTAGAGAGATGCTATTGTTAAATATTTACAATATTAACAAACTAATTAATAATAAAAAATGACACTTAAACTGTAAAATTAAAATAAAAATTTCAACAAATAGTTAGGTACACAGAACAAATTATTGCCCGACAAATTTTAATTAAACTTTTAATTGAGTCTTAATTGATTTTTAATTGAACTTTTAATCATATCAATTAAATTTTTAATTGAAAAACAATTTTCAATTAAATAATAAAATATTTTTTTTAATTAAAACTACTTTTAATTAAAATTTTACAAAATATTTTAATTGATACTACAAATTTCTTCATCGGTCCACTTTCAATTAAATGTTTAATTAAATATACGAATATTTTAATTGAAAATCAATTTTAATTTTTTCTGTGTAGTTTTTAAGAAGGTTTTTGTTTTTCTGCTGTAAATCGTAGTTCCTTAACAAAGGTAGTTTTATTTGCTAAATACATAGACAATGTGCTAATTACGAATAAACAATTTAATCTAATCTGTCGGCCGAAAGTTGTAAAAATTGCCTCACTTAAATGTCAATCACGTCGTAAATTACTTTATTGCAGATTAAGTGTTTATTTTTTATGTTGCAGATAACTTATTTCTACAAAAATAATACAGTATCTTTCTACGAAATGTAAATATATTTTTTAAATATATAAATTAGTCATAGGCAAAATTTGGCAGCAGCAGCTGTTTTTTTTTTAGATTATTTTCATAAAAATAATTTCATTCGAATCATCTCAAAAGATAAAATACTATGTGATTTTTAAGGAAATTTTAAAATTTAAATACTTATTAATTTAATTTAACCATTATTGTTGTAATTTAAAATAAACAATATTTGTTTATAATTTTTTTTTTGCTCAAGCCTCTAGTTTGTGTTAATTTCTATGACTATTAGCTTAGAAAATTCATTTACTATTTTATATTAAAGTAAAGGTAATTGTATCTATTTTCTAGAAATTTTTTAAATCTCTTCAATTTCCCAACAAATTTCAAAATTCTGAAAGGCTTTTGTAAACACACATAAAACTTAAAAATCTAAAAGTTCTTCAAGTTTGCCCAAATTTATTTAACACAAAACAAAAAAAAAAGTTAAAACATTTTAAAGCGAAAATAATTCATAAAAACTTATCAAGTTTTATGAATAAGGGGGTTAGTTTTTAAAGCGGAATTTTTTTAAAAAAATTTTGAAAATTCAACAATGAAAAATTTCGCATTTTTGTTTGGGCTTGCCAAAAGTTTGTGTTAGGATTTTTAGCTAACAAACTTAGAAAACTAAAACATATTTTATATCAAAAGAGAGGAAATTAGGTCAACTTTTCAAAAATATATAATTATCGAAATATATTCAAAAAAATATACAACATTTTGCTAAATAAAAGGAAAAACTAAAAAATTAGATTGTTCTTCAAGTTTAAGCTAATTCATTTAACACAAAACAATGAAAAAGTAAATTAATTTTAAAGTAAACTAAAGAAAAAATTTTATATACTTTTTAACAATTTATAAATGTTTAAAATATTCAGTTTTTAAAGCTGATTAAAAAAAATCTAAAAATTAAAAATTTCAAATTTTTGTTTAGGCTTGCCTAAAGTTGGCGTTACGATTTTTGTCTTACGAAAATAGAAAATTTATACATATTTTATATCAAAAGAAAGGAAATTAAGTGTACTATAACAAACATTTCAATATCTAAATATTTCAATATTTTATATAGGAATTCTATAAATAAAAGAAAAAAATATGTTTATCCGTAAACCCCAAGTTTGCTTATAATTATATTTAAAATGAAGTCAAGATTAAGCCTAAGTTAAGATAGAGTGTATCAAAGTTTATCACTATCAATTGGAATTTTACTAAATTTTTTTAAATATTAAGACAATTTTTAATTATACAAAACTTTTGTAATAATAAACCAAACGGTTTAAGATTTGTTATACGAGTATATATTAGAAATTTGTTAAGCTTTTATAATAAAGTTTAAAAAGAAATCCAAATTAATTACGATCTGAGTCACAGTGTGTTAAATTACTTCATTACGACAGTAAATAACTTGAACAAGTTTACAAATATTTTTCAAGGGATCTAGAATTCCTAAAATTTTAAACCGATCTGTGGAAATGTGGCTACATCTAAAAAGGAAAACTAGAGCTTTTAAATATGTTTCAGAAAGGGAATATAATTTTCCTACAACCCAATTTAAAAGTTGTCAACTTTTTTGAATTCTCCGGGAAAATTTTTTTTCTTAGATCTAACAACAAAAAACTGTTCTTTTCTATTCTTTTTATAGGTATTACTCTTAAAAAAATATTAATTAATAATTTAGTTCTTATTACCTGGATACCAGTAAATTCGCCAAACCATTTTCTTTAGTTTTTAAACTGCACAAGTTTCCAGAAGTTTATAGTTAAAACTTTCTAAAACACTTTAACACTTTTAAACAATTTATTTTCAAGCAATTAGTTAATAAATTTACATTTTAAATTCTATATGACAACAAATGATTTCCCGTTCACTTAAAAATTCTTAAAATGACACTTGTCCTTAACATAACAGTTAATTGTTAATGACGTTTGTTGAAGACAATGTTTTTCTATTTTTTTTTTCAAATATGCAGCAGTGTTGTATTTGTTTTGACAATTTCTTTGTATTTTCCTCTCTGGAATAAACTTGACAACAATTAATATTAATTGGATTTATAATAAGTTAATATCTTTTGTTTTTCTAAACACTTCAATAAATAAATAAATAAATAATTAATTGTGGCCACACATTTAAAATTAAAACACACGCAGACAACAAAAACTTAAGAACGCGCGCCGGCTTTGTTACTATTATTATTATTATTATTATTATTATTATTTTTATATTTATTTATATTGAAATATCACGTAAATACTTTAAAATAATCGTACTTATTTATTTGAACATTTATTTTCTTTAGTAGTTTGCTGTGTTTAGTATCGTTATTATTGACTGTTGAACATTTCAAGAGCAAATAAACCTTTTTAAAAACTTTATCGTTATTTTTATACGTTTAAATGAAATAAATTTTAACAAAATATTGTTTTGAAAAGCAAAACAGCAACAGCAACAACACAAAAAAATATCTACTTTGCGCAAAGTCAACATTTACCAACATTAAATAGACAAAAACGACAGCAGCTACATAGAACAATTACACTAATAACAACAACAACAACAACAACAACTTTTGAAAATATTAACTAAAAACAACAACAATAAAACAACAATAAAACAACAATAAAAATAAAAAGAGCACAACAAAAATTATTTTCAACTCATCTTTAGTTGACATAAATTTAGAAAAATTAAAAGCTGTTCATTCCTTTCTTGAAATAACACCGTTTCCTATTAAAATACTTTACTAAAACTTCTCAAAATCTTGTATTTTCACTAATGTACTTCATTTACAAAGTTTTAAAGAATATTTTACAAAAAGTACTTTTTCAAAATTTGGTACCTTAAAAAGTCCTTTTGTAAAAATTTTCAAAACTTTACTAAAATGTCCTAAATTTTATTTAATTTTGTCTTAAATATAAAAATTCTCATTTTATTAACATTTTTCACATAAGTACTAAAATTCCCAAAAAGTACTTTTTGAAAATTAGTAAAAAACTAAAAAAAAAAAATAAAAAGATTTCATAAAATTTTATGTATTTATTGTACATATTTCATTCAGTTTGCTTTTTCCAGCACATTTTCTTTATTTACACAAATTTTGCAAATAAGTACCAGAAAAAGTACGTTTTTAAAATTATTAAAAAAAGCATATTTTAAAGCAAACACTTAGAATATTGACGATAATTCTTTGTTAGCTAGTTTTAAGGACATTTTGAAAAAGTACCTAAAAAAGTACTTTTTTAAAATTTGTTACATTTTGCTAAAATTAATAAAATTTCATTTTATATTGGTTTAAAAGAAAAAAAATTTGATGCATTTTTTAAATTTTTTCAAAAAAGTATTTTTTTTAATTACTAAAAAAATGTAACCAAATAAAAATTTTAATTAAAATTGTAGATATTTGTTGTTCTTATTTCATTTAGTTTTCTTTATTACGCAATTTTCTTTATTCACAAACAGTTTTAAAAAAGTACCAAAAAAGTAGTTTTATCAAATACGAAAATTCTTTGTTAGCGAGTTTTAAGGAAATTTTGAAAAAGTACCTAAGAAGAACTTTTTAAAGATTTTTTACTTTTTGCTGAAAATGGAAAAATTTTCATTTTATTTTGTTTTGAAAAAACAATTTTTATTTCACAAACATTTTCCAAAAAAGTATTAAAGTACAAACAAAGGTACTTTTGTTGAAGTACATACTAAAAAACGTTATATACAAACATTTTTATTTTAATATCTTTTTAAATTCATTCATGAGCAAATATTTAGGCATATTTGTAAAATCTACTACTTTTTTCTAAATACTATAATAATATTTTTTTGTCAACAATTCCTATTAAAATATCAAATTTAAGCATATAAACTCAATTTCAGATGCTTTTGTTAAATTTACTACTTTTTTCAAATGCTACTATTTACAAAATGTGTAATAAATGCAATTTTAAAAGCAAATTTTAACATATTTATTTATTCATATTTGAAATTTTTAGTTTTTGTTTAATTTTACAAAATCTACTACTTTTTTCAAAAACTACATGTAACAAATTTAGTAGTACATTGGATTTTTTCTATATTTTTCAAATACTACTTTTTACAAATTTAGTAGTAAATTGGATTTTTTTTCGACAAATTTAAACATATTTATTTATTAACAAATTAAATTAAAAGATATTAAACCGTTTTTGTTCAATTTCATCAAATCTACTACTTTTTACAAATTTAGTAGTAAATTGGATTTTGGCAATGAATTTTAATATATTTGTTTAATACTACATTAAATTATATATATTTACTCGATTTTCTACTTTTTTGAAAAATCTACTACCTTTTTTAAATACATTCTACTATTTTCAAAATATGTAGTAAATATAATTTTAAAAGCAAATTTTAACATATTTACTTATTAATATTGGATATTTTTAGTTTTTAACACGTTTTGTTTAATGTTTTAAAATCTACTACCTTTTTCAAATACTACTATTTTTTTTAAATTAGTAAAAAAATTAATTTTAACATATTGAAATAATAGCTCAACGAATATTAATTTTCTGTATTTTTTTAAAATACCTACTACCTTTTTTTTTTAAATACTACTTTTTAAAAAAGAATTTTTTTATTCAAAAAACAAATTCTATTATAAAATATTTTTAATTTTAGACTTAAAATCTGTTTTGTTTAACTATTATATTTAGTACTTTTTTAAATTTAAAAATTTCTTTTAAAATGAAAATGTTGAAAATTTTTCAATAAACTGCTTTTACAATTTAATTTTTTTTTTAAATTCTGGCTACAGTGTAATTAATCACAAAATACCTTCAGTTTGTGTTTGATTTTAATTTAAAACACATTTATTGGTTTTTTGTTTTTATTCAGAAAGTTCCCCGGGGATTGAGTGCACATAATACCGCTACATAATGGGCTGGAAATAATTGAATGATAAATTTTTTTTCTAGATTGAGTTCTTAACATATTTGTTTTTTGTTTCAATTTGTTCTTATTTTTTTTTTTAAATTTTTTGTTTTATTTAAAGATCGATTTCATTACTAGACTATGAAATTAAAAAAAAACTGATTTAAATTTAAAACAAACAAAGGCAACCAACATTGAGGTTTTTACACAGAGATCTCGCTTAAAGTGCTCAAAGTACACCAGACGAAAATTTGTTAATAAAAACTGTATAAATCTCAATAGTTTGCAAAGTAACCGGTTTAGTTGTTAAAGAAGTTAGTTAACCAGTAATTATTTACACTCAAAAATTAATGACTTTAATTACTAAGCAAGTTATAAACATAAATGAAGGGGTCAGTTTAAGCAAACGAGCTTAACACGAATTTAACAAGAAGTTTTGTTTGAAAATATTTTTTCTGACTAACATTTTTTTTTGAGTGTTTGACTAAAAAATAAAAATCAACTTTAGTAGTACGAACAGTTTTTTATTGTGGTGGGTGCTTTTAAACTTATTAACAAATTATTAATGAGTAAATCATTCCTGGCTAGGGGTTTCCCCTTTAAAAATGTCTATAAAAGCGGTTCATGTTGTCAGAGCATGGAATTACAGCCTCAGAAAAATCCCAACAGGAAAAAAAATCTACTTGAGTTTTCAAAGAAAACCACTTTTCATTTTTTTTTAATATTTTCAAGTTTTTCAAAAAATGTAATCATAGTTTTGAAAACTTCAACTTAAAATATTGGCTGAAAAAAAACACTAACTAACAAGTTTAATGAACTTTTTTTTTAACGATTTTTAATGCAATTTTATGACGCGTTGGGTGTGAATATAAATGTTATTTGTTTCATTAATAAATATAAAAGAAATATAAAATTAAGTTTCAAGTAAAAAAATCGTAAATAAACACGATTATTGCGTGACACGTGCTGTGCTGGGAAATTGTGTAGTAAATTCAATTTGTTTTTTTTTAGATTTGTTTAAACAATTGTTTTGTTTTTTTCCATAAACATATTTTTTTTGTCAAGTATAAATAAAATACAAACGAACTTGAATTTAATAAGAAGAATAATTGGTGAGAAAAAACAGCATAATTAGGAAAAAGCGAAGTAAAAATAAAAAAAAAACTAATTTAATTGTGAAAAAAGTACCACAAAAATTCCTTATTTGGAGCGGTTTATAGCAAAATATAAAAAAGTACCTTAAAAAATACTTTTTTAAAATTTGTTATTTTTAACTAAAATTACTCGAATTTAAGGTTATATTGTTTTTTAAACAAAAATGTTGCCTAACAGACATATTTTCAAAAAAGTTCTAAAGTACAAATTTCCAAATAAAATACTAAATTTAAAATTTAACATCAAAGGCAATATATTTATTCACAAAATTCTTTATTTAGAGCTTTTGAATGAGAATTTCAACAAGTACCTCAAAACGTACTTTTTTAAATTTTGGTTGTTTTGTTTAAATTTAATTTAATTTGGTTTTTTTAAACAAAAAATTTTGATTTTACAAGCAATTTTTCTACAAAAGTACTAAAATTTGGTACATTTTGCTAGAATTGTTCAAATTTAATTTTGTTTTGTAAACAAAAATTATAACTTTAAATACAGTTTTTCAAAAAAGCAAAATCTAAAATTTAAAATCAAAGTTTAATAAAATAATTTTCTTCTTTATTTGAAGCGTTTGTTTCAAGGAACATTTCAAAAAGTCCCTTAAAAAATACGTTTTGCTAAAATTAAACATATTTAATGTTATGTTGATTTCAAAACAAAATATTTGACTTTACGGGCATTTTTTTTTAATATTAAATCTAAAATTTAAAATCAAAGTTCGTTATTTAAAGCGTTTTAAGGAAATTTTGAAAAAGTGTCTCAAAAAGTATTTTTTTTTTATTTTACTACTTGTTGCAAAAATTAAACAAATTTAATGTTAGTTTGATTTTTAAACAAAAATTTTGACTTTAAAAACATTTTTCAAAAAAGTACTTTTTTCAAATTTGCAAAAAAAATGCTAAATCTAAAATTTAACATCAAAGTCAAAGTAATATATTTATGTAAAAAACTCGTTATTTAGAGCTTTTTGAGGAAATGTTCAAAAAGTAACCTAAAATGTACTTTTTTTTAAATTTGGTACTTTTTGTTAAAATTAAAAAAATTTAACATGATTTTGATTTTCAAACCATATAAAAAGTACTTTAGCCGAAATACTAAGATTTTACTGAAATCTTAAAATCCTAGAAAAAAATATTTAAAAATTAGCAATGTAATAGATGCTTAAAGCTTCTAATATTTACTTTTCCATTCTAACGTTTCTGGGGAATTCTGTTTTCTGATCCTATTTTGAATTTTCTATTTTTATTTATCTTTAATTCCAAGAAAGTTCTGAAAAACTCAATACAAATGGAATTTTGAGTTTTTTTTATTATGACAAAATCATGTCGGTTTTACGTCAGATTGTGGCTTTAATTATTTATAAATACTATAAATTATAAGTGGTTTAAACCTTTTGTGTTTACAATAAGTTTAATTGTTAAGCAGCTGATAAGGCACAGTTTATATTTTAAACTTAAAATCAATAAATGTAATTAGAGGAACAAATGTATAGATATAGAAATGATGTTAATTTTTCTTACAATAATAACTTTTAATAATTAAACACACAGTTATAATAATTAAAACATTTCAAAAAGTAATTATTTTAATAGAAAGTTAAGTCTAAAATAGGACACTGAGAAAAATGGGAGAAACACTTTTGAAAATTACCCAAAATAATTAGCTAAATCTCATATTTGTTTGTCAATTTTCTATGTTTATGAAAAAATTCTTTATTTGTAAAGTTTTGGGAAAATTTTTAAAAAAGTACTCAAAAAGTACTTTTTGGAATTTTGTTAGGTTTTGGTAAAATTTTACAAATTTTATGTTATTTTGTTTTTTATGAAAACTAATTCATTTTTACACATTTTGTAAAAAAAAGTACTAAAGTAGCAAAAAAAAGTGCATAAAAAGTACTTTTTTAAAATTCTATATTTTTTGCCAAAATTGTTGAAATTTATTTTACCATAGCTTTTTATTAAATATATTTAATTTTAAGCAATTCTTTATAAAAGTACTTAAGTACCAAAATAAGTACGGAAAAAGTACTTTTGTAAAAATCACTAAAATTAAGTACAGAATTTATAAATTTATAAAAATATGTTCTTTATGCATTTTAAGGGAAATTTTACAAAATACCTTGCTAACTTATAATTTATTTATGTTTAATAGTGAAAACTTTTGTCTCTACTAGCATAATTTTGAAAAAAGTACTAAACTAGCAAAAAATTCTTTTGCCAAAATCACTATAATTTTCACTAAAACATTAATATTTTTAATTTGTCAAATTTCTAAAAATATTAATTTTTTGGTTAAATTATATTGATTAATACAACTAATTCTTTCTGTACAGCGTTTTAAGGGAAATTTTAAAAAGTATGTACATAAAAAGTACTTTTTCAAAATTTCATACTTTTTACCAAAACTCTGGAAATTGAATTTTAGTATGTTTCTAAGGCAGAATTCTGTGTTAAAAAAGATTTTTTGGAAAAAGCACTAAGGTACTAAATAAAAGTACTTTTGTAAAATTTTGCTAATTTTTGCTAAAATTTTATATTTTTGAATTAATTGAAGAATAATTTAGTTTTTATAAAAATTATCAAGCTTTTCCAAAGGAATTAATGCCGTAACTTTTAATAATTTTTAAATTTCTTAAACTTGTTGTTTTTGTTTGGAAAAAGTACCAAAAAGGTACTTTCAATAAAATAACTAAAAGTGCAAATTGTAAATTTTTAATTCAAATTGTGTAGATTTAGTTAGAAAGTTCTTTATTTTTAATGGTTTAAGAATAATATTAAAAAGAACCAAAAATAGTACTTTTTAAATTTAGGTACTTTATGTCAAAAATGCGGAAATTTAATTTTAATACGTTTCTCAATATTAAGTTTTAATAAAAATTGTAGTGATTTACTTAAAAAATTCTTTATTTTTAGCGTTTTAAGCAAAAAGTACCAAAAAACTACTATTTTAAATTTTGGTATTTTAAACCAAAATTGTGGAAACTTAATTTCAAAAAAAGAATTATGTGTTTACGAAGGTTTTTTGAGAAAAGTACTTAAGAAGTACTTTTGTGAAATTTGGCTAATTTAAGCTAAAATTGCTAAAATTGTATATCATTTGGATTTATTGAAGAAAAATTCAGTTTTTATAAAAATTATCAAGCTTCCCCAAAGGAATAAATGTCATAACTTTTAATAAGTTGTAAATTTTTTAAACTTGTTTTTCTCTTAGTGTATTTGCCGGTAGTTTTTTTCTATCATTAATGTATTACCATATTAATTTGTCTTTAATTGTTTATGTTTTGTTATAATAGAACTATTAATTGTTGTCATAATATTAAGCAAAACTGAATAAATAATTAATATGCAACACGTTTACCAGCTGCATACCAAACCATCTCCTTATTAATTTGATTTCTTATCAGTTAATAAAGTTCACTTTTCTGCCATAAGTTTTTGTCATAATGTAAAAAATAATAGGTTTTCCCAAAAAAAAATTCCCTTAAGCTTCAAATATTCTAAGAAATTGTTATAAAATTTGTTGTACATCAAATATTTAATATGATATGATTTTAAGCCAATTCCTTTTAAATAAAAAGATAAATATAAAATTATAAAATGGTTTTAATAACTTTACAATTTATTTGGGTTTTTTTCTAGTAATTTGAGTCCAAAGTATAAAAATTTTAAAATTAATGATTTAACACTAGTTTGTCTTGTTATGAAAGTCAATGACGTCTATAATGATTTTGAAAAATGTAAATTTTTTATTACAAAAATTAGATGTTCGATGAGTGTAACTAAATGAAATAAACATTTATGAAATAATCTATAACTAATTAAGACAATTAAAATTGCAACTTAACTTGTTAACTTATTCTAAAATAGTCTACTTTAAGAGTATAGTTTTAAGTTTAACTAAACTACAGTTTATTTCATTACATTAATTGAATTTAACAATCAGTTTTATAAATTCAATTTAAACTTCCATTTATCTAAATAAATCCTAATCACATTTTCAAAATTAATTGCTCAATTTCTTTCTCTTATTTTGGATTTATTTATTAAAATATTTACTTAAAATTCTATTTAAAAACTTTTTCAAAACTTTCAACTAAATCAATCATTTTACCTCCCACGTGCCATTTGCGGTTGTAGTGCTAATAGCTCATTTTACCTGCCCAGATTTAGATTAATTTTGTATTAAATTGCAATTTAAATTAATCTTTCAGTCTCCATCTGGTAAACAAACTCCCCCTGAATATAATAAAACTTCCACACGTAATGAATAATTGTTTAATGGAAATTTTTAACAAATTACTAATTTGTTTTTATATAAACTGAAATAGTTAAAATAGTTTAAGCTGATTAGAATTAAATTTCAGTTTAAACGAAATCTGATAAAAATAAGCCAGAAAATGTTAAAAAAAACTGTTTGTCTTTCTAAAACAGGAGTCATTCTTTATTTACAGCGTTTTATTAAAAACGGTAAAAGGTTTCTTAAAAGGTACTTTTTGCTAAAACTGTAAAACTTTCATATTTATTTGCCTTTATTAAAGAAAGTACTAAATTCCACAAAAAGTACTTTTAACAAATTTCCCAAAAAATCTCCAAACTTTTAAAAGTAGTTAACATTTTATTTAATTATATTGAACATTTATTTTTAGCTTTATATTATGATACTTTCTGCCAAAAAGGTTTTAATTTATTCATATTTTGTTTTTAAAAGAAATAATTCAGTGTTTACAAACATATTTTGAAAAAAACTAAAAACTACCTAAAAAATACTAAAGTCCTCAAAAAGTATTTTTGGCAAAATATCCAAAAAAGTGCTAAAACTGAACTATTAGTTAAAATTGGATAAACCTGTGTAGAAAATTCTTTCTTTTAGCGTTGTGGACAAATTTTGAAAAAGTATCTTAAAAAGTACTTTTTTAAATTGTTGGTACTTTTTGCCAAATTGTTTTAATTTATTCATATTTTGTTACTAAAACTATAAAATTATTTTAAATTTTATTTAATTATATAGATAATTCATTCTTTTTAGCGTTTTTTTAGAAAATTTTAAAAAGTACCTTAAGATGAACTTGTTTAAATTTTTGGTACTTTTTGCCAAATTGTTTTAATTTATTCACATTTTGTTACTAAATCTATAAAATTAGTTAACATTTTATTTAATTATATAAAAAATTTATTCTTTTTAGCGTTTTGTTTTAGAAAATTTTTAAAAGTAGCTTAAGAGGAACTTGTTTAAATTTTGGTACTTTTTGCCAAATTGTTTTAATTTATTCACATTTTGTTACTAAATCTATAAAATTAGTTAACATTTTATTTAATTCTATAAAAAAATTTATTCTTTTTAGCATTTTGTTTTAGAAAATTTTTAAAAGTAGCTTAAGAGGAACTTGTTTAAATTTTGGTACTTTTGTCAAAATTGTGTTAATTTATTCCTATTTTGTTTTTAAAACGACAAAATTCAGTATGTGCAAACATATTTTTGAAAAACTACCAAAGTATCTAAAAAGTAATAGAGTACCAAAGAAGTACTTTTGGCAATTTAGAAAAACAAAAGCAAAATATGAAAAATTTTTTAAAATTTTGTAAATTTGAAAAATTACATAAAAACCTTAAAAAAGGAACTTTCAAATGTATTAAATAATTTTCATAATTTTTCAACTTTTAAATCTAGCTACAGATTTGCAAGTTTTGTTTTATAACTTGCTAAGACATTAAACAATACTTTTACTGTGCAATAATTTTCTGTGTTTTAAATCTTGGAAAACCACATTCTTTTTAATTTTATCTTATATTGAAAATTACAAAAAAAAAAAACAAAAACTGATTTTCTTTAACAAAAACTTACCATTAATGTTCTGGGCCTTTGAAAAATTATTGTTTATAAACAAAACTAGCAATACAGTTACATACAGCAAAGTTCTCTGCAACATGGTAACGTTTTCCAGGCCTGCAACACTAACGAACACTTAAAAACACTCACAGCCCTTTACACAACTGTTAATAACAGTTCTTTAAATGTTAAAGTTTTCTCTGCTAAAGCCTTGTTGTTTAAACACAGTTTAAAGCTTTAGTTGAAAGCTTAACTACGTTATTAAAGCTTTTTGTTTATTTTTTTCAAGCTTTTGCACAAAATTTAAATGTTAAGCTTGTTTTTAAACGTTAAAAATTCATGGTGTTTTTTCGTTATGTTTTTGGAAACTTTCTTTCAAAATCCTCCCTAAAGTCCGGCCGTTATAATTTCAAAATATCAAAAACGTTTAGGTTTTAAATTAAATTTAGCAATTGCACTAATACGCTTTAATTAGTTAATAATTAATAAATCTTTCTGCCCGCTTTGTATACGTTGTTGTAATTGCACGTCCTCAATGCTTTACCGCCAATGTGTTTATGATCGTTATAACGTAAAATAAATTCAAATCGAGTTATTTTATGGAATTTTATACACTCGACAGCCAGTCAGTCACAACAATAGCAGGAGCATTTTATTCGTGTTTTTTTTTCTTTAGCATTTTAGCATTATCTGGGCCCTCAGACATTTGCCAATATCAGCTGTAGATAGTCACTGCTGTTATTTTATTATGTGTGTGTGTGTGTGTTTTTTGTTTGAGTATTTTTTTTAATCAAAAGCCAACAATAACAACCACAACAATTTAATCACTAGAACTTAAAATAAATACACAACACTTTACTTTGACTGATATTAAACTAGTTAATTGATAAGATGATGTTGCTGATGATGATGGTTGGTTGGTTGGTTGGTTGGTTGGTTGGTTGGTTGGTTGGTTGGTTGGCTGTTTATTTGTTTGGTTGTAGTCGTCATTCAGTAAATCGGCTGTAAATTTCGTTAAAGGTTTGACATTTCAGTTTGTGTTTCTCTTTAATTTTCTTTTTAATTTGAGACCACTTTGTCCCACCAGATAATAGACACAAATAATTTTAATCTAATGACGCATTTTGTCTATTATAAATTAAAATTCGTATGTAGTAGTTAAAAAAATAGCTCTGCAGGCAGGATACGCGTGTACATACGAATTTGTCTTCGATTTAAATATGTCAACCATTTATTCAACGTAAAAAAAAACCTAAGCTTTTATTGAAAAGATTTACAATTCCAAGTGAGGTACAAAATTCATTCTATTCTCTTCATTATAGATTTTAAAAAATTAAACTACCAGCCATGTCACAGAATTTAATTCCGTTCGGAAGTGCAATTAATTCCGTTGTTTGCTTCTATAGAAAAAGCAAAACGAAAAAATTTTTTGTGGCTTCCTATAAAGTTGGGCTTCATTCTTTTCTCTTTAAATAAATGACCACCTCCTTAAATAATTGAACATCAGTCGTGTCTACTTTTATTGTTTAGCTTCAGTCTTTCCTTTTTAAATGAACACCAAACGTGGCTCTTTATGAAGTTGAGCTTCAGTCTTTCCTCTTTAAATAAATGAACATCAACCGTATCTCCTTATGAAGTTGAGTTTCATTTTTTCCTCCTTAAATAATTAATCATCAATTGTGATTCTTTATATAGCTGTAGTTTATCTAGTTGAGTTTTATATGACCGTTATTGTGAAACACACCTCGCACAAATATTCAGTTTAAACAGCCTATAATTTATGTATTGTTTATGAAAAATATTGTGAACGGTGGCAAAATTATCTATTGGAGATGCACTACTCTACAATGCTATTATAAAACATTTAATCGGCAAGGAAAAGGACTGACTGAAGCACAACTAGGACTAGGAGACAGCATTGAAGCTCATCTTGGAATATGATGATTATCCAGGAATAAAAATGAACTAGAACTTTAAAAGGAGTCACGATTGAAGCTCAGCTTGATTGAAGTTCACCTTGAACTTTAAAAGGACTTATTATTTAAAGTCAATTAGGACTGTACAATAACTCACTATTGAAACTCAACTACTCCTATTAACTATGCCTCCTATTAAAGTTTAACTAGGGCTTTATAAGAAACCACTAATAAAAATCTTAAGTAGGATTATACAAGTACTTACTACTGAAGCTGAAATAACACTACAAAACGAAACACGATTGGGGCTTATACCCAGACCAATGGCTGGTTAAAAGAACAAGTCTTATTTGTATAAACTCTTAGAACTAGAACTCTAGTTAAGATAAAACTCGTTTAAAATTAAAAACGAGAGAGTCGGTAGAGGATTGGGAAAAGCTAGTTCCTAGATATGCTAGATATTGTCTAAAAATTGTCAAACATCAAAAGGACAATGTCAGTTTAATATAACATGTTACAACTAAAAGCGGTTTCTGTCCATTATAAACTAAAAGAACGATTAGTTTTGGTTTTTGTTAAGTTATATTCTTTCAGAGTTAGAATTCATTTAACTGTGAAAGAAAAGCTAGAAAAGACTCTTTAAGAAAATAACTTTTTTAGAAGTAAAAAGAGACAAAAGGAGCCAATAAAGCACATTTACATACATATGTATATAAAAAGATTTATGATTGAAGTTCTATTACAGCTATAAAAATTTGTTTACATATTAAGACATTAGATTCTTTTGAGAATTACTAGCTCTTCACTGAAAACTTGTCATATTTTGTTGGCTGACTTTTAAAGGTTTTAGAGTAACTGAGATATTGCTCAAGACTTTGATTGCTTTAGACGGCAAAGGAGTTTAAGTAGAGTTTGTTATAAATATTTAAGTAGGGGTCTTTTTATAATACAAAATTACTCACTGCGATTCATTTATTAATTTATCTTATTGTTGGTATTATGCGGTCATTAGTAATGGATAATTTGTCTTCTGATTATGATTTTTAAAAATAAATTTAATGACAAATGACCTTCACCCCAACCCCACTTGATGTAGCACGCAAATAAATAAACACTTTGAAGAACTTATGTGGAAATTTATCTACAAATAAAAACATAATAAAGACAACTTATTAAATAGCAGGTTTGTTGGTATTTAGTGTTTAAAGCTAAATAAAATTTTTAATTAACGGTCTAATGGTCTTCAATATATTGATATAGATTACAGAGAATTTAGTTGTGTTTGCAAAAGACTGCATATACTTAAGAATATTTAAAAGTATAATTACATTTCTTAACAGTTAATTAATTATACCTATATATTAACAGGTTGATATGGCAGATATTATTAAAGGCCCAACATAGTTGGGCAAACACAGAGTTCGCTAATACAGTTGTAGAGAGCATAAGTGTATGAAGTTGTAACTCTCTTAAATATTTTAGCAGAATATTGTAAACCTGATTAAATCACTTGCCAGATAACGGTAAAATACTATTTACCATAACAGTTTTTCTCTTTCTCTTTTGTATGTGTTGTTCTTAAACGAAAGTATTAGTGATGTCAACATTAAAAAAAAACAAGCTGGTTTATCACGTGCCTGTTGATTTGCCTGATAGTTTATACCTAATAAATAGTTAATTAATATATTTACTAAGAAATTTTTTAATAATTAACCAAGATAATATTAAGAATTTTAATGTTTAATAATAATATTTTCATGAATAAATAAGTAAATAGTCTGTTTAAATTTCACTAGCAAACTCAATTTATTATATTATCTAAGCAAACACAAAAACAATAAAAGAAAATCATTACACTAGACATAATGTACATAATTTATTAAAAACACAAAACAAGTGTTTTGCAGTATCTAAAGTCTTATATTAAAATTACAAAAATAAAAAAGTTATTGATAATTTATTTCATTTAATATAAATAAATATGAAAGTGTAATCGAGGGAACGTTGGTTTGTGTTATTTGTTGACTTTATTATCTTCAACTTTTCTTTATTAAATATTATCTGAATTCTTTAGAAATTTATTAACAAAAAAGTCCCTATACATATGTATGTATGTATCGTACATGTTTCTATGTTCAGTTAATACCAGCCATTAAACCGAGATTTCTTTAGATTTAATTAAGTTTTGTTTCTATATAAGTTGACAACACGCATGATTCATTTACAGTTATCTGTGTGAACAGATGTCAAAAAAAGTATTTGTCAGTATTTTGACAGTAATGATACAATAAATTGATTTAGAAAAATGGATAGATATAAAAAGAATCAAGATAGCAGATCCAATGCAACTGTAAAAGTAGACACGATTGAAGATCTTGTAGTGTGCACATAAATTGATACAACAAATCCTATTTACAAATGCCACCCATACATGCTATTTTGTAAGTGATCCATAGTAAACAATAATTTAATTTAGAGTCATTGATTTACAATTTTTGCTGGCACAAACACAGCCACTCAAACAAAGCAATCATCGATTAATTGGGTCAACCGATTGTGATTGCATTAGTGAGTAAAAGGGCATGCTTCTAATTATGCTCCTCCCTTTTGTTTACTACACAAGACAGCATATATTTACATAAGCATGACGTACATAGTTATGTAAGCTATAGAATTAGATTATATCACTATAAGTAAAGTAGAATAACATAGATAATAAGTTATTGAGTGGATTGTAGAAATCACTCAATCTTTAGTTTGTAAGTTTTAGATATAAGGAAAATTTTTTTGAATAAAGTATTCAATTATTAATCTAAACTGGACAAGTAAAGAAGCGTTTTATTATATTAAAAAGCAACATCCATTACAACCTAATAAAAGTATAAAAGGAGCCACGATTAAACAACCGAGACATAGTTGAAGATCCAATACAACTATAAAAGGAGCCACGGCGGAACATCCAATACAACTATAAAAGAAGCCACGATTGAAGATCTAATAAAAGTATAAAAGGAGCCACGATTGAAGAACCGATACAACTATAAAAGGAGACATGATTGAAACTAAACAACAACTGTAAAGGGAGACACGATTAAAGATCGAATACAACTATAAAAGACACGATGGAAGAATACAACAATAAAAGGAGACATGATTGAAACTAAACTATAAATATTAAAGAATATATGATTGAAGAACCAATACAAGTATAAAAGAAGCCACGACTGAAAAACCAGCACAACTATAAAAGGACCCACGATTGATTGATTATTTAAGGAACCACGTTAAATTATTTAAGGAGCAGATATTTAAGCTAATAAAAGGAGACACAAATTATGTTCAATTATTTAAGGAGACTCGACTGATGATCAATTATTTAAAGAGGAAAGGCTAAAACCCAGCTTCATAATTAACCACAATTGATGTTCATTTATTTAAGGAGGAAAGACTGAAGTCCAACTATTTAAGGAGACACGCTTGATGTTCAAATATTTAAGGAGACACGATTGAAGCTCGTCTATATAAGAAGACATGATTGATGTTTAAGTATTTAAGAAGCCACGATTAAAGCCCAACATTATTAGGATTGCTGTTAAATTATTTAAGGAAGAAAGACTAAAACTCAACTTCAAAAGGAAAGGAAACTTCAAGAAGGAAAGACCCAACTACATCAGGAACCACGATTGATATTCAATTATTAACGCAGAGCGATTAATGATCAATTATTTAAGGAGGAAAGACTGAAGCCCAACTATATAAGGAACCACGATTTTATTATTTAAAGATTCAATTATAAAGGTTTGAGTTTAAGGAGACACGATTGATGGAATCACGATTGAAAATCCAATACAGGTATATAATGAGCGACGATTTTATTTAAGAAGCCACGATTGATGTTAAATCATTTAAGGAGCAAGGATTAAACTCAACTACCAACAAAATCTATCGTATTTCCAAAATTCTTAACTATTTAGGGAATTTTTTTTTAGATTTTTACATAAATTAGTACTTTTAGTAAAAGTATTTTTTTTTAGTACTTTTTAGTAAAATTTTGATTTTTTTTAACAAAATTTGTTTAATTTAAAGTTTTTGTAAAATTTTCTTTATGAAAATTTAACTTTTAATCTAATTTCTGTTTAAAAATATTGTTCCTCATAAAAAATCATGTGTTGTCGCGTTAATTCCAACAAATTTAAATAATTTCCTTTGTAAAAAAATTTAGAATTACTCACATATAAATATTTATTTGCATATAATCAGCCTAAATAACTAAAACTTATACAAACACATATTTATTTAATTTCATGAGGGCATCTTAAAATGTTTTGACAAATCGATTCATAATCAACAGTTTAGCAGTTTACGTGTTAAAGGACTCATACATATTAAAGTATAATGTGCTACAAGAGTAAAGAGCAAAAGAGCTGCATTCTTAAAATTCCTCGAAAACATTCATTTAGTAGTTTAAATTACAAAATTTTCCACTGTTTATTAAACCGTTTATTTTAAAGTACTGTAGCAGGTAAAATGCTGTGGACATTAAATAGCTACCTAAGGTCAAGTTTAATCCCTCTTTTCGGTCTCATCTGCAAGAGGTTGCAATGTGTAAGTCATAAAAATGCTTGGAAATTTTATGTTTCTTGGTGAATTTCTCTTATCACTCTCATAATTCTCATGATTACTATTTTCTCAAATTGTTTTCTAAACACGAGAATTATTTCTGTGTAAATTTTACACATAAAAGTTGTCCCTACAAATGAAATTCAATTATTCGCTTGTTAACTGTAACGTTGGCAGGAGTGCAAAATTGAAAAAGTGTTAATTCTTAATTATGTTTATTTTGTTAATAAATAAATTCAATTTATATTAAAAATGCTTCATACTGCAAATTTTGTTAAACAAAAATGGAAGAAATCCAAACTTATACTTTCGATACGTTTCTGCTTAATTTCTTTAGTTTTGTGTTTGTTTTTTATAAGATATTTATTTATGGCAACTCCTCAATTTGATTTGCCTGCTCCAAATGAGAATTGTAAGTTTTTTTTTTTTTTTTTGATTTCCAAGAAATAAATAGACAAGTCACTAAACTTAATTTCATCTCCCCTAAAGCTATTCATACGGGCCGCAAAATTTTATACGTTAATTTTCAAACAAATTCTTTAAATCAGACCAATTGCTCTAAACCGGCCATTTTGGAATTTCCCTCGGATGGTTTTACAAAAGAGCAGAAGAGGTATGGCTGGATTATTGCCCATATTGTCGTGATGTTTTATGGCTTCTGGTTTTTGACTGCCATTTGTGATGACTACTTAGTACCCAGCATAGAACTGATTTGCTCAAGTAAGTATTTTATCAGGATCATTATAGTTAAACTAGTCTGGCTTATCTTTCTCTTTAAAATATTTAAATTTATTTAAAATTTTTTAATTTTAACTCTTGCTTTTTTACAGATTTCCAAATCGATCGTGATGTTATTGGTGCTACTGTTATGTTCGCTACTGTTTCCAGTCCGAAATTCTTTATGAACTGTATTAGTACCTTCATAACCAAGGGAGATGTAGGAGTTGGCACCATAGTAGGCTCGGCCATGTTCAATGTCTTGGCAGTGCCGGCCTGTTGTGGTCTGTTTGTGGGCAATTATTTGAAACTGGACTGGTGGCCCATAACCCAGGATTGTTTAGTCTATTTGGCAGCAGTATTAGCTTTATTAAGTATTTTAAGTGACGGCCAGGTGTTTTGGTATGAGGCTTTGGGCTTAGTCATAGCTTATTTTGTTTATATGTTAAGTAAGTTTAAGACACTTTTAGGAAATGCTATTTGTTCTAAATCTTTTTCTCTTTCATGACAGTTATGTATCACAATCAAAAAGTGCTCAGAATTGCCAAAAAATTATTCAAAAAATGTGGTTGTTATAGACCCCAATACAGAGAAGTTACCGAATTTACCGGTTTATTGGCTAACAAAAAACGTAAAAAGGAAACCAAGTTCTATTTGGCCATCGAGACCCAGCACCAGCAAATGGAACAGGGTTTTCAGTCTTCTCATATGATGCTATATATGGGGCATCAGGAAAGAGAAGGTTAGTTTGGTACATTTTAACTTTAATTAGAATGTTTTTTAATGAAATTTTTTACTTACAGCATCCATAGCCTACCCCTGGTCTCGTGGTGAGCAAACTTTTGTGGAATTTCTCTTTCGCTGGCCCATAACTTTCCTGCTGTGGCTGTCAGTGCCCAATAGTCGTAAACATAATTCTCTAAAATATCTGGCTTTTATATTATCCATAGTTTGGATAGGCGGTATTTCGTATATGGTGGCTTTTGTCATAACAATAATAGGTGAGCCAAAATTTTCTATTTATCTAATCTAGTTAAAGAATAAGAAATTTATTTGTTTTAAATAACTGTCCATTGTTATATTTATAAACATATTTGAGAGGAATTTCTAATCTTGTCACAACAAGTCCAAATTTATACTTCTCTCTTTCTCTCTCTCTCTCTATTCTCAACATCTTAAATAATCGTAAAATATTTCAAATTCCATGTAAACTTTAAACTAATTTAAACTTCTTTCTTTCTTTTCAGGTGACACCCTACATATACCTGATGCTGCTTTGGGTCTTACGATTTTAGCAACTGGCATGAGCATACCCGAAGCTGTCTGCAGTATAATCGTTACAAAACAGGGCCAAGGCGCTTTGGGCATTAGAAATTCCCTGGGCTCCAATACCTTTGATACATTACTGAGCTTAGGTTTACCCTGGTTTATAAAATCCTACTTCCTGTCTGATATTTCCGATCAGAAGTTATTGGTGCTAAATTCAGCCAGTTTAATGTATGCTGGCATTTTGCTATTAACTTCCCTGCTCGGACTCTACTTGGTATTTTTTTGGAATAAATTCAATTTGAATAGGTGCGTGGGAGTGTCTTGCATGATAATGTATTTCGGTTGTATGGTCATCTATATTCTCATAGAGTTAAATATCGTCTTTCCCGTAATTTTGCTTATGTGTAAGAATTAATTTGTACTAAAACAAGTTTAATTTAGCATTAATTATAAGCAAATTAATAAAAATGATTAAAAATGATATAAAGTACCACAAATTCGAAAATAACGCTTTTGATTTAAATGCTAGAACTGGAACAGAACTAGAACTGAACTAGAACAGAACTAAAACAGAACTAGAACCTGAACTATCAGCTTCTCAACTAAAACCTGAATTAAAACCTAAACTAGAACATGAAAATCGACACGTTTTCGCCACACTGAGCAAAGTAAATATGTCCATGATAATGCCGATGTATTGTTCTTGTACTCACAAACCGAAAAACTCTTGACAAGACTTAATTTATTTCTTTATTTGCATTTCTACTTAAAAAGTTTTCGAAAACAGTGGGTCAAAGTAGATTTGCAATAATTTTCGTTTTCAATCTCAAGTACTCAAATATAAAATCAATATTCTGCTTTATAAATCAATCAATAAAGCATTAAAATAGTATTTGTTTACAAATAAAACAAATAAATTGATAAAAAAAAAATAAACAAACAGATATTAAATTCTTTCAACGATTCCAAATCTATCTTCTACTATACCAGGTTATTTTATTACTCTGTTTACTCCTATTTTTCTACTAGACTTGCTTAATTTTTGTCTCTGTTTATATCTCGCTGTTGTTTGGGCACCAATCTTTCTACCAGGCTAGCTTAATTTTCTCTCTCTCTATTTACAATACATTTTTACATGGTCCCCACTCCTCCTACTAGGCTGGCTTAATTTGTGTCTCTGTTTATATCTCGCTGTTGTTTGGGCACCAATCTTTCTACTAGGCTAGCTTAATTTTCTCTCTCTCTATTTACAATACATGTTTGCATGGTCCCCAATCTTTCTACTAGACTTGCTTAATTTTTGTCTGTGTATGCATTCCGCTGTTGTTTGGTCACCAATCTTTCTACTAGGCTAGCTTAATTTTTCTCTCTATTTACAATACATTGTTAAATGGTCTCTAATCTAAGACGTCATATGGAGAGTATTAAGGCATTAGGGATATTTAAAAGCATTGTTATTGTTTTTAAGGTAGTTTACAAAAATAAAACAAATAAATTGATAAAATAAAATGAACAGATATTAAATTCTTTCAAAGATTACAAACCTATAAAGAAGAAAAACTGAGAAAAAGAAAAAGATACCATATCCCAGTTGGAAATTTTCAGCTGTAAACATACAAAAATCATGAGTATTTCAGTTGGACAAAATCAGCAGTTTTTAATGACAAATCTAAGATATGACTTTGCAGCGTGAGTGCTTGTGTACTTGTGGATATTTGGCCACATTCAATGATGGAGACATTCAATGATGAAAATACTTATTAAAACCCGTCAATAAGTGTGTATGAGAAATTTAAATGGCTACACATTTCAAATTTCTTACCGGTTAGTCTCTGCCTAGAGGTTTAGAGACACCATCTTGTCCCAATAAAACTATGTCAAATGTGTTTGAAATATAACTACTATTTATTTGTTTTAATTTTAAAATTATTAAATATACTCGTATAAGGTTTTAGCTTTTTTGATTAAAGAGTAATTGAGATAGTTATTAAAACGAATACAATTTATTTTTATAATTTTTGACTTCTATCTTAGAATGTTTATTTATCTATGAAATTAAATCAATATTGATTTGGCAAATGATGTGTTAAGAGTACAGTTGTTGAAAAAAGTCTGCTAACACAAAAACTAAACAGTTTTTTTAGGGAGGAAATTGAGCATCAGATCAGCTTTAATCGCAGGTTTTTATATTGTTCAATTTTAGCTTCAATTGTAGGTCATGTAAGGATAACAAATTGTTCGTTGAGTGAACTTATTTGTAGATGCTTCCTGAAGACGCAGGGTAAAAAAGCGCTAGGGGCCGCTAAACCCCTGAAAAATTTTTTAAATTCTCGCTGCCCTCGCTGATTTTCGAGATGTAATTTGTTGAATTTTCATTATTATTATTATTATTGTTTTTTTGATATATTATTTTATATCAATAATTCGAATTATATTATCACGTTTTTTTTGTTGTATTCATAGAATTTTTTATTTGACATCATATCAATATTCGTTTAAATCTTTTTTCAGACAGATAGTGTTATTATTTAAAAGGTGATAAATCAAGTATAAGTTTAAAAAAGAACTATTAAAAAGTTCCACTACTAGAAAATATTGCATTAGGAAACATAAATGAAGAGATAAATGGGTCAAGAGGTGTTTTGATTTTAAAGAGATATTTCTATAAAATCTAGCTTGCTTGTATTAACATTTTGAAATATAAATCATTAACAAATTAACAACAAATATTTCAAAAATTTTAATCTAAAATTCTTGAAAGTTTAAAAATAAATCATGTTCTTGAAGGTTTCTTCAAGAATTTAACCTTCTGCAGATAATACCATTGATAAGTTGAGGACTTAAGATAGTTATTGACAGATTATCTTTCGTGTATAATATCGTAGACACGTTTTTGGAATTACTCTAAAAGGCGATTATATTTTAAACGAATAATCGTTTACTCGAGTAACAAGCCATATTTTTCGAAGAATAATCGCTTACTTAAACAACCGGTTTTTTATTCGTTGAAAATATTCGTTGAAAATTTTGTATTTTTTTATCCATCTTCTCGTTTAAACGAGAAATACTTTTTTTAGACATAAAAATTTTAATAATAATCTTAAAATATCACCGAATAACCGTAAACCCGTTGTTTTCTTCACCAAAATAAGCGTAAAATTTCGTTTAATTGTAAGTCATAATTTGTTTAAATAAATTCAAAGAAAACTTTTTAGTTAATTTCTGACGATTAATCGGTTAATAATATAACCGGTTTTTTATTCGCTAAAATTATTTGATTAAAATTATGCCCTTTTCAAGCATCAAGATATAAAACTATTTTTATTAATAAAAATCAAAAGATTAATTGTAAATCGCATCGAATAATCGTAAAACCGTTGTTTTATTCGCAAAATAAACAAATATATTTCAAACTTTGTTAGTCATAATTTGTTACTATAAATTAAAATTTAATTTTTCCTTAATTTATGATGCGATTATTCATCATAAATTAATTTAATAAAATAATAAATAAAAGGTTTTTTATTCGGTAAAATTATTCGAATTTATTATTATTCATTCATTGTTTGTTTTATTCGTGTAAATGCAAAAATATAATTATTTCTATAAATTAAAATTTAATTTTTAACCGATTATACGTCATAAATTACGTATAATCGGTTACACCAGAAAACCGTTTTTTTTCCCTAAAAATATTCGATTGAAATTTAATTTTTCACAAAAATTTTCCTTTAAAATGAAATACGAGTACATAATTAATAAACCATTTTTATAAAAAGAAATTTTACGAATAATCGCAACATTTTAACTAATAGTCGTAATACCGGTGTTTTTATTCGGCAACATAATCCTGTTTTAAACCATAAATTGTTTCTAAAAATTAAAATTTAATGTTTTAGGTAATTTATGACGAATTATCGGTTAAACAAATAACCGATTTTTTATTTGAATGAATAAAAATATTCATTGAAAATTTATTATTTGCAACTGCATTTTCGTTTAAACGGCAACAAAATTAAAAATGTTACGAATTAACAAAAAACTTCAATGAATAATCGTAAAACCAACTAAAATAAACGAATAATTTGCAAAATTTTTAAGTCCTAATTTGTTTACATAGCATAGGATGATATTTTTAGTGCATTTAAGACGAATAATCGGTTATTCGAACATTTAATCGCTTATTCGAATAAAACTTTAAAGTTTTTCAGACGAGTTCATCAATTTAAATTAAAAAAGACTAAATTAATTTATTTTTTAATGAAATTCCAGGAAAAAGCGAATATATTTTATGCGAATAATCTATTAATCGATTAAAATATTTGCAAGTTTATTATTTTTTATTCAAATAAACTGTTAATCGCATTAATGTTATTAAATCGTTTAAAAAATAAAAATTACAAAATAATTTATGAAACAGTTTTAGAAGCAATATTTTTCTTATAGAAAACATTTGTCCAGCTCTGTTTCAACTCCATTTTACGTGGTCCTCTATAATTTTTTTACACTAGATACATTTTTCTCTCTGTTTTCAGTACCTTGTTGTTTGGGCTCCAATCTTTCTACTAGGCTGGCTTAATTTCTCTCTCTGTTTACAATACATTAGTACATGGTTCCCAATCTTTTTACTAAACTTGCTTAATTTGTGACTCTCTTTACATCTCGATATTGTTAGGGCAACAATCTTTCTACTAGGCTAGCTTAATTTCTCTCACTATTTACAATACATTGTTGGGGACCATCCCCAATCTAAGTACTATAATAATTAAGGTATGCTTCATTTGAGAGAAATTAAATCCGTTATGTATCTGGAGAGTACAAACGCAGCAATGTTATTGTTTTTAGAGTAATTTTTAGAATTGTTGAATTCTTTATGTTTATTTTTTTATGAATTTTTTCTTTTTATTAACCATTAATCAATTATTTTTTCAGACAAATTATCAATTAATCGCATAAATTTTATTAAATCTTTTAAATAGGTATTTTAATTAAGAAATTTTAAGTTTTTTTTAGAATAATTTGTTAATCGAATGTTTTTTAGATTAAATTTGTTTGTCTTCACTGCTCTTTCATGTGCAAACAATGCGGCAAACTCTTTTCAAAAAATAACATTTCAATCGTAACCGTCAGCGTTATAAATGTTATATACGTGAACAAACTCAAAAGGCCAACCGTACGGGCCAATTGAAAACGTGTAAACATAAATGAAATGTACAATAAAACCGCTGATATCAGCAGACAAGCGGAGGTGTAAGCCAAGCCATCGGATATAAGAGATACTGCTTGCCTAGTGGGGGAAACAGCAAAGTATAAAGATTTAACCAGCCAAGGACCGCCCAAACATATGAGAATATCAACGGTATTGGAACCGATAGCATTGCAAACGGCCATGGAACCGTAGCCTAAAAGAGTAAAGAGAAAATTCAGAAACATTTTAAGATAAAACTAATAAAATTATTTACCTTTTTTGGTCACTATAACACTGGATATAGCCTCCGGTATGCTGGTGCCGGCAGCCAGTATTACTAAACCCATTACTGAATCCGGTACAAATAAATTGTAGCCTAGCAAAATAAGAGAAATAACTACATATATGTACATCTATAACCAAACAATCAAGTTTCTCTTTAACTCACCTATAACAGTTATGCTCCAGGAGCACAAATAGGTCAATAGAGAAATCCACAATATACACATTACCAAACACAAACCACTCCAATTCCTCTTTATATCGGGTATGGTTATAAAGAATAAACATTCTAAAGGATATGAAAGCAACCAAATAAATTTATGCCACCTGGTGGACTCAGCGTTTGATTTCATGCAGTGGCCAATGAAATCAAATGCTAATTCTTCACTTTGAGGCTCAGACATTTTGTTAAAGTCTTTAACCTCGCCCAAAGGTACAAAACATTTCAGTTTGCAGGGTCGTTCTCTATCTAAAACATAATCATAAAACATACTTTTTATTGTTTAAAGAAAAATCCACCAATAATAATATTTTGCAATACTAACTACCTCTTAGTTTCTCTTGAATTTTAGCATCCAATAAAAGATTTGTTAAATTCAAGAAATACATTAAGACTAGTATTATAGCTTCCCACCAATCAATAAAACCATCCCAAATTAAAAACGTTAGCAGAGAAACACAGCCGGCATACCAAAAAAGATCACGGGTAATAGGCCACCAATCAAGAGAAAAATCCTAAAAAAAACTCAGAAAAAAATTATATAACATAACTTTTCCCGTTTTCCCCGCACTTACCACACCAGTAAACAGACAACAACAGGCGGTTATGGCCAGAGTATTAAACACCGAAGAGCCCACAATAGTACCCAGACCCAGATCGCCTTCAGTAAGAAAAGTGGCATATAAATTTATGAAAAACTCCGGAGAAGAAGTGGCAAAAGCCATCAAGGTAGCGCCAGCCACATCATAAGATAAGCCAAATTCTAAAAGCGAATGAAGGAAAGAAATGAAAATATTGAAAGGAAGAATACAAATTTAACAAAATACTAACTATAACTCAAACTCTCCACCGAGGGCACACAATACTCATCACATACTAAAGCTAAGGCCAAAAACAAATAACAGGTAATTATGGAACCGTAGAAAACGTAATCATAACGTGGTGGTTTGCCTATAAACCACTGGGGATATTCATCTATGGCATGCACTGAGCAATTGGTTTGATTTTTGTTATGGTCAGTGAAAATAGATGGATGAACTGTAAGATTTATAATAATAGTTCTCGTGAGTTTCTTGGGATTTCAATTGCTTTATTTTATTAATAAAATACCTTCAGAAAATTGAGATCTTACAAAATGTAAAGCCATTGGTTTTTCGGTTTTCGCTTAAAAAGAATTTAGAATAAAGCTAAACAAATATTTTTCTACAATATAAATAAATTGACTTTTGAAATTACTTTTTTGGGATTTGACAGTCTTGTGACAATTTTTTGGGACAAAAGTTGTTGAAAAAAGAAAATAAAAAATGTACAGCGGTTTAAATAATTTTTCAGAGCTCGGATGGGGTGGCTTTTGTAAGAAATTAATAGATAAGTTAAATGCTAAATTGTAGTAAAGTTAGACTTACCAAGATTACACCCTGGATAGTAGATCCTGGTTCATCCTCTAAAAATTCTCAACACACCTTTCATTGGAGATGAATTATAAAGCTGTCAGCAATAGTAACTCCATAACACTTGAAACTAGAACAATATTTATAAAACTCCAATATGTGTCCTTGTTTTTGAAATAAACCCCCTATAATTAAAGAAACTGACAGAGAAACAATAATAAATTAGAAAGTAACAATTTTTAAGCAAAACTGAATACAGTAGCTGATATTTTTTATTTAATTGTTTTTTTTTTATCATTTCTTTTTAATTTATTAGGATAACTTAATTTGTTTCTCTGTTTACATGTCGCTGCTGTTTGGACTCCAATCTTTCTACTAGGCTAGCTTAATTTCTCTCACTATTTACAATACATTGTTTAATGGTCCCCAATCTAAGTACTATAATAATTAAGGTATGCTTAATCTGAGAGAAATTAAAACCGTTATATGGTGAGTACAAAGACAGAAGGGATATTTTAAAGCAATGTTGTCTATTTTTAGTTATTTTACAGAGCTGATGATTTGTTTACAAGTATGTATCTTAGTTTAAATCCTTATTTTATAAAACATAGTAATTCTTAAATCCTTCGACGAAAGTTCTGAACCACTAGCCAAATATGAATATGTGACCAATAGGAAGCTGTACAAATGAGCGATCCACTCAGCTGAAACAAGGGCAATTAAAAGTTACTCTAGAAAGTTTGGCATATTCCGCTTCGGATTGGATGTACGAGTATTGTTAGAATTTGGTTGTATAATGCGATATAGTTTACAGTATAAAAAAATTGACCTAACACTGCATACAAATAGCATGAAAAGAAATATATATTCAATTTTTCAATTATCCAAGTGATCAAGACCTTTTTTGGTTGAACAAAAAGTATTGGGGATCCTGAATTTCTATATATGGTAGGACTAGGAGCCAAATAAGTTTAGTAGCTTCGGGCGATGCCTAAACTATCATAAAAGAAATATGAACGAACAATTCTTCAATTTTCCAAGTGACAAGACCTTTTTCAAGTGGTAAATGTGGTTGCATAAAATGGATAGCGGATTCTGAATTTAAACATAAGAAAATTATTAAAATTTTTAATAATATTCTCCTGATATCTGCATTATTATAATGATTTATCCCCTTATTCAAAAACGATTATTAAATTTAACAAACGTTTATTAAGGAAATTTTTATATGCAAATCTGTCTTAATAAACGTTTGTTAAATTTAATAATTGTTTCTGAATAAGGGGGTTAAAGTTTATACCTACCTATTAAAAGTTTTTATATGAGAAATGCAACTAATTCCATTTATATTGCATTGATAGCTTAAGGAATTATTGACTTATGGGTTTCGCAAACATATGTACATATTTATATTTATCTGAAAATTAAAATTAACATTCCTAAGACTGTACCTACATTCAAATTGAAATTACGCAATAATTCTACCAATCATTTTTATGATCATTTTAGTTTTTATCTCTCTCTCCCTCTCTCTTGCTCTCTCCTTGATATTGCTTTACAATTAACAGTTTTTTTTCCTTAGCTAACAGAGAATTGTGTTTGATTGTTTTTTTGTTGTTTTTTTTTCGACATAATTTGAATGTTAAGGTCATTTGTCACAAACATTTAAGTTGAAATCTACCTATTCAAATGTTTGAATACTTCTCAAAATTAAATGGTACCTATAATTACGGAGTTTTTTTTTCAATCTTTGTTTTTTTCGTTGTTGTGTGAAAATAACAATAACAGCAAATAATAATGTATGTATAAAAATATCACTAATTTACTTGTAAAAATTTCAGATTTATTTAGATATCCCGTCTATCTTTAAGTCGGTGAATATTTATCATTATATACATACATATGTATGTCTGTGTGTGTGTGTAAAGATGGATGTGCGTGTGTGTAGTTACACACATACACATTTACCTATACTTTTAAATAAATTCAAACTGTGATTTTATCACTTTAAATTTCTTTTCACAAATAATTTTCATTCGTTTTAGGTTGTTTTCTTTTTTACTTCTCTCCAATATTGTATAGTTGCCACTTAATTTGAATACAATGGGATACCGTTATTATTATTAGTGGCGATGTTGTTATTATTGTTGCTGTTGTATACTAACAACAAAAATATGCCTGCAAATGTAATACATACATATGTATGTGTGTATGTATGTAAATATTAAGAAACAAATACAGCCAAGCCAAGCCAAACAAGCCAGCCAGCCCATCATCGTTCGGTTCGGTCACATACTGATCCTCAATCAGAGTAATAATAATAATGTGTGGTGAATTTAGACAACTACCTACAACAAATAAATAAATAAATAAATCTGGAAAATAGTAGATAGGTTATACATAATAAAAAGTCATACATACATATGTACATACGTACTCGTTTATGTTTAAAGCTGTGTGCGTGTGTGTGTATTTGAAATAAATAACGCTAAATATTCATTGTTAATATTTAGTTTTTTCTACTGCTGCTTTTCTTCTGCTTCTCTGCTGTTCTCTTCCATACATACGTAACAACAATAAGAACAACAAAAATCACCAACAAACAATAAAAACAACAACATTAAGAAGAAAAAAAGCTAAATATCTTTTGTAGATTAAAGTGACAAGTGAATTAAATAAGAATTCTTTTTTCTAGTCACAAAAATATCTACTGACATTTATTTCAATTGCTGTAATGGTGGTGGTGCAAATACAAACTTAGAACACTAAACGCCAGCAGTATTCAAGATTTAAATTTGTATATTATGTCTTAGAAATATGTATGTATGTATGTATGTAGTTAGTTGTACATATTATAGTGCATAAGCACCTTTAATATACATACATACATAGGTACATATTTATATTTTTTGAAACTTTCACATAAATAAACTAAACAGGAATATAAAAAATTGTACAAAAACTAAAGCAACTTAGCTGCTTTTTTTTATAAAAAAGATTAGAAACAAATGTATGAATTTTTTGCCATAAGCTTAGCCGAATACAACGTTTCATAATAAAATTAATATTATTGCTTTAATATTTTACCAATTCAGCTAGCTGATTTGCTAAAAAAAAATAGAAAAAAAATATATGAACTCTTTTTGCAATTCAGCAAGCTGAATTTCAATATTTGTTTAAATTCTTGTACATAAAATCACAAATTATTATTTTCATAAGAAAACTTTTAGCTGAATAGCAGTTAACATAGCTGAATACAACTTTTCTTAAGTTTCATAATAAAATTTATATTATTGCTTTAATATTTCACTAATTCAGCTAGCTAAATTGCCATAAGCTTAGCTGAATACAACTTTTCTTAAGTTTCATAATAAAATTAATATTGTTGTAATAAAATAAATAAATAACCCCCTTATTCAAAAACGATTATTAAATTTAACAAACGTTTATTAAGCAAATTTTTATATGCAAATCTGTCTTAATAAACGTTTGTTAAATTTAATAATCGTTTTTGAATAAGCGGGTAAGTTTTTTAGTAATTTCAAAGCCGTTAAGGTCCTAAATTCCTTTAGTGTGTGAGGCCTTCCTATTAAAAAAAAGTCTTCCAGTGCCATGGCTCTAAAACGCCAAACTCCGGAGTATTTCATTTCGATTTTCTGTAGACATTAGCAGTCGTGATAAAACGTTACGTTCAACTCCGGTATTATAGAAATTATCCAAATAGACCCCGAATGGATACACAGAGGGATTTTACCATGTAATCCTCAAGATTTGTTTTTATTGTAGACTTGTTAAGATTCAGAAACACAGACGATTGGATCCATATTTTCCAGGGTTTTCAACATGCTAATGATCCTACTATCCTTCGGTGTGTGAGGGTTTTCTTTTTAAAAAGAAGGAGTGGCTATAAAACCTTTAACTCTGATTTTTTTCGTTTTGCTTTTTTGTAGATATTAGCAGTCCTTATAGTCGAGATAATGATTATGATTGCCACAATTCTGCTAGTAATACCCAGTCATTCCAAAACTGTTACGGTCATTATAGAGAGTATCCAAATAGACCCCGAATGGATACACAGAGGGATTTTACCATGTAATCCTTGTGATTTGTTTTTATTGTAGACTTGTTAACTGGCAATCCCACTGGCGGTGGGATCCATCAACGTGTTTAGATACAAGTCTATAATCTTTTCCAAGGTTTTCAAGATGCTAATGATCCTATAATCCTTCGTTGTGTGAAGCCTTGCTTCTTGAAAACAAGGAGTGGCTACAAAACCACCTTAAGAATCTCGCTTGGGAACTAAGTTAGATAGAACAAACTCAGAGTTAATCAGAATATGTTTACTGCAGCTTTACGGTGAAGATCAGCTGGTATAATGCGAAATCAATGGCTTAAGTTGCAATCAAAGCGAATTCAATAAAATTTCGCTTTAACTAAATAAGAATTTTCTCTTGATTTTCCAAATATTCAGGTTACATAATTTTCAATAAAAACGATTCTCTATATGAACTTTTAATCAACGTTTTTTTTTTTTTTCTTAATTCTATTTTTTTCTTGTACTTGTCGTAGTTATTCATAACGTCTATATGGAGAGTGTGTAAAAAGAAAATCAAAAGAAGAAAAAAATAAATACTATATAATAAATAATAGACTCTCCATTTCTTTTCTTTTATTATTATTATTTTCAATTACTACTATGTAGTTTCTTTGACAAATTTAATTGAATGTGTTTTTTTTTTTTTTGTTATTTAAGTGAATAGGAACAAATTTTCATGCACATGAATAGACGACGACGGCTAGAATTAAGAAAAATCTTCTATGGGAGAAATGTAACAGAAGAAAAAAACTAAGAGAAGAATTTGTTTGAATTACGCGATTAGTTAAAGTTTATTAAATCAATTCAAATTTAAGTAGAAACTTTATATTAAAAGAAAGTTGTGGTGTTTTTTTTAAAGCTGCTCTTCAAACTTGAAAACTGTAACGAATTGCTGAAACTTCTGAAAGCACCCACCAATTTAAATTCAAATTCATTTGAATTTTAAAACATTTATGCTTTAAAAGCTCTAGGTTCAGGTTACCCATCCCATTTTCTAATTAAAGCGTGTGTTTGTGGATAAGAAGAAAAAACATTAAATAAAAATTAAATAATAAACAAAAAGCACAAGCACGTTCATAGCACGAAAATTTTATACAATAAATAGAAATAGTATACTAAAATTAAAACAAACATCGTCAAAGGTCAAAATTTAGAACATTAGACGAAACGTAGTCGAGTGTAAAAAAAAAACAGTGTAACGACAGCAGCAACAACAACAATCACACACAATTGAATGCTGACATAGACAAAAGAGATATTTTATTTAAGAAGTAATTAACTAAACTGAACTGAACTGAACGTACTCGTAGTACAGTAAAATTATGACCACGATCGTGGCGATGATGATGATGATGATGATGATAATAATGATGTTGATCACATTTATTGCCATGCTGTTGTGTGGCCGATAATGATGTTGATGATGACGGTGATGATGCGAAACGAAATTTTCTAATACTCGTACTCAAAGTTTTTGTTTATTTGATGATGCAGCTTTAAATGAACAGTGGGTCAAACACACCATACCATAAAAATATCCAATTGACTTGCGTATATTTCGAGTCCAGAGCTGTAATGGTTGTACTTAACTGAAATATATGAGGCAGTTAGACTGAATTAATTTTGCCTAAACGTTATATTCCTGCAGATCCTCTTTATCCTTTTTTCTATTTGGAGACAATTGGAGCCCAATGTGTCATTAATGTTGCACGTATCGATCAGTATTCAGTTATTACAAACAATAATGTCTCCCGGCTACCACATCTAAATAAAGCGTGCTCCATTTCGAGGTTCCCTACTTTTTCAAAGAAAAAAAAAAAAAACATACAGAAACTTCAAATTAAATGGGGAATATTTATTATCATTTGAAAGAACATTCTTTGGCATTTATTTCTTGAAGATTATGTATAACAAATGTTGGCCGTTACTACGTCGCAGATAGTCTATCCGTCGAGTCCAGTTTTCGATGACTCATTCGAACATTTCGACTGGTAACTGGCGAATGACACGCTTAATGTTTTTCTCCAAGGCCTGAATCGAAGCGGGTTTGTCCGCATAAACTTTAGACTTTACATATCCCCACAGGAAAAAATGTGTGATATCATACGATCTTGGTGACCAATCGAAATTATGTGCTCACCGAAGTGTTCTTTCAATAAATCCATTGATTGATGCAATGTTTGGTCTTGCTAAAAGTAAATGTCCCCGAGATCACGAGCTTCAATTGCAGGTGTCAAATGTCCGAGTTGCTGCGAACGGTGCCGAATCGACTCTCCATTATGTTAAATATTTTGACCATAAGTTGAGCTAAGTGCATGAAATACATTTCTCACAGAACGTGAATTTTCGTAATAAAGTTGAACGATTTGTAAACGTTGCTCAGGCGTAAGTCTTTCCATTTATGAAATGCCAAACAATACTAAACAAAAATAACATGACACGACTTACAAGTGGTCTGTCAATAAAAGGCTATTGAAAAAAGTATCTCTACTTGAATCACCCATTATATAGCCTTCAATTCAAATCTATTTAAATTCATATGTATGTATATCTGCAGATTTGCTATTAACATCCTTTTTTATTAAAAAAAATCAATTAATGCAGCGGTTATACGAGTATGTTATTAAATACACCTCTCTTCATCGTATTGATCTAACTTGGCAGAAATTCATTTCTTCTATTAGTTTTCATACATGATTGTCATTAATCCTTTTCAATTTCTGCAAATGAAATGATTATATCAGTTCGAAATACAACAACTTGCTTTAAGGGTTCCTGGGGCTTTGATAGAATTGATACGATTTCCGCACCATTCAAAATTCAATCAATTCAAAAGTGATATTGACATAAACCAAAGGAAGTTAGGAATCCAATTTGCAAGGAGTTTCTAAAAATTTGATCTAATATTGATATAAAATAAAAAAAGGTTTTGAATTCTTTAAAATAATTTCAGTATAAGCATCAGCGAAAAGGAGACAAATGAAGGCCTTCATTTTTTACCTTTGGAGAGTTTATAAGTATTTCAAATTGCTCAGGAAAGTTGGTCTTTAACGCATAACATATACAAATGTTGCACAGGAACTAAGATCTAAAAAACAACCCGTAAAAAGGATTCTTTAATTTCTTTTCAACTGTCTTGCGTAGATGCATTGTTCAGTATAAGCCACATGTTTCAAAAAAGAACTGACAATTCCGGATTTATTTTGCCCATTTGAGCATTTGGAGCGATGAATCAATACTTTGTACGTTGGTATCTAATGGAAAAAGAGCACAACCCAAAGTATACTTCTAAGACGATAAAGAACGGTGTTGGGAATGTAATGGAGTGGGCAGGTTTTTCAGTGCAATGGATCAGTATGCTTATCAAAGTCTACAGTTAAATAGAGCGATTCCAAACTCTGGCGTTTTATGCACTGCAATGACATAGGTGGCGTTTTATGAGCTGCAACGACCCAAAATACACCGCACTCACTGTTAGGAGTAGCTTGGAGCAGAATGAAATTGATGTATTGAAATAGCCAGCCGAATCTCCGTATCTCAATTGGATTGAGAACCTGTGGAATGATGTGGAACAACATATAACGGCAATAACACCCAAGAATTTGGGCGATTTGTGGAATGAAATCCAAAATGCTTGGTACACAATTCCAAAAGAGCCCTGGAGAGGAGAGTATGCCTAGTAGATGTGCAGCTGTTATTAAAAAGAAAGATATCCTACTAAATATTTATTAGGATTTCAATAATATTTTTTTTTTC
Source organism: Bellardia bayeri (assembly GCA_950370525.1). Lineage (NCBI taxonomy): Eukaryota > Metazoa > Arthropoda > Insecta > Diptera > Calliphoridae > Bellardia > Bellardia bayeri. The sequence continues at coordinate 4,774,457 of OX493266.1, read as the reverse complement.
TGTTTTTGTGCATACCATTTTTATTTAGTGCTAAAAAAACCGCCGCAATGCAACACATTAACAAAACAAAAAGTGGAATAGTGTGATCTTAGGGTGACATTTAACAAGTTTTAAACTAACTAAATTTGCTTTAATTAGCATAATAAGTGTGCTAACCTTATGTCCACCACTGTATATTGCAATGCTTGGACCAAAATATTCTATGCTTCAGGCGGCTGTCAATTAAACACAACCAACTGTCTGCGGACATTCTTTCCCCTGGGACATGTTGTCTCTATAATAATACCAATAGTACCTTGCTGCTATGACAAAAGGGAGATACCTCGAAAAATGCTGAAGCGCAGCTTAAAATTGTTAAGAGTTTTAAACTCGAGGCTGACTATATCTGGCACTACAACAACCAGCAGTTTTCCCGATCGATTGTTCAGGTGGAACCTGTAATTTAAACCCAAATCCACGGAAAAGCTTGTTCGTTAAATGGCTGCCTATTGTGATAGTGACAAATTACGGTTAGCGAGATAGTATGTAGGTATGTATATTTGAGATGCTGTTGCCGAATCAACAGAACCATTAAAATTAGTTATCAGAAATGGTAAAGTAGATACTATCGTATTATTTAGTATACAAAAGAGAGTACTACTAGCTCCACTCATTTGATGCCTTCAAAAACTTTTCAGTAATGTATGAAAGATGATACATTTTCATATAAACTCAGAACGAATTTCCGTTATAAAGAAAATATTTTTTTGTATTTTTCAGTATTTTCTAGTGAAAATTTGTATTTTCTATTCAAAATCTTCTGTATAACAGTATTATCTGTTGAAACTCTTATAACATACATACATATCTGTATAACAGTTTTTTCCATTCCAAATTCGAGTGTATGTTTTAGGTCTGATATTTTCAGACAGAGAGAGATAGGATACAAACTGATCTAGAGAAAGTGCAATGTAAAAAGTTTGTACTGGGAATAAATTACATTTCATTAAATTCTATGATAATCTTAAAAGAGAGAAACTTAGTTTTAGTTTCTATAAATTCATAAAAGTTTTAATAATATATTTTATATATATTTTTCCAATCCACTGTCATTATAGAGCAAAGCATTATAGAACGACTTAGAAAGATACTAAACTTACAACAATAGATTGGTTTTTTTTTTACTAGAACGTACAAAAAAAAAGAACACCTCCCTTAATGATTGACCCGCATTATAAAGAAGTAGTAGGAAAAAAAACTGAACGAAAATAAAACTACACTAAACATTACAAATTGTTACACTTTTATGTTTGACAAAAATACGTGTTTTAAACCAACACAAACTCAACAAATGACCACTACAAAGGCATACATAGAAAAAAGAAGAAGAAGATAAAAAACTAATTTGAACAGCGGTACTTTTTTGCCACACATTTAAATATTAGAGCAAAGCTAGAATGTATAGAACTGAGCTTAAATGAATTTAGTCAATAATAACGGTGCGGTTACTCAACATCAACATCAATATCATTTACAACAACGAACAAATTTTGTATAAAGAAATATATGTATTATCATATACCTACATACATATGTATGTACAAATAAATTAAACCTTATGGATTTAAAATTGTTTAAAAAATAACAATACACCCGCTAAAATTAAAGAAAATTGTTGGAAAAACGAATACAATTAAAAGAAATTAAAACGTAACTATTTGATAAAAGCCGTAAAACCGTATTTAAATAAACGGAAGCGGATTTTGTAAAAGATTTAAATAGAACAACAGCAAATTTCCTTTAAATTAAAAAAGAGAACAAAAAAAAACAACAAAAACCAAATTGAAATTAAAAAAAAAGAAAAAGAAAATCAATCAACAGTAAACATAATACATATTGTTTTTACAACAGCAATAGCAACAACAACAAGAATATAAAACACTGAGACAGAGCCGTTATTTTGCCCTTTAGAAAAACATCACCACAGTGTGTAGCAGAGTGTGTGTGTGTGTGTATGTGCAAAGCTGGGAATAAAACACGAAAGAGTGATAGAGAAAGTGAGAGAGAGTGAGAGTTTAAGTAAATCAATGCAACGGTGAATATGCTAAAAACTAACATTGTTTACTGTGTGTGCTGTTGTGTTTTAAAGTGTAATAGTGTGGGTTTTTAAATTTTTCAAATAAACGTTGCTGTTCTATTTTGAATTTGTAGTGTTGTTTTTTTTATATTGAATATTTTTTTTGTCTTCCCTTGTATAGACAGTGCTGAGCGCAGTTTATGACGAGCGGTGTTCAAAATATCAAGCAAACAACGTTAAAGCGCGCTAACGCGATCTTTTTGCGGAAAAAACACACACACCTCTATAAAAGAAAATTTAAAAATTAAAAAAACAAAACGAAATACCGTCGCTTGTCTTTATATAAAAAAAGTGTTTTCTTTAAACAAATAAATATAAAATTTAATTAATTAACAATTTCAATACATTTTAAAATTGAAATTCAATGAAATTCCTTTAAGAAATTTAAAACAAACAAATTAAAATCTACAAAATTTCAACAACATTACACAAAATGGAAGATTATTGGGGTTTAAGCAGCACTACTGGTATAAAAAAAAACATTTTATTATTTTAAACAAATTAAACTAAAAACATCTAAAAATATACAAAAACATAAAGCAGTTGGTGGCGTATACATAATATTTCAATTATTTTTAAATCTATGTTTATTCGATTTTCCCTCTAAATTGTTTTTGTTTTAATTTATTGAAGCGTATTTAAATCTCGATCACTTGGCATTTATCATTTAAATAAATACTTTTTTTCTATTTTACTGGTATTTGTTCATCACTTAAACTGTGTGTAATTAAAAACTTTGTTTAGCTAAAAACTAAACAAAAGAAAACACAACAAAAATGTGCTTAATTTGCTGTAATATAAATAAAACTGAATGCTTATAGTCAACAAAAATACAACAAAAAAATTATATAGTTACAGTGTTGGACACGTGGCTAGCACACTTGGTATCTGCTGTCAATTAAAGCATATATTTGTTTGTCTGTTGTTTGTTATTTTTTAAAGCTTTTTGTGTTTTTTAAATGTAGTAATTGGTACCCTTAGATCAGGCCACTCTACATTTTGTTTTATTAATTTGTTGCATTTCAAAGTACTTTCGGAGATCCAGAATTCCCAAAAAACTCTGGACAGGAATTTAGCACTAAATAGAAGTTTTATTAAAAAAAAAAAAAAAAACAGAAACAAAAGAATCGTTTGCTTTTTTCGTTATTTAAATTATTATAATTTAGTAAGCTATCCTTTGTTTTTAATAACAGCTGCACCTCTTCTGGGCATACTTTTCCTATACAGCATTTTGGATTTCCTACTACAAATCGGCCAAATTTTTGTGTCTCTCCACATCATTCCCTAGGTTCTCGATTGGTTTAAAATGTTGAGATTCTGCTGGTCATTTCAATCCGTCAATCTTATTCTGATTTCAGCAACTCCATAATTATGCCATAATTATAAAAAAAAATAATTTTTCGAAATTTTAGCAGATTTGCATTGTAGAGCAATAGTGCATAAATTATAGCTATTTATTTTAAATTCGAAATTTATTTTAAGTTCGAATTTTCGAACATTGTTTAAAATTAATGAATTTCAAGTTTTTTGGTAATAATAATAAAACTTGTTTTCTGTTAATTTTAGGTAATAATTAAGGGAAAATTTTAAATTTTAATAAAAATTTCCTTCAAAACGGCAAAAAACGAAAGCTAACGGTTTTAGATTTTTCAAAGTCGAAACCGTGGTTGAAATTTTTTTTGGTTTTTCGTAATCTCCAATTGTTAGTAAGAAGCTAGCTGATTCTAGCTTTTTTGAAACTTGTGCGCTACACTCATGGCCACTACTGCATAAACATTTAAAAAATTCCAATGTGCCAATTGTTTGCAAATATTACTTTACAATGGTATTTCTTGAATTATTAAATTAATGAACTCAAGCCACAATTAAGTTTTATCAACTAATACATTTCAAAAAACTTTTAAATGTTTAAAGCGTTTTAGAGAGAAACGTGCAAATACTAAATTTTATCAACTAATACATTTCAAAAAAATTTTAAATGTTTAAAGCGTTTTAGAGAGAAACGTGCAAATACTAAAGAATTTCTGCCGGTGTAATTCAAATAAAACGAAACATACAAATTATTTTTAATCTCGTTCAAGCAAGCATGCACTTTGTTTCATTTTTTTTATCATTTTATAGACATGTTGGTATAATGGAGTAAATATTACTTTAAATAAAATATTTTATTTGAATTTCATTTATGTTAAAATGACAAACCAAACTACACATAAATCACTAAACAGCTGACAAAATGGCCGTCAGTTAAAAAATGTTGCCAACTTAACTCTCTATAAAATCGATAAGGTTTTGGTGTCCAAATCTTTCGGTTTTTAAAAAGCGTATAATTAAAGTTTTTACATTCTAAGTAAAGTTTGTTTTTCAGTTCATAATTTAAAATTTCTATATTGAAATTAGTTCTAAAAGAAAAAGCCAAAGAATAATTAACGTTTTTGGGGTTCTAAAGGTACGGTCACACTTGGCAAATATTTGCCGAAAAACACGTAACCACTAAATAACATACGAGTATATTTGAACTCGTTTATTTATTAAAAATAAAACTTATCTTATTTAGGCCAAAGCACAACAAATATTTAGTTTTAATTTATTTGATGCTGTTTGATCTTGCAAAACTCTTATAAGAGTAAACAACATCAAACAAATTTGTGCTAAAACAAGTATTTACGCTTTTTTGAGTAAATATTTGCCAAATCTGACCGTACCTTAAGTCATGTAGCCGACAAACACGAGACTTAAGTTTAAAGACCCATTAAAGTATTGAAAAAATATTTGAGAATATACTTTCTATAATTTTCATACATTATTTTGAATACGATTTTGTATTGAAAACTGTAATCTTGCACATAAAATTCGGTCACATTTTTTTAGGTTTTAATATTTATTTAACAAAAACGTTTGTATACATTTGTTAATATATATTTAATTTTTAATAAAGGCTAACAGAAGAAATATGGTTTAATTGGCCGAAGCTGTTCATATATTTTTCTATTAATTCGACCAGATTTTTTCGATACCAATCCTTCTATATTGTAGAGTGGGCTAATCACCCCTGACATGTTGGCAAGATGAATTTTCGAAGGGCTAGAAATTGGCTAAACCGTTGTAATGAGCTGCACAGAGCTCGAAACTGGAAAGCAGGAATCGTAACTTAACATATTATGGTTACCGCAATCATATAAATAATTACAATGACCATAACATTGTTAAAAAAGAACTTGTAAAAATTTTGAAACACGTAAAACAATTTGTTTTCTGTGTGTATAAGAAAAATAAAATACGAAAGCTTTAAAAAAATCACTCTTTACAAAGTGGCAGCTTTATTGCAATTGGAATCATACATTTTTTTACTGAGAGTTTTTTTGCAACACGATTCACCCCATTTCGAACGATTTGTGTGGAAAATCAAAGCTGCCATTTGTAAACAAAACCTAGTAATACTGCGGCCATTAATTTATTTTGCTTTAGTTTTTAAGTGTCAATTATTGTATAATTGTTTTAAAATATTTTGTATATTTTTCAAAAACAACTTACAAAATTTTTATTGAATAAATAAAATGAATAATTTAATTTCACCAACACCTCAGTTCATTTTTGTCCAGACAAAATATAAAATTAAACCAATTCAAGCTGAGAGTAAAAAATATTTTCACTCTTTTAAAAAGAGAAGCGTCAAATTTCTTATGAAAAAACATTGTAAGGTGAATCCATCTTAAGAATTGTGCTGTGAGAACACTGAAAAAATTTTAAGGAACAAATTGTATCAATCTTCTCAATAAATATTGCTTCGTGTAAATTGGGAGTAAGAAACAGCAATGGCAATTATTTATGACCAAAATGTGCTGTGCATTATCAACAAAATAGCTGTAAAGTGCTAAACTAACCAAATATTGCTTTCAAATAAGATTATTAAGGATGTTCCTTAGTTTAATGGGCCACTGGCTTCTTAGCTTCCTGTTGTTATGCAAAAGCTGCAATATATTGTTATTGAAAAAATCAGTTTTTGAAGTTATAGAAAACTGTATGAACCCACTGCCAGCTGGGCTATTGTCAAAGAAAAGTTAAAATGTATGGCACTGTATTTTTTTGCCATAACAATAAAATGTTAAAGCAAGTGCATCGTTATTGGGATACATACAAAACCAAGCGTTTTTGCAAATTTAAATTAATTAAAATTTCTTTTTTTTGCTTTTATTAAATATTAAAAAATTACAGTAACAATTTGTGGTTCAAAAAATTCAATCACATTTTTGGTTACATAAATATTAAAATATGTATAAAAACGGATTTAATGTGAACAATGCTTTGACAGAACAGTTTACATGGTAAACTGGCCTGTAACAAATACGTAACAAAATTCGTTGATTTATTGAAAATTGGGTCCTAAATATTTAAGGCTACAAATAAATTATTTTCACTAATTTATAAATAATTTTTCGTTACAAAATGAAATTAAAATCGATTAAACGATTTAAAACGAAGCTCTAAATGAACACAACAAAACAAATTTAATTTATTTATATGTATGAGCAGCAAAAAAAAATTCACCACTAGTGGTGAATAAAACATGTATATAACAGTAAAAGTATTGTTAATGCGAAGATGTGTTAATATATATAGATATAGTTAGTTATTGGAGCTCAAAGATATGTATGTATGTACGAGGTCTGATAAAAAAATAACCGTTATTTTCAAATTACGTGAGTTACGTATGTTCAATTTTTGCAGTTTTGTCTGTCAGTTTGTTTTTGACAGATAAAAAGGTTAGTCGTGTTTTGGTGTGCTCTTCGATTTTTTACTATTCCAAAAAATGGCTCAAAGAAACTGTCTTAAGTTTTGTGTAAAAAATTAAATTAAATGTGCAAGGACATTTGAAACGTTGACTGTGACGTTTGGCGTCTCTACTGTGAGCAGAACACAAGTTCAATTGTGGTATAACCTGTTTAGGGAAGGCCGAGAAGAAGAAAACATTAAAGTAGTGAAGAAAATGATTTTGGATAATCGTCGAATCACTATCAGAGATGTTGCCTATGATGTTGGCATATCGTTCGGCTCATGCCAAGTAATTTTTACGGATGTTTTAGGCATGAAATATGCGGCAGCAAAGATTGTTCCAAAATTGTTAAATTTTGAGCAAAAACAACGTCGCATGGACATCGCTGTTGAACATCGTCAACGACGATCCAGATTTCCTCAAAAATGTCATAACTGATGACGAATCATGGGCGTATGGCTATGACATTGAAACCAAAGCCCCATTATCCCAATGGAAATGTTCACAAGAGCCAAGACCGAAAAATCACGTCAAGTTTGATCAAATGTGAAGGTTTTGCTCCCTGTTTTCTTCGACTGCAATGGCGTGGTGCATCATGAATTCTTGCCACAAGGTCGTACGGTCAATAAGGAATACTACCTTGAAGTTATGCGCCGTTTGCGCGAAGCAATTCGTCACAAACGCACAATATCATGGATTTTGCACTATGATAACGCACCAGCTCACACATCGATGCTTGTGTGTGCGTTTTTGGCCAAAAACAAAACCGTGATCATGCCTCAACCACCGTATTCACCGGACTTGGCCCCCGCTGACTTTTTCCTCCTTTTGCTATGATTGAGGAGATAAAAGAAAAATCGAAACAGCAGCTGTTGGCGATATGGATGGAAAAAACTCTGGCATAAGTGTTTTATATCTGAGGGGGATTACTTTGAAAGGGGGACAAGATAGTTATTGATGAATAAATAAATACTTTTTGATAAAATTTAAAATAACGGTTATGTTTTGATCAGACCTCGTATGCTGTACATTCATAAATCTTAAAATGTTTATATGTATGTATTGTATATGAAAGAAAACAGATATTTATTTAGATTTATATCATATCATATTGTAAAGACAAATATTTACACATATGTATATATATATATATATATATATATATACATATATATATGTTCATACATATACAGCTACGTGCAACTAATTAAGTACACGACAAAAGCAAATAATACGAAATATTTTATGATATTCTTCAAAGTTCTAGTTTAGTGAATATAACTCTTACTCCTAAATAATAAAAAAAAAATAACTGCATATTGTAACAAATGAATTATTATTTATGAATCTGTGAGTCGTCAAATAAGATTGATATCAGTCGTGCATATAATTAAGAACATAACACAAATTTTACACAAAAAAATAGTACAATTTACAACAATACTTTAATTTACGTCGGGTTTACGTTCCAAAAAAACACGAAAGTGAACTAAGATTTTCTATAACAAGCCATGTGAAGATCGCAGTTAGGTTCTAGGGTTACGAAAATACTAAATCGTCAGCTTTCTTTCACAAAAAAATTGCTCCAATGTTTGCTGAATAGCTTTTTCCCAACGTAAAGTAAATTTCTTTGTAGCAATTGTCTGCAGCATTGTTAACTTGGTGCATTTCGCACCATTTTTGGTGCTTGTTTAAAATTGTTGAGCGAAAAATTCCTTAGTTGGTGTGCGGTGCGATTTTTTTTATTTCGGTGCGGTTTTTAACTGTTTCCGAAAATGTGATGAAATCTTTATTTTAACTAATTTTTAATTGCAGTTTTTTTAATAATTCATTATCATGAAACATATACGATGAAAAAGTACCCCATTATACTTATGTATTTTAAATACGAATGCATGATAACTAAATAGAATATATACTATTAAATTTGTCATATGAAGGTTATTGCTGAAGGTGAATAGTGTAAAAATCTTTTTTTGGAAAATAAAATTAACATTTAAACTTGTATAGCCTGATGGTTTGGTCAACTCAACTGTAGACGAACAACCAGGGTTAGAAACCCAAAACAATTTATTGAAAAAATTCAAATAGAAAGTATTTAAAATAGAAAACAAAAGTAATTAGAAAAAGTACCAAACATGTACTGAAATTAGTCCTTTTTACCAATTAGTACCTCAGTTTAGTGTAGCATATTGTGAGTTTAATTTTGAGTGGTTAAATGCTCACTTTAACATTATTAGCTCGTTTATTTTTTAAAAAAAGGCTTTCACTATTAATTGTTGATCTCAACCTTGAAAATCTAAAAACGCACAGTGAAATTTAGTACTATTCGCATCTGCAACGCAACTTTAAAAAAGAAAACGCAAAACAAAACGACGCAAAGCGAGATATTGGTGTATTTGAAAATAAATCAATATCAATATTTTGCTGCAAATCGATTGTTAGCGGTAACAGCTTCACATTTGTGAGAAATTGAGGTTACCAACATTTTTACATACACTACTTGAAATGGCTTCCCAAACTTTCTTTGTTTCGGCTAAGAGATCATTAAAATTGCTTATTTTTATAGAGCTTACTTTGGTTTTTACAACCTGCCATAAGTTCTTAATCGGGTTGAGTTTAGGACTGCATGAAGGCCAGTCAGGAACAATAAATAAAAGTATTAAAAAACCTTTGCTGGATGTAATGAGCCGTATGCTTCCAGTCGTTAAATATCCCGATATCATTGTATCGCTTAGAATTCTTCCATACAGAAACTTATACATATTGCTCTCAACTTTGTTTAAGGGCACCACAACACAACGTTAAATTATTATAGAACCTCCACCATGTTTCAAACTGGCGCTGGTATACTTTGGATCAAATATATTTTCAAACATATTTTTTTTGTACACTTTTCCATTCCTACATCCGTTTAATGGAGATACTTCTTTGCGAATTCGAATCTCTTCTTTCGTTTATCTTCACACAATAATGGCTTCTTTCTTGAAATTCTTCCAAACCGTCCAACTTCAACGTCGCAGTCAACGTTTTACAGACGGATTTTTTTTTTACTCCCGCACAATCAGTACATCTTTGTCCGCTTTCAAACTCTTAAATTCTGACACGTCAAGGCAAGTATTTTTGCATGAGAAGGAAAAAGAGAATTAAAGGCGTGGAAACTTGACGTTACTAGTCAATTTTCTTATTTCCTTTTGTTTTTTTTTTCTTTCATGCATGTTGATTTGCATTAAAAAGTACGAAATTTGATTTAACGTGTGTAAATGAAATGGCAAGTTCAAAAGAGAATTGAACAAAAACTGGTGAGAGAAAACTGAAGAGTGTGAAACAGGAGTTTTTGAACTGTTGTAATACGGCTTCTTTTTTTATGGGTCAGCGTTTCTGTAGTCGTATGATTTTCGAAATATTTTTGACTGCTTGAAAATCCATTGTTTGTGAAACATTCAAGGCGGTGGCGATTTGCCAATCAGTATTTCCTTGTTGATGCATTTATACAATAATATTTCGAGTACTGACAGCACAGGACTTGCTTTTACTCGTGTTAAGCAAGTATTAAGAGCTTTTCATATACTGACAAACTTTATAAGTAATCATAATGAATTTAATGTTAATAAATGTATCACTGTCCTTAATTTGGTGCAAGATTAATTTAAAAAAAAAAGAAAAGAAAAGTGTGGCATTTTAGCGTTTTATTTAATAAATATTACTTTTAACATAACGATTTAAATATTGCATACTACTGTCCTTAATTAGTTGCACACAGCTGTATATGTATAAGTAAACCTGAGCTACATTTGTTTATTTGCCTGTATGCATTTATTCTAATAGTCAAAATAATATATAGCTTGTATAAATAACTAAAAAGTGACGCTGATTACGCTAAAGAACATCACACCCAAACCAATTTATTCCAAAGATGAAGATGATAATGATGATAATAATAAATGATAATATTTGTATGTACATACATATGTACATATAGATTGAACATAAAGTGACCCAAGTGATGAACTATTAAAGTATAAAAGAATAACGAAGCATAGAAACAAAATGGGGATTAAAAAATTTTGTTAAAAAAAAAAACAATTTACATAAAAGAAATAGCAAACGAGAGAGAAATGGACGATTTTAAGAAAAAACTAAAAACTGGAAAATACTTCTAATAAGCCAACAAAGTAAATATAGTCTTATATATTTCAGCTACAACCATTTGAACTGAAACAGCATTTGATCGCTTTAATAGATTGGGAAACAGATGGCTGAAAAATAAGACAAATAAAGTAGCGGAATCTAGCCGCTGAAGGTTTCATGTACGCTATGGGCAGAGAAATAGCACACCAATGTTGTATGAAGTGCTAAACGTTTTATATTGAAAAATGGAATTGTCTGCTATTTGCTATTTTGCACCATGATAACGCACCAGCTCACGCATCGATGCTTATGCGTGAGTTTTTGGCCAAAAACAAAACCGTTATCATGTCTCAAGCACCGCATTCACCGGACATGGCCCCCACTGATTTTTTCCTCTTCCCAAAACTGAAGACACCAATGAATGGCAAGCGTTTTGCTACGATTGAGGAGATAAAAGAAAAATCGAAACAGGAGCTGTTGGCGATACCAAAAAGCTCATTTCAGAAGTGTTTCGAGGATTTGAAAAAACGCTTGCACAAGTGTATTATATCTGGTGGGGATTACTTTTAAGGAGACAAAATAATTATTGATGAATAAATAAATGCTTTTAAAAAAATTGAAAATAACGGTTATTTTTTGATCAGACCTCGTATATTTCCACATCTAGATAATCTAGAGCACGTAGAATTGCATGTTTTGTTGCATTGTTAAAAGTTCCTTTCATATCTTAGAAAGCTGCCAAAGGTGCTGTAAAGCCCTACGAACTCCGTTCAGTGGCACTTTAGATTGGAGATTTCAGCTCTCTTCTGCCTTATATGTGAATAGATGAGCTTTTTCAGTATTTCCATTAGGCTTATTGGGTCTGTATGTTTCAAAATCTAAATCAATTGGAGCATGCTGAAGGCTTCTTGTATATTTTAAGAAAGCTGACATCTTTTATTATTACAATTCCAGTGATCTCTTACTGGTTCTTACTGTCTCATAAAGAGCTGCTTCCGTTGAATTTAAAAAGAGCCGTCAGATTTCATTTGCCTTATTGGTCTATCGAAAATGCGATCTGCAGAACGTGTATGAAAGTGAACAAAGGAGAGTTTAAAACTGAATTTGGGCAACACTTAGGAGACTGGTCAACTAGAGCTGAAGGCTCACCTGGCCTGTAACGTTCTATCTGATATTTTTATCTGCAGAATGTATAAGCTAGTGGAGGAAACACTGTAATCTTAACTGTACTTTTAGTCGAATTAGAGACGACAATTTGTATATGGTTGCTAAAACAAATCTTAAATAACCCAGATACCGATCTATGTAAAGATGCTTCAACAAGAGTTCACCCCAATGGGGAAGGGAATTTCAATTCTGTTTGCTTTCTTACCAATTGTCTAGTGACCAGTTAACATTGCTGCTATTTGCTTCTAAATATCATTTATCATTTATTATTTGAAAGCTTCCTTAGAAGGTGTAAAGTAAGGAAATATTATCTAAGATGTTATAAATCCTTAGAAGCTGTGAAGTAATGAAATATTGACATTTAATATGTGATAAGTTCCTAAGAAGCACAAAGAGAAGGTGATATAGGATATTTATAATTCGATAGCTTCCTTAGCAGCAGTAAAGTAAGGGCATAAAGTTATTTAGAATGTTATAAAATTTTTAGAAGCTGTAAAATAATGAAATATAGACATTTTAGAAAGCACAAAAGAAAGTAGACAGTATATTTACGATTTGATAGCTTCCTGAGAAGCTGTAAAGTATGGACAGCTAGACATTTAAAATGCCATAAGTTCCTAAGAAGCACAAAAGGAAGGATATACATATACAAATTTAGAATATTTAAGTGATAAAGGATATTTACAATTTAATAGTTTCTTGAGAAGCATTAAAGTAAGGGCACACATATAGCTTCCTGAGAAGAATATTAGTTAGGGATCTAAATTTGTTTGTGTCTTTAGAAGTTTATAAAAACATTATTAGTATTTTATAAAGATTATCTGTAAAATTATCACTTTTTAAACAAAACAACCTAAATTGTTATGCATGTCAACATTTTAGTTCCAGTTACTTTTTGTCAAAAAACTAACAACTACAATTTGTTAATTTTAAATATAATAAATAATTATTATTTAATAAAAAAAACCTTATAAAGTCACGCTAGTACAATTATATTTTTTTAACAGAAAAACAAAATTGTTAAAAATCTGTTGAAAAAATATTCAATCAAAATCCAATTAACGCCTACAATAGTTAAATATACATATAAATAACTGAGTTTGTATTGTTGTAATTGTTAGACCAAAAAAATAGTAAATTATTAATTACTTAATGTTATCAAATAATTAAAACAATAATTTTTTTGTGTGCTTGAGATTTTTATTTGCTGTGTATTTTTTTTTGGCTCTCTTAGTTTTTAATTTTGATTTATAAAATGAAACGGAAATACAGTGGCGTGCAGCAGGCATAAAAAAAATAAACATATTTTTAAGTGAGGAATTAAACAACTGAATTATGAAATTGGATATGATGAAAGTATTTTAATTTGCTAATACACGGAGAGAAAAGTATAGCAGGGTAGCTAATAAATACAAATTATTAAAAGCCAAAGGAAATGAAAGCAAAACAAAGACAACTTATTTCAACAGAAACAATCATGATCAATCATGACAACTTTTTTTTACAAAATTTTATAAAAATTTGAGGAATTTTTTTTAAACAATATTTGTAAACAGAACCACTATGCTTTATTATTACTGCGATATTTCTAAAAAATAAAGTAGACTTGAAGTGTGCTTTAAGAAAAAATTTTCATACAAAATTTACTTAAAGTACACTTGAAGTCTACTTCAATTTTTTATAAATACGGCAGTTAATGTTTAACTTCTACTCAATTAACTCTTACTTTCATTTTCATATGTTAAGCTTTTAAATTTTTTAAAAATTTAAGAAATTTTTTTTAAATAAATATTTGCCAACAAACACACTGTGCTTTATTATTAATGTGTAACTAACTGCCTGACTTCTACTCACTTTCATTTTCATTTGTTAATCTTTTAATATTTTTAAAAATTTTAGGAATGTTTTTTAAATAAATATTTGCCAACAGACCCACTGTGCTTTATTATTAATGTTTAACTGTTTAACTTATACTCAATTACGCCTTACTTTCATTTTCATTTATTATAATTTTAAATTTTTTTAAAATTTTATAAATTTTTTTAAATAAATATTTGCCAACAGACCCACTGTGCTTTATTATTAATGTTGAACTGCTTAATTTCTACTAAATTAACCTTTAGTTGTATTTTCATTCATTAAGGTTTTAATTTTTTTAAAAAATTTTGAAATTTATTTTTAAATAAATACTTGCCAACAGACCCACTGTGTTTCATTTAAAGTAAATTCTACTAAAACGTCTACTAAATTAACCCTTACTTCATTTATTAATATTTTAATTTTTTTTTTAAATTTAAGAAATTTTTTGCTATAAATTTAAGAACACACACCCACTGTGCTGTAAATATAATGATTAATTCAATATCTCCACCACAATGAAGAAATTTTTTTAAAATGCTTTTTTAATGATATGTAAAGAAAAGCATATTCAAACTCTTAAGCTTTTTCAAACTAACTCTCAATTTAAATATTTAAAAAAATATGCAAAATTTTATTTAAACAATAAATTCATTTAAGAAATTAATTAATTTAAACAAATTTATTGCCTCATTAAAACATTAAAACAAAAATCAATTGCCATTTCTGCTAACAACAACAATTAAACAGCAAATAATGACAATCTAAATAGGAATTCTCATCATAGATATCTTTCCATGCACTTTGAGAAATAAACAAAGCAAACAAATCACAAGTTTTTATTTTATTTTTTTTTTTATTAAAAATTTATTAAACACTCAAAAACATTACAATTTTTTCTATATGCATTCAATTCAATCATCAAACAGTCTGAAAATCATCTGCATCAACATCATCATCATTTGAAATGTAAAACAAACTATAAATGAGGTAGTTTTGCATTTAAAATGGAAACAAACCACTTGATATGATTGAATTTTCACAAAATAAACATTTGTGACTGAAGCCAACTGAACCGACCGGATCCCACCCGACCGTCCACACCACACCACCACGTCCAGAAGTCTGTTTAGTTGATCATTTGTCACAGAATAATAATGTTTGTTTTTTTTCTGTTAATTAAGCAATTTAAGATTCATTTAATTGAGAGAGAAAGCATTTTACTTTATGTTATAAATGTAAAGAAATACAGGGTGCTGTGAAAAGAAGCTTATAAATTGTAGGTATATATTTAAATTAGATTTAGAATTAGCGTGCAATTAATTATGGACAGTAGTATTTAATATTTAAATCGTAGTACCTATGTACATTGCACGGCTGTAGAATGGTAAAGAATAATATTTTTGTAAGAAACAAAAAACAATATGTTAGCGCACAGTGGCTCATAATCGTTTTTCATCAGCCAAAAATCTGCAATTTTTGAACCGCTGGAGATATTTTAGTAATTTTCTTTTTGTGCAGAGAAAACATCTTGAATTTTTCTCCAGTTTTAATTTCATTAAACTCGTTTTTAATGAAGTGATGAAAAATTTAAGGTCAAAGTTGAACTTTTGATTTTATGTAGCATTCGGTATGAAATTGCAAGTTTTGGTGAATCTGATTTTATTACAAGTAAAGGCACAAAAATTTGTAACTTTTAAACCGCTGGAGATATTGTAGTAATTTTCTTTTTGTGAAGAGGAAACATTTTGAATTTGTCTTCAGTTTTTATTTCATTAAAATCGTTTTTAATGAAAAGATGAGAAATTTAAGGTCAATGTTGAACGCAGCATTGCAGAGCCTCTGGTGGTGAGTAGACGCATTATTTTTAAAGCTTGATTTTATAGCCTTTATTTAATTATTTTACTTTGGTGGCGTTTCAATGCTATACCACCGAAGGAGGTCGCTGTGATAAATATTAGTTATGATGGGATAGAAAGAAAACTAATAATTATCAGAAACTGATGTTGTTTGAATGGCTGGGAATCGAACCCGGGCTAAAAATATTGGTATTGTGCTTTCTACAAAATCTTTAATCCTTATTCCTTTTTTCCCTGAGTTTCCTTTAATAGATCTCCAAACTGCTTAATTACATTCCCTGCATGATAAAGAAATTTGTGAATTGCTGCAGACATTTTTTGCCAATGATATTTGTTATTATATAGTCTTTCTGATGAAATTTACAAATCACGCCCAAAAATTGCAAATATTTTGACCTAATTTTTGTGGCTACCTTAGTTTTAATATGTTTGCTATTGAATGTCATTACAATTTTGGAAGTCAGTGACAACAACAAATTAGACTTTTGCCCGATAAAATTAAATTCTGAGCCACCGTGTGCCGGCCAAAGTTGAAAGATTCGCATACAACCAAAGTACACCTGCGCCACTTTGAAGCATGAGGGAGATTTTATAATATTTTGAAGTGCTTTGTCCTCACATTGTGTTTTGGGCCCTTAAACAAATGTTGGTAACCTCAAAGCCTGGCAGATGTCAAGCTGGTATCGCTGAAACTATGTATATACGGTCGTCAGATATTACAACATTGTCAGATCTAGCAATGTGCTAGCAATGTACTGACAATGAAAAATTGTTAACAAAAGGTAAATTGTCAGTTCAGACGACTGTAAGAAAACTAACAATTTCATTGGCACACACTGAATTTATCTGTCAACCGAAATAATTTCTATGACAATGCTGCCATTGGCAGATGCATAAACTTTGAACATGTGACAATGAAAAGTGTTTGACAATTGTCTTAAAACAATTACAATGACAAAAATTTGTGTTTACACGATTGTTGATTATCTGACAATATTGACAACGTTGGAAGACAAAAATTTTAAGTTCACACGGTTGTTAGACATTTTCTGGACATTTTTTGAACAACATTGTAATATCTGACGACCGTCTATACATAGCTTTTTATTTTTAAATAAATTGTACTTTTTTTTGTAAGATTTGTATTATGTCCTTAATTATATGTACCACTGATATCAAACTTTTTTGAAAATATGACAACTCAAAGCTTCAAAAATAATAATTCATTTAACGCAATACATATGCAGTTATTTTCTAGGAGTAGCAGTTAAATTCACTAAACTAAGACATATTTTCAGAACATTATAAACTTTTCGTATTATTTGCTTCAATCTAACGTGTTTAGCATTGTGTCCTTAATTAGTTGCTTACAGCTGTATTTAATAATGACTAATCATACCAATCGAAGGTATTTTGGAAACTGAAAATACAATTACCAGTTGAATACATTGCTATTTGCTGGTTTTCTTTATAGTCAGCTTAGCGTATGATTAATATTATATATTTATAATTAATATTAACCATATATTGGCAATTGTAATTAATTTGGAGATATAGGTATAAAGCATTGTTAATTCATGTTCAAAATTAAAAAAAATTAATAATATGATGGAAATTTCCATCATCATGCAATGTTAGATTAGATTAGCTTAGTACTAAATTGAAATTAAAGAGGGCATTCAATATTATGATGAAAATTTCCATCATTATGCAAAGAAGGGTTAATGTTTTGTAAGTAATCAGAAAAGCGATTAAATATTTTTCATTACAAATTGTTACTAAATTATTAATAGTTAAGAAGAATAGCTAAAAAAAAAAGAAACCATCATGAATTTGCTTTTATAAAAATATATTATGATAAGAACTATATACGAGGTCTGATCAAAAAAACCCCGTTGTTGAACTGTTCGGACGTGTTATTTTTAGTGCGGCTGAATTTTCGGTGAAAAAATCGTAATAGGTGAAAAAGTGTAATAGGTCGAAATAAAACAAAAAGTTAAAAAATAATTCGTAATAGGTAAAAATACCTACGGTAAAAAAAAAAAAAAAAAATAAAAAAACATTAAAAAATAAAAAACATTAAAAAAAAAAAAATAATAAAAAACATTAAAAATCGCATAAAAACTGTATGAGTGTTCCTCTCAGATGTAATTCTGAGAAAGAGCTTAGCTCGACTAGAAAATCTTTATGGATCTCTGAGGAAGAATCCTTAAAAAAATCTGTGGAGAATCTTCTAACTACAAGAGCCGTAGAACGGCGCCGTTCCTGTTCGCCCAATATAGTGATTTCATCAGATGATAAAACATCAATATCTTCTACATCAAATAGTGCAGTTAAACCTAGAAAACAAGTAGGTATGGATAAATACGTCACAGTTCTTAAGCGACAGAGGAGCCCGACATCTGCTCAAACGTCATCAAATTCAAAAGCTCCCAAGACCGTGAGTATTGACAATCCAAATGATCAAAACAGGTTTGCTCTCCTCCAGACGGATGATCCAGAACTTCCTAAAAAAACGTTTAAGCCCCCACCAATTTATCTGAGAGAGCCCACTTCCAGTAAATTGGTACAAGGAATTGTTTCGGTAATAGGTGAAAATATGTTTAGCGTAACCTCAATTAAACATGGAAATATCAGCGAAACCAAAATTCAAGTGAAAAAGGAAGATGACTTTCGAAAATTGTCCAACCAGTTGGAGAGGGAGAGTAGGGATTTCTATACCTACCAGCTGAAAAGCGCAAAAGGACTCCAAGTCGTTCTAAAGGGTATAGACCCAGATGTTGATCCTGCCGAGATAAAGACTAGTTTAATGGAAAATGGCTTCAAAATTAAGAACATAACGAATATTAGAAACCGTGAAAAGATTCCTCAGCCTATGTTCAGGGTGGAATTGGAACCCGGAGATATAGTCTTAAAGAAAAACGAGTCCCATCCCATCTACAATCTGATTTACCTTCTGCATCGTAGAATCACCGTGGAAGAACCGCATAAGCGTCAGGGACCCGTCCAGTGTCTTAATTGTCAAGAATTTGGTCACACTAAAGCATATTGTAAATTGCCGTCAGTATGTGTTGCGTGTGGGGAACTACATACAACTGCTCAATGTGATAAGTCGAAAACCGACTCAAAAATCAAAAAATGCAGTAACTGCGGAGGTAATCATACCGCAAATTATAGAGGTTGTCCAGTTTACACTCATTTGAAAGGCATAAGGACCAACAAGACGTCAGTATTACCTGTTCATCCACCACAGCCTAATTTTGCATCGAGTAACAATTTTCCTCAATTGTTACGGCCCACTAGTCATGAAAACGCGCCTAGTTCTAGACAAGTTTCTTACGCTAACGTGGTTAAATCTAATATGCCAGGTTTGGAGCAGGAACCTAAATCTCAATATTACGAGCCTAATATTAACACTCTAGAGACTACTTTGCAGACACTTGTCCAAACTATGAACACTTTTACGACCACTATGACATCCATGATGCAGGAAATGCTGAAAATGCAATCCACTATCTTACAAGCAATTTTAAAGAAATGATTTGTTTAAAAATTTGTTTTTGGAACGCGAACGGCCTCCGCCAACATAAAAACGAACTGGAACACTTCCTGATGGATAAGCAGATTGATGTCATGATGATTGCTGAAACTCACTTGACGGCGACAGGGTACTTCAAAATTAATGGCTACGTGTTGTATGATACTAAAGATCCCCGCGGAAGAGCATGTGGAGGTTCGGCAATTCTTATAAAGAACAGAATAAAACATTATTTAATGAACAACATATGTGAGGATTACCTACAAGCAACAAACATTTGTATTGAATTCTGTCAATACAACTTTGTTTTATCATCAATTTATTCGCCGCCTCGATTTTCAATAAAAGAACATCAATACTACAGCTTCTTCAATTCCCTTGGAGCTAGATTTTTGGTTGCTGGTGACTTTAACGCCAAACACACATTTTGGGGTTCACGTCTAGTGACCCCGAAGGGTCGTGAACTCTTCAACACCATTGCCAAAATGGGCTTAGATGTACTCTCAAGCGGGCATCCCACCTACTGGCCGACGGACCGACGGAAGATTCCCGATATTATTGACTTCGGAGTAGTGAAAAATATCCCTGTAGAATCGATACAAGTGGAGCCTTCATTAGACTTGTCTTCAGATCACTCTCCTTCTATTATTTCAATGCGTTTCCTTCAAGGGTATGGCTCTCCATTTCGGGACATGTCTAAATCCAGAGTAAGTTGGATAAAGTATAAAAAGTATTTAAGTTCCCACTGCACGGAAGATGTAGTGTTGAGAACTACCGAGGATATTGATGGGTCGATTGGCAAGTTTACTGAGGACATACGAAGAGCTGTGCATCACGCTTCCACATATGACGTTGAATGCAGAAATAGGACAAACAGAACTTATTTCGCTGAACTCGAACATCTCCTGACAGAAAAAAGAAGAGTTAGAAGAGAGTGGCAAATTCACAGGTCTCCTCAACTGAAAGCTAGGCTACGGGAATGCAGAGATATACTAAGAAATTTCTTAGAAACCCAAAGAATGGCTTCACTTAAATCATACTTGGAGGGAATTGACAGTTCCCCACAATCTGACTATTCGTTATGGAAGGCGGCACGAGGTTTAAAAAGACCAGTTAGAGGAAAGCCTCCTTTGCGAAATCCGACTGGTGACTGGGCTAGAAACGATTCCGAGAAGGGGACTTTATTTGTTAACCATTTGAGAAATGTGTTTACTATAAACAACTCAAATAATGCAACTGAATTGCCACCACTCGTTATTAGACCTCCTGTACCTCTAAGACTTAGCTTTAATGATATTCAAAGCGCTATTGGTACTCTGAACCTTAAAAAAGCTCCAGGTATGGATAAAATCAGCAACAAAATGCTCGTGGAGTTACCTCGTGTAGCTAGAAGAATTATTCTCTTTATCTTCAATGCTATTTTACGCCTAGAATACTATCCTGCAGATTGGAAGGTATCTATGATTACCATGATTCCTAAGCCAGGGAAGGACCTCACCAAAGTAGAGTCATATAGGCCAATTAGCCTACTGCCGACAATTTCAAAACTGTTTGAAAAATTGTTAATGGCTAAGTTGATTCCAATTCTGAACGACACTCAATGTATTCCAAATCATCAATTCGGGTTCAGAGCTAAACACAGTACCATCGAACAAACACACAGATTAGTAAATGTGATAAGACGGTCGTTTGAAGAGAAAAAATACTGTTCCGCGCTTTTCATTGATGTTTCCCAAGCGTTCGACAAAGTCTGGCATGAAGGTTTAATGCACAAAATAAAATTAGCTCTGCCTGCTAACACCCACAAACTTATGAAAAGTTATTTATATGGTCGCAAATTTACAATCAAAGAAGGCGATTTTTTAAGCCCCGCTCAGCCAATTGAAGCAGGAGTACCCCAGGGTAGCATACTGGGTCCTACTTTATATTTGATTTATGCATCCGATATGCCGTCAGACCCCAATATACATACTTCAACTTTTGCTGACGATACAGCCTTTATTAGCGTTCATAAGGACCATCAAATAGCATCACAGAATTTGCAGAATTATATTTATAAACTAGAGAATTGGCTTGAGCTTTGGAAAATCAGGGTTAACGAACAGAAATGTATTCATATAACTTTCACATTGCGAAAAGATACCTGCTCGTCCATCAGAATAAATAACCAAATTATTACGCAACACAATGAAGTCAAATACCTCGGAATCCACCTCGATCGTCGTTTAACCTGGAAGTCTCATATTGACGCAAAACTTACACAGATGAGATTAAAAGCAGTGCAACTTAATTGGCTAATCGGCAGAAATTCTACATTAAAGTTGGATTGTAAACTTTTGTTGTACAATGCAATTCTAAAGCCAATATGGTGTTATGGAATTCAATTATGGGGTACTGCCTCAGCATCCAACATTGAAAAAATTCAAAGAGGTCAAAATAAAATTCTACGTATAATTACTGCAGCTCCATGGTACGTTAAAAATTCTAGAATTCACAAAGATCTAGGCATTCCTTTGGTGAAAGACGAATTTACAAAATACGCCTCAAAATATGTCAGCAAACTTGAACACCATCCAAACCCACTTGCACGAGACATCCTTAACTTTAGTGGCCATGTTCGGTTGAGAAGGAGGGATACCCTTGCTTTAACTCAAACGCAAAACAGATGACTGGATCAGTGGATGTAAATTTTTTTGTAGTATCATAATATTTTGTCTAGCACTGGCTGGACTTATTATTTTCTTTTAGTATTAAGATTCGAAAACTTATTGTCATTTCAATATCTGAAGATTCAATAAATAAATATAATGTATTATAAAAAAAAAAAAAAAATTTTCAAATTTCGTGAGTTCGAATTTCGCATTTTTTCTGTTATGCTGGTACACATGTCTGTTATATATGTTGGTAATATCAGCCATTTTGGATTGTCAGTTTGTTTTTGACAGATATAAAGGTTAGTCGTGTTTTGGTGTGCTCTTCGATTTTTTACTATTCGAAAAAATGGATCAAAGAAACTGTCTTAAGTTTTGTGTAAAAAATTAAATTAAATGCGCAAGGACATTTGAAATGTTGACTGTGACGTTTGGCGAGTCTACGATGAGCAGAACACAAGTTCAATTGTGGTATAACCGGTTCAGGGAAGGCCGAGAAGATGTCAATGACGATGCTCGTCAACAAACGATGAAAACATTAAAGCAGTGAAGAAAATGATTTTGGATAATCGTCGCATTACTATCAGAAAGGTTGCTGATGATGTTGGCATATTGTTCGGTTCATGCCAAGCAATTTTTACGGATGTTTTAAGCATGAAACGTGCGGCAGCGAAGATTGTTCCAAAATTGCTAAATTTTGAGCAAAAACAACGTCGCATGGACATCGCTCAGTAGCTGTTGAACATCGTCAACGACGATCCAAATTTTCTAGAAAAGGTCATAACTGGTGACGAATCATAGGTGTGTGGCTATGACATTGAAACCAAGGCCCCACCATCCCAATCAAAGCGTCCAGAAGAGCCAAGACCAAAAAAAGCACGTCAAGTTCGGTCAAATATGAAGGTTTTGCTCGACTGCAATGGCGTGGTGCATCATGAATTCTTGCCACAAGGTCGTACGGTCAATCAGGAATACTAGCTTGAAGTTATGCGTTGTTTGCGCGAAGCAATTCGTCACACAAACGCACAGAATTGTGGAAAAACTAATCATGGATTTTGCATCATGATAACGCACCAGCACACACATCGATGCTTGTGCGTGAGTTTTTTGCCAAACACAAAGCCATGTCTCATCATGTCTCAAGCACCGTTTTCGCCGGACTTGGACCGCACTGACTTTTTCCTCTTCCCAAAACTGAAGACACCGATGAAAGGAAAGCGTTTGCTACGATTGAGTAGATAAAAGAAAAATCGAAACAGCAGCTGTTGGCGATACCAAAAAGCGCGTTTCAGAAGTGTTTCGAGGTTTGAAAAAAAAACGCTGGCATAAGTGTTTTATATCTGAGGAGGATTACTTTGAAGGGGACAAGATAGTTATTGATGAATAAATTAATAATTTTTGAAAAAATTGAAAATAACGTTTATTTTTTGATCAGACCTCGTACATATAGAAATATTTAAAGATCTCTATCATTTGATGTTGTTGTTGTTTATTACCGCTACTTCGAATGTACTTAGTTTATTACTTCCGTTTCAAATCGTTAAAAAGCCCAACTTTAAGAGAATTGTTATGTGCGTGAAAATGCTCATACACACTTACATAAGTATATGTACATATATGCATGCATACATACAAATGTATTCAGTATACAACTTACACAGTGTTTTAAATTGAGCTAGTATTTTTCTTAAAATAAATTTATTTCATTGTATGACTGACTGACTAACTGACGTAGTTTTTAGCTATTTTTTTCTTTTTTTTTTTTTTTTGCTTTCTCTAAATCAATTAAAAATTTTTACAAAAATTATTTTAATTGTGTAAAAGTAGCGCCGCCACTTCATAACGGATAATTTACGTTTATTTATTTGTTTCTTTGTAGTTTTTGTTTGTTTGTTTTTTTTTATTGTTACTTGTATTTTCTTTATTGTTTATTTGTCGTCATTAGTAGTAGTTAGTTTTCTGTATGTACGAGTATGTACATATGTATGTACATATGTATGTATGTATGTAGTTGTATCAAGGTTACTATTGTGACTTCTATTTTGCATTTATTTATTTTTTTTGTCTTTTTAGACGTATTGTATTTTGTTTGATAAATTTATATATTTTTACCGCCAAAAATTTGTTTTGAAGTCTAATGCGAAAGCTAAAACCAACAACAACATAATATAAATTTCCAATTATATGAAATATTGAAATAAATCATCTTAAAGCTGTTTATTATTATGAGATCACCTTCGATTTTAATTGGAGATAGAGAGGGTTTATGTATACAATTTTTAGAAAAAAAAAACGTACAATTAAATTTGACATTAACAAATAGGTCATTGGAATTTTAGGTGTTAAATATATTTCAATTAGAAGCGACATTTAAAGAAAAAAAAATTGCGTTATTTTCTTTGGAAAGGGGATTGGTTGAAGAAGTAAAGGTGGTGAAAGAAGAAAGCTATTTACATCACAACTCTGCAATTGCGCATTATGTTTGTTTTTAGTGCAGCATTACAGCGCCTCTGGTGTTGAGTAGACGCATTATTTTTAAAGCTTGATTTTATAGCCTTTATTTAATTATTTTACTTCGGTGGCGTTTCAATGCTATACCACCGAAGGAGGCGCTGTAATAAATAAAAGAAAACTAATAATTATCAGAAACTGATGTTGTTTGAGTGGCAGCGGAAACGAACCCGGGCTACAAATATCAACTCATGCTTATTGATCAAATGCGCTAACCAATTTAGCTACAGCACCCGTTTGAAGCAAATTTAAGACTATATAAGTCCGTAAAATTGCCAATTAAGACAATAAATATATGAAAACCATATACAATTTCTCAAACAAATCTTTGCACAGAAAACAAACATGTAAAACATTTATATACTTCATTTGAGAATTCGAACAACAAAATATTCACATGCAGTTTTTTTTTTGCACACATTTCACAACTATACTTACATATTTACAACTATATGGCGCGGAAACAATTAAAAAGGACACACGCATTACAGAAACAACAACAACAACAAAAAACGAAGTAAAAGCATTAAAAAAAGTGTCAACAAAATGTTTGCATATTTAATGATGACAACAAAAAAAAATCGTTATTTTCCAAGAATTTTGTGCATTTTGGTTTTTTTCCAATTTAAAAAAAAATGTGCAAAGGTCAAACAAGGTTTTGATCGTTTTGAATGCAACAAGTGTGCTCATATTTAATTACAAAAAATGTCAGGAGATCAAGTTTCAGAAAATATTATACAATTAGTCTATTTCAATTACTACAAAGGCAAATCTGTCAGGGAAATCGCTGATATGCTCTGCTTGAAAAACAGAACTGTAAGGATCCACAGACAGGCCAAAAAAAGCTGACGCAGCAAGATGAAAGAAAAATAATTAGAACTGTTTATGATAACCCGCCATCCATTACGAAACGATTAGCTCTTCAAGTGGAAAACGAAACCCATGAAACCATCAGAAATATTCTTCAAAAACATAAATATTCTTCAAGAGTGACTAGGAAAAAGCCACTGCTCTTTGTTCAAAATGTTGAGAAAAGATTAAGATTTGCCAACGAGCACGATTACTGGGACGATGCTATTTTCTCAGATGAAACGAAAACAATGCCTCTGACAGCACCAGAAAATAAAAATATTATTCCTACAGTTAAGTTTGGCAAATTGTCAGTTATACTATGGGGCTGTTTATCGAGCAAGGGAGTCGTCGATGTAATCAGTATTTTTGGATGAAATAATGACTAAAGAAGTATATCTTGAAATTTTGAAAGACGAACTGATGGCGAGTTTTAAAAAATTTGGTTTCATTGATCCGCATAATCCGAATAAATTTAATTACAAGTTCTATCAAGATAATGATACTAAACATAAATCTTATTTATATATGTAGATCCTGGTTACTATACAATTGTGTTAAAGTTATTGCTACGCCTGCTCAAAAATTTGTGGGCTTATTAGAAGAAAAAGTTAGGAAAAAGGTCACCAACGAATAAAAACGAATTGCTAAGATTTATCAAAGAAGAGTGGGAGCAAAATACCTTTAGAATATAACATTCCGAGGCTTATGTAAACCATGCAAAGACGTCTACAAGCTGTCATATTCTAGTTCACTTTTTCTAATTCAGATTCTAGTTCAAGATATTTTTCAGGTTCTTCCTTCTACAAGTTCTTGTTCAGGTTCTATTTCACTTTCTAGTTTAAAATATAGTTCAGGTTTTAGTTCAGATTCTAGTTCAGTTTCTTGTTTGAAATCTAGTTCAGGTTTTAGTTGAGATTCTAGTTCAAGTTCTAGTTCAGTTTCATAGGCACCCAAGTTTCTCAAGTCTTGAACCAACATAAATCATATAGGAGTGGTCGATTCTGTCTTCACAGATATCCTTTATTATTGCCTTGCACGCAGCCTATATAAATATTGCTAAGGAACGTAATGAACTTAATATGCTGGCAACCAAAAAAATTTAAAGACATAATCTCGAAACCGATATAATTATGACGGCAGACCACAACATTGATTATGATCTTAAAACTTGTAGAATTGTGACAGCAGACCACAACATTGTTCAGATGCGTTCAATGGATTTTTCGGAGCCATTTCGCTGCCTCCTCACAAGGCAATAGGGCAAGCTAAAGGATATAAAAAACTTATACTTATGTTAGATTTATATATATATGATAAATAGTCAATCACTGCAAAGCCCTGTGATTTCAATTTTTCGACAGAATTCAAGACATAGTATGTTGATCCGGCCACAATATAAGCTTTCGCTGAAGATCCCTATATTAAACACTTATGATCTCACCCCTGCCATGGTGCATCATGATCAACGCCTCAACAATGAGGCATCATAGTTTCACATTCATTATGACCCATTTAAGATAAAGATTAAAAAATATGTTTGTATTTAAAAAATATTAAGTTATGTGCGTGATATCAGTTGTAGATTAGCAACGATATATTGTTCGAAAAGTATTTTTCTCCTCCAAATATTTTACTTTTAAATCATTAAAGATGTTTAATTTTCTATCGTTTTTCATTAATCGCATTTGCAGACATAAATTGCACACAGCCTGCTATTGATGATTTTCCCCGGGATTTATTCACAGAGGGTCAGAGACAAGCGGGTGCTGTTGTACTTCATGTTATTGCCAGTTTATATTTATTTGTAGCCTTAGCTGTAGTATGTGATGAATATTTTGTGCCCGCCGTGGAAAAAATCTGTGCCGGTAAGTCAAAAAAAGAAAAATTATAACATTTATAATATTTAATATTACTTGCCCAACCAAAGCCCTGAATATGTCCAATGATGTAGCGGGTGCTACATTTATGGCTGCAGCAACATCGGCACCAGAACTTTTTGTAAATGTGATAGGTACCTTTATAACAGAGGGTGATATTGGTGTGGGTACCATAGTGGGCTCGGCGGTATTTAATATTTTAGCGGTGGCAGCTTGTTGTGGCATAGGAGCGGGTATGGTGAGTGTTAATTAACTAATTACATATAAAATACCTTTTTAATATTTGTTAATATTTAATTTTGCAGACCATACCTTTGGATTGGTGGCCTTTGACCCGCGACAGTATAGCTTATGGTTTTACGGTGGCCGTTTTAATTTGTGTCATGCATGACGAACGTGTTGAATGGTATGAGGCTTTAATTTTAGTCTCCCTATATGCCGTCTACTTGGCCGTCATGTATTTCGATAAAACCTTTCAAAAGTGTGCCAAAGGTAAGTGATTTTTAGTTCCTAAATTTTGTTAGCCTTTTTGCAATTATCAATTTTATATATATATATATATATGTAGGTGGTGTTAAACAAGCTCGTTCACGCAGCCGTTCTTCAAATTGTAGCATACAGACCAAGAACAGTAATGAAAAGGAACCAGGTTTATAAAATATATATATATATTTTTTTTTTTTTTTTTGTTCCAAAAATATTTCTGGTCTACCACTACAACTAACTATTTACCTAACGTGGGTAGTTATAGAGTAATTAGATGCACAAAAGAAAATTGTTAAGAATAAAAAGCAATCAATATGGTTTTCTTTGGAATCTAATTACTTGCTTAACCCCTGCTGTTACTGTTTTTCAACTAAATATTTTTCACAGTGTTTATCAGACGTTTGTATAATAAAGAAAATTAATTTTTCTAAAGCCTAAACTACAATTTCCAATCTAATTTTTCTAAAAATTTAAATTATATTTTTATTTTTTATAATTCTAATATGTGTGTTGCTTTTTATAAACTTTACAAATACATTTACTCTACATTTACTTAACTAAACTGTCAACTGTTAACCTTCAGTTAAACTGCTAACTAACTGTTAAAATAATCTCAAAATCTAACTGTAAATACCTACTTGTTTAATTCAAAAAAAAAAAACTTTTTTCACTTCAATCCTTTACTGCTTAATTTTTCACACTTCTAATGTTTTAATTGTCTTCTATTGTATAAAATTTCATTAAAACTCGACAAATATTTTCCCTTACCAGATCTCGTGGAGAATCGTATATGCCATAATTTATCCACCATTCAGTTAAATGGTGGCGTCAATAATGAACCGCCAAAAATACCACCCTCTGCCTCACCGCCTATAGCCACCACTTGTCTAACCACCAACATTACTACTACAACTTCAACGGCCGCCTCTAACAATTCCGGTTGTGTGATTAAGGCACCCATAGCCCATCAGGAAGTCACCGATGTTGAGGCCAATACATTACAGGCAGCTGCAGTAGATGCCTCTGTTGCTGCTGTGGAACCCGTAGAAGAGGAGGGCTACTCATTGCTTAAGTATCCCTGGGGCAAAAGTTGCTTTGCCCAATTCACCTGGATCATTATATGGCCCATACACTTGCTGTTCCGCATCGCCATACCCGATTGTAAGAAAGCGAAAAATAATAAAATATTCCCCTTGACGTTTGTGATGTGCATTGTGTGGATCGGCTCGCTGTCGTATGTTGTGGCCTGGATGATAACCATAATTGGTGAGTAGAAGGCATCATCTCGATCGACACAGAATCTTTTTCATGTCCGTCCGCCCGTCTGGCTGGCTAGCTGTCCATGTAAAGCTTGTGCGCAGAGTACAGGTCGCAATTTTGAAGATATTTCGAAAAAATTTGGTACGCGATAATTCTTCTGCCCAAGGATGGATGTGATTGAAACTGGTGGAAATCAGTTCATTATTTCATTGGGCTCCCATACAAATGTCCTCCCGAAATTTGGGTTTATCGATCATAAATGTTTGAATTATGTAAGTATTCAAACAAATTTCATCACAAATGAGTGGCTAATGAAATTTTGTGCAGATCGGTCCATAATTGATCATAGCTCCCATATAAGGCCCACTTCCGAAAATTACTTAAATATAATATTGAATACATATATGTTTCTTATATATAAAAATAATATGATACAATTTTATTATGCTCGGTCCATAATTAGTCGTAGCTCACATATAAGGCCTACTTTCGAAAATCAAATAGGTTACAACGGTTATTTCTGAAAAATTGTTTTATACATATACTGGGTGTAGGGTATTATATGGTCGGGCTTGACCGACTATACTTTCTGACTTGTTTTTTATTATATCTTTTAATCTTATGTTCATACATTCAGGTGACACTTTAAAAATTCCCGACTCCGTTATGGGCATTACATTCCTGGCTGCTGGCACCAGTGTTCCTGAGGCTGTATCCAGTGTTATAGTGGCCAAAAGAGGTAAATTTTTCTGAACAAATTAATTTCTCATTAATTATATTAATATAATTACTTTCACCTGCCCTTGTACAGGTCACGGTTCCATGGGCATTTGCAATTCCATTGGTTCAAATACCTTTGATATACTTTTATGCTTGGGTGTACCATGGCTCATCAAAGCTGTCTTCTTTCCCATACAACCGGGACAAAATTATGTTGGCATTAATTCAGCCGGTCTTGAATATTCCGCCATAACCCTGCTCTCTACACTATTCCTGTTGTATTTGACATTTTCATGTAATAAATTTAAATTGGATAAGAAAGTGGGCACAGCCTGTCTGGTCATGTATTTGGTATTTTTGATATTTGCCTCACTAATCGAATTGAATGTATTCTTCCGTGTTAACCTGCCCACTTGTGGCAGATCATGAATAAACACCATTTACACACACACAGCACGCACAACAACAAAAAACATAAATTAAATTAAACATTATTAATTTCTGTTTTTTTTTTCTAAATAATAAGTAAGAACAATTTGAAAAAAAAAATAAAAAAAATAAAACAAAAACACTTTATTAAAACTTTAAATTTAATTTACATTCTCTACTTGGTAATAACAGTGACGTTTAAAGTCACTAAAAAACAATTTGTCCCAAAACGTTTTAAGCAATTGTATTGAAAACCAAAATATATTAATTAAAACAATTTAATTCAATTGTTTCTTTAAGTGTATTTTTTAGTATTATTTTTATTGTTTGGATTTGCTGCTTTTTTCGCAATTTAGTTTATTTTTGTCTCTTTCGCTCTCTCTCTCTCTCTCTCTCTCTTGCTTTTACTTGGTAATGTTTTCAACAGTTTTTAAGCAAACAGATAAAAAAACAGTCTTTTTAAAATTTCGAAATATTATTTTTAATAATTATTTGTTAAACACATATTTTGTTTTTAATTTCAAATGCTATTAATCAAAACTATAAAAATATGTCTTTAATTTAACATTTAATTTGATGTATAATAAAATTGTATAAGTTTTTAAAGCAAACAAAACCCAACAACAAAACCCCTACAAAAACAATAATCATAAACAATTTTAATTTATTTTATAAGATTTGTAATTTAAATATAAAAAACAACAAATTTAAATAAAATGTTTTCAAAAAAAAAAAATCATTATGGGAATTTATTGAAAAGGAATAGGTACAGCTATCAAATCAGATCGAATTCCCGAAAATGAGAATTTCTTATTTGCAAGCATAACCAAATTCTACAATTGTAGGTATAAGCTTATCTTTATTTAGTTTAATAAAATATTATTTGGAGAAGCTTTTTCTAAAATTGAGAATATAAGCTTATTAAAGAATCATTTCAGTACTATTATCACGAGGGTTCCTTTTTCATTATTCTACAATAATTTAAAAGGGTTTTCTATAGTTTCTCAAGTCTTTTTAAAGCTTAAGGCTTATGCTCGCAAGCTTTATTATAATATTTTTCTAAAGGGTTTTGGTATATTGGGTACAATGAATTGTTTATTGATTCCGGATTCCCGCAATTGAAAAGCTGGCAACTCAAATTACATAATACTGTTGGAAGGATGCTCAGGATTATTGTGGCCCTGGTGGCTGTCCTTAAAAGTTCTGCCCTGGTAGATGCAATAGTCGCTAAGTTACACAAACTTTGACAGATTGGGCCAAGTGATACCAAAGCCTAGATCCAATTATCATGGATATTATTTTATGCTGTTGACGGTCAACATTCTGTTGTTATTAAAACTTTGCCGTCTTCGAAAGTTCTTCCCTGAGCAAAAGCTTCCTGTTGATCGCTGTAAAGTTTGACAATTTATACAAAACAATTAAGATATTAATTTATTTTAGAAAAAAGTACGCCGTTTAAACCCTATTTGTTATGGCATATTTTTGCATATTTCACCATAAATGCATATTTTTCATTTTTAAATTTTGTCCATGTTTATATGGCATATTTTACAATTTTTTACATATTTTACAAAATTTACCAATTTTTCTTTTTAAATAATAGACTAAATACACACTGACACATTACTTTAGTATAATCTATTAAATAACAAGGGTACTCATGAGAACGCTTAAAATTAACATTTGTGAATTTGGTAAAAATTTACGATTCTTGATTCATAAAGGCCCTTTTTGAACTATTGCGCAAGTTTATAAACATTTTATCTAAAATTTTGCTTAAGTGTTTGTTTTGAAGACATTGTTGGTAGTAACCATTACTTTTTTAAATCACTATTTTACTTTTGTAACAAAATTAAACAAAAAAACAGCTGACTTATCAAGTGCATAATTAAACAGTTAAACCCAGCAAGCCATATGAGTCCGAAAAGAGTCTTTTCTGACACCTTTTCCGGAGCGTTCATGGTCTTTATGAGCCCAAAAAACAATCATTATTGCTGCGAAAACCTTCAGAAAAGAGGGTAATTACATTTGAAAATGGTCCGTCAGAAAGAGCTCTTAGGTAATGTCAGAAAAGAGTCTGTTATGAGGGTTTTTTTTGGGCTCAGCTTAAATTCAATTACGGAGAGGGCCTTATATGGGAGTTTCGACTAATTATGGACCGACCATTATAAAATTAGGTGTCATTATTTCTGTATATAAGAAACTTATTTGTGTCAAATTTTATTTGGATATCAACATTTTTAAGAAATTTATGATCGTTAACGTGATTTTCGGAAGTAGGCCTTATGGGAGCTACGACTAATTATGGACCGATCGCAATAAAATTGTACCGTATTGTTTGTATATATATGAAATATATTTGCGTTCAATATTATTTGTGTACATACATATTTCACAGAAGACCAATTTCTTTTAGCTTTTTCTTGAAGCTTTGTTGATACGATTACAAATATGCAAAAAACAGCTCTTGTTGAAAAATTAAAATCTTAAAGGCTTTTGCTTTGACCCAATTTACACCAAGCAATTCTTTAAGCTAAGCTGATTACTTTTTAGACATCGAAGGGAGGGGAAGATAAGACGAGACACACTTGATTATGAAGAAAAAAAAACGTCATTTCGAATTTTAAAAATCGTCCATAAAATCGGTGAAATAAAAAGTCACTATTTCTAATTTTATTTTGAAATTTTTATCTAAACGAAAGCATTAAAATTTAGGTTTATATAGTCTCTTGTACAATATATATCAAAATACATAAATTTTAACTTTTTAAATAAGAAATCACAAAAACAATAATGTTTAACACAACTTGTGTAATATTTTTATAATATCTTAGTCTGCTTTCACACTTTTCAATTCTGACAAGTATTTTTGATTGAGACGGGAAAAGAGAATAAAGGGGTACAAACTTGATGGTACTAGTCAATTTGCTTATTTCATTTTGTTTTTTTCTTTCATGCATGTTGATTTGCATTAAAAAGTACGAAAAGAGAATTGAACAAAATCTTTTCAGCTAAAACTGAAGAGTGTGAAAGAAGACTTACAGTATTTTATAAATGAATATCTGAATTTAGAATATTTTATTAATTCAGATTAAATTATAATGTCAAAATAATTTAGTTTATTAAGTTTTAAATAACATTTTGAGTATAGAATCCAATTAATCTATCAAAGAATTTCATATTATTGTTATTTAAATTTATTTGGCTGAATATTCTTTCGACGTTTTCTTAAAATTTGAAAAGTTTTTGTAGAATTTCCCCGTTGAAATTCAGAAATTGTTTTCTCTAAAAGTTTTACAGTTTACAGATAAATAAGTAATTTCTACTATCCAGACTCAATATTACATATTTGGCATTATTGTACTTAAACTTAACAATTGTCAATAATTAATAACCCCCTTATTCAAAAACGATTATTAAATTTAAAAAACGTTTTTGAATAAGGGGGTGAAACACTACTATTACTTAGTGTTGTTTTTGATATATGTCATGTTCTTCTTAATATTTATGATATTAAATGAGAAAAATAGTTGTTGTCTCGAAAAAAGAGAGAGTTTTCTAGCAAAAACGTTAATAAAATAAACAAATGATAAAAAAAAATTCAATAATTCAGAAAATGGTCACTTTCAATGAAAGAATCGTCAAATCGTTACTATGCTATTTTTGAAACATCTTTCCTAATTTTAAGTTTTAACTTGCTCTAAAAATTATTCCATGAATATCAGATTATTACCACTGTAAACTTTCTATGGACAAAAAGTACCAAATATTATGCCTTCTTCCCTAATCAAATCATCTCTGCTGATAAATAAAAACAACAATAACAACTGCATTTCAATACAAAGCAAATATCATATGTCAATTTAACCAAATAAACTTACCTTAGCAGCAGCTTTCCTAAAATCTCTACACATGCAGATGCAACTGACAACAGCATCAACAAGTGCCTAATATTACACCACTACACACACACACAACACTCTACATTATTTATCCACACACATTTTAACTCTACCGTACCGTACACACGAACAAACATTAGCCACCATTTTTTTTTTAACAACAACAACTTGCTTTTTTCCATACATAAATTTTCTGCATTTTTATTACTTTGATTTCTCGCTTATTTTCAAACATCAAGGCTTGCAATTGCACACAATGATTAACAACACTTTATATTTTAATTATTTACTATTAGATATTTAATTAACACTCTAAGAAATTTTTAATAAATATTCTAAAACTTCACTGGCAAAAAACACTTGTTGACGGAACGAATTAATAAAGCGTACTAAATTAGAAAAGGAATACGAGGAAAGAAGGAAGCTTAGAAATATAAAAGCTTTAAAGTGAACGATACGTTAAATCTAAATAGCTTTAAGGCTAAAAGTGATATGGAAGAACAGAGCTTACATTTGAAAAGCAAAGACTACAACCATTTAGCAAACGACTTTAAGTAAAGCTTTTATAAAAGAAATTTATTCGAAGTTTTTTTTTCAAATACTGGCAAGCGAAATAATTCTCATTTGGTAAAGCTTTTATTAAAAAAACTTTTAGGTTGCATTGGAATACACACAAAATAAGATTTATTTAGAAAACAAAAAACTGTTCGATAATTTATTAACTTATTGGAATTTCTGCTAAATAAATCAAGGGTAATATTTATTATAGAAATGCAAAAAAAAATACGATATTTGTATAAAATTCCTTTTTAAAACTAAAATTAAAACTTTATAAAATAAACAGGAACTCAAAACGTAGAAGAACAGGAGCAAATAATCAACAAACAGCAGACCAAGAGAACAAGTTTACAGACAATAAACAAATGAAATTAAATTTTTAAAATATTTTAATTTATGTGAATTGAGAATAGCAAAAGTAAGATAATTTTTAAATATTCATTGCAAACAAATGGAATATTAAAATTAAATCAAGATCAAAATATTCTTTGCTACATCTTTCCTTACTTTTAAGTTTCAGCTTGCTCTAAAAATTATTCCATGAGTATCAGATTATTACCACTGTAAACTTTCTATGGACAAAAAGTACCAAATATTATGCTTTCTTCCCTAATCAAATCATCTCTGCTGATAAATAAAAACAACAATAACAACTGCATTTTAATACAAAGCAAATATCATATGTCAATTTAACCAAATAAACTTACCTTAGCAGCAGCTTTCCTAAAATCTCTACACATGCAGATGCAACTGACAACAGCATCAACAAGTGCCTAATATTACACCACTACACACACACACAACATTCTACATGATTTATCCACACACATTTTAACTCTACCGTACCGTACACACGAACAAACATTAGCCACCATTTTTTTTTTACCAACAACAACTTGCTTTTTTCCATACATAAATTTTCTGCATTTTTATTACTTTGATTTCTCGCTTATTTTCAAACTTCAAGGCTTGCAATTGCACACAATGATTAACAATACTTTATATTTTAATTATTTACTATTAGATATTTAATTAACACTCTAAGATATTTTTAATAAATATTCTAAAACTTCACTGGCAAAAAACACTTGTTGACGGAACGAATTAATAAAGCGTACTAAATTAGAAAAGGAATACGAGGAAAGAAGGAAGCTTAGAAATATAAAAGCTTTAAAGTGAACGATACGTTAAGTCTAAATAGCTTTAAGGCTAAAAGTGATATGCAAGAACAGAGCTTACATTTGAAAAGCAAAGACCACAACCATTTTGCAAACGACTTTAAGTAAAGCTTTTATAAAAGAAATTTATTCGAAGTTTTTTTTTCAAATACTGGCAAGCGAAATAATTCTCATTTGGTAAAGCTTTTATTAAAAAAACTTTTAGGTTGCATTGGAATACACACAAAATAAGATTTATTTAGAAAACAAAAAACTGTTCGATAATTTATTAACTTATTGGAATTTCTGCTAAATAAATCAAGGGTAATATTTATTATAGAAATGCAAAAAAAAATACGATATTTGTATAAAATTCCTTTTTAAAACTAAAATTAAAACTTTATAAAATAAACAGGAACTCAAAACGTAGAAGAACAGGAGCAAATAATCAACAAACAGCAGACCAAGAGAACAAGTTTACAGACAATAAACAAATGAAATTAAATTTTTAAAATATTTTAATTTATGTGAATTGAGAATAGCAAAAGTAAGATAATTTTTAAATATTCATTGCAAACAAATGGAATATTAAAAATAAATCAAGATCAAAATATTCTTTGCTACATCTTTCCTTACTTTTAAGTTTCAGCTTGCTCTAAAAATTATTCCATGAGTATCAGATTATTACCACTGTAAACTTTCTATGGACAAAAAGTACCAAATATTATGCTTTCTTCCCTAATCAAATCATCTCTGCTGATAAATGAAAACAACAATAACAACTGCATTTTAATACAAAGCAAATATCATATGTCAATTTAACCAAATAAACTTACCTTAGCAGCAGCTTTCCTAAAATCTCTACACATGCAGATGCAACTGACAGCAGCATCAACAAGTGCCTAATATTACACCACTACACACACACACAACACTCTACATTATTTATCCACACACATTTTAACTCTACCGTACCGTACACACGAACAAACATTAGCCACCATTTTTTTTTTACCAACAACAACTTGCTTTTTTCCATACATAAATTTTCTGCATTTTTATTACTTTGATTTCTCGCTTATTTTCAAACATCAAGGCTTGCAATTGTACACAATGATTAACAACACTTTATATTTTAATTATTTACTATTAGATATTTAATTAACACTTTAAGATATTTTTAATAAATATTCTAAAACTTCACTGGCAAAAAACACTTGTTGACGGAACGAATTAATAAAGCGTACTAAATTAGAAAAGGAATACGAGGAAGGAAGGAAGCTTAGAAATATAAAAGCTTTAAAGTGAACAATACGTTATGTCTAAATAGCTTTAAGGCTAAAAGTGATATGCAAGAACAGAGCTTACATTTGAAAAGCAAAGACCACAACCATTTAGCAAACGACTTTAAGTAAAGCTTTTATAAAAGAAATTTATTCGAAGTTTTTTTTTTCAAATACTCGCAAGCGGAGTAATTCTCATTTGGTAAAGCTTTTATTAAAAAAACTTGTAGGTTGCATTGGAATACACACAAAATAAGATCTATTTAGAAAACAAAAAACTGTTCGATAATTTATTAACTTATTGGAATTTCTGCTAAATAAATCAAGGGTAATATTTATTATAGAAATGCAAAAAAAACGATATTTGTATAAAATTCCTTTTTAAAACTAAAATTAAAACTTTATAAAATAAACAGGAACTCAAAACGTAGAAGAACAGGAGCAAATAATCAACAAACAGCAGACCAAGTGAACAAGTTTACAGACAATGAACAAATGAATTTAATTTTTTTAAATATTTTAATTTATGTGAATTGAGAATAGCAAAAGTAAGATAATTTTTAAATATTCATTGCAAACAAATGGAATATTAAAAATAAATCAAGATCAAAATATTCTTTGCTACATCTTTCCTTACTTTTAAGTTTCAGCTTGCTCTAAAAATTATTCCATGAGTATCAGATTATTACCACTGTAAACTTTCTATAGACAAAAAGTACCAAATATTATGCTTTCTTCCCTAATCAAATCATCTCTGCTCTTAAATAAAAACAACAATAACAACTGCATTTTAATACAAAGCAAATATCATATGTCAATTTAACCAAATAAACTTACCTTAGCAGCAGCTTTCCTAAAATCTCTACACATGCAGATGCAACTGACAACAACATCAACAAGTGCCTAATATTACACCACTACACACACACACAACATTCTACATGATTTATCCACACACATTTTAACTCTACCGTACCGTACACACGAACAAACATTAGCCACCATTTTTTTTTACCAACAACAACTTGCTTTTTTCCATACATAAATTTTCTGCATTTTTATTACTTTGATTTCTCGCTTATTTTCAAACTTCAAGGCTTGCAATTGCACACAATGATTAACAACACTTTATATTTTATTATTATTATTTTAATTACTATTAGATATTTAATTAACACTCTAAGATATTTTTAATAAATATTCTAAAACTTCATTGGCAAAAAACACTTGTTGACGGAACGAATTAATGAAGCGTACTAAATTAGAAAAGGAATACGAGGAAAGAAGGAAGCTTAGAAATATAAAAGCTTTAAAGTGAACGATACGTTAAGTCTAAATAGCTTTAAGGCTAAAAGTGATATGCAAGAACAGAGCTTACATTTGAAAAGCAAAGACCACAACCATTTTGCAAACGGCTTTAAGTAAAGCTTTTATTAGAAAACTTGTAGGTTGATTTTAAAGATTTAAAGTCTTAAGCAACATTTGCATTTGCAGAAGTTTCTATTTATAAACTTTGTTGGAAACACCCTGTTATAAACATAGCTGAGCGATATGACTACATTAATTAAGTTTTACGGTTTTGACAGAACATCCTAGACATGAACATTTTATTATCCTAGCTCCGAACTTTCCACAAATTTTGATTAGTATTGTTATGTGAACATCAAGAATTCTCAAACTGTAATTTAATTGCAGTGTAAAAGACAGACTGTTCATTAAAATTGTTTTTGTGTACATTTCTACAAATAAAGACCGCTATACATACATACATATTTTCTTTAATCTCTTTAATAACACACTTAAATTAAAGTTTGAAAACACTTTGATTTTTAATACATTTTATTGATTTGTAGCTTAAATTGCTATGTAATATTTCTTAAATGTTTGTGACAATATCTTCAATGATTTTAATGGACTATATTGTTAATATTTTGCATGAATTTGACTTATAAAGGCTGTAAAAACGTGTATTTTCGACTATATCGCAAAATGGACTATAAGCGACGTGACTATAAGCGAAAAGTACTGTACCAAAATGTTTGAGAGAGTTATGCTCTTTAAAGTGGTTTTCGGAAGTGGGCCTTATATGGGAGCTACGACTAATTATGGACCGATCTGATTTGGCTTCATGTATTACTCATTTGTGATGAAATTTGTTTGAATACTTACGTAATTCAAACATGTATGCTCGGTAAACCCCAATTTCGGGAGGACATTTGTATGGGAGCCAGGTGAACTAATGGAACTTTTTCTACCAATTTCAATCCATCCGTCCTTGGGCCGAAAAATATCACGTACCAAATTTTATCGAAATATCTTTAAAATTGCGACCTGTACTCGACGCGAAAGCTTTACGTGGACAGCCAAACGGACATCTTTAAATCGACTCAGAAAGTGATTCTGTATACTTTAAGGTGAGTGTTGGACCAATATTTCTGGGCGTTACAAATATCAGCGCCAATCAAATATATCCTCCCCACTATGGTGGTGTAGGATTTATGGATTTTAATTGATCAGTATGTACTACAAAGCCCATGGTGTAACTATACAAGGTGAGTGCAGTAGCACAGCTGACTGGCTTTGTTTACAATTTACTTATGCCAAAAGTAATACATTTTCAAGTATTTTTGACAGTAGTACATTATTTTACACAAACAAAATGCCTGTCGTTTCTGTATTGTGTTGTATTTGTTGCCGATTTGCACTCACCTTGTATAGTTACACCATGACAAAGCCATTTAGAATTTAAAACCTTTCGAAATGTGTCGCTGCTAAAATAGTTTTTCGAACTCAGACATCCATCATTTTAAGTTCAAAATAATTTCAAAAATAATTTATTCAGAAGAATAAAAATAAAAACTCAACATGTTCTCCATCCACAAATATATTTGTCCAAAATACTACTCATACAAGGTAAAAATAGGGAATAATCAAAAACCAATTAATAATTCAAAACCTCTACATATGTACATATATATATATATTTTTAACTACCAGCCACTTCTTTTGCGTTGGGCCAGTACCAAACAAAATATACAGCAAATCCCTCCAAAGAAAAGTGTAGATACCAAAGAAAACTGCAACGAAACAAAGGTCGTTAACAACCAACAGGATTTTATTGATCTACTTGAAACTAAAATCCAGCGGGAGCGTGAAAGAATCTCAAAACTAAAACAGCAGTATGGTCAATTGAAAGTAGCTGATATCACAGTGACCCAGCTGTATGGCGGCATGCGTGGTATGTTGGGTTTTGTATGTGACACGTCCAATTTGGATGCTGAAGAGGGCATACGTTTTAGAGGTTTTAGCTTGAAGGAAATACAACAAAATTTGCCCAAAGTTGAGGGCGGTAGAGAGCCCTTGCCAGAGGGTATTTTTTGGTTATTGGTGACGGGAGAAATGCCCAGTAAAGCCAATGTAGATTATTTATCTAAAACTTGGTATGAGAATAGTAAATTGCCTGAATATATGGTGAACATTTTACAATCTTTGCCAAAGGATTTGCAACCAATGACACAGTTCTCTATAGCGGTAGCAAGCCTAAATAAGAATTCCAAGTTTAATAAGGCTTATAATGAGGTGAGTAGAAAAATTGGTTACTAACTAAGAAAAGTAACTTAAATAAATAAAAATTCAATAAAATACTTAACATTTCTGATGACACTATTTTCTTTTGCCCTCTTGATAAGACTGCTGACACCTTCTAGTAATTTCCGGTGGCATCTAGAGCAGACAATCGAAAGTTCCTTTCTATGGCGTATTATCAACAATGTTTGTAAATAGAAATGTCTACTATGGCAACGTTGCTAAACATTCTATATATTGATACCAGCCGTTAAATTTAAATTGATATGCAATTGCGTAACAATATGTATGCAAAAATAATTGCCGGGAATGATTTGAGGAATTTCTTTATAAAAAAAATTGATTTTTTTCTTCCATGGCACTCTTCAAGTGTCTTCTAAGTTCCTTCGATTCTTTAGAAGGGTAATTATTAAAATGTATACATAAAAACTATTCGTTTAAATTCAAACACTTTTTAATCGCATTGTGTAATTTTGTTCCGCTGATCCATATCTGAAAGAATAATTAAAAAAACTGAATTGTGTCATTAGGTTTTCTTAAGAGGAGCAGTAAAAAGAGTTAAAGCAGTTTGTTAATTACGAAAACAAGTACATACAAATTAATTTTAAACAGATTTAACTCATATTTATACCCTACACCACTATAGTGGGGAAGGTACATTGAATTTATTATGATCGGTCCATAATTAGACATAGCTCCCATAT
Source organism: Bellardia bayeri (assembly GCA_950370525.1). Lineage (NCBI taxonomy): Eukaryota > Metazoa > Arthropoda > Insecta > Diptera > Calliphoridae > Bellardia > Bellardia bayeri. The sequence goes on along the minus strand of OX493266.1, from coordinate 4,733,043 downwards.
AAGATCCAATTGCGAAAATCACTTTAACGACCATTAATCTCTTGGTATTCAAATATCCAAATAAAATGCAACACAAATAAGTCTCGTATATACAGAAATAATTTTATAATGGTCGGTCCATAATTAGTCGAAATTCCCACATAAAAGCCCCTCTCTGCAATTCAATTTAACCTCCATAAACCTTTTAAAAGTATTCATATCGAGCTAAAGTTTAGCACACATAATATTTATACTCACACAAGTCATGACACTTAATTTTTGGATGATCAATCGCCCATATAACGCCCGATTCTGAAAAACTTTTTATACATATACTGGGTATAGGTTATTACATGGTCAGGCCGACTTACTTGTTTTATTAAGAATTTAATTTCTTTCCAAATTTGCTGCTAGAATGTTGCCCGTTCGGACTATTGGAAGTTTGTTTTAGAAGACAGCATGGATCTGTTAGCCAAATTGCCCTCAATCGCTGCCATGATTTATAATAAAAACTTAAAAGCTGTACAAAGCAATTACCTTCCTAGACCCAACCAAGATTGGAGTGCCAATTTTGCCCAAATGTTGGGCTTTAATGATACGAACTTTAATGAGCTGTTACGTTTGTATTTAACCCTACACTGTGACCATGAGGGCGGCAATGTCTCTGCTCATGCCTGTCATTTGGTGGGCTCTGCTCTAGCGGATCCTTATCTAGCATTTGCAGCAGGTTTAAATGGTTTGGCTGGACCTCTGCATGGTCGGGCCAATCAAGAGGTACTGAAATGGTTGGATGAACTGATTAAGGTCAAGGGCATAAATGCCAGTGAGCAAGATATTGCAGATTATTACCAGGTGCAAATAAAACAAAATCACAAGGTATGATTTGTGTTTAAGTTAAAGTAAGTTTTTATATATGTACATACATAAATAATTTGGTTTTCTTTTAGCTAATACCGGGTTATGGTCATGCTGTTTTGCGTAAGACCGACCCTCGTTTTCTATGTCAAATGGAATATGCCCAGCGTGTTATACCCAATGATCCCATGGTTAAATTGGTGGCCTCTGTCTCTAAAGTGGTGCCTCATATCTTGCAAAGTTTGGGCAAAGTTAGTAATCCCTGGCCTAATATTGATGCTCACTCGGGTGTTTTGTTGCGACACTTTGGCCTGTATGAAGCTTCCTATTATACTGTGCTGTTTGGTGTTTCTCGTGCTTTGGGCTTAATGGCTCAGTTGATATGGTCTAGAGCTTTAATGCTGCCTTTAGAACGTCCCGATACTATAACTACAGATTTGCTGATAGAAAGGGCAAAAGCAAATGCAGCTGCTGCAATAGAAAAATATAACAAATGAAGAATAATTAAAATGTCCAGGTTTTTTTAAAATTATTTTAATATTAACAGTTTTTTTTTAGTATTTTTTACAAATCTTGTTGCTTAATTTTATTTGAATTAGAATTTCTTGATAATTTGAAATTTTTATTGAAAATGATAAAAATTCCATGACTCTAATAATTTTTTCAGCTGCGCGCGGCTAGCACCAGCAGTTTTTTCTATAGTTCACTCTATAGTCCAGCCTATAGTTTAATCCAACAAGAATTCTTAAAATAAATAAAAAAAACTGTAATTTTTAAAATTGAAACTAAATTTTATTTTAAAAATTATTTTCAAAAAAAATCCATTTTACGCCATTTGGCAAAACAAAACCAAATACACTAAAATGATAATTTTCTTTTGTTATTAAAAATTAACTTTAGCTTAACAAATTAATATAGAAAATGTTATAAATCAAACTAAATTTATCTGGTTAAATTTTAAAAGACAACTTGAAAACAGTTGTCACTTGAATAAATGGGCCCGCTAAAACTACTAGACTGTAGACCAGGAAAATATATATGGATATTTACATACATCTCTAAAAAAGTTTTAGAATGTCCATTACAAAGTTGCTAAACACTTCGCTACTGTGTAAAAGTGTGTGATAAAAAGGAAATTGTTGTAAATTTGAATACATTGTTGTAAGGGCATTTAAACAGCATTTGGTGGCTTTAAAGTTTGTTGTATGAAATGAAGAAATTTGTGGTTTACTTTTAGATTATTGGGGATTTTTTAAGCCCTGTTGGAATTGTAAAGTTTGCTGTTGTTTCTTAATTTCATCTTGCATTTCCATTGCAATTTTCTTGTATTTCTCAGCTTCTTTATCGTTTTTAACTGTGCCATCGCCTCGGGCATACATCTGGCTAAGATTGGCACACGCATACATGTTGCGCAGTTCACAGGCTTTGTAGGCAAATTCAAAGGCTTTTTTCATGTCCTTGAGTACAATGTACTCGGAATCTTTACCTGGTGTTTGTGCGGGTGTGGGTTGGCTTTCTTCGGCCTTTTTCTGGACGCCAGAAATGTGCATGCCCGATAGATAGAAACAGGCGGTGGCATTGTTCATGTCACAGGATTTGGTGAGGAACTCAAGGCCCTGTGAAATTAAAAATATATATATATGGTGTGTTTTAAAATAAATATTTTTTTAAACTCTCTTACCTTCTTCACATCCCGATCAATTTCCTTGGGCATTGAACGCGACACCAACAACAAACCAGAATGCAGACATGAATCAGAATCATTTAAATTACAGCCCTTCTCGTAATAACTATAAGCAGATCTTGGATCACCCTTGCTGCCACTCTTACCCTTGCCCAAGAAACTATAATTGCCGAATTTGAAGCAGGATTTTGCGTAACCATAATCGTCACATGTCGATTTGTAAACCTTTGAAGCTTTTTCGAAATCTTTCTTTATGCTCTCCAAATAATCACCCAAAAGATGACAAACTACAACAACAATTGAATAATAAAATCACTATATTAGTTTAATTATTGCTAAAGTAAATTAAAGTCTAGGTTAGAATTGATTTTTTTTTTATCAATATTATTTATTACCTTCTGGTTTCTTTTCCGAGTAGCAGCCAAAACGATATTCGACACCCAAATTATCTATATACTCTTTGACATCTGATTCCTTTTTTAAATCATAAGCCATGGTGTTTTTGTCTTAAGTAAGTAGTTTATTAAATTTATTATAAAACTTTTTTTTTTTGTTATAAAAACAATAGGCAAAATTTTTTCCCTGTGAAATGTCAAAAAAAAAAAAATTTTAAAGTTTAGTGAAAAAGGTAAACAGCTGTTGTACTATTGTGAATGATTAGCAAGTATCACATAAAATGCAACACTGTTTGTTTTGAGAAACAACTCTGTTTTTAACAGTACGATAATAACTGAACGCCGACAGCCAATAGAGGCCGCACCTTTTTCAGATATCACAATTTTATGGCATGTAGATGGCGCTGTTTGTTATAGAAACCGTTAAAATTAATTTGCTTAATTGTTTGTTTTCATTGTTCATTTTTAGCTTTTAAAATGAATTTTCTATTTCCTTTAATTAAAATAATATTGTCTGGTTTTAAATTTTTATGGTATATTTTTTATTTTTACTTTTATTTAAGCAGTTTCTTTGTTTTAGTTTTTCTTTTGTATTTAACAAATACATAAATAGTTGTAATATAACAACGGTCAACTCTTAGTACACTTAATTTTATATAAGATGAACACTACAACATTTTTTTTTCATATCCTTTTTTTAATATTTTTGTTTTGTTTATATATAATAAATATATATGTAATTTAATTTAACATTTTTTTAATATGTCGATTTTAAAAATGATCACTTATTTAAATTATTGTTACAGGTTATAAGAGTCGAGTTTAAAATAAGAAAAATTAAAAAGAATTTTTTTAATACAAAAAATTCTTTGAAGTTTAAAAAAAATGATTAAATAAAAATTCAACTATTAGTGACAGTTGTAAGGAAAGAAATGTATATAGAAATAATAATCAAAAGAGATCTGTTAGCAGATAACTGAGGCTAGTTTTTTAAAAAGAGACAACCTAAAAAAGCATATTTTTTCAGTAAAGTTATTGAAAACGAGGATTTTACTTGTTTAGTTTTTTGTGGTTTTTATTTTTAAATACTTTTTTATTTTATTTGTTGTTTGTTTGTTTTAAATTAAATTAAAATTAATTAAGCTTTAATTTGTTAAGTAAATGTGTGTTTTTCTTTTTCTTTCTTAAAGTTGTTGTTTTTGTTGTTATTTATATGTAATCCTCTCATTACATTCAAAATATCTTTCTTAATATTAATAAAAAGAAAAGAATTATGACAATTCTTTCTTTTCTTTATTTAAATTAAACATTTTGTTTGTTTATGTGTTTCAATAATGAATTTTGTTTCGATACTTTTGTATGTTTGTTGTGGTTGTTTAGAAATAGTTTTTGGTTCTTATTATTGTTATTGTTTGCTGTAATTTACTAGAAAACAGCTAATTATTTACTTCTTAACCATCTTCATGAGCAAGTCTGTGGACAAGGATTTGGGACGTTCGATGGGCAGACCCAAGGCACGATCCCAGATGAGGGAAGCCAACACACCGAGGGCACGGGAAACGCCGAACAATACAGTGTAATAGTTCATTTCCTTCATGCCGTAGTATTGCAACAAGACACCGGAGTGAGCATCTACATTTGGCCAGGGGTTCTTGACCTTGCCGGTCTCAGTTAGGATTGGTGGCACGACCTTGTAGATCTTGGATACCAATTGGAAGAGTTCATCGTTGGGCAAGTGCTTTAGGGCGAACTCACGTTGGCAGGTGTAGCGAGGATCGGTCTTACGTAGCACAGCATGACCGTAGCCGGGCACAACTTGACCGGACTTGAGGGTCTTCCAGATGTAGTCCTTAAGTTGGTCCTCGGAGGGGTTGTTGCCAGCTTCCTTTTGCAATTTGCGCAACCAAACCAAGACTTCTTGGTTGGCCAATCCATGCAGGGGACCGGCCAAACCGTTCATACCGGCAGCGAAGGAGAGGTAGGGATCGCTCAAGGCCGAGCCAACCAAGTGCACGGTGTGGGCGGAGACATTGCCACCCTCGTGGTCACTGTGGATGGTCAAGTAGAGACGCATCAATTCGGTGAATTCGGGATTGTCATAGCCCAACATCTTAACGAAATTGGCGGACCAATCCAAATTGGAGTCAATGGACTTGGAGCCCTTGCCGTTGCGGTATGTGTTGCAGTAAATGGTGGCAGCTACTACAGGCAATTTGGCAATCAAGTCCATGCTGTCCTCGTAAACATATTCCCAGTACTTGGTCTTGTGGACACCCTAGAAAATAAACAAAATTAATTCGTTAAAACTTTTATTATTCTTAAATTTCCTTTTCCTTTTTACCTCTGAGTAAGCCTTGGCGAATTTACTGTCGTGATTCAAGGCAGTAATGGCAGCCGAGAATTGAGACATGGGATGCAAGGTGGTGGGGAAATTGTTCAACATGGTAACAACGTGCTGGGGTAAAGCGGCACGTGCAGCCCATTCCTTGGACAGTTGTTTGACTTGAGCCTTGCTGGGCACATCACCGGTCATCAACAACCAGAAGAGACCCTCGGGCAAGGGTTCAGCACCGCCATCAGCAGCTGGCAATACCTTTTGGCATTCGGGAATGGAAAGACCACGGAAACGAATACCCTCATCAGCATCCAAGACAGAGGTTTCTGTGACCAAAGCTTTAATACCGCGCATACCACCATACATCTAAAAGAAAACAATTTCAGGTTAGTTTTCAGGAATTGCAAAGAATTTTAGGTGAAAGTTAACAAAATTATAAAAGAAAAAAAGTTAGATTTTTAAAATGTAAAGAATTTAGTTTAAAGATACATTAAAAAAGTAAATAAATCCTTGAAATATAACGATATTTAATGTAATATACATGAAATCAACAACAAATGATTAAAAACCAAAAGATTTAACGGAATTTGAGGCGAGTCAGGTTATATATGTTCATATTTTTAAAATATGACGATTTGTAACAAACTACAAGCCTTAAAACTCAAGATATTCATGACATTTGTGGCGGGCCACAGTTGGATTCCAAAAAAATATACGATTTTAAGTCAAAGTCTTAGAAAATACCATAGAAATATTGAAAATCAATAGAAATTGGTAGAACTTGTGGCGGGCCAAGAATTTTCTTACTAAAATGCCAGGATTTTTAAACAAACTTACAAGAACTAACAAAGATGTGATGAAAAACTTTAATTAATTTTAGGAAATACAACGAATTATAAGAAAAGTCTCACAAAATCGTAAAGAAATGTCAAAAAACTAAAACTAAAACAATTTGAGGCGCGACCTTTGTTGCCTGTACAAAATACTACGATTTTATTTGTAAAACATAGAAAATCCCATAGAAATGTTGAAAAGGAATGCAAATTACTGATAACTGAGGCGGGCCAAAGTTTAATTTCTAAACTATATGGATTTTAAAGCAAATGCCTAGAAAAGCCTTCAACAATCTGGTAATTACAAGGAAATCAATAAATTTTGAGGCGGGCCACAATTCCATTTTGAAAATATCAACAATTGGGGTAAAGGACTTCCAAAATCGCAAAGAAATGTTCTAAAACTAACATAATTGATAATATTTGAGGCGGGCCAGCGTTTCATTATAAAAATGTCCATATTTGGGCCAGAGTTTAATGTAGAAAATATCAACAACTGAAGTAAAGGATTCATGAAATTATAAGGAAAAGTTCTAGAATTAATCGTATCCATAAATTTTGAGGCGGGCCAGAGTTTAATGTATAAAATATCAACAACTGAAGTAAAGGATTCAAGAAATTACAAGGAAAAGTTCCAGAACTAATCGAATCCATAAATTTTGAGGCGGGCCAGGGTTTCATTATGAAAATATCAACAACTGAAGTAAAGGATTCATTAAATTATAAGGAAAAGTTTTAGAACTAATCGAAGTTTCTTAAAAAAAACTTTAATTTAATTAAAAATTGTTCATTGTCTGTAAACTTGTTCGCTTGTTTGTTGATTATTTGCTCCTGTCCTTCTACGCTGTGAGTTTCTGTTTATTTTATAAAGTTTTCTTAGTTTAATTTTCCAAACTGTTGGTCACATACTTAATTTTAGTTTTAAAGAGAAATTTTATACAAATATCGTTTTTTTTTTTGCATTTCTATCATAAATATTACCCTTGATTTATCTAGTTTATATAAGTTAATAAATTATCGAAGAGTTTATTGTTTTCTAAATAAATTTTATTTTGTGTGTTATTTCAAGCAACCTACAAGTTTTTTTAATAAAAGCTTTACTTAAAGCCGTTTGCTAAATGGTTGTAGTCTTTGCTTTTCAAGTGTAAGCTCTGTTCTTGCATATCACTTTTAGCCTTAAAGCTATTTAGACTTAACGTATCGTTCACTTTAAAGCTTTTATATTTCTAAGCTTCCTTCCTTCCTCGTATTCCTTTTCTAATTTAGTACGCTATATTAATTCGTTCCGTCAACAAGTGTTTTTTGCCAGTGAAGTTTTAGAATATTTATTAAAAATATCTTAGAGTGTTAATTGAATATCTAATAGTAAATAATTAAAATATAAAGTGTTGTTAATCATTGTGTGCAATTGCAAGCCTTGATGTTTGAAAATAAGCGAGAAATCAAAGTAATAAAAATGCAGAAAATTTATGTATGGAAAAAAGCAAGTTGTTGTTGGTAAAAAAAAAATGGTGGCTAATGTTTGTTCGTGTGTACGGTACGGTAGAGTTAAAATGTGTGTGGATAAATAATGTAGAGTGTTGTGTGTGTGTGTAGTGGTGTAATATTAGGCACTTGTTGATGTTGTTGTCAGTTGCATCTGCATGTGTAGAGATTTTAGGAAAGCTGCTGCTAAGGTAAGTTTATTTGGTTAAGTTGACATATGATATTTGCTTTGTATTAAAATGCAGATGTTATTGTTGTTTTTATTTATCAGCAGAGATGATTTGATTAGGGAAGAAGGCATAATATTTGGTACTTTTTGTCTATAGAAAGTTTACATGGAATAATTTTTAGAGCAAGCTGAAACTTAAAAGTAAGGAAAGATGTAGCAAAGAATATTTTGATCTTGATTTATTTTTAATATTCCATTTGTTTGCAATGAATATTTAAAAATTATCTTACGTTTGCTATTCTCAATTCACATAAATTAAAATATTTTAAAAATTTAATTTCATTTGTTCATTGTCTGTAAACTTGTTCACTTGGTCAGCTATTTGTTGATTATTTGCTCCTGTCCTTCTACGTTGTGAGTTCCTGTTTATTTTATACAGTTTTCTTAGTTTTATTTTCCAAACTGTTGGTCATATACTTAATTTTAGTTTTAAAGAGGAATTTTATACAAATATCGTTTTGCTATTTGGCAGACTGCAAACAAAACTTTTTTAATCAGTTTAACTGGTAAATAAGCAACAATTATGTTATTTTTGTAACTTACTAGAATGTGTAGGAACAATGGGCCATAACCATAGACAAACACTAAAGTCGGTTCTTTTTAAAAACAACTTTACTTTTAATTATTTTGTAACTACATATAGTCAAAATTTAAGGTCGTTTTAAGTTAAACCGACTTTAACTGGATGTCACCTCATATGTAGTCAGTGGGGGTCTTGAATTTATGTGGCCCGCCTGAAAGTTTTCCTCTTCTAATAGCTACTGAAGTGTATTTTCAGATGGGGTTAAACTTATGCGGCCCGCCTGAAAATTTAGTGTTCTTGAGGGCTACTGAAGTGTATTTTCAAGTTTCGTTAGTTAACGTCTTACACTTAAGTGGCCCGTCTGAAAGTTTAGCACGTTTAATTGCTAATTTTAAGGTTTTTTTTATTAGAGTTTTAACTTATGTGGCCCGCCTGAAAAATCATTATTTTGTCAAATTTATGGTAAAATTTTTGAATTTTTAAAAAAATTAATTGTATAAACGTTTAATATTTTCATGGCCCGCCTGAAAGTTCAGTCTATTCGGAGGCTTTGTGAGTGTGTTTTAACATTTTACTAAATCTTCTTGTGATAAATTTACTTGGCCCGCCTGAAACTTTCATTGATTAGTTATCTTTTTCAGACTATACTTTAATTTTACTGCTTTGTTGGAGGTTCTGGTACCTAGCCCGTCTAAATTTTTAATTCATTTGTTAAATTTCATTAGTAGAGGTTTTGATTCTAACTGGCCCGCCTGAAAAATCACAGTTTGAGTATAATTTCGTTAAAATCTTTAAATATTTAATGAAATTACATTTTATTGTAATATATTTCTATGGCCCGCCTGAAACTGTAGTTTCTTAGTTTTCTTCTGCAGACTATTCCTTAATTTTACTATTTTCGTGGAGGTATTACACCTGGCACGCCTGCAACTTTAGTCTATTTAATATATTTTGAGTTTTATTTTTAATTTTACTACTTTATTGGATGTACCAGAACTGGCCCGTTGTTAAATTTCATTAGCAGAGGTATTGATTTTAACAGGCCCGCTTAAAAATCATAGTTTTAACCATAATTATGTTACAATTTAGAAATATTTTAGGCAATTTAAATTTTCTTATTTTATTATTTCTATGGCCCGCCTGAAAATTTTGTTTATTAGTTTTCTTTTTAATTTAATTCTTTAATATTACTACTTGCGTGTAGATATTAAACAAGGCCCTTTTGAAACTTTTATTATTTCGTTGAAATCTAAACCATATGTTTGAATTTCATTAAAACACGTCTAGAGTATGAAGGGTCCGCCTGAAAAAATCATGGTTTTTATAAATTTTTATTACAAATATTTTCAGAAATGTTTATGTCCATGGCTACGAATAAATAAACCGTCTAAAATTTTAATTATTTAATGAAAAGTGCAGTAAAGTTTAACAAGTCATTTGCAGGAGTCTAGGCCTGCCAAAAAATTCCGTTTTCTAAAGTATTTTCTTTTAAATTAATAAATATTCAAGAAAATTTAGATTTTTTCTTAAAAAATAATCCAAATCCCAACTGCAACTTTAATCCTTTTGTTTAATTTTAATTGGATAGTTTATTAATTTTACTTATTTCGTTGAGTTTGTAAGCCTGGCCCGCCTGAAACTTTAATTGTTTAGGCGGCTCTAGTTCTTTTAGATAGACTAGGGTTAAGTATTTTTTTTTTGAAGTCACTCATCTTGTTGAGTTGGCAGACCTGGCCCGCCTGAAACTTAAGTTCATTTGTTAACATATGTAATGTATTTTTAAATTTTACTATGCTGCGTGATTTTTTTGATTTGGCCCGCCTAAAAAATGTGGTATTTTTGTTTAAATTTTGAAAAATAATGATAATTTATAAAATTTTAAATGAAATTTCTTTAGTTTATTCAAAAATATTAAATGGCCCGCCTGAAACTAATTATTAATTATTAACTCTTGTTTTGTATTTCTAAATTATGAGTTTTCTGATTTGGGCCGCCTGAAAAATCGTCAATTCTTGTTTAAATTCACGTAATAACGAATATTTATTGAACTTTAATAAACAAATTTAAATTTTTTTTAAACAAATATTAAATGGCCCGCCTGAAACTTTAGATATTTTTTACAATTCTAAACCGTTTTTTATAATTTTCATACTCCGTTTGAAATGTCACTCCTGGCCTCTTATAAAACACTATAATTTCTGTTTAAAATTTAGAATTTTAATTAATATAAAAGCAATACAATACTTTATTTATGTTAGTTAACAGACCTGGCCTGCCTAAAAACTCAGCAATTAAATATTTCAATTAAATTTGAATATTTTTAACTTCATAGCTGTAATATTGTGTAAGTTTAAGTAAAATTTTAATTTAAATTATTCAATAATAGCTTTGTTTTCATTTCAAATTATATAATCTCAAATCAATATGTCAAATTTTGTAGTTTTGCTTTTGCTGGCAACTTTAAGTAACTAATGTGCGGCAAATTGCATGTCATGCAAAAACAAATGCATTTGCCTTAACAACAAAATAATGGTTGTATAATCATTAAAAAAAAAGAAAATTATTTAGAACATGAAAAACGAATGCATTTTAAATTTAGAAAAGAAAGTTGGCGGCGGAGGCAGAGAGTATAATTTGTTTTTGTATAATTTGTTATTATTTAACATACTTTTTATTAGAAGCAAACAAACAAAATAAGAAAAGATTATTTAATCGTTTGGCAAATGGCCATAAAGAATGAAGATCTTTGTCTATAGCGGCCACATAAAGGGGATTTTTATTTAATAAATTAAGTTTTTACTACTGAATGAAATAATAAGAGAGAGAGAGAGAGAGAGAAATGCTTATTTACGTTAACAATATATAAATAAAACCTGTGAATACTCTTAAAAAGTTATGTAAAATCAAGAGTATGTATATGTAACATATAACGGTAATATTGTATAATAACCAGCGTTGCCATTTTGATGCTTTTCGGGTATTTTTTGGTGCTTTTTTCCTTTCCAAATACACGAAATTTTATTAAATACTCGTTATTAAAAAGCGGTTATTTATAGCGCTTTTTACAATTTATCACAGTGCTTTTTAATGCCTTTTAAGTAATTAAAATTGTTGGCACTGAAACATTTTACTAGTATTATTTAAACACGGCTGATACTTGTTTAAACAACTGCGTATTATTTACATTTCTATTTTGAGCAGTATTCGCAAACGCTTCTAGAATTCTTTCAAGCATCTATTTTTTTAAGCCATAGAAAAACTTTTACTATTCATTTGTTAAACATTAATTTTACTTTTATTCGCGTGCGTACATTTGTCTCTTGTTCAAATTTAAGAAAGAAAGTGTCTTAGGTTTAATAAAATTAAAAATTTTTCGTAAAAATAAGTTCTTCATGCATTTTTTGTTAAACTTTAGATGTAAAAACAAAAATATAGAAAAACTTTAGAGAATGATACAGCATTCAAAAGGTGGTTTAGACCGAGCAAAATACCATTTGCTACTCCTTACAACTGGCCATTGTTAATATATCGTTATATGTATAAGTTTGGCATTCCGTTTGTAATTTCCATAATATAATTTTGATGTTGAAATCAATTTTCTGAAGTCCCCAGATATCTTCGGGATTCAAATCTTCAATAATTCTGTCAGACTTTCGAGAAGTAAAATCCGTCCATAAATAACGGAGATATGAGCAAAAATCCGAGACAACCTCTGAAAATTTCATCAAAAAAACTAATTGTATTAATATTGTTACGTATAATTTCATCAACAGATGGCGTTGATTATACAAAGAGTATTAATATTGTTACGAACAAATTCATCAACAGATGGAGTGTTTATCGACATAATTATGCATCCACAACAAAGGTTAAGGGTATATAAGATTCGACATAGCCGAATATAGCACTCTTACTTGTTTTTTATGTGCGCTCATGTATTTATATACATATGTTTTATGTAATTTGCTAAAATAAAATCAATCGATCTCAAACAAAAAATAAAAACTTATTTGTTATCTTTTCATTATAAGGATTATTAATCTGGGGTTTATTACTCGAACTTTTGTTAGTTTTTACCCTATTTGTATGTGCTTTTAATGATGTAAGAGTTGGCATCACTGATAATATCATAACAATGACTCTCTTTATAAAAGAAGAGAGAGAGAGAGAAAAGAAGAACTATTTGCAGTGATGCCAACTTAGCTATTTTGGAGCTAGAATTAGCTCTTTTTAATAACTCCTGACACGTAATATTTTCCGTTAGCTCTTTAAAAAAAAAACAGCTAACACGGGCTCTTTTCAAACATGATATTGGCAAGTTTAACACTTTTTTGCATCTATCAGTAAATACTCCCGTTTTTACCCTCTTGTTTCGTCATTGGTTCATTTATAAAGATAATATTTGTACACATTTTTTGCAACAATGTTTTTTGCAAATACATATATACATATGTATGTATATAGTTTTGAGAAGGCTTATGACGATTCTCATATAAGTGAATCAGATAAATATATAATTAACCAGAATTTAATACAATTCGTAAAAAGTCTCATTTATGAAATTAGGGCAAAACTTGCAACAAATTTTAAGTTGTTAGAAAAAATTTCAGCATTTAGCGTAAAAAAATGTTTTTTTTTTTTCTTATTATTGAGGTTTTTGTTTTTCCTCACGGGCTATTTTGATCAATAATTCTTTCTTTTTCTTTCAACAAATGTAAATAAAAAACATTTATGGTTTTTTATATATTTGTTTTATCCAACGTTTCTTTCTTTTGCAAGCCAGAAAATACTTTAAATGGAATAAAAGAATTTGAAGATGATGTTAAAGAAATTGAAGAACTGGAACATTCTTTAAAAAAATTAAGATTATACCAGTGGAAAAATTTAGATAGAATCGATCAATTTTGGATCGAGGAGCATCAATTCAAGAATTCGGTTAACGAGAGTCCTTTTCAAAAATTGTCATTGTTTGTCTTAAAATTGTTATCATATCCATAGTCCAATGCTGAAGTAGAATAAATGCTCTCAGTGTTATGAATTTTTTCAAGAATAAAATTAGAAACCGGTATGGCTTTGAATACTGTTAACAGCTTAATTCATATAAAATATGGCTTACAAAGGTGTAGCGCATGCTGCCATAAACATATGGCCAGGAAAGAAAATTTAACACTTTTTAAAAATGACTGCTCATATTTTTAATTCTACTTATTGAAATTGATATATATTGTAATGTAAATATTTATATAGAATTTTTAAGTAATAATTTTATTAAACATTAAAATGTAAATGTAATTTGTTTAATATACATAAACGAGTTTGAAGTGCAAAAATTAATAATTAATGGATTTAAAACAGAATAAACTTTGATTTTTAAATTTAGGACTTTTAGCTCTTTTCGACTGCTGGGTCGGCACGTTTTGCCATTGAATAGTTGGCATCTCTGACCATTTGTTTTAAAACTGAGAGTAAACAATTTTTATATAGAGTGTAATAGAGAAGGCATTTACATTTATATTTTTTTTTTAGGAAAAGATAGCATTTATAAATATTTTTAAATAAATTATTAAATAATTTTATTCTATTTTCTTCGACCTTTTTGTATGATTTTTATTAAATAATTTTTAAGCTGAGGTCACTTTTTATTTTTTATAAAAGATATTTTGATTTCCTTTGGAAATCTTCTTCAGGCGTTATTTTATTTTAATATTTAAAAAATAACAAATTTTCTATGTGTAAATAAATATTTTGATAAAAAGTTTAATTATTGAAATTTACAAATTTCAAAAGGTCTTTAAGCTTTTTTACTTTAAAAAAAAATTTACTAACATTATTATTGAACTTAATGTCGTCTATGAATACGAGTACTTACCATATCAATAGTGGTTTCACCCATTTTGGTGGCACCATGTTGTTTTCTGAAATTCTTGACACGCTCTTGTTCAGCGGGAATTTTAGAGGCGAGCACATCGCGCAAGCTGGAATCAGCTGAGATGAAACGGGCATATTGGGCCAAGAAAGCATTAAATTTCTGAAAAAAAGAGAACATAATTAATTTAAGTAAATACAAAAATAAATAACAATAAAAAAAAGTATAAGCAACAATTCATTAATCATAAGATACATAAGTACATATGTATGACACAGACAGTTTTTTTTTTGTCTTTTTTTAACAGCCCAATGATTAGGTAATGTTTTGTTTAGTTTTTTTTTCTAGTTTTTTTTTGATAAGAAATTGTATAAATTTATTTATTGCTACCAACATTAAAATTGTACCCAAGTACCGTATAGTTTATATTAATATGTATAATGGGAAATGTATAATTTACTAGTCACGCTATGTCAATGTTAAATTGACACTAGAATTCATTATCATTTTCGCTAGCGTTTCCAAACAATAAAGAGATATTGCTGCTCTATTCACTCATATAAAAAAAATGAAAGAATAAGACATATTACACAGAGAAAGTAATTTCATTACATATTGAAAACATGAGCTTAGCTTCTCACCTGATTAGTTGTAGCAGTTTAAAGCTTAGAAACACTTCTTTTCACACTTACGAGTATTTAAAAAACATGTGACAGTTGTCATTATTGATAAAGAGAGTGTCATACATACAAAGAGAGGTCCTTAACCTTTCGTTTGTATATGCAAAATCTGGTTTTAAGATAGAATAATATATATGTATTTGAACCAAAAAAAAACAAAAAACAAACCGCTTTTAACTCGAAAAACATCAGTTGTAAATTCTTATCTGTAAAGATTTCTTTTCAAATAGAAACTAAGGTTTAAAAGTTGACATTTTGAAATTAAACTAAAAACTCATTTAATTGTTTTAAAAACAAAAAAATAAGAAAGTGTTGAAACATTTTTTTTATTTTTAAGAGAAGTAACACTCAGGCAATTAATATGCCTATATATGTATAATTGCGTTACTTTCTTTGGAAAGGGAATAGTTGAAGAAGTAAAGTGGTGAAAAAAGGAAGCTTTTTTATATCCCAACTCTGCAATTGCGCATTATGTTTGTTTTTAGTGCAGAATTACAGCGCCTCTGGTGCTGAGTAGGCGCATTAATGTTAAAGCTAGATTTTTTAGTTTTTTACTTCGGTGGCGTTTCAATGCTATACCACCGAAGGAGGGCGCTGTAATAAATATTAGTTATGATAGATAAAAGAAAACTTGTTTGAGTGGCAGCAGCTGGGAATCGAACCCGGGCTACAAATACTAACTCATGCTTAATGATCAAATGCGCTAACCAATTAAGCTACAGTACCTTTTCTTAGACGTTTCCACACTATTGAATATAAGTGACAACGCGAGCTAAATCTTTTTGAATTCTCATAAATGGCAACGTGAAAGTATTATTGCGCATTTATGTTTATTGCGATTTTTTTGCAGAGTTTAAAAATCACCAAAAATTTAAAACTCTAAAATAAATCTTTATGAAAATGGCAACGCGTAAAAAAATTGCTAAAATTACTGGTTTTACAATAAATCTAAGGGTTAAAGTTGTACTTTTTTTCAATTCAATTCTTTATTTACTTTTATGCCTTTTACTTTCATAGTTGTGGATTTCTCTGAGATTTTGGTTTTTTTAAAGGAATTTTAGATTAATGAGATTTTATTTAATGTTGGGTTTTAAGCTGTCTTTTTAAATAAATCTGCTAAAATACAAGTTAAGTTATATTACTGCTAATTTTTAATTCAAATATCTTTAATGTTACACTGAAAATATTTAAAAATTGGCCGCGCGATTTATAGTTCTTCTTTGGTTTTAGTTATATTTTATAGAATAACCGTTTAATAATTAATAATAATATATAATATTTCTTGCTAATATAACAGGAATTTAAAGCAGTTTTATGCAAAAATGTGGCTAATTGGCAACGCCAGGTAAATTTTTTTTATTGATTTAAAGTTCTACACAAATCAATTAATAGTTCTAATTTAATTACTTTAATAATAATTTCCTTTAAATATCTTTAATATCTCAAGAAAACTGTAAATGAATTGGTAACGCGTTTTTTTGTTTTCCTTAGTTTTAGGTATTTAGGAATTTTTACTAAACTATGTTACAAATTTCGTTATCATATAGTTGCTGATAACTTTGTAATAAAAAAAATCATAAGAAAAATTAAGTTTAATTGGCAACGCGTTATTTAGTTTGTACTTTGTTCCAGGTAGAATTTCGCCAAAAATCTTTTAATTATGTATGTAATTTTCATGCATTTTCTGTTGATTTCTTTCGAATTAAATGCTATGCCGGCAAAAACTAAAAACTAATTGGCAACTCTATATTTAGTTTTTCCTTTTTTTATGAAAAATGTCCGTAAACATCGTTTAATAAATACATTTTAGTATGGTTACTGTTAATTTCTTTTAAATTCATTGACAGTCTGCCCAAATTTAAAGATTAATTGGCAATGCATTTTTTGAAATTACACACATGTATAATTTCTGAATAAATATATAATTTATTTAATTTTTATACAAGAAACTATTAAATTTATTAGATTTTAAGGATTTTCTAACGAACATGCAAGTTTAATTGGCAACGCAATATTTCGTTATTCTGGTTTTTATAGTAAAAGTCCTATAAAAAGCTTTTCGTAAGTACATTTTCATATGGTTACTGTTAATTTCTCTCGAAATCATTGATTGACAATCATTGGCGAATGATTAATTGGCAACGCATTTTTGAAATTTTATGAATTTAGGTAGAATTCCTAAAGAAACACTTACACAATAATTATAGGTAAATTCAACGGCAAACAATTTTAACAAATATTTCAATTAAAATAAATATAAAAAATTGGCAATGCGATTTTTTAAATTTATTTTTAATAAGCTTTATTTTTACAGAAATCATGTCGTAATTCAAATAAAATTTCATTATTTTTAATTTGGTTAGAATATATTTAATATTTGAGGGAAATTGGCAACGCGTTTTTTTTTAATTTTCTTGGGTTTTTTTGTGAAATTTGTATACAAAATCATTTAATAATAACAAATATTTAATGTTAGTGATGATTTCTTTTGTATTTATTGTTGATTTGATGAAAATTTAAGGTGAATTGGCAACTCGACTTTTTTAAATATTGTAGTATTGATATTTTATTAAAAGTTTAAGGAGTTTTTCAGGTTTAAAAATCCTTTAATAATTTAAAATTTATCAGATTACTGAAGAGTTCCTTTGAATTTATTGTTTATTGTACTTGAAAGTTTAATTGGCAACTCGATTTTGGAATTTTAAGTTTTAGGCTTTATTTTTAAAGAAATCTGTTAATGATAACCTATTTTATAATGTTTTGTTGAAGACTTTATGAAGTTTTCAAGGTAAACTTTACTTAAGCAATAACTTTTCTTTGATTTTCTTGCTATACATACTTAGCTATTTTTAATAAGCTTTAAGTTGAGTTAGCAACACCAGTTTTGAATTTTATTTTAACCTAAAAAATTATTTGAAAAAAGATTTGCCAAAGATATTTTTTAGTTAAATTTTAATCAATTTATCACTTCTCTTTGAATTTCTTGCTATAGCTATTTTTAAGAAACTTTAAGTTGAGTTGACAACACTAGTTTGGAATTTTATGCTATTATGGTTTATTTTTAAAGAAATTTGTTAATTATAACCTAAAAACTTATTTGAGTAAATATTTGCTAAAGATTTAAAGCATTTTTTAGTTAAATTTTAAGTAATTGACAACGCGTTTTTAGTTTTTTTTTATTACAGTTTCAGGAAATATTTATAAGAATTCATTTAAAACTTAAAATTTAAAGCTTATTATCAATAATTTATTACAAAATTGCATAAAATTCGAAATTAAAATTTGTTTAGTTGGTAATGCGGATTTAGTATATTTTTTATTTTGAAGAAAATTCTTAATACTAAAAGTTTAATTAGCCTGAATTTATGAAGTTTCTTAAAGAAATTAGTCATATCTCTGTAAAAATTCCATGATTTTTTTTAAATAATTTTAACAAAATTGTTTCAATAACTTTAACAATAATTTTCCATATTTTAATTTGAATGAAATTGTTGCTAAATTGTTTATTAGCATAAATTAAAAATAAATTTTGTGTTCTTTTATTTATAGTAACTATTTATTATGCAAACATATCTGTTGATCGTGAACATATCAACAAGATCAATTTCTTAACAGCTTAATTGAATTCAAAGTACAACAAGTAACGGCCCATTTATAACACCAATAAACTAACGTTGATGTTTTAATTGTTATAATTTACACAATTTCGCATAAATTTCCATTAGTTATTAGTATAGAAAGCCATAAATTAAACCTAGTAACAAAAACCTTAAACTGATCAAGCGTTAAGATCAAATGTTTTGTTACAATTATTAAATTATTAGCGCCACCACACCGCCGACAAATTGTTAATGTTTACAACAAACAGACCTAGAGACGTCTCTAATCATGAACCTCTCCCCCCCCTCCACCTTCCTTGCTCCTCGTCATTTACGCTTTTTATAACATCAGCAACTGCTGTAGATGTAGAATTCTAGACATTTAATTGTGTAATTGTATATTTTCTATTACAGCTGAGTGAACAAACCAATATTTCTGTGCATATTTGATTTGCATATATCACACTTAACAAAAACCGCATAATATTTATTACATACGTTTCCACTTAAACGTTACAAGTTGTAATTTAAAGCTTTGCTTTTAAGATCTGCGTCATTATTTAGATTTTACACTGATTGAAAGGAGAAATTACGTTGTGTTTATAATATGGAAATGCTTTTGCAAAGATTTATTAGGTCGTATATTACAATTGCAGTTCCTTATAGATATATTTATACATATACTCGTATTGTAATCAAAATTTAAATTTTTAAAGAGCTAAAAATAAGAAGAACTTGCAAAAAAAATCAACAGATTTAACAATTTTATATACTGGGTGATTCAAGTAGAGATACTTTTTTCAATAGGATTTTTTTGACAGATCACGTGTGAGTCGTGTCCTGCTGTCATGTCATTTTTGTTCAGTATTGTTTGGCATTTCATAATGGAAAGACTTACGCCTGAACAACGTTTACAAATCGTTCAAACTTTAGATCCGAGGCAAATTTTTTTCAATGGGCATGTAATCAAACAAAATTGCAGCATTTAAGACGAAAAGCAACCTGAAGAGATTCAAGAACTGCCACTTCATCCAGCAAAACAACGGTTTGGTGTGGTTTGTGGGCCGGTAGAATCATCGATCCATATTTCTTTAAAAATGATGTCGGTGCGAACGTGACCGTCAATTGTGCCATGACAACCGACTATTTGATGCCTGAAATTGAAGCTCGTGCTCTCTGCGACATTTGGTTTCAGCAAGAACACTTCGGTGAACACATAATTTCACGTTTTGGGCCGGCCGATTGGCCACCAAGATCGTGTGATATCACACCGTTACACTTTTTCCTGTGGGGATATGTAAAGTCTAAAGTTTATGCAGACAAACCCGCTTCGATTCAGGCCTTGGAGGAAAACATCACGCGTGTCATTCGCCAGTTACCAGTCGAAATGTTCGAATGAGTCATCGAAAATTGGACTCAACGGATAGACCATCTGAGACGTAACAACGGCCAACTGAAATGGCCGTATGAAAACTTTATAAATACTTAAAAAAATTTAATTTGTCCATATTACAAATAAAGTCTTTAATGGCCGAATTCACAGTCTTTAGTTAGCTAATGACAAAGGCTTAACTAATGATTCTTTATTCGCAATGCTTAGTTTGCCATAAGAATAACAAGTAATAGTTAAACAATAGTTAGTATTTTAGTTTACCAATGGTTAACTAATGACTGAGAATTCGGCCATAAGTGGTTTTTTGTTTAAATAAAACCTTATCATTGTAGACATTTGACCATAAACATAAAGTATTAAAACATTAATAAATAATGCTCTGGTTTGACAACTTCATGTTACAGCATGAACAACAATGACAGTGTGACCACACTGCAGGAGACAAACAAAACAAACACAGAGTTGTATTTATGAGTATTAAAAAGGATTTTAAGTGCATGGAAAATGGTTTTTAGGATTTCGTACCAACTATATAAATAAAATGTACTTTTTAGACCTCCACGGTACCATTTTATAATATTTGTTAAATAATAATAATACTTAACCACAAACGTACTTTACCTTATATAACGAAGGTTTAAACAATTTTATACTCGTTGGGTATTGATTAATTGCAAGTGATCAAAAAGTATATATTGATCCATTTTTTCGAATAGTAAAAAATGTAGCAAAAAAAAAAGTACAATTGCATCACATTTGCCAACACTGTTAAGAGCTATTGATTAAGATCTTGTGATTTATTGCCTATTTTAAGATAAGCCCTGCCCAGTAGACCATAAATTTCAACTTCTTGTTCTTATGTGTTCATATTTTTAAAAAACAAAAAAAAAAATACCCAGTCATCGTAACTCTAAAATACGTAATCACATAAAAATCATTTAAATAAATTCTATATTACTACTACACACTTTGGAAATAAAGATAAGATTTTAAACAACAAATTTATTATTATTTTTTTTTTAACTAAATAACTGCTTGTGCAAGCGTTTAAAGTATCTAAAATGAAAGTATTACTCGTATGTGATTATTTAATTATCAACGTCATGTGATTTTATTTTAAAATGAAATAGAAGAAAAAAAAATAATAGTTCTATAGTGTAGTCTAGTTTTTCTTTTCATTCAAGAATGATTAGCGTACAATTTCTATAGAGTGTTGCAATAAAATGTTTGCAAAATATTTCTTTAAACTGTACTCGTATTTGTAAACAATATTTTTGGTTTCATATTTAAATAATTATTTTATTTAACTAAATTTTTAAAATATATAAACATATACATGCTGAAAAGTCGTTTCTAATTATGTATATGTCCACCACTGTATATTTAGCAAAATCATAGATTTTATTAACAATTTCAGCCCTCATTAACAAAATACTTAACTGAAGTCACAAATATTTACTTTGCATGACATTTATTAACGAATTTAATAAAACAAATTTTAGCATGCGATTGATAAATTGTTTATATAAACAAATTATTTTTATTTGTACTTAAAATTTTTTTAAAAAATTTTGCTTTATTTCCATTTTTTTTTTTTGTACTCAAACCATATAATTTCTCCAATTAACCATGAAAATAAAACATTATTAACTTTTTATATTTCATTTAATGACATCATATGATTATTTTTTATTTACATTTAATACCTACAATAGAGATAAATAAACTTGTTTAAATAGAAATAATTTTACGTAAAACTGAAAAGTAAACAAATGTAAATAGTCTAATGATTATGTATTTCTAAGCATAAAAGCTAATTAAGCTATGTATAAACAGTTGTCAGATCATACAATGTTGTCAGATCTAGCAATGTATTGATATTGAAAAATTGTCAGTTTAGACGACTGTAAGAAAACCTTACAATTTCATTGGCACACAATTATCACACAATTAATTTATCTGTCAACCGTCAATTGTCAGTTCACACGGTTGTCAGATTGTTGTGTGGCAAAGATTGTCAAATTCGCTGTGAGGCATTGTGTGTGTGTTAAAAAAAGTTAAAATATTGTCGTGAAACAAAAAACAGCTTTTGAAACAACTTTAAAGAATAGAAAAACAAAAAGAGCGGGAGGGAGGAAAAAAAACGTCCCAGAAAATAGCGAGGATGAAGACAAAATAACAAGAAACCGCCGCACAGGATTGGGTGCTTCAGCGACAGCTTGAATACGATGCCCAGATTTGGACATTTTCCTTGGTATTAATTTATGTTTAACTGTATGGAATCTGCGATCTCTTGCCATTAAATATATTAGAGAAGTTCGCCGTGCCTCAACTTCCTCGATAAATTGGATAATACTTTCATGTGACCACACGGATTCTACCTTTTTGCGGTAGGATTTTTGTTTCAGCCTTGATTTTCACTTGCCTTCAGACTGAATAGGACAATTCAATTGGCTCATAGCTGCGCTCTATGAAACAGGATTCATCAATGGATATGTCGCCATTCATTTTTTATTTTAATTCTTAAACTTTCTTCCACTTTTTTCCAAAATGTTATTAATGCGCACTTTTGTTTATTTTTTTATGTATATACAGAGTTGTATTTAGAATAATTTCTCTGACAATGCTGCCATTGATAGATGCATAAACTTTGAACATATGACAAAATTTCAAACAATTGTCTTAAAACAATCTTACAATGACAAAAAATTGTGTTCACACGATTGACAATATTTTTGTCTTACAATGTACTGAAAATGCTGTTTCTTACAATGTTTTTTCTGAACATTTTTCGGGCAACGTTGTAAGATCTGACAACCGTCTGTCTATACAAAGCTTTATGGGTAAATTCACAGTCTTTAGTTAGCTAATGGCAAAGGCTTAACAAATGATTCTTTATTCGCAATGCTTAGTTTGCCATAAGAATAACAAGTAATAGTTAAATAATAGTTAGTATTTTAGTTTACCAATGGTTAACTAATGACCGAGAATTCGGCCATTAGAGATATAGTAGCAACAGTTTTAATAACAGGAAAGTGTTTATATTATACTTAAAACATTTCGTAATAAAAACATGACAACATTTTAAATGATTCACTTTATAAAATTGTTTACTTAATTAAATTGTAGATAAATTTCCAAATGATTGATGATTAATCGAGATTTTTATAACCTCATCAAACAAGTTAAACTTGAATTATAAGGCTAGATATAATAAAAACTTCCTTAATTACTTTATTTATATACAATTTACAGCAAAGTTTATGCATTTATTTGTTATTGTCAGTTAAACATGTTTGAATTTGTTTAAACAAATTATATTCGTAGGTAAAAACAAATTATAATAAAACTTTTAAACAGAATTTATTATAAATAAAAACCTGTTAACTAAAAAGTTCAATTAACTTTCATTAATGAATCTTTTTAAAACAAATTTATTATGCAAATTTTACAACAAATAATTTAAATTATGATTAAAAGAAACTAATAAAATATGAAGAATTATTATTAAATGTTGTTTAAAGATAATTTTTATTATAAACTATTAATTGATCTGGGTGGGGTGTAGTAGTAGTGAATAGAGTGGAGAGTGGTGGTGAGTCTTTGTAAATTATTGCTTTGATTTTTGATTTCTGCGCAGATTCTCTGTAAAAATTTTACGGTTTTTAAGAGAGTGTAATATGTGCATATGTATACAAAAGATTTTCTTGATTTTTTGGAAGAAAAACAAAAGAAAATTTATGTACATTTGTATATAAATATTTGTTACGTAAGCGTATAACGTAGAGAAAAAATGTTTTAAAATAAAATTTTTGTTTTTCTTTTGCAGGTATTTTTAAATCAAAGACATAATACATATAAATACAAAATGTAAATACCTATTTATTTTTTGAATATTAAAGTAAGTGAATGTATGTTTTAAGAAATATCTTAAAGAAGCCATATAAATAATTTTATTTGTGCCAAAGTCGAAACAGTATTATTATAAAAACAAAAATTGTGTTGGCTGTCATTGTACTTAAATTAAATTTAAATAATATAACTAACCAGTAACCTGTGACTAGAATGAAAAGACGCAATTTTTTGTTTAGTTAAAAAGTTGTACGTTTTTGCTCCAAAAACGGGGCGTGTTAATAAAAACGTCCTAGAAAGTAGTGAGAATGAAGACAAAATATCAAAAAAAAAAAAAAAAAAAAAAAACCTCGCTATAATTTTTTTATTTTCTTCAATTTAATTCTTTAATTTTCTTCTACCTTTTTCCAAAATGTTATTAATGCACTTTTGTTTATTTATGTATATACAGAGTTGCATTTAAAAATATTTTTTTGACAATGCTGCCATTAACAGATGCATAAACTATGCAAATATGACAATTAAAAGTGTTTTACAATTGTCTTAAAACAATCTTACAATGACAAAAAAATTGTTAGATGTCTGGCAATATTTTTGTCTTACAATGTACTAGAAATGCTTTTTCATACAAGATTTTTTCTGAACATTTTTCGAACAACGTTTTTAGATATGACAACCGTCTATACAAGAGTTTTGCAAGATCAATCAGGATCAAAAAAATATATATGTACCTATGTATGTATGTACATATGTATGTATGTAACTAAATATTTTTTACGTCTTGTCCTAAATAAACGAAGTTTTTTTAAACAACTAAACGTGCTTAAAACTTGATTTTTTTTCCATTCGTACACAAATGTTGAGGAGATTTGTAGAAAATAATTTATTAGTTTAACACTTAAAATCTTTTCAATCATATCTAATATCAAGGAAAATCTCAAAATATTTAATAAAAACACCTTCCTATATTTACCCCAGAAATAACACTTTACACTATTTGACACAAAATTTCCATATTTTACCTACAAAAAAAAACTAATTTGCACTTACACAACCTGTAAAAAAGACAACAGTGAGAACTTTTAAAATCTACTTACATAAATAATATTTTAATATAAAATATTTCCTCAATAAATTTCTAACTTTTTCGAGATACCACTGTTTTCTTTATGTTATGCCTTTTGTAAAAAAAATAATTTCATGCACTTTACTTACTACACTTGTTGAGTGGTTGTGCAAAAAAAAACTACTGAATAATGCAAAAGCATTAAAAAATATACATTAAGAAAATAAAATGCAATTTAAGCTAAGACGAACTTTGCCCACAATTATTTATTTAAACTATGAGTACCTATTATTTCAAAATTGATGACAATGTTCATAAAATGCTTACTCTTTCCCCTCACAATTCCCCTGTATAGAAAACTCTATCATGGCTTAACAACATTGTATAAAATTTATATGTACCTACTATAAATTATGATTAAGGAACAACAATAAATACAAGAACAGCTTATGCAAAATATTACACACACACCGCCGCCACCATCACAATCGTTGTCAAGTCCACGTTTTTTTCCTCCCTCTCTTGCTATTTTTCTTTTTGAGTGCGTGTTTTTTTTTATAACTGAGTATAGATTTATTTTCAGCTTGTTCTTCTTGTTTCACTTTTTTCTCAACAATTATAACTGTGTTATTATTGTTGTTATATGTTACTTGGTCATTGATACGTATGTTGTTGCTGTTGTTATTATTGTTTGTGTTTTTTTTGCATGTGCTGTTTGCTTTGGTTTGGAACAAGAAGGGAGCATGAACTTGATGTGAATATTTAATTAAATTTGTCGCATTCTGATAACGTTATCATTTAACTAAACTTTACAAAAGAGTCTGCATAACATATGTGTGTATGTATGATTTTCCGTAATTTAAGACTCACAGTGAGTAGCAAAATGACTAGAGCAGGGGGTGTAGTTAGCGGAGAATTTGTAGCAATAGGAGAAAAATCAAATAGGTAAACTAGAGAATAATGAACAACAAATATTTTGGCGGAATTATAAGAATAGCGAAGTACATATTAGAAAAAATAAAGAAATATGTAGGTACCTGTGTAGGTAAATATGAAAATATTGCCAAATAAAATATATTAAAAAGCAAAACGTTAGTTGGTAGTTGTATTTGTCTTCTTCTTCATTGGTTTGGCAAAGTGTAAACACAACAAAGCAAAGAATTTCTGTTACCCAGGGTTGTAATAAACAATGATAGGTACCAATTGTAACAGAGTGAAAACTGTGTTAAAATTTTAAAATTGAGTTAAAATCTATCAGGCATGTGATTTAATCGAAATCGAATCAGTTTTTGAAATACATTTTAATGCATTTATAATCCAATTTTTAAAATTTTTGTTTTAAGATTCTTGTTAGTACCCCAATATCTTCAATTTTATGTGATAAACGTTTTTCAATACAGAAATATGTATTACGAAAAAATTTACTTCTAAAACTCATTCGTTTTCGATTTCCATCACATGACTGTATGTCTTTTTAGTTTCTTAATTAATTTTGTTAGAAATAAAAGTTTGCTAGAGGATTTATAAAATTTTTAATTAACAAATTAAAAACAAAAAAATAAATAAATTAAGCAAAATAACTATATATGTATGTATTATATCTAGATATGTATGTATGTATATACTCGTACATATGTATATAAAAATAAATAGCTGTCTGAAATTTTCGCAGCATGTTATTGTGAGTCTGAAAGGAATAATACGGTATATGATTTGCCATATTTTGTTCACATTTGGTATTGGCATAATTAGGCATACGTACCAGGAGAAAAGTAGGTAGGACCACGCCCCTTTTTAGGAAAATTAAAAATCAGATGTCTTAACTACTGGATCGATCGTCATTAAATTTTCACATAGGGTATTCTTACGAAATAATAAATTATTGACTATATAAAGTTGTGAGTGGACAAAGGGGCGTGACCTCGCCCATATAAGCCAAAATTTAAAATCCACATATCTTGGGGATTTTTTGATCAACGGCATTAGTATTTGGTATATGTACAGGGTGGGCCAAGTTTGACTGACTGATTTGAACTGCTTATAACTTTTCTTGGGCCAATTGAATTTTATATGGAAACATCTTTAGATCAACTTTTAGAATACGTCGTAGCGATGTTCTGGAGATGTTCAATTGAGTAGCTCGTCGACGAGTAGACACAGTTGCATCCGTGTGAACACGGATGCAAAAGTTATAAGCATTTCAAATCAGTCAGTCAAACTTGGCCCACCCTGTATATGGTAAAAAAAATTGGAAGGAGCACGCCCCTTTGTTTGCGTTATATTGGAGGTTGGACCTGTTAACAGATTTTAAATTTTCACAGCGTGCAGCTTTGACTCTGGAATACTTATTACATGATAATATTTTTCGACCATGTATACTTCTGAACCTACTTTTTTATTACGTTCATTAACGACTACCTTAAAGGGGGTAGCGAAGCACACCGGGTTCAGTTAGTATATTACATATAATATTTTCAATAATAATACACAATAACAATTGCTTAAAATTTTTTTACATTTGTCTATTAAGTCTTTCTCATAAACAAAAATTTCATTACATAGAATTTGCCTAAATATATTTGTTTATGTCTAACCATTTTCTGCTTAAACAAGCATTAAACATAAAAAAACTTGTGTCTCCTATATACATATGTACATAAGTAAGTATGTATATTCTTTTTCATTCATTAATTTACTTTATTTACTAGAAGTAGCTTATTGATATCCTAAAAGGGGGTAAAAAGCCAAGTAACGTGTCCCTTTTTTCATGTCTAGAACAATTATGTTTGTTATCATTTTATCATATTTTCCTGCTATGTATAATTTACCGTGAGAAATATTAATAAACAAATAGGTACTTAAAAGGGCTGCGTATAAATAAATTGAGTGTTTGTGTGTTTACAAAGCAGTGGTCGGCACACAAAACCACATGGGGCCAGGGGCCGAACAAAATCATTTAATTCCACAAAATTTATTAAACAAGCAAATAAAATCTAACTAGTCGTATTATTAATATGTATTAAGAAAAGAAAGAGCATAACACGCAAATCTTATTCCAATACTTTTTACGCCGACCACTGCTGTTAAGTCATATTCAAGGGGGCGTTTTTATTTCCTGTGTATTTGTTAGAAAAATATATTTTATTCGCGTATCAATAAACAATAGTAAATAAAGAGGAAAAAATAACAAAAAAAAATCATACTTGGAGTTGTTGAGTTAATTATTATATTTTGCCAGTGATCTTCATGTTAAACAATCTAAACAAAGTCTTAATTACAATAAATACCTATGTAGATATAGTTTTAGAATCAAACGGAAGACTTCAAGATAAAAATCAAAAACAATTGCAAATGAAAAAAAATGTTTAATTTGATAATTTATTAATTCTAAGTCAAGTATGTATGTATGTATGTATGTATATATTTATTTGTATGAATACTTAAACAAGTAGTTTTAAACACTTAACAGACTCAGAAGCATTTTCTACCCCGCTATGGGCGTCTTTAGCAAGTTCCAGTTGTATAAAATCTATTAAAAACTCATGTGTTTAAAACAATAATGTTGAGAATCTTGTAAAAAATATGAAAATGTAGCAAAATTCTATTTTTTTAAAGCTTGAATGTCATTCAATATGTTTTCAATTCATACATTTTACTAATTTCAAATTTTAAACTTTTCTAAACTCTTCAAATATTATTGGGCAATACTAACAGTTTCAACAAATTTCCTGAATGCATGTACCTATATGTATGCATGTATGTATGTATCAGCCATGTCACAGAATTTGATTCCGTTCTAGAGTAAATCACTCAAATTTCAACAATCATTACAGAATTTTGTTTTGTTTATCTAAAACCATAAACACATTTAATTACCTTGAAAAACATTTTTTAAACAAACTTTTTGTAATATATTAATATATATGTATTATTATATGTGTATTCATTTATAATCAATATATATATATACATATGTATATATATTTAAACAAACACTGTATTTTAAGATTTTTGAACAGTATTTTAAAGGGGAATGTCATTAAGAAGGAATTTTAGATATTTACAGCGGTTTTTAACTTTACAAATGATATGGCTACCTCACATGAGTAATTGTCTGTTATACAACATAGTGGCCACACTGTAACTGTTTAATATAATGTAAACAATGGCGGGGAATGGTTGTTAAAAAAGGTTAACATTAGGGAATTTTTAAAGAGATTCTTAAGTCCCCATTTACACGACGAAAATATTGCAGCAATATTGTTTACCTTTTAAACATCGTAGTGAGGGGAAGATAAGACGATTATACACTCTATTGCACTAGCAATTCTTGCACTTGTTACATATGAATGAGAGAGTAACACATATGTACATATGTGTATACAAATGTGTGTCTACTCTCATTTAAATAAAAATTTAAGAAATAGTTTGTGCTGTGTAAAAATAAAAGAAATACATAATTGATTCAATTATTTTTCGTGTAAATCGGGAATAAATAAGTTCGAAAATATCTTCTCGTAATAGGTATAATTTTTAAAGAAAGTCACATTCATCAACTAAGGCAAATAAGCAAATTTAAGAAGAATTAAAATTTTTTAAATTAGTTTTATTTATATTGTACATAAATGGCGGCAAATGTTTGTTAAAAAGGGTAAATTGTGTATGAGAAATTTTAAAGGGATTCTTGTATAAATCTGGAAAATGCTCATTTTCTTTATATGTATGTAGGTATGTATTCATTTTAAAGAACGACAGACGAAGAATGTATATATTAATTGTGAATGAAAATATTTAAAATCCAATAACGTCATTTGAATAATATATAAAGTTTTTAATCAAAATAAAAACCATTTTTAGACAATTTAAAGTACTTTTCTGTATATTTTAGTGTCGTTATTATAGGTTTTAAAACTTTCTTATCTCTAGACTCTGCTTGTCACGTCATGAAGATACCATGTGATCATCATAGAAATATTTAATTTAAAAATATGTATGTGTTAAAAATACAAATTTCAAGTGTTTTTAAGACGCACATTAAACGTTAAGACAACAAATCTAATATTTAGATAATCCACCCAATCAGGGTTAATTTTAAGATTTCTTTCTTATATTTATTACGTCCAAAGTCCAACGCTAAAAAGAGGAAAATACTTAAGTTTTTATTAAAATAAAGGAAAATTTCAAGAATAATTTTCATATGACTGAAAAATCTAGTGATTTTTAGGTTTTTTTTTTTTGTGGAAATTTCTTATCTGTGGTATTTGTTTATATTGCTTTATTAAGTATCAAGAACAATATTACTTAAAACTCGTATATTTTATTAAAATTTTAAGAAATTTCAGGACATTTTAAAATTCTTTGTCTGAAATTACTAATAACTTTACTATTTTCATAAATTCTTATCAATTTCATAGTTTTACCCCAGATAAGACAATTTTTACCCGCATGACCAAAAGTCATTTAGATAAAATTGAAATATTATTGAAAATCCTGCAATCATATATGTATGTATGTATGTATGTAGATTTATGATTAATATTGAACGTAGACATGCTAACATGTGTCAAGTTCATGAACGTATGAATGTATGTACATAAATTTATAATTAAAAGATTAAATATGTTTAAGTTTTTTATTTTTGCATTGATTGGACTTTGTTTTGACGGGAATTTAAGGTGTTTTTATTAAAATAAATTAATAATAACAGACATAAATTAAAAAAAAGTATGTACATATATGTATATAAAATATTAAATAATTTAGACTTGAATTAATGTTAATACAAGTTTGCAGCTTATTAATTATTTACCTATAAGCAAAAAGTTGTGAACATAATAAGAATTTAATTAAAGTGATTATTTTTGTAAGCAAATAAGTTCAAGATCGCAACAAATCATTCTTTTTAATAACATTTTACATTCCCTTTTAACGAATCCTTTATATTCCCCATAAAATCCTTTTATTTTCTTTCTCCTCCCACAGTACTACCTTTTAACAACAAATTTCACTTGCCAACAAAAAACGCGCCAAAATTTGTTAAGAGTCTGGTAACAAACACACCACACTCTTGCCTTCAAACACATTTTACTTCACTATTTCTTGTTGTTGTTGTTTTCTTTCTCTCCACTCTTCTTCCTTTAAGAAGAATTGAAAGTCATCGTTTGTTTTGTTGTTGGTGTTATTGTTAGTTTCATCAAACAAACAACAATAACAAAACACCAAAATAAACTCACATACCAGGGATGATAAATGAGAAAACCAATATCGTACCACGAACTTTTAAAATCGTACTTTTTCGACCCCAATAGTACTAAATAATTTTATTTACAATTTTTATTTAATTTTATTTTAATAAACAAAAACAAAAGGTACTTTAAATTCATTGGTTCATGTAAAGTAAAGATAACAAAAATAAATAAATTTATGTTCATTAATTATACATATGTACGTAGAAAATTATGGTCGTATAAAATATTAGTAAGGTACAGTCAAATAAATGAGATCAAATCTATACATTTTTTGATAACAAACCAGTTGTAACAACAAGAATTTTATTTTAGTAAAACTTGCAAAAAACTAAGACCACGCTTTCATACTGCAAGAAACAGTATTGAAGTTTTTTCCAGTCGTTTAAAAAAATTAAGCGCGTGCCATGTATTTTACCAAGCTGATTGCTACTCTACAACAAAGCATATCGTTCCTTTTTTTTATCAAACTGTATAAACTGTACAATTGCTCTATTTATTTTATATATAAAGTTTAACAACAACAAGAAAACATTAGCTGAATACTAAAAACCACCTGCTATTTATTCCCAATGAACAAGTGCAAAAATCTGTTCCCAATATTCATTCAGTAAATAAGCGTTACCATTTAATATCAATTAAAAATATGTTTGGGTTTGAAAAATTTGGAAATAGTCCCAAAGGAGTCACAGGGGTACCATCATACTTTTTAGTTTTTAATTGTACAAAAAAAAAAAATACAATTGTACCAACTTTATCAACCCTGTCACATACATACAATTTTGTTAAATAGGTCTTGGCTATATTTAGCCAACCATGTTCTACTTTTTTGTGTTACAAAGAGTGTAAAGAAAAGTTATACAAAAATATACTCAGGTGAATAAACTCTTGGGAGAGTGAAAAATAAACCGGTGTTGGTGTGTGGGTTTTTTCCATTGCGAAATGGCACAAAAGTGAGATCAGTTTACTTTTTAATATGAACAAGAATTAACTGTAATCAAAGGTATTTGTTAACGATGCTAGCCAGGTAATTTATTTTGTGAGTAAAAGTATGTACCTACATAAGTGATAAATTGAAAAGTAAGTTAATGGTGTAAAGCGTGACAATAAAGAAAAAAAATTTAAATAGAAAATTTCACGATACCCTGTATTATCAATTACAAGTTATAGTGGAAGGTCAATGTAAGCGGAATGCGGCCGCGAGCGGCAATCAGCTTAAATACACGTTTATTAGTGTGTACATTATGTAAAAAGAATTAGGGAAATGGAAATAGGTATGTAAATTTTAATTTTTAACTAAACTCATATCTTTATATACATGTGTATTGCAACATCGTTTTAGGCGGCAAAGTTGGACAAAATTCATATACATACATAAAATTCATGTATGCACCTATTCGGAAAGTTTAACTGCTGATCATAATTTTCTTTTGAATTTAGATTTTTTCAATTTAAGTTCTGTCAAATTTTGGTTGTGATTGGCTAGTCCAATCAATAGTTATAAACAACAAAGTTCTACCTCATATGGTTTTTTAGATATCGCCTGTAAACTTTAGCAGCTTTTCCTGCAAAACACACTTTTTCGACTTAGCATGTTTTGGAATTGAACTGTCGATATGTAGGTACATACATACATATGCACGTATGTATTCATAAAAATATATTTTTATTGAAATTTTGGTTTGCTGTTGCATTCATTTTAATTAGTAAAACACAAAAAGATTTTTTCTTACTTCGTTTTTAATTTAATTTTTTATTAATAATTTTGTTTACATTGCATTATAAAAACAAATTTTAATGCAAATTTACGTTAAAAAAAAAATTCGATTAATCGTTAAACCGGTTTGCGTTTTTTTATATTTTTTTTTAAATTAAATTTTTTCCCAAATAGGTACATACTTTCAAATTAGTAAAGAACAAATAAATTTTGACAAGTTTTATAAAATAATCTCAAAAGCGGGTTTTATTCGATTAAGAATTTCAATCAATCGATTAAAATTTCTAATTTTTTTTTTTTTCAATAATTTTGTCAAATTTGTTAAATGATCATGTTAAAAGGGTTTTTTATATTTTTAATTGTAAAAACAACATTTGTACTCAATAATTGTGGCTTATTATTGTCATAATATGCATTTAAAGTGTGGTTAGTCCATAAATTTAAGCTATTTAATTTGTGTTAAATGTTTAAAATTTAAGAATTTTTAAATAATTTAAATAAATACATTGGTATAAAATTATTCTTTGTTCTTGTAGAAATATACAATTGAAGTATTTCTTTAATAAGTCTTTGCCATTTAAAGTGTGTGGAGGTTTTAAAATTTAAGAATGCTTAAAAATCTTTAAGAAATATTCATTTATTCTTAAGAATTTGTTTAAATATTGTTTTAGGTATGTAGGTATATGCGATATTTTACAAAGATTTAACAAACCGGTGAAGGTGAAGTTGGTTTAAATAATAAAAGATACAATTTTTTTAAAATTTTATATTCTTCTTGGAATTTTGTTAATAATTTTTTTAAAAGTTGTCATTTTTTTGCGAGTGAAATTCCATAATTTTATTTTCATTAAAATTTGTTTAATTTTTGAACTCAGTTTTATTCATTTCCTTTAAATTATGTAAAAAACTTAAAATTTTTCTATTTAAATAACATTATTTAACTTTGCATTATAATTTTTCTTTTATTATTATGTAATAAGAGAAAATTTTATAAGATTTTTTTCTATACTAAAAAAAAATTCAAACGCAAGCGTGAAAAATCACACGATAAGAATAAGATTTTTACAAAATCAACCTCTTACCTGGCGTAAAAAGAGCACATATTTAAGATAAATAAAATGTCCCTCTTTTTACGCACCAAAGCTTAAAGAGAAAAATACTCCTGAATTTTACAAACGTCAAAAAAGAACAACAATCACATTCCGGGTAGAAAATCACCACGTTTACACACTCATGACAAGAAAAAAAAAACAAGAAAAACACACAGCCAGTGTTACTAATAGTAAGAACACACTAACAACATTTTACTTCAATGAAAGAGTACAGTAATTGAAGAATGAGTATGCGGTTAACAACAACACAATAAACACACGTATTTATTTACATATATAAAAGAGTGTACTAAAGATTAACCCTACTTTTTAAGGAGAGAATGAAAAAAGCAGAGTTTAAAGGGGCAGATTTATATAATTTTACATGAATTAACTAGCAAATCCATTAAGTTTCAAGTAAATTTTAATTATTTAATTGGTATTATTAACAAAATTATACTTACTGCAACACTAAAATTATTAAACTTTTTTTTATTTAAATGTTTTTGTAAATTAGTTTTTTTGTTGTATTACTACATACTACAAAACTCACCTGAGCTTCTGGCAATTTACGCGATGAAATACGATAAATCGACATTGCGTTTTAGTATCACTTTATTTTTTATTTTATAAAAAAATTCCTAAAAAAGAATATTGTTTATTACATTAAAATCAAATTAATTCAGTTATTAAATTTATATACATAAATAAATAAAACACTTTATAAGACGAAAAAAATGTATTTAAAAAAATAAAAAACACGCGTTTTTACAAAAAAATTAAACTTTAATCTTTAATGTTAATTAAAAGTTCTCATTAAAAACTAAATTTATGCAAAACAAACCCAAAGTTTATTCTGGCTTCTTTTGGATAGTTTTTTTTTTGGAATAAAAGGGATTTATTTATTTACTTATTT
The DNA here is from genome assembly GCA_950370525.1 of Bellardia bayeri. Taxonomy (NCBI): domain Eukaryota; kingdom Metazoa; phylum Arthropoda; class Insecta; order Diptera; family Calliphoridae; genus Bellardia; species Bellardia bayeri. The sequence goes on along the minus strand of OX493266.1, from coordinate 4,698,300 downwards.
TTTTGATTTTGTTCTCCAATTTAACACTCACACAACAACACAATACACTAGTTCACGATTCCGTTGTTCGTAGAACAGTAGTATAGACCAAATAAAAAATGGAGAGGACTTTTCTTTTTCTGTAACAGAAAAATTAATGGAAAAAAGCAAACGCCGCCGTTGAGCTCCACAAGCTGACTGAAACGTTTGCCTAAAGGAAATACACCAAGTACCCCCAAATTTTAGCAAATGCACTGACACAATACACTCACACATACAGCACTCTTACACGCAAAAGCAAAAAAATCGAAAACAAAACACACTTCAAAGCTCCAAATATTTGCTTATTAACAAACACAAAGTTCTTTTTTTTCAACTAACTAAATACAAAAACCCCAACCACACTCTTAAAATTGTTTTTATAATTATACTGAAAAAAAGGTAACAAGTTTTATAATTAAAAAGAAAGGAGCACATAAAAATCATTTTGCCACACGTTTTATTAACATAGTAACCATAAATTACAAACAATTATGGTAACGCTCTTTATTTAGCTCTTTAATGAAAATTCTCTTTTACTCTTTTATTACATCATTGTAAATTACAAGCATAAAGAAAAAGAACAAAATAACCATCGGAATCAGGGTGCCAGATGAATTTCACAAAAAATCGGATAAACGAAAACATTTAAAACATCTAGTAATATATAGTCTCTTTTATACTTTATATACATACATATATCAAAATACATAAAATAAATAAGAATCACAAAAAGTTTAATGTTTGTTAATTAAACACAACTTCCGTAAGATATATTTTAAGGTATTATTACTACAGTATTTTACAAATAAATATCTGAATAAAAAAAACAACATTAAATAATTCAGATTTAATTACAATATCGAAAACAAATAGGTTTATTAAATTTAAAAAAATTCAAATCATTTAAATTTTATTTATTTTGTTTTATATAATTTTATTTGGTATTTTTGTATTTTTTATTTCCCAATAAAAATAAGTACGTAATTTTTTTACTATCCTGCCACATAATATATTATTTGGTAATATACATATATTACTTTTAAACTTAAAAATTTTGTTGTCAATAATTAAGAAACATACATATACTATATAGAAAAATTATTTGGCATAAGAATTTTAAGAATTATTTAGTTATTTAAGAATTTGTACTTGAAAATTGTTGGATAACATTTTTATAATTCAAGAAAATTGTTGGTCACTTTCATTCAATAAAGAGAAAAATCGTCAAATCGTCACATTGCTATTTTGAAACAAAAAATCGTCAAAATCAAATCATTCTAATCTGGCCGGTTATGATATTTTTGTTTGTTTGTATGACTGTCTGGCTCTCTCTACTCTCTCTTCATCTGTTTTCTCTCATTCACTCTCTTCTTCTTTTCTTCGCCTTGTCAGCACAAAAAAATGCAACAAACAACACTGTTGTCAGAAACAACTCTGTTTTTAAAAAAGTACGGTAAACAGCTGCTTTAAACGCTAGCAGCCAATATAGAGGGCGCGGCGCACCTTTGTTTTAGAAATGACAAAATTTTCTATATAAAATTCCTGTATTTTTTTTTTTAAGTGCTCATAAATATTCTTTTCATTCTTAAAATCAACGCGCAGCGTCGACAGACAGGAGAGGAGAAAAGAAGTAAAAAAAAGAGAATGAAAAAACGTGGAAAAGCGATGGAAGCCAAAGGAAGAAGAAAAAAAAGAAAAAAATTGAGTCAGAAAATGGTAGTGGGTGGAGGGGAAGAGAAAAGTGGTGTAAAAATCGTGGTGAGTATAAAAATTGTGAGTTTTTAGAAATTCACCACAAATACCATTAAATATTTGAAAATTTTCAAGGGCATTTAAAATTTGTCGTCCTAAAAGTAAGCAATAAAGTGCTTTTTACAGTTTTCAATTCAGGTCAATGGCGATTGAGAATATTTTAATAATTCAGAGACAATCGTCATTTTCAAAGAAAAAAATCTTCAAATCGCCACTTTGCTATTTTTAAAACAAAAAAACTTCAAAATGACGATAAATCGTCAAATCTGTGACAGCTATTGTGATGGGAATAAAAAAATCCTTTTTTTATTTATGTATATTATTTTCATTTTGCAATAAATTATTAGAGAGGCACAGAATCTCTAAAGCGAGAGGGGTTATAAGAAGTAGTTAATGGAAATCACGCGTTTTGGAGCTAATCCAGCGACATGTTTGCTTAGTTTTTAAATCAAAATTTAACTTCTGGCAGCTTTAACAATGACATTTTAGGTAAAGTGATGCCGAGTTTACGTAACGAGTACTGCCACGTTTAGAAAAGGTTGTAGTTGCTACTAAACTTTTCAATTTGAAGTTTTTTGCAAACACCCAATAACTACAGCATATATTAGGGCTCAATTATGTATATGCATAAACAATTCTAATTTAGGTTTAAAGTACTTTAGCGTTTTTAATTTCAATAAGAATCACTATGTTAACAACAAGCAGTTGTGGCTGGCAGATCAGTTTTTTGTAATCAGCAAATACGACCCTTGCACATAACTAAAGTGAGGCCCAGTTTCGTAAAGTTAAAACTAAGTTTGGTGTCTGCACTAATGGTGGTGGTACTTGATAAAATGTTATAGTTAGCGGGAGATTTGCATAAATAATAATAAAGTCTAGTAGAATTTTAGCCGTAAAAATAAAAGTTTTTATAAGAAATAGTCAATTGTGAGTTTTATTAATTAATTAACAGTGTTGTCAACTTTGAAATTTCAAAACGCACCAACATGGAGAAAAAAATGCGCCATTTGAAAAAAATCGCACCAAATTTAGATTTTTTTATAAAAAATATTTTTTTTTTATAAAAAATAAACAACTTAACAAAAATAAACTAAAAATTTGTTTTTTTGTACCAGATGTAATTAATTTCTTCTTCTTTTAATTTTTTAAAAAGAGATCTACGATTGAAGCACTACACTGGTAACAAGCATACTATTATTACATTGGATCAGCTTGTTTGATTTTTTGGCTACAGCTTGACTCAAATATAAACTTGAAAATTTGGAATAACGGTATGTGTGGTGAATTTCTAAAAACTCACCACGATTTTTATATTCACCACGATTTTTACTCACCACAATATTTTCACCACATTTTTAATTCACTCACCACTCTACACGAGCAAAAAAAATTTTTTCCGCTAGAATTTACACTACCTTTTTCAACTAGCTAGACCACCGCACACCAACTAAAGAATTTTCCGCACCAAAAATTTACAAAAAACTTTTGATAAATTCGTATTATTCTCAATAAATAATTTTTTTTATTCCTTTTTAATGCACCATTACTATCTCATAAAATATATTGTGTATTTTCAAATGTGTTTTCTGTTTTTGCCCAAAAAAAAATCCCTTAAGTCTACACAATCTTCTAATAAAAATCAAACACTGTCTACTAAAACTTAGCTAAAAAGTATAACAATTCATTAGAATTTGGTGTTCTGCAAAAGCAGCTGCTTATTTTTTTGCGAAACAGATAGACGCGTGGCAAACATTTAACAAAGATGCCGATTGACAGGCAAACGAATGAAATATTAAACCATTAAGAGCTTAAGGTGCCTATATGTTTGAAATTAATATTATAAAACATCAATTGATTGGAAATTTTTTGAAATCGATTTAGATTAATGACGAGAAATTGCAAAAATTTGGGCAAAATAAATACGAATAACCGGATAATAATTTGCTTATTTGTTAAAATTAACGACTAAAGGGAGAATTTAGTTGCATAAATTAAAATAATTTTTTTAATTTTTTTTGTAACGAATAATCGGTTAGCCGAGTAACCGGTTTTTTTTATTCGCAAAATATTCGTTTCAAATTCAGAATTTTCTCTCTGATTTTCTTTACCATTTAAATATAAAAATTTATATTTGGGTGAAATATTAACGATTAATCGAAAAACCGGTATTTTATTGGTCAAATTAATTGACAAAATTTTGAAATTTTTAAGTTAGAGTGTGTTTAAGAAAGAAACTTAATTTGCTAAGTTTTCAGTTTTTTTGTAACGAATAATCGGTTAGCCGAGTAACCGGTTTTTTATTTGCTAAAATATTCGTTTCAAATTTATAGTTTTCACACTAATTTTTTTTTAACATAAAAATATAAGTAATATTTCTAATAAAAAAGTACGTGTTTGCACAAAACGATTAACGATTAATCGGAAACCCGGTTTTTTATTCGGTTAAAAAACCGCTCGGAATTTTTGTATTTTTGTGTTCTACTTTGTGCTGATACCAAATTAATAAGTTTTGTTTAGGATATTAAAGCGTTTTTAATGGGTTAATATCTTTTGAAATGAATGATGACTGTTAGCACAACACAATATTCGTTTAAGTTTGCAGGCATATGTATGAATTGGTTTGTGCTGCTGTCTTAAATAAAAACACTTCAAATAAATCCTGCAAATCCTGGTTGGTTAACTAAACACACGCATTTGTTCATATGCATACAGAGATACGAGTACATTGGCACACATGATTATTATTATTATTATTCTTTTCGTTTAATTTTTTGGCAACTTTGTTTATTTTGGGGTGCAAATTATTCTAAAACAGGATACAAAGTTAAAGGCAAAAACAAAAACAAAATAGCAGCAGTCAAATACCGTTTGTTTAATGTACTACTTTAATACTGTAGAAGGATTGGATTGAGGGGGCTGGACAGCCAGCCAGACAGCCAGTATTTGGTTCACTAACTCACGCATGTATGCGTGCATCAGCTGCGCATAAAAGCATGAGTTTTTAATTGATGCGACGCTGAGTATGATGATGTGGCTGATGTGTTTGTGAATTGATGACGCCAGGACATCAATAATACAGAAGAAAGACTTCGTCCTACACTCACTTTAGCACGCACGCACACAGGGAGGTAAGTTTATTTAGGCGCATCACAACATTACAACTTGCTTGATGTCGGGTTTTTTTTTTTTTTTGTAATTGAAAAACACCTTTCGTTTTCAGGCTGCTGCTGCTGCCGCTGTCCCGTCTGCGTCTGCTTAAGATGAAAGAAATTTAAATTAAAAAACTCTTTTCTGTCTTCCTCATTCATGCCACATTAATTACCAAAAATAAAATTTCATTTAATGAAATTTATTGTCAAATATTTGTCATTAATATTTAAGTATCTTGGGAGGGTTACAAAACAAAATTAACATTTTTAAAGTCAGGTATTTTTTTATTAATGGAAAGAGAAATTTATGGGGTCTTAACCAATAAATTAAGGCAACAACTGGATTAATAAACACAATTAATAATTAAAAATTAATTTCTCAGCCAGTTATGGAGAAAAACAAATTGAAACAAATTTTTCAAACATATTTTATAAACTTGTTAAACTTCTGAAAGCTGAAGAAAGTTTTGGCCTGTCATGTCAAGGAAATTTATTGGAACGCTAAACCAGAACTATACAATTTAATTAATTTCCCTGTACATATCTCTTAAATTTTAATTTGACTTAAAATTTGTTGCAGAATAATCGTAAAACCGCTATTATAATCCTTAAAAAAAACACAAGAATAAATTTAGTTTATTTTAAACGATAGTTTTTACGAATAATCGGAAAACCGTTTTTTATTCGTTAACAAATCTACTTAAATTACAAAATTTTCGGGCTAAAACCGCATTCCTTTATGTTATAAATGCTAAAATAGTATTTTTTTTTACAAACATTTTCAACGAGTAATCGGTTAATCGTATAACCGGTTTTCTATTCGTTAAAAAAAACGCAAAATTTTATTTATTTTATATATAAATTTGACCCTGAAAAATAATAAAATAGTAATAATAATTTTTAGTATTAATTTGACCCTTTTCAATTGGAATTTCTGACGAATAATCGTATAACCGGTTTTTTATTAGTTAACAAAGCCGCTTAAAATGTAATATTTTTTAGGGAAAGTATAAATATTTTATAAAGTAAATGTTAAAATACCTTTTTTAACAAAATTTTGAACGAATAATTGTTTAATCGAATAACCGGTTTTTTATTCGTTAGTAAAACCGAAAATATTTTACAATTTCTACGCTAAAATTTGATTATTTTAAAAAATAAATACATAAAATTGTAATTAAAAAAAAAAAAAATTTGAATAAATAATCGGTTATTCAACAAACTGGCTTTTTATTCGTTAAAATAACCGAGTACATGTTTATAATTTTTATGCAAAAACATAATTATTGTATAAAATAAATACTAAAATACCTCTTTTACAAAAATTAAAAACGAATAATAGTTTACTCAACAAACCGGGTTTTTTAGTCGTTAACAAAACCTCTAGAATTTTTTAATTTTCAATCGAAAGTTTAATTATTTTGTAAGATTAATATTAAAGTAAAATTTTTTACAAAAAATTGTAATGAATAATCGTTTAATCAATAAGCGGTTTTTATTCGTTACAATAATCAAATAAATTTTATAATTTGTATGGCAAACCTTATTTATTTCATAAAATAAATACTAAAATACCTTTTTTACAAAAATTTTAAAAGAATAATCGGCTACTAAAAAAACCGGGTTTTTATTCGTTAAAATAACCAAACAAATTTTACTATTCTTACGCCAAAATTTAATATTAAAAAAAATAACAATTGCAATATCTTAAAGTGTAAATTAAATTATTTTTTGAAATAAATATTAAAATAAAATTGTTTACAAAATTTGCAATGAATAATCGGTTATTCAACAAACCGGGGTTTTTATTCGTTAACCAAACCGAATACATTTTTCATATTTTTAAGCTAACATTTGATTAGTTGATAAAAAAAATATATATTTTTTTAATTTTGAAAGAATAATCTAATAACCGGTTTTTATGCATTAAAAAATCCGCTTAAATTTTAAAATTTTCTAGCTAAAATTTAATTATTTTATAAAATAGATCCTAAAATGTAATTTTTTTACATGAATTTGGAACGAATAATCGGTGAATCAACAAACCGGGTTTTTATTCGTTAGAAAACCGACAAAATTTTATTATTTTTATGTTTAAATTTGTTTCTAGAAATGGATATATTAATTTTTGGAATAAATTTTGTTGATTTTAATCGCAATTATTGATAATAATTACCGAATAATCGGAAAACCGTTTTTTTTATTCGTTAGCAAAACCACAAAAATTACGAACAAAAATAAAATTTTAATCATTAGAATTGATTGAAATAAAATTTAGGTCACCAACTATGACTGTCTTAAGGTTATTTGAACGAATAAAAACCGGGTTTAAATTTGTTTCTAGAAATGGATATATTAATTTTTGGAATAAATTTTGTTGATTTTAATCGCAATTATTGATAATAATTACCGAATAATCGGAAAACCGTTTTTTTTATTCGTTAGCAAAACCACAAAAATTACGAACAAAAATAAAATTTTAATCATTAGAATTGATTGAAATAAAATTTAGGTCACCAACTATGACTGTCTTAAGGTTATTTGAACGAATAAAAACCGGGTTTGGCGAATAGTGGTCTATATTCGCTGTAGTTTTTAAGAAAAATATGTTTGTATATGTAAATATGTTTGTTTATATATCTATATATAAGTTAAAACTTTAGGCGGTTTTTCAAACGAATAATAAACCGGGTTTGCGTATACATAATTAATTCCCTGTAATTGTTATAAAACACTCATGTTTGGTTTATAATATTAATTTAAAAAAATTTTAGCCAAAAAATACATAAATTCTAACCGGTTTTTTGAACGAATAAAAACCCGGTTGGGCGATTAATCGTTTTTCTTTGTCTTATTTTTGTATAAAAATAAGGTTTTAATATTTTATTGTTGCTGAAATAAAATTTAAGCCTAAAAATTAAACATTTTGAGCGGTTATTTTAGCGAATAAAAGCTCGGTTTAACGAATAATCGTCTATAAAAGCTGTAATTTGTATAAAAAAATTTCATTTAGATTATTATTTTAATTTACAACTAATTTTAGCAAAAAATTCAAAAATTTTCTAACGGTTATTTGAACGAATAAAAAACCGGTTTTAGGTAAACGAATAATCGTTTATATTTTTGTAATTTTCAGTTAAAATGAACATTTGATTTTTATAGTTGGAATTCAAGCTAAGCTTATTTTAAGAATTTAAAAAAAATTAAAAAAATAAACGGTTTTTTGAACGAATAAAAAACCGGTTTGGCGATTATATGTAAAATTTTTACTAAAAACTTTATTAAAATAAATTATTTTGTTTATAAACAAAAATAAATTGAATTATTGCTTAAAAATTATAAAATTTCAGCGGTTATTTTAACGAATAATATTGCGGTTTAACGAATAATCGCTAGAATTAAGGCTAAAATTTGTTGCTATAAATAAATTTAATTATAAATGTTATGCTGACTAAAAATATAAAATTTTATTCGAATAGTTGAACGAATAAAAAAACCGAGTTTACGATTAATCGTTCTAGAGATAATTTCAAAATCAATTTTTATGAAAAAAATTTGGGAGTATCACAAAAGAATGAAATAAAAAATTAAAGGAAATTGGTTTTCATCGATTATTTGTTTCCCTAATTTTGCTTTCAAATTTCCTTCAAAGAATAATTTTTTTTTTGACATTTTGCAAAATATTTTCAGTATTTATGGCTGGTCTGGTTTGTTGAGTTTCTTAAATTCAAGGAAAATGTTCCAAAATGTGTGATCTTAATAAGCTAGAATGTGTCTTTCAGCTTATTTTTGTTCCCAGGCTGTGTTGTCCTTGTATCCTTGTCCTATACCTTTTTCTATTAGCCGAATTCTAACATGTTTTCCCTAACGGCAAACTGGACATAATACCCTTAAGTCTTTTTTCTTATTAAATTCACATAAAAGAGATCAAATAACAATAGTAATCAAATCAAACAATAGATAAACATCCTTAAACTAAATAGTTATTTATGTTTCTTAAACAAAGAAAAAAATAATAGAAAAAAAGGGGTGCCTAGATCTTGACCACTGGCCGACCAAAACAAAGAACTGGACAAAGATCTATTGTTTGGGCAGCTTTACTATTTCGTTACTTAAACACAACAAAAGACTCTACAATCCTTGGGATCCTTTATTTGAAGGCCAATTTTTCTCAAAAAAGCTTGATGGGCAAATTTGATTTTGGCAACTTTTGACATTTTTGCAGATGTTTCAAAGTTTTCCTTTGTTTTCGTTTCTGGATTCTGGCAATTATTTTTGCCCATGATTGAGTTAAAGGAAAACTTGATCTAATTTTTCATTTTGCAAAGCTGTTCGTTCATTTAAAGGCAGCAGATGTGTTTGCTGTAGCCTGTTTGGAGGCTGCAGATGTTTGGGAAAAAATACAAACTAATAAAGATTTAGCAGCCAGCTTAAACAAAATTTCCCTAGAATTTCAAAAGATTCGATATTATGTATTTGCATCAAGTTTAAAGTACAAGTTTTAATTAACATAAAAACGTTTAAAGTGTCCTTGAATTTAAAACAGGAAGGACAAGAAGTTCAACACAAACTTTATTTGGCAACAAAGCAGTTACACTTAAGCATATTGTTTGCTCTAAGCAAAGCCAGAAACATGCACAAGCAAGAACAAACAGGAACGAGACGAGATTGCAAGATTTTCAAATGTATCCAGAAAGAGTTTCCTCCCAACTGTTCTGTGTCCCAGAAAACCTTCTCAAATGAAATTGTTTATTTTTCTCTAACTATTATTTAGTTTGTTAGATTTTGTTCTTTTGCAATATAACCTAAGTACCTGTAAAGAAAATCTGCTTACAAGCAAATTACATTTATTGAGCTCTCCACACACAATAGCTGCTAAACAAAAGAGGAATCATCAAAAAAAAACACATGTATGCAAGTGATTTTTATATTGAAATGTAATTCCAATTGTATGACGCGTATAGTTACGTCGCTTATAGTCCATTTAGCGATATAGTCGAAAATACACGTTTTTACAGCCCTCTATAAATCAAATTCATGCAAAATATTAACAATATACCTAGTCCATGAAAATTATTAAGGATATTATCACAAACATTTAGGTAATATTATATAGCAATTTAAGCTACAAACCAATAAAATGTATTAAAAATCAAAGTGTTTTCAAACTTTAATTTAAGTGTGTTATTAAAGAAAGTTTAAAGAAAATATGTATGTAGATATAGCGAGTCTTTATTTATTGAAATGTATACAAAAATACTTTTAATGACCAGTCTGTCTTTTACACCGCACTTAAATTACAGTTTGAGAATTCTTAAAATTCACACAACAATGACTCACAATAAGCAACTAATTCACTTGATGGGCCCTGTTAGTCTATTTATATACTAATCAAAATTTGTGGATGCTTCGGAGCTAGGATAATAAAATGTTCATGTCTAGAATGTTCTGTCAAACTTAAACTTAATTAATTAAAACTTAATTATTGTTGCCGTATCGCTCAGCTATGTTTATAACAGGGTGTTATCAACAATGTTTATAAATAGAAATGAAAATGTTGCTAAACAAGTTAAATGTTGATATGCATGCCGTATGTTGAAAAACGTGTGTTACGATATTACCAACATACATATATAACAGACATGTGTACCAACATAACAGAAAAAAATGTGAAAATCGAACATACTTAGCTCACGAAATTTTAAAATAATAATGATCGGCTCATAATAGGTCATACATAACTCCCATATGAGGACTACTTCCGATCAACACTGTTTTTGTTTTGTCGCCAAGTACTAGATATTATTGTTGTTGCGACAGAAGAGCTTTTGGATAAAAATTCCACGTGAAACAATTGCTACTTTAATTATTTCGCTGTGAAAAAATAATGTTGCCAGATACATTTCACATGTTTTTCACAAAATGAACAGAGTATTACTTCTGCAACATTTTTTTATGAAAATTTCATGTTTATTTTTTTAACATGTATTTTGACAGCATTCTACTTGAATTTTGCACAGAGTACTATGCTTAAGGGGGTAAATCTTTAAAATCAACCTACAAGTTTTCTAATAAAAGCTTTACTTAAAGTCGTTTGCAAAATAGTTGTAGTCTTTGCTTTTCAATTGTAAGCTCTGTTCTTACATATCACTTTTAGCCTCAAAGCTATTTAGACTTAACGTATCGTTCAGTTTAAAGCTTTTATATTTCTAAGCTTCCTTTCTCCTATTCCTATTTTCTAATTTAGTTCACTTTATTAAATCGTTCCGTCAACAAGTGTTTTTTGCCAGTGAAGTTTTAGAATATTTATTAAAAATTTCTTAGAGTGTTAATTAAATATCTAATAGTAAATAATTAAAATATAAAGTGTTGTTAATCATTGTGTGCAATTGCAAGCCTTGAAGTTTGAAAATAAGCGAGAAATCAAAGTAATAAAAATGCAGAAAATTTATGTATGGAAAAAAGCAAGTTGTTGTTGTTAAGAAAAAAATGGTGGCTAATGTTTGTTCGTGTGTACGGTACGGTAGAGTTAAAATGTGTGTGGATAAATAATGTAGAGTGTTGTGTGTGTGTGTAGTGGTGTAATATTAGGCACTTGTTGATGCTGCTGTCAGTTGCATCTGCATGTGTAGAGATTTTAGGAAAGCTGCTGCTAAGGTAAGTTTATTTGGTTAAATTGACAGATGATATTTGCTTTGTATTAAAATGCAGTTGTTATTGTTTTTTATTTATCAGCAGAGATGATTTGACTAGGGAAGAAGGCATAATATTTGGTACTTTTTGTCCATAGAAAGTTTACAGTGGTAATAATCTGATATTCATGGAATAATTTTTAGAGCAAGTTAAAACTTAAAATTAGGAAAGATGTTTCAAAAATAGCATAGTGACGATTTGACGATTCTTTCATTGAAAGTGACCATTTTCTGAATTATTGAATTTTTTTTTATCATTTGTTTATTTTATTAACGTTTTTGCTAGAAAACTCTCTCTTTTTTCGAGACAACAACTATTTTTCTCATTTAATATCATTAATATTAAGAAGAACATGACATATATCAAAAACAACACTAAGTAATAGTATTCAAAAACGTTTTTTAAATTTAATAATCGTTTTTGAATAAGGGGGTTATTAATTATTGACAATTGTTAAGTTTAAGTACAATAATGCCAAATATGTAATATTGAGTCTGGATAGTAGAAATTGCTTATTTATCTGTAAACTGTAAAATTTTTAGAGGAAACTATTTCTGAATTTCAACGGGGAAATTCTACAAAAACTTTTCAAATTTTAACAAAACGTCGAAAGAATATTCAGCCAAATAAATTTAAAGAACAAAAATATGAAATAAGTACCTGTACTCGTTTATGATGGATTAATTGGATTCTATACTCATTATAATTTAACCTGAATTAATAAAATATTCTTAATTCAGATATTTATTTATAAAATACTGTAAGTCTTCTTTCACACTCTTCAGTTTTAGCTGACTAGTTTTTGTTTAACTTGCTTTTTATTTATACACATCAGTTCAATTTTCGTACTTTTTAATGCAAATTAACATGCAAGAAACAAAATGAATTAAGCAAATTGAATAGTACCATCAAAGTTTGTACCTCTTTTGTTCTCTTTTTCCTTCTCATAAAAAAATACCTGCCTTGACGAGTCAGAATTGAAAAGTGTGAAAGCGGACTAAGATATTAGAAAAATATTACACAAGTTGAGTTTAACATTATTTTTTTTTTTGTGATTTCTTATTTAAAAAGTTAAAATTTATGTATTTTGATATGTATTGTACAAGAGACTATATAAACCTAAATTTGAATGTTTTCGTTTTGATAAAAATTTCAAAATACTATTAGAAATAGTGACTTTTTATTTCACCGATTTTATTGATTGATTTTTAAAATTCAAAAAGAAAAATCTTTTTTATCGGGATTTTGACGATTTTTTCCAAAATTCATCTGGCAGCCCTGGTTGCTAGAAAAAACATAAAGAACAAATAAGAGAAAAATTAAAATAATAAAAGCAGAGCAGACCAAGAAAAAGTAAACTTCATGTACAGCCCTGCCAACTTTGACGATTTATCGTCATTTTGACGATTTTTTAAGTCAAATTTATTAAAATGATTGACAATTTTTCTTTCTTCCCGCGAACAAATATGACGATTTTTTAAAAGCAAACCATATGGTAACCTTTTTTCATCAAATTAAAATTTTGTAAGTCCCCTTTTACAATGTAGAAATTGAAAGGCAGACAGACGAAGCTTGTTTGGGTTTGAAGAGGTAGAGTGTGTAGTACACGACTATCTGTACTGGACATTTTTTTTTGTAGAAGAGTATTTGGTTAATTTTGAAATCCAAAGTTTTAATAACGAAGACATATTTTTAAATAAAGATGAAGTGTAACTTGGCATTTACGTGGAGCAGCACCTATCTAGTTTGAATATTGAATATAGTATATTTGTTGAATTCTGCGTCCAATTTTATATTGAATTGGTTTCATAAATTTCAAAACGTTTTGATTTTGGCGATAAACTTTTAGAAGGATTAAACTCTATTGAACCAAGCGTAGCTTTAAACCAAAAAAAAAATGTTTTCATTTTACAATTGGCCAAACTTTTTCCAAATTTATTAAATGGAAAAGAATATCAACAACTTGATAGTAAAGTTCGAGAATTACGTAATATAAAATTCACCGAACTCGAAACATTGGCGTTTTGGAAAAATGTTTCTAATTTAAAGAGAGTCAATAATGCAAAGGCCTTACCAATTTTAACACAATTTGTTTCAAAGTTTAATGGAACTACCACATTCGTCGGCCAACGTTGAAAGAATTTTTAATATTGTAAATTTAAATAAAACAAAAACCAGAAATGCTTTGGATTCTTCAACATTACAAGGAAAATGGTTTTCAAAAGATTATCTTAATTGAAATAATTCTCAGTGTTTTTGTTTTAATATAGCAATTAAAAATGACTTATTAAAAAATGTTCCAGAATAAAGTCACATAATACCAAAATTAAATTAATTATTTTTTTTATTAAATAAAAATGTTTTTGGTAATTTTAATGTATTTTTGTCTTGACGATTTCTTGACGATTTTTTTCTTTTTAACTTGACGATTTTTTTTAAATTGACGATTTCTCAAAACAAAGTTGGCAGCACTGTTCATGTATGAAATGAACAGCATTGTCAAATGGTGCGAAAAATTTTTTTGTTTGTGCGCGGTGCGCTTTTTTTAAATTTCGGTGCGTTTTTTAATTTTTCCGAAAATGTGATGAAATCTTTATTTTTACTAATTTTTAATTGCAGTTTTTTAATAATTCATTATCATAAAATCTATATGATGAAAAAGAACCCCATTGAATGTATTTTATATACGAATGTAGAACAAACATTCGTCACATGAAGGTTATTGTTAAAGCAGAATAGGATGAAAATTTTTGTTTGTAAATAAAATTAACATTTTAAACATGAAAATAAAAATTCTTGTTTAGCCTGATTGGTCTACTGAACTGTAGACAAATACCAGGGTTAGAGTCCCAGTGAAGCCCTAACAAATTTTATTGAATAGGGTCAACGAAGTACTAGAACAAGTACCTTAAATAGAAAACAAAAATATTTTTACCAATTAATTCCGAATAGCATAATGAGTATTTTTACTATTAATCGTTGATCTCTTTTTAAAAAGTTAAAAAAAGAAGAAATGAATTACATATCTATCTGGTAAAAAGGAATACAAACATTTGTTTAGTTTATTTTTTTTTTTTTTTTGTTAAGTTAAGTTTTTTATCTTTTATAAAAACACTGAACTGTTGAAGACTGTTATATTTATAATACAAAAATATTATATTTTGTATGTGAAATTATTTCAATAAACATTTTATTTATTAAATAAAAAAGAAAATCTAAATTTGGAGCGATTTTTTTTTAAATGGCGCGTTTTTTCGCCATATTGATGCGTTTTGAAATTTCAAAGTTGACAACGCTGGAAATGAAAATCTGTAATATTTCGTAAAATAATTATCTTTCAAAGTAAATATTCTTATTATTAAGTTCTTTTTGTTGTAAATATATGTACCTACATATGTATGTATATTAGAATTGCTCTCAAAATAAATATCAAATATAGAATAGGTGGACAACTTTTTAAATTTATTTAGGTTTTTTAATAACAGAAAAATTATTATAAAATTTATTTGATATGAAATTGGTATTTATTCAATATCTGTGGACTTTTGACAAAACAACCTCTTTCTTTGGTGAAAAGGTGAAAGCTTAGTGTTAAATTTAAATACTAAATTGAAGTGAAGAAAAATTTGGAATAAAAAATTAACTTACATAACACAAGTTGTTTTGTGAAAATGATTTTAAACAAAAACGTGATTCATATTTTGTTTTTTTTTGTTAAAATGGAACTAATAAAAAAAGTAGAAATAAGTTATTTTAAAAAATATTATTATATTTAATATAACATACATATGTAAATACTTGAATTCAATTAGACAATATTGGTACAAAATTATATTTCTGTAGGGGAAACAAATTTTAAGTTTAACAAAAAGCTAAATCCAGATACAGTCCCATGGTGGCGTTCTAGTTTAGATTCTAGTTGAGGTTCAAGTTCAGTTTCTAGTTCAGGTTGTAGTTCATATTCTAGTTCTCGTTCTAGTTAAGTTTCTAATTCCCATTCTATTTTACGTTCTAGTTTAGGTTCTAGTTCAGCTTCTAACTAGTTTAGTTTCTACTGCTCTTCTAATTCAGTACTAGTTCCATATTTGTTCTACACCAATTTTTAATCAATTTGTCTTCCTTTAAACCATTTTAATTCCCATTAAATCAAGCACTTTCTATAAATTTAAAGAAACCTTGCAAACTTGTAAACCTTCTAAGGATTTTCAGCTCACCCCTACACTGCTTCACAAACGTCTAGTTTTTTTTTAAAAGACTTTTTCATAAAAGATGTTTCCAATGTCTTCCCCAACCAATATGCAGGTCCGTTGCATAGAAAAAATTTCCACATTTTTTCCTAGTCTGGCTTATTTTTTTGCAAAATAACATAAACGCATAATGGACATTCTTTAATTCTCGTTTTAAAGATGGATGGATAGATGAATGGATGGCTGGATGGCTGCCTAGCTGACAGAAATGTGACGGTGTCTACATATGAGCTATTGCATAAAACAAAGCAACGTTGGTGGTCCGAGTAGGTTGTGCAAAACTCAAAAAAAAAGATGGATGGTTGAGTGGTCGAAATGTGTCTGGTCTATTAATGAATTGTCGTTGTTGTTGGTTTTGTTGTCCTTTTAGCCTTCTACAATGAGACTTGGTTACCACAAATACATGAGAATTCATACTTGCACATGCAAACGCAATCTTTAATTTAACCAGACGTTTTGGGATTGGGTGACACACGGTCAGTCCGTAAGTCTTTGCTTGTGTTTGTTTTTCCTTGTTTGCATTTCTATGCTTGTTGTTGTGGTTGTTGCTGGTTTTTGTTTTTATTGTATGTTCAACACAGTACTTTGAGGCATGAAGTAGCTATGTGTTGCATACAATATTTTGTTGTAATCGTATGTGTTACTTGGTTATGCTTGGTTAAATACAGGGAGTTCTCAAAAGGGAAGTTTTGGGTGAAAGTAGAATTTCAGATTCGTTTTCTGAAACTGAAACTAAAAAGTGTACTGGAACTAGAACTAAAACCTAATGATAAAAGTAAAGGAGAACCTGAAAAAGAACCTGCAGAAGGATCTGAAGAAGATTTTAAAGTAGAATCTGAACCTGAACTAGAACCTTTACAAAAACATGAAAAAGATCCGCAAGAAGGATCTGTAGAAGATCCTAAATTAGAACCTCAACTAGAACCTGATAAAGAACCTGAACTGGAAATTCAACTTGAACCTTCACAACAACCTTAACTAGATCCTGAACTAGAACATGAATTAGAACCTGAACTAGAAGCTGATAAAGAACCTGAAGGAGAACCTGAAGAGGGACATGAAAAAAATACTGAAGAAGAACCTAAATCTGAATTAGAACCTTGTGAAAAACCTGAAGGAGAACCTGAACTAGAGCCTGAAGAAGTTTCTAAAGAATGACCTGAAGAAGGACCTGAACTAGAACATGAATTAGAACCTCAACTAAAACCTTAACTAGATCATGAATTTTAATCTGAACTAAAAGCTGATGAAGAACCTGAAGGAGAACCTGATGAAAAACCTGAAGGTGAACCTAAACTAGAACCTGAAGTAGGACCTGAAGAAGAACATGAAGAAGATCCTCAAATAAAACCTGAACTAAAACTTCAACTAGAACCTAATGAAGAACGTGAACTAGATCATAAACTAAAACCTGAACCTTAATTAGAACCCCAAACTATCAGTCAGAGGGTTGCGGGTTCGATTCCCGCCAAAAACTCTGGGTGTTTTCTGCAGATAAGCCAAAAGTTTCGCAGTTTCTGTTTGTTAATTATATTAAAAAAAACTAGAACCTGAAGTAGGACATGAAGAAGATCCTCAAATAAAACCTGAGCTTAAACGTCAACTAGAACCTAATGAAGAACGTGAACGAGATCATAAACTAGAAGCTGATGACGAATCTAAAGAAGGATCTCAAGAAGATCCGGAATTAAAACCTGAACCTTAATTGGAACCCCGGTACAACTCCAAACTATCAGTCAGAGGGTTGCGAGTTGGATTCCCGCCAAAGACTCTGGGTGTTTTCTGCAGATAAGCCAAAAGTTTCGCAGTTTGTGTTTGTTAATTATATTTAAAAAAACTAGAACCTGAAGGAGAACCTGAACTAGAACCTGAACTGAAATAGAATATAACTAGAGTCGTTTGCTCATATCTCAGTTAGGTATTTCATTATGTTGTTCATATGTTTGTAAAACACTCTGTCCCTGATATTGCTGTATATGTTGCAAAGCCAGTGCAAAGTTTTTTTTGTCTTTGTACTCGTATAGGCGGCTGCAGCAATGTAAATATGTATGTTATATGAGTATGTAAGTTTTAAAACATTTCCACACATGCAGAGTAGTAGACTCCGGGTGTGGGTTGCATGCAACCAACAAAAGTTGTTGCTGTTACATCAATACACATGGACAAACACTCATTCTCCTTTACAAAAGTGACGGCCTGCTCTGTTCTTACTTACATACATACATATGTATTTGCACAAATACTCGTATGTATGTATGTACGATGACTACATGAGCATTTTTTGTTAAATTGTTTCATTTTGCTTGTTTTTTGCAGTTGCCGCTCCCGAGTAGATATTTGATGTTTTATGATAGGTTTTCTGTTGCTGCAAGTAGCAGCATGTAGCAGTGCCTAGCTGTGGTTGTTGCTTTATGCTTTGTGCCCATAAATTGCATTTACATTGTTTGTTGTGTTTTGCGTTTTTTTTCTTCTGTTTTTGTTTTGCATGTCTATAAAACTCAAAAGTCATGTGTGTCTGTCAGTTTGTGGCAAGTATCATTTGTTGCAGCAACAATGAATGCTATTTTTTGCATGCCTGCATGTTGCTGATTGGTTGAAATTTGTATGCTTTTCATTATTAAAAGTATTTGCTAGTTTAGGGTCTGGGAATGCAAAATACAAAATGGATGATGATTGCAAGTTGGAAATAAAAAAAAAAAAATTTGATTTTTTTTTTTTCAAAATGCACTTGACTGAAGTTGGTTTTTTTAAGTGAAGAGAAGGGGAGGAGTTAGGGGGAATAGTTAGTTTATATAATGCTTGTTTTATGTATGGTTTTGTTTGTGCATAAAACGTTTAATATTTCACTGTACAAATGCTAAATTTTCGTTAAAAGATATTGCATGTAAAATTCGCCCAGACTATCTAATCTTTAATTCGCAAAGGTCGGACAGTGCGAGAAAAGATGGCATACAGTTTCATGCTCTATCTCATCAGGACGGCTTTGTAGGAGAGATTTAGCCTGCTAGCATAAACACAGTTTAGAAAATATGCTTTAATCACTGCCTCCACATTCCGTATTCGACCAATTGGAATGTTTATCAATGTTGCAGTTTTACGACTGTCATATTTGGAAGAAATGATCCTTGCTGTAGCACAGGTGGTCTCAAGCAGCCATCTAGTTTGAGCGCATTTGTAGAGTTCTTCATGAACGCAACGCTTGCAGACAAAGGCGGATTTCCAACCATGTCATGTCTTGGCCAATGAAGCCGCAATGCAGTTTCCCGGGATATTCTGATGTCCCCGTATCCAGAAGAGTTCTACTAAGGAATGTCTTGTCCTCTCGTTAAGAGATGCCGGCCATATTAGAACCAAATTGGATGTCGTATAGACACCGGAAAGAGTTTTGACGACAAAATGATTATCCAGAATAAAATCGAATATCCACACCGAATACTGGGTAAAACTGTAGCCAAATTGCGGCTCTATCCAATGCTGAAATCTCAACCCTGAAGAACACTGCACTGGTCCGGCAGTCTAAAAGAAAACCATATGCCAATCTACGCCCATGTCCGAGTTCGATTTCGAGTAATCTGTGAAAATCTCTAAAAGATTCTGGCCAAGAGTTTGTGTCCCTTCGGCTTCTGCTTCCTAGATAGTCACGACTAAACTTCTATCGAATAATGGCTTAGTAGTGCAATGTTGTCTGGGAGATGAACGAGACATGTATTTATGGTTGCTTAACCGAAATTTCTATGATTCCATGCCCCTCTATTATCGAGTCTAATGGCTGTGTTGAGAGCTATGCCTCTAACCATAAGGTCGACCGAAAGCCAATTTAACATGGCAAATAAGGCCCTAAGATGTTGTGGTGCGTATTGCACCTGTAATTTTTAATTTCTAGATTGTTTGATAAATTAATAATGTTTTGCTTAAAATTTTAACATTATTAGTAAAATAAAACTGTTTATTGTGAAATTTTTTATATTTTTTGATTGTTAAAACGTTTTTGTGAATTAAGCGTTTTTTGAGAAATTGACGGTTTTTTATTTTGTAGTGATTTTTTTAATAGTTGTTTGTTATACCTACAATTTTTATTAATGAATTTTGAATTGTTTTCTTAAATTGATGATTTTTAGGTTTTTGTAAAGTTAACATATTTTTTTTCAATTTATAGCGACATTTTTGTGTAAGTAAAGTTTTCTGTGATATAAACAATATTATGGTGATAATATTTTTTAATGAAATTTGGGAATTTTTTATAAATTGGCGATTTTTTTTATATTATTTTTATTTTTGCTGATTTTATGTTCAAATTATGATTTTGTGTGATATCAACGAGCTTTGTATAATTTCAATGAATTTTTAACGAAATCATAGACTTTGAGTTATGTTAGTGATTTTTAAGGGTTTTTTTTTAAATTAGCGTTTTTTTTTTGTTTTCACATATAAACGAGTTTTTTGTTATATTAACTAGCGATCTTTTGTGATATTAATGATTTTTTAATTGAAATTAGGGATTTTTTTGTTATACATATAAGCGATTTTTCTTAAATTTTCGTTCTTGACAACTTAGCGTTTTTTTTTAGTTTTTAGCTATATTTTCCATAATTACTATTTTTCTGATATAAATGGGTTTTCTTTTGTGATATAAATAATTTTTTAATGAAATTAGAGAATTTCTTGTTAAATAAGCGATTTTTATGCAATAGGCGTTTTTTTGGGGACATGAGCGTTTTTTTAATTTCGAAGCTATTTTATGTGTAATTAATTTTTTTTTTGTTTTTTGTTATTTTATGTATTATTTATATTATTGCTATTTTAGAGTGATATGTACGAGTTTTTTTGTTAATTAGAAGTTTTTTTTTTGTTAAATTAGCGTTTTTTTTATGAAATTAGCGTGTAAAAACTCTGCTTCAGTAATGGTTTCCTTGATGATGATTTTTGCTATAACCCTCCTACTATTTTATAATTATGTATATACATACATAAATGAAAAAAAAAAACATTCTCCCATATGTCGCCCTAAAAATTTCCACGATCTATTCTCATTGATTATTCAAAACATAAATAAAGTATTAAAAAGGCTTTGGTCGCTCTTTATCGCTACAAATATAACTGTTGCTCCCCTTTGTTGGGGCCCAAATTGCTATTTTTCTCTCACTCTCTCCCTCTTTGTGTGCTTGAAATAGATGTGAGAATGTATTTAGCTTTTATAGTTGCTTTATTTAGATCTCTGAGTAACGGTCTTATTAAACCCCCCTCCCCCTTTTCTGAGTGTGTTGTATAAGTAGGTGAGTATTGCTTGTTGCTTTTTTTAATGTGGGAGATTCAGCGATTATTGTTTGTTGCAAATTAATTTGAGTGTTTTTGTTTTTGATTTAAACACAAAATTTGCAATTGCGTGCTATGATTTAATTTTATTATTATTGTTGTTGTTTTTGTTGTAGTTGTCTCTGAGCATTGTTTGTTTAGCCGATCGCCATTACTCGCCTTTCGAAATTGTTGTTGCGTTTTTGTTTCGTTAATGTCATTGTTGTTGCATTTTAAGAAAAACCCAAAAGGGGGAGTTTTTTTTTTGCGGTTTTTTCTTTTTCATTGCTATAAATTAAAAAATGACTTAATTTTTTGGTGTTTTTTTTGTTCGAATTTTATCTTGTCCTTATAAGGTCATTAAAGGATAAGAAATAAAAATAATTTTTATGAAAATTTTATTTATATTTGTTTTGTAGTTTAAAATAAACCATAAAATTAATGTAATTCTTATCGAAAATGTTGATATTTTAATTGTAAAGGAAAAAATATACATAAAATTAATATAAATTAAAAAATCGTAAAGTGAAGAGGAACTTACATACATATGTATGTACATAAATAAACCAGCAGACAATGTGTAAGGGAATAACAGGGAAAAATATTTTATATTATTGAACAGTGGTATTAAAGATGTTAAATATTTATAAAAAAATAGTTTTTAAAAAATAAATTAGGTAAATTTTAAATTTACCTAATTTTAAATTTACCTAATTATATTAAAAAAGGTCGAAACAAAAACATATTTAGTCGTTAAATTACTTAAATGATTAAATTTAGAAACTGAGGTTGAATTTGAAGGTATTATAGAAAAATTAAAGTTAATTGTTAAAAAACTATACAAATACTTTATAATTTGGCTTATAACTCTTTTAGTTAAAAAATTAAACATTCGTTGAGTTTTTTCTTTAGTCCTAAGTTAAAAAATGTTATAGATATAGTTATATAGCATTTTTTACAATTTTTATAAATATTTACAAATCTCTGTTAAATTTCGTCCAGTTTACAAATTAAAGTTTCGTTAAGTTTGTTTTCTGCGTTAAGTCCAAAATTTTGTTCATAGTTTGTAGCAATTTTAAAAAGGCTTTGTAAATACTTAAAACATTTTGTTAAATTTCGTTTAGTTTGAAAATTAAAGTTTCGTTAAGTTTTTTTTTCTTCGTTAAGTCCGAAAATGTTTCATAGTCTCTGTAGTAGTGCATATAGACTATATAAATATTTAAATAAATTTTTTCTAGTTCGTTCAGTTTAAAAATTTAAGTTTCGTTAAGTTTTTTTTCTGCGTTAAGTCCAAAATTTTGTTTATAGTTTGTAACAATTTTGAAAAGGCTTAATAAATGTTTGAACATTTTTGGTTAAATTTCGTTTAGTTTAAAAATTAAAGTTTCGTTAAGTTTTTTTTCTTTGTTGAGTCAAAATTTTTCATAAATTTTAAGAGTATTTTATATAAGCTTTGCAAATATTTAAATATATTTTTTCTAGTTCGTTCAGTTTAAAAATTAAAGTTTCGTTAAGTTTTTTTTCTTCTTTGAGATGTGCAAGATTGTGTTCATGGTTTGTAACAATTTTGTAAAAGCTTTATAAATATTTTAACAATTTCGTTAAATTTCGTTTAGTTTAAAAATTAAAGTTTCGTTAAGTTTTTTTTTATTCGTTAAGTTTTAAAATTGTTATAAATTTTAAAAGTATTTCATATAGGCTTTACAATATTTAAACAAATTTGTTCTATATCCTTTGGTTTAAAAATAGACTTTCGTTAAAATTTAAAATTTTTTTATCACTCAAATTCAAAAATTATTTTATATTATTTTATTATTTTATAAGATAAATAAATAAAAGTTTTTCATAAATTTAAATCGCAATAAAAAAAAATTTCAAAATTATTAAACATTTCACTGGGTACTAATGTCATTTGCTTCCTTACATTATTATTTAACTCTCATACTTATAATATCAATAAAAATAAGGATTATCTCCGAGTGGCACCAGCTACAAAAATAAAAAAACTAAAAACAATATTTAATATTTTGAAGTCATTGTTTCATTTGCATTGCCTGACAAAAGTCAATGATCTTAAGCAACTGACTTTAATTGGCTATTGGAAACCTTTAACCCAAAATAAAAACAGCACAAAAAACGAAATATAAATAAAACTGCTAAACTCGTAAAGATCCTCAAAGAGATTAAAAAGGACAATAATGTGAAGTTTTATAGCACAACTACTCAATAAGAAGCGGCTACTTTTTCTGTCACTTCTTTTCCCTTGCTCTCTCTCTCTATCTCTCACTGTCTTTGTTTCAGCAATTTGTTCAAGTGTTCAAACTGTTTTTTTTTTCTGGTTACAAAGAAATTACTACCAACGTATTGTTAAATTAACATTGATAGTAATATTCCTTTAAAAGTGTGACAGTCAGTTTGTTGTACGATCAGCTAAAATAACACATTATCTTTATAAGGAAAGCGATAAAATTACACGCAATTGCCAAAAAATATGTATTTATAAAAGGATTCTTTCATTTCAAAGTTAAAAATAATAATTACAGGAGTTTTAAAGAGACAGGTAATGGACGACTTAAGGGAGAGCTATATGCATTCTCTGAAATAATTTCAAAATTTTAAATAGAATTTACAATCGTTATGAAATTTACAGGATTTACGGCTAATAAAAGTTTATACATTTGACAAGAATTAGGACAAATAATAATAATAATATTTCAGTTATTTTAATAGTCCTTTATAGATCTAGCAGAAGACCTATTTGTTATTCCAGAAATAGGGATATTTATAACAATATATTAAAAATTACTTTTCACTTTTAAAACTTTTTGAAAAGTTCTGCTATCATGTTTAAAATAAATAAATAAATTTTATATAATTCTATACAAGGCACAATTACCTATTCCTGGATATATAATACTTCGAATTTGTTGTTTTTAAATGTCTAATTTGACAGTCCCAGAAATAGGGATATATAATAACAATATATCAAAAAATTACTTTTCACTTTTGAAAATTTTTGAAAAGTTCTTCTATGATGCTTGAAATACATGAATTTTTTATATATGTAATTCAATAGGAGACACGATTCCCTATCCATTGTTATATAACACTTATAATTTTTTGTTTTTAAATGTCTTACTAATGGACGTCAAATTTTTAAGCTCACTGTAAATTACTGCAAACTTGTAGGTTTATCACTACAGAAATGTTTGAGGTATCAAATTAACAGGTTTCAATTTGCCTTCTATTACAGGAAATTATGTCTAGTTTTTTAAAATATAAAATTATTTTTATATATATTATATAGTAAACACTTTCTTGATGCCTCTTTTAATTTCTTTATGAATATTCGCGAGTTTTCTAACGATCAATGGGAATAGTTCCCGCTGCAACACTAACTACTTCTGTGGAGATGGTTCTAAAGACATTGCAGACTCTTAGGCAAGCCCTTCTGTATATTGATATCATTGATTTGTTGACCGTTTTATTGTTAGCTTCTATTTTCCTACTTCTGCTTACAAGCACCAACTCTGTCTTGTGCTTTGGCAGTTGCAGTTACATTTATAATCACATCTAGCAATCACTTTAAGCTATATTATAAACCGAATTATCATGATCCCAAAAATTCATTAGAATTGCTTTAAAATAAAAATTAGTTACAAAAACTCAATATTTCATAAAAGTAACCACTTTAAAAATTACTCGTTACTTGGCCTAAACGGCTTAGGATTTATTTAAAATATTATAACAAGATGACTTTTTACAAAATTAAAAAGTTTTGAGCGAATAACCGCTTAATTTTGGCTTAAGTAACAATTTTTTCACCCAAAATATCATCGTGACTTTAATAATTTAGTCACTAATTATAACATTTCTGCATAACATTAGTATTAACAAAAAGTAACCATTTTGAAAATTACTTGTTACTTAAACTAAACATCTTAAAATTAATTGGCAATGACAAAATATTTGCAGTTTTATAAGAAATTTGAGATTTTAAACGAGTAACCGCTTAATTTTGATATAAGTAACCATTTCTTCACACAAAAAATTATGGTGGTTTTAATAAAAATTTATAAGATGTTTACTAATTATAACATTTTCGGCATAAAATCAGTGTTAACAAAAAGTAACCATTTTGAAAAGTATTCGTTACTTCAGCTAAACATCCTAGAATTTATTGATAATGGGAAAATATAGGCAGTTATATAAAAATTTTAAGATTTTAATCGAGTAACCGCTTAATTTTGATATAAGTAACCATTTTTTCACACAAAAAATTCTGGTGGTTTTAATAAAAATTTATAAGATATTTACTAATTATAACATTTTCGGCATAAAATCAGTGTTAACAAAAAGTAACCATTTTGAAAATGATTCGTTACTTAAGCTAAACATCTTAGAATTTATTGATAATGCGAAAACATAGGCAGTTTTATAAAAATTTTGAGATTTTAAGCGAGTAACCGCTTATTTTTATCTTAAGTAACCATTTTATCATACAAAAAAATATGGTGATTTTAATAGAATTTTATAAGAAATCCAATAGTTATTTGTTTTTTTACATAAACTTAATATTAGCAAAAAGTAACCATTTTGTAAATTACTCCTTACTTCTCTCAAATGTGTTGACATTAATTTTAAAAAAATCTTTAACTTGCAGGTGAAAGTGGCAATTATTTGGCTTTTTTACTATGCATGGGTGTAAGGTGTCCGCTTATGAGAGTCTGCACTGTAATTACCAATTTGATTGGGACTTATTTTTGGGTTTTTGCAAAACTTTAACGAAGCTTTAAAATGCCTAATTATAGTAAAACTTTATTTATACTGTTCACAGTCTAATATTCGAGGACACCAGGACATTAGTGGTTGCTTGAATGTTTGTTTAACTGTCTCAAAACTTCAAACGAACCCATCATACTTAAAGCAGATCATTAAAAAGTTATAAAACTCTATTTACTTTTTAGTTTTTTGGGTAATTGCCAAAAAACAAAAACAAAAAAACAAACTTTTTGCACCTGTCCTCATTTTTGAGCCTCAATGAGCTGCTTTTAAATGAACAACAAAGTTGAAGGAGTCCTGCTTTGCCTGATACACATACATGACGCTTTGAACTTTGCAGAAAATAAATGAAATGACTAAATTCTGTTTATTTTTTAAAGCGTGCTATAAAATATTTATGTATTTATTTTTTTCATTTGCTGCTTTTGTGCCCTTAAAACAACTTTAAGCTTTTCTTTTTGGCATATGGCCAAACAATTGAAATTTGCCGGTTGAAAACTTTAACAGGCAAAGACGGCAGGTACGTAAGGTGAGTAAGTAAGTTAGTATGTTTAAGTGTAAAGGATAAATTTCCTTATTATGATTATTATTGTTTGTTATATATATTTAATCCTTTAAGCCTTTTTGTTAAACATTCTAGCAGCCCTATATATCCTTTTAATATCGCTTTATGTTTATCTTGTCTTTTATGTTTCTTAAACATATTTGTTTAACTTCTAATATATTATTTTTATGAGTATCTGTTTTTTTTCAAACACATTGTTTCTAAACACTCTATTAATAATATTTTCAAATTTAAATTTTAATAAGCAAGTTTTTTATTAAGTTTTCTTTGATGTTAAAAGTTTCGTCCTTACAGTTTAGTGTTGTTTTTTTTTCAACCCCTTTGTTTCAATTTCAATATTTTAAAATGTTTTTTAAAGCTTTTATACTAATTATTAAGAATTTTAATGAAATTCTCTCAAAAGTAGGGAAAATGTTAATAATTTTATGCTTCAGTTTTATTTATTTGTATTAAATTTAATTTGCAACAAACTCCTTTTTTCTAAGGAAGAGTTTTTGTGGTACTAATTGAGGAATAATATCTGCATTATATTTCAGCAAAAAAGTTCAATTTATTAGCTAAACTTAGTTTAAACATTAAACCTATTTCACAAACCGTTTAACAACTTTTCACTTTGCACTTAGCAAATTGTATTGTTTTGTTTTGCCAAGACTTAATTGTTTCTGTTCTGCAATAAAAAAATTCCCTATTTCCTACCCAGAGATTTAGAATTACAATTGGTTAAAGAAGAATTCAGAAAAATTCGTAAGAGATATATCTTGAAATTGCAAAACCTGCCGTATCCGCTTGCGAGTTTACTTACTAGAACTCAAGCAGAAACAAGGCTTTATAGAGCTGATTTACCACCCTCTAATTTAAGGCCCATTTGGCCATTATGACTTTTATAACTGAGAGAAAATAGTAAAGGCAGATTTAATAAATAAATAATAAAAAGTTAAAAAATTATTTTTTATGCACTAAGAAAATGTTTGCAAAGACTTAGCACTCTTTGTAAAGTGTTTGAGCTCTCCTGCCAATTGAATGAAATAAAATCTTTGCAAATTATTCTTTTAAATATTCACTTTTTATTTGTATGTTGAATGTTGGCCAAAGTCAAATTTTATTAAATGTTCCTTTTTTAAGCTAATCAGGCTTACTTTTTACTTAACTAGAAATTGCAAAGAGTATATAACAATTTCAAAAGTTTTGCAAAATTATATTTATCAATTTCAATTTCGGTTCTGAGGAATAATTATACATACATAAAGTTTTGCATGCTAACGACAAATTACATTAGTGCAAACTGAAAAATTGATAAGTTTATTTAACATAGACCTCAATATACAGCAATTAGCCTCTCCTTCCTGCTATGAAAAAAGAATAGAGAGGCTAGCGGGTTGACACCAATCTAATGATATACAAAATGTAAAATATTTCTTACAGTGCAGATTTCTTTTTTGTAACGTACATTCAGTAGATACTATAACCTTTATGTGGGTATGGTCAGAAAGCTGATCTCTAATCTTTGATGTTGACTTAAGATTGTTTTCTTCTCAATTAGGAATGCAGACAATCTAGTATGCTATCCATTTTAATGGATACAAGACAAGCGCAAACATGCTTTATATATTAGCAAGAGCCACAAGTTGAAGGTATTGTAATTATTTCTCTAAGTCCACAGATCAAGTAGCAGGAGTTTTAAACATATGAAAACTGATTTTTTTCCTTGATTTAAGATGCTTTTTACTAGACTAATAATGTAGACAATCTTATATGTATATCCTATTCATTTTAATGGTATACAAGACAAGCACAAGCTTGCTCTGGATGTTATCCGGTAGGTAATATTCAAGATAACATTCGAAATATTATTTCGGCTTTGTCTAGACTTAAAGTCCATTTACTTATATTCTGCAGAATGTGTTTGCATACAGCACCTTTGGAATATCTTAACAGTTTGTAGAGATTTATAGAAATCAAATGCAAATGTTAAGTGATCTCGTAACATCCAAAAGATCATATGTAGCGTATGCATAATTTGCTTGGCTTTGTCTAGACTGTAAGTCTTAGTGTTGCTGACACTTTGGAAAATATGTTTTTATCAGTTTCTCAGTTGTTTCCTACGTTATAGCTTTCTACATTACTACAAGAGTTTCTCCCTTATTGTCCTTTATTTTTTTCCTATTAGGTTCTTAAAGTCATTAAGCCAAGACTTCTCCGCAAATTCAACATTCCTCTATCAGGGCTTCGATTTTCTGTTCCTAATGTTTTTGTTCGCTAGAATCTCAATTGTGGAGTCTTGATTGCTCGTCAATAATTTTATATTATACGTACTATTAGAGAACTTTTATTTGGCTTGAGAGTTAATTTTTTTTTTAGTAATAATTCAAAGAAATATTTTTAGGCAATTGGCACATTGTAAGGTAATTTCTTCCCTGCCAAGGTCTACTTGTAAACATCATCACATTTATTGAGAAATGGATTTCGGGAATTAATCATATTTATTTTTAATCATATTTCTTTGCTATGCAGTTAGAACAAAATATTTACATACGTTGAAGCTAGACGGTTGTCAGATCATACAATGTTGTCAGATCAAAAGGTAAGTATTCAATGCTTTCTCTTACAACGTTGGAAGACAAAAATTTTAAGTTCACGCGGTTGTTAGACATTTTCTGAACATTTTTCGGACAACGTTGTAAGATCTGACAACCGTCTGTACCAAGCTTTACAATGCGTGTGTATGCTTCTTATTTATTATTACAAATTTGTTGTTGTTGTTTCTATTGCTGCGTCGTCTACCGTATGTCTTATTGTTGTCATTTCACCTTTATGATAGATACTGTTTTTTTGCAACCATGCAACACCAGAGATGGAAATTTTATATTATATAATGTGGCACAACCACAGAATAGCAGAGTTCTTTCTGCCAACATAAGATGATCTATAATCTATATTTTCATAATTTAAAATTGTTTTTAGAATAAGAGTTTTAAGGCTTCAAGGCGGTATTTTGTTTATAATATTGTTGTAATCGTAAATGATGGAGGTTTTTAATAAAAAAATTTAAAAGTTTGTAGAAGAAATCCTGCATGTATAAAATGCCGCCTATGTAAATGTCATTTTGAACTGTGCAAAAACAAAATAATCACACAGACGAAACAAAAATGGACAAAAATTCCAGTTAATAATTACTGAAAGTTAAAAACACTTCCCACAGTCTCTAACATTTAAAGATTTTTGCTAACAAAGGAATGTAATTATCTTTTAAAAGGGGAATATAGTAAAATTTTATTGAAATAGCTGGGCGTAATCTTAAATTGAAATTGAAAATTTGCTAATTGTATTTAAGTTTCTTTAAACTCGCCCCAAATAAAAGGGGTTGTGCATTTTTCCCAAGCAAATTATTCATAATTGAGCTTGACAACAGAAACATTTTATGCCACCATAAAACAATATTAGGAAATCTATTTAATCTGTTTAAGATAAACTTTGGTTGTTTATGTCACTGTCAACAGCCTGTTAAACTAACCAAAGTTTAACTACTGTTTTGTGTGAGAAAAATGTTGGCTTATCTTATAATTTTTGTTTAATTTTTTTTCTCTACTTATTTTCAATACATATTAATATACCATTCTAGTGTGGCTACAAAAAAATCAAGGTCTTGATTACATTTTGCCATTTATGCATTCCTGAAAATAAAACAAAAACATGTTGCCTCTAGTAATGTTGTAGTTGTCTCTCTTAGCCGCTTTTCATTCACATTTACTAGACCGAGGCATAGTTTTTCGTTGTTTAAGTTTATCAACAGATAAAGTAAAAATACACTTGAAGAAATGTGTGAGTAATTAATGTTAGTCCAGTTTCACACACTTCAGTTTAAGCTGGCCAATTCTCTTTTGAACTTGCCATTTCATTCACACGCGCATCGTCAATTTTCGTGCTCTTTGCCATCAAGTTTCTATTTTTTTTTTTAATATAAACTTGTTTGGCGGAGAATAGTCAGGTTATACAACGATGGTTTTAAGTAAGTCCCACGTCGAAGCTGCAACGCTTAAATCTTGTATTAAAAAAAAATTATAGCGTGTGTCTAAAGCTACGGTCACATTTGGCAAATATTTACTTGTTTTAGCACAAAATTGTTTAACGTTGTTTACACTTAAAGAGTTTTGCAAGACCAAACAGCATCAAATAAAATAAAACTAAATATTTGTTGTGCTTTGTCCCAAATAGGAAAAGTTTTTCTTTTTAATAAATAAACGAGTTCAAATATATTCTATTTAGTGGTTTCTCTTTTTTCGTCAAATATTTGCCAAGTGTGACCGTACCTTTAGAGCAATAGCTGGGAATACATGCTGTCCCTAACATATTAAGTATCTTTTTGCTTATATTTAAGTTTATTTGAGGCTTTTTAAGCATCTACAACCAACTTTTCAAAACTTCATTCACAATAAACAACTTGCTATAAATTACAACTATATTTTCCTCCAGTGTATGTTTAATATTTATTCAATCGTCTATGTCTTTGCTATTTTTTAACAAGTATGGTTAGTCAGGTTTCCCCTCTCCTCTCCCTATTTATTTTACAGTATTTAATACAACTACCAGGCAGTTTTACTTACATACATTTTAATTGTGTTTATCTCTCTATCAGTGTGGCCGGATCTCAAAAAGATAAACGGCTAAATCAGTTTAAAAAAAGCTAATATTTGCTAAAACTTATTATAAAATGCTAAAAAAATGTGCAAAATTTTTTAAAATACTTTCTTGAAATAATTTTTTACAATTTGAGATACGACTAATTAAAAAAATAAGCATTTTATAAAACTAATAATACAACTTTAAACTGAAGAACAAAACAAATTAAGATTCTCTTCAGAAAGATACCTTAAAGATAACTCAGTTATTAAATATTTTTTGAGTAATTTTCATGATTTTTTTACTGTAACCGGCCTTAATTAAGTCTACTGTAATTAAAAAAAATTTATTTAATCTTTATAATCCTCATCTCATATAAAGAATAGAATTCATGATATTTAAAATCATTATTTTATTATAACCTTTGTGCTGATGTTTGTAACACTCAAAAATATTAGTCTGATATTCATCTTACAGTATAGCAAACGACTCTGAATCACTTTCTAAAACATAAAGTAGAGGTCGCAATTTTGAAGATATTTCGATTCTTGAAATTGGTCCATTATTTTACTTAGCCTCCATACAAATGTCCTCTCAAAAACAGCATATCTATCATAAATATGTGATTTATAAACGTATCCTAATAAATTTTGTTGAAATAAGTTGTATATGAAATCTAATTACACCTACAAATTTTGTGCACATCGGTCAATAATTAGTCATAGCTCCCATATAAGGTTCATTTCCGAAAATCACTTGAAAGACCGTAACTAACTTAAAAATGTCTCTATCGAAATAATATTGAACAAAATATATAACATATATATAAAATTAATATGGTACAATTTTATAATGATCGGTCCATAATTAGTTGTAGCTTCTATATAAGGCCCATTTCCGAAAATCACTTTAAGAGCATAACTCTCTCAAAAATGTTGGTATCTCAAAAATATTGAACGCAAATACATTTCATATATATATATACAAATAATACGACGCAATTTTATGATGATCGTTCAATAATTAGTCATAGCTCCCATATAAGGCCCACTTCCGAAAATCACTTTAACGGGCAACTCTGTTAAAATTAATAATATTCAATACAAATAAGTTTCATATATGTATGTATATAGAAATCATGATACTTAATTACTCATTGCTCCCCTATAAAGCTCAATTCCGAAACTCACTTCAACTGCCATAAATCTCCTAAAAATTTTAGTATCCAAAGCAATTAAGAATTAGAAATCATGGCACCTAATATAATATTGATTGGTCGATAATTAGTCATAGCACTTCTATTACAACCACTTCTGAAAATCACTTCAACATGCATTAGAATCGGGCTTGACCGACTATACATCTTACTTGGTTTGGCTATAGAATTCATTTCACAAAATATACTCGTACGTTTAACTTCTGAATTACTAAATGGCAAAACTGAAATCTTCACAACAAAAAATCAGTTTTCATTAAAAGCATTCTTGTATTCAAAATCTTGCTGCCAAAATTCTAAAGTTGAAGATAGCTTTTGCCATTTTAGTTCAGGAGATGTGATATCATTTGTAATAAATTTGTAATTTATTCTTTAAAATGTTCATAAATTTTTTTTTTTTTATTTTCAAGCTATTTTCAACAAGAAATAAATTAGTATTCTAAAAAAAAGCTAAACATACTCGTATTATTAAGAAATGCTAAATAAAATGCCAAATGTTAAATGTGAAATTTTGCAGCTAAATCAAAATAAAATAAGCTAAATTTTGCCGCAAAACTGCTAAAATGGTCACACTGCTCTCTATTATATGCTGTCTACTTACTCTCCTTCTCTTCTATGCATTTTTCCAGTGATGCCAACTTAGCTATTTTGGGGCTAGATTTAGCTCTTTTTAATAACTCCTGACACGTAATATTTTCCGTTAGCTCTTTAAAAAAAAAGAGCTAACACGGGCTTTTTTCAAACATGATATTGGCACGTTTAACACTTTTTTCATCTATCAGTAAATACTCCCGTTTTTACCCTCTTGTATCGTCTTTGCTTCATTGATACACATTTTTTGCAACAATGTTTTATATAGTTTTGAGAAGGCTTGTGATCATTCTCATATACATAAGTGAATCAGATAATTAAACAGAATTTAATACAGTTCGTAAAAAGTCTCATTTATGAAATTTGAGCAAAACTTTCAAACAAATTTTAAGTTAGAAAAAATTTCGGCATTTAGCGTAAAAAATGTTTTTGTTATTTTTTTTTAAATAGAAGTAACATTCAGGCAATTAATATGGCTATATATACTTGCGTTACTTTCTTTGGAAAGGGGATAGTTGAAGAAGTAAAGGTGATAAAAGAAGAAAGCTTTTTATATCACAACTCTGCAATTTAGCACTTTTTAGTTCTTTTTTACTGATCGGTCGGCACGTTTTGCCATTGAATAGTTGGCATCTCTGCATTTTTTACCCACTCTCCCTCTCTCCCTCTCTCACGTTATTTACACAAATTACATGCCTGTTAATTTAGTGCCAGTTCAATGTTTGTTTTCTTTTATTTACATGAACTACTTTTTCTTTTCGTTTTTTTTTCTCATCTTCTTCAGCTTTTGTTTATTGTCTTTCATGTCATCGTTCGTGGTGTCATTTTCGTGCTATTGACTTTTACAATAATTTGAAACATTTTTCAAATTCCTGAGTTATCAAATGTAAACAAACAAATACATATGTGTAACCAGAAATATGTCCATACATATGTACATTTGTATGTATGTAAAATGTAAATAACAGAAGTAAGTACATACATATGTACTCGTATTAGATTAAAGCAGATGTTTGGCTATATTTTTGAAATATTTAGCTGTGTTAGGTGGCGCTAAATGATTAAACTTGATGTTACTTTGACATTTGTTTGAATGCAGGTAGACTAGAGATGAGATTACAAGTTTTCTCTAGCCTCTATTTACAGAGAAAAATTGAATGTTATACAAACGAGGTCTTTATTTATTCATCAATAACTATTATATCCTGCAGACAAGCCAAAGGCTTCGCGGGATTAGAATTAAGAAAAATGTAAACCCATAGCAATTTAATAAATAAAAAATTACAATTTGAAAAAAAAAAAAATCTTGTCCCCTTCAAATCAATCCCCCTCAGATATAATACACTTATGCCAGCGTTTTTTCCAATCCTCGAAATGCGCTGTTTGGTATCGCCAACAGCTCCTGTTTCGATTTTTCTTTTATCTCCTCAATCATAGCAAAACGCTTTCCTTTCATCGGTGTCTTCAGTTTTGGGAAGAGGAAAAAGTCAGCGGGGGCCAAGTCCGGTGAAAACGGTGGTTGAGGCATGATAACGGTTTTGTTTGTGGCCAAAAACTTACGCACAAGCATCGATGTGTGAGCTGGTGCGTTATCATGTTGCAAAATAAATGATTGGTTTTTCCATTCGTTTGTGACGAATTGCTTCGCGCAAACGGCGCATAACTTCAAGGTAGTATTCCTTATTGACCGTACGACCTTGTGGCAAGAATTCATGATGCACCACGCCATTGCAGTCGAAAAAAACAGTGAGCAAAGCCTTCACATTTGACCGAACTTGATGTGCTTTTTTCTGTCTTGGCTCTTCTGGGCATTGCCATTGGGATTATTGGGCTTTGGTTTCAATGATTCGTCACCAGTTATGGTCTTTTTGTGAAAATCTGGATCGTCGTTAACGATGTTCAACAGCTCCTGAGCGATGTCCATGCGACTTTGTTTTTGCTCAAAATTTAGCAAACAACAATCTTTGCTGCCGCACGTTTCATGCCTAAAACATCCGTAAAAATTGCTTGGCATAAGCCGAACGATATGCCAACAACATCAGCAAGTGATGATGTTGATAGTGATTCGACGATTATCCAAAATCATTTTCTTGGGAGTTAGTCAGGTCAACATTTGTTCAAAAACCCTAAAATATCATTGTTAAGTTGTGAAAGCTTAAGGCAGTGGACAGTTAATCATTTACAAGATTGACCAACAAGTTCTTAGTGAATGAAAGTCAATTACATATCCATTCCATTGTGAATGTCTGGAGTACTCTGAGTATAGCTAACTGAAACTCCCGGATACTCAGGTTCTGAAAGGCGAGAATCTTAGCAGTGCAGGGATTGACAGAATCTAAGCTTTATAGTAACGGTTCTCTTTAAGAAACTTCATAATTTATTTATTAGTTCTCTGGTGAATAAATTGCCAACATTTCTTTTATATTCCGACTTTATTATTTTGATTTTATGCCACCTCTCTTTAGTTTCTACACCCCCCCCCCCCCCCCAAAAAAAAAAACAACCAACAAAGATCTACAAAAATTATTTATTAAATTACTTATGATCATTTTATTTCCAGCCATATAATTAATATATCTCTTAATTCATGTGGAAAAATTATTGTTGCGACATTTACGCAGATTATTTCAATATAAACTGACTAGTCCTTATCACATCAATCCTTTGTTGTTTTTATTTTGCTCCTATTTACAGCTGTGTACAGGCTAAAAAGCAAGACTACAATGTCTCCAAAATATACAATAATAAAACACTGAAAGACAAGGTACATATATAAATAATCATTTGATTAAACATGTTGATATTTTGTGTTTTTATGTTTAACAATTATGGCTGATCGCTTTCACATGACATGGGTTGCCTTGCTGGCTGATCGTGCCACATTATAGGCAGACTGCAGTTGCAGTCGTTCGAATTTTTTTTAACAGCAAGTGTTAGAAAGTGTTGCAACATTGTTTAATTACATACTGTTTATCGTGTGCTACCAATTCAAATAAGCTTAATGATGTTGAATATAATTATCATTATAATGATAATCATGATCATCGTCATCATCATTATCAGTTTCATTTGTAGTGATGCTTTATGTTTTGTTTGCATTTTTGTGGGTTTTATTTTGAAATGTGTGTTAAAGCACCTGCTCAAACAATTCTGGACCCAGAAACGAGCAAAGCTTCCTTTATTGCATTTTCTCATTTTGATTGCATACCGTTATCACAGTTAGTGTGTTTTTTTTTTTGGTTTTATTTCGATGTATTGCTTAAAACTTATTTGTTTTACACGCTTTGGTGGTGGTGGTTTAAATACACCTTACGGCTTGATTCATTTTGAGGGTTTAGGAAGCGAGAGAGAGAGAGAGAGAGAGTGAGACAGGGAAAGGGGATAAGGAATAAAGATCCTTTTTTGGGTACGTTTACACTGATTAAAATATTTTTTGTAGTGTATTGATATGTAGTTTTGGTGGGATATGACAAAATCTTAAATATATGGCAAGATTAATTTTGAGGATTTTGAGAAATCGAGAGAGAGAGTACAGGATCAATGAGGAATAAAAATCCTTTTCTGAGCAAGTTTACACTGGCTGGTTTGTTTTCCCAACTGAACCGATTTTTAGTTTTGATGTGATATGTAAAAATCTTACCTTACATCTTGATGCAATTTGAGAGTTTAGAAAGTGAGAGAGAATAGATGAGTAGTAAGGAATAAAGATCCTTTTTTGGGTAGGTTTACAATGGCTGGTACGTTGTTCTAACTGAACTGAAGAGGAGTAGTGAGGAAAAAAGATTCGTTTGCACTGACTGACTGGATTGTTTTTCCAAAATGATTTCATTAGTAGTTTTGGTGTGATATTTACAAGGAGCTAAGATTGCAGATAATTTGGTAAAGCATTTAAGATGTAGGACTGAAGATAATTTGAGAAAAATTAAAGGTTTTGTAAAGCTGTTGTTGGATTGAAACTAATTTCGGATTATGTGAAGATCTAGTGAAGAATATCACTGCAGCTAATTAAACATATTTGAAAGATCTAAGATTAAGGCAAAGTTTGATTATGATTGAAGCTGTTATGAGGAATATTACGACTTGAATATTAAGATTAAAGGCAAATTGAGATTTATGTTTTAAGTTGATGTTTTCGGTCAATATTAAGATGAACGATTAAAGCTGTCACTCAAGCTGATGTGGATGAAAATAAGAAAATTTTATAATATGATTGAAGCTGATAAAAGACAATTAAACGTATGTTTGAAGCTAA
Source organism: Bellardia bayeri (assembly GCA_950370525.1). Taxonomy (NCBI): domain Eukaryota; kingdom Metazoa; phylum Arthropoda; class Insecta; order Diptera; family Calliphoridae; genus Bellardia; species Bellardia bayeri. The sequence goes on along the minus strand of OX493266.1, from coordinate 4,661,123 downwards.
TATTGGATTGAGATTGAAGCTGATGTGGAAGATCTACGATTGAAGCGTGTATTAGACAATTTTAAAGATTTATAATTGAAGCAAATTTGGCAGTAGGATTAAAACAATGTTGAAACTATATATGAATCTTTAACTATTGTTAATTTAAGGATAAGATAGAAAATAATTTGAGACTATCTTGAATCTGATATTGGCCTTTACAAAGAGCTACGATGGAAGCTAATTTAAAATTGTGATTGATGCTTTGATTAGACAATATAAAGACCTATCATTGCAGCTAATTTAGGATTATGATGAAAGCTGATGTGGAATAATATAAAAACCTTCGATTGAAGCTAATTTGGAAGCTAATGTAAAACAATTTAAAGAACTACAATTGAAGCTAATTCGAGCCTATAACGGAAGCTATTAAAACTAATTTGGGCCCATGAGACTATATAAAAAACTTTGATGGATATTGATTTGAGACTGTTAATTTTTAGACATTTGTAGACAACTATTGAAAATAATTTCAGACTAGGAATGAAGATAAGTTGAGGCTATGATTGAAGCTAATTGGAGACTATATAAAGATTTTCTATTAAAGCTAAGTTTTATTAATGAAACTTTGTTTTTCAATACTTGGCCAGTGTAAACAGTTTTTAGCTCTCAACAACAGCCAAATCGTTTGCTGTATTTATTTTATTTAACTTGGTTTTGAATGAGTGTAGGCACTGTTTTGTTTGGTTGTAGCTTTTGGCGTGTGCCTGGTTTATAAGTGCAACAGCTGCAGCTGTTGCTGCTACAAGTACTTTTTCCTACTTATTTTTGAGCTTCGTGGTAACTGCAGGTTTAACGCATGCGGCATGCGTTTTCTAAAGGCTGCAGCAATACAGCCCCAACGAATGGCCAAAAGTTAAAAAGTTAAAGGAGAACAGCCAGCAGCACATGCTGCAAAAAAAAACTGAATATAAATATAACAAGATTGTGGTGTGGCAAAAGGGAGCTGAAGCTTAGTTTGAAGTTTTTTAAGGTTTTTCTAAAAATCTGAAACCTTTTAGGACAGATAGTTCTCTTCAGGGAGTCTAGAGAAGGATGGAGATGTTAAAGTTAAAAAAAAATATTAAGATTTATTAAACACTTCCAAACGATCTACAAAATCATAGGAAACATAAATGTTGATTTTTTGTATTTGCTTTAGTGTGTTTATTAAGTTTTTACTCTTTTAAGTTACTGTGTTTCTGTGTCTTTATTGTTCTTTTAATACGTTTGTTTGTTTGCTTATTGATTATGATGAAGTTGATGATATTTGTCAATCATTAAATTTTTTTATATTTTTGACTCTCTTAAGATCCCTTCCAATGTTGTTTTGGGGTGTATCTTTAGCTTTTTTTTCATTTTTATAATAACACTGATCTTTATTTTAATCTAATTGGCGCCTGCTAAATGATCCAATCATTTGGACAACTGGTTGTTGCAGCAACAATGTTGTAAAGCCAAACAAACTGGGAAAAAGTTCTGAACAACACAATAAGTTCAATTATGTCAATTATTGTTAATAAAATAATCAAAAGTTATATGTTGGTTTTTAAAGACTTTTGGCTTATGGAAGATGTGACCTGACCATAACTAAATTTTGCCATTTTTCTATAATATTAAGTCATTTGTTTAATTAATTCTAACTAAGATGCTTGGCTAAAAAACCAACTAATGTTTTATGCATTTCAATTAAAGCCCTTCCGTACACGATTTTCAGCCATTATTTTGTTGTTACTAGTTTTCTTTTTAAGTTTCAGTTTAATTAAAACTTATGACTAGATCACATGCCATAACATTTATTCCTGCATAATTGTTATAATTATCAGAAACACTATCTTTCTTTAGTAATTGTGCTTTAATTGTGCAGGCTGATAAAATTAAACAGCAAATGTGTCGATTCTAGGAAATAAAGAAAACCACTCACTCAATCACTTAGTTTCCAACTTAAATGTTTTGTTTTAATTTATATTTACAATACCTAAATAATATATAGTTTAATTGCCTTGAGCATAATTAGCCATTAAACGTCTGCGCCACGTCTGTCCCTTACTAAGCTGGCGTAATTGTCGCTTAATAAACATGATGCACTTAAACAAATATTTGTTGTTTAAACAATGTGGCACTTTTAACTAAATACTTTAAAACAACAATAACAACAACAAAAACCCAACAGCCTTAGCAAATAAATATATTTAACTGGTTGCATGCCACAAAGCTGGTTTTGTTAATTTCATTCATGTCTGCTGTATTTTGCTTTATTGCAATTTAAAACCAATTTCTAATAAAACGGCTGCCTGTATTTAGTTGCTGCATGTTTTACTGGCCAGCCAAATTCACCTAAGTTGCAACTGCATATTAAATTTATTAAAATTTAAAATACATTTAACCATTTAACGTTAACGTTACGATAAATTTATCCTTCTAACAAGAGAAATTTCAAAATCTTGTACCTTAAATTGACTTCAATTTTGTTTGACTTTCTGAAGGCTCAAATTAACTTCAATTGTAGGTCGTTTTAAAGTCTTAAATTAACTTCAATTTTGCTGACTTTCTAAAAACCCAAACTAATTTCAATTGTAGGTCTTTCTAAAATCCCAAACTAACTTCAATTGTTGGTCTTTCTAAAGTCTCAAATTAATTTCAATTGTAGGTCTTTTTAAAGTCCCAATTTAATTTCAACTGCAGGTCTTTCTAAAGTCTCGAATTAACTTCAATTGTTGGTCTTTCTAAAGTCCCAAACTAATTTCAATTGTAGGTCTTTCTAAAATCCCAAACTAACTTCAATTGTAGGTCCTTCTAATGTCCCAATTTAATTTCAACTGCAGGTCTTTCTAAATTCCCAAATGAACTTCAATTGTTGGTCTTTCTAAAGTCTCGAATTAACTTCAATTGTTGGTCTTTCTAAAGTCCCAAACTAATTTCAATTGTAGGTCTTTCTAAAATCCCAAACTACTTCAATTGTAGGTCTTTCTAAAGTCTCGAATTAACTTCAATTGTAGGTTTTCTAAAGTCTTAAATTAACTTCAATTTTAGGTCTTTCTAAAGTCCCAAATTATTAAAACCTTTCCATCATAGGTCTGCCTGCTATTAGCTTTAATCTTAGTTCTTTTGATAGTTTTAAATTATCCTAGACATTTGTTCCTTTTACATTCATCCAAAGTCTCAAATTAGCTCTAAACGTTGAAGTTTATACAGTCAAAAAAATACTGCAGTCATGACTTTTTTAGTATCAATCGTAGTTTAAAATTAGTTTTAATCGTAGCTCGTTTCAGACTCCAACAGACTCATAGGTCTTCCTCTAGTCTTAATTTAACTTTGGACTTCCTCTAGTCTGTATTGATCTCTAATTGTCTTAATTTAGCACGAATCCTAGTTTTTTATTATTCCCAGTCTAGTTTTCCTCTAGTCTAAATTAAATTAAACTCTGATAATAGGACTTCTTCTAGTCTTAATTGATCTCAAATTGTATGTCATCCTCTTGTCTTAATTTAACAATAATCGTAGGTCTTTCACTAGTCTTAATTGATCTCAAATTGTATGTCATCCTCTTGTCTTAATTTAGCACTAATCGCAGGTTTCCCTCTAGTTTTATTTTATCTCTAATAATAGGTCTCCATCTAGTCTTAATTAAGCTTCAATCGTTGCTCTTAATTTAGCTCTAATCAATGGCTTCTACATAAGAACTTCATTTTCTAACAGGTGCACATTAGAATAACACGAAAGGTTTGTTATTTTACTTGCTGTCATATCAGTAATAGAAGCTTTGATAATGAATACCATTTCGTTTAGAAATCATGTGAAAATTTACAAAGGCATTTGAAAACAAACTGCTTAGTTTTCTAAAAAATCATTTTTTTCAGACGCAGCCTTATCATTTGTGTGGATACGTCAACAAAGAAATATTGCCGCATTTGTTTAATCTTAAATTATCTGCTATTTGTGTTTTTTCTCTGTTCTGTTTCTAAACTTTACTAAACTTCACTTTATTTTAGTTAAACTTAACTTAAACGAGTTTAAGTAATCTTTAGTTAACTAGGTTTAATTTTAAATTACCTTCCATTTATGTTGTTTGTTTGTTGTTCGCCTAAGCTTTTCTAAACTTTACTCGATTTTAGCTAAACTCAACTTAAACGAGTTTAAGTAATTTACGATATTAATAAAATTGTTACAGAATTTTTACGATGTAAATCAAAATATTAAAGATAATTTACGATATTGCAAAATTTGTTAAAGAAAATTTACGATATTGTTAAAAAAAACTTTATCATATTAAGAAAATTGTTGAAGAATTTTTACGAAGTTTATGAATTTGTTAAATAAACTCTTTGATATTCAAGAAATTGTTAAAGAAATTTTGTAATATTAACGAAATTTTTAGGAATTTCTTAAGAAAATTTACGATATGGCAAAATTTGTTAAAGAAACTTTACGATATTGGAAAATTTTTAAAATAAAATTTACGATATTGCAAAATTGGTTAAAGAAACTTTACTGATACTGATGAAATTGTTAAAGAAAACTTACGATGTTTATGAAATTCATAAGAAAATTTACGATATTGCAAAAATTGTTAAAGAAATTTTACGATGTTGGAAAATTTTTAAAATAAAATTTACGATATTGCAAAATTTTGGAAAAATTTTTTACGATATTGGAAAATTTTTAAAACAATATTTTTGATATTGTTAAATTTGTTAAAGAAATTTTACGATATTAAAAAAGTTTTAAAGAAAATTTACGATATTGCAAAATTTGTTAAAAAAATTTTACGATATTGGAAAAGTTTAAAAAAAAATTACGATATTATTCAATTTGTTAAAGAAATTTTATGATATTGGAAAAGTTTTAAAAGAAAAGTAACGATATTGCAAATATTTTAAAAGATTATTTACGATATTGCTAAATTTGTTAAAGAAATTTTACGATATTGGAAAAGTTTAAAAAAAATTACGATATTATTAAATTTGTTAAAGAAATTTTATGATATTGGAAAAGTTTTAAAAGAAAAGTAACGATATTGCAAAAAATTTAAAAGATTATTTACGATATTGCTAAATTTGTTAAAGAACATTTACGATATTGTAAAATTTGTTAAAGAAATTTTACGATATTGGAAAAGTTAAAAAAAAATTACGATATTATTAAATTTGTTAAAGAAATTTTATGATATTGGAAAAGTTTTAAAAGAAAAGTAACGACATTGCAAAAATTTTAAAAGATTTTTTACGATATTGGAAAATTTTTAAAACAATATTTTTGATATTGTTAAAGTTGTTAAAGAAATTTTACGATATTGCAAAATTTATCTTTTTACGATTTTGGAAAATTTTTTAAAGAAAATTTACGATATTGCAAAATTCGTTAAATAAACATTGCAATATTGTATCAATTATTAAGAAATTTTACGTTATTTAAACAATTTGTTAAAGGAATTTTACCACTTCGTTAAAAAAAATCTATAATATGAACTTGAACAAAAAAAAAAAAACACAATTATTTTATTAAATCCTGCTACACCTGTCACTATTGTGGGATAATCATGTTATTGTTAGCACTTGTGTTGAAATGTCAGCGGGTTGTCGGCTTTGTGGCAGTACAAATGTTTATTTTCCATCTGGTTAATTAACAACTACCAGCAGAGATCAAAACTGCAATATATATTTTTTTTATTTTTGGTTTTATAGCTGTCGATGCTCATGAACTAAGGCATACACATACATACATATGTACATTAAATTGAAAAGAGGTTAAGGACATATTTATAAATCATATAATTGTAATGAAGCTACAAAGTGCAACAGTGCTTAATGAATGACCAAAAATACTTGTTGCAAGTACGAGTACTTGCTTAACATTGTCAATACTTTTGCTCTGTTGGCTGCTGCTCTCTTCAGCTCTTGCCCACAGACAATTGCTGGTTGCACAAGGCATTGCCACAAAATAACATGTTACTAGCAACATGAAGAAAAAGAAATGACTCTGAACTCTGGTTTTTTATATGTATGAATTGCAGCATACTCGTACATATCTGTTTGTTGTTTTTTTCTTTTTGTAGGTTTTGTTGTGTTGAAAGAAAAATATACATATCGCGTGCCAAAGTCATAAAAGCTCAGTCAAAATTAAAGAATGAAAAAGAGTTTTTAAGGCAAAAGAACACAAAAAAAAAGTTAAAATTAAAAAGAAGACCCTATTTCCGATACAAATATCCACAAGTCGTAATATTAAAATGAAATAAAAATGTAAATACTATGCACCAACAATAACAAAACCAACAGACATTAATACTATAGAAATGCGCACAGTACAAGACAAGAGCTTAAAAGCACTAAAACTAAGTCTCCAAAAATTTGCCCTTAAAGTCCACAAAAGTTTACAAAAAATCAAGAGTTGGTGTTGTGAAAAAACCTAAAGAAATATGTGTTTAAAAATCTAAGCTGTTTGATATTTTAGGAAACTGCTTTTAAGCTTGTATTCCTTACTATACTCCAAAATGCAACTGCAAAATAATAGGGGACCTAAAGATGTAGTTTTATCTTGAGATGCAGCAGCAGCATAATACAAAATGCATTTCATTGTTTAGAGCACAAACCCCCCCCCCAAAAAAAAAAAAAAAACACACACAGTTTTACAATATTGTTTTGCTTGTGGTTGGTTCTTCACAATGATGATGACGAGTATGAGAATGAACAGAAATAAATAAATGAATGAATGCACCCTTGTGTTTAAAAGGAAATACTTGTCCATACAACCAACCAGCCACACTCAACCAAATTGACAACAAACTCACACAATCTGCCAGCACAAGCACTACTTCAACCTTAACATTAACAGCAACATCATCATCGTCAACATCATCGCCAGCTTCTCACGTGTCTCTTGCCTCTGAAGGTGTTTTAAGACAACAATTGTAGTACCACAGCACTGCAGAGGCCCTGTAATAAATATGCAATTCTGTTTTATTTTCTTTGTTATAGTGCTGAAATTTTAGCTGCACCTACAGTCAGTTTGGAACAATTGCGGCTTAAAATTAACAAGTTTTTTTTTCTCAAACAAAAGCAATTAATTCATGGGTGAAAAAAATCATTCTTTTGTCCCGGTTTTCTTTTTATTTAGCAAGTTTTTTTTTCATTGCCCGCCTTACATTTCAATTTGCATGTTTAAAGCAATTAAATGCAGTAATATAATACTGAGAGACACAAGCGATTAGGATTAATGTTGATAAATAAATTATGATATTATTTAAATGAATTAAAATGTTGCCTGGTTATAGGCAATTGAGTAAATTTAAGGAGCAAGTAAAAGGAAGTAGAAGAAAGTAAGTATCAGCCTCAATCATAAAACTTTCTATTCTTATTAATCCACCGGTTTAATTAATCTTTACATAACTAAGATTAATCTTAAATTACCTCGTATTTGTGTTGTTTGTTTGTTATTTTCTTAAATATTCTTAAACTTTATTTCATTTTAGCTAAACTTAACTTAAGCGAGTTTAAGTAATCTGTGGTTAACTGGATTTTTCTGCATTTTAATAAATTGCTTTGCATTATTTAATCATAATTTATATAATTAAATAAAAACCTAAATTTGTTCCAGCTAAACTCAACTTTTACGGTTTTAAGTAATCTTTAGTTAACTACCTTTAATCTTAAATTACCACCTATTTATGTTGTTTGTTTTCTATTTACCTAAACTTTTCTAAACTTAACATTATTTTAGCTAAACTCAACTTAAACGAGTTTAAGTAATCTTAAAATAACTAGGTTTAATCTTAAATTATTTCTTATTTATGGTGTTTGTTTTCTATTTAGCTAAACTTTCTAAATTTTACTTTGTTTTAGCTAAGCTTAATGAGTTTAAGTAATCTGCGTTTAAATTGAATTTTCTGCATTTCATTAAAATAATTTTCATTATACAATTGTAAATTATCTAAGTAAATATAAACCTAAATTCATTCATAAACTAAATTGGCTACAACGGATTTAAATTATCTTTAATTAACAAGATTTTATTTTAAATTAACTCCCATTTATGTTGTTTGTTTGTTATTTGCCTAAACTTTTCTAAACTTCACTTTATTTTAGCTAAACTCAACTTAAACAACTTTATGTAATCTCTTGACAACGAGGTTAAGTCTCAAAGTATCTCCCACTTGTGTGGTTTATTTGTTACATTATTAAACTTTTCTAAGCTTTGCTTTATTTTAGCTATACCTAAGTTAAGCGAGTTTAAGTAATCAGCGGTTAACTTATTTTATTGCATTTTCTCAAAATTCATTACAGGGTTCAATTGTAATTTACATAAGTTTAAGTATAATTTACTTTTTTTTCAAATAATCTTGGCTTAAACGAGTTTAAGTAATCTTTAGTTAACTTAGTTCAAAATTAATGTACATTATATTTGTGTTGTTTGTTTGTTATTTTCCTAAAGTTGATTAAACTTTACTTTATTTTAGCTAAACTTAATTCAACCTAGTTTAGGTTAACTTATTTTAACGCATTTTATCAAAATGCATTACACTCTTGAATTGTTATTCAGGTGAGTTTGAGTAAAATTTATTTTATTTCAGCTAAACATGGCTTAAACGAGTTTAAGTAATCTTAAGTTAACTTAGTTCAAACTTAATTTACATTATATTTGTGTTGTTTGTTTGTTATTTATCTAAACTTTATTAAACTTAATTTTATTTTCGTTAAACTTTACTTAAGCGAGTTTAAGTAATCTGAGGTTAACTTGATTTTTCTGCATTTTCTCAAAATTTATTATAGTAATTTTAATTGTAATTTACTTAAGTTTATGTAAAATTTACTTTATTGCAGCTAATCTTAGCTATAACGAGATTAAGTAATCTTTAGTTATCTAGGGTTAAGCTTAAATTAGAACATATTTAAGCTGATTGATTGTTATTTCTTTAAAAAAAATTTTAAAACTATTCACTTTATTTTTGCTAAACTTATTTTAAACGAGTTTAAGTAAAGTAAGTAAAGTAACTTGTAATTTAAGTAAGTTTATGTAAACTTGACTTTTTTCCAGCTAATCAGCACTTGAACGAGTTTAAGTAACCTACAGGTAACTAGGTTTAGTGTTAAATATCAACATATTTTCATTGTTTAATTAGCATTTACTTGAAATTGTATAAACTTGTTGTTATTTGATAAAAACCTGGCATAAGCCAGTTTAAATAATCTTTAGTTAAGTAGGTTTTATCTTAAGTTTTAACCATTTTTATTTAAGGGCGTTTATAGGTTCTAAACTTAGTTCTATTTAAACTTTAGCTGCGAGTAATTTCCTTTATTCTTATTCCTTTAAAATTGAACACCTTGCGGCCAAATTTTTACATTATTTCCTGACACTTATTACTAACAATTTACCACATTTAACCATTAGAGCAGTTAATTTAAACGGCTTTTGCCCAGTATAATAAATAACATTAAAGTAAATGTTTATTCTAATTAAATATATGTGGCGTATAAATTATAATTATAATGTTCAAATTTAAAATGTATTATGTTAAATAGTATTTAATGTTAAAATAATAATTATAATATTTATACTTTTCTTTACAGAACTTTCTTTTAGCACCTGTTTTTTTAATGAATCTTTTTTTTTGCAATTTGCAAGCAACCCCTTATGGCTTTTTTTACTTTAACTTAAATTTGTCTGGCTGATCTTAGTTAATATACATGCATACTTAAATATATAAAAAGCATAATTGTTATCGAGTAACAAAATCAAAAATTTAAATAATTTCGAAATATAATTTCATGAATTTTTATAAGTGAAATATTGAAATGCATCTTTCTACTGGCTTTCTCATTATTGGTATGAATGAGTTGGCTGGCCAGAGATGATAAAAATCATGTTTTATCTTTTTAATGTAATCGAGCAAGTTCAAACAAACGCAAAGAGCTGCCAAAAAAAAAACAACAAATGTGCCAAAAAAAAAAAAGCAGCCACTTAAGAGAGGTGACCGACCGAACATCAGCCACTTAAAATAAGTGTGGTCTATTTGGCGGATAAAATTATGTAAATTTCAAATGAATATTGTAAAGTATTTTGATAAAATGCCGAAAATTAACTTAACTGCGGCTTACTTAAACTGTTTAAAGTTAAGTTTAGCTAAAACAAAGTCTGGTTTAAAAACGTGTGGGAAAATAACAATCACACACTATATATATGATGCAATTTAAGCTTAAACCTAGTTAACTAAAGCAAATTTTACATAAATATAAAAAAAAAACAATTGAACTTTGTAAAACAATTTTAGAAAATGCAAAAAATTAACTTAATTGCCGATTACTTAAACTGGCTTAAGTTAAGTTTAGCTAAAAGCAACGATTAGCTGAAACAAAGTAAATTTTACATAAATATAAAAAAAAACTTGAACTTTGTAAAGCACTTTTAGAAAATGCAAAAACTTAACTTAACTGGGTTAAGTTAAGTTTAGCTAAAATCAACTCAAGTTAAAAAAAAAACTGTGGGAAAATAACAATCAAACAATATAAGATCTAAGTTAACTGACGATTACTTAAACTCGTTTAAGCAATAATTAGTTGGTATAAAGTAAATTCTAAATAAACTTAAGTAAATTTCATTTGAGCATTGTAATGCATTTTGATAAAATGTAGAAAAATCAAATTAAACGCGCTGTACTTGAACTCGTTTAAAGTTTAGAAAAGTTTGTACAAACAAACAACATAAAGATAATTTAGGATTAAATCTACTTAACTGAAGAATACTTTAAGCTTCGATTAGCTGAAATAAAGTTAGTTTTAGAAAAACTGAATTAATTTAAGATTAAATAAAGCAAAGCATTTTATGTTGGGTTTAGCTAAAATAAAGTGAAGTTTAAACAATTGTGGGAAAATAACAATCAAATATGATGTAATTTAAGATAAAAAAACTATTAATTGAAGATTACTTAAAGTCGTTTAAGCCAGGATTAGCTGAAATAAAGTAAATTTTATATAAATATAAGTAAATTACAATTGAGCAATGTAATGCATTTTGATAAATGCAGAAATTATAGTTAAATGCGTATTATTTAAACTCGTTTAAGTTAAGTTAAGCTAAAATAAAGTAAAGTGTAAAAAAGTGTGGGAAAATTACAATCAAACAATATAAATATGATGTAATTTAAGTTTAAACCTAGTTAACTGAAGATTACTTAAACTCATTTAAGCCAGGATTAGCTGAAATAAAGTTAATTTTATAAAAACTTAAGTCAATTACAATTGAGCAATGTAAGGCATTTTTAAAAATCAAGAAAACTCAAGTTAAAGACCTTTGACTGTAGCTAATTTGAGGGTGTAATTGAAACTGTTAAGAAACAATATATGTAGTATGTAGATGTTTAAAGGTAAAGCTAATTTGGAACAATAAAAAGCTACGGTTGAAGCTAGTTTAGGACGGCAATTTAAGCTGAAATCAAAAAATATAAAGAACTATGATTGAAACTTTACGAGACAATATAAAAACCTGAGATTAAAGCTAATTTAGGACTATGAGTGAAACATATTTTAGACAATATATAAACTTAGGATGAAAGTTAATTTGAGACTATAATTGAATCTGATATGAGACAATATAAAGATGTAAGATTAAAACTGATTTGAGATCATGGTTGAAGCTGTAAGAAACCTATATGAAGACCTACGATTGATGCCAATTTGGGAGTATGATTAAATCTGATATAAGACAATAAAAAGACCTACGATTAAAACTAATTTGGAATTATGATTAAAGCTTCTAATATGAAGACCTAAGATTGAGGCTATTCCCTAGTAGCCAATTTGAAAAGGAATAAAGTTAATTTATGGCTGCGTTAGCAGCCATATAAAAATCTTTAGTTGAAACTATCTAATTCGAGAGTAAAGCTAAACATTTAAACGTTTTTATTTTTTTCTAAAGCAGTGACAACACTCTTTATGTAGATGATCAAATGTTTGAAATACACTTTATTTGCAGGGAAAGAGATCTTTGTGTAATAAGTAACGCAATTCAAACTCATTAAACCAACATGTGTGTGGTTTAAATTTGAAACAAAAAAAAAAAAAAAAGACTATGAACTTTGTATTACACTTTAGCTGTTTAGTTACTTCATACCACGACAATATTTCGACACAATAATAATGGGTTTTGGTCAAAAACAAGAAAAAAACTTAAAGGCAAAGCAATGCAATAGCAAATACTTACTCTTACATACGAGAGCAAAAAAAACCATTGCATGTCATTCAATTTGCTAAGAAAAACACTGTGCGGTAAAAGCGGAAATTATTGCATTTCCTCATGAAGTTATGACACTCATATATAAAAATGTGTTAGTGATATTGCCACACATTCAATGGCTGCATGTATGTCTGCCTGTCTGTCTGTCTGTCTGTTTGTAAATATGTAGGGTAAATAATGGGGTTAAAATTAATGATTCCTTTAGTTAGAATGTAGTTATACTTACTCACTTACTTATTTGCTGTTGTTATTATGATTATAATGATTATTATTGTTTGTTATTATTATTGCTACTGACTGATTGTCTCACTGAAGGAATGACTGCCTGATTGCCTGGCTGCCTGTTTGCCTTCCTCAATTGCCCCTCAACATTTCTTATATCAAGAATGAAGGTAAGAAAGAAAGTTTTGTTTTAATTTCTTTATAGTTGTATTTGAAAATGTGTTTTTCAAAAGGTGACACCCCATTAAAATTATATGAAATTAAAATGCCAATTATTAATTATTATCTTGAAAAGTAGATTTTTCGTATTTTACTCACATGCCATCCATTCAACAACATAAATATATATAAATAAGAAAAATTAATAAGAAATGGGAAAATTTCAAAGATAAACATAAGAATTAAACTAAAGCTATGTATAGACGGTCGTCAGATCTTACAACGTTGTCCGAAAAGTGTTTAGAAAATGTCTAACAACCGTGTACACTTAAAATGTTTGTCTTCCAACGTTGTTAGAAAAAGCAAGACAAAAATATTTGTCAGACATCTAACAATCGTGTAAATACAAATTTTTGTCATTGTCATTGTTTTAAGACAATTGTCAAACACTTTTCATTGTCATATGTGCAAAGTTAATGCATCTGCCAATGGCAGCATTGTCATAGAAATTTTTTCTAAATGCAATTCTGTATATACATAAATAAACAAACAAGTGTGCATTAATGACATTTTAGAAAAACAATTTCGGTTGACAAATAAATTCATTGTATAACAATTGTGTGCCAATGAAATTGTAAGGTTTCCTTACAGTCGTCTGAACTGACCATTTACCTTTTGCTAACAATTTTTCAATGTCAGTACATTGCTAGCACATTGCTAGATCTGACAACTGTCTATACATAGCTTAACTTGGGACTATGATTGCAGTTATTATGAGACAATATAAAGTTTAACGACTAGTGCTAAATTCAGTCATTAAACAAGACAATATAAATACTTACAATTGCAGCAAGTTTGGGACAACTTTAGGCAACGTTATTTTTGTAGAAAAATTTGAATTATTTTCTTAAAATGTCTTCTATTTTTACACAGCACAAATTTATTATTGCTTAAGTCACTCGTATTTTTATTTGACTGAGTGTAGACACACATTTGTATACAAATACTCGTATGTTTTACTCTCTCATTCGTATGTAACAAGTACAAGAATTGCTAGTAGAATAACGTATACACATATAATGCAATTTAGGTTTGAGCTTAGTTAACTGAAGGTTACTTAAACTGGTTTAAGCAATAATTAGCTAAAATAAAGTTAATTTTACATAAACCACATTTGAACGGGTTTCTTAAACTCACTTAAGTTTAGCTAAAGTTTATTCAAATTTAAGAAAATAAGAAACAAATAACATAAATATGATGTTAATAAAGATTAAACCTAGTTATCTAAAGATTACTTAAATTTGGTTAAGTTAAGGTTAGGTAAAAAAAGTGAAGTTTAAAAATGTGCAGGAAAATAAAAAACAAGCAACACAAAGATGATGTAATTTAAACTTAAACCTAGTTATCTAAAGATTACTTAAACCCGCTATGGGCAAGTTTAGTTATAATACAACTAAGTTTAGTTTAACTTATATAATTTACGTTAGAATAAAGACGTATTAAAAAATGCAGTTAACCGCGGATTACTTAAACTCGTTTATTTAAAGTTTATCTAAAACAGATTGAAGTTGAGATATAACAAAATAGTAATAAAATTTTTAGTTAACTGCTGGCAATTTTAACATAATTAAATGGAGTTTAAGGAAAAAAAGTTAAGTAAAATTTCTAAAATAAAATTATAATGAAACTCAATATTTAGTTCCTTTCCTACAGACTGTCGCAAATTTGCAGAAATTTTTCACAAAATGTCATTAAATTTTTAATAAATACCAAAAAAAAAAACTAGCTAACTTAGATTGCCTAAACTGGCTTAAGTTGAGTTTAGCTAAAATAAGGTAAAGTTTAAAAAAGCTGGAGAAAATTGCAAATTTTTTGTTAATTGTAGGCATATTGTTAAATTGGAGTGTAAGGAAGAAAAATGTAAATTAAAACTAAATCAGTTTAATGAATTTTCAAGTGGCTTTTTGTGTGTGTAAGTAAGGACCGTTAAGTTGAAGCCAATTGGAGACTTTCAAGTTAAGGAAATTTAAGACTTCTTATTGAAGTTAATTTAAGAGTATGAATTTGAGCCGAAAGAAGAATCTGCTATGGAAGCCAATTTGAATTTATTCAAAGTTTTAATATTGAAGTTCAAGTTGAAGCCAAATTGAGTTGGAAACCCTAGTGAGGAACGCTAATTTTTGGACTGTAAAAGGACCTTTGATTGAAGCTAATTTGAGCCTGAAGTTGGATCAGCCATTGAAGACAATTTGAATTTGTTGGAAGTCTTTATATTAAAGTTTAAGTTGACGTCAAATTGAGTTGGGAAACCTAGTGAGGAACGCTAGTTTGTGGGCTGTATTAAGACCTATGATTGAAGCCTAATGATTTGAGCCTAAAGAAGAATCTTTCATTGAGACCAATTTATATTTGATTGAAGCTAATTTGAGCCAGAAGTTAAGTCAACCATTTGAAGACAATTTGAATTTGTTTGAAGACTTTATATTGAAGTTTAAGTTGAAGCCAAATTGAGTTGGGAAACCTAGCGAGAAACACCAATTTGTGGGCTGTATAAAGACCTGTAATTGAAGTTAATTTGAGTATAAAGAAGAATCTTTCGTTGAGACCAATTTATATTCGATTGAAACTAATTTGAGCCAGAAGTTAAGTCATCCATTTAAAGACCATTTGAATTCGTTTGAAGACTTTAGATTGAAACAAATTTAAAGCCAAATTGAGTTGAGAAACCTAGTGCGGAATGTTAATTTGTAGGCTGTAAAAGAAACTTTGATTGAAGCTATTTGAGACTGAGACTAAAGAAGCTTTATGTTTTTAATTTGAAGAGATTCTAAGGTAACCATTTTTAAACTCTAAAAAAGACTACATTTGAAACTAAAGTTAAGTTTTTTTTTTTTTGAAATGAATTTGAAACATCTTCTTTCCCCCTCAAAATTTAAATTGTCTCCACAAAAATGTGTAAAAACTTTTCAGCCAAACTATAATTTTGTCTTTAGCTTATAGTGTGTGTGTATTTTGCGTGAGCTTATTTAGCTTTTGGCTTAAATCCTTAACTACCTTCTTACATGAGACAGATTTGTGTGATTATAAAAGGCAATATTTGTACAAATATGTTGGCCTCATCTGTAATTACTAGAGAGAGCGAGAGAGAGCGTCACCCGTGGCTTTATTTACAAACAAAAGATGATCGTCATTATCGTTTTCTTTGTGTTATGGCAAGCAGAGGGTATGAGTTGAAGATTGATGTGGCTGCTGGTGATATTTTCAAATTCCTATAATTTTCCTTAATTTAAGGTTGTTGAGAGGTTTGCTGGTGCCAATCCAGCCATTAATTTATTACATGTAATTGAATTGAATTGAAATTATGCTTAAGGTGGCAATTTGAAATGTGGGAAAGAAAATACGGACGAAAAAGGGAATGTTTAGAAGACAGCAGCTTTAACAAAAAAAAATTAATCAAAAATTTCTAAATGATATTAAAATTAAAAAAAAAAATATTTTAATTTTTTATTCTATACAAATAGGGTTGAATTTTTTATAATAAAATGCCAAAAAAACATGTTCAAAAACTCCTGCTTGTTTTGTTCGATTCCTTTTTTATTTCTATTTAATTTTTCTAAAGTTACAAAGTCATTATAAATAAGACTCTTGTACAACGCATTTAAACGCACAATTTTTTTTTTCAATGTCAATGCGTAACGAAAAACATTACATTAATTTAAAAATACGCGGCTTTTACTTCAAGGGTTGTTTTTTGCCCGAATTAGTTAGAGGTGGGGAGGGGGAATAATATCCCAAAGCTAGAAATTCCATAATAGAGCAAATGCGTACAGCAACAAACATTCAGAAGAATCAACAAAAGAAAAACACTAATATATCATTATACGAGTACATGTTGAAAACATAGCAGGAATAAATCCAAAACCAAAATGAAACGTTAAAAAAGAGAGTTGCCCAAGTACTAAAGAATTGCAAAAGTTTGGCTTTAAAACTGTCTGAAAATAAAAATCTTCAAGACATTAAGATTGATTGGGAGTTATGTTAATTTTTACTATTCCGTATGTTCCACCTTTGTGGATGCTACCGTGGGGTTTATGTGAGATTTTTTTTTTTTGATAATTAACAAACACAAACTGCGAAGCTTTTTGGCTTGTCTGTAGAAAACACCCAGAGTCTTTGGTGGGAATCGAACCTGCAACCCTCTGACTGATAGTCCGGCACACTATCGCCTAGTCTATCGGGGCACCCAGATCGTAAGCATATCTAGTCTATTCAGTCCACCAGGGGCAATATGGCAAGCTGATTTATTAATTCGTTTCTTTTAAAATATTTTCAATAAAATACTGAATACTCTAATGCTTAACCATGCCTCAAGACACTCATCACAAAAGTGACAATGGTGACAAATGTAAGTGCATTTTTATTCCAAAAACTTATTTAATTCATGCTAAAAAAAATTATTGAAATATTTTCAAAGACATTGAAAGCTTTTAAAAGCTCTATTCTGTATATTTTGCTAGACTTTTTTCTAACTATGTGTATTTTCAAAGCGCTTGAGTTACCAGAATTTCTGCTGGACTATTGCATATCAAGAAAAGCAGTCAGTAGCATTCGTTGTCGTTCATATTTAATTTTACCCACTGTCTGCCTAAAATTTTTAGAGCGCGGCTCATGACAATTGACACAGTACTTTTACCCAAACTTACGATTGAATCATTTCCAACTGCCTCCTCTACCAAAAATCTTAATGTCGCTGAAAACGAAATTATTCAGGGAACATTTGAAGGTGGCAAGTGTATTTTGAAATACTTTTTTCAATAGATCTGCGAACCATTAATGTACATTATATTAATAAAAAAATTTACGCCAAATCACAACATCTATTTACGCTGATTCTGGCAGTTCCAATGGTTTGCTGTGTTCCCTCAATATACTTCGTTTGACTTTTTCACTACACTCTTCCTGCATCAATAAAAAGATTATTACAGCCTCAAACGTTTTAAATTCGTTTTAAAATTGTTTCAACAAAAATTTATACACCACCAAATTGTTAACAAAAAATTTACTACAAAATGTAAACAAATTAAATCAGCTGATTCGAATATGGGTTTTGCTTAAACTCGAAACAATACAAAACCAAGACAGATTCATAACACCAATTCCAATTAGAATCGATTTTCAATTCTGACTTGGTTTCTATAATAACCGTGTTGAAAATGGTGCAAGAAAAATAAGTCAAAAAACTGAGCAGCTTTGGACTTGTTAATTATATTTAAAAAAAAAGTCTCTGCTCAAACAACAAAAATTGTATCATAATCACAAATAATTTATTGTTTCTATTTATTTGCAATTAATGTAAAGTATTCATTATTATAAAGTAATGACTACATTTTAATCAATAAAAGCCAAAGAGTGTCTTGAGGCACTCATTACTCTTTACAGCTGGCATTAGACGTTAGAGGGTTAAACTATGTATTATTGGTTGTCTTAATTATTGTCCGAAACAACAATCTTTAACAATCTTAATCCATTCGGATATTGATATTTTCGTTTACACTTTAGCTCGCGAATTATGATACTTTTTTAAACAACGCTACTACCAGTATTTTACAAATAACGACTTTTGACGTCATAAAATATCAAAGAAACAACCAGAGATGTGCTCACTGTTGTCTGTAATGGGGGTGGTGTCTACAAGCATCAATTGTGGGATTATAACATAGATCACTTCGTCATTCAGGGTACAATCTGGTCCCTGATGGTGAAAGTTAATCAAGTCAAGACTCCCGGAGACCCGCAGCGGTGTGTGGTAGTGTTATTATTATTTATTTATTTATTTTTCGACGTTTAAATGAAAAGAAAATCTTTTAGATTTTAGTGATATTTAATAGAATTTATAAGAAATTTATTTAGCTTGTTTAATTACATATGTGTTAATTAAGAAAAATCTTATAGGTAAATTTTATTGAGATTTAATAGAATTTGTTTAAAAAGCAGCTGAAACCCTTTAAAAAACTGTGTAATTAACAACAAAAAAGCCATTACTCTTGGCAACTCTTTAAAATCCCTTAAAAATTAACCATAAACAACGCAGTTTCAATTCACATTTGGGACATGTTTTCGCCTGCACACACACACACACACATTCATACAGACACTTTCACTCACTTCGCTGAATCACAACAAAACGCATAGAAACACATGCACATACATAAACAACCAACAAAACTCCTCTTTCCTACTTTGCTAGCTTTCTCTGTTTTTGTCTCTCTTACTCGTACCCCTCTCAATAAAACGACTGCATTTGAGGAACACTTCCATACATACAACCATACATACATAATCAAACGTACTCGTGCAATTGTAATCGTAGTTAAGTAGAAACAACAACAACAACAAAGGCAATTGTATGGCATAAAAAATAGTTAAATCGGGGAGGAATTATTTACGAGTGATGCGTAAACACACGCATAGAAAAATGTTGGTAATTGAAAGAGGGTTGGTTGTTTTGTTGTTGGTTTCATAGACTCGTTTCTAGTTTATATTTAGAAAATTATAGAGAATTTTTTTTTCGAGTCTTGTGAATGTCAAGGATTTTACTTTAAGTAAGAAAAGGAAGTAAGTGTAGAATTTTGCATTGAAATGGAGATGAAACCAGAAGTTTTACATTTTTTTTGGGAAAAATATTAAAATAGTTTGAGTTGTTGTACGTTTTTTTTTTAATTTTATATTGAATTTAGGGTGGTTTTAAATTTGTCTTTAGTTAAAAACACGTGTGGTTTTTTGGAAAATTTAAAAGATTTTTGCTCCAACTTTGTTGGATTTTTTGGATAAAGTGTTGCTAGGCAAAGTCAATATTTTTTTCTAAAATATCAGATATATTTATAATAAAATTTTGAATAAAATTCAAGTAAATTGTTCAAGAATAAATTACCCTTAGAAAAAGTTACAGGCCACCAAAGTCTGAACAAGTTTTTTGTTTTCTCTAGTTTTTCTTCAAGACTATATACAATTTGTACTTGATCTGTTAAGAGAACGTAAGACAAAAACTTGTTAAATAAAATTTGGCTCATTAAAGCAGACATAGTCCCCTCCAGCTCTAAACAAACTTTAGCAATTTTAACAAAAACATTAGGTTGTGTTAAAAATTCTAAAATTCTTAATGTAGCTATCCCCAAATAAACTATATTTATATGTATGTATATCTCTATATGTTACTTAACTGCTTACAAAGATTCTAAACTATTTTTATAGGGATTTTTAAAGAAAATTAAATATATTTAAAAAAGTAGTATTTCTACTACTAGTATTTTAAAAATGTGCAGATTTAAGCGTTTCTCATTAAAATTAATTTTATTTTTGTTTAAAACCATTCATTTAAAGGTAATTTTTGCAAAAATATTATTTTTTTAAAGTAGTATTTCTACTACTATTTTTAAAAACCGGAAATTTAAGTATTTCTCTTTACAAAATGATTTTTTTTACCACTAAAACTATTTCTAAAGGTATTTTTCAAGAAAGATCGTAAAGATTTTTAAAAAATTTGTATTTTTAGAAACATTAATTTAAAAATAATTTTCGCCGAAATATGTTTTTTTAAAAAGTAGTATGTATTTCTACTACCATTTTTAAAAAACGTAAATACTTAAATATATCCTTGCAGAATGATTTTTTTACCACTAAAACTATTTCTAGATGTATTTTTCAAGAAAGCTAATACTTTTAAGGATTTTTTATGATACTAATTAAAAACAACGTAAATTGAAGTATTTCTCATTACAAAATAATTTTTTTACCACTAAAATAATTTCTAAAGGTATTTGTAATGAAAATTAATACTTTTAAAGATTTTTAAAAAAGTAGTTTTTCTACTACTATTTTGAAAAAAATGAAAATTTAAGTGTTTTTCATTACAATTTATTTCGGTTTGCTAGTACTATTTATTTCAAAAATATTTAAAAAGAAATATCCTGCATTTAAGGAGTTTTTGAAAAGTAGTATTGCAACTACTATTTATAAAAAGTGCAGAAATAAGTGTTTTTCATTAAAATTATTTGTTTTAGCTAGTAACATTATTTTAAAAAAAATTTTTGAAGAGATATACGGTATTTAAGGAGTTCTTAAAAAGTAGTATTTCTACTACTATTTTTAAAATGTGTAAATTGAGGTATTTTTCCTTCCAAAGAAAATTAGTACTTGATTTAAAAAAGTAGTATTTCTACTACTGTTCTAATAAAGTGCAATTTTAAGTGTTTTTTGAGAATAAATCTACTGCATTTAAGGAGTTTTTAAAAAGTAGTATTTCTAATACTATTTTTAAAATGGATAAATTTGAGTTCTTTCCTTCAAAAGTATTTTTATTTGCTAATAAAACCTTTTTAAATAGTACCTTGAAAGAAAATTATCACTTTTAATGATTTTTAAAAAAGTAGTACATATTTTGAAAAAGTCTATATGTTACCATTTTTAAAAGAAAAATTATCTAGTAATAATATTTCGAAAGATAGTTGTTGCTAACTTTGAAATTGTTGTTGTTAGCTTTGCAATTGTGTAGCTATTTTTAAGTTTTTTTTTTTTATAGGAACTTGTTTGTTGTCAACGATCTAAAGCTTTCAAATAGGCATTATTTATGAGTAACTGTAACCTTTATACTTAATAATTAATTAACAACTTTGTGTATGTAAGTTTTCTCAAAAAAAATTCTTTACAATTTCTAAAATTTTAAATTTAAAATTTGTCCTTTTTTAACCCTCAAGAATTTCCAATAATTTCAGCAGCAAATCAGTTTGAACTTTATAAATAAATAATAAATTAAGCAACATCAAAAGCACTTTTTTCACAATTCAAGAATTTTCTTTTGCAAATTCCCCAAGAAAAAAAAATTAAAAGAAAACTTATTTTTTATTACTTTACATAGTATTCCCCTGATGATGGTACAGTTACATTTGAGATGTCTTGTTTTTCCTTCAACGTTAAGTCCAAAAAGGAATGCCGGTATGAGTCCAGAAAGAAAATACACAAAAACTTTCTTAACTAAAAGAAAATTTCGCATGTTACCTATAACACTCTATATCTCTCTCTCTATTACATTTACACATTTTCATTCATTACAGGGAGCTAACAGCAGAGAGCTGTTAAATACTTCAATTTTCTCTCTTTGAGTTTTTGTTTATCACATATTTTTTCATTTACATTTTGTATTTTTTTTTTTTAGATTTTCTGTTTTCCCGACACATTTCATGTGGAAAATTTATTCTCATACTTGAAAAATAAAACAAACCTGTAAGAAATTTCATTTCTAGCTAAAATAATATACAAAATTTTCCTCCAAGCAAAGTCAACAAACACTTACACTCACTAATACACTGACAACACTGGCAGAATTTTAATGTTGTTGTTGTTAATTGTGTATTTTGCTTTTAATTAAATGCGTCACCGTTTGTCAAGAGTGAGTTCAATTGTTTGTGTTTAACAATGAGTGTAAGTGGGAGAGAGAGTTAGCCAAGCAATGTAGGGGCCTTTTGTTGGTGTAAGTGAGTAAGGAAATCAAACCATAGACAATTTTAATGGGAATGTGTGGGTAAATAATGAGAAAATTTTGTTTAGCTTGCATAGGTGTGTGTCTATGAGTTAAAGCAAATAGTTTTAACTAATGTAGCGTTAATAATGAAGAGTAAAAAAGCGCTAAAATAAAAGAACATTTGTAACAATTTTCTATAGAAATATTGTAGCTATTTTAAATTTTTAATACAAATTATGCAGATATTTTCGAGAATTTACAGAAGTTTGGTTGCTAGTTATGATTTTCTTTAGAAACTTAATTGCTAATTTTGGTTTTCTATAGAAATTTTATTTTAATCTTTAGTTTTCTTCATATTTTTTTTGCGTTTTTTTATTTTCTGTAAAATTTTTATTGTTTTCATTAATTTTCTTTTTTATAAAAATTTTATGGTTTTTTTAAATTTTCTAAAAACAAGTTGGGCAATTTTCAATTTTCTATAGAATTTCTGTTGCTATCTTTGCTCATCTGTTGAAACATGTATGTATGTTTTTCTACGCTTCTAAAAACAATAATTATTTTATTTAGAATATGTACATATATGTATAAATGTTTTTTAAAAGAGTGCTTTTTGAAAATTTTTTTTTATAATTTTAGTACTACATATTTTGAAAAAAGTACTTTTTAAAATTTTACTACTATTTTGAAAAAAGTACCAAAAAGTATTTTTTATAACATTTCCTTAATAAATGTAATTTTATTCTATTTTTTCGACCTTTTTGATTTTTATTAAATAATTTGTAAGCTTGAGGTCACTTTTTTTTATAAAAGATATTTTTATTTATAATAAAGTCGATATTTCGGTTTCTTTTGGAAATCTTTTTCAGAAGTATATTTAAAAAATAGAAAATTTGTTATTTTTTCTTCTCTGGTTTAATTTTATGATTTTTTTTTTTAATTTCATACAATTTTTGCACCAAAAATTACTTTTTAAAGCTACCTTTCAAAAAAGTACTTCTTTGTGAAAAGAGTACTTCTTGCAAAAGTATAATTTTATTATCGTTTTTTATTTCTAAAAAGTAGAAAGGATTTTTTGTATAAAACAGTAATTTTTAAAGATATTTTCAAAAAAGTACTTTTTTAGAAAATAGTATTTTTTGCAAAAGTATAATTTTATGATGTTTTTTTTCATTTCATACAAGTATAAAAGAATTGTTTGTATCTAATGTTTTTATTGTGAAAATAGTACTTTTTCGTTGAACATAGTACATACTTCTTCTCTAGTTTAATTCTATGATTTTTTTTTAATTTCTTACAATTTAAAAGGAATTTTTGTATAAAAATTTACTTTTTAAAGCTTTTTTTATGAAAGAGTACTTCTCGCAAAATTATAATTTTATAATTTTTTTTTTATTTCTTGCAAGTAAAAAGAATATTTTGTATAAAACAGTAATTTTTAAAGCTATTTTCAAAAAAGTACTTTTAAGGAAATATAGTACTTTTTTGATACATATAATTTTATAATAGTTTTCTCATTTTTTATCAGTAAAATTTATATATAAGTAACAAAAATTTGTTTTTGATTATTTTTAAAAATGTACTTTTTTGTTCAAAATGTACTTTTTAAAAAAAAATATTTTTTAACAGATTTCTGTATAATTGTTACAAAAAAAAATAAAGGTACTCTTTGAAAAAGGAACTTCTTTTTATAAAAAGTACTTTTATTAAATAAAACAAAAAATACATATTTATTTTTTATAAAAAGTACTTTAAATTACAAAAGTTACTTTTTGTTATGATAAAAATTTTGTTTAAAAATATTGTTTTTATATCTCATTATTGTTTATAGAAATAAAATTTAAATTTTTCAAAAAAGATACCTAAAGCTTAAATAATTACCAAAATCTTAATATTGTTTTTAGTTGTTATTTTGCTTAAATTACTTTTTTTAATTAATTTATTACAAAGTTTTAAATTTTTGTATTAAAAATTCTGTAACAAAGTTATTTAGGCGCTTTTATTTTGTCCACTCTAGTTGTTATTACTGCGAGAACAGTTAAATATGTTTCTCTCTCTTAGTTTGTCAGAGTGTACGTATGAGAGAGTTTAATAGTGAAAATGTGTGAGTATTGGTTTCATTGCTGTTCTTGTTGTTGTTGTTGTTTTAGTGTTACATATACACAAGTAAAAATATTGTTGTATAGAGTATAGAATAGTTTGTGTACACGCACAACAACAGTTTTTATAGTAAAACGAGCGTGTGCCGTGTAGTCGTATAGTCTTCTATATTTCAAAGCAGCCATTTTGAGTTTAATATATTAAAATAAAAAATCAAATAAAATTTATAATAAATAAATAAAACAAAAGAATATTTGTGGAAAAATAAAATTTCAGAATTTAAGAAAATAATAATAATATAAAAATAAAAGTCATTGGTGAAAATAAAAGTTTTTAAAAAGTTTAAGAAAATCTAAGAAATTTTCTTTGTGAAATTATAAAAAAGAAATTTAAACAGATATTAAAAAAATATTTGCCTAAAATTGTAAATTTTTTTTTTTTCAAAATTCCTGAAAATTAAAAAATTATAAATAAAACCAAGTGTTTAAGCCCCACCTTTTACTACTAAACAACAAAAAATCTTTAAATTTTATTAAAAAAAAAAATTAAAAGAAAATTTATACTAAATGTATAGCAAACACGTTGAATAACGTCAACTCCTTTTTACTTTAACAAAAAATACGTCATGTGTGTATCTATCTAAAACGTTTAAAGTAGTAAATTTTCTTTCATTGAAAATACAACATATGTACATACATATATAATATAGTATATTTGTACATTACATACCAACAATTTTCACTCCAAACCCATCTAACAAGCAAACCTTCAGCCATCTATTTATCTAGTATCTCTATATTCAGATACTTTTCCTTTATGGTTACTGTGAGTGTATAAGTATCTATCTACACATCTGTATATCAAGTTGTTCCTTGTTTTTCGCTTTTCATTGTGTGATTCAAGTGTGTGTTTATATCCGCAAGTCTGTGTCCTTTTTTTATTACTACTACTAATACTAACAACTACTTTAAACAAAAACCCCCTCAAAAAAAAAACCAACACTTTAATAAAAAAGAACATTTTTAACCGCAAGAGTAAAGCAAAAAAAAAATCAATAAATTTGTTGGGAAAAAAAGAAAGTGTTGTGAAAAAATATTAAATAAATTTTAAAACAAGCAAAACCTTTAACAAGTAATGCCCACCAATTGCTTTTTAACACAAAAGCATCAGGAATTCAGCACAAATTTATTGCCAAATTTTCATAGTTTCAACAGCCCTCAAAGGTAAGTTTCAACACATTTCATTAAAAATCCTGTAAATTTTATGAAATTTAAGGAAATAGGAAAAAACAAAATTACTCTTTTTCCTAATTATCCATAAGTTTTCCACCGCAAACTTTAGTTATATTTATATGTTCTTAAAACAATTTATTTAAAGATAAATTTAAAAAAAATTAGGAAAAAATAAATTTAATTTTTTTTTTGAAATTATGTAGTACACAATAGTAGAAAAACTTTTTTTTTTTTAAAAAGTCATATATTGTTAAAAATTTATACAATTAATCTTATCATACTAAAAAATATATTATAAATAATTATTATATAAAAAGTACTTTTTTAAAAGGTACAATTTTTACTACTTTTTAAAAAAAGCCAAATTATTTAATATTTTTTTCCACAAATTTGTTTTTAATTTGTTAGAATGAAATTTTGTTAATTTCTAAACATTTTGCAAATAGTAGTAGAAAAAGTACTTTTTTAAAAAATTTATACTTTTTATCAATTTTGTTATAAAGTTATCTTGGTATAACAAAAAAATGGTTTTAAATAATTTTGGGATAAAAAGTACTTTTGTAAACCGTACTATTTTTACTACTTTTTAAGAAAAGCCAAATTTTTAAATATTATTTTTTCCACAAAATTGTTTTTTCATTATTAATCCAATGAAATTTTCCTGTTATTTAGTTATATTTTTTAATATTTTTATACAATTAATCTTTTTATACTAAAAAACAGTTTTAAGTAATTTTTGCATAAAAAGTACTTTTTTAAAAAGTAGTTTTTAACAACTATTTTCACTACTTTTTAAGAAAATTTAGTATTTGTAATGATTTTCTTAGTAAAAATTGCAAATTAACATACAGCTCAATCATGAATAAAAATTCCGCGACAGTTTTTTCCCCTTTTCCCATTTATTCTATTCAAATTCAATGTTAAAAAAATAAAAAGGGAAAAAATCCTGCGGATTTTTTATTCATGATTGGGCTGATCAATTTACAGAAATTTTAAAAATTTTTGTAAATAGTATCTAGTAGAAAAAGTACCTTTTTCAAAACTGTTATATTTTGCAAAATTTGTATACAATTAATATTATCATCTCAAAAAACTATTTTAAATAATTTTTCAATAAAAAGTACTATTAAAAAATACTTTTTTTTACTGCTATTTAAGAAAATCCAAAGTTTTTAAACATTTTGTTTAATCTAATTTTAGTTCATTATTAATCGAATAAAATTTTGTTAATAGCAAAACATTTTGTAAATAGTAGTAGAAAAAGTACTTTTTTAAAAAAGCTACATATTGCTTAATTTTTATACAATTAATCTTGAAATAACAAAAACCTATTTTTAATAATCCCAAATTGATAAATACTCAAGCTCGAGGTATTATCAATTGACTTTTCACAATGGTATTCTTAATTAATTAAAAAAATGAACTCAAGCCTAATTAAGAAAAATTTTCTCTAATATATTTTGTTAATTTCTAAACATTTTGTAAATAGTAGTAGAAAAAGTACTGTAAAGTATTGAAAATTGGTACTTTTTATAATTTTTGTTATAAAGTTAATCTTGGTATAACAAAAAATGGTATTAAATAATTTTTGGATAAAAAGTACTATTTTAGTACTTTTAGTCTAATCTCTTGTATAGTCTATAGTCTAGTCTCCAGTTTAGTCTTTAATTGAGTTTAGTCTCTAATCTACTCTCTACTCTAGTCTCCCATCGAGTTTAAACTCTAGTTTAGTCTCTAATCGTGTTTAGTCTCTAGTCTAGTTTCTAGTCTCTAGTCTAATCTGTAGTCTCTAGTTTAGTCTCTAATAGAGTTTAGACTCTAATCTAATCTCTAGTCTAGTCTCTAATCGTGCTTAGTTTTTAGTCTAGTTTCTAGTCTACTCTTTAGTCTAATCTCTAGTTTAGTCTCTAGTCCAGTTTTCAGTCTCTAGTCTAATCTCTAGTATATTGTCTAGTCTAGTCTCTAATTGTGTTTAATCTCTAGTCTAGTTTCTCTTCTCAATTTTTTAACTTCAAATTCTCTCCCTTCAAAACATGAATGAAATTTGTTTAGAAATCTAAATTTATTTAGTTTCTCCCTATAGTTGTTGTATTATTTTTTGTCTCAACACAACAAAATTCTTTATGTCTGCTAGGCTGTCTGGCCCTAAACACTAAATTTAGATACAACTTCCTCTTTGGCAAAAGATCTAGAGATAGACACTGAAAAATCTAAAAAAAAAAAAAATTTAAAAAAAAAATAAGCAGCCACAAAGTTCATCAGACTGCACTGGGGGAGGGTAATAGCGAGGGAAATAGGCAGACATATGTAGACTCACTCACAGTCAGAAACTCAACAAAGTTCATTGAAAGTGCAGAAAAATCAACAATTAAGAAAAGCATTATGTGAAGTGTACGAGTGGAGCAAACTTTTTCCAAAAATAAAAATAGATTTTTGCGTTGCCACACACAAAATATATTGCTGCAAAAGAAGATAATCTTGAGAGTTAAAATGAAAAAGCAGAGAAATGATAAAAGGAAAGTGTGTGCTTAAAATCCATTTTTAAAATAGAGTAAAAATCTGAAAGAACTCTTCCTTTGCCTTTGATGCCCCCCCCCCCCTCTTCTTTAGATTATTAGTTTGCAAGAATATGACATGAAGCTGAGGATGATCATGATCATCATCATGACGATCATTAATTGCTAAACAGAATGAGATTTTCTTTCTTTTCTAAGATGAAGCAAAATTCAGAACAACATATAACAATGCCATAGAATTAAATTTATGAGCTTTTATGGAATTGTTTTTTTTTTTTTTTTGTTCCAGGAATTTTGTTTCTCCTACAAAAGAACGTAGAGGTGGGGTAGAGTTTAGATTGAGAGGATTGATATATGAAGTTTTTTTTTTAATATCCAAACAACCATCATTACTTCAAGAATGAAAGAAACATTAAAGCAAGAAAATTTCAAAAGAAAAATTACTCCCCTCTTATTTTGTCAAGGGGGGAGGGAGTCTTGTCTTTTTACATATATTGAACCCATCATATTACTTTTTCATGTTACGAAATCTTCTTCCTATTTTAATATGTATGAGACATAGTTTTTTGCTTTAGAAGTTTCAAATAAACACACAAACAACAATTGCAACCCAAATGAAAGCTTATAAATAAATTTCGTGTTTAAGTAAAACTAATGGAAAAATTGTGTTTTTAAAATTGTTTGTTTTTTTTTCTTCAAATGTAATAAGTAATTTTATAAGAAGGCCTTTAATTTATTTAATTATTAATACTAATGCCACCAGCCGGGTTGGCTGTCAAATAGCGCTAATCATGATTAAACTTCTCCAGAGGCCGTAATGTACAAAGGCTTTAATTTAAGTTGCTTAAGCTTTTGAAGATTTTTATTAAGTTTTTAAAGCTTTTCTAGAGTTTTTTTTTTATTTTTCAAAAATATTTTAAAGCTTTTTGTATTCAAAAGCTTTTGTTAATTCTTTATGCATTTTGAAAGCTCTAACAAAAGTTTTTTTTTTAAAGTTCTAAAAAGTCATTATAATATTCCAGTTTAGTCTCTAGTCTAGCAACTAGTTTAGTTGCTTGTATAGTCTGTACTCTAGTCTCTACTCTATTCTTCAGTCGAGTCTCCAATCCAGGCTAGTCTCTACTTCAGTCTAGTCTCCAGTCCAGTTTAATCTCTAGATTAGCCTCCAATTTAGTCTCTAGTCTAGAGTCTATTCTTTAGTGTCCAGTTTATTTTCTAGTCTAGTCTCATGTCTTTTTTTAGTCTATTCTCTAGTCGAGTCTCCAGTATAGTCTCCAGTCCAGTCTAGTCTCTATTCTAGTCTCTATTCTAGTCTCTAGTCTAATCTCTAGTCTAGTCTCCAGCCGTTTTTTTAGTCTAGTCCTTAGTCGAGTCTCCAGTCTAGTCTCCAGTACATTTTAGTCTCTAGTCTAGCCTCCAGTCTACTCTCTTCTAGTCTCTAGTCTAGTCTCTAGTCTTTTTTTAGTCTATTCTTTAGTCGAGTCTCCAGTCCACGCTAGTCTCTAATTCAGTCTTTTTCTCCAGTCCAGTTTAGTCTCTAGTCTAGTGTATAGTCCAGAGTCTACTCTCTAGTGTCTAGTCTATTTTCTGGTCTAGTCTCTAGTCTTTTTTTTTAGTCTATTCTATATTCGAGTCTCCAGTCCAGGCTAGTCTCTAATTCAATCTAGTCTCCAGTACATTTTAGTTTCTAGAATAGCCTCCAGTCTACACTCTAGTCTAGTGTATTGTGTAGAGTCTATTCTCTAGTGTCTAGACTATTTTCTAGTCTAGTATCCAGTCTTTTTTTTAGTCTATTCTGTAGTCTAGTCTCCAGTCTAGTCTTTAATCAAAGTTACTCATTAAACTGTGTCATATTAAGTCTATTATCTGAACTAGTTTTTAATCTGTTTCCAATTTCAAATTTGGCAGCCGCAATTGAACAGAATTCCTTTAACTACGCTCCTCACTACCAAACAATTGTGTCTGAGTACCAACAATTACAAAACGAAGCAACTTTAAAGTTCTCACACAATTCTAACAAATTTAACCCAGGGCCCATGACCAAACTGGTACTATACATTGTCTTAGACAAAAGCCTACCAAGAAATTTCGCCAAAAATTTAAGCTTTTGTCTTTTGGGACACACACAATAAATATTCACGTGAGTACGCACAAATATCCAGTTTACGAGTAAATTTCAATTCAATAAATCACAATTCAACGCAGCATACAAATATTTATGTTTAAGTAAGAAAATGAAGCGAAACTGGTAACTAACATCCTTTATTTTATTTCATTGTCTAGGTAGTGGTACACACGAGTATATCCTTTGCATGTTAGGGATACTGCTGCTTATATAAAATTAGAATAAAACTCTATTGTTTCTATTGAATGGATATGCTGGCTATTATGTGCTTGTATGTGTTATCGGGCGTTTTCACACACTTTGAGAGTTTTGTTAGGCCGGGCCTATTTCCAGTTTGGTACCCAGCTACTATTTGAAGCGAGACCGTGTCTGAGCATCCTTTTTTCTTTGTGTGTCTTTTGAGCGACAAACAATAGATACGATATTAGAAATAAAAGAACAATTGTTTAAGACTATTTTTGATATTTTAGAGAAATTTAAGAATATATAAAAATTTTGTTTAAGAAACTAGAAAAAATTAAGCTTTTGGGAAAAAATAAAAGCCTTAAAAATAGAAAAACTTATTATAAACTAATTTAAGAAATTATAATGCTTTAGACAAAAAAATGAATAGAGATTGGACGAGAGACTAGACTGGAGACTAGACTACAGACTGGACTATACCGAAACTATTCTAAAGACTAGACTAGACTGGACTATACCGAAACTACTCTAAAGACTAGACTGGACTATACGGAAACTACTCTAGAGACTAGACTGGACTGGAGACTAGACTAGACTTTAGACTAGACTAGAGGCTAGACTGGACTGGAGACTAGACTAGAGATAAGACTAGACTAGAGGCTAGACTGGACTGGAGACTATACTGGAGACTCGACTAGAGAATATACTAAAAAAAGACATGAGACTAGACTAGAAAATAGACTGGACACTAGAGAATAGACTCTAGACTAGAGACTGGATTGGAGGCTAGACTAGAGACTAAACTGGACTGGAGACTAGACTGAAGTAGAGACTAGCCTGGATTGGAGACTCGACTGGAGAATAGAGTAGAGACTAGAGTACAGACTATACAAGAAACTAAACTAGTTGCTAGACTAGAGACTAAATAAATAAAATAGCCTAGACTAGGCTGGCCTGGACTAGAGATTAAAAAACTGAAGATTAAAAAGAAAACACTAGAGACTAGAATAGGCTGGAGATTAGACTGGAGACTAGACAAGAGACTAGACTGAAGACTAGACTATGAAAAAAATATGACTAGAGACTAGACTAGAGACTCAAAAACACTAGAGAGATAAGACTAGACTAGATTAGAGACTGGAGTAGATGAGTTTAGAGAATTAGAGACAACACCAAACAAAAATCTAGACTGGAGTCTATATTAGATTCTAGACTAGAGACTTGTTTAGAGTTCCGACTACAGACTACTCTTGAGACTAGACTAGAGGTTACACTAAATATTGAAATATATAACACACTATGAATGAGAAAAATATTTACCCAGCCTTTTGCTTCTAAAACAAAACTGCAGTATGTACTTCCCCTTTTGCTGCATTACTAAATATTGAATTTTTTGTGTTTTTTTTTTTTTTGCAATTAGCCTCAAGTTGTTGCTACAATAAATTAATGCATCATTTAAGGGTTGATAGATGATGTTTGATGTTTTATAATGATGATGTTGATGATGCTGATGTATCTGCTATTGTATGCAATGATGCGCATGCATCAAAGGTCATAGTGCAGCAGGGGATGTTGCAAATAATATTATTATAAAAAAAAAACTATCAAGAGGGTTTTTGAAAAACTGCATAGAAAGGGTTAAATTGAAATCAAAAGCAAAAGCTAAAACACTCTCTTTCTAGCGCATGCGATGCATGCAAACTGCAAGAGGGCATTGTAAAAAGGTCTAAAACAAACACTGTGTTTGTTAAGGTTGCAAGCAGTTTGTAGTTGTTGCTGCTATTGCAAAGAGTATATGTGTTGCAGTTTTCCTTTTGTTTGTTTGTGAAAACAAAAAACAATGCAATGATTTTGCATGCGTAGGCGCATTTTTTGCATTGCCAGGCGATTGGTGGATTTTTTTGTGTTGCAAAAAAAATTTATGCTTGCAACAAACACTCAAGGTTTAGGCGGTGTGTGTGTATATAGAGTTTATTTTGTTGCAATTAAAATGTCAGCCAAATGTTGCAAGTTCAGTGAGGCATTTCGTTTGTTTTTTTTTTTTTTTTTTTTTTGTAAATTTTAACGCCATTGCAATTATTTGTGGAGTGTGTGTTTGAGTATTGACAAGTGTTTGTTTGAGGCCTTAAAAGTTTGTGGAAAAAGGGGTTGCATGTTTTGTCAATTGAACAATTCATCATACTCGTATATGGTGAAGTTGCTGCTGAGGAGTCTGTTTGTTGTAAGCCTATATATCCGGTTACTTAATAACTCAGCACCACAAACATATTTAGCAAATTTTGAGACACAATATTTATCGAAGGATTTTTAATGAATTGTGATGCTTTTTTTTTGTTTTTTTGGTTTTTTGAGAAGTTTTTTGTGGTGTTGGCATGTCTCTTGACAGACACTTTTCGTCAATTATGATGAGATTTTTTCTTAAATACTGGGTTTTTGTGCAACTCTTTTTAGGTGGTCATGGTGTGTCTTTCTCGATTTTTCTGTTTGTTTGTTTTGTATTGAGTTTGTTAAGCGATTTTTTTGTTTTGTTTGTTTTTTGTTATAAAAACTGCTTTAAAATTGTTGATATATTTTAAAAAAAATTTTACAAAAAATCTCATTGCCTCAAATTGTGTTACAAATTGTAAAGAAGTATTTTTTGAATGTCTTTATCCAGATGATTAACAAGCTTAACTGGAAGTTGTCTTTGAAAGATGACTTTAGTTAGTTAGATTAAAAAAACAATTAATCAATATTTCACAAAGTTATAGACAAGAAAATATACAAGAGACTAGATAATATTAGAGACTAGGTTAGAGACAAGACTAGAGTCTCTGGACTAGATTAGAGACTAGGGTTCATTTTTCTATATATTGTCTAGAGACTAGACAACTTCTTTTATATATAGATTTATTTTGCATTTTTGTGTTTTTCCCTAAAAATTGTTCAATAATTGCTTTTTGAAGCAGTTACTTCATCAAATTTGTTTTTAGGTTTAATTGGTAGCCGACCGTATTATAGCTTACTTGAGTTTTTTGTGGTTCTCGTTCATCGCACCATTTTTCCTATATTTCTTGGCCTCCTTCCTTCTCCAGCCATCCATGTTTATTTATTAATTATCTCTTGAGAGAAAAAAACAATTATTTACATTTTTAAAGGTATTGCTAAGAGATTTTATAAAATTTCTTACAGAAACAAAGATTTTATATTATTCCTTAAAAAATTCTTTAAAAAACACTGATATTATATGTTTTACCTTGAAAATATAATGTTTACATAATGTCAAAAATTGACTGGTTTAAAGTTATTAAAAAAAATTTATGAAATCTCTTCCAAAAACCAAGATTGTAAATAATTTACCCTGAAAATTTAATGTTTACATGGTGTCAACAATTAATTTTTAAGAAATACTAAAAAACTTGCCTGAAATTAGCTTAAACCTTAAAAGATTTTATATTGTTTACCCTAAAATTACATTGTTTACACAATGTCAACAATTAGAACTTTAATTAATCTTAAAGAAATTCTATCAAATTTGTTTAAAACATAAAGATTTTATATTGTTTACCTCAAAAATACCGTCTTTACATCATGTAAACAAATGAAATTTGCCACCAAATAAAGTTAAATAATTTAATAGAATTTATATTATTTACCTCAAATTTACAGTGCTTAAACAATGTCAACAATTGTTATTTAAAAGTAAACCACAGAAATTTGTTTAAAACATAAAGATTTAATATTGTTTACCTTAAAAATTTAATTGTTTACCTTATGTCAACAATTGGAACTTTTAGAAAATTTAACAAGATTTTGTGTTATTTACCACAAAATTTAATAGTTTACATGATGTAAATAATTGTTTGTTGAAGGTATTTAAAGAAAATTTTAGGATATTTGTTTGTAACCTAAAGATATTACATTAATTACACGAAATGCGCATGTTTTCATGATGTAAACAATTGATTATTTAAGGAAAGCAAAGAAATTAAATTTGTTAATAAAATAAAGATTTTTACTGTTTACCTTGAAAATTTAAAGTTTACATGATATAAACAATTACAATTTTAAGGACTTTTTAAGAAATTTCCTAAAGTTTGTTCATAATTTGGAGATTTTATATTTTTTACCTTGAATTTTTATTGTTTACATGATGTCAACAATTGATTTTTGAAAGTATTTTAAGGACTTTTAAAGAAATTTCCTAAAATTTGTTCATAATTTAGAGATTTTATATTATTTACCTTGAATTTTTATTGTTTACATGATGTCAACAATTGATTTTTGAAGGTATTTTAAGGAATTTTATGAAATTTGTTGATAACATAAATAATTTTATTGTTTACTTTGAAAATTTAAAGTTTACATGATATAAACAATTACAATTTTAAGGACTTTTTAAGAAATTTCCTAAAGTTTGTTCATAATTTAGAGATTTTATATTTTTTACCATGAATTTTTATTGTTTACATGATGTCAACAATATATTTTTGAAGGTATTTTAAGGAATTTTATGAAATTTGTTGATAACATAAATAATTTTATTGTTTACTTTGAAAATTTAAAGTTTACATGATGTAAACAATTACAATTTTAAGGACTTTTAAAGAAATTTCTTAAAATTTATTGATAATATAGAGTTTTATGTTACTTACCTTGAATATTTATTGTTACATGATGTCAACAATTGATTTTTAAAGGTATTTTAAGGAATTTTATGAAATTTGTTGGTAACATAAAGTTTTGTATTGTTTACATTGAAAATTTTAAAATTCACATCATGTAAACAATTGTTTTTTAATGAAATCTTAAAGAAATTGTATGAAATTTGTTTTTGAAATACAGATTTTATATTATTTACCTTTAAAATGTAAAGTTTACATCATGTAAACAATTGATTTTCTAACTTATAACTAGGAAAATTACATTGTTTACATCATGTTAACAATTAATTTTCCAACACAACTTAAATAAATTCTAGGAAATTTATTGGTAAACTTAAGTTATCAATTAAAATTAAGACCTTTAAACAAAATATGTAATTTTGTTGCTTAAATAAAAAAATATTTCTAAAAATTGCTTGAATACGCTTTAAATTGCAAAAGAAACTAGAACTTGAAACATGACTCATAAATTTGTAGCAACATTTTAAAAAAAAAGGCAACAAGTACTTTTTTGTTGCACTTGTATAATAAGCTGCAGCACGTTGCTAAAGAATTTTGTTGCATTGTTGGTTTAATAAGGAAGTATTACAAGTTTTGTTTTCTTCTCAAAAAATAGGTCATGATTGGTGGCTGAGGTGTATATGTAGTAGGAAATATTTGAACCCCTTTTTTGTGCATTAAAATGCATTTAGCTTTCTCTCTCTCTCTCTCGCTCTGACTCACTGTTGCTTGCTAGCTCTTTTTTGCTAACAGAAAAAAAGAATGCATTTGGTTACGCGTGTCAAGTTTACATTTAAATTTGTTTCCCTTTATAATGATGTTTCTATAGAAATGGCTTTTTCTTTTGTTTGGTTATTTGTTGCATGTTGTTTAAATGATTGGTGTTGCAATAAAATGCCAGGCAATGCACTGTACTGCACTAAAGAGCAATTGCATTGCAGTGTTAAACAGACAGACAGCCAGTTTTTAAATTGTATACATTAAGTAATGAAAAGAATTTTTTTGCAAGAGGTTTAATTTCGTTGTTAACTTTAATAATATTTCAAATTTGTGTGTGTGTGTGTTTTTAAGGAGTTTTCTTTAAAAAATTTGTCTGACTTACTCATGTTTTAAAAATCTAAATTGTTCGCCTTTTTGTTTGAATTAAAATGTGTTAAAATTAAGAATTTTTGTAAGCTAATTTGTTAAAGAATTTTGTTTAAAAAAAAGTTTCTCTGTAATTTAAGGAGTATAATACACCTAATTGCCGGCACTTTACAGTTACGCTTACACAAACTTAATAAGCCAACTAGCTACTAAACACAACACAAATTACCAAATTACCAGCAGTCCTTTGTAATCTTTAAGACAGTTACTGCTAACTGTGGTAAGTCTTAAACTTTTAAAACA
This sequence comes from Bellardia bayeri, assembly GCA_950370525.1. Taxonomy (NCBI): domain Eukaryota; kingdom Metazoa; phylum Arthropoda; class Insecta; order Diptera; family Calliphoridae; genus Bellardia; species Bellardia bayeri. Next base: position 4,624,797 of record OX493266.1, on the reverse strand, counting down.
AGACATCTGTTTTACAGATTTCTTGTTACATTTTTTTTCAGTTTCTTAAACACCTTGTGTTGGCTGATCTTAAAAGCCAGCTAGTAATAAATATCTTTTCCATACAAACGTCCTTTATTTACATACAATATTATTAATATTTTATTGATATTTATTTTATTTTGTGCTGGTTTCATTTTTATGTTTTAAACAGCTTTACTTTAGCCTAGTCAATAGAACATGTTGACACATGACATGGTTGTTTGGCACAAAACTGTACTTAAGCGGTCATTAAAAACTCTTAATTACAGTTATATAATATAAAGTGCTTTGTAAATAATAGATTTAATAAAGTGTATTTAAGTAATTAAAGCAATTTTCTTTATTAAACACATAAAAGAAATTTGTATTGTTTGCCTTCCAATTTTTAATGATTTTTAAAGGAATCTTTCAGAAAATTCAGGAAATTAGGTTTTATTATTAAGATTTTATATTGTTTACCTCAAAATTACATTGTTTACACAACGTCAACAATCAGAACTTTAAAGAATCTTACAGAAATTGTATAAAATTTGTTTGAAACATCAATATTTTATATTGTTTACCTCAAAATTACATTATTTACACCATGTCAACAATAAGAATTTTAAGAAATCTTAAAGAAATTCTATGAAATTTGCTTCAAACCTAAAGTTTAAATATTGTTTACATCATAATGACATTATTTACACAGTGTCAACAATTAGAATTTCAAGGAATCTTACAGAAATTGTATAAAATTTGTTTGAAACATCAATATTCTATATTGTTTACCTCAAAATTACATTATTTACACCATGTCAACAATAAGAATTTTAAGAAATCCTAAAGAAATTCTATGAAATTTGCTTCAAACATAAAGTTTAAATATTGTTTACATTATAATGACATTATTTACACAGTGTCAAAAATTAGAATTTTAAGGAATCTTAAAGAAATTCTATGAAATTTGCTTAAAACATAAAGTTTAAATATTGTTTACATCAAAAATACCTTAAATACATCATGTAAACAGTTGAAATTTGTCACCAAATAAAGTAATTTTGTTTAAATTTTAAATATTTTAGTAAAATTTATATTATTTACCGCAAAACTATATTGTTTACAAAATGTCAACAATTGTTGTTTAAATATAAATCAAAGAAATTTTAAGAAATTTATTTAAAACATAAATATCTTCTATTAATTACCTCAATAAAACATTGTTAACCTGATGTCAACAATTTGAATTTTAAGGAATCTTAAATTAATTTTATGAAATTTTTTCTTATTTTAAAGATTTTTTTATTATTTTATTACCTAAAAATTACCTCATTTAAATGATGTCAAGAATTGTAACTTTTAAAAACAATTTGTTTAACTTTTTTTAACAAGATTTTGTGTTATTTACCTCAAAATTTAATTGTATACATGATGTAAACAATTGTTTTTTGAAGGTATGCCAACGAAATTTTAGGAAATTTGTTCCAAACATATCAAGAGGAGAGATAAGTTATGGATATCATTCTATAACTATCCCTGTGCCATCTCAGCCATATTTGTAATATTATTGAATGTCTCACTATCACATTTAGACACTACCGGCATTCCTGCCTCAACACTCAGGGATTTCATAGCAGCCTGGCTGTCAATATACATAAATACGTATATACCTGTCAGATATGCAATAGTACCATGGCCAGTTTGACGCCACTTTTTAAGGCTATTACTTGAGCCTGAAGAAGTCTACATTCATTATTTAGCCTTAAAGTTATCTTAATTACAAATTCCTCAATAAAGATGTCAACACCAAACCTCAAACCACGTTTGCAACCATCAGTTCAGATACACTCATTAGTCTCATTTTGGATATTAGAGAACCTCAGATATTAAAGAACATTTTCGAAGGTAATAGAAAGCGTAGCTTAAAACTTTGAATATACTTCTCATCTTTTATTCCATCTTCCAATAGAACTGGGTAACTTTTCAGTATATTTAAACAGATTATGCTCAATTGAGAAAGAGAGCTGTGATATTCCTTGAGTTATAAGATAATGTCAGATATTAGATACTGTTCTTCGGAGGTGATCGTAAGGATATCTAAATGTCCTCTTGCTATTTGATTCTATCTTCAAGTAGTACTTTTTGAGAATTGATTAAGATAGCTGCGATATTAATAATAAAAAATTTTAAGATATCTCAATGATGAATTCGTCATTGCCAATATTATTGAGTAACTTTTGAAGGAATCTTAATTCCAAATTCCTTTGTCCTATTGGAGTCATTAGTAAATTTACACAGATTGATCTTAACTGAGGAAGAGAGCTTTGATATTCTCTTAGACTTGTGAGATCTATTGATATTAGAGAACATTTTCAAAGGTAATAGAAATGATATCTACAAACCTTGAATATCTCCTAGCTCTTTGACTCCAGCTTCCAATAGTACTAAGTATTTTTTTGGATCATCAGTGTAGAAACACAGATTGATCTAACCTGAGGAAGAGAGCTCTCATATTCCCACATATATGACAGAAACTAAGGTATAAGATAATTTTATCACAGGATATCTTGAAATCTTGAATGTCTCCTTTGTCTTTAATTCCATCTTCCAATAGTACTGAGTTCCTTTAGTACGAGTATGTTCACAGAGATTGATCGCAACTGACGCAGAGAGTTTTGATATTCTCTTACATAACAGATATTTTTGGAGTCGACAAAAAGAATATTTAGTAATCTAAATGTCTCCTCGCTCTTCAATTCCCTCTTTCAAGAGTACTGAGGAACTATTGGACTATTGGAACCATAGATACACAGATTGATTTCACCTTGAGGAAGAGAGCTCTGATATGCCCTCAGCTATGCGAGAACTAGAGAACGTTTTCGAAAGCGTTAGAAAGGATATCCTGAAACCTTGAATGTCTCCTCGCTCTTTGATTCTAGCTTTCAATAGTTGTAAGTCTTAGCATCCCTTGTTGCTAAGGAATCAAACGGCAATCAATTCAACTTAGTAAACTGAGCATGAAGACACAGGAGAATAAAAAGTTGTGCCGTTTAGTTTAGTTGGACAGGCGGTCTTCCAAACGTTTATTTGCTTGCATCCATTGCAGCTGGTCCCTCTGTGTTGCCTGAAAGCCTCAAGTACAAAATAGAGAGGGAGTTAGACAAAATGTGAAAAGAGTAAGTTGTTGTGTAGAAGTGAAAGTTTAATGTCAGTTGATTGACGTTGGAGTGTCGTTTAACCTAAAAACTTTTGAAGGTTTGAGATATTTAGGGCTCTAGTAAATTAATAACCAATACAAATAGCTAATATACAAACGTTATTATAAAAATCAATTCGAAAACATCTCAGCACCAACCAAGTCAAATTTCGTTAAGATATCTGCCGAGATACTGAATTATTTTCAAAATAAATCGTTTTTAAACCTCTAAGCGTCACAGCTCCTTCCTATGGTCTTACTATAGTTCTAAAGTGCCGTCATTTAATTTCACAAATATACATATGTATGTTCAAGTTCCAGCATAGTAACTCAACCAGAATGTTACTTAGATGTTAAGCACTAGCATTCATTAGAAATTTAAGCTTTTTTTTAAAAAACTTAAAGAAAATGCTAAAATTTGCTTCCAAAAAAATATTGCAATTTGAAATGCAAGATCCAGTTTGTCCATTCAAAGGCTTAACAACTTTATTCAGTTAAATTATTACAATAAATTCTAGAAACTTTTGAAGGAACTTCCTTCTAAAAAGCCTGCAATTTCAAATGATAAAAATCCACTTCGGCCATTCAAAGCAGAAAATTTAATAAATATCATTGTGAATTTCAAGTGGCCAGCATTTACATTTAAATACAATTATTTCAATGTTTCCCCTACAAACAAAACTTTGATCCTTTGATTCTCAATTCGATATACATACATTTTCTAATTTAAATAAGAAAGCTTCAAGCTCTGCCCAAAACTAATTAACAATTAATTTAAACATGTATGAATATATTTTTTTTTCTACATTTATGAAATTATTAGTTTCCTTACAAATTATTGAAATGATATTAAAATCAAAAGCTGAAAAAACCCAAAAAAAAACTACTAATTCAAATTCAGTACGTGTTTGATTGTATCTGTTTTTTTTTGCATCATCCTTCAAAAGCTTTGTGTGTACACAAAACTCTGGGTAGCAGTGTGGAAGTACAATCAAGGCCAAGAGCAAGGATATTTTTCTGTTCCTTTTTCCTTATTATTTTATGTTTATTTAAGCACAAGCAAATAAAATACTCGTACATACCGAAAAAAAACCAAAAAAAAAAAAAAACGAAACAACTTCTTCCCTAAAATATAATTGTCCATTTAGCTCCACGTTTTCTAAGTTAAAAGCCCCTGAAGCCTCTCGTCATGTACATATGTATGTAGCTACATTTAGAAGATAGCATACATATATACATATGTTTGAAATCAAACAAATCTGTATGTCTAAATGTTTGCTATCTATTGTTTTGAGCACGTCCTTCCTAAATCTACTTCCTTCTTTTTTTTTTTTGTTATTCTTGCTTAAAAATTTTCAAAAAAATCTTCTATATATATTTTTTTTTGTATTAAACCTATTCCTACACAGTTCTTTTTTCTTCTGTGCTCTTTAAGGACCTTCTCTCTTACTTATTCTCTACACTGGCACACATCCATACATATGCATGTTCCTAAGCATGTAGGTATGTATGTATTTGAAATTTACGTTTCGTTTATTTCTTGTGAATTTCTTTTCTTGTTGTTTTGCATGTATTTTTTTTCTTCTCAGTTCCCTCTAATTCATTCAATTCCTTTGTTGAAATTCCTTCTGCACTTGTTGGCGTTAACTGCGTCATGTTCGCTGCCTATCCTTTGTGTTTTCCAGCACAAGCAGAATTTTTGGCAACGTCGGCGTCAGTAGCTGTTACCTAAGTATTGGTTAACAATTACACAGTTATACTCTCCCATGTAAGCTGAAAGTAACGTTGTTAGTTGAGTGCGTTTCTCTTTTTTTATTCGCTCTCTATTTTTGACTCTCATTAGTTTAAAAAAACATTGAGTGTAGTTGTCGAATTTTACTCAAGGATCAGCATTTAGAGTTTAAAGAAGGGCTAAAATTTTATCAAAAAAAAGTACTTTTGCCAAGAATATTATTAAAATTAGGCAGAGAAAAATGTAAAAAAAAAATCGAATAAAAACAAAAGGTTTTAAAAGTAACCGGAATATTAAACAAAAAAATTATACTTTTTTAATCAAAAAGTTCAATATTTTCAATAAGAACCGGTTGTTATTTCAAAAATCTCTTAAAGCACCGGTTCCTAACTCAATATTTTTAAATAAAAACTAGTTATTTATTAAAATTTTTCTAAAAAAAAAATTGCTAAAAAAAATTTTCTAAAAGAACCAGTTTTTATTTCAATATTTTCAAAATAACCGCTTTTTTATTCATTATTTTTTAAAAGATCTCTTTGTCATTTTAATATATTCCTAAAGAAACAGTTGTTCTTTCAATATTTTTCTAACACAACCGGTTTTTATTTTAATATTTTGAATATTGTTTTTTTTTAATATTTTCCAACAGAACCGGTTTTTATATCAATATTTGCTAACAGAACTAGTTGTTATTTCAATATTTTCTAAAAGAAATGATTTTTATTTTAATATTTTCTAAAAGAACTGGTTGTTATTTTAATATATTCCAAAAAAAAACGGTTGTTATTTTAATATTTTTCTAGCAAAACCGGTTTTTATTTCAATATTTTCTAAAGGAATTGGTTGTCAGTTTAATATTTTCCAAAGGAACCGGTTGTTATATCAATATTTAAAAAAAAGGGTTTTATATCAATATTTTCTAAAGGGACTGGTTGTCATTTTAATATTTTCCAGAAGAACTGGTTGTTATTTCAATATTTTTCTAACAGAACCAGTTGTTATTTCAATATTTTACAAAATGTTATTTTAACATTTTTCAAAAGAACCGATTGTTAAAATATTTGCTAAACGAGCAGGTTATTATCTCAAACTTTTGTGAAAGAACCGGTTTTTATTTCAATAATTTCCAAAAGAACCGGTTTTTATTTTAATATTTTCCAAAAGAACCGGTTTTTATTTCAATATTTTCTAAAAGAACCGGTTGTTATTTTAATATTTTCTAAAAGAACCAGTTGTTATTTTTTAAACAAAACAAAAACAAAAAAAGCAAACCGGTTTTTATTTCAATATTTTCTAAAAGAACTACATAGTTGTTATTTTATTATTTTCGAAAATAAACGATGTGACTGTAGCTTAATTGGTTAGCGCATTTGATCATTAAGCATGAGTTGGTATTTGTAGCCCGGGTTTAATTCCCAGCCGCTGCCACTCAAACAACATCAGTTTCTGATAATTATTAGTTTTCTCTTCTATCCATCATAAAAAATATTTATCACAGCGCCCTCCTTCGGTGGTATAGCATTTAAAAACGCCACCGAAGTAAAATAATTAAATGAAGGCTATAAAGGCAAGCTTTAACATTAATGCGCCTACTCACCACCAGAGGCGCTGCAATTCTGCACAAAAACAAACATAATTACTAAGTAAAGCAAATATACATATATGTACATATATTAATTGCCTGTGTTATTCTCTTAACAAAAAAAACGGTTGTTATTTTAATACCTATATTCAAAAAGAACCGATTTTTATTTCAATATTTTATAAAAAAAAACCCGGTTGTTATTTTAATTTTTCCAAAAACCCCGGTTTTTATTTCAATATTTTCTAAAGGAACTGGTTGTCATTTTAATATTTTTCTCACAAAAGTTTCTCTTTTCACAAAGAAACATTTAAAAAAAGTTACTTTTGCAAAAACTGCTTGTTTTCAATCATTTTCTTCTTTTGCAAAACTAACAAATTTCTTGAGAATAATTAAAAATTTTGTTTATAAAACAATATGTTTTACAATATTACCGGCAAATGAACTCTGTTCATCAGAACCCTCTACCCACCACCCACCTACAAGTAAATGGTCACTGTATTTTGCAAAAAAAAAACAGCTAATATTCTAATAAAAACTATGTATAAAATCTATTAATTAATTGTTAATTAGAGAATCATCCTTAGATACAATAATAAATAAACACAAAAGACACAATCAACAACATTAAAATTGCTAAACTAACAAAAACACAACAACAAACAGCATGAGTAATCCTAAAAAAAAAAAACAACAACAATAGCAACAACACCAACAACAAAACAAAGGGAACAAATTCCAAATCGTAATGAATTCAAGCAATACGAATGAATACCAGCAACAACAAGCAGATGATGATGATGAGTGAAAATTCGTATTGTTGTTGTTGCTGTAATTTTTTTTGCCGAAATTAAAATTCGCTATCAATGTTCAACCGGCAACAGCACAACAACAACAAAAAAACTTGCCAAAAAAAAATCAATGTTCGGTTTTTTGAGTAATAAAGTAGTAAACGAACGTAATGTAGACGAAGGCAGAGTAGTGTAATTGAAACATACATACCTACATTTATTTGCTCACTAGGTTCCAGTTATACACACACACACACAACACCATAATATATTGTAGATGTTCAATAATATGCAGAGCATGAACTTCTTATTAGTGCAGCAGCAGCGCAGTTTAATTTAATGCTGCCGCTGTTTCAAATACAATTACACACAAGTTTTTGCAATGTATGTATTTGTATTATTTCTTTGCACTTAAATAAAGAAATGTTTGATGGAATATTTTTTTTTTTGGAGATAGGTATAAAGTTTTCTCATGTTTTAAAGAGGTTTTGAGAAGATTTTGGTTTAGAACTGTATGAAGAGGCGAGTAAGTTACATATTTAATTGAGTTAAATTGAGCTACATAGTTGCATGCTAAGTACTTTAGGTTAAGAAGTAATTTTTTGGAAAACCCATAATTTCATACCTACTCAGAATGATCCACGTTTAAGTCTATATTTTTATTAATTTGATCCATAAAAAGATACACGGTTAAATTTGTTGCTCAGAACGATGTTTCTTAGAAATAAGAACTATTAACTTTGATGCTTAGAAAGATCCAGGATTAAATGTGTTGCCTAAAAGGATCCAGGAATAAATTTTTTTCTCAGAAAGATTCAGAAATAAATTTGTTCGTCAGAAAGATACAGGATTAAATTTGTTTCTCAGAAAGATTCAGGATTAAATTTGTTCATGAAAAACGTCCGCGAATAAATTTGTGTTTCAGAGAGATTCAGGATTTTTTCTTAGAAAGATGAAAATTTGTTATTCAGAAAGATCCCAGATTAAATATGTTCCTCAGAAAAATCCAGATATAAATTTGCTCCTTAGAAAGATACAGGATTAAATTTGTTCTTTAGAAAGCTGTAGGTATAAATTTGTTTCTCAGAAAGGCTAACGAATAAATTTGTTCTTCAGAAAGATTCTGGATTTAATTTGTACTTTAGAAAGATTCTGGAATAAATTTGTTCCTTAGTTTCTATCTTGAATCATTACATATTTCCAATTAAGCAGCATTTGTTGCTCTTTATAATTTGTCAGCTTAACTTCAACTGAAGCTCAGGAAGCCCTGTATGTAGACCTAATAGACTCAACTTGACTTCAGTTTGGGGGTCTTTAATAGTTTCTATTTAATTTCAGCTGAAGCGCTTGTTTTAAATTGGTTTTAACTTGGCTTAATTGTAAAGATCTTAAAATAGTCTAAAATTATCTATGTACATATCATTTTCAAATAAGCTTTATTTGTTGCTCTTTATAGAAGAGCAATTGAAGCTCTTAATATAGTCGAAAACTAGCTTCAATCCAAAGTGTTTCTATGATCTCAAATTATTTTCAATTGAAGGTTTCCTTGGAGCAATCGAAGGTCTTAATATAGTCGAAAACTAGCTTCAATCCAAAGTGTTTCTATGATCTAAAATTAGCTTCAATTAGAGGTTCCCTTGAAGCAATTGAAGGTATTAATATAGTCGAAAACTAGCTTCAATCCAAAGTGTTCCTATGATCCCAAATTGGCTTTAATTGAGGGTTCCCTTTTATAGTTGAAAATCCAAGGAGTCTTTAATGGTCCTAAAAAAGTTTCAGTTTAGCTTCACCCGAAGCGCTTGAAATGGTTCAACTTGGCTTAATTTTTAAGGTCTCATGGTAGTCATGTAATTGATTTCCAAACGAGCTTCATTTGTTGCTCTTTATATAGGATAATGTTAGGTTCTTTTGAAGGAATTGAAGGTATTAATGCTTCAATCCAAAGTGTTACTATGATACCAAATTGGCTTCAATTAAAGATTCCCTTGAAGCAATTAAAGGGTCTTAATATATTCAGACATTAGTTTCAATCCAAAGTGTTTCTATGATACCAAATTGGCTTCAATTTGAGGGTATTAATTGGTCCCAATTAAGTTTGAGTTTAGGTGCACGTGAAGCTATTTGCATGGTTCCAATTTGGTCACCTTTGAAGGTCTGTAGATAGTCTAAAATTAACATATCAAGGTCTTTATACATATATTCCTAACTAAGCCTAATTTGTAGATCTTTACATAGTCCGAACATAGCTTCACTTGAAGAGCTTTAAGGTCTTTATGTAGATGAAAATTTGCTTCAATTTAAAGTGTTCCTATAATACCAAATTAAACTCAGTTTAGGGTCTTTAAAAGCATTTTACTTGGTTTAAATTTGGCTTTCTTTGAAGAACTTTAGATAATCTAAAATTAAATTCATATCAAGGTCCTTTTATATTCCTAACTAAGCTTCATTTGATGATGTTTATCTAAAGCGCTTTATATAGTTGCAACTTGTCTTTAACTTTAGCTTTTATCCAACATCTTCATATGACACCAAATTAGTTAAAATTTGAGTCACAATTTAGTTGCAGTTTTAAGTCGTTATATGATCTCAAAATAGATTCAGTCATATAAATTAGTTAAAAATTAAACAATGTAAATTTATTTTAAAAAAAAATATTGGCCGATCAGCCAGGCTCAATATTCATTTAGGATTACAAAAGGACTCAATAAGTTTCTAGTTAAATTTTGGAAATGAGTTTTTTTAGTTTTTGCTCATGGAAGTTTGAAGTATACAAATGAGTGGTGCGTTAATGAGAGAGAATATGTAACTATATGTTTAACAAATTTTATTTTTGGGGGTATGTGAAATTTTGGGTTATGTTGTTGTAGCTAAATTTTGAGTGTATTCTGACATTTAGCATTTGTATGCTAAAATATTTGCTGAGCATATACATATCTATGTGTTTCAATGTTTGATAGAGTGTGTGTGTGTGTGTATTTGGTTATGTGTAAGTGTTTGTGTCATTGTGTTTGGTTTTTTATTTAGTTTGTTTAACGCTACTACTGCTTGGAAACTTTTGGTAACTCTCTTGTGTTCAGTGTTCAAATACGTTCCTAACCGTGAGCAACCAAAGAATTTGTTTTACACCTTCTGTGGAAACGTATGCGCCGCTAGCTACAAAACAACAAAAAAATTTTCAAAAATTATTTTCCAAAAGCAAACAACAAACCGAAATCCAACAAAATTAGTTTAACAAATTTTTTTTTAAATTTTTTGTTTGTTTTATTTTCCGTTAAATTTACGTTTCGTCTAATTTTTATTTTAAAAATAAACGCGTGTGTTTAACTAACTGGGAATTATTACTGCAAAAAAAAAATAATAATAAAACAAAAACCGCCAAAGCTTAACCTTAATAACCTTAACTAAAAAAAGGGCCAACGTTTAAAAATAATTTGTTATAATTTAAAAAAAAAATAGAAAAAATTTAAAAAAAAATTTTAAGTTTGTTTCTACAAAATATAGAGTGTATTTTTAAAGAAGTGTTTAAAAAATTTCCAGAATTTTTTTTATCAAAAAAAAAAAAATGCTAAAAACCTAAAAAATTCTCCAAAAAGCTGACATCATCTGTTTAAAAAGGAAAAAAAAACAACACAAACTCACTATAACACAAATACAAAAATTTGAGTTTTAAGTAAAAGCAAAAGTATTTCAAACAAAATTCATTTAAATTTTTAAAAATCCCCCCCCCCACACAAAAGTTAACAAGTTCCCCACACTAAAAAAAATTTCACTAAATTCGGAAAATTCCTAAAAAAAAAAACTTCAACAAAATTTCTTAAATTTCTAACAAAACAACAACACTTTTCAAAAACAAGCTTAAAAAAGTTCATTTCTAACAGCTCTACAACAAACTCAACTAAATATTGCAACAACAACTTTAATTTAAATATTAAACAAAAAAAAAACGCGAACAAACCAACAACAATAAAAAATTCTTTAGCAAATGTAGGTACCCTTCTTTATGTATTGTATATTTATCAAAATGTTTAGTAATGTTTATGTATAAGTAATTTGTTAAACAAAAAAATAGCAATATGTAGTTCCACTCACACACAAAACGCAAAAATCTAAAATGGTAAAAAACATAAAAAAATTTTACTTTCAAAATTAGTTTTTTATAGCTGTACTTTAAGTACTTTTTTTTTAATAAAAAAAGATTTTTGCTTTAAAATATTCAATTTTTCTTTTTAAATAATAATAGATTTAAAAAACTGTTTTTCCCCCTAAAAAATTAGATTATTTAAAAAGTACTTTTTTAAAATTCATTATTTTTGCTTCAAAATTATATTTTTTTAATATTTTTCTTCTTCTTGGTACCTTTTGAAAAAAGTTGTTATAGGCTTAAATGTTACTACATTCAAAGCAAACATAATTTAAAACAAATCTTTTTTCCAAAAACAAAAATTTTAGAGTTATTTCCCTAAAAACTGTGAATTTTTTTTAAAAAGTACTTTTTTGGTACTTTTTAAAATTTGATAATTTTTGCTTTAAAATTATATTTTCTGATATTTTGCTTTAGAAATATGGCAAATAATAGGTTTTTAGAAAAAGTACTTTTTTGGTAGCTTTTGAAAAAAGTTGATATAGGCTTAAATGTTACTAAATGCAAAGCAAACATAATTTAAAATAAATCTTCTTACCAAAAACAAAAATTTTAGAGTTATTTCCCTAAAAACTGTGAATTTTTTTTTAAAAGTACTTTTTTGGTACTTTTTAAAAATTGATAATTTTTGCTTTAAAATTATATTTTCTGTTTTTTTGCTTTAGAAATATGATAAATAATAGGTATTTAGAAAAAGTACTTTTTCTATAGCTTTATATTTTAATATATTTTTAAAGTAAGTGTTTTCTAAAACAATTTTTTTGTTTTAAATGGCATTTTTGATTTTTTCCCAATAAAAAAGTTGTTTTTTTATAGTACTTTGTGAAAAAAGCCACCACAAACATATATTTTGTTATATATAAAGCAAATACTTTGAACAAACAATTTTTCAAATACAATTTGCACTTTTGAGAATTAATTTTTACAAAAAAAAAAAATAGATATTTGCAAAAAGTACTTTTTTGGTACTTTTGAAAATTTAATAATTTTTAAGTTCTAATAATATTTTCTAGTAATTTATTTAATAAATATGGAAAATATCAGGTTTTCAGAAAAAGTAATTTTTTGGTACTTTTTTAAAATAGATTATATAGCGTGATATTTTTATATATTTAAAGAAAACGCATTGAATAAATATTTTTTAAAACATATTTTTTGCAAAATTACATTTTCGAAAGTTCTTTTTCAAAATACAATAGATTATTTTTCAATGTACTTTTTTAACAAAGTAACAAAATGTTATTTTTTATATATGTCTATTAAGAAGAAGCATTAAATAAATGTTGAGAGTTTTTTCCCTAAAAAATTAATTTTTTTAAATAGTACTTTTTAAAAAATCATAATTTTTGTTGAAAAATTTTATTTTCTAGTACTAAAATGAAAAATAAAAGTTTTTTGGAAAAAGTACTTTTTTGTAACTTTTTGAAAAAAAATACATACTCGTATGTATATAACGTTTTATATATTGATATATTTAGAGGAAACGCTTTGGAAAAATGACCTTTAAAATGGTTTTATGTACGTTTGACAGTTTTTATTATTTTCAAAAAATTTAATGCTTTCAAAAAATTACTTTTTTGGTACTTTCTGAAAGGAAATAGCTATAAACGTATATATGTTAATAAATTTAAAGAAAATTCTTTGGTAACGTGTTTTTAAAAATACTTTTTTGCCAAAAAATTAGTTTTCAGTTTGTTTTTCAAAAAATTTGATTTTTTTCAAAAAGTACTTTTTTGGTACTTTTTAAACATCAAATTGCCATAATTCTAAGCAAAGATTTACGAATTTGTCTTCAAAATACCATCAAACGGCAGGTTTGAGAGAGATATAAGGCTGTTAACTATGAGTAGAAGGTTATTGATCTTCTGCGTTAAATTAGGTTTAAACCATGTTTGAATTTTAAATTGTTATCTTGTTAAAATTTGAATTCAAACTATCCTTAAATTGGTAATTGTATTGTGTTTAAAATGCTACGTTGAACTAGATTTAAACCAGCCTTTAGACCGTGTTTAAATTAATTAATTAATTAATTTAAAACTAAGTTCAAACTACCTTCGAATTAGTGAAATTTATAGTTTAAACTTTACTTTACTGTTTTAATCGGTGTCAAATTAGTAGTTGAACTTTGTTTAAAAAACTGTTGAAAATCGGTGTTTAAGCACAGCAATTTAAATAACTTTTAAACTATGTTTAAAATAAAATTTTAATTTTATTTAAAACTTAATTAAACTGTCTTCAAAAGTGGCCTTTGACTATGTTTAAAATACAGTTTAAACTGTATTTCATATCTGTTTAATTAAGTATTTAAACTAAGTTTAAAACTGAGTTATCTTGGAGTTTAAACTGCGATAAAAAAAACTGTTTAAAATCTGTGCTTAAGCTGCAATTCAAACAGCCTTTAAACTGTGTTTGAATTAAAATTTAAACATTGTTTTAAACTAACTTAATTATCTTTATTGAAAACTATCTTTAAATTGGTATTTAAACTCTTTTTAAAACACAGTTTAAAATGGCGTTTTAATTGCCTTTAAAATACCTATTAATATTTATTTAAAATGACCTTTTAATTCTGTTTAAGTTCGAAAATCTGTCACCTAACTACGATTAAAATAGTTTTTAAACTGTGTTTAATTTAGTATTGGAACTAAGTTTAAAACTCTGTTTGAACTTAGTTTAAAATCTGTTTAAATTGTGTTTCAAAACTGATTTCAAATTTCTATTTTTTTAATACGAAAAGTGTGTTAAAAACAGAAAATTTCAACTCTTTTGAACCAGTTTTTAGTTTAAAATAGTGTACTCTTTTACTTCAGTCATTTTAGACAGTTTTAAATTGGTGTTTGAACTATGTTTAAAACGGTGTTTAGACTGAGTTTAAAACAGCTTTTAATATCTGTTGAAACAAAATTTTAAATTCTGTTTGAAATTGCTTTTAAACTTTGTTTAATTCATTCATGTGAAAACTTTGTTGTATATGATTAAAATTGTCTACTTTAAACTCCTAAACCGTTTTAAATTGGTATTTGAAGACAGTTTAAAATACAGTTTATAATCCGTTAACAATGTGTTTAAACTGCGAATAAAAGAATCTGCATAGAATTAATTTTGAAACTATAATTTTAAACTGTTTTAAATTCGTATTTAAACTCAGTTTAGAATCTGTTTAAAATGGGTTTGAAACTGCGTTTAAAATCAATTTAAAACAGTGTTTAAACTGCGTTTATAATTTATAAACTAATTGTAAACAGTAGTTTTGAAACTATAATTTTAAACTGTTTTAAATTCGTATTTAAACTCAGTTTAGAATCTGTTTAAAATGGTTTTGAAACTGCGTTTAAAATCAATTTAAAACAGTGTTTAAAATGCGTTTATAATTTATAAACTAATTGTAAACAGTAGTTTTGAAACTATAATTTTAAACTGTTTTAAATTCGTATTTAAACGCAGTTTAGAATATGTTTAAAATTGTTTTGAAACTGCGTTTAAAATCAATTTAAAACAGTGCTTAAACTGCGTTTAAAATAGCTTTTATAATTTATAAACTAATTCTGAACAGTAGTTTTGAAACTATAATTTTAAACTGTTTTTAATTCGTATTTGAACCCAGTTTGGAAGCTGTTTTAAAATGGTATGGTGTTTAAACTGCGTTTAGTAACAGTTTAAAATATTGCTTAAACTGTGTTTAAAATAGCCTTTACTAACTGTTTAAACTGTGTTTAAAATGTGTATTGAATGTGTGTTTAAAACAGAAAATTTAAAGCTTAAACCTAGTTTAAACCTTAACCTTAAACTAAACCCTACTTTACTTAAAAAACCATCAACTTTTAACATTAATAAGCAGAATTTTAAACATTATCTTCTCAATTAAATAATAAATTAAAATTTTAAAAGCGAGATCTGTAGAGATATGTATCTCATTATCTCACAGTTTTACAGCGAAAAAGATTTTTCTAAGTGGCCTATTTTTTATAGGCCAACATTCATTCCACTATTAAACAACATACATACCTACATATTTTTATGAGATTATTGACTTTTGACTATAAATTGTATTAATTGTTGTTTTAAAACAAAATACATTTTAAATTTTAAGTTCCTCAATAATAAAAAAAATTATAATCTCCGTCTTTCATTGTATCGTTAGTTTATGTTATGTGTTCTTCTAGTTTGGCTCCCTCTATTTGTCGTTCCGTTTTGTTTCTCCTCCATTAATTTAATACAAATATTTGCTCTTAAAATTTTGTTTTTTTTTTTTTTTTTTTGGTCTGTCTTCTTGTTCGTGTTTGTCATTATTTTATTTATGTTTTATGCTTGTATTTTCTAATACACTTTTTTTCTTCTGTTCTTTTTGTGTTGCTCATCGGTTCTTTTCTATTCTTTTTTTTTTGCCAATTTTCTTTTGCTTCCATTTTTATTGTTTAATGTTGATTTTTTTCGGTTTGTTGTGTGTGAGTGTTTGTTAGGTGTGTGTGTGAGTGTTTTTTCGTCAAACCCGAAAAAAACCAAAATTTTTTTTCTCACTTGCCAACAAATCTGTTTTTTCTTTATTTTTTTTCTAAATTAGTTTTATTATATTTGTTGTTGTTGTTCTTCTTCTTGTTAGAGTTTTTTTATGGATTTCTTTTGTTTCCACTTCATTGTTGTTGTTTTTTCTTGTTTAGAGATTGTGTGTGTGTGATTTAGTTTTTTATTAGAAGCAGTCTTTGCCGTTTTTTTTCGCAAATTTTTTTTAGTAGAAGTTCTCTTCTGTTTTAATTTAGTTTTTTTTTGTGAATTTTAGCCGAAAAAAAAGAATATCAAGGTTTATTATTATTTGTATTATGGTAGAAAAAAGATTTATTTCCTGATACTCTATACCTCAAAGTGTTGTATGACAATTTGTTTAAAAAACAAAGAAGATTTCAAGGATTCTTGAAAACATAACCTAGAAAAGTCTAAAATTTTACCGTTTAAAACTATTAATTACTTCAAAACTGTTTCAAACAAAATTCCAAACACTTCTGGCAATATTTTGCCAACCTTAAATACTTTCTAAAATTTCAGTTTGAAGTTTATTTGATGGCATTTTTGGCAAAGATGTTGTAAACTCTCACTTTACATTATAAACTTCTGGATAAAATTTGGTTTTGAGACTTTTCACCTAAAAACTCTAACAAATCACTCAACATTGTTTCAAACTCTGCTGAAAACTCTATTACTAATATTTTGTTTGCCTTAAATATTTTTCAGTATTTCCGTTTGAATGTAATTTGAAGGCTTTTCCTGCTAAAGTTTAATATAACAGCGTAAGTTGTTCTAATTCCTACAATTTATCTTTTATAATCTCTCTAGATCTGAATCACGATTCTCTGAATTCTAGGCTTCTTTCCTAATTAAAACTTCCTTTTGAAAATCAGTTTCTTTTAGGACTTTTCTTAAACAACTCTTTTCAAATGTCTTCAAACAAAGTTTATTAACTTTCAACTCATTTCGTTTTAAGGCAATTTTATGACAATTCAGAAACCTTTCAATACGAAAATCTGAAATTGTTTTCAATCGAATCAATTTGATGTTTTATAATCGCTTACAATCTTATTTATGGTTCTTTGGTTTAGAAACTCTTAAAGACACCTTCTTAATAAAAGGTCCCTTAAAAACCCGTTTGTTTACAGACTTTTCCCAAACAAATCTTTCCAAAACTCTTCAAATAAAGATCATTAACTTTCTACTCATAGTTTAGCAACCTCTAATTTCCCGCAATTCTGCCTTTTGAAGGTAATTTGATGACAAATTCCGAAATCTTTCAATACGAACATCTCAATTTGATATTTTGTTATTACTAACAAGCTTTTTTGTGAATCTGAAATTGTTTTCAATCGAATCAATTTGATGTTTTATAATCGCTTTCAATCTTATTTATGGTTCTTTGGTTTAGAAACTCTTAAAGACACCTTCTTAATAAAAGGTCCCTTAAAAATCCGTTTGTTTACAGACTTTTCTCAAACAAATCTTTCCAAAACTCTTCAAATAAAGATCATTAACTTTCTACTCATAGTTTAGCAACCTCTAATTTCCCGCAATTCTGCCGTTTGTAGGAAATTTGGTGACAAATTCCGAAATCGTTCAATATGAAGATCTCAATTTATTTTCAATCTAATCAAATTGATGTTTAATAATCCTTCCCTAGCTTATTTATGGTTCTTTGGTTTAAAAACTCTTAAAGAGACCTTAAAAATCCGTTTGTTTAGGGACTTTTCTTAAACAAATCTTACCAAAACTCTTCAAATAAAGATCACTAACTTTCTACTCATAGTTTAACAACCTCTAATTTCCCGCAATTCTGCCTTTTGAAGGTAATGATGACAAATTCCGAAATCTTTCAATACGAACATCTCAATTTGATATTTTGTTATTACTAACAAGCTTTTTTGTGATTCTTTGCTTTAAAACTTTAAAAGGAATTGTCTTAGTTAAAGTTCTTTAAGTTTCCTTAAAGATTCATTTTTTTTTCGGAGACTTTCACTTTCGATTCTCTTATTTTTTTTTAAATAATCCTTCAAAATTCTTTCAAAACATGAACAAATCCTTTTAATCATATTTGAAAATCCTTAAATTTCTTATATCGTTGAGGCTTCTTAAGTCTCTAGACATCTAGTAAAAATTCGTTGATCTTTTCATTTTAAAACAATCTTGTATATCCTTAAAGTCTTCAAAATAAACGCACTATGAGTTGTACATTTTCGAACTTTAAGCCAAGTGGAACTCTAAGCTTCAAGTTTTAGAAACATCCACGATATCCTCCATCCTGAAAAATTCCAAACTCTGGAGAATTTTAAACCCGAAAACTTTAAATTTGCTGCTGTGATATTTGAGTCTGTTAATCATTTGAATCTTGGTACTTTTCAACTTTCAAATTTCTCCAAGTGGCTTTGTACTTTTTTAAGGGATCTCTTGACTGTCCGTAATCATTTCAAGATACCAATTGTAAAACTGTCCCTTAGAAAGAACTGGCGATACTTTTTAATTATTTTTAACTCCGTTCACTTGATCAACACTGTGCCAGCTTCCTTATTCAGACTTGACTCGGAGATCTTTGAGCTCCTGCTTATTGCAAAAATCCCTCTTGAAAGACTCTGTTGATACTTTCAATCTCCAAACTTTAGACTTAAAATCGAGATACTAATCTTCTAGCTCTAGACACTTGTTCAGAACTCATCCAATTTTAAAGACTTTCCCTTAAACTTAAAGGATTTTATTTCTAACCAGCGTAAGATCTCAGAATATATGGAGTTATTTGCGAATTTTTTTAATGGTTTTAGGATATAGAGATTTTTTTGTGAGAATTGTTCAAGGATTTCTTCAAATTTCTAATAAATTGTGTTTAAATCATTGAGTTACTCGGAAGATTTTGGGAAGATCTTAAGGTGTTGAGATTTTTGGGGCGAATTTTTACAAGATCCTTTAAATATTGAAATATTTTTAAACATTTGTTAATTTGACAACCTTCAAATAACAATGAATCATTAAGGAGTTCATTAAATAACACATTTCAAAAACATATTGATAATAATTGTAGTATTTGTAAATGTTTAGATCGTTTAAAGTTCAATTTTAGGTACAAGATCATTGGATTTAAGTGGTCTCAAATCCTGTTCACGATCGTCAAACTTGTGATAGTTGAATTCTTTAAATTTCCAGCAATTTGGGTTTGAAACATTACAAACATTTTTAAATAACTCATTTTAAAATCATTTTTACATTATTTGAAATATTTGTGAGGTTTTCGAAATGTTGTATGAAAGTTTCTTTCAAAGATCATTTGATTTTTCTTTGTTGAACTTGTTACAGTTACTTCTTTTCTAATTCTGCTTAAAGCTCAAATATTCTGCAATAGTTTCTTTTAAAAATTTCTTAATTATCAATTAAAGTTCCGAGTTTGCGGAAAGATAACTTGTTTTATCTTTATCAAATTTGTGATAGTTGATTTTTATAAAATTCTGTTTAAAATACAAACATTTGAAAAGAGTTTCCTTTAAAAATTGCTTGATTTTCAGTTAAAATTTTAAGGATTTGAGAGAACTTGTTTCAGCTGTTTCTAAATCAGGTTTAAGCTTGAGATCAACGTTTGGGCAAAGATCACTTGATTTATCAGCGTCAAACATGTGATAGTTGTTTTTTGGAAAGTTCTGCTTAAAATGCAAACATTTGAAAAGAGTTTCCTTTAAAAATATATTGATGTTGAAATTAACTTTAAATGATTGCGAAAGTTTAGTGTTGGATCATTTTAAGCTCAAAATTTAGTCAAAGATCACTTGATTTTTGTTCATTAAACCAGTGATAATTGATTTCTGCTTAAAACAAGTGTTTTTGTGTTTGAACAGTTTCCTTTTTAAAATTTATTGATTTTAGAGATTTGCCAAAGGTTAATGTTTATTTGGTTTCAAGTATTTTAGAATGCAATAGAAACTATTCAAACTTGTGATTGCGGTTCAATAGAGTCCTGTTGGTAATAAACTACAGGACAAATTTGTCTTGTTTTTCAATTTTTGCGTAGGTTTTATAAGTGTTCCTAAATCTCTTCTTAATATTTTGCCAGACTTTCTCTTTCTTTAATCATTTGATAACTCTGTAACTAAAAATCTAATCTAATAATTGATGTTAAAAGTTGTAGTTAAATCAAAAACCTAGTTACTTAACTTAATCTTATAGTTAAACTTGTTAGAATTGATGTTTTGAACTCTGTCTGACCAGTCTGCTAAAGGTTTGCAATCTAAACTCTGCAGGAAACTCTTTCAAACTTGTGATATTTAGTTTTAAAAAGTTGTAATTAAATCAAACTCGCAGTTTCAAAGATGAGAAACGAGTAGTTTGTTAGCTACTTAACTTAATCTCTCATTTAAACTTGAGATAATTGATTATTTAAACTCCGTTTAAATTTTGCATCAGTTTTTTTAATCTAAACTTTTTTAAACTATTTAAAACTTGTGATATTTAATTTCTTTCTTAAGCCATCAGTTAAACTTGTTAGAATTGATTTTTTAAACTCTGGTCAGATTCTGCTAAAGGTTTTCAAACTAAAATTTTATTAAACTCTTTTAAACTTGTGATATTTATCATAGTTTCAAATATGAAGAACGAGTAGTTTGTTAACTATGCGTTGATCTTTAACTTAATTGATCTATCACTTAAACTTGTTAGAAATGATTTTTTGAACTCTGGTCAGATTCTGCTAAAGGTTTTTAAACTAAAATTTTATTAAACTCTTTTAAACTTGTGATATTTATCATAGTTTCAAATACGAAGAACGAGTAGTTTGTTAACTATGCGTTGATCTTTAACTTAATTGATCTATCACTTAAACTTGTTAGATGTGATTTTTTGAACTCTGGTCAGATTCTGCTAAAGGTTTGCAAACTAAAATTTTATTAAACTTGTGATATTGAACGAACTATAACGAACTCATAGTTAAAAAGATGAAGAAAGAGTAGTTTGTTAACTATTCGTTGTTCCTTAAATTAATCTAGCAGTTAAACTTGCAATAGTTAATTTCGGTTAGTTTTTATACTTTACTTCTAACAATTTTTCTCAAACTTGTGATAATTAATGCTTAAAGATCTATTTGAAGCCAATATAGTAATTACTTAAACTACTCGATCTTTTTCAACGTTATTTATTATTTAAACTTAAGTTAGTTGCTTTTTGAAACTCTGGTCAGATTCTGCCGGACTTTATCAAACTTAACTACTATCAAACGTTCTTAAAATTGTGTTTATAGAAACTAAAAGTCTCATTAGAACTAAAGCCATATTTTTAAATCGTAAAATCTAACGGTATTAGACCTACTTTAACTTGTTTTACGTTAAAAGTTAACTAAACTGCTTTTAATCTACAGTCAAATCAAATATACCTATATCAGTTAATATTCTAACAAATTATTTTAATATTTCGCAATATTGTGTGCAAAGAACCTGTTAAATAAACAATAAATGATAATTTGCTTTATGGAAAACATTCCTTTAACAAACATTCTTTATATTAAGGTTCCACTGTCCTTCTAAATGCCACCACAACAACAACAACATAATTATTATTACCTCATTAACCATTTTCATTAGCTACCACTTAAGTGGCAAATGCCTAAGAGCGAACAAATGAGAGTCCAATAATAAAAAAAAAAAAAAACTGAAATGACATGTCATTTCAACCACATAATTTTGACATAATTTTATCAAGTTTTTCTTTTTTGTACGTAACTGTTTTTTGTATCGTTTTTCTTTACTGGCTGCCTGGTTGTTGTTTTTTTTTTGGTGTGTTGGCTTGTGACTGAGTAAAAATCAATTTATTGATTTAAATTGTATGACCTAAAACATTAACAAATGTCACATGTTACATGTCAAAGAGAAAAATAAAAAATAAACCAAAAACGGAATAACAGCAGAAAAAAAGGAGAAGAAAAAAAACAACAGCATAAAAAAAAAACAAGACCAAAGAAAAGAAGAGACAAGAAAGAAAATAAAACAAATAACAGACAATTTTGTAAGGATAAGCATGAAATAAATAGAAAAAAGCAACATTTCAAGGATGACAATAGATTGATGTAAATAGGAGAGAGAGAGAGAATAGAGAAAAGATTAAAATTTAAGATTTGTAAAGAAATTTATGGTAAAAAATTGATTAGAAATGGAAAAAACTTCAAACATATCTTTAAGCAATCCTAAATTGAAACGAATTTCTAGGAATTTTTATAGAAATTTATAAAATTTTTATTTCCTTCATAAATCCGCAAATTATTTCAATTTAAAACAGTTTAAAAATAAATATCAAGCAAATTCTTTAAAAATCATTAAATTTACCAGTGGGTCACAAACAAATTTGGTTTTTTAAAAGCAATTCATTTGGAACTGTCAGAAACTAAAGAAAACTATAGCTAAATTATACATTTTAAAGCTTTTTTGTAACACTTTATAGACAATTTCAGGCGGGCCAGTAACAAATTCTTGAAAATAATAACAAAAACTATAAAATTTTAAAAAATTTCAGGCGGGCCACTTCAAAAAGTAAATTTAAATTATGAACTTTTTTTTTAAATCACACAAACTTTAGACTTTATAAATAAAATATAAAACTTTAAAATAAGTTTTTTAACACAAAAATAGTTTGAAATCACTAATAACTGAAGTTTAGTTAAACTTATGCGAAATTCGAAACATATTTTCAAGCGGGCCATAAACAAATCCTGTAAAAATTTAAAATTTAATTTGAATTTTATTTACAACTTCTAAACAAATTTAAAAAAACTTAAAAATTAACAACATTTTCAGCTAAATTCACAAATCCTAATAAAATATAAAGAAATATTTGTTATTTAAAAAGAAAACTGGCTGAAGCACCAAAATTTATAATAATTTAAATAGAAACTTCAAGAAATTTAAGGCGGGCCATTTAGAAAAATAGCTAAATTATAAATCTTTTTATAAAAATTTTACTACAAGCTACTTTTGCAACATTTGGTGCAAAATATCAGGCGGTTGGCCCGCCCGGTTTAGTTTCAGAATTATAAAAAATTTAAATATTTAATAAACAAAATCTTGAAAATAAGAACAAAAACTATAAAATGTTAAGTAATTTCTGGCGGGCCACTTAAGAAAACAGCTAAATTATAAATTTTTCTTTAAAAATCACAATCTATTAAGAAAAGTGTCACTTTAATATTATTATTGTTAAAACAGGAACCTGAATTAAAGATTTGCGCAAAGTTTCAGGCGGGCCAAAGCTTTACTGCCCAAAAAATATTAAGATTTAACAAAACTTCTAAGAAAAACTTTAAGAAATTTAAAAAAACTTCAAGAATTAGGAAAATCTGAGGCGGGCCATTAAACAATTTATCTAGAAAAGTGTCACTTTAAGGTAATTATTGTTAAAACAAGAACATTAATTAAGGATCTCTGCAAAGCTTGAGGCGGCCAAAAGTTGTTTTAAGCAAAAATATTAAAATCTAAGAGTAAACTGTTAAATAAAACTTCAAAATCCAAAGAATTTCAGGCGGGCCTTAATGAAATCTGTAAAATCTCAGGCGTTCTAAAAGTTTTAGTTGAGAATTTTATGATATTTTTGATAAATCTTCAAATTTTCGAACGATATTGAAAATATTTTTTATAATTCGGAACATTTTCAGGCGGGTCAAATAAAATTTGGCATTACAATTTTGGAAACATACATTTTAGGGAGGCCATTTGCTGTTAACCAACAAAACCGTATTTTTTGTTAAAATTTACCTAAAAAAACCATTTAAAAAGGGCGGGCCACTTTAATTTTTCAATAATTCTATTAAGAACTTTAAATTTCAGGGGGCCATTTGCTTTTACTTGCTAAATTCTGCTTAAAATACGCTTAAAGTAGGCGGGCCGTTTTACTTTTGCAATGATTTTGTTAGGTTTTACACAAACACTGTTTATTTTGTTAGAAAAGTAGCAAAGACTATTCAGAAACATTAAATTGCAAGGGGAACAAAAGAACTGTATTTTTGTTGATATCTACTTAAAAAATCTGTCCAAAAAAGTATGCGGGCCGCTTTAATTTTTAATAATTTTGTTAGAAACATTAAATTTCAGGGGGGTCATTTTGTTTTACTGACTAAAACCTGCTAAAAGTAGGCGGGCCGCTTTACTTTTTTAATAATTTTGTTAGTTTTTAAACAAAGACGATTTATTTCTTAAAAAGAAGTAGGAGAACATGTCAAACAGTAAATTTCAGTGGGACAATGTGGCATTACGTAACAGAACAGTCTGTTTGTTTAAATTTATTAAAAAGAACTGCATAAAAACGGTTTCAGGAAGGCGGGCCGCTTTGTTTTTAACAAATACTCTTTATTTTGTTAAAAAAAAGAAAGTAAGAAAAATGTCAAGAAACATTAACTTTTGGGGGCCACATATTAATAATATTGTATTATTGAGGAAATTTACAAAAAAATCTGCTTCAGGTGGGTTCCACTCAGGAGGGGGGTTAAGTTTTTTCGCTTAGTTTTTAAAGATTTTCGTTTTGGATTTTAAAACAAACTGTTTATTTTGTTAGAAAAGAAAGAAAAAATTGCAACAAACATTAATATTTTAAGGGGTCCAGCTACAAATAAAAGGACCAGCTATTAATAAATTATTAAGCTATAATGTTAAGTTCTAATTTAAGCAGCGACCAACCCATGTTAACTTAAAACCAAATACCTAAACATTTTCTTATAATTTTATACTTTCAATTTTATGTTTAATTTCATTTATTTATCCTATACTTTTTTTCATTTCGTTATAGGTTTTTGGCAAATTGACAATAAAATCTGGATTTTTCAAAACTAATTCGAAACTATTTTCAAAATTTTCCAAAATAAAAAATCTAATTTCTAAATCCAAACAAAACATTCCATCTCCAAACTAAAAAAAAATCTTTACACATCATTTTAAAACAAAAGTCTTGTATATTTTTTATATTTCAATAAAAAAAAAAAGAAAACTAATTTTCATAACTAATAAAAATGGCTTCAGAATTGGATCAATTTGCCGAGTTGGAATTGTCAAAAGAGGATCGTGAACAAATTTTCGATCCACCTTTAGATCGACAGCAAATGGAAGGTGCTGGCACCTCAAGGTATTTAAAGTGATTTTTTTATTCTTTCTTTCTTTGTTTTTATATTTATTTTTATATTATTTTAGACCTGTTTTTCTAAAGTAGTTTGTATTTGTGATTTTATGTAGTTAATGTTATTTTCTAAAAATTCTGAATTTTATGGCTTAATGAGGCCAATTAAACCCACAATTGCTTGCATTTATCACGCCTTTAAAAGCCTTAATAAAGTGTTTTAGTTACAAATATGTTAAATTCAAACTTGTTTGTTTTTTTTTTCAAAAAAACAAAAAAAAACCCTTTTTCAGATTTTCTTCTGGGTTTCTTGGCACAACAGCTTTCGCACGTTCTAATCAAATCTTTAGTTTTGTTTAAAAAAAAATTATTCTTTTTTTCCTGTAGCATTTCACCAACAAATTTGTTAGAAATACAAAATTTCAAGTGCTAAAATTACCACATATTTCATATACGTATTTGCTAAAGAAATACACGCGCATAAAAATGTGTTTCTTGTACAAGCTCATTAAACATGCACCCCTAAATAGGGTGTTTTTGAGATCCCCCCTTATCATAAGAATTTCAACAAAAAAGCTACCTTTCAAAATATCCTGCTGTGTGCAATAAATTTCAGCACAAATATATATAAATCGAAAACATAAACATTGGTTTTAATCATTAATATTTCTTAAAAATGCAACAAATTTAAGGCAAATCATTTATAAAATTAAAGTTCTTGCATCATTTTTAGCAATGAATGCAATGAATGCATAATAGCATTCAGAATCTACAACATTTGAGGCGGGCCATTTTCAAATTTCATATAAAAAGAACATATTCCTCAAAAAATATTCATTATCGACAAAATCTCTTGAAATTTCAGGCGGGCCACATTCTTTAATTCAAGTTTTCTTCATGTTTTACAAACTAAATTCAAACGGCAATATATAATTAACTTTAAAGTCAATTAATATATGTTATTATTGGATATCTCTAATATTAATACTAAAATATGAAAGTGGCAGAAATATACTTAAAATTTAACAAATACTTTCAGGCGCGCCACTCTTTAGCTTACGAAATATATAAATTATAAATAAAAAAGCCTAAAATTACATAATATAAAACCACAATCTTTAGAACTAAGAAAAATTTGAGGCGGGCCAAAGAAATTTCAACTTTTTAATGGCAATTAAAAAAATTTCGGAAGGGCTAGCACTCATTTGAAACTACTTATTGATTAAACACTTCAAACACTGTAAAATGAAGAATAGTTTCAGGCGGGCCACAATTTAGTTTGGTAAATATTTTAATTTGAAATAAGTAAGTACCTAAAATACTGATAAACTCAGCCTGCAATTTAGTTTAGGAAATACTTTAATTTGAAAAAAATTAATTAAAACTTTACAAAATCTAAAGAATTGCGAATAATCTGAGGCGGGCAAAAGTCAGCTTTAATTTAAAACTATTTATGTCTTCAACAGCTAAACTATGAAAAGGGCAGCATAGTTTCAGGCGGTTCAAAATTTTGTTTAAGAAGGATATTGAAATATGTATTGAACATTAGTTGAGAAATTCCCCTTATTTTCATGATTTTGTGTTTGACCTGAGAACAAATATGTGTAATACAATAAAAGTTTGGCCCGCCTGTAATTCAAGAGAATTTTTCAATTTGTTACTCCCTCTTTCTTTCTCTTACTTAAAGGAATATATTTGGCCCGCCTGAAATTTAGCTCAGATGCTTAATTTGTTTCTACAACTTTATGGCTAACTATGTTTTAACATAAACAGCTTCATAGATTCCGAATAAAATGAAGGCCCGCTCGCGCCTGCCTGTATGTTTTATACAATTCTTATTAAACAAACTTCTACAAGGCCCGCCTGAAATTTAGATGAATTCCTTAGTTTTCTAGCATATGTTTATGAATTTCTAGTTCTTGCCTTTATTTCTAAAAAAAAAATCTAGAGCGAGAACATGGCCCGCCTGAAAATTATGGTGATGCGATAGAAAATGGCCCGCCTGAAATTTAGTTCAATTCTTTAGTTTCTAAGCATACATTTATCATTTTCTAGTTCTGAAATTTAATAGCCACATATTTCTAAAATGAGAATATGGCCCGCCTGAAATTTAGTTCAATTCTCTAGTTTATTATCAGACGTTCAAGATTTTCTACATCTTAACTTTAATTGCTATAAAATTCGAAAACGAGAACATGGCCCGCCTGTAATTAAACTTTATTTATTCAAGTATGTACTTGATATTTATAAAACGAAAACTTGGCCCTCGTAGATTTTTTCTCAAATCTTTGCAATTTTCTATTTTTTTTTTTTTTTGATAAATTACTTGTTATTTCGAAAACCAAAACATGGCCCGCCTGAAATGTTATCGATTCCCTGTTATGTTGCTTCTAACTTTGTAATTTTCAAGTTTATTGTGTAAATTGCTAAATACTTCTAAAACAAAAACCTGGCCCGCCAGAAATCTCCCGCATCCCCGATAACTTTGCCTAAATCTTTGCAAATTTCTAGTTTTTTTGATAAATTTTTATGTATTTCTAAAACCTTAACCTGGTCCGCCTGAAATCTTATATTTGGCTTATATTTTTCATTAGTTGATTTACTTTTTTTAAGCACAAAAACCCGGCCCGCCAGAAATGTTATAAATTCTTTGATATGATTTAAATATTTCTTAAACAAAAATGTGGCCCGCTTGAAATTTTAGGTATCCCTTTACATTTTCCTCAAATTTTAGAAATTTTCTAGGTCTTGAAATAATTTACTTAATATTTCTTTCTATTTTTGCTCAAATGTTAGCAATTTTGTGTGAATTTTCATGATTTCCGTTGTAATTCTCAAATTAAAAACTGGCCCGCCTGAAATGTTAAAGATTTTTTGATATATTGCCTTGAACTTTGTTATTATTGGGTTTATTTGTTAAAGTTTTGAATATTTCTCCGGAAAAATGTGGCCCGCCTGTAGTCTTAACGATTTCTTTAAATTTTGTTTATAACTGTCCAATTTTCTGGATTATTGTTACATTTCGAAACATTTCCAAAACCAAAACCTGACCCATGTTAAAAAGTTGTTTTAACTTTAATATTTCCCTTTAACCTGTATAATTTGTTCAAATTTAAACACTTTTTTAAGCTTGGTACGCCTGCATCTTAAAGATTTCCGTTGTATTTTTTCAGGTTTTATAGAAATTTAAGATTTATTTATCTGGCTGGCTTTTAAGACATTATAATGTTGTCACAACTAGCAGCTAATTCCGTACATACATTTATTAACATTTGCTAGAGAAAAAACTTCCTGTTTATTTAAAAAAGAAAAAAGGGTGTTTGTGTTTTTTTTTTATACAATATAAAAAATAACTTAACATGTTCTAAATGTGTTGTGTGTGATCTAACAATTTCTAAGCATTAAACAAACATTAGATTTAGAAACTAGAGCTCATCTTTATACAAAGAACTTGTGAATGGTAAAATATGTTAAAGAAACTAGTTTTTCCCCCTCTTAGTTTTGGGAAAAAAAATCAAGATTTTTAATTACAAAAAAATATATATTTTAGATAAAAGCAACCAAAAAACAAGAACATTGACTACATGAAGTTTTGTTGAAGACACATGTTGCTTGCACCTCATATGTAGCTAGGTTGGTATAGCAAACACATCGTTAGTAACTAATTTGCTTTATGTACGTTTTTGTTGTTGTTCAGTTTCCTTAAAGTTTAAGTTTAGAATTTTCAAATTGAAATTTAAATGTATCAATTTTTTTCACGTGCCTTACTTTGTTGCTTATAGTCAAAAGAAAAAAACTTTTGTGAGATTTCCGTGAAATTTTTAGATATTTCTCTAACAAAAAATAAATTTTATTGTTCAGTTTAGAAGAAGGGCGGTTTTTTTAGCTAAAACCCTAAATGTATCTTTTTTGAAAGTTTTTTTTGTCTTTGTTTTCTGGCTTGAACAACACCATAGCATCTTGTTAGTAGGGGTTTCCAAACACACAAAAAAATTAAAAACAGAACATGACAATCACAGGGGTTTAATTTATTTGTTTGAAAATTGCAAAACCTTTGGCCTTTTTTTTTTACCGAAAAATTATTCAAGGAATAACAATTTTTATGTCATGTTTTTTTGGACAAAACTGCTATCTGTGTCATTTGATTCCCATCGATTATGTAACATAAATTAGTTATGTTTTGTTGTTTAGTTTTCATATTTGATTGACACTCAAATTAGTTTTTTTTTTTATTTTTTGGCTGCCTTCACATGACAAGTTTGCTTTATACATTCTTTGAGAATCCTTGCTTTGAGAATTTAGCATAACAAATAACAATTGTTATATAATTTTCCTTCATCAAGGTGATGAGGTGCTAATATGTATAATTTGAGGGTTACAAATGTTTGTTATTTTCGCTAATATTTGCTATGACAATTTTTTAAAGATCGCTATCACAGATAACAGATTTGAAATAAGCCGAAAATATGGGAAATTTTTGTAATTTGTTTGCTTAAAAAACTTTATTTAACAAATAGGTTTTAGATTTCTTAAATTTTGTGATCTATAGTTCAAAATCAAGCTTTAGGCAAACATTTTCAGGCGGGCCACTTTAATAGAAATTTTTTTTCCAAATTTGCTCTTAGTGATAAAAACGTTTCAAAATTTTCAGGCGGGCCATTTTATACTGATTTTTTTTTTTTAACAAAATTTGCAACTTCAAAATAAATTTTTAGAACAAACATTGGAAATTCTTAATTCACAGGGAAAAACTAATCGTTTAAAAACCATTTTTAGGCGGGCCAGTATACAAGAAAAAAAATTGAAAAATATTTCCACTCCACATTTCTTAATCTATACTTAAAAAGCCCTATTTACGGTTCAATTTTCAGGCGGGCCACTTTTATACAATTTTTTTTATGAAATTTTCATTTCAGAGAAAACTTTTTGCAAAATTTTCAACTAAAACGTTATTATCTGCGTTCCTAGACTATAATTTCATAATCTAGAATTTAAACGTGGCAATTATTCAAATAATTTCTGACGGGCCACTATTTCCATAGATTTTTTCCAACTAAAGTTTAAATTTCGAATTTAAGATTTGGAATTTATAAACTAGGGTTAGCATCTAATGGTTGACAAAAATTTTTAAGGCGGGCCAGTTTTAAACAAAAATTGTGTTTACTTTTTTGGAGTTTCAAAACAAAATTCAACAACATCTGTTTAGTAAATCATAATGCAGCATTAAAATTTAAGCGTTATTTAGAATTTTTCAAGCGGGCCATATTCCACAAAATATTTGTTGACAGTTTTTTGCACTTAAAGTTCAAATATTAAACTTAAATTAAGAATTTAATGAGTCTAATAGTTAACAAAAATTTTTCAGGCGCGCCAGTTTTATACAAAAATTGTATTTTGTTTTTTGAAGTTTAAAATAAAATTAAACAACATCTGTGTAGTGAATCATAATGCAGCATTAAATATTAAGCGTTATTTAGAATTTTTCAGGCGGGCCACATTCTACAAAAAATTTTTTTTTGTTTTTTACATTTTAGACTCAAGAGCATAATGATACTATGTATTTTTCAGGCGGGCCACTCATTATTTTTTTACTTAAAACTAGATGCTTGCTGTTTAAGATTAAGAATTCATTATGACGTATAAAAAGATCAAGCGTTTTCACAGTTTTTTCAGGAGGGCCAGTATTTTAGAAGCCTTTATTATGCCAACAAAAAGGCGAAAAGTTTTAGGCCGGCCACAATTTTATTAAATTCTATTTGTTTTTTTTTATGGCCCGCCACAGATTTTCTACAATTTGAAGGTTATTGCCTTTTATATGTTAAGCAAACTAAATGCTTGCTATTTCCTGAAAGAAACCTTTGGCCCGCCTGAAACTTAGGTGGTTTTACAGGTGGAGCCTTTTCACTTTATATTTAAACAACTTAAACTTAAACATTTGATATTTTGTTAGTTTTGAAGCGAAATTCTTAGTTTAACAAAGAAATTCTAAATGGCCCGCCTGAGATTTTCTATAATTTGCAAGTTTTTTACAAGTTATTAGGACATTTAATTTTCTTAAAGATTTTCACTTAAGACTAGCAATTCTTTTCCCCCTTTTTTACAGCTTATTACATATTTGTTAATTAAATTTTGGTGCTTGTAAAATTAAGCAACAATTCCGTAAAAATGTTTTAACTTAAAATAACTGAAAATTATGTTAACAAAACTGTAAAATTTTTTTAAGTAAATAAGCAGTCAAAGTAGCAACATTTCTGTTATATATTTTTAGTTGTTGTTTTACAACAAACGGTCAATGGTTTACTAGCTGTTTGGTTGACTGGCTGTTTATTTAACTGGGTTTAATACCATGTGTTTTTTTTTTAGGTTTCAGTTGAGAACCGCAGACATAAGCAACAATTTTCAATTGTTTCATAACCAGGTTATACGTATAAGAAGAATATAAATGTGTAGAAATGTTTGTCAGCCGTCGGCCGTCAAAACTAAAATACACTCACTTTACTACACACAGAATTTTAGAGTTTTAAGCCAGGTCATTGAACTAAATAAAAGCAGGGCTTATTAGTACAACTGAAATACACTTGGAGAAATTGTTAAATCAACATAAAGAAGTATTTAAATTTGTCTAACTTTAAGGTCCGCCTGCAATTTTAGGCCTATTTTGGAAATCTGGAGTGCAACGTAGGAAAATTTTTTCTTCTTGCATTACAAATTTTCGCCCGCCTGACAAAAATTTTTAAAATGTTAATTTTTAAATCGTTTTCTTAAATTCCTAAACTTAAATATCAAAATTGAAAAATAGTTTAAAAAATCTTTGGGGAACAAGTGGCCCGCCTAAAAATTTCTCTTAAACAGTTGTTTTTTTCTTAAGTATCATGAATTCCTAACCATTAATAGCAAAACTGATTTTTAAGAGCAAAACAATATATAAATTTGTGAGGAAATAATAACGAATTCCTAAACTTAAGTACACAAATTTCTTTTTAGCATGAACAAATTAATTAAATTATTTAAGGAAAAATGGCCCGCCTGAAACATTCTTGTTAATGGTAGATTTTTTACAGAAGATTATGAATTCCTAAACTTAAGTAGACAAATTTACTTTTTAGC
This sequence comes from Bellardia bayeri, assembly GCA_950370525.1. Lineage (NCBI taxonomy): Eukaryota > Metazoa > Arthropoda > Insecta > Diptera > Calliphoridae > Bellardia > Bellardia bayeri. Next base: position 4,592,646 of record OX493266.1, on the reverse strand, counting down.
ACGAACAAATTAAATAAATTATTTAAGAAAAAGTGGCCCGCCTGAAAGATTCTTGTTAATGGTTTCATTTTTAGTTTACGTTTTGAATACCCAAACTTTATTAGAAATAGTTGAATTAAGGACAAAAAATATAAAAAAAATTTCGGGGAAAAAGTGGCCCTCCTGAAAATTTTTTGTTATTATTAGGTTTTTTAGTCCAGTTTATGAATTCTTAAGCTAAATTAGTAAACTTACTTTTACGGCCAAAAAAAATTTAATAAAATATTGGCTAAAAATTTTTTGGTTTAGGGAAATTTCAAGAATTTATATTATTTTAATAAAGAAATACAAATAGAATTAAAAACATTGGTTCCTAAACACTTGAAATTATGGCCCGTCTGAATCTTTTGGTCGTTTTGTTGGAATATTGTTCTACAAAAAGAAAACAAAGTTTGAAAATTTAATTTTTAAATGAAAAAAACTAAAAAAATCCTGGAGAAAAGTGGCCCGCCTGAAAATTTTTGCTTAACGTTTTAATTTTAAGGCTATTTTCAGAATTCCTAAACAAATGTTGAAAAATTTTATTTTAAACTCAAACAAAGTTTGTGTTAAAGTGGCCCGCCTAAACATTTTTAATTGAATAATACTTTTTAAACCTTGATGTATAAATTTATAATCTAAAGTTCGGAAGTGTAGCTATAAGCGCAAGAAACTAAAAAAAATGTTGTGGAAATGTGGCCCGCCTGAAATTTTTTGTATAATTGTTACCTTTCACGTCTAGACTGGGAAATTATAGTTCAAAGTCTTTTAACATGACAATTTTGTAAAAACTCATTTTGAAATGTTGGCCCGCCTGAAATTTTTTTTATTTGCAAATGTTTCTTTCTAAATTATTAATTTCTTATTAATGGTTCCATAATTATTTGCAAGTTGCAAAACTAATAAAAAAATTGTTATTTTAATGTGGCCCGCCTGAAACTTTGTGATTAAATTGTACTTTTTATTTGTAGTTTATGAAAAAATAGTTCAAAGCCTTATTGAAATTTTTTAACAAGAAAATTTTGGAAAAAAAATTCACATTGGAATGTTGGCCCGCCTGAAAATTTTTGTTTATCATTTGATTTTCTCTATTTTATTATGAATTTCTGTTTGTGGTTATTTTAATTTAATTCTAAGTTAAAAATTTTATAAAAAAAATTCTTGTAGAATAGAGCCCTGCCTGAAAGTTTGTGGTTAAATTATACTTTTCACTTCTAGATTATGAAATATATGGGAAATTCCTCTTAAAGTTTATATGAACTAAAAATTTTACATAAATATTAAATTTAAAATGTAGGCCCGCCTGAAACTTTGGCCCTATTTGCTTATATTTTATAGGGGATTACAAAATTTCAATCAACAAGTTGATGGTTTTGTCAAGGAATATTAAACTTTTGGATTAAAGCTATTTCCAACTTTTTTGATTATAAAAGAAAGCAAATCTTTTTGAAGGTAATCAACAAGCAACTTAAGAAGATATTTAAGTTGAAACCTCTTTTCCAACTTTGTTTCTACTTAAACTTTATTTAATGAGGATTTGATCTTTAGTTAAAAAGAAGATATTTTCTCTTACATTTTGATCTTTAGTTAAACCCAGGATCTTTTGAATTATTTTTAAAAACCATTTCATTAGCTGGACATAAGTTCTTTTTTACGTTAGCTTAAGAACTTGCATGCTTTATTATTACAATTTGTTGACCTTTTTTCGGGATGATCTTAAACAACAGATAGTACAAGTGTTCTTTATTTATAACTCACTAAAACACATGGCTTTACCGGCCTACTCATTCAAAAGAAAGATAGCAAGAGTAGAAGAGCGAGAGAGAGAGCGATCTCGCTGTCTCGCAGCCTAAAAAAGGGGTTACATACAATCCTAAAAGAAACGGAAAAGAAAGGCCAGGATAAATGTAATTTATTATTGATTAAATGAACATTTGTTTTCTGGCTTTCCTTAAACAAACTCTGTGAAATGCTTTCTTTCGCTGTTATCCTATAAACTGCAATTTTTTTCTTAATGTCATTTCCTTTACAAAATGATCCTACTGTATATTGCTGCTTTTAAATGTGTTTCGTGTGTTTTAGCCAAAAATTACTTTCTTTTTTTGCTTATATTTCCCAAAAACACAGAAGGGTTGCTGGTTTTTTAATGTAATAAAAAAAGAGTTTTATTGATGGTCTTTTTTTGTGGCCAACAGAAAAAGAAACAAAACTGCACAAGAGCATCTGTCGTATTCAGTTTTTAGGCTTAAACACAGCCAAAGACCTTAACAAAAAAAAAAAGGCTACACCTTGTTTTGCAGTTGCCAGTCAGTCAACGTCCTCGATGATGTTATTGCAGTTGCAATTGCTGCTGCTGCCGGTGCTGGTGCTGTCCACGATAATCATGATGATGATTCACATTATTGAATTTTGGTATGAATGAACCTAAAATTAAACGTGAATGAATAAAACGGTACTACAACTCTAACAAAACATACGAATACTGTACTTGTTCATTTTTTTGGTGGCTTTTCCATGACCCATAAACTTTAATAAACCGAAACAGTTCATACTGCTGCCTGCAACATTAATGGCATCACATACATCAATCTAGTTGATCTTAAGATACTACTAAACTTGATGATGCAACAGAGAACACTCTTAGGAATTTAGCTTAAAACAGTTTGATCTTTTCGGGAAATCAAACAACCTCAAACTCAGTTTAATCATAAACGTAAGAAGGAAAAACTGTTCTTCTTCAACAAATCCTTAATAAAGTAAAGACTCTTCAATCTTAAGCTAATTTGGATTATTAAGAAAAGTGAACTTTTGTCTCCGGCTGAACAGCTTCATACTTATAATGTTCAATCAAACTTTAATGCAGGATGTTGAACAATTATCTTTTCATACTTATAATGTTGCATCAAACTTTAATGCAGTTTGATGTCTAAGGAAATCATACTAACAAAACAAATCAACATGTTAAAATTTGGCTTCTTCTACAGCTGCTCACTAAAGTTGCATTAAACGTAAGCCCTGTCTAAGGAAATCAGTACAACAACAAGCTAAAACTTGTCTTCTTATACAGTTCTATACTAAGGTAATGTTGCATCAAACTTAAGCTAATTTTAATGATTATTTTCTCTTCGTACTTATACTGTTGCAACAAACTTAAATATAGTTTAATGTCAAATCATACCAACAATGATCTGAAACTTGTCTTCTCATTACTTAAGTAATATTGCATCCAACTTAAGCTCAGTTTGATCTCCAAGGAAATCGAGCTATGAAACAACTTTATACAATAGTGAACTTATGTTTAGTAAGAAGCTGTACCTAAGATTAACTTGGCCCACTTAAATTACTAGGTAAGCTGAACTACTATCTCTACTTGAGCAGCTTTTTATTAAAAATGTTGCATCAAACTTTAATGCAGTTTGAAGACTAAGGAAACCATACTAATTGCGAACTATAGCTTGTGTTTTTGTACAGCTCTATACTAAAAAATTTTCCATCAAACCTATATCCAGTTTGTTTTCTATTGAGCTACAGTATAAAGCCATACTTAAGATTAGTTGGAAGGATCATACCGTCAAGCTCGTTAAAAATTTAAGTAACCGCCACAATTATGGTTTCTATCAAATTTAAAATGGTTTTATTTAAACGTTCTTTAATTTGACTTCAATGAAAAGTCAAGTTTTTCCTATAAAATCTTGAAATTTAAACGGTTACGCGTTTGAAAATTTAAGTAACCATCAAAAAGTTTCATTATTTCATATTAAGAATTATTTGATTTAAACTTTCTTTAATTATATTTTATAAAAAGTCAAGTTTTTCTTTTAAAAAAATTAAAAATGAAACGGTTACTCGTTAGAAAATTTAAGTAACCACTAAAATTTTGCTTTATTTCAAATTTAAAATTATTACTTTTACACGTTTTTATAATTTTCTGTTATGAAAAGTCAAGTTTTTATATGAAATCATAAAAATTAACGGTTACTCGTTAAAAAACGAAAGTAACCGCTACAATTATGGTTTATTTCAAATTTAAAATGATGTTATTTAAGCGTTTCTTAATTTTACTTTATGGAAAAACAAGTGTTTTTTTATAAAGTCCTCAAAATTTAACGGTTGCTTTATTTTAAATCTAGATTATTTTATTTAAATGATCTTTAAATTTCCTTTATGAAAACTCAAATTTTTCCTATAAAATCTTTTACATGAAACGGTTACTTGTTGGAAAATTTAAAGAATCACTAACATATTAAAAATTAATACAATTTTCGTTTTTTTTTAATTTTCCTTTATGAAAAAGCTAGTTTTTTATAAAAGTTTAAAAAATTAAATGGTTCCTCGTTTCAAAATTTAAGTAACCATTAAAAATTTTGATTTCCTTCATTTCAAGAATTACTTTCAAATTTTTAATGAAAAGCTAATTTTTCTTATGAAAGTCTTTAAATTAAATGGTTACTCGTTAACAATTTAAGTAACCATAAAATTTTTGCTTTAAAAATGGTTTTTACTAAATTTCTTTTAATTTTTTGCTATGAAAAGTTAATTTTTTTTCTCATAAAATGTTAAAAAAAAAAACGATTGCTCGTTTTGATTTCAAGTAACCATTTGAATTTTGTGTTTTAATAAAAGACTTAAAACTTTTTAATTTAACATTTTTACTTAAATTCTTGCCTTTCTACAATGTTCTTAACATTTGTCAAAAAAAACCATTACCTTGGCAACAAATTTGTCTTTATTACGTTCTGTTTAAAAACCAATTTAGGAACAAAATTAAAACTGTACCGTAAACAGGACCTTAAACACTCAAACAAACACACACACACTCAACTCAAATGCATTTGTTATTGTTCAACAAATACAGGTAAAAAAATCATCTAATTTAGTTTAGAAAAATTAACGCTTTGGCAATGAAAAATCTCTGGCAAACAAAAAGAAAGCAGAAAAAACCTAAATTTTAAACTGTCCGAATTACGGCTGCCATTCATCCCCCGGTTTTAAGTTCTCTTCTGTATTTTAACACATGCACATACATATTATTATAAAATTTGAGTTGCTGCTGTTGTTGTACCTTGTCCAATTTTTTTTTTTTGTTTTGTTGTATAACCCCGGTATCCGGATTACGAATTCGGTTAAATATACAACATCTGCTGCTGCCGCTGCCAAAAATTATGTACGTTTCATACACATACTATATACAACCCTACACACAAACATTTTACGATCCTCACAGACAGAGCATGATGAGGATGATAAAATTTTGGGACAGACGCCTGGACAAACATTTTGTATTTAAACACCGCAAAAAATAACTAAAAACCCTCTACCATCACTTTAACTGCAAAACAAGAAAACACATAAAAAGAGAACAGTGATGATCATTTGTTACCTTTATTACTCTTTTGGTTTTAAAGGATTTAGATTTGTTAAATGAATGAAAAACGTAAGATCCCTAATAATCCGTTTTTACTTAAGGAAGAGATTAAGAAGGACACAATTTCCCATTTGTTTGATAAAATAAAGAAAAGCAAGACTTCATACTAACAAACCTTACAAAGAAAATAAAAATTATTGGAAAAACTTGTTTAATCGATTAAAAACCCAGGTTTTTTTTTTGCTTAAAACTGGTTTTTACTCACTTAAAACTTTTTTTTTTTTTTGTCAAAAACACAAATGCTTGATATCGAATCGTTTAAAAATCCGGGTTTTATTCGTTAAAAATCGGTTAATATTTCTATAAAACCCGGTTTTTATTCGTATAAAACCCTGTTTTTATTCGAGTAAAATCATTTTCAACTTAAAATGATTAAACTACATATTCATTAATTTTTATTTAAAAATTTAATTTTCTTAAAATGGTTACTCGTGTAAAATTTAAGTAACCACTTACATTTTTGTTCTAAAATTTTTAAATAATGGTTTTTGACCAAGTTATATTTATTTTCTTTAATAAAAATGATGTTGTTCTTACAAAAAAAAAAAAATTAACGGTTACTTGTTTCAAAATCGAGTAACCACATCCAATTTTAATTATTATATATTGCAAAACGTTTTATTATAACACAATTAAAAATACTTTAAATTAATGCCAGTTACATTTTGATTTGCATGAAATTGTTTTTTTCTTTCTGCAAAAACCGAAAAAAATAAACGGTTAGTCATTTAAAATTTAAGTAACCAATTAAAATGTTCATCTGAAAAAAATTAAAAATGCTTAAAATTTTTACCAGTTGCATTTTCTATAACTTAAAATTGATTTTTCCAGTAAAAATCTAAAAGAATATATGGTTACCCGTTTTAAATTCGGATAACCACAAGTACTTGAAATAATTGTATATAAAGATATTGTTTTAAATATCTAAAATTAGAATTATAATATAATAATTAGAATAATTAGAATTATTTAATTAATTTTGTGCAAAATTCTTGTAAAATTAAACGGTTACGTTTTTTGGTTCAAGTAATCACTTAACTTTATTTGATTTTATTGAAGTTTTCTTTTATCTAAAGGCTTAGTAGTGTTTTTTTAAATATTAAACTTGGTTACTCGTTTGAAATTTAATTAACCATTTGAATTTTTAGTTATTTTTTAAAGAAAATTACATAAAATAACAGTTAAATTTTAATTGATGTACATTTCTGTTTTAAGTTTAAGTAACCGTTAACAAGTTTAAATAGTTCGAAAGAAATTTTAATAAAATTGTTATTAGAACTTATTTATGTAATTAATGAGTAAAGTTTTCTTATAAAACTCTTAATAAATTAAACGGTTACTCGTTAAAAATTCAAGTAACCAATTAAATTTTTTGGGAATTTTTTGCAAAAAATTGTTTTGTTTTGAAAGGAATATGCTTTAAGTGTTTAAAGTGTAAATTTTTCATATAAAACTTTAATAAATTAAATGGTTACCCGTTAAAAATTCAAGTAGCCATTAAAACTTTCTTGAATTTCGGAACAAGATTGTTTTATTTTTGAATATATATTGTTTAAATCATTTAATATTGGATTAATTTAATGAAAATTTAATAAAATTAATGGTTACTCGTTTAGAAAATCAAATAATCGAAAAGATGTTTGGGTATTTTTAAGAAAAATTTATTTATTGCTTTAAATTATAAGCTTAAGCTGCTAAATCATTGATATATTTTGCGATAACTTGTTTTATATTTACATAAGTAATCATTTAAAATTGCTTTTTAAAGAAAACTAATTTCTATCCAAAAAGTACCTTTTACTTGCCCTTTTTAAACCCTTTTCTCTAACTCATAAAACTTTTTTACTCTCTTTCACTCTTAAATTTGTTTATGCTCAAAAAATCCAAACAAAAACATTCCTTTGGTAGCCTTGAACACCTTCCGTTTGAAAAAAATAAAGCTTTTACTAAAGCTTTTCTGTTGATTTATACCCTTGAAATCCTTGTACAGTGTAGCAAGTTGCATGATCAAATTAAGAGAATTGTTTTTTTTTTTTTTTTTGAAACTTTTATTCTTATAAAACCCAAAACACGGGCATTAGTTACTCATCATTGAATTGAACACAGTAAATGCTGCAGAAAACCTTGTTTAAACCATTAGAAATTTCCAGGAATTTTGAGAAAAATTTGATACTAAATACAACATGGCATTGAAAATTGGTATTTTTTTTTTGTTGTCTTAAACGAACATAATTTTTAAGCTTGTTGTTTTGAAATAGAAAGAAGATCTAACGATTGAAATTTGTTAAAGAAAAATATCAATAAATATTCAATAAAATTGAGTACAATAACCATGAAATATTTATAAAGAGAGAAAGAGAGAGAGTGTGTGTAATTAAAAGAGAGTAAGCAACGTTATTAAAAAGGATTAAAAAATTGATCCTATGCATTTAAACAGGGAGGTTTTCAAAACCTTAACAATTCAATACAAATAAAGTTTTACAATTTTGCTGAAAAAAAAAGAAACTTGAGAGCTTTTTTCTTACAAAATCAATAATATCCTAGAAATCTATAAATTGAAAGCCACAAAAAACTGTTCTACAAAACCACATCTTTTTTGCTTAGTAATTAACACATTTTATGGTTAATTCATGCCAATTCAAATTGCTATATACCGAAATCATATTGAAACATAAAATCATTTTTTTTTAATTTATTTTATATAATTCATATAAAATATATATTATATTTATATTTTATACAATTCTTTTCAAAACAAGTCGCATACTTTTGCGTACAAGCAGCAGAAAAACACCAACAACTACCAAAATAAAAGTCAAAACTGCTCTTGAAAACACTATTTGAAAAAAATAAGAAAAAAAGAAACCGGAATTTTTATTTAACAATTTTTCGTTATTTTTATTCGTTTTGTTGCAAAGCAAACGCATCAATGGTAAACAAATAACACTAAAATAATTAACATAAATTATTAATAAATAGTCAAAAACGCTATGAAATGAATAAATTCAATATCAAAAACCTTTAACCGCATTCAAATGTCAAAATTGACAAAATTTTGTTAGCAAAAAAAATTGCATAAAATTTTTTCAAAATAGAGAAATAATTAACTGAGTTAACGGTTAATCGCTACAGATTTTGTCAAATGATACAAAAACTTTATTCTACTGGTTTTAAAACACAATTTTAAGCCATTTAGCTGTAAATAACCAAAAGTAACCGGTTATTCACTTAAATGGTTATTCAGGTAACCATTATGAAATAACACAGAATCCTTAGAAAAGTATTCCCACAACATAAAATAACAATTTTAAGACTTTAAAAGAAAAATTACCAAAGTAATCGGTTATTCCTTTAAACGGTTACCCGGGCAATCATTATAAAACAACACAGAAACCTCAGAAAATTATCCTAATACCATAAAACAACAATTTTAAGACTTTCAAGTCAAAAGAAAGAAAAGTAACCGGTTATTAACTTAAACGATTAATCGGGTAACCATTACACATGAACACAGAATCCTTACAAAAGTATCATTATAACAGAAAATAACAATTTAAAGACTTAGCTAAAAATTTACAAAAGAAAACGGTTATTCCTTTAAACGGTAACCCAAGTAATCATTATAAAATAACACAGAAACCTCAGAAAACAACTTTTTCTAAATTAAATTCTTAGTAAATCGTGAAACAATTAAACGGTTAATCGAGTAACCACTTTAAGATTAGTATCTTAAACAAAAATTGCAACCCCTAGTATAACAAAATTTAATATAGAAATAGAAACTATAACATTGTAACGAATAACCGAGTACCCGATTAATCGAATAATCAAGTAACTACTCACAAATAATGTAACCAAATTAAAAAATTGGTAGAACTTTAAAAAAATATATGTATATGTATAAAAACTTTTTTATGAACTACATATTTTTTAAGTAACCAGTTTTTAAACAAACTATTAATAAAGTAACCGTTACTTAAAAATACTTAAGCTAACACAAAATATATCTACATATATACCTTTACAACAAATCTAAATATGACAGCTAAAAAACTTTACATTTATAAAAAAAATGTCAAAATTTTTAACGGTTACTCGTTTCTGATTTAAGTAACCACTCTGAAAAACACTTAAAAAATAATATTTTTCAAATATTTTGGCATTTTCAGCTATGTATAAAAAGATTTAGCTCAAAGCGATTACTCGTTTTAAAATCAAGTAACCAGTAAAATTTTCATAAGATTTTAAGTAAAAATTATTTTTATAACAAAAACATTACATAACATTAATTTTCTTTTGGATTTTATTAAGGATAAGCTCTAGTTTTAAATGTTTATTCGTTATTAAATCAAGTAACCGTTTCTTTATAGGTATTAATTATTCGATAATTTGTTTGTGTTTTAGCTAAAAGGTATTTTGTAGTTTATTTTTGCACTTCCCACTTCCAGCAACCAGAAAATAACCAACTACAATTTTAAAACTGAAACCAGATTCGGCAAAATATCTAACGCTGTTTTGTTGTTTCAACAGTTCCACTTAATAAAACAAAATTGTATTTGAGCAAATTCTTTTTGTCGACAACAGCAGCAGCACAAAAAAAAAACAAAACAAGTTTCAAACTAAAACCACAACTGAAAAAAATTTGAATGAAAATTTCTGTTTTGTTGAATTTTATTTTGTACTCGTGTATTTCGAGAATGAATTTAGAAATTCAACACACAGAAACTAAAGAAGAAGCTGAAAAATAAACATTAAAAATATTTATTTGTAGTATGAATATGAAAGTGTGTGTTTGGGCACATTTTTATGCTGGTATTGCCAGATTAAGGGATTGTGGATAAAAGTAAAGTTGGGATTATAAAAAAATTTATCAATTTCAATGGATTTAAAAAGCAATCAAAAAATTTTATTATTTTTGTTAATAGCATAAAAAACAGAATTAAAAAATTTACTTTTTTTGACCAAGTACGAAAATTCGAAGTTGCGTTCGAATTTTTGAATAGCCTTCTAATATATACGTTATACCTAAAGTGTATAAAAAATTTTATCGTTGTTGCTTATTTTCATAAATTTGTCGATTTTCGAACATAGCATTATTAAAGATAATTGAAAAAATGCTTAATGCTCGAAAATTCGAACTTAATTTCCAAATTCCAAAAACTTGCTAAAAATTTTCAGTTTGTGCTCTATATATAGAACATGATAAAATGTTTAAAATAAATTAAATATTGCCTGAGCTTTTAGATTTTCGAACATAGAATTTGTAGATAAAATTAAAAAACTTTTGATTTTTTCTGTTATTTATTTCATAAAACCAACATAAAACTAAGTTTCTAAACAAAAATACTAAATTTGTGGATTTTAAACAATGTTCGAAAATTCGAACTTAATTTCGAACTTTTACAAAAATACCTTAAAATAATTCATTATTAATCTTCAATACAAATGTTAAAATCATTAATTAGTTTTAATATTTTCCAGAGTTTTCCGATTTTCGAACATAGAATTTTTAAAGAAAATTCAAAAAAATTAAAAATTGTCTGTTAATTATAATTCTTAAAACTAACATAAAACTAATTGCGAAATTAATTTCGAATTTTGAAAAATCATCCTAAAATATTTCGTTTTTGTATTAATTTATGAACATAATAATAATTACTTTTTAAAATGACATTTTCCCAAGTTCTTTGATTTTCGAACATAGAATTTTAAAGAAAACTTTAATATTTTATTATTTTTTTTTTAAATAGAATTAAGAATAGTTTACAAAAATCTACTTTTTGAGCTAAGTTCGCAAATTCGAAATTAAGTGCGAATTTCTAAAAAAAATATGTTAACATGTTCCGTTATTGCTATACATTGTGACATTAATAAAATTTGTGTTAATTTTTATTTGCATACGATTTATGTATGTATCATATTTAATAGTTTTAAATTAAAAAATTACAATAAATTCTAGGTATTTTACAAACTAACATACCTACATAAGTCTGGCAGTTTTAATGCCAGATTTCAAATACCTTAAACTAATACACGAACAACAATTATTTATATAACAACCAATTAAATGTTGTTAACATAGCAACAACATTATATTTATAAATGAGGTTTAATGTTGCCTGGAATCGAACAATATTTTTAGCTTAGAAGTAACACTAGATTTCTTTTATTGTTATTGTTGTTTTAAGCATGTAGGGAGAGCAGGCAAACTCATGATTAAAACAAAAATAATTTGTTCCATATTTCTCGTTCAACAAAGTAAACCTTTTATTTGTTGGCACATCTTTTGTTGTGATTTTTTGTATTGTTTTGTTCAAACAAGTATTAGAAGCAGAAAAGGGAATGAAAGGGAAGTTGTTGTTATTGTTGTGCAAGTGTATTTTTTCCTCTAAAGAGAAAAAAACAACATTTTAATAGAAGCTGCTGTTTTAACGCCCGCGTTTTTTTTTAACATTTAAAAAGGATGCCAAATTACGAAAACAAGACAATCGTCGAACAGCTAAAACAACAATGTTTAAAAGGCAGGTAGTAAACTTGAAGAGCTTAAAGTTAAAAATACCACTCATACACTATCTCACTCACTCACTCACTTACTTACTGTTTACAAGCGATGATGATATTTAAAGCTTTAAATCACGGCATGAATGATTAAAGTGTGGGAAACTTAAAGACAAGTTAAATGAAATCAAATTTATGAAATACACGCAAAAAAAAAATAAAGTAAATTAAAAGTTCGCAAATTCGAAGTTAATTTCGAAATTCTAAAAATCATTACAAAATGATTAATTAATACTGTAGAATACGTAAATATTAAAATTATTGTTATTGTTTACATTTTCACACATTTTCCGATTTTCGAACATAGAATTCTTAAAGAAAAATTTAAAATTTTATTATATTGTAAGATAGAATTAAGAAGTTAATACAAAAATCTCATTTTTAAGCCAAGTTCGAAAATTCGAAATTAAGTTCGAATTTCTAAAAACTATAACAAAATGATCTGTCATTGCTCTAGTTTGTGAAACTAATAAAATATTTACATGTTATACATAATTTACCCACATTTTATAACATTCGAACATAGAATTCTTTCAAAAATTCTTAACGGCTTAAATATTTTGCTTTACATTTTTTTTTCTTTATTTTCATAAAAATATTTGTTATTTTGTTGTTTATTTTCCTCTATTGCACTTATATTTTTACAACTTGTTGTTGTGTGTATGTGTCTATAAGTATGCAGTTGCCACATGACGCACCATGACACACTTTTGCCTTCGTACTTTTTTACGTACCTTTTTTGTATTATTTCATTGAATAAGTATAAATTATGTCGGTGTGTCTGTAAGTGTTTAAATGATAAAGCCAGTTATACGGAAAAATAAAGAACTAAACAAAACAAAATGTTGGCAAAAAAAAAAAAAAAAAACCAACAAAATTTGTGCCACACTACTACAGTCACAAAAAGCTGTAAGTGCTTGCTTAAAGCAAAAACAAAAAAAAATAGGCAAAATGTTGTAATTTCGCGCTTAAGCTGATGTTTTATGGAACCATAGTAATACTATACAATAATGCCACATAATACATGCTGCTGCTGCAACAACAGCCACACACCATGCTACGACCATGCCAAAATTACCATCATACATACACACAAAATACAGGAAATACCAAATAAACATTAAGATTAGTATCAATAAGAACAAAATTAAATTATTGCAACAACGCTAAAAAATAAATAAAAGAACATTAAAGAATATTTCAAGTTCGAATATACATACATATGTATGTAGTTCAAAAACTAGATTTTTGCAAACCATTTTTAATAATATCTTTAAAAATAAGAAAAATTCCATGCTCGAAAATCGAGAAACTTATGAAAATGATAAACAACAACAAAAATTTTAAAATTTCCTTAAAGTACAGCAATAACGACACATTTTTAGATTTTTATAATCTATATTAAAAATTCGAACTTAAATTCAAATTTTCAAACTTAACTCAAAAACTAGATTTTTATAATCTATTGTTAATTCTATCATAAAAAATAATAAAATTTAAAATTTTTCTTTAAAAATTCTGTGTATGAAATATAAAAAATGTAAGAAGATGAGACTTTACAAAGGAATGATTAATAATTTTCTATAAAGCTATAACAATTCAAAGTTTTGAGATAATTTTTTGAAGTTCGAAATTAAGTTTAAATTTTGGAACATTAGCAAAAATGGTTAAATTTTAAATTTTTTTTGTTATAAAACTAATTGTTTGTTATATTCTTTAAATAATCAATTCAAAAAAAGTAAACATATTTTTATACTTTAAAAAATGTTCGAAAACCGAAATTCTTAGAAAAAATTTATTTTAGATACAAAGTGTAATTATATCTGTATTATACAGCGAAACTGTTGCATCGTTTGTATTAGTTTATGGAATTTCTAAATTAAGTTTGAGTTTTCGAACATTAGTAAAAATGGTAAACTTTCAATTTTTCTTGTTATAAAACTAATTTTTGTTTATATTCTTGTAAAATTATAACCAAAACAAGTAAACATTTGTTTGTAGCTTGTAAAATTCTAAGTTCGAAAGTCCAAAATCTTAAGAAAAATGTATTTATATTGAAAATTTTATTATATTTGTATTATACAGCCAAAATACAACACTTCGTATTAGTTTTTAGAATTTCGAAATTAAGTTTGATTTTTCGAACATTAGTAAAAATGGTTAAATTTTAAATTTTTTGTTCATAAAAGTAGAATTTTATTATGTTATTGATAAAATGTTTTTTTTAAAAAAAAGTATAATTTTGTTCGTAGCTATATTCGAAATTCAAAAACTTTAGGAAATAGTAAAATTAAATTAAAAATTTTATGTACCTATTCGTATTCTACATTAATGAAAAATCCCTATTAACAGCTAATATAAAGTTCTTTTAATATAATTTTAATTATCACAACATGTTTTATCACTAAATGCGGTATTTTAAAAAGCTTTTAGCTTAATATTTTTCTCTAAACGGTTTGTTCATGACAAAATTTTCTTAAATATGTAGGTAGGTATGTACATATATACCTATTTAACTAATTTTGTCTAGAGAGATTAATAACACTGCTAGTTAATGACCCATCATAGTATTATACATATGTGTAAAAAAGCGTTCATAAATTATAGTTTCTGAATCATAATTTGTCATCACATGACTTTCGAAAGTTCAAAGAACTTTATGACTCTAGAAATTTAGTTGTTGTTTTTTAATTTATAAAAAAAATTAACAAAATCATACAAATACAAAGATCGCAACATACTCATAATCATTCATAAAAAATAAACTCTTTGATTTAAATCAGTGATACTTTTTTTTTTGCCAACTCTACCTCCTCCCTTCTATAAAAAAGCAGCAACAAAAAAAACGCCAACATTTCACTACACAATCTATTTTTAAAATAATATAATTTTTTGCCTAGTTTTTAACAGCAAACAACAATAACAACACACTCAATTGTACAGTAGAGAAGTAGACAACAACAAGAAATAAAAAAAAAACTGATTAAAATTAATATAATAAAACATTATCTAACCAATGAGAAATCATTGTGAATATAAAATGTGAAACATGAAAAATGTGTGTAAGCAAAAATCCAACAACACTACTACAAAAAATAACAAATACCTACACCGGTTGTATTTTAATTTAAAGAGGGTGTTTAAATAAACACTCTTTTATATTCGCAATACTCAGCTAAATTACAAAGCTAAAAAGCTGCCAGATTATTAAAATATTAAAAATAATAAAGTAACAATTACTTAAACTAATTAAGTTAAAGTAATATGTAGCTTTAAATAACTGACAAATCTAAAATTTTAGCAGTTTTACACAAAAATACACTAACAACTCATTAAAACTAATCCTCAAATCTGGCAACTTTATTTAAAACAACAAATTTGTTGCATGTTGTTGCTATTTTTGTTGAGCCATATTAAATTATTGTTACAAAACAACAGAGCCAGAGAACAACTGTATATATGATTAGAGCAGAGCAGAGAGTATGAGTATTCATATCAGTGATGGTAAACATGGTACAATTGTACTTTTCTTGATACACTTTAGACACAGTTGGTACCGTGGTGCTACCACGAGTCATTTGGTGCAATTTCAAAATACTGTTGCATCAAAATTTGGTATTTCAGATAAAATAGTTAAATATATCATTTAAGTTACTATTTGTTTAATAGTGCAAACAAAAGAGATTTTATTAAATTTCATGAACATTTTGGAGCTGATATCAATTTACCCCCTTATTCATAAAACTTGTCAAAGTTTATAACAGGCTTATAAAGCAAATTTTGTATGGATATTTGCTTTATAAGCCTGTTATAAACCCTTGATAAGTTTTTATGAATTAGACTGTTACTGCCGTGTTTATAAAAAATTAAAGTAGATTTCAAGACAAAATTTTCATACAAAATTTTCTTAAAGTACACTTGAAGTCTACTTTAATTTTTTATAAATACGGCAGTTAATCTTTAAATATGCATCTATAAGATGATTATTACGACATGAAATTTTTGATTGAATTATCGAACAATGGGAGCCTTTGAAGTATTGATTTACATTAAAGATTTTGAGGCTGAATTCAAAAACTAAAGCTTCAAATGTAGTTATTCATGATTTTATAGCATTAGAAGTTAACCCTTCTATTTCTTTTATTCTTTAAATCATAAATCTAGTTATTTTGGAATTATAATCGAAGGATGCACGAATAGGTTAACTTTTTGCAAATAACCCGATACTTCATAAATAAGAATATCTAAGATAATCTCGATAATTAACGCAAATAATATTTTCAAGATTCAGAAGTAGCCTCGTCTAACTACATATATATTTAATGAAATAGAGACAAATCCCATATGAAGGCTATTTACAGGAAACTTTTTATTACGAAACGAGCTCTGTTTCTTTGTCTTTCCGGGAATAAAAGGTGTAATGCATTCAATAAAATTGTTAAAGTATGCTTTGGTAACTTTCTTCCTGGAACACTAGTTGCATATTGTGAACAAACACTTCATCTGGTAGAATTTTCTAGTTTTATACATTTATAATATCACCAGAAGTTAGATAATGATTCTTTGAAGAATAAATAAATAACAATCGAGTATAAAATTGTTTTAACTTTCGTTATATACATATGGTAATATTAAAATGGTTTCCATAAGATATAACCGTATCGAATTTTCGATTAATCAAGTTTGTGGTAAAATTTTATTATTATACAACAAATATTAACAATGGTACTTTTTAATTATATAGGTGGTACGAAATCCAAAAACCTATTTTCCATCACTGATTCATACTCTTAAACTCACAAGAGCATTTCTTAAGAAAGCCATGCAAAAATTTTACGTATAACAACAACAATGCACTGAGGACCAATAAAATAACAATAACAACAACTACACAAGTGTTAACAATGCTTAAACTTACGCGAAAAACGCTGGAAATGATTTAAATGTTTAAATTGCGAAAATTTAACGCTAAAGCATTAAATACATTCGCCATGGCAGGCTACCGACTAAAATGTGTCAAAAATAATATACACATGTTTATATCTGAATGATTATTTTGACGACAGCAGAGCAATAATAAATTTTCCACAACTATTTTAATTTATAAAGCTTTAGAACATAAAAATAATATAATTTTTAATATACATATTTGAAGATTTTCCAAAATTTTTAACAATGTTCGAAAATTCATAGTTAGTTTAAAACTTCCAAAAACTAATGCAAAGTGTTATATTTTTGCTTTACAATACAAATATCACAAACATTTTAATATAACTTCAATTTTTCCTAAGATTTCTAATTTTCTAACATAGAAGTTTCTAAGTTATAGAAAAAATTTAACTCGTTTCACATTTATTATTCAGGGAACATAACACAAATCTAGTTTTATGCACAAAAAGTTGAAGTTTAAACATTTTTAACAAATTTCTCAATTCATACCTAGTTAACTTTCATAATCTAACGTAAAACTGTTTCTTGTGACTCGGCAATACAAATATGTATATTAAAATTAAAAATTTATTTTAATATTTTTCTAAGAATTTAGATAATATAATTTTTTAAGTTATACAAAAAATTCAATTCGTTTCAGTTTAAGTATTCAGTTCAGTGTTTAAGTTTTCTAAACAACAAAGTTAAAAATTAAACCTTTTTAACAAAATTTCGAAATTTCAAAGTAAATTACGAATTTCCAAAAACTACTTCAAAATGATTCGTTATGAATGTATATTACAAATATGACAAAATTTATGTTAATATTTTCCTAAGATTTTTGATTTTTTAACATAGAAGAATTAAGAAAAATTAATTATTTTCGGATGTATTATTCAAAGAACGTAACAAAAATCTGCTTTTATTAACAAAAAAAAAATAAATTTTTACTATTTTAACAATGTTCGAAAATTCGAACTTAATTTCGAAATTAGAGAAACTAGCTCAAAATAATTCATTATAGCTGTACATTACAAATATAATAAAATTTTTAAATCGAACATAGAAGTTTTTAAGGTACAAGAAAAAATTAATTATTTTCGTTTGGATTATGCAAAAAACATGACAAAACTCTACTTAGGTATATGAACAAAAAATTTAATTTTTACCATTTCTATCAATGTTGGAAAATTCGAACTTAATTTCGAATTTGCAAAAACAAACGCTTTATGCTTCCTTATGGATCCCTTTTTATATATTTTAATTTTAAAAAATATACCAATTATCTTTTAATTATTAAAGATAATTAACATTAAACTGATTTCGTACTTAAAAGTAGTTATTTTTTAAGTTTTTCATAAAAAACTTTTTTGTAGTTTAAAATATTCTATGTTCGAATTTCATAAAAAAAATTATTTTATATAAAAAAATTTTGTTTAATTTGGTTTACTCTGTACTAAAAAAAATTGACATAGCTATTTAATTTTTTTGCTAAAAGAATCTAACTGCCGTATTTATAAAAAATTAAAGTAGACTTCAAGTGTACTTTAAGAAAATTTTGTATGAAAATTTTGTCTTAAAGCACACTTCAATCCTACTTTATTTTTATAAATATGGCAGTAAGAGTTTTGATATGTACATATGTTCTTTGAATAATTCAAACAAAAACAGTAAAGTTGTGTTTATAAGTTGAAAAATTCTATGGTCAAAAAAGATAGTTTAATTTAAATAATTTGTGATATTTGTTTTATAGAGCAACAAGGTTTTACTTTGTATTAATTTTTAGACATTGGAAATTAAGTTGCTAAAAATTAGCATTTTTATTTAATAAATATCATTAACTAAAAAAATTGTTTGTTTGATATCCTTTTTTATAAAATTTTAAATATGTTCCCTAAAAATTACAATGTAGGGATTTAAAACGCCTAAATTAGCATTCAAAAATTGCACAATTAGCCATTTCTACTATCCGGTCTAATGACATAAACCGGTATGTTGTTGTTGTTATTGTTTTTCCTGCTCTGCAGCAGCTTTTTACACTCAACTGCTGAAGCAGCAGCAATAATGTGTAGTGTATTGGCGTAGTACCAAGTTAATGTATGGGTATCAAGAGTAAAGAGTATAAATGAACAACTTAGTTTAGTTTAGTACGTCACGTTTTGCGGTTGCTTTTTTACCCCGTCTAAAAAGTTACTCATACTCAAAGAAAAAGCAAAAGAATTCAAAAAATTAAATAAATATTAAATTGTTGTTGTTGTTTTGCGTTTTATAACACACACAACCCTACAAACAACAACCAAAGTTAAAAAAGAAAGTGAAAGAAAAGAATAATTGAAAGAGAGCTAGAAATAATTTGAAAATATAAAAAAACAAAAAAAGATAATTTATTTAAAAAGAGCAAGCAAAATAAAAACTACTTTAATCTATTAAAAATAAGTTAAATAAATCTGCTAAGTTTGAAAATAGTTTAAAACACATATGTATGTATGTATGTAAAATATTTTTTTTTGCAAAACCTGTAATAAATTAATACTAGCGAGAGCGTAAAGAAATACCAATTTTACCGTTATAATTAAAGAGTAATACAAAAAACCTACGGCAAAAACACAAATTTAGTTGAAAACGAAAACGTACTGGACCGCCAACATTGAAAATAAAATTAAAATATTAAAAGAACAAGAAAAACAACGTTGTCTTTGGCGTCGTGCGCATTTAACGTAATCATTAAAAGTACTAACAACAGCAACGTTTTTATGTACATATTCTCAAATAACAACAATAGTAATAATAATAAGTATTAAAATACAGCAAAAGCAAAATTGCTTTACTATATAACCCACTAACAGCAAAAACACAATATCACCAGCACTAACAGCAAACAAACAAAATAAATATAAAAAAAACAGCAACAACAAACACCGCACCACACATAGTTGCAATCGTTATTTTTCCATTATATTATTATTGTTGTTGTTCAGCGCTATACGAAGCTGAACCATACAACAACCCGAGTTTGTGTGTCCTCTATTCGGATATTTTTTTTCATACTACTAATACTTGTCGCCGAGTATGTGTGCGAATAAGTAAATGGTGGGCCCATTTATTTTGTTGTTTTGTTTTTGTGGAGTGGTGGCGTCTCTAGTCTTCGTTTGTTGTATTTGATTTGTTTTTTTTTTGTTTGTTGCTGTTATTATACTACTTTTGCTATATTGTAAATGTGGTTATATCGGGGGATTCCAAAAATCTGCCACAAATCGGCAAAGGGCATCTAATTTAAAGATTTCATTATTTCGTGTTAGTTTTTTTCCAGTGTTCTTTTTTGTTTTTTGAAGGAATTTGTGAACAAAAACGCATGTTCAAAACACAAATATTATGTAGTTTAGGAAATATCTCAGCAATACAGTAATTATTAGAAAATAAATTAAATTTTAAGGAATTTTAAGCAAATTAATGAATAATTGAGAATAATATAAATATTTAACAATATGTTTATGAGGTAAAAAAATATAAAACGTTTTTATAAAGAAAATCATAAAGGAAATTTTTAAATGGCAGTATAAAGCTCAAGCATGATATATTTTACAACAAAATTAATAACATTTTAGGATTTTTTAAGTAAATTATACAAGACTTAAAAAATTTAGAAATGCTCCGGCCCCAAAAAGATATTTTATTTATAAAGCTGAAAGTTTTTTTTTTTAGTTTCAGAAAACAGAAAAATTATAAAAAAAATAAGAAAGTTGTCACAAAAATGTCTAGATAACTGAGAAAATTTTAAAATTTCCTTGGTTAATTTCGAACATTTTCTGTGTTTAAAAGCAATAATACTTTAATGAGATTTAATATACATACATACCAGTTTCGAAAGCGTATCTGAAATTGTTTTTCAAAAACGGATCATGAACGATATCAATGGTTTGTGTTGTAGTCATTGGAAATTCCAGTTTATTACTTTGGAAACATTCAGGAAGTCGATTTTGTTTTAAACAAGTTTTAGAACAAACAGAACAGAACAAACAGCCTTTTTCATAAACATCGTTGATGCTATGTAATACCTAGTAAGGTTTTACCTAGTAATACTTTCAAAATATGAAATAATATTTGAGTTTAAGAAGGATTTTTATGTACTTAAAACTTGCTGATTTCTTTAATGTGGGTGCAAAATATTCAAGTTTTTTACTTTAATCTAGCTGTTCAACAAATTATGAGTCAAATTTAACAATAATTCTTCAGTAATTTGTTGCCTTACACAAATTTTGTGTTCTAAAATATTATTTTTCAGAGATTTATTAAACATATTTAGGCAATCTTGCTTAGCAATGCATTTCATTTCTGATTTTTTATTTCAATGACTTGTTTGTTTAATTTTTTTTAAATTACTTCCTTCCTTTATAAACAAAAACCTTAATTTTGTTTAAAATTATAAAATTGCTGTGAATAGAACCTTTAAAATGATATTTTCTAGCCGGTTGGCTAGTGTTAGAGTTTAATTTAATTTGTTATTCCTACCTACAAAATTTTTGATTTAAATTTTTAAAAAATTCACTTGAAATATATTGAAATTTATAAAGGTTGTCTATTATTTATATTTTGCTTTAATTTTCCTTAATAATTTCTTTAAAACTCATGATTTTCTTAAGGAAATCTGATATTATCTAGCTGTTTTTGTCAAATGACCGCTAAATTCTTGCTTAACCATATGGCAGCTTTCGTTCTTTTGCTGTCATTGTGTGGAAAAATATGGCAGCTTTCTAATTAAACAACAATTTTGTTGAGTTTGCTTTGATATTAAGAACTTGCGGTTTTTTTTTATTAAAAAATTAAAGAAATTTAGTTATAATAAATAATAAAAATTGTAATATAAATAGGTAATTATAAAATTAGTTAAGTTACACAATTTTTCTTATACATAAATAAATTACCAAAGTAAGCAGTTTTACCCAGTAAGAATTTTCTTTATAATTTTTTTTAATTAATAAAATTTTTGTTTTAAATAATACAAATTTTTTTAAAATGTGTAAGATTTGCTGTATTTTGTGTTTAATTTTGTTACACCTTTTTAACAAAAAATTTAGTATGTTGTGTGTTCTTAATAAAAAATTCTTTTAATTTGTTTAAAATAACAAATATGTTATTAAATTTAATTTTTTTTTTTTTATAAATATGTTTAATATTTTTTACAAATATAAAAAATTCTCCCAAAATTATTAAATAAAATTTCATTGAGTGCAATTTTTGTGTAAAATTGTTTTAATTATAGGTATTTCGTATATCAAAATATTATTAAATTTCCTTGAATTTTGGTATAGGTACACAGTCTAGTTTTTTAAAATTTTTACAAATAGGTAGGTATAAAAATTTATTTTCTATCCCTTTGCTGGCCATAAATACGCCATTTTTGTTTGTGCTGTAGCTGTATTATTTTTATAAATATTAATGTTTATATATTTGCTAGGTACCTATTATGTGTTTGGAAGTAAAAATTGTGTGTATTTTTTTTTCCCTAAATTATAAATTTATCGAAAAATGTTTAATCATCTTCCTTAATTTGTGTTTTTCTTTGCTCAATTTGTCTAAAACAGGGCCCCCTGCCTCTTAATGTTTTAGTTATTTACTTTCTACACCCATTTACTCTCGCTCTCTCTCACACACACACTCACGTAAACTGTAACAATTTCTTTTTCTTCTTAAAAAATTGTCATTATTATTGTATTTATTTTCTTTTCACTTTATTTTGCTGCCATAATGGACAACAGCCATTGTTGTTGTTTTTTTACACTGTATGTGCAAATGTTTCCCTAAGTTGTTTACCCCTGTCTAAGTTTGTATAGTTGACCTAGTTTTTTTTTTGTATTTTTTCACATTTTAATATTATTAAGTGCTTCTTGGTGTTGTTTTTTTTTTACTATTGTGTTAATCAATTTAGCGCTTTTCACTAGTTTTGCCATTTCTGCTCTTCTAAATAAATATCATTTATTGTAACTTTAATTAAGTGTGATCAAACAAACACACAGGCCTATGGCAAAGAAAAAATATAGCTAATAAATAAAATAAAACGTGATGATAATTTTATAATGAAATACCTCCATACTAATTTTCAAATTAGTCTTCTGTAATAAACGGAAGTGTAAAAGGAAAATAGATTAAAAAAACCAAAGAAAATTTTATTAAACTTGAAATAACAGAGAGAGCAATTGTAACTTTTCCTTTTAATAGAAAATCGTCTATTTGTAAATAAATTAAAAAGTTAAATTAAGCGTAAACCGCATTAACATAAGAAGAGATTAATAAAGCCAATTACCAGCGTTGTCAACTTTGAAATTTCAAAACGCAAAATGGAGAAAAAGGCGCACCATTTACAAAAAAACGCACCAAGTTAAGAATTTCGTTTTTATTTTAAATATTTATTGAATTAATTTGAAATTTTTTAATATCATAAATTCTATAAAAACCTTTTTATCAACGATTATTAGTAAAAATAATAATTATTAAATGAGCTAATAAAGATAAAATAAGCATTTAACCACAAAAAAATTTAACTCACAATATGATATTCGGAACTAAAGTACTAATTGGTAGAAAAAAGCTAATTTAGTACATATTTGGTATTTTTTTTATATATTTTTGTTTTCTAGTTAAAGTACTTCTATTTCATTTTTTCCAATAAAATTTGTTAGGATTCCACTGGTACTCTAACCCTGGTTGTTCGTCTACAGTTCAGTAGACCAAACCATCAGGTTATACAGGAATTTTTACTTACATGTTTAAAATGTTAATTTGATTTTCAAAAAAAGATTTTTGAAGAACTTGATTTCATTTATCATACATTCGTATTTAAAATACATTTTTTCATTGTATACTATAGATTTCATGAGTTATGAATTATTAAAAAACTGCAATTAAAAATTAGTAAAAATAAAGATTTCATCACATTTTCAAAAAAATTAAAAAACGCACCGAAAAAGAATATTTTTTTTCACACCGAAACAAAAGTTGTGTGGAATTTGCTTTGGTACCACCAACAATTAAACAGCGCACCAAAATTTTAAAAAAAGCGCACCGCGCACCAACTAAAGAATTTTTCGCAACAAAAATTAAAAAAAAGCACCAAAAAATGGTGCGAAACGCACCAAGTTGACAACGCTGCCAATTCAAATAATCTGTTAAAAGAGGGAGAAACCTCTATTAAAGCTCAATCAAGAGAGAAATTTTATTGCAAAACTTATGATAAAGGGGAATTTCAAGGAAATAACAGGGAAATTTTGACATTAATAAACTTATAAAATGTAAAGTAAACAATTATAGTATAACGAACATCTAAATAAAGTTTGTTAAGCTTTTTGTATCTTCAAATATTTTTCTCGATTTCAATAAAACTTTTGTTTTATAAGAGAAATTACCTACATATATTTTTTTCAAATGCTTAAGATTTTTAAATGAGTAATTGTTATTGATTTCAATAAAAGCTTATGTTCTACCATGGGAAATATTAAAATCTTCTTTCAAATCTTTTCGGTTTGGAAAACAAAGTTTCGTTAAGTTTTTTAAAGCAACAAAATTGAAAATTTCTGTCGATTTGTATTAAAGGTTACACAAGATATGGTTTATAGTTTGGAAAATAAAGTTTCGTTAAGTTCTTTATTCGCTCAAACATTAAAATTATTTTTATTTTTCAATAGGTATTAGCTATACTGAACGAATTTAGTAAAAGTTTTTTTACTAATCCTTTTGTTTCAGAAAAAAAGTTTCGTTAAATTTTTAAAATTCACAAAAATTAAAATTTTTGATCGATTTGTATTATAGGTTACACAGTAGAAACAAATACCTATATGGAAAGTTTTTTTTTCATATTTTCGGTTTAGAAACTAGAGTTTCGTTAAGTTTTTTAAATCAATAAAAATTTAAAATTTTGTTAGTTCTTAATAAATACTCTTAATTTATTAGTAATCCTTTTATTTTGCAAAATAAAGTTTCGTTAAGTTTTTTTAAATGCTAGAAAATTCACAATTTATTTTGTGTTCTAAAGGAATCCCTTAATATAACCGAAAATTCCTTAAAAAAAACTTAAAATTATGAATATTTAATTTTCTCTTTAACTAATCAGCCAACATTCACTCCATAAAAAGAACACGCATAAACATAAAAGAGCAAAACAAACCCAAAAACAACAATAAAAACGATCTACAAAAAAAGAGTAAGCAATAACAATTTGTATTTACTAGAAAGAGTGTTTAATTAAAAGAAAAATTAAGAGAAAAGTGCCAATTTTTTTGTTAACTTTTCCACTATACTATACATACATATAAAAAAGCTGTAAATATTGTTAAATTTTATTATAATTTATTAAAAAGAAGAGAACTCTCAAAGTTTTTTAAATATTTTTATAAAAAAGAAGTTTGTTAAACAAACATTTTATAAGAAATTAAGAGTGTTTAACACAATACATACATACATACATATATAGCTGAAAACAAAAACGCAACTAAATATTGTTTATAAACATTATTTTTGTATAAAATTATATTAATTAAATAAGAACAAAATCTACAAAATGACACGTTATCAACAACGGTGAGTTTGTTTAAAAAAACTAAGACTCTCTTAAATTTCTTATAGAAATAACGGTTCTCTTTTTTTGTATCCATACCTAAATATAATTTGTTATATGTAGTTGTTAGGCCCCCATTTTTGTTTAACAAATAGATAATTTATTTCATTTGTTTGCAAAAAAAAAACTAAACTTGTGTGTTTAATAATTTCTTTAACAATTACTCGTTTTTTTGTTGTTGTTTAATAGAAATATTTCCTTAATTGAACATGAAAAGCAAAATTGTCAAAATCATTTTTTGTTTTGTTGTGTGGTAGGTATTTATTATTATCAATAAAAATTCTGGGAAAACAGAAATATTTAATCGAAAATATGATAGTGATTTCATAATTTACAGAAATATTAAGTCAACAAAAAAACAATAACAAAAATAAAGCAACAAATTTTAAATACATAAGTAGGTACCCACATACCTATTTTAAATTAGGAGAAGGAAGAGAAATACAGTTTTTAAAACTTAAAAGTCGTTTAAACAAGCACTAAAATCATTTTGTTTTTCTTTTATTGATTATGCAAAAAATCAAAAAATTTAAATTCCCAAAAACTTTTTTGAAATACCCAAAATGTTGTTAAAACTAAAAACTTTGTTTACAAAATTCAAAATACCCAAAATTCCCAAAAGATAATTTTTACTTTAAAAAGACTAAAGTAAATTTTCATTGAGAAAAGTGTAAATAATAAGTTTTTTATTAAAAAAAAAAATTTTAAATTCAGAATTCTTAACAAAATTTCAAAATAACCAAAATTTCCAAAAGATAAATTTTACTTTTAAAAGGGCTTTAAATTAAGTTTTATACAGAAATAGATAAAACTATACCAAAGGAAAATTAAAAACAAGAATATTTTAAAATCTCCGAAATTTTCAAACGACAATTATGTATGCATAAAAAGTTCAAAAGTTAGATTTATATAGAGCTACCTTCATATAGGTTATAATTTTTCTCGTAAAAAAACCTAAAATTTAGAATTCCCAAAATAAATTTCAAAATCCCCGAAATTTCCAAATGACAATTTTAGCTTGAAAATGTTTAAAAGTAAGGTTTTAATAAGACACCAATAAAATAACACTTCTTATGATAAGAAAGCATACAAATTTTTAATTCCCAAAAATTAATTTCAAAATACCCAAAATTTCCAATATCAATTTTATGTTTAAAAAAGTGCTAATAATAGATTTTTATAGAGTCCAACATAAAAATTATAATATTTTTTTTTCTTACAGAAAACTTGAATTCCTAAAAAAATTTTAAAATATCCAAAATTTTCAAAACAGAACTTGCTTAAATCAAGACATTAGTAACAAAAAGTTTAAATTTATTAAAAATTATAATATTTAAATGACAATAATTTCAAATTTCAGGTAAAAAATTTTCAAAATTACAAAAAGTTTTTGTTGTTATTATATTTCCTTAAATACTTACTGCCGTATTTATAAAAAATAAAGTAGGTTTGAAGTGTGCTTTTAGACGAAATTTTCATACAAAATTTTCTTAAAGTACATTTGAAGTCTACTTTAATTTTTTTTATGAATAAGGGCATTAGTTTTTTGTGTGTCAGCGTTTATTTTAGCTTATTAGTAATTATTTTTTTCATATTTAACCTAGTTTACAAAGCCTACAACAACTGCATTTAAGCAAAAAACCTAGTTTATATGTTTTGCCATTACACAGTCAGTACCAGTATTTTTCCGCTGATTATGCGAGAATTTTTGTTTTAAGTCTTGGACTGTTGTTTATTTCCATAAATATTTTTTGTTTAAAAACACACCTCGAACTCATGAAACAGTTGAAACGAGGAAGAAAAGGATGGGTTAAAAAATTTTATTGTATGTTCCCGTTTTTTTTTTCTATTTGTATTCTCTGGGTAGTGGTGTAAAAATATGTTTTTTTTCTTAATTATTTTTAAAACACTTAAGGGCTTATAAACATGTAAACATGTTTTCTAGCCAAATTGTCTTAGTTTTTTCTTAAGTCTAAAGCTGTGTAGACTAACAGACATTAAAACTAGACAGCAAAATGTGTGGCATATTTTCAATTTCCTTATAGCCCCCCTAATTACAAAAGTGACACAACTCGAAATTTTCCAAAATTTACTTTTTTCCATAAATTAATTCAGAGTGCACAACTCTAACTACTGCAAAAGTTTCTTTCACATCACTATCTTCTTTAACTGGAAAAATAAAAATTTGTCTATTTTTTTTGTCTATGTTAAGTGTGTTGCCTTGTGCTCGATGAACTTTTTTTGTCTCTCCTGAAAATTTTAGTATTTTGAGTTGTGCCACTTTTGTAATTAGGGTGCGATATGTACATACATATGTGTATATACTTATGTATGTACATTTAACATATTATTTTATTTGGAAAAAACTTAAGCATACAGAAAATTTTAAAATTTTTGCAGTAATTTAAAACCATTTTTTGTTTTACAGCTAAATGTGTGTTGTTAAAAATGTTGCTGATGCCAGGAAATTTAATTTTTTTTAAATAAATATTCAAATAAGAATATTTTTTTAAATGTGTGATTGTCGTGTTTAAGTTTATGTTATAAAACATGCTTATTTAGGGATTACTTTAATTTATGAAATTTTAGTTTTAATTTAGTTGTAATTCCTGAAATTTTCTTTAACCACGTGTTTACTAGTTGATAATTTGTAGTTTTTTTTATTGTGTTTACTTTAGTAAACAATGATAGCTTAACATCAAAATAATGCAGTTATTATTTTGATTTACAACAACAACAAAAACAACACTAAATAAACCTACCCATCATGTACCTATACTTACTTACACACTTCCATACAAGCTATTACATATAAATAACTGTTACTTTTTGTAATGTTAATAATGATGCTCTCTCTCCATTTCTTGCACTTTCTCTCTACCTTTTACTTTTGTTTTGCTTTTCTATTTAAAAACAATGCTGCATAGTTGTAATTTTACGTAAGTACTCTTAAAATAGTATTTTTTATGATTTTTTTTCATTTAAATGCGTAAATTATAAATTATTAAGTAAAAATATATGTATGTATGTAGTTATAAAACTAAATTAATATGCATTAATAGTATTTTAGAGTTTGCAATATAAAATAAAACATACTTCAACATATGTATTTGCTTAAAAAAGATAACGTACAATATATGTATGTATGCATGTATGTATATGTATGTACATGTACATATACATATGTATGTATTAAGCTGCTTGAAAAACAAAAACAACAAACTGTATTTTCCATAAAATGCATTTTATACAAACAAAAAGTGTATAGGTACCTATTTATTTTCTTGTTGATTTCTGCGTTAAAAGTTTTCATTCATAAAATCATTGAGGTTTTTTAGATTTTTTTGTGCTTTAACTTTTGTGATAAGATTTTACTACACAGTTTTTAAAAACACAAAAAAAATTAAACATCTGCAAAAGAGGAGGAAAAAGATATGGATTAGTGTACAGTAAAGTGGTTCGAAAAAAAAGTTGTGTCAGTCACCCCATAGGATTAATTTTTTTGCCACGCCTATAAATACCGCCCTTTTAATATTTTGTTTACTGTGTCGCTATTTTTAGTCTGGTCATAACATTTTATATACCGGTGTTCATGGCTCTGTAAGGCCTACATACATATGTACATACATTTTCACTACCACGTCAAATTCTAGTCATTACTTTTAAATATTCGTACAAAAATATTCAGCATTATTGTGGGTACGAACCGAATTTTTAAAAGTACATAATGAGTAATGAAAACTCCCACAAGCTTCATTTTGCTTAAAAAGGCTTATGTAGAGAATTTTATTTAGAAAACCATAAAATTATATTGTTTCTAAAAAATTTCTAATTCCCAAAGTATAGTTCAAAATACCCAAAATTCCCAATAGCTTAATTCTTTTATAAAAATTGTGAATTTCCAAAATAAATTTAAAAATACCAAAAACTTCCACAAGCTTAATTTTTCCTTAAAATGTTTAACTATAAAGTCCGAAACAAGTAAACATAAAATTATATAGTTTTATTTTGAAAATACTTAAAAATTTCGAATTCCCAAAATAAATTTCAAAATACCCAAAACTCACAAGCTAACTGTTTTTAATAAAAATTAGTTAATTGTAAAATTTTTAAAAAGTTAACATTAATATTACAATATTTTCTTTAAAATTAAAATTCTTTAAAATTAAAATTTTTCCTAATACCCAATATTCATACTTAAAATTATTAAAAATAAAATTTTAAGAAGAAAACGATAAAAATAATTCAGGTTGCAATAAAATACTACAATTTAAATTCCCAAAAAAAAAATCGAAATTTCCTGAAACCAATTTTTACATTAAAAACGCTTCAATGTAAAATTTTAACAAATACCTATAGGTATTTCTTTTATTGTTATTTTAAGTTAATTTAATTATTTTAATAATAAAATAATAAAATTCTATTTAATTGAAAATACTGAACAATAATAAATTCCCAAAAAAAAAACGAAATACCCAGAATTCCCGTAAGTCAATTTTACACCAACATTTTTTAAAAGTAAAATTTTAAGAAGAAAATTAAATATTTTTTTTTTCTAAAAAGAACCCAAATCCCTCAAATTTTCAATTGCAAAAGAAGTTGTAAACATTTTTAATAATAATTTTGGTTAGGAAAATTAAAAATTAAAAGAAATCAAGGTTAAAAATTTTTAAAAAAAATCAAATTTTTTCAAACGGTCCTTTGAATTTTTATTTATTAGTCAATGTCAGTTATCCTCTCTAATACCCTGTATAAATCACTAAACTAATATAGAAAACCTCAATAACATTTTGTTAAGTTTATTTATGATTTTGCAAGGAAAATCAATTACGCATTACATTAAATTCAAAAAAAGAATATTCTGCAGTATTTCATACACTTTCCTACACACATCAGCAAGTAATTATAAAATGTAGTAAAACATAAAACTTGCTCAAATAACCACATAAACAGCAGGTTAATAGTTTTGTTGTTTCATTAAATTAACAAAGAGTAAGAGGGCAAAAAAGAAAACAACAAAAAAAAACGGAAGGAGTACAAATAGTTTAGTGTCTGGGTTACAAAATTATAAAGGGTCGATGACGCCAACAAGAGGAGCAACAAGAAGACGAAAAGCATTAAAAAACTGCACAAATAAACACAAAAAAATAATACTACTACAAAACACAACCGAAAACACATACACAAGCAGAAAAGTCATTCACAAAAAGTCAACAACACCCAACAAAAAAAGGTATAAAAACATAAACAGTCAAAAGCAAAGCATACACTGGCAAAAAAAAAATTAATAAATAAACACACTGTAAAATGAAGGAAAAAAACCTCATCATGAGGTTAGAAAATAAAAATAATCAAAACAAAACCCAAAGAAAACAACAACAACGCCAGCAATTCAATTGAAAAGGGCAAAGCAGCAACAAAACAAATCTTTATAAATAAAAAAAAAACAAACATTAACGATAAAGTACAAAGTGCAATATAGGGGAGGCATAAAATGCACTTTGTAAACAACAACAATGATATATTAAGTCTTTTGCTTTAAACAACCGAAACAACAACAATTTAAATTATAAAAAAACCGCCATTATTAAAATTAACTTAAAATAACAATAAAAGAAATCTTGTTTTATCCTTTTTCCATATGAAGAAAGCAAACGCCATTTGTTTTGCTACTGCTTTTATTGGCATAGAAAATGCAAGAAATGAAACAATAACAAGCAAATACTCTCATGTCAGCATCTCTTGAACAATATGGCGGTGTCAGGGTTAACGGTTTAAATGTTGCCATCTTGCTTGCAACTAAAAAAGAAGCTACAAGAATTAATTACATACATATATGTATTAAACAAAATTTTTGTAAATTAATGGAAAATATTTGAAATGCATTTCGTTTTCAATGATTAATAAGGTTTAGAAGTTTATAAAGCCAAAGACAAAACAACTTCCTACTTTACAAAGCAATTTATATTAAGAAATTCCGGCATGCACTTCTCTAACGCCTCCTTGGCCTTAATTTCTTTTAAGAATTACTGAAGAAATTTTAAAGAAAAATTCAAAAAACAAATTTAGGCAAAAGACAATAAAATTCTCTGTTTTAAGAGATCTATGTATTTCAATGACTAAAGGAACGATTTTTTTTTGGTCTTTTATTCTCATTCAAACTATTTTTTTTTTGCCGAAACAAATACATTGGTCTTCATTTCTCTGAAGATTAACTCAATAAATTCCAAAAGAAAAAAGATTTAGACAATTGAAAGCTAAGTATAGAATATGTTTAATATTCTCAGTTCTTCAGGGAGCTATTTCAATCATTCAATCCACATTTCAACAAAGGTCAAACAATTTTCGTCCGGCACTGACTGGGCTAAATAATTAAAGTTTATTATATATGTATATTAGTTCGTTTTAATTAAGATACAATAAATAAACAAAAGTAATAAAAAAAATTGAATCCCTATTTGGAAACAGGGAGTTATGTATTTGTTATTTCGTAGTCTTGAGAAAATTTCAAGCTACAATGATCAAAGCAAAACCAAATTTCCTTAACACAACATTTAAATTCTATCGATCTTTTGTGGCGAAACATATCCCTTTGTTTTTATTTCTCTAAAAAATTACTTAATAAATTCCAAGAGAAACTTAAAATTTTAACTAAATATTAAATATTAAAAGTTCTCAGTTCTTCAGTGAACCATCTAATCTTTCAAATTTGGCAACAAGAAGGAATTTTATTGATCTTTCATTCTCTTGAAAAAATTTCACGAACTCCTAGCATAAATGAAGAAATCAAAACCAAGTTTCCTTATCATTTTCTAGAATACTCATTTAATCCAATTTCAACTTACTTTCTGTTCAAACTAAGACATACATTTCCATAATGCTCTACATTGTAATCTTTCGAAAGTCTCTGCTTTTGTACACGATTTAGAAAAGAAATCCCTTGTTTGTTAATCTTTTTAGGAACACAAAACAACTCCTTATATCTTCAATACATAGATAGAAAAAATACTGAACTGAAACAGAGAAAAAGTTTTAATTTTCCAATGTTTTCAATCTTGTTAGAGTAAAAATTATTGTCTACTGAAACCGAGGCAGTAGAATTTGACGTTCTTTAAAATTTAAAAGCATTTGCCTTAAAAAAAAAATTAGGAAATCTCTCAAAAATAGATGAAATTAATTAACCTGAAACCACAGAAATGTAATTCCAAATCCATTGATCTTAAATATCTTCTCCTTCGAACATTTCTAGGAAATCTTGATTAAAGACAGGAAATTAACTCAGAAGAAAGAGTTTTTTGTATGCTTTCAACAAGGTAGTCCTTCACAAAAAACCTTAGCAATAGATAACAATTCCTTTGATCTTAAATCTCTAATACTTGTAAAATTTCAGAGAAATCCTTTCAGAATGGACAACATAAATTCCAAAGAAACTATTTTTTTTTATAAGTTTTCAAACTTTCTAAGAACAAATTATTGACTGCTTCCACTAAAATAGTCTTCAAAAACAAACCAGAGAATATTTTTTCTACTCCTTTGAACATACATCGCTTAACCTTAGACATTTGCTAGAAAATCATGTAAGCTAAACAATAAATACATAAAATGAAGCCTGGAAGGTTACCTCATGAAAGTTCCTGTCAACGAACCAAAGTTTTATGTCACCAACTACTCGCTACTCTTTGAAGAGTTTCTAGCAACTCTTAACGGAATAAAGACAATTTAAAACTCTTTTAATGTTGAAATCCCTTCAAAACAGTTTAATTTTCCTTTACATGTTTTTCATTATTTATTTATTTATTTCAAAAAATAAAATGCCGCGAGCCCATGGGGCCAAAATTTTCTTTCTTAAAAAAGGAAATCGCAAAGAATATTGGCGGATAAGTACAAGTGCAAACTTTTTCCACGTTTTCAATGTTTAGGATCCTAGGATCATCATTTTGTAAGGATATCATTCAACCCTATATATTTGTTCCGAATACAAAATCGTTTTCTCTAAGCTTTGAATCAGCATTACTTGCCTAAATCATGGAAGAACCTTACAAATGTTTTATGTAAGAAATTAGCTTCGATATTCTTTAAGCTTTGACTTTAGATTTGTTTCATATCTAAAAAAATGTTTTATAAATTTATATCGAATCATCCACAGAATAGGATCCTAGGATCATGCCCTTTAGTTTCTTGTGTGTAAGAAAACCTTTCAAACTTAGGGTATAAAATAGTTTCCTCTAAATTTGGAGAACTTACTTGTAAGAATTTGGAGTGTTTCAGTCTCAGATGTGATCAGTTTGAATGTGTTAATGAAAGAATCTTTCTGTAACTATATATAAAGAAATATTTTAAATCTTAGACTTATTGAAAAAAATATAAAAGAATCTCATCTAAATACACTCAATTGGATCATCTATGATTATCTATTGGATCATAGTATGCAGTTGTTGCAAATATGAAAGAATATCCTTTAAATTTGGGTATCTTTCTTTGTTGAATCTTAGGATCCTTGAACATGATCATCTTTCCTTGAAAAAATCTCCTTAAATTTGGGGATCTTCCCAGAAAGGAAGATTTTTAGAATATTCACCTTATATTTGTTTAAAAAAAGCAGAATCTTGTATAACTATTAATTGTGATCATCCACTAAATCATAGAATCCTAGGATCACTTACCTTTAGTTTCGTGAGTAATCACAGGTCTGATTTTAATTACTCCTTTAAATTTGGGGATCTTCCCTGAAGAGAATCGGATTGTTTCTGTCCCAGATGTAATCAATTTGAAATTTTATTGATTTATTTAGATTTCCGATGGGAGTCTTTCTTTGAGAATAACAGTTTATCTTCTTTTACATTATGAAGCTTCTGGCAAATGCGTAAAAGTTTTGGAGTTGGAAGAAAGTCTATAATTTGGAGTATTACTATTCCATGAAAGAAAATTAATTATCT
This sequence comes from Bellardia bayeri, assembly GCA_950370525.1. Taxonomy (NCBI): domain Eukaryota; kingdom Metazoa; phylum Arthropoda; class Insecta; order Diptera; family Calliphoridae; genus Bellardia; species Bellardia bayeri. The sequence goes on along the minus strand of OX493266.1, from coordinate 4,558,172 downwards.
GTGGAGTTAATGAAACCTTTTCCAGCTTTTTTACATCTAAAGAAAGTTTTCCTTAACGAAATCCAAAAAATGTCAACAAATTCCCTTAAATTTTTATAACAACGTTTTAGTTTTCAATTTCCTCAGTAATATTCCTTCCTTTTTGCTTACAATCTTCATAAACTTCTAAATCATTAAGACAAACAGTCACCTTATAAAATAAAGACCATTGCAGTAAATTGTTTTGTTGGACCTGTGCAGATGTTGTTGTTGTTAGTGGAAAAAACAAAAAGGATGCAGTTTATGAGATGGAATGCATTCAGGCTGTCGCTTGAAATTGCATTGTTAACAAAACAACTGATAAAATGCAATTAAGTATATTGAGGTAACGCCTACTGCGTGGCATACTCATCATCAGCACTATCACCATAATTGTGCTGTTCTTTGCACCACTTTTTTTTTTTTTTGAACCCAAGTAATTTCCTAATTTATTTTAGAGCATAAAACTAATACAAATGCAAGTCAGACAAATTTCTTAGAATTTCACTTAAAATCTTTTATAACTCATGCCTTTAAAGCAATGTTTTCTAACCGTTAACTTTTTGAAAAAATGTTTGTTATTGTTGTTGTTTTAAAATACCTACTTAACAAACATTCCATTAAGTTTTTAAAGACTTTAAACACTGTAAGCCACAAATCAAAATGTTTAGCCCCCGTCCAACACACCACCAACAAAAGCTTTGTTGTGGAATTCTTGGAAAAAATTTTGTTTAAAGTTATTTTGCCACTTTGTTTTTTTCTGCTTTTTGTTGTTTTTTTATATGATTTTGTTATTTCTTTTAATTAAGTATGAAGTTTAGATTGCTTGGGAGTTGTTATGATGTGAAGGAGCAAAACGTTTTTTATTGAAAATTAAAACAAGAAGCTTCAAAAGAATCTTACCGTTGTGTTGTGTTTAAACATTTAAAGCTAATAAATTTATTGTTGCTATAAAAAAAAGAAGCTTTTATAGCTTTGAGCTTCTTGTTGGTAAAGAGAATTTAGCGTTTTTTAAACTTTGAAGAAAGCGTGAAAGAAAACAGAAAACAATATTTCAGGTTGTTTTGCTGAAGGTAATTGAAACCTTAGATTAGTTTTAAATATGAAAGAATCTTTAATGGTTTAAGATAAAGATCATCCACTAAATCATAATACAAGAAAATATTTTCAAACAGCTTCATTATAATTCATGTTCTTCCACGAAAAGAATCCTCCCTCCACTGAATCATTTAAAATGAATTCAAAATAGACCCTCACAACAAATATGAGTCTCTTATAAATTTGAGGATCTTCCTTGAAAGGAACATTTGACTGTCGCAGAAGTCATTAATTTGGAATTGTTGATGCTATTTGGATGAAATAATCTTGTATTAATTATTAATTAAGTATTAATGGATCATATGATCATCAAACTATAGTACCTAACGTATAAGGAACTATTATAACCTTATATTTGTTCAAAATTTGGGGATCTTCCTTCAAAGGAATTAAATTTGCATTTGTTAATGTTATCTTGATGAAACAATCTTTTTATAACTTTAAATAAAGATCATCCATTGAATCTTAGGATCCTAGGATCATCATCTTTTAGTTTCTATCGTATAAGGATATCTTAGATTTCTTTCAAATATTAAAGAATCTCCTTTGAATTCACATCCATTGGATCATTCATGATCATCATAGCATCCAGATATTTTATAAAGGAAGACATTTTAAGATAGTTACATCATCTTTGGCATTATGAGATATTTAACTTGATGTATCTTGAGATGTGTTATAAGAGAAACCATTCAAAACAGTTTCAATATCCTTTAAGTTATTACATAAAAGCAACTGAATTAATTCTTCTCTAACTTAAGATCAACAAACAGCTACTAAATCATTGTAAGAGAGGTAAACATGCATAGCAGCTTTAACCTGCTTCAGTTTCTTTCTATAACTTAGGATTACAGAACATTTACGAAATCAAAGGAACTTGAACATTGAATAGCTTCAACCTCTTTTAGTTTCTTTCCTGAAAGAAATTCTATAACTTTTGGAGTCTTTCTTGAAAAGAATGTTAGTAGTTCCAATTCATTTTAGAACAGTTACATTTAGAATTTTTAAGCTCTTTTGGAGTCTAGGATCATCATCCTTTCATTTAGTCATTTACATTATTCCTTAAAAGAAATTTAATGGATTCTTGTTAACCTTAGATTGGTTTCTATAACTTTTTGCGTAATGCTTGAAAAGGAAGCAAGTAGTTTTATTTCGGAGAGTTTAATTTGGAATATTTATGACCTCTCGAAGTTAAGGATCATCATCTTATTACATGCATTACGTACTTCCCAGAAAGAAAAGTAATGGATTCTTGTTAACCTTAGATTAGTTGCCAAATGTAGTTAAGAATCTCCCATAAGGTTTGGAGTCTTCCTTGAAAAGGAAGCAAGTACATAGTTTCATTCCAGAAGAATAAATTTTAGAATTTGTAAGTTCTCTTGGGGTCTAGGATCATCATTGTTTCAATTCATACTTTACATAATTCCCTGAAAGGAATTTAATGTATTCTTTTTAATCTTAGATTTGTTCCAAGTATGTAAGATCTTCCTGGAAAAGAAATGAACTCTCTTGGAGTTTAGGTTTAGCGTTCTATATTCTTAGCTATTTGTTTTTATTTCAATTTGTTTAAAAATGTCGCTATTTGACATCACTTTTTCAGTTTGCTTCTTATCCTCAGTTACACATAGAACTTCTTTTTTTTTGATATATGTATGTGTGTTGTTTTTCCTTTAACTCTAGCTTTGTTTTTGTTGGTCTTATTTTTATTATTGTTGCTACACACTGTCTGCATACCAAATACTACAACAACAAAAAAACAGGCAAGAAAGTCAGTCCAACTTAAAAACAAAACAACAACAAAAGGCCGGCTTCTAGCTGCTGCAATAACAAAAAATATATAAACACACATTTCTTAAACAGCTCCCACTTCAAAAACACTGCCATTTATACACACACACAGTGTTGCCACTACCAAAAAATTTTTGTAACCAAATGAGAAAAAAATAAGCAAAATTTTTTTATAATTATTTATATAGTGTTTTTTGCCCTTTTATTTTTCAGATGATAATTCTTCGGTGTCATCTTGTTCAATAAAAACCTAAACCGAAGTTAAAAAATATTATTGAATTTAAATATCTACATAGATTCAAACATGAAAAAATAAAAATAATTCTTATCCATTGCGCATTTGTTTAAAATAACATAATGCGCGTTTTTTTCGTGTTTGACAATTCAAAGAAATTTTTACATTAATAGAAATGCCACCAATCAAAACAGAAATGCGGTAACTCAGAGTTGATTATTAAGTACCTATGTACATACTTTCGCAAAATTAAATAGTGTTATCCAAGCAACGTAAAAAAAACATGCTTATAACAAACAACGTTTATTTTTAAGAAATATTAAAAAGAAAAAAAAAATTTATCAAATTAAATAGACAACAAAACATTTATATTTTTCATTCCCCTAAAGTTACCAAAATTAAAAAAAAGTTCACATCTCCACATTAAAGAAAAAAAAATAACCTAAACGGCAACGCTGAACACACACACACTAGTCTCCTAAAACCCTGCTTTTAAGTATAAAAGAGTTGGAGAGAGTGTTAAGTAGGTGGGGGAAAAAAGCACTAGCTTCAAATGTAAACAAGTCAAACCAGCCAAAAATTCCATACTGTAACAATCAATACAAATTTGTTGTTGTTGTGGCTGCTTGGCGGGTACATACATGCTGTGGCTTAAAGAAAACGTAGTAGACTTAGAAGTCTTTAATATTTACTCCACCATTCAGCAACTGTGCAACAATAATTCGTTTATATTTATTTATTTGGTATGTGCTGCTTGCTGCTCTTGCTTAGTATGTATAATGACTTTTTAGTGTTTTTTTGTTGCGTTTTGTTATTGTTTTGTTATTGTTTTGGTCTGGGAATGTTGTTGGTCCACCAAACTACATAGTTACATACATGCATACACACGTTTAAAATGATAATGAGGTTTCATGTTTTTGCATGATTATGAAGTTTGTGCATATTTTTCTTACAATTACAAAGCAAAACGGAAAAAAAACAAGTACAACAAACAGAAATATCTCCCGGATTTGCGGATGCTGCACAAAAACACTACTTTAACATATAAACAAAAACAACAACAAGTTGAAATAATTTACTTCAGATGTGTTTTATAACAGAGAACTACAAAATAAGGCCCTCCAAAAGTCAAACAAATTTTGAAATGTAAAAATTATGTTTCAAGAGATTTGTTTTAAATATTAAATTTTTGTTTTAATTTCGAAAGTTAACAAGGATTTGGTTAAAAAAAAATAAGAAAAAATTATAAAGCGTGATACATTTCGGGGAATGAACATTATTTGGCATTTATTTTTTGAAGATTATGTCTTATTAAATGTTGGCCGTTGCTACGTCGCATATGGTCTATCCGTTGAGTTCAATTTTCGATGACTCGTTCAAGCACTTCGACTGGTAACTGGCGAATGACACGCGTGATGTTTTCCTCCAAGGCCTAAATCGAAGAGGGGTTTGTCCGCATACACTTTAACGGTGTGATATCATACAATCTTGGTGGCCAATCGGCCGGCTCAAAACATGAAATTATGTATGTGTTCACCGAAGTGTTCTCTCAATAAATCTACTGAATGATGTGATGTGTGGGAAGTGACGCCGTCTTGCTGAAACTAAATGTCGCCTAGATCACGAGCTTCAATTTCAGGCATCAACTGGTCCGGCACGATAACACCGAATCGACTCTCCACGGTCTTCGTGTACACTCTCAGCTACGGCCGCTATATTTTCTTCACACCGTGCTGTACGTGGTCTATTCAATCAAATATTATCCAATAATGAATGCTAGGTCTCAAAATGGGTGCTGGTGTTGCGAATAGTACGCTCAGTAGGCCGATTATGTTGACCCTAAGTTGAGCAAAGTGCACGAAACACATTCCTCACAGAACGTGAATTTTCACAAGAAAGTTGAACGATTTGCAAACCTTGTTCAGGCGTAAGTCTTTCCATTATGAAATGCCAAACAATATTAAACAAAAATAACATGACAGCATGACACGACTCACAAGTGATCTGTCAAAAAAAGGCTTTTGAAAAAAGTATCTCTACTTGAATCACTCTATATTTTTCCAAAAATATTTTCAATATTAAATTTTTCTTTTAAATTTGGAATTTTTTAATTTTTAAAACCTAATACAAAAAAAACTCTAATTTGGCCACATTGGCTGTCATATTTACTAAAACCCCAAAACTAGGCAGCACTTTTCTGTGAATAAACAGTTGGGTACCCCAGCTTGGCGCTACCAGATTGTGTTAAAGTATGTTTTGCAGTTAGTAGAGGATCTTATGGTATTTTTACGCGCGCTTAACTTATTTTTTGTTTGTGTCTTCAGGCTGTTTTTGCGGACAGACACAATATCAGCAAATAAACAGTATGCTAACTTTGTGTACGAAAAGGGGGAGTAGGCGATGGCTGCAGCATCATCGTCTGTTGTGTCTCTCTTTCTCTCTTTATCTTTTTTACAAACCAACAAATGACTTCTTTTGCCTTTACTTTTACTTAATAATGTTTACTGTAAATTCCTGCGGATGCGGTTGTATTTCAAAACACATTTCTGTTTTTTTTTCTCGTTTTACTTCATTTCAACTTGCCACTTTATGTATCGGCTTTTAGCAAGAGAACCTTTGTGGCTGCTGAAGTCACAAAATAAAAAATTGTTTATACTACATATGTACTAAGTATATTGAAGTTGTTTTCTAAAGTATATTGAACTTGCGCATATTTTTGCTAAGCTGGCGCTGTTTTTCCAGGAATTATGGTATTTTTTTTTCTTAATTTTGTTTGGGTTTGTTTTCTGGTCTTCATTCCTACAATACTACACAGTAATCCTTTGCAAACCCCCCCTCCCCCCACCTGACTAACTCTTTACTATATTTAAGAGGTTTTTAAAGTTGCTTTTTGCTAAGATTTGCATTATTTTTCTTTCATAAGCAGTTTTTTGAAAATATGTTGCAGTTTTGTTTTTGTTTGCGCGCTTTAAAGAAAAATAAATTCTTATGTTAATGACAACAACAAAAACTTAAAAAATATTTGTGTTGTTTATTAAGAAATTAACGTAGAAAAGCAACAACAACAACTTAACCTTTTTAAAACATGATGATGTGAAAAATATTCAGTTGAATACCTGGAAATTGAATGAAAGGAAGGAAAAAAAACGGTTAAAAAAATGTAATTAAAAAAAATAAATATTGGGTTTTATTTGTTTTTTTTTTAATCTTTAAAAAAAATAATAAACGTTTTCGAACGTTTTAAATCCGTTTAAGCAAAACTTTGGATATTTCTATATTTTCCTATTCCATGAGAATTTTATAGGTACAGAAAATTTTGATTTTTAATAAAAAATAATAAATATTTTCACACGTTTCAACAACGTTTTTAAAACCGTTGAAACAAAACCTGAAATATTTCTATATTTTCCTATTTCATAAGAATTTTATACAAAAAAACAAATTTTTATTACAAAATAATAAATATTTTCAAACGTTTCAACAACGGTTTTAAACCCATTTAAACAAAAAAAAAAAAAATAATTTTTTATATGAAATATTAAACGTTTTCAAACCGTTCAACCAAAACTGGGAATATTTTAATTTTATTTTTTTTGTTATGAGAATTTTATACAGAAAAATTTAATTTTTATATGAAATAATAAACGTTTTCACACGTTTCAGCAACAGTTTTAAAAACGTTCAAGCAAACTTGGAATATTTTCAAAATTTATTTTCTTTTTATTTAATTTTTCCAAATTAAAATAATTTTATGTAAAAAAATTTAATTCATAAACGGTTTTAAAACGTTTCGCCTAATATAGTTTTTTGTTTAACTAATTTCATGTTATCTAATTTTTTTAGCCCAAACACTTCACTTTTTAACGTTTATTTGTAAAAACCGTTGCGGTAACAGTTTGTAAAAAATTTGTTTATTTTTAAAATTATATAATTTTTGCGTTAAATAGTAATTTTCTTGATTAAAATATAAATTTTCTTGAATAAATAAAAACACCGGTTGGATAACGGTTTTAAAACCGGTTCATAACCGTTTCTCGACAAATTAGATTTTTGTCTAAAAATTAATTTTATTTCACTTAGTTTAGATGTTTGTCTTATAAAAACATTTTTTAACAAATAATTGTACAAACGTTTTTAAAACTGTTTGGATAAAAATGTCTATCAGGCATGTGATGGAAATCGAAAACGAATAAGTTTTAGAATTCAATTTTTTTCGTAATATTTCTGTATTGAAAAACTTTTTAAGCAATTTATTTTTTTTTTTAAATTTTATTTGTTTAAAAATTTTTTTTTAAAAAATTTTAAAAAATATGTTGCTGTTTTAAAATAAATTAGTTTGAATGAATCATTTAAAGCAGAATTTTTTATAAATTCCAATATTTGTTGAAATTAAAAAAAAAATAATTTTATATACTTTTGTTTACCACTGTGCTTGCTTGTGTATTTTTGAATTTTAGTAACATTTTAAATTATTTTCAAATTGAAAATTGTCACAATTTTTTCATTGCAAACCAAAAATTTCCGTCGTCAAGTTCTCTCATTTCCAATTTGTTTTTAAAAATAACAATATTTTTGTGTTGTATTCATCTCGTTACCAAATTTTCGACCATATTTTTTAACGTTTTGTGTAAAAATTCTTGTAAAGTGTTTCAAAACTAAAGCGTTTGTTTAAAAAGTTAAATATTGGTGAATGTTTGCAGAAGATATTCTCAAATTAAGCAAAGTTTTCTAAACACAATTTCTATTGCAAAATTCAAAATGTTGGTGACAAGGTAAAAAGGAATTTAAAAAACATTCATTAAATATTTAACAAAATGTATTATATAGCCATAATATTTAGTATGTAGTTTAAACAAAAACAAAAAACGCTTTTTCTAAAACAGCCTCAAAATAATCTTTGAAAATGATCCCTAGAAACAGCCTCCTCCTCCTCCCACTAGTAAGAGTAGTAGCTTTTTTCTGTCTTTAACACTTGGTAATTTTCAATTACAAAACTCTAGCCCAGCTTTTTTTTTTTCTTAAAAAAGATTTAAATTAAAACCTTAAGGAAGATTTTTAAGTTTTTCTCTATATTTTTTTTGTTTGCTTTTTTCTTCTTTCTTCCGTTCACAGTGTTTCGACTTCAAAGATTTTAATAAGCGGCATACCGCTGCAAACTCGTTTCGAAGACATCGAACCTCTTTTGAAGCCATATGGCATCGTCAAACAATGTGAGGCAGTCTCTAGTAAGGACCCACAAACTCAGACTGTTCATATAACATTCGAGAATAATGAACAAGCTCAAAGGTATATACTGCACACATACATACATACATTTTACTCTACAACACAAAAATACCCACATAAAATTTTCTTAAAACAAAATTCGAAATTTAAAGAAAAAAAAAAAGTATAGAAACTTGTTTGTAACAATTTTGGCAACAAATTTATATTTTAACTACATTTTGGAATTAAATTTTTTAGCTTTTAAGTTGAAAATTATTTAAAACAATGTTATTTGTATTAAATACATATGTTTTAGAATTTGTTGAAATTTTTAAAAATTTCTTTAAACATTAAGGTTTTATGAAGTTATATGAATGAAAACCTCTCAGAAACTATATAAAAACCTAAAATAAAGGCCTATGATTGTATCTAAATGTTTAATATAAAAATTCCTATATATTTTTTAAATTTACCATAAATATCCACAATATTCCTATTAAATCCAGGAAAAATAAACAATAATAGGTACATGAAATTTCTTTTAAACTACAACATTTTATTAAAAATCCACCATTTATTAATAAATAATACAATAAATTGTAATTAAATCTTCTAAAACACTAGATTTTGCAACTAACGGCATTTTATTTTAATTTTTAACTATTGGCAACACTTCATAGCACCTTGTTTGTTTACATTTGATGTTACATAACACGTGCATACACATTCCCTCACACAAATAACGGTACTTGCTGCAAAGCACAAACAAAGCAAAACAGGGTTGCATTTGGCTAAAAAAAAATACAGCAAGAAAAATACACTAAACAAAATTTTAGTAAGAAATATGTAAATAAAGAGTTCTATACCTACATAGAATTCAGAAAAATAATGAATAATAATGTATCATCATAAATAGTTAACAAAACCTGGAAAATAATTTAAACGCTATAAATTCTTGGGGGGTTTAGTAAAAAAAAAACTAAAAAATTAATAATATGAATAGATTTTTGTTTAAGCAAAACAGTTTTCTTCACATTTTTCAAATTAAAACGATTTTTATTGAATTTAATAAATTTATCTATTATATCTATTATCTATTATAAGTTTTGAAATTATTTAAACTGTAAATAAACTTTATTTTAAATATATTTCTTTATTGAAAGCAACATTATTTTTAATTTACTAATTTTTTGTGTCTAAATTCATTTAATTTCTTTGTAGAGCTGCTGGTGGTTTAAACGGTGTTGAATTCGAAGGCAACAAATTACAAGCCGAACAATTAGATAAAAATCAACGTCGCACTCAACGCAACCAACGTAATCCATATCCCGGTATGCCAGGCCCCGGACGTCAAGCGGACTTTCCGCTACGCATTTTGGTACAAAGCGAAATGGTCGGTGCCATTATAGGCCGCCAAGGGAGCACCATACGTACGATCACACAGCAAAGTCGTGCTCGCGTCGATGTCCATCGAAAAGAGAACATTGGCTCACTGGAAAAGGCCATAACGATTTATGGCAATCCCGAGAATTGTACAAATGCTTGCAAACGTATCTTAGAAGTAATGCAACAGGAAGCCAATGCCACAAATAAGGGGTAAATCTAAATATTTTTTTTTAATTATTATTTTTTTTTACAATTTCTTTTTATTTTCGATTTTTTTTAAGTGAAATTTGTTTAAAAATTTTGGCCCACAACAATTTAATCGGCCGCATTATTGGCAAGAATGGCAACACTATTAAGCGCATTATGCAGGAGACCGATACCAAAATCACGGTCAGCTCCATCAATGACATTAACAGTTTTAATTTGGAACGTATTATCACGGTTAAGGGCGCCATTGACAATATGTCGCGGGCCGAAAATCAAATCAGCTCGAAACTGCGCCACAGCTATGAAAATGATTTACAGGCAATGGCCCCGCAAAGTGTCATGTTCCCTGGTCTGCCACCCATGGCCATGATGTCCACACCGGGCAATGGCATGATCTTTAATCCCAGCATGCCTTATGCCCCCTGCCCCGGTTTTCCCATATCGAAGACACCCGCCCCCGTTGTGCCGCCCGTCTTCCCCAACGATATGCAGGAGACCACATACCTTTATATACCTAATAATGCGGTGGGTGCTATCATAGGTACTAAGGGCTCGCACATACGCAGCATAATGCGTTTCTCGAATGCTTCGCTGAAGATAGCGCCGCTGGACAACGATAAGCCGGCGGAACAGCAAACGGAACGTAAGGTGACCATTGTCGGTACACCGGAGGGCCAGTGGAAGGCTCAGTATATGATTTTCGAGAAGATGCGTGAGGAGGGCTTTATGTGCGGCACCGATGATGTAAGATTAACTGTGGAAATTTTAGTGGCCAGCTCACAGGTGGGTTTACTGAGAAAATATTTTTTAAGGTTTTGAAATTACAATAATATGTTGTTTTGCTTGGTATTAGGTTGGACGTATTATTGGCAAGGGTGGCCAAAATGTACGTGAGTTGCAACGTGTCACCGGCAGTATCATCAAATTGCCCGAACATGCGCTGGCGCCAGCATCGGGCGGTGATGAAGAAACTCCCGTACACATAATTGGACCATTCTACAGTGTACAAGTAAGTTGTCAAGTTAAATTATTAGAAAATACAAAAAAACATTTTTTTAAAATAGGTATTGCATTAGAATTACATATTTAAAAGATCTAAAAATAAAAGGAGTTTAGAATTTTTATGGGATTTTCTTTCATATTCCAAAGTGTTTTAGTTAAGCATTTTATTAGAATTATCTTTGAAAAATCATTAAAACTATAGGAATCTTAAACTTTCTTGCCTTTTCCTTTTAATTTCAATTATAAAATTTATAATTAATTATAATTATATAAAAAACTTAACATTTATTAAAGAAATTGATCATTAATTTCCATTACACGCATAATTTTGTGAAGAGTTTTATTAGAATGCTGTAGAAAATATATTAAGTCCATAAAAATAAGAGAAAGTTTTATTAAATTTTAATTATTTTTAACTTTTAAAATGAAAGTTTTCATTTGTAGCCAGAAAATTAAAAAAGGTTAATTTTTATTAAAATAAAACGCGACGCTTTTATTGTGAATATGAATATTTATAAAAAAAAAATCTTCTCATTGATTTACTTATTAAAAATTCGTTATTAACATAAATATTATAAAGAAATTGTTATAAAATGTCACTGTTCAAAGAAGCTATTGCATAGTTGTAAGATAAAATGGCGTCGTTCATGTTTGTTTACATTGTGACAACACACACACATGACGACAAATGAATAATGGTACTGGCATCAAACATAAACAAACGACGACAGAGTTGCATTTTAACAACTTGGCAGAAAAATAATACACTCAACAAATTATTATTATTAGCAATTTTGTAAGAAATTAAGGGTTTTTTTAAATGGGTTAAATGTAGCAAATTAAAGACAATGTAAATTTAATTTTTTTTATTATTGTATATACTTTTATATAATTGTTTTTTTTTTTGTAAATTTTAGTCGGCTCAAAGACGCATTAGAGCCATGATGTTGTCTACAAACCCTCCACCCGTTACCAAAAAACAAAAAGCTGCCAAAGAACAACAACAGCAACAAGTTGCTCAAACTTCCTCAGGTAGTGGGTCACAAATACAACAACAACCACCACAGCAGCAGCAACCATCACCACCACAACAACAACCATCATCACAACAGCAGCAGCAACAACAACAACAGCAGCAGCAGGGTGCGAGTACAAATCAGTAAGAAGTGTGGGTGTAAAGCATTTATTAAACTATATTTTTTATTTTTAAAAATTTATTATTAAAAAAAAACTACTTTTTTTTTTGTTTAAATTTACAAAACCCCACCCCAACCCTTTCAATTTACAAAAACAGCAGCAAGTTAAAAATTAATACTAATTTACACTCGTCATAAATCGTTTTTAAGTAATATATTTTTTTCTCTACTACAACTACTACATTTAAACTCAGAAAATCTCTGAATTCTTTGCTATAATTTCACTTTAAATTATTTACTTCAACAGTTTAACACAAAAATACAATTTTTTTTTTAATTTTTCTAAAACAAAATAACAAAAATGGATTTTGGTTTAAGATAAAACAAGCTTTTTTTAAATAAAAAAAAAAATGAAAAATTATTTGGTTATTAAAATAGGTGGCAACTTTGAAATGAAAAATATAAATATTTAAAAATTTTTGGTATAACCTAAACAAAATTATTAAAAACGAACAGAACAGGTTTTTATTAAAAACAAAAACCCTAAAATAAAATTTAAAGCTTCTTTAACCATAACAAAAACAACTCATGTTTATAAACAAAAAAAAAAAAAAAAAAACAAAACAACCAGCTTGCTTAAACAAAACATACATATTTCGGCATAAATAAATAAAAATAAAACCTAAAATCTTGGAAAAAATTCAAAATATACAAACAAACAAAAAAAATTACTTAAAATATGAAAGAATGACAATTTTTTATATGTTCATTAACTAAAATACCATAAATTATAACCATAAACCATAAATTTAAAGCAAAAAACTACAAAAAAAAAACAAATATAAAACATAAAAATAGTTCTAAGCCCTAAAAAAAACGAAAAAAACTTACAAGTTATAAACGTAAAAACAAACAAAAAACCATCTGGCCACATTTTCTGGTATTTGTTTACATACACTCACACTTAAACATACATGCTGTCTGTAAATGAGAAAACAACAGAGAAATTGAGAGGAAAAACTCAGAGCAACTGCAAAAATAACGGTAAATTGCAATGTTTACATTTAAATTGTTTTTAAATGTAGATTTTGTGAAATTGTGGTTATTTTTTTTAGATTGTTGAGATTTTCTTCACTTTTTCTAAGGTTTATAATTTACATACATAGGTACATATTAAATAATACTATTTTATAACAGGGATTTATTGAAATCTTTGTGAATTTTTGTTTAAAAACTGTCTGTCTATTTTTACACAGAACTCAAACAAGTGTTTGCCTTAAAACGGTGCTGAAATGTTAATTGATTTGTTAAATGTATTGTAATGTTTTTTTTTAACACAAACATAGTTTTTTTTTTTTTTGTTCAAATAATTAATTTTTGTTTATTAAATTTGTTAAAACTCTTAAATAATTATACAAAGTAAAAAAAATATTTGCAATAGAACTACTAATTAAAACTCATATACATACAAACAAACAACAGACTATAGGGAATTTTTTATAACAATAAGGAAAACTAAAACAAGAAAACCTAAACCAAAAAGTATTATTTAAACAAACAAAAGTTTTAAGGTTTAAAAAAAGGTTTTTGCTTTCCACATAGTCTATAGTAACTTAACCATATCCACCCCAGAGCATTAAACAATCAAATCTTTAATATTTACAATAGCCTTTTTTGTACAATCATTTACACCTTTCTCCAACTATTGCTTTTATACATAATTTGTTTTTTTAATTTTTTAAATAAATAATACTAGTAAAGTAGTTTCCGTTATTAAAAACAAGCAAATTTTTAAAAGAAATATAAAAAAAGAAAGATAATTCCTATTATTTACAACATTTTTATACATTTTTTTTAAATATAGAGTAATAAATATTATTTAGCTTAAATTATAAATTTAAATATTAACTATTGATTTGTTTTATTGAGAAAAAGGCACTACACTAAATAATACATTATTTAAATAATAACACAACTAAAAACCCCCTTAATTTTATATAAAACAACAAAATTCTTTAAACATTTCGGCAAAACCCTGCAAAATTAACAATTTTTTGAACAAAAATGTAAAAAAAAAAAAACGTTTTTTGGCAACTCTAAATTTAAAACTCCCAATATTTTGTTTTAACAAAACACTTACAAAGAAAAATTTAAGCATTTTCCTTAACTTGAAGAAAAACACACAGGTTTTTTTACTTTTTTTTTAATTAAAATTATAATAAAACAAAAATTTTTTTAAGATCTTAAGAATCTTAAGAAAAAAGTAATGAAAACAAGTAATTAAAATACCTCAATGTAAGTGCATTATCTTCTAAACATTTAAAAGAATAAATAAATAACAAAACATTATTTAATACTATAAACATAAACATATAATACCATAATAATTATCTATAAAAAATACTAAAACCAACAATTAAATTTATAACCAACAAGAAAATGAAAAGGCAAATCATATCAAATCAAAATGAAAAGAAATCCTTTATAAAACAGCATTTTGTTAACAAAAACACAGCTCTACACAAAAATCACGTTTGATTGAAAGAATTAAGACTCCAATAACAACATAAACATTTGTGTTTACCTTTAAACATCAAAGCTGCTTGAAAAACTTAACGGCGTTGCCTAAATAACGGCACTTGCGTAAAAAACATAAACAACCCTTAACAACGTGTTAAAAAAAAAAAACTAAAGTGTCATCATAGAAAACTCTAGTTTTCATAAAAATTAGGTAAATTTAAGTAAAATTTATTACGTTACTTTAAAACTTTCTATTTTTAACAATTTTCCAAATATACATATGTTTAGATTTTTGTTGTAAACCTTTAAAAAAAAAACACAGCTACAAGAAAATTATTGTGTAAGTTTTCATTTTAATAAAAAAAAAATTGGCAAAAATAAAACAAAATCCAAAAAACGTGTTTTAAAAAATTTAATAAGAAAACCAGTAATTTAAACAACAATTTAATTCTTTTAATTAAACGTGTTATATGAAATATAAAACAGTTTTACCAACAAAAAAAAAACTAATCAAACGGTTAGGAAATTTGAACAAAATTTTCACAATTTTCTTTAACGTTAGTTAAAATTGGTTTTTAAAACCAACAATAACAACAAAAATATGCTGAAATAATTTATGTAACCGTAACATTAAACAACTATTGAAAACAGCTGAAAAAGAAATAAATATAACTAAAACCGAAATTGACAAAAATATATATAAAAAAAAAACGTAAACCGGAAAATCTAATTTGAAAACCCTGATTGCAAGGAAATAGTATTTAAAGAAATTAAAGGAATTGTTATTTCAAGCAATTGTTATAATAAACTTTGGAAAAGACTCTGAAATTTAAATAAAAACAAAGTTTGAATTTAAAGAAAATATGAAAGATTTTATAAAAAAATTAAAATTTTGATTTCAAAATTTTTTTATAAAAATTAGAAATCTTCAAAATATTCCAGAAAAACTTAAAAATCTGCATAAATTTTAAATTTTGTTTTATTTATTTGAGTTTTATTCAATTTTTTTTTACATATACATTTACATTTTTCAAACTATAACAATTACCTTATAATTTTAAGATTTTTAATAAAATTCTCATTTTTATAAAAAATTTAAACAATTTTATAAATTGTTTTCAAAATCTAATTTTTTTTTAAATTAGAAAATTATTCTAAACGTTTTAAACAATTTTATAAAATATTTGTAAATTTTCAAATTTCTTTCTTTGATTTACAATTTATTGTATTAAGATTTTCGCAAGTAAATATATATTTTAATAAAAGATGTTGTAATTTTACAAGAAATTTCAAGTTTTATAAAATATTTAAGAATGTTTTTTTATATGAAAATTTTAAACTATTTTATAAAATATTTAAGACTATTTTTTAATCGAATTTTTTTTATGGTTTTTAAAATTCTGAAGATTAATAATTGTTGAGATTTTTATAAGAAATTTTAAAATTTTTATAAATAAAGTGAAGTACATATTGTAATTGCCCTCCTTTAAGTATCTCAAAAAGTGATCAGGGTTTTATCAACAGCAACAACAACAAAAACTTATCATCTAATCTTATTAAACTGAAGCTACAGTTATATATTTTACCAACTAAAAAGAAAAACTCTTACCTAAAACAACAATAACCATAATTTACCCGTATACCAGCAACAACAACAATTACCACCTTAAGAAAATTTTCTAATTATTATAACAAAGAAAAAGAAAAACCTAAAAAAAACTAACAAATCTTAACTAAGTTAAAGAATTAATACCAAATTGAAAAATTCCAAAAATTATTTCGTTTAATAACTTAAAACAAAAAGCAAACAAAAAAAATGTTAACGATTTTGGTTTAACATTTAAAAACTACAAGGATGATATGTAATGGGTATTTAGTGTAAGATGTTAAGTTAAAAACAATGTAAAACATAAGAAGATTTTTTGAAAAACTCTTTAATTAAGTTTTTTTCCCAAAAAAAAAACAAAAACTTTTTTAAGAAAAGTTTGAAAGATGATTTTTTTTTTTGTAAATAATAATTATTTACCAAGTAGGCGTACAATTATTATATATTTTTAAAGTATATATTTATTAAATAATTATACTAAAGTATAATTATATTAAAGAAGAGAAAAAAAACACATATTTTGTTGAAACTTTTTTAAAAAAAGTAAGAAGTATAACTAAAACTAGAAGAAGGAAAAGAAAATTTAAAATTTTTTTTGAAGAGTATACATATACAAAAAATATACATACATATGTACATACATATACATATATTTTGGCAGTAAATTTTAAATATATAAATAAGAAAATCTTTAACCAGCCGGTTAATAACAACATTTTTTAACAGGCTCAATTATTTTTTGAGATAAAGAAAATCGGCTTTAAAGAAAGAAAATTTGTTAATTATGGAAGGCTATTAAGAAGAAAAACGTTATTTTTTTTACTTAAACAAAAAAGACACTACTCAAACTTCACTTTTTGGTATTGACTAATTAACTAATAAACATGATTTAAAAACTTGTTTAAATTATAATGTTTTTAATGAAAAGAAAGAAAGTAAAAAAATTAAATTGTAAAGTTGTGCCAAGTACTGAGAAGAGATTTCTCTTAAAAATAAGCAAAACGTGTGATAATATTTTTTAAATATTTATTTTATATAAATTATTTATGCTAAAAAAAAACAAAGAAAATCAGTAAAAAAAAAGAACGTTTATATATTTTTTAAATTGTTAGTAAACAAATTATAAAACTTGGCTTTAAAACGTTCCATAAACGAAAAAGTTAAAGAAAATATCACACAATTGTAAATTTAACTTAAAAAAAACAACAGGAAACGCACATACTGCAGCTAACTTAACGTTAAATTAACACAACAAAACAAATTGCCAACTATGGATGACATTTTATTCGAGCGCACTCGCTCTCACTCTGTATAGGTATTTTATATACAGCTTAACACAGCAATAAAAAAGCCGTTATACACATATACAAACTCTAAAAAAACAACAATTTATAAAGGAATTTTTATTGTTTTTAAAGATTTTTAAAGCAAATTATGTTTTAAAAACTTTTATTTAAATAAAAATATTTATATAAATAACTGTTGAAGAGTTTTGTTAATTTCTATCTCAATATATTATATTATTTTTTATATTTCCACAAAAAAACGAAAATGTACAAAACAAATTCCAAGTACAAACTCACATTTAAAGTATTTTTTGGTAAATTTAGCTTAAAAATCTAAATTTATTTTTTTTATTACAACAATTATTTATGTTTATTGAGGACGATGACAAAAAACTTACAAACTTTACAAAAAAAAATAACGTTAAGTCTCTTTTTTATGGTTTTTTATAAATTTTTTTCACTTTTTTGAAAAGAATTATAAAGAAAAATAACAACAACAGCAAGACATCAAACAATAGCCGCCATTAAATAGCAGAATAGAAGAATGGAATATATGAAAGTTAAGAACATCTTATTTTTACATATAACAAATTATAATATAGTAAAAGAAAATAGCCAAGATTATAAAGAAAATAACTGCCATTATTGAAAGAAAGCAAAATCAAGTACATATATAGACAACAGCAACAACAACAAGAAGAAAAACCCAACACAGACAGACACTGAATGAAGCAACTAGCAAACTAAATAAAAAATAGAATAAAAGTAGAAAAAACGGAATGAAAAGTTTAACATTTTTGTTTAATTATATTTCAAATTAAGCGATTTTACTGGAAATAATTTTGTTAATATTTCAAATTTATTTTGAGCTTTGGAAAAAATAAAAAATTATGGAATTAACAGCTTAATAGTCTAAAAAAACAAAAAAACTTTAAATTTTGTTAATAAATATAAAAAATTATGCCTATTTTCCCGAAAATATTTATATTCAGCTGAATCATGAATAAAAATTCCGCAGGATTTTTCTTTTCCCATTCTTCCTATTCAAATTCAATGTTAAAAAATTAAAAAGAGAGAAAACTCCCGCCGATTTTTTATTCATGATTGGGTCAATTGAAATTTAAAATTTTCAAAAATTACAGAAAAATTATGAATTTTTTCTAGAGATTAACAACTAATGGTTCAAAAAATGTTTAATTAAAATGTTTTCCAAAAATAAATAATTCAAATAAAGCCGTTTTTCTAAAATTAATTTCAATAAAATTTCAAACAAGTTGAACAAAATACAAGAATTGAGAATTTTCATAAACGCAGTTTGCAATGCATCATTTCGTTCCATAGAGTTCATAATAGCATTTAGAATATAATTTAAAAACTTTTATCACATAAAATATAAAGATATTGGACTATTAAAGATAATCTTAAAACAAAAATTTTTAAATTATATTCTAAATGCTATTATGAACTTTATGGAACGAAGTGTTACATTGCATATTGCATTTATGAAAACAGCCTTAATTTTATAGTTTTGTTAAAAAATATTTAAAAGAAGTCCAACGTCAACCAGCTCGGCTCGGCAACAAGCTGCCACCCTAATTCAATATTTCTAATAATATTTTACTACATTTAGAGCTGCCATCTTCCTAAAAAAAAAAACAAAGGTAAACATGTTTTCATGTTGCTGTATTTAAGCCGACATGTTGCTGTTATACATATATGTATGTATAAACAAACCTTGTAACAAGAACAAGAATACATAAGAGAAAGTGCTGCCCAGTTTGTAGAAACAGTGTGGTGCATTAAAAGTATCGGTATGTAAAGAATTTAAGTATTTTTATGACGTTGGGAAAAATTTTGAGCAATAATGTTAATATTTGGCTTAGATTTTCTAAATTAATACAATTTGATAAGGAAAAATTAACGTTATTTGTGTAATGTTTATAAAAGAAGGCTGAAAATTTTAAAAAATATGAACAATTACATTTTTTAAGGCAATAAATTTTCTTTATGGAATTTTATTATATTTTAAGGCATATTTGAAATTTTATTTGGTTTTTATAATTTTTCATTCCTCTGATTTTTTCTACTTTCTACATTAACAAAATTCAAATGCATGAAACTTTTTATAGTTAAAAACTTAAAATTTTTATAAAAAATATAGGCTTTTTAACAAATAAACAAAAAGTTACACTGCCGTTTACCACAACAGAACCAAATTTGTCCTAAAAACTACCCAAAATTTTTGAAAGGAAAACCAACTTGATTTACCAAACTAAAACAATGTAATAATAAAGAAGAAAAAAAAAAACATTTAAAAATTAATATAACAAACAAAATTCTTAAAATTTTGAAGAAAAAACAATAAAAAGAAAACTTTTTTTATAATAATAAACTTAATTTTTTTTTTAGAATTTAAGCAAATTTTCTTGGAAAATAACACTAAAATAACTAAACAAATAGATACTAAACAAAATTATATATTTAATAACAAAAAACAAGAAAAAAAGAAACAATTAATTGGCTTAAAATTAATAAACCCCTTGAAAAAAAACTAAGAAGAAACAAAAACAGAGAAGCAAATTTTGAGTTTCCTAAAAATATTGGCTCTTGAATGAAATAATTTATTAAAATTTAAAGAAAAACCAGAACACCTTAATTATATAAACAATAATTTGAAAAACAGTATGACACTTTGTTTGAAATATTTGTTTAAAAATACAACGAATTATAAGTTTTCTTAAAACCGAAGAACTATAAAAAAAAATAAAACAATTTTTAAAAAGTTCTAATGTAATAACTTGATTAATTAAAACCTAAACCTACATTTGGCCTACATTTATACCCGCCCCTTACAATTTATTATTTTTCTTTTAATTTAAGCTGATTGTTTTTTATATAAATTTATGTTTAATTAATTTAATTTAAAGCAAATTAATCCTTTTTTATGTAAATATATGGAAAATTTACATTTTATTGAAGGCAAATTTATAATTAAACTAAGAATTCCTTTAACAAGCCTGGCGGTAACTAACTGGAGACTGAGCTACAACATTTTTTAAGTTACCGTTATGTTTTTAGGTTTCTTTTTATAATATTTTATAAAATTAAAATACAAACAAAAAACAATTTATTTTCTTAAAGAAATTAAATTTTTTAAGTTAAAAAATTTTATAACATGCTTATACTTTCAAATTGCCTAAAACATTAAAATTTTCTTTAAGCCAGAACATTTTATATTACTTTTTTATTCAACATTTTTATATTGAAGTAAATACATATACATACATACATTTTATTTTACATTTTTTATTTTGTAATTTTAATTACTAGTTTTGTTAAATTTTATTTTTTTTATTATTTTTAATAACACTACTATTTTTTAAGATTTGTAAATTATTGAACGGTTTTTTCTGTGTGATAGTAGTTTTTAATTTAAGCCGTTTAATGTTTACAAATTATTTTTTTTTTTAAACAAAAACCATATTTTTTCGTTTTTTTTTAATATTATTAAATAAAACTAATTAAACAATAATATTAATTTTACATTTACTTGATATAAGTTGTAAATCCTCTTAAAAAAAAAAAACAAAAAACTATAAACAAAAAAAATTATTAATTATTGTATATTTTATGAAAAAAAAAAATACATTAAAAAAGCAGTAAATTTTATTAATTTTTATTATTATTATATTTTTTAATACATATATATAATTATTTTATAATTTTTATTAATAATTTTTAAAGCATTAATAGTTTTTATCCAAAAAAAATTAAGAATTTATTGAAACAACAAATTTTTTGTTTTTTCATAAAAAGTAAACAAAAAAACCCTTATATATTTTTTTTAAAAGAAAAATATAAAAGTAAAAAAAAACGAAAAACGAAAGAAAAAATTAATGTTGTTTTTATTTATCAGTTATTTCGTAATATTGGTTTGTAATATTTATGTTTATTTTCTAATTTCTGTTAAAATTGCTTTTGTTTCAGTATTTTAAACCGGTATTTTCTGTTAATACTCAATTTCTCTCTCAGTCTATACCAACCAACAGTAAAACTGCCGTTAGTTACCATTTAGTTTGTTTTGCTTTGTTTAAAGTGCAACTTGGCAGTGCTAAAACTATTATTTGTGGGTAAAATTTTCAGATATGGTAATAATTAAGAAATTTAATGTTTAATATTTAGCTTAGTAATATTTAAAATTAAGCCATTTTAATTAAAATTACCGAGTTTATTGTGACATCTATTAAATAATGCTTTTCAAAATAAATAAATTTTATATTTTCCTCTAAATTTCATAAAATGTTTTGACAAGTTCATCATAATATTTAAGTAAAACAAACAGCTATATTTAATATACTATTAAATCTAATAATGGGAAAATAGTGTAGTAATTTTTATAAAAAAGTAAATTCAATCAGGCATGTTCTGAAATCACGGTGATTTTAAATCACTAACGATTTTGAAATTACGGGAGGAACATTTTGGTGTTCTGAATATCACGAAATTTTTAGTAGTGATTTTGATTGTTCACGAGATAACAGCTGATTTGCTTTGTGTTCACTACTAAAAAGTAAATCATGAAAAATGTAAACAAATCTAAAAAAAATGGTCCGCAAAATATACAACGTCTTACTAAATTTGTAAATGTTAAGTTTTTTCTGTGTAAAATAGTTAGTTTTATTTTAAAAACAAGTAAAGAACAAATGATTTTAAGTGTATGTGATAATTTTATTACAAAAGTTCAATGAAAAATCCTTAAAAAACTCTTAAGTGATTTGCAATCATTTGGCTGTTAGATGACCGCTTTTAAATCACGAGATTTCAATAATTTTTGTGCACAGAACACCTTTTCAGTGATTTTCAGAACATGCCTGAATTTCAAATTCATAGCTATTTCATTAGTTTGTCAAGTATGTATTCAATAACTTAAACATTTCTTAACTTTTTAGTCCTGTAACAAGATTTTGTTTAATTTCATTAAAATTTTGCCAAGTTTCTAGGTCATTATGAAGTAAGAACAATTAAAAACACGCCATTTTAATTTAAAATTCTAAAGTTATTATGTTGATTTGTTAAATTATGTTTTTTAAGAGCTTTCGGATTTGATTGAAAAAAAAACAAAAAAAAAAAAAAGAAATGTATGAAATCTTTATTTGAGTCAACAAAACGATATATATAATTCAATGGTTAAAGATGATTTCATGTAAAAATTGAACGCGGCTACGTTTTACATGGTTCATACGCTGGGTCCAATTTTGGCATACTCTCTCCAATATATCGGTATCTCACGAATACACGTTGCGGGCTTGTCCTGACATTTCATCTTCAAACTGATATTTATAATTTTTGAAGCGCAAATAGAAAAGTGATGTTGCTTAAAAAATAGCAAAATATTGAACATTTCAGTAATTGTGCATTAAAAATGGCTAAAAATTTATATTTTTAAAGAATTTTATTTTGATATATAGCACTAACTATTGTTTACCTTTAGTTTGAGATATTTAAAAAAAAACAGTTAATTAGAGTTAACAGAGAGTTTTATTAGAAACCTCAGTTAATGAAGTGGAAAAATGTAATTTAACGGTTTTAACATAAAAACTCAAGGAATTGACACTATTAACTGCGTTTTACAACATATTTATGTGAAATAAGTAAATAAAATAAGATTTTTAACAAACTTTAAAGACTTTTTAGTTGTTAGTTTTAAAAATAAAGTAGATTTCGGAAAAATGTGAAATTTTTTTTAATAAGTATTTTTTTAAATATGTATTTACATAAAATTAGGCAAAAAATTTGCTTTTAATTTATTTAATTAAAAACAACGAATATTTGTTTATGTTAGTTTTTCTTAATACACAAACACTCTTAAGCCAATTATTTATGTATACTTACAAGCCAAATACAATTTACCATACAATTTATATAAACAAAAAACAAAAATTTAATAAAAATCAATTGAAAACCCAAACAATATTTTTTAAATGTGTGTATACTTAAACATTAAAATAACTATTAAACTAAAAAAACATAATAATAAAAGTAAATCTACCTCAATTTTCATAAATAATTAAACAAAAATAAACTATATTTAAAACAAAAAACATATACCTACATATATTTATGTAAAAGAATATAACAAAAAAAAAACTAAAACAAAAAATATACATAAATTTATACTCTGCATTTATAGAAAGTTAAACTAAAAACAAATTATATAAAATAAACAAAATTTCCATAATTATTAAAATAAATTGACACATTAAGTTCCGCATTTAAAACTAAAAGAAAAAAAAACTAAAGTTTCTATTTGAAATACCAACATATTTCCTACTAATAAATAATTAAGAATTATTTCATTTTTATGTTGCGTCCATAATGATTTAATTAAAACTAAAAACTACTAAAGAAAAAACACTAAATACATACTAGCAAAAAAATTAAAAACTAACCATAATAAGTTTGATGTTTATATATATATGTATGTGCAAAAATCAAAACAAAACACCTAAATTTATATAGAAAATATACAACACAAAAATAAAATATTTAATAAAATAACATAACCTAAAAAAGGCTACAACATTTAGCAAACAATCCTTTAACAACAACAAAAACTAAAATATTTTTGAACTTTAAAAAAAGCACTTTATACTTAAAATTTAAATAAAACCTCCCAAAAAAACTTACATGTATTCCTAAATTTATTCCCCACAACAAAAACAAAAAACAACAACAACATAATTATAATTAACCAAACATTTGTGTAATTGTGTATTTCTTTAAGAAGCAACATACAAAAAATATTTAAAAAAAACTCTACAAAAACAAAAAAAAAATCAACTTGCATAAACATATACCCTTCCCTCCCTTTCAAGAAAAACAAACATTAACAACAATTATATAAAACCCACATGCAATTTAGATTTTTTTGTGTAAACTTATGTATGTCAACATTTCCAAGAAAAACAACCTTAATTTTTAAGCATTACCAAGAAAACAGGAAAACCTTCAAAAAAATATAATAATAATAATAATCAACCATAAATACCTTCAATGTACATCCATGTAAAATGTAATAAAATAAAAAAAAATAAACAAAAAGCTAAGTTTTATTTGAAAAAGCTCAACAAAAGTAACGAAAATAATCAAATAACGGTTTATAAATACTGTCACAACAAGCTGGCAATGATGTTGATTTAACAGCTATAAAGGTAACACTGTTTAATGAATGATAATATTTCCCTAATAATGACAGATAAGCAGTTTTAAAACAAGTCAAAAATAATTTGTTTTATTTCACAGTAACTCAAAAGTAAAGAAAAGCTGTTTATAATTACAACAATAGCAACACAATAAATCATAAATAACTACACAAGCTTGAAAATTTTATTTATTTGCTCTTTAGTACGTAAACAGTTGATAGTACAGTTTCACAGTTGTAACCATCTGACAATACCGTTTGCCAGAAAACTGCAGCACACTGTCACCATATTACCCCACCACTAGAGTTTATAAAATTTTTACAGTTTTTAAAAACAAATTCAAACCAAATTTTTTATATTCCCACAATAAAGTTTAAAAAAGTACCGAAATTAACACATTAAACATAAAATATACAGTTCCTACCAGTACTTTCTTTTTCAAAACAAAGTAAAACCCAGAATTTAAAATGAAAAAAAGTTAAAATAAGAGAAAAATGTTGCTAATTATCTTATTTTTGTTAAGTAAAGAGCCAAGCATATAATAAGTATACGAAAACGTTGCAATGTTCATTAAATTAAATAAAATGTTCCATAAAAGGATGTTTTATTTTTAAAACTTAAATAAAATTTAGTTTTTTTTTTGTTAAAGGGGATCCATAACTCATATTGAAATAGTAAGTAGAAATATAAAAATTTATAGAATATACCAATACATATTTATATTTAGTTTGTTTTTATTGTTTAAATAAAACAACCAAATCCTTATTAATCACTTGAATTTTAACAGCTGCTGGAAAGACTAGGTTGGCAATGCTGTGTGGCTAACCTAGGAAGTGATGATATATAGGGACTTTAATTTAAAAATCGCTGTAAATTACTTTGTAAAGATAGACAGCTAAAATTATTAAATTATAAGGAAATAATTCAAAATTGAAATTTCAAAAGAAAAGCCGTTATTTATTGAAGTAAGCATAAATTTATTTGACATTTCAAGTGCATTTTTATTAGTTTATTTATGATTATTTTGGCATTATTTTATTTCAATAATCATAAGTTGTTCTTGGTATCATTTTAAGACTTTTTTGCTATATAAGTCATGCTATATAATTTGATATATAAAGAAGTATTTATAAGTACTTATAATAGCTATTAAGATATAATTTGCAAGGAAATATCTATGACAATGAATTTACAAAAACAAAAATACTGCATTAGATTAAAATATATTTATTATTGTTACCTTTCTTTCTAAGAAAAACTTTAAAATTTAGCAGTTTTATTTAAAAACTATCTTTTGGAAATTAAGGTAATTTTAAAAAAGTTTTTGGGAATTTAGATTTTTTTTTTGTAAATTGTTAAGAGTTAACACAAAACTAGCTAAATTAACAAAAATTAGGATTTATTTTCAAAAAAGGTGGCATCCCTGGTGAACCCAAACATGATCAAATGTTAAATTTAAAAAAACCTAGAAGATTATTAATTTTTTAGCAATGATTTAAAATTTTGTCCAAAACCCGGCAATTTTTCTTATAAAGTTAGTGAATTTCCTTAAAAGGTGGCAACTTCAATAAGAAAATTTCACAATTTGTTCTTAGATGTTATAAAATTTAAATAAAATTAAAAATTCTATGAAATGGCAAACAAATTACGAATTTGTTTAAAAGAAGGTGGCAACTCCAAATTTTTGCAGAATTTTATAAAATTAAACAAAACTAAAACGGTTTATTACAATTCTTAAAAAATAATTAAATTTTGTAGAAAAAATGTGGCAACTTTATTGAGTTAGCTTAAAATTTTTAATTAATTTAGTGATTATTATTATTTAGTTAACAAATTTCCTATAAAAAGTGGCAGATATTCTGGTCTAAGCACACATATTTTCTCTGGAGTTTGCATAAAACTGGTAAAGTTTTTGGTAAAGTTAATAAATTTGCTAAAAGGTGGCAACTTTAATTAGAAAGTTTTTTAACATGTGGCAACATTTATTAGCAACAAAAAACTACCCTCACTCTCTCTGTCTCTTCTACGGCAACTAAAAGAACAACAAGAACTTTGAGAAATATGAGTAAGAGAGGGTATATAAAAAGAAACACACATAGCTGCCAGATTTAACGATTTATCGTCATTTTGACGATTTTTTGTTTCAAAAATAGCAAAGTGACGATTTTCTGAATTATTAAAATGTTCTATCATTTGTTTGTTTTATTAATGTTTTTGTTACCAAATTCTCCCATTTTTGGAGCCAACAACTATTTTTCTCATTTAATAAAATAACATATTTCAAGAACATAACTAAATGATAGTGATGTTTTCTTAATTAAAACCAATTGTTGAGTTTAAGTATAATAATTCCATATAAAAAGCAATTTTAAATGCTGAGTTCCATGAACTAAAATTTTTAGAGGCAACATTTTCTGAATTTCAAGGGGAAATTCTATAGAAACGTCTAACAAAACGTCAAAACAATATTCAGCCAAATAAATTTAAATAAAACAAAAATACGGAATTCTTTGAAAGTATGTACATATGTACCTGTTATTTAAAACTTAATAAATTAAATTATTTTAACATTGTAATTTAATCTGAATTAATAAAATATGCTAAATTCAGATATTTATTTATAAAATTCGAGTACTGTAAGATTTTAAAAAAATATTACACAAGTTGTGTTTAACATTATATTTTTGGTGATTTGTTATTTAAAAAGTTTGAATTTATGTATTTTGAAATATATTGTTCAAGACTTTTTATTTTTTGATATTTAAAATTCGAAATAGCGATTTTTTTCTTTTTTATCTGGATTTTGACGATTTTTCCGAAATTTAGATGGCAGCCCTGCACAAAACTAAATAAATTGAAGAAGACAAATAAAAACGTTTAATTTGCAGTTTCTGTTAGCTTAAGTTAGTTAAGAGCAAACTATCCAAGAATAAAAACGTAAACGCGCTTCTATCTAGTTGTTAAGAAATGTAAAAGAAACATTATTGAAATTAAAGAAATTCTTAATCGGTGTTCCTTTTTTTTTTTAATTAAACAAGGGATCCGTGTAATAATTATATAAATTATTAAACAACATTTTCTTTGTAAAACACTAAACCAACAATTAACAGCATAAAAAAAACAACCAACAAATTATAACAAGTGAATGTGATATACAAAGTGATTTAAATTGTGCACAATTAAGAAGGAACGGAACAAAGAAAATCATTCTAATCAAATAAGCATATATATGTACATATATACATTGTACATGCATATACATACATACATATGTATGTACATACATGAATATATTGTATATAATGGTAAAGGAATAAAAACTGCATAAATACATTAATAATGAGCCGGTTATAATTAAAGCTAATGCAATTAAAAAGGAAATTATATTAAAATATTGAAAAGAAAAAATATATTTGTATGTGTACTCGTATGTAGACTCTTAAGTCTAACAGAAATTGTTTAAAAATTATAGGTATAAAGATTTGTCAAGATTTCATTGATTTTTGTTTACTCTGCCCCTGTTTGGTACAACCCATGTTTTTTTTGCTTCTGTTTTTATTAATTTTTCATTTATAAACAATTAAGTCTTGTTTTTGTTTATGCCTTAGTTTTGTTTTTATTAATTGTTTCTTCTTTTCACTCAATTATTTATTGTTTAATTTCCGTTTATTTAGTTTTTTTTCATGACTTTTCCTATTTGCTGTTTCAATCATGCATGCATATGCTGTTGTTGTTTATATTTATTTTGTTGAGCTGTTTTCTTTGTTGCATCTGTTCTCAAATTTACGCCTCGTTTAATACTCTCTATTATCCCTAACGTTGTTCATGAGTTTTCGTGGCTGCAAATCAACATAACTTCCATAGAAAATAAACAACAATATTATTAATTCTACCAGCGTATGTTGTTAAATTATTATTTTTCCTCTTTTTCTTTATACACAATTATAAACCAATTTTCACTTTATATTAAGACTCTTAATTTAGGAGTTTTGGGCAGAGAGTATAAATAACAGAGACCGTTAAACTGTGATGTTTATTAACATGTGTAGCAACATTGACAAGTAAAGCAACATGCTTAAATTGAAACAAATGTTTCCATAGGAAGAAAGTTGCCAGAGTTGTAAGGTGAAGCCATATTCTTAACAAATACATAGTTGTAAAACGTTTAAAAAGGCCCATTATGAAAAACAAAAGACGTTTAAAGCAATCTATAAGAGAATTGAGGAATTTTTATAAAGAATGAAAGTTGCCAGAGTTGTTGGATGATGCCAAACTCTAAACAAATAGTTGCAAAATGTTTAAATAATCCTAATAAGGAAGAAAGAAAGTCTCATAAATCCATAATTTGTTTAATTTCAATAAACATTTGTTTGTTATTTTATTTAAATACAACACACAAATTGTTCTCAATTTATGTGTTTATCTAAAAAAAAGGTTTAGGAATTATAGTTTTAAACATTTTCTAATGAAACAAGTCTTATTTTAACTTTAATACAAAAAAAATTACAATACCTATAAACATTTTTAATTTAATTGAAATTTTAGGAATTCAAATATGTTTGTTAATTATTAATAACTAAGGCAAATGTAAAAAAGTTAATAGAAATTAAGAATTTTTTCTAAAAGGTGGCTACTTTGTTAATCCATACATGGTTTATTATAAAATGTTTTAAAAGAAAACCAAGAATTTTTTTAGTTTTTAACAGCTACAAAATAAAATTAATTGGAATTAATACTAATAATATTAAAATTTTTAATGTAAAATTATCTATTGGGAATCAGGGGATTTTAATTGAAATTTTGGGAATTAAAATTTTTTGTTGTTAATTCTAAATAACTTATTTAAAAATCTAAAAATGGTAATTAAATTAAGAATTTTCGGCATAAAGTTGGCAACCTTCTTTAAACCAAAACTAATTTATCATTAAATTAAAATAAAAACTAGAAATTTTTAAGTTTTCAATAATTTCTTAAAATTATGTATCAAAAGTAAAATTAATAAATTTCATAATTTTATACAATATAAACATTTTTAATTAATTTTGTAATATGTTATAAACATTAAAGCAAATTTAATTTGTAATAAGAACAAAAATCTAAAATTAGCAACTTAAAACAAAAAAGGTGGCAACGTAGCTTGTAACAAATTGTGCTTAGATATTACTAAATTATAGGGAAATTAAACAAATTTTATGAGATTGTAAAAATGAATACTATTGGCTTAAATTAAAAATTAAAAAAAAGTGGCAACTCCATGTAAAAAAATTCCAGGAAAATTTGTTAAATTATAGAAATTTTTATAAAATTGAACAAAACTGAAGCGATTCTTGACAAATCTGTGGAAATTACGATTTTTCTAGAAAACAAAAGTATAAAGTATATTTAATATATTAAGCGTTATTTTAAACATACTTATGAAAATTTAAGTTGAAATAAAAAAAATCTATAAACAGCAATTTAAAACAAAAAAGGTGGTAGCTTTGTTTACTACAATACGATAATTTGTTAGATTTTTAGCCCAAGCTAACAAATTTTATTGTCTATGAATTTTGTCTAAATTTTTAAATATTTCTAGTAAAATAAATAAAAATCCTAAATAGGTTGCAACTTCAATTTTAAATTTTGAAAATTTTTTAATAAATGTTTGTAAAATTTGTTTAAAATTAACTAAATTTTGTTAAATATTAACAAAAACCAAACAGATAAAATTAAGATATTATTTATAGATTTTCATAAAATTAAAGGATAGTAATTAAATTGTTAAATTAAAATTAAATATTTGTTTTGCTTTGGCATAAATAAGAAAAGTTTTTTTTAATAAATAAACAAACGAGTTCAAAAATATTTTATTTAGTGGTTACGTCTTTTTCGGCAAATATTTGCCAAGTGTGACCGTATCTTTAGCACACATTTAATAAAATTTAAGTCAAAATAAGAAAAAGTTTGTAACAATCAGATATTTTGTTAGATTTTCTTGCCAAATTTAAACATTTTTCTTATGCTATGATAATTTGTTAGATTTTCTTACTAATATTACACATTGTTCTTAAATTATACCAAAAACTAAATTCATTTTTAAATAGATAATGGGTTTTACAAGTATTGCACACCAGAGTGAATCGAAAAAAGTAATTTATAGCCTTAAATCTCCATGATTCTTCTAAACCCAATTTGTATAACAAATTCCCTGCCTTAGAAACTGTATTGCAAAGCTTTTTTAATCAACATTATTCATTACTTTCTATTTATCATTGACATCTTGAAAAAGTTCTATACAAATTAAACAATTCAAACTTTTGCTTAACAGCCGGCAGCTCCGTTTGGCTTAGCAACAAACCATATGTAAACAACACTAATTTTGTTTTAGCAACAAAGTTTAAAAACATTTTAATACTAAAACAAGAGTGGCTACAACATAAACATACATATTGTGCGTTTAAATTAAGAACAACAACAATAACACCCACCCACCCTACTCTCCAACCCGGTTTCCGTGGTTTCGTTTAACAAATTTATATACAAAAAATCCAAAAAAAGAAAAACACAAAGCAAAAACATAAATAAAACGAAATATAAGAAAAGCGTTTAGTATATTATTATATAGTATATAAAATAAAACAGAAATATACATTTTTTTTACCAAGATGACATCGTATATTGAGCTGTTCGGTTTGATTGTGTTGCTAATGTTGCCATTTCTATATGAAACCAGTCATATATTCCGTTATTATTTTAAATTTTTAATCTATTACGGCCTCGTGTCATTCAATTCAATCGTCTTGATACCGGCATTTATGTGTCGGCCCTGTGATGTGCGCAATTTACTGTAAGTATAAATAAATAAATAATTAATTATGTATTTTTTTTTTGCCTGAAAAGGCAATTTCTTATAATAAATTAATTAAGTGAAAAGTGAAATATGTTCTTCTTAGTTTTGCATTATTATTAAGACACCTCCTAAGAGGGGCGCTAGTTTGCCATTAAAGTGTATTAAGGAGAGTGTGTTTGTCTGGTTTTATGTTGAAACTGATAAAAATCAATACTAATGACCAGCCAAGGGATTGTTGTGTGAGGTTTGCTATGATGGTTCTCTCAGTTACATGACTTTTTGCCTATTCACCAGCTGTTTTAGTTAATTTAAATGAAAAACAAGATTTTATTCTCAATGTTTTAATAATTGTTAATTGAATAAACTATTAAGAGATGTGTATGAAAACCAGATAAACGACGTTTATTAAAAATTCTCTGTTGCAGCATTTGTTTTTGGCAAATCGATTACTTTCCACACTTAGCTTGAAATCATTTTGACTAGAACTATATTTAAAACTTTTGCAAGTGTTAACAAGCTTAACAAAATGACTAGACAAGGCTTACAAAGGCTTTTTCTAAGGTTATACATAACTTAAAAATTAGAAAAATCAGGTTGAAAAATAATAACTGGTTTAATAAATTTAAACAAAAATTTAATTGAATTCACCATGTTTAAAAAATAACAACAATTAGCAAGCTTGAAGCATGAAATTTTTTAAGCATTTTTACTATTAAATTTAGTTTTTGGGAATTTTGGGTATTTCAAAATATTGTTTTGGAATTCGTGTTTTTTTATTATTTTATCTTTATAAAAAAAAAATATACATTTTGACAATTTTTATGTAAAAATTAACTCTTGAAAATTGTAGGCATTTTTGGGAATTCAGATTTTTTGTTAACTGTAATAGTTTAGGGTAAAAGGTAGGGTTTCTAAAAAAGACTTACATTTTGACAATTTTAATGTAAAATTTAGCTCTTGGGAATTTTGAGGATTTTTAAATTTTGTTTAGGAATTGCTGATTTTTAAGTTTTCTTATGAAAGCAAGTAATACTATAAACTTGTCTAAATTAAATTTTACATTGGAGCATTTTTAAAGTAAAATTTAGGTTTTGGGAGTTTTGGGTATTTACAAATTTAGTTTAGGAATTTTTGAATTTCCGATTTTGAGTATGAATTTAATAAATTTTATCCTTGCTTTCTATAAAAATCTATCATTTTGTAAATTTAAATAGACAATTTGGGGTTTGGAAATTTTGGATATTTCAAAATTTTGTTTCGGAATTTTTGATTTTTTTAATTTTCTCATAAATTATTTATTATTTTAATTTTCTTTTTATTTAAATCTTACATTTTAACATTTTTAATGTTAAAATTAGCTTTTGGGAATTGAATTTTTTTTTTTTTGGTTTTTATTAATTTTAAGCACAAAACTAACAAAATTAACTGAAATTAATAATTTGTTTCAAAAAAGGAGGCAACTTTTAATATACCAAACTTAATTTATTGTTAATTTTTTAAAAAGAATCTTAGAAATTTTCAACATTTTCTAAAATTTTGCTTAAAAACAAACAATATTTCTGTTAAAGTTAATAAACTTCCCAAAAGGTGGCAACTTTAACTACATTATTTCTTAATTTGTTCTTAAATTGTACAAAATTAAGTTGAAATTAAATAAATCTTATTTAATTGTAAATATCTTAAGAATATTTGTATAAATAAAAATATTTCTATAAGAAAAGGTGGCAACACCGAGAACAAAATTTCCGAAAATGTGTAGATTTTTTTAAAACTAAACGAAACTAATTGAATTCTTTACAATTCTTTAAAAATAAATTTCTTTCTAAAAAATAGGTGGCAACCTTATGCAAGCACTTATTAAAGAAAAAATAATTTTTAAACAGAAAAAAATAGTTAAATAGCTATTTAAAATAAAATAGGTGGCAACTTTATTGAGGCATTTAAAAAATTTAATTTGTAAACTGAAAAAATCATTGTTAAAATAAATATGACATTTTGTTAAATTTTCTTGACAAAACTAATAAATTTGAGACATTTTCTAAGAATTTTGTATAAACTAGACAATAGTTCTTGTAAAACATATAAATTTTATAAATATGTGGCAACTTTAAAAGCATAATTTCAACAAAATGTCTTAAATTGTTGAAAATTTATGTAAAATAAATGAATGCTAATTAAATTATACAAAAAATTAAAAACTTTCAAAAAAATGCAAATGTGTCTTACAAAAAAATGTGGCAACATGGTATTTGATTTTAATGAATTTAAATTAAGTTGCACTAAATTTAAACAAACTAAACAAAATTCCACATGAAAGCTATAAAGAAATGCTGACAATATGAGTTTAAAACAAAACAGGTGGCAACCTTGATTATTACAAACATGAATTTTTTGTTATTACCCAAAATATAATTAAATTATAAATGTTTAGTTTAAATGTAGGAAAAATTTTACTATAAAACGGGCAAAATAAAAAAAAATACAAAAAGGCAACTTTAATAATATAATTACAATAAATTTTTAATAAATTATGCAAAACTTTATTAGAATTAAACAATACTAACTTAAAGACCTGCAAAAACAAGTAAATTACTTTAAACTCAAATGTTTTTTATAAAAAAGGTGGCAACATTTATGTAAAAATTAAACTTGAAAATATGAAAAAATATTAAAAATGCGAATTTAAAACATTCTTACAAAAATAAAATCTATAAGTTTATGTTTAAACTTACTTTTATTTGCATTTAGGTTGTTTTGAAGTTGAAAGGATTTCATTGTCAGTGTAAACAGTCGGCATATGTATTTATTGCCTGCACGTAGCCTTTATTGACATTATCATATTTTTAATCATCATGTTGCATAGTTATTGTTATTGGTATTATAGTTAGTTGTTGTTGTTATTGTTTTATATAACAATTGTAATGTGCCACAGTGTTGTGACTCAAGTTCATAAACTTCTTCTACTCATCATACTGTAACAAGTGGATATTGAAAGTAGATGACTGAACTTTGAGCACAAAACTAGACAACAAAGAAAAATTAAAGATATCACAACGATAAAAGAAAAAAACTGTAGAAAAAAATTGTACGAGTATGTGTTTTTTGAAAATAAAAACTATTTAAGTAGGAAAAGTCTTTCTTTATTTAGCAGAAAATCTTTAAAATATTAGGAAAATATACATAGATTTATAAACTTTATAAATTGCTAAAAATTTAACTAAAATCATTTTGATGTTTTTAAGCTACTCTAGTCATTTTATTTCAATCAAATATTTGCCACAATTGTCTTGCTTTTTTTTTCTTTATTTATAAGGAGTGATTTTTTAAGAGCTTTAGGATTTGATTTAAAAAAAAAACAACAACATAAAATTTAGGGAAAATGTATGAAATCTTTATTTGAGTCGTTAGAACTCAATAAAAATAATTTCATGTAAATATTGACTGTCGCTACCCTTCAAATGGCTCATACGCTGGGTGCAATTTTGCCACACTCTCTCCAACATATCGGCCGTTAACTCACGTATATATTCTTGAATATAAGCTTCCAGTGCGTCAACCGTTGCGGGCCTTAGGTGGCCAATTAGAATTTTGTTGATTTTATACAAGCTATTACTAAAATACACCAAAAAAGTAAATAAAAACATTAAAAATAATAAATCTTAAACAATAAAACACTTACAAACTTTAATCAAACAAAACAATGAAAATATAAACAGCTGTTGACGCAATTCATTTATATTTCAGTATTTATTTTTAAAGTAGCGTTTTTTTTTTCCTGGAACAAGTTTTTTGAAAATTTAAAAAAAAATTCCCTTTAAATTGTTAAATTTTCTTTTTGTCAGTCACGCTTATACATAATAGAAATATAATATGTACATATAACATAGTATAATAATAAATATTTTTAAGCACTAATTTGCTTTACATATTTTGTTATTTGGTCAACACTGTTTATGTTTTGTTGCCGACAAAAATAGAAATTAGTTTAATTTGACAGCGACGATAAAATCAGCATGACCACAAACTGCAATCGTGTTGCCCGCTGTCATCAATATATTCACTCTCATATAAACGTGTGTATTTTATTTTTGACATATTGTAGACGGTCTGCCTGCTGTCGCGAATGTGTTTAATGCTTTATTTAAACCACATGTCAGCCAAGCCCAGCTGAATACAATATTCCGAAAAACTGTTTACAATGCACTTTTTTAAACCAGCATGAATTTTTGATAATAAAATTTAATAATCTGCCTGGATTGTTTGTTTGTAAATCGATTAATGGTTAAATTATTGACGAAACTGAACATGTTTAACAGCAAAATGTTATACGAAAACAGCTAAGCTAAAAAGGGAGATGCAAAAAAAATCACCCTGTATATAATTGAACGGTGGAAACAGACAACTGGACTGACATTCTGTGAATAAAACAATCAATTGCAATTGATTTCTTACATAAAAATGTACATATATGTATACACATACTATGTGTCCATATACGAGGGCGGTTCGGAAACTTCTTAGTCTAGAACAAAAAGCGTGGTATAAACAGAAAAAAGTTAAGTGTTTTGTAAACTTTCATGTTAAATTTCTTTTCGATCATTCCTTCATATAGAAACAGATGTTCAAAAATGACGCATCCGAGATTTTTTACAACGGAAAAAATAGAAATTCGTGGTGTCATTAAATATTTAAATAAGAAAGGTTTATCGGGACAAAAAATTGATAATGATATAGTTAAAGTACTCCTTCATATGCAACAGTAAAAAATTGGTTTGTTGAATTTAAACGTAGTTGTTCAAGTATTAAGGATGAACTACGTAGTGGACGTCCAAAAACAGCAACAACAACAGAAATTGTAGCCAAAGTGCATGATACGGTATTAAATGATCGACGAATAAAAGTGCCTGAAATAGCTAATATCATGGGCATCTCAAATGATCGAGTCCATTTAATTTTGCATGAAGAACTAAAGATGAAAAAGCTTTCTGCAAGATGGCTGCCGCATTTGTTAACAATCGTCCAAAAACGCATAAGAATGAAAATTTCTCAAGCTTGTTTGGATCGTTTTAAGAAAAATAAAATGGATTTTAAGCATCGTTTCATAACTGTTGGTAAGACATGGATCCACAACTATACTCCAGAGATAAATGAACAATCGAAGCAATGGACTGAAGCTGGAGGAAGTGCCTCAAAGAAGGAAAAAACAATTTAATCGACTGGTAAGGTTATGGCAACGGTTTTTGGACTTCAAAGGGATTTTATTAATTGACTGTCTGCAAAAGGCTAAAACAATAAATTCAGACTACTATTGCAACATTTAGGATCAATTAAATGTAAATGTAAAGGTCCTGGCTTACAACACAAAAAAATGATTTTTTATCAAGATAACGCACCAGCGCACAAGAGTGTTTAAACAATGGCTAAAACCTTATTCTCCTGATTTAGCTTCCAGTGACTTTTACCTGTTCCCAAATCTTAAAAAAAATTCCTAGCTGGGAAGCATTTTACCTTAAATGAAGATGCATTTACAGTTGTAAACCACTATTTTGAAGGCCTTGAGGAAAACTATTTTAATCAAGGAATAGAATTGCCAGATAAGCGTTGGACTAAGTGTATTAAAGTTTCATGAGATTATATTGAAAAATAAAAAATGTTTTTAAAAAACTAACTACTCTCTTTCTGGGCTAGGCTAAGAAGTTTCTGAACCGCCCTCGTACATATAAGTAATTTTATTTAAAATTAATTTAATTAAGTTGATAAAATATAACTAATGAATTGCTAACAAGTATATACATACATACATATGATTGCCAATCAAAAAATGAAATAAATAACAGCCTTAGAAAGAAAGTATAGCAAAAAGAAATCAGGAAAGACCTTGAAAATGTCAAGTAAAGTTGTTTTTTTATTTTTTAAACACTATAAATAAACTATTGCATATGTTTGAAAAACAATAATATAATATTAAGAAACCTGTTTAGTTAAATTTTAAACAATTTTCCCTTAAATACAATTGACATCACTCAAACTGTCACAAACTAAAGCTTGCCACATGGCTGCTAAATTAGTCTCGAAGTTGCCATAGCGTTTGCGAATTCTTCTTTTTGCTCTTTAGCAAATACATATTAGCAAATTAAATTTATATTAAATAACTGCATTTATAGTCTTATCTTAACACTACAAGATTTGCTTTTATTTTTAACATTTAATATCTTTTTAAATCCAACATTAATATCTATCTTCTACACAAAACCAAAAGAATTAATATACACAAACAATTAATGCTGACGTCTTTGGCAGTTTTCCAACTAGGTTACAATTTGCCATTTCTTTTCCCTCCTTTTGCACTTGAGCTAATTTTTGCATTTATTGCAAATGCATTTTTTGCCATTGTATTGTATTGTATGTATTTGCCATATTGCCTTTGATTTGTAAGATGTATTGGCGGAAAAATCTTTATAGTTTTAAAAATAACTTATATTTCAATTAATCTGAAAGAAATTGCTGTGTTGAAAACTGCTAAATCACGTTGCTTGTTGTTTCCTTTTCAAATATTATTGTAAATATTTCAAATGCATACATACATACATACATACATACAAACCTATTGTGAAGATTGTGCAAGATAAATAGATTTTATATAAATATCATAAAAAAGATGGACGCGGGTATATTGATTTTGTTATTCCGTTTATAACAATGGATGTAGATCCCTTAAAAGTATGTACATACATATACATAGATTGTTACGAAATTGAATTTCAATTTAAATTTAACGGTCGGTATCAACATATTTGCATTTGCAATAGTTTCTATTTATAAACATTGTTGATAACATCCTGTTATAAACATAGCTGAGCAATATTGCAACATTAAGTTTTAACGGCTTCTGCTGAACATTTTAGACTTGCAGACATGAACATTCTAGTATCTAGTTCCGAACCATCCAGAAATTATGTTTAGTGTATAAATAGACTAACAGGGCCAATCAAGAGTTGAGTTAATTGTGTGAACATCAAGCGTTCTCAAACTCTAATTTAAGTGTGTATTCTAAAACCATAAAAGTGAGTGTTCATTTCAAATTGTTTTTGTGTACATTTAAATAAATAAAGACTCGTTATATTTTCTTTAAAGTACTTGACGCTTTTAATTTGCAATTAAAGGCAATCCGGCTTATTTAGAGGGTGCTGTAGCTTAATTGGTTAGCGCGTTTGATCATTAAGCATGAGTTGGTATTTGTAGCCCAGGTTCGATTCCCAGTCGCTGCCACTCAAACAACATCAGTTTCTGATAATTATTAGTTTTCACATGTCACAGAATTTAATTCCGTTCGGAAGTGGAATTGATTCCATTTTTTGCTTCTATAGAAAAAGCAAAACCAAAATTTTTTTCGGAATGAAACCACTTTTAATTTGCTATGTGGAATTGTTATTTTAAGAATTTCTAGGTTTCATTCCGAAAAAATTCTTCGTTTTACCTTTTCTATAAAAGCAAAAAACGGAATCAATTCCACTTCCGAACAGAATTAAATTCTGTGACATGGCTGTATATCTGTGATTTTGAATACATAATACTTTGAAATAATTTAATATTTGTATTTTGACACTTAAAACCCAAAGCAAAATAAATCAATGGCCGCACTTGGAAAACTAAAAGATTTTTTTTACATATGGCAGCTTTGATTTTTCAGAAAAATCGTTCGAAATGGGTGAATTGTGCTGCAAAAAACTCTCAATAAAAAAATTTGTCTATTTTTAAATTTGTCTGCTTATTTTATTGATAAAATTCGGCAGGAAATCAATACAAATGCAATGATTTAATAAATTGATTAGATTTTTTTAAATAACATCAATAAGCGTGCTAGAAATAAAATAGCTATTATAGGTTGCATATGAAATATTCTTGCAATCGTTAGCGGTAGCCGATTTCGTCTATAGACTCTTCTATTGTGCCTCACATATGGCCTCACAAATAACTCTTTTATAGTCATATCTATAGACTCTTCTATAGACTTTTTACTGTGTTGTCTATAGGTTAATCTTTAGACTCTTTGCTAGCAATTTTTATCAGTGTCTTTATTTGATGCAATCATAGATTCTCCACTCGACATTGTTAGTATGACGATAGCCGTTCAGCCATCAATAGTACAAGCTTATGATCCCAGAAGAATTTATTCCCAATACAGTTTCTATGGTCATTGTGGTATTGGATGTTTTGGTTGGTGTTGGAATTTATTACCTTCTCACTTTAAGATGCCTGTATTTCCAGGACAAGATACGATGTCCTTTACACAACTCAGAGCAGCCTGACTAACAATGTAGATTCGAGATAAGATAAGCCTCAACAATCTTGCAGTCCTAGCCACAAACGTGTTCACCGCCGTGCAATATAAAAGTATATCCCTGCAATCACCTTCGCCTTTAAAATATTAATAAAAATCTCAAATAGGTTTCGTTGAATTAATTGTATCCAGCCCTTCCATCTATCGATCACTGTGAAGTAAAGATCAATTCAATGGAAATAATAAGTTTAATGAGACACCAGTTCAGCATGACAGAAGGTGGGTTGCGATAGTACCATCATTGCCGAATTTCGTAGGATTCTATCACAGGATCTACTGTGGGTGGATTTTCCAAGAGCCATTCGTCAAACAAGAGCACCATACATTAACCATTCTGTCGAAAAGCTATTCAGTATTTTTAGGTAAATGTATGACCGCATTTACCTAGACTTGTTACACTTGTGAGTTAACTTCAGTTAGCTTTAAAATTGCAATATCTCTCTTGAATTTCTTACTACCCTAAGCTCACTCTAAACGCTTCAATCAGAGTGTGTCCGAAGTATCGATGTCAACCTATGAGAGATAATGCTAAGATCATTTCATACACTAACACAAAAACCTCATCCATCTTGACTATACAGAGTTCTTAACGAACGATCTTCACAATTCTCAAGTTCCCGTCTATTTAAGTTACCAAAGGTCTCTCTCTTTCGGAATTGAATCTAGAGAAAACTAAGACCAGATCATGACAGCAGCCTTGGCACGTTTTCCGCTCAAGTATTCGACTGAGTAGTACTACACGTACAGATAAACTCCATACACAATCAATCAATCAGCCGCATAGAATACTCTACTCCTTGTGGAGTCCCGCCGTTTACCACCCCAAAGATGATAGTTGCACCCTTAGTAGAGAAAAGGATACTGCGAAGCCTTTCTGTGTTGATAGACTGGTCAGTACCATATCTTTGTAAAGCTGATATATTCCTAACCTGAGGTAAGTCTTACGAAACGACTACAGAACAGCCGCTATACTTGAGGGTCCTCTCAAATTACTTCATAGATGTGTAAAGCACTGTTTGAACAGATTTGTCATTCATATAGACGTTATGAGAGTTGGATAGAAGATTGTTTCTAATCAACAATCAGAAATGAACATCAATCATCCTTTTCACAGTTTTCAAAAGGAAGGAGAATAGTTTAATAGTTCTATAATTCTTTGAATTCTGGAATATAATATACATATATTCAAATAAGCCAAGGTATAGTCAGGAAAGTGTAATGTAGCACATGAGGAAAGTATAATTTCGTATGAGTTGGTCTATTATTCCATGATGACTATTAGATTATTAGATTCAAGTCACGCTCCATATGTTAGAAGATGTCAGGGCATAATCAGGACAGTGTAATGTAGCAGATCAGCAGTATGATCCGGCAATTTTAAAACGTCAAAACTAGTTAGTGACCACTTCATTTACGCTCCACAAAGTACAACAGTAGGTTAGGTTAGTCGATCAGGAGTTCAAAACTCAAACACGTGGGTCCCGTAAAGAGAATGTCAAAGAGCAGAGAATCAACTCAGGAACTAACCAATTTCATGTCAAAAAGTATTCAACAATACCATCCTTCTGACATCTATTTCACGAGGTAAAATTCGCCCTGATTACCTAGTCTTTGATTCGCAAGGGCCGGACACTGACAGAGAAGATGGTGTACAGTCTCATCCTCTTTCTACAGAAGTCATTACATTGGAGATTAAGTCTCCTGGCATGAACTCCGATCAGACAGTGTCCTATGATCACTGCCACCACATTCCGTATTCGACCATGTGAAATGTTTATTAGTGTTGCAGTACTGCGGCAGTCATAATTGGACCAAATGGCCGTTACTAGGCTGAGCGCATTTGTAGAGTTCATTTTGAAGCCAACGTTTGTACGACAAAAACGCAATTCCTAGCAATTGATCAGTTTCCTCTGCTGGGAGTAAGGCTAGTATCTTGGTTAATGAGACCATTAATGTTAGATGAGCTGTGCACTGTGAAGAAAATGGAGTTTTACTAAAACCTAGAGATTCCTGTTCATGATTTTTCGAAGATGTGTTAATTAAGTGCTGAATATATTGTGACATTTTTTTACAATATTTAAATAATAAACAATAAATCTTTAACTAAAGGTACGGTCACATTTGTTTACTCTTACAAGAGTTTTGCAAGATCAAACAGTTGTGCTTTGGCCTAAATAAGAAAGTTTTATTTTTATTAAATAAACGAGTTCAATGTATGTTATTTAGTGGTTACGTATTTTTCGGCAAATATTTGCCCAATGTGACCGACCTTTAATATCTTATTCAACAAGGTTCTATATTTTTCGTATAGGAAATAAAGTTGTTGTATTTTTGCAATATTTAAAATTAATAATTAATTAAAGTTTTAAATAATAGCGCGATTTAATTGCTTAATATTTATCGATGTAAAATTATCATTAATTTTTAAAAGCCTTGGGTTTTTACAAAGATAAACAATTGGGTTTTTATTTAATATTGTTTCAATTATTATGTATATAATAATAATAATAATAAATAACAGCCAACAAATAGTGTTTATTATTTAATTTCAGCTTTTAATCTAAATTGAAAGAGTTGCTAGAGAACAACCTTCATTTAAATGAAATTTCTAGGGAAATAAACATTTCGTAAATAAACATATTAGAGCTTGCCACCTGTTATTTTGTAATTTGAAAAATTTTTATTTTTAACTCATTATCTGGTTTATTTTAGATGATTTTGTTAATTTTAATATATGTTTTGTTGAATTTTTTTTTTTGCAAATTTTTATATAAGGTTGCCACCTATTTCATCAAATTTCTAATATTTATTTAAAATTTGTTATTATTCTTTTTTAATGTCGAGTTTTATTTATTGTATTTTTGCAGGGGATTTAGTAAATATAAATATTTGAGGTTGCCACCTGTTTTTTGGAATATGTAAATTTTTATTTTTAACTAATTTTCTGATTTATTCTATTTCATTAAATTTCTAATTTTTATTAAAAATGTGATATTACTTAACTCTTATTTGATGCCTAGTTTTTTTTTTATTTTATTTTTCTAGGGGATTTAGTAAATATAAATATTTAAGGTTGCCACCTGTTTTGGGTAAAATGTATGTA
Organism: Bellardia bayeri; assembly: GCA_950370525.1. Lineage (NCBI taxonomy): Eukaryota > Metazoa > Arthropoda > Insecta > Diptera > Calliphoridae > Bellardia > Bellardia bayeri. The sequence goes on along the minus strand of OX493266.1, from coordinate 4,515,210 downwards.
AAATTTTTATTTTGAACAGCTTGTCTTGATTATCTGGAACGACTTTATTAGTTTTAATAAATATTTTGTTAAATTTGTTGGATTTTTTGGTTTAAGGTTGCCACTTAATTTTTATATGTGAAATTTTTGTATAATTTAGTGTTGCCACTTAATTTTTATATGTCAAATTTTTGTATAATTTATTGTATTTTTGTCTAATAAGTTTTTATTATGCAAATGTTTTTTCCCAGCACCTAAACGATCTTATTGTGTTTATTCTTTTACCAGAACGCTGTGCAATACAACTTTCTAAACACTTGTGCAAATTTCTACAAATATTTGTAATTTCATATTTTTAAATATTAAGTTGGGCTTATCTATCCGACATAATCGTTTGTGCTCACAATTAGCTCTCACATTTTCAATAGTAATTAATTGCTGTAAGTGTAAAACGTTAAACAATTATTTGCAAATTTATTTGTTTATAATTCCAGTTTGCTAATTTGCCGTTCAACTTGATTTACAAGCAAATTAATTAGCATGCTAAACACAACACAAATTAAACATTGTGTTTTAATATTATAATATTTTATTGTTATGTATTTAAAAACACTCCCTGATGATTTCAATTTTTAATTTGAAATTATAATTTAATATTAAGGCAAGTTTAGAAAGCAAGGTTTTTTGTATTTGAGAGGGAGAATTAAGGAAAAAACCCGGTAACTTCTTCCAATTGAATATTAAGGCAAGTTTAGAAAGCAAGTTTTATTGTATTTGAGAGGAAGAAAACCGGGAACTTCTTCCAAATCATCTTTGGTTTATTTGTATTACATTACATGATAGATTATGTCAGATGAAACTAAAAACCAACGTGTGAAAGCAAAAATTATAAACTGCCTGTAAATAGCCAATTTTGACAGACATGCACGTACAAGTACATTGCAAAATACATACTGTGTAAAACCAGCTTTAGCTGGAGTAAATAACACTCAAATATTTATAGCGTGTAATAAAATAAATGTACATTATAAAAATTAGCTTCTTTTGGGGATATTTAATTGATTTTTGTATTAATATACAATTACTCTAAATGACTTTTTTCCTGTTTAATGAAAATTACCTAATTTGGACACGTGTCCTAATTTGGACACAGTCTCCTTTTGTGTGTAAAAGGGGTGGTTTAATATGGACTACTTGTTTGCAATCAACTTTTATATAATATACAGAGATTTTCAATAAAGTTTCTCAACTAAAACTTTAAGGGCTTCCTAATTCAAAAAAGTCTCATTAATTTTCTATGTTTACTAACAAATTGTTCTTAATGGGAAAATCATATTATTGAATATCGTTAACAAAATTGCTGTAAATATTTCCTTAATATTAATGTTTTAAAACTCGTTTTACAGTCATAAATTACATCAATGTTATTAATGTGCACATTCCGCCTAAGAAAAAAAAACATCATGTATGTATTTGACATCACTGTTTCAAATGTTAAACTTTTTTTAATGCAAATGGCGGACAGTAATGCCACACACGTTTTCGAATAACGCATTATTATACCCTCCACCACCAGAATTGGTGAATGAGGTTATATATGAATAAGTTTGTCATTCCGTGTGTTACACTGATAAATATTCATCTGAAATCCAACAATGTACGAGGTCTGATCAAAAAATAACCGTTATTTTCAAATTTCATGAGTTATGTATGTTCGATTTCGCATTTTTTTCTTTTATGTTCGTACACATGTCTATTATATATGTTGGTCAGCCATTTTGCATTGTCAGTTTGTTTTTGACAGATTAAGAGGTTAGTCGTGTTTTGGTGCGCTCTTCGATTTTTTACTATTCGAAAAAATGGATCAAAGAAACTGTGTTAAGTTTTGTGTAAAAAAATAAATTAAATGCGCAAGCACATTTGAAATGTTGAGTGTGGCGTTTAGCGAGTCTACTATGAGCAGAACACAAGTTCAATTGTAGTATAACCGGTTTAAGAAAGGCCGAGAAGATGTCAATGACGATGAAAACATTGAAGCAGTGAAGAAAATGATTTTGGATAATCGTCGAATCACTATCAGAGAGGTTGCTGATGATGTTGGCATATCGTTCGGCTCATGCCAGGTAGAGTTGTGCCCGGTCGTTCATTTCAGTGACCGGTCATTTTCGTTCATTTGTACAAGACTGATTTGTTCATTCAATCGTTCACTTGAACGAATGAATACAACAAATTATTGAATGTAATTTTCTTCTTGTCTTTTGATAAACAGCAGCTGAACGAAATTGATCCGTACACTATTGAACGAAAACCGTTCAGTTAAATGACCGACTCATTCCGTTCATTTTAACCCGTTCGTTCATGAATGATACAGCTCTAATGCCAAGCAATTTTTACGGATGTTTTAGGCATAAAATGTGCGGCAGCAATAATTGTTTCAAAATTGCTAAATTTTGAGCAAAAAAACGTCGCATGGACATCGCTCAGGAGCTGTTGAACATCGTCAACGACGATCCAGATTTCCCCACAAAGGTCATAACTGGTGACGAATCATGGGTGTATGGCTATGACATTGAAACCAAAGCCCAATCATCCCAATGGAAACGTCCAGAAGAGCCAAAACCGAAAAAAGCACGTCAAGTGCGGTCAAATGTGAAGGTTTTGCTCACTGTTTTCTTCGACTGCAATGGTGCATCATGAATTCTTGCCACAAGATCGTACGGTCAATAAGGAATACTATCTTGATTTATGCGCCGTTATCATGCCTCAACCACCGTTTTCAACGGACTTGGCTCCCGCTGACTTTTCCTCTTTCCAAAACTGAAGACACCGATGAAAGGAAAGCGTTTTGCTACGATTGAGGAGATAAAAGAAAAATCGAAACAGGAGCTGTTGGCGATACCAAAAAGCGCGTTTCAGAAGTGTTTTGAGGATTGGAAAAAACGCTGGCATAAGTGCATTATATCTGAGGGGGATTACTTTGAAGGGGACAATATAGTTATTGATGAATAAATAAATACTTTTTGAAAAAATTTAAAATAACCGTTATTTTTTGATCAGACTTCGTAGTCGTATTATTAAAGAACAGAAAGATATTTTATTATTGTTATTGTTTTTTTTTAAACTATTGTAAGTATTTAGAACATATTAATGTTTAAATTTCATTTAATTTAGACACTGGAATCTTTCTATAAGAAAGCCAAAAATATTTTCAATTATACGCCGCACAAAATTATGCTGGGTATTATTAAAATGTTTCCTTTTTTATAATAAAATCAGCTTCAACAAAGCAAAAATCCCGCATTTTCATACTAAATGCTCCAAAAAAAAAAAAAAGTTCAATTTGACCTTCAATTTCTCATCAAGTACTGAACCGATTTTGATGAAATTAAAACCAAAGCAAAATTCAATATGTTTTTCTTCACAAAAAAAATACTAAAATGTCTACATCGGTTCAAAAGATTCGGAGCCACTGTATGCCGTGTTTTTTTTGTGGCAAAGATTGTGCAATAGTTGTCGCTATTTGGAAGTAATATTTTCTGGCGTAACGATGTTCTCAACTAGTTGTTTAGTCCGTAACCACTATCACCCAAAACAACAACATCCAAAAATGGACTCCATTGTTAAATCTTTGACTTACAGCCGAATTCTGTAACACGCATTTACACTGTAAAATCTGTAGCCTGGTCCGCTTATCTTTATCACATTTAATGGGTGGTTTCCATGCCAGTCCACATGTCATTCCTCTATCCTTTGTGTAATGTAGGCCATCCAAGCAACCACAAACAGAATCTACCCATCATAAAAAACTTTTCAGCAATACCAGATGTCATTGGGCCAACGCATTGTATTTTGAAATAAAACGTCTATTATAACGTCAAGAACTCCATGAATGGTTCTGCAAAATGTTGACTTTGCAACACCATGCATAGCTTTAACTTCATGGTACTGGCAACAATTTCCGAGCTGATTTTCTACTGACAAAACTTGACCGCTCTAATTTTTCTCTATTTCTAAAATCAACTTGGATTTCATATAAACGAAAAGCATTTTTTAAAATTAAAGTTTTGTAGTCCCTAAAAATTAATTCGATCTCTATAATTTCTTCTTATAACCACGTCCACATCATCATCGAACTAAAAATCACGTCTTAGCACTAGTTAAAACAATATGAATTTGTAAAGCAATGGTTTACCTTGCAAATTTTTGATAAACTTATCAAAATTTGCTTTGCAAAAATAGAATTTACAGTTTTTTTGTGTAACATAACAACATAATTAAACGCAAAATCTTGTCATAAAAAACTTTTCAATATTAATTTTGCATTTTGCCCAAGAGAACGTACATTGAACTGAAATTGCAAAGTGAATAAATTAAACTTACCAATGGGATGGGAGCAACTTATCACTTATCAAATTGTATAGTAGTTCTATGTAACATACATTTTTGCAAATTGTTCGTCAATATTGCATAAGTGCAAAGTTGATAAGTTGTTTTGTGGCATAGGACACTGTTTCAAAGAAAGATGGCTGGCTGTACTTAATATTTACTTAATTAATATTGTATATTGTGTTAGTTATTAAAGCATTTTTCTTTATTGGTGTTTTTTTGCAGATGGGCCAGTACCTTTTGTCATCGAATAACAACTCTAATTGGTCTGAGATGGGAGCTACGAGGCAAAGAACATTTAGAGAAGGATCGTGCCTGTATAATCGTGGCAAATCATCAATCATCATTGGATGTTTTAGGTAAGTACAAATATAAATGAAAGCCCCTAATATATACGAGGGCGGTTCGGAAACTTCTTAGCCTAGGACAGAAAGCTCGGTATAAACAGACAACAGTTAAATGTTTCGTAAACTTCCATCTGTGCTATGAACACATGTTAAATTTATTTTAATCATTCCTTCATATAGAAACAGATGTTCAAAAAAGACGCATACACGACAAGAAATTGATAATGATATGGTTAAAGTGCTTCTTCATATGCAACAATAAAAAATTGGGTTGCTGAATTTAACGTAGTCGTTCAAGTATTAAGGATGAGCTATGTAGTGGACGTACAAAAACAGCAACAACAACAGAAATTGTAGCCAAAATGCATGATATGGTATTTACTGATCGATGGCTGCTGCATTTGTTAACAGTCGTCCAAAAACGCATAAGAATGAAAATTTCTCAAGCTTGTTTGGATCGTTTTAAGAAAAATAAAATGGATTTTAAGCGTCGTTTCATAACTGTTGATAAGCCATGGATCCACTACTATGCTCCAGAGACAAAAGTATAATCCAAGAAATGGACTGAAGCTGGAGGAAGTGCCCCAAAGAAGGCAAACACAATTCAATCCGCTGGTACGGTTTTTTGGGACATCAAAGGTATTTTATTGACTGACTATCTGCAAAAGGGTAAAACAATAAATTCAGACTACTATTGCAATATTTTGGATCAATTAAATGTAAACTTCCTGACTTACAGCACAAAAAATAAATTTTTCATTAAGCCAACGCACCAGCGCACAAGAGTGTTTTAATAATGGCTAATATCAACGATTTAAAGTACGAGTTGCTTGATTACCCACCTTACTCTCCTGATTTAGCTTCCAGTGACTTTTACCTGTTCCCAAATCTTAAAAAAAATTCCTAGCTGGGAAGCATTTTACCTTAAATGAAGTGCATTTACAGTTGTAAACCACTATTTTGAAGGCGTTGAGGAAAACAATTTTAATCAAGGAATAGAATTGCTAGATAAGCGTTCGACTAAGTCTATTGAAGTTTCAGGAGATTATATTGAAAAATAAAAATGTTTTTAAAAAACTAACTATTCTCTTTCTGGGCTAGGCTAAGAAGTTTTCAAACCGCCCTCGTATAGACTATAGTCTAGTCTACTTTTTTTTAATCAGTTGTAATCATCGAAAGACTATGTATGTATAAGACTTCCTTAATCATATCCTAACATCAGGGAAACAAAGGTGTAACGACCAGTCGTTTCTTCTGTTTAAATTCCTGATGTGACGAACGTTACATCACATATTGTTTTTAAGGCGAAAGTACTGCCTGTATACTGTGTGAAAACACGAAATGAGAAGTTTTGACGGTTTCTACAAACCATCTTTTTCAATCGGATTTTGAATCAAGGGCTAACTATTTTGTAGAAACTTCAACTCATGTTAAGCAGCCTTCGGTAGTTTCTACAGGCATAAACATAAATAAATCTTGAAAATGCAGAATATTTTCTTGTATTAATTTTGAACTATTTCCTATTATTGAAAGCTCTTTTCGGTGACTTTTAATTTTTGCAGGTCTAATAAGTCCTGCTACAGACGCTGCAGTTTTAGCTGACTAGTTTTTGTTCAATTCTCTTTTGAACTTTTCACTTCGTTCACACGCGAAATTTTCTTCAATTTTCGTGCTCTTTGCAATATCAAATTTCTAGTTTTTAATGCAAATTAACATGCAAACCTCTTCGCGTAGAATAAAACGGAGAAAATAAAAGAAGAAAATTGACTATAACCCCTTTTTTCTCTTTTCCCTTGTCATTCAAAAATGACTTGCCTTGATGAGTCAGAATTGAAACGTGTGAAAGCGGACTAAGTCTAGTTTATAATAGAGCCTATAGTCTAGTGTGGCATCTTACCCCAGTTGTTTTTTTTTAATAATTTCTAAATAAATTTTGACTTAAACTGTTATTTTTTGTTATATTTCAGGCATGTTCAACATTTGGCACGTCATGGACAAGTGCACTGTGGTGGCTAAACGTGAACTGTTTTATGCCTGGCCCTTCGGTTTGGCCGCCTGGCTGGCTGGCCTCATATTCATCGATCGTGTGCGTGGCGAAAAGGCCCGCGATACCCTGAATCAGGTGAATAGTAAAATTAAAAAACAAAAAATCAAACTGTGGGTATTTCCCGAAGGCACCAGACGCAACACCGGCGATATACATGCGTTTAAGAAGGGAGCCTTTCACATGGCCATCGATGAACAGATACCCATATTACCGGTGGTCTTCAGCTCGTACTGTAGTTTTCTCAATGACAAAAAGAAAATCTTAAATGCCGGCAATATTATATTAACCACTTTGCCGCCCATAACAACCGAGGGCTTAACCAAAGACGATTTGCCGGAGCTAATGGAAAAAGTGCACAAACTAATGCAGGAGACATTCAAGCAGACCTCAAACGAGGTGCTGCAACGTTATGCCTCAAATGCCACAACAAAAACTAAGAAACCGGACGTAGAAACAACAACAACAACAACAACATACGAAAATCAAACAATAACTAATGTCACAACGCTGTCGCCGTCGCCGGCAAAGATTACAAATTCTTTGAGTAGTGAGTTTAGTTTGAAAACTACTGCACATAATACAGCAAGTACAACAAGTCAGGTTGAAGATCTTGCAATTAAGAGAGAAGTATCAACAGCTGCAATAGCAGCACAAGCAACAACGACATCATTGGCTAACGAAGAGCCGGTAACAACAGATTTTAAGGACCCTGTAATAACAAAGACTCAAGCTTTAGTGCATTAGAAATTCGAAACTTACACAAGTTACTTTAATAATTAAATTAAGCTACACCGGGGACAGAGCAAAACTGGACATATAAGTATATAAAATAGGGGCATAATACTGCAGCCAATAATAACACTGAGCTCGATTTTGACACTTCTTTTACCGACAAACGGGGCACCTAGTGGTAAATCGAGTAACCCGCTGGATGACCCGCTTGTCGGTTTTTTCAACAAGCATAGTGTAACTAAAGCTCTGTATAGACGGTTGTCAGATCTAGCAATGTACTGACATTGAAAAATTGTTAGCAAAACGACTGTAAGAAACCCTTATAATTTTATTGGCACACAATTGTCACACACTGTCTGTCAAACGAAATTGTCAGTTCACACGGTTGTGAGGCATTCTCTGTGTGTGTGTGTGTTTAAAAATTGTCATGGAACAAAATAAGAGCAATTGAAACTATTTTCTAAAAATGTCCACTTTTTTCCAAAATAATTATTAATGCACACATTTGTTTGTTTATTTATTTACTATATAGTATGTGTGTATATACAGAGTTGCATTTAGAAATAATTTCGCGGACAATGCTTCCATTGACAGTGTTTTATTTTTTTTATTTTTAAGGACGAAGATTTTTAACAAACACAAACTGCGAAGCTTCTAAGCCCTAATATGCATAAACTATATAAGATGCATAAACTTTGCACATGTAACAACTAAAAGTGTTTGATAATTGTCTTACAACAATCTTACAATGATAAAAAAATGTGTTTACACAATTGTTAGATGTCTGACAATATTTGTATCTAACAATGTACTGAAAATGCTTTTTCTTACAACATTGGAAGACAAAAATTTGAAGTTTACACGATTGTTAGACATTTTCGGAACATTTTTCGGACAACGTTGTAAGATCTGACAACCGTCTATACAAAGCTGAAGCTTTCCAACGTTGTAAGAACAAACATTGACAATTTACCATTTGCTAACAATTTTTCAATGTCAGTACATTGCTAGATCTGACAACCGTCTATACAAAGCTCCATATCAAACGGGTTTTAGTTTTTTAAACACAAACAAACAAAACCGTTTTTTTTAATTATTATTTTAATTACTGACAATCTTATTATTAATTAACTATATTTATTTAGACAAATTTCTTTTAAATATTAAACAGAAGGTTTTAAATTTAACATTTTTAATATATAAATAGCAAAACAAGTTCATTTCATAGCTTTGTATTTAAACTATGGTTATTATTATTATTAATAATAATTATAATTTATTTAAACCCTTTACATTTCCCTAATGACAGTATTAATTACTTGTTTTTTTTTTTTTGTGACAGTTGACATATTTTAATAAACTAGTTTAAGACGGACCAATTTATTTCTATATGTATTTTATATTTAACTGACTAAAAATATTTATTAGTAGGTGTAGTTTACTTTAAAAGAAAAAAATTGCAAAAGTCGGCCCAGCACGACTTTAGTTTTCCTTTTAACGTTTTCTTAACTCTAACTCTGTTACCTTCTCTACCATAATTTTGTTTAACAGTGTCATAAATTAATATGTTGCTAAATAAAATTGTTATATTTGCGACACAAAACCCCATAAATTAATTAAATATTTGGTAACATATCAACTTATAAGACGATTGTTTTATGAAACTAACATAAACAATAAACAATTCTTTTAAAAATCTTTCCAAAACTTATAACAAGCATAACGAAATATTGAAATATTTATTAAAGTTGCTTTATTATTAGTTTTATTTTCAATAATTAAACCAAAAATAAAAAACAATATAAGCAAGAGTTTAAGCTAAAAGTTAACTTTTTGAACGACAAAACAATACAAGAAATCAATTAAGTTAAAAATATAAAAACAATTAAATAGTATTAAACATTAAAAAAAAATATTCTATGTATTGTATAAATTTTAAACAAATGTAGTAGTAATTCTTAATTTTAAACAACTGCCAAAAGGAAATTTCAACAACCTGAATTTAAAAAAGTTTAGTTGGATTCAACCATTCGTTGTGAATAAAATACATACTTGTTCGGACAGAATTTTTTTCATAGGAAGTCTCTCTTTTTGAGAGATATTTTTTACGACAACCAGTGTGACCAGATCTCAAAAAGTTAAGTGGCTAAATCAGTTTAAAAATAAGCTAAAATTTGCTAAACCGTGCTAAATTTTTAAAAACACTTTCTTGAAATAATTTATTACACTTTGTTTAAAAAATAAACTTTTTATATAAATAATACAACTTTGAACTGAAGAACAAAACTAATTAAGGTAATAACAAAGCCTCCATACAAATGCGCTCTCGAAATGTATTCAAATAAATTTTCCCACAAATATGTTGTATATGAAACCCAAGAATGATAAAATAAAGATTACTCCATGCGCATAATTTCCCGTTATGTGACGTAGAAGTTCCATTCTAAGGGTTACCAAGAATGTTTCATGTATTAGAATTAAAATTTCTTGCGAAAAATTTATGTTTTATGTGATAGTTGGCAACCTTGCAATTGATATCTCTCTGAGAGTTCTAAAATAAAAGCTGTTCAAAAAAGAAAAACAACAAAAAATATAAACATGAAGTGTGCAGTGCGCAAATGCAAGCAAAACGACAGTAAAAAAACAAGTGAGAAAAAATTAGCCAATAGAAACACAGAACGTGTGACGTCACAGTTCCAAAATGCGCAGAACATTTCAAAATTTTACGCGCGTTGGCGTAATCTTTATTTTATCATTCTTGTATGAAACCTAAGCACACCTACAAATTGTGTGCAGAGTTTCATATACATACATACATATATAGAAATCATGATACCTAATTTCATAAAGATTGGTCCATAATTAGTCATTTATAGATGAAAATAGCTTGAAAATAAAAAAAGGAAAGTTACGAGTATAAAAAAATTTTAAAGAATAAATGACAAATTTATTAACTGATGAAATTACAACTCTTCAATTAAAATGGCAAAAATTAACTTTATATGAGTGGGAAAATTAAAACTCAACCGTAGAATTTTGGAAGCAAATTTGTGAATACAAGAATGAAAACTCCCTTTCATCTTTCATTATGAAGATTTCAGTTTTGCCATTTAGACCCATTATTACAACTTGGCGATAGTTAAAGGTATGATGCTATCGGATAAGATCATCTTGCCTTTAAATTTTATAGTGAGGTTTATGTATTTGAAGTTGTCATATGTTCTGGAAAAAATTTCAACTTCATGAAAAATAAATTAATTTTAATTTTGTTTTGCAAATAAATAATTTGATAAACAAAAATTGAAAGCGGCGTTTGATTTATATTAATAACCTGAAGAATATTTTTGAATACAGTCAGCCTCAAAGTAGACTGTTTAATTTGATTTTTTTTCACAAACAATAATTGCCATATTTTAGAAAAAAATTATTTTATTTCACAAGGAAGTTGTAATAACGAAAAATTTTAAAGGTCACTTTTATTCCTCACTTTGATTAAAGTTACCTTTTAATATTAAGAACATTAGAGGTAAGTTGTAATAATGGCCCTTAAGGGTTTATAAAAAAAATTAATTATTTATTTTTTTTCTTTATTTCTATTTGATTGAGATTAATAAACGTTTTTCAACATAAGCAAGGTAATTTCTTAAAATTAAAATACATAAATCATCCCATTAAAGAAAGTACTGCAACATAGTAAATATTTGTCAAAAAAGCCTAAGCCACTAAATAAAATACATAAATATATATTGGAACTCGTTTATTTTTCTCAAAAAAAAAAAAAAAAAAAAAAAAAAAAACGACACAACAAATATTTATTTAGTTTTATTTTATTTGATGCTCTTGTAAGAGTAAACAACGTAAAACAACTTTGTGTTACACACAGCGTTGCCATATGTCAAGTTTTCCCTTTTTTTTGCAAGTTTTTTGATATGCAAAAAAGTTTCAAGTTTTATTAAAAAAAAAAAAGTTTTTTGGAAATTTATAATTATAAAACAAATTATTTTCACCATTAGCAAAACAATGTTTTTCTACTATGCTGCACTGCGTTAGTAATTTAACGATAATATACCATTTTAATCCATATTTACTGCAACAATGTATAATTTAGTATTACTCCGTCTTAAGTATAATAAATGTCATATAAATATTTATAAAATGTTAACAGTTTACAACACAAATAAACTCTTTATTTTGTACATACGTATATGAAGTTGGACAGTTAGGAGTACTCAAGTAAATATGTAAAAATAAAAGTTGTTTTGTTTTCAATAAAATTGGGTTTCGAAATTTTACTACTTAAAAAAGTTTTCTTAAAAAAATATATGGCAACGATGGTTAGACAAGAAGTGGTTGTTGGTTACAGCAAAAAACGCAAGTATGGACTACTCCACAATGGACCAGGAGTACTCCTAACATAATCCATTTGTTTGAAAAAAACTAGTCCATTTAACATTACGATGTCCATATAATCCAGCTTTGCATAACTCCTTGTAACTACATCAAATGTTTTTATACAAAGGTCGTTAAAGCAGGAATAATTGTCGTGTAACAAGAAGTTCTGATTTGAAAATGAAATGGTCCACAAGTGCATTATATAGGACCATGTTGTTTGTAGTCACTACATTTTAACTACAATGGACCACGTACTCCACAGATTTTTGCAGGGTTACTTACGCACACACGCATACACACTCATCAACTCTCTCTCACATCAAAATATACAAAACGTTGAAATTTTGTTCTTAATACCAGGCGCACAGAATTTTCAGCTGGCTGTCATCTGAAAAACAATAATATTAAAGCGACAGAATTTCCTACTGGGTGTGTGCTAAAACAGGCAAATATTAGCATACTTTGAGGCGTAAAAATTAATAACAAATTTATTTCAGCCTTAAAGTATGTGAAGTTTTCTTATTTTAGCACACTCCCAGTAGGAAATGTTGTCGCTGCCAATATTTATTATTTACAAAATGGCAGCCCACTGAATATACTGTGCGCCTGGTGATAAAAACAAAATTTAAAGTTTTTAATTTTTGAGGAGAAAAAAAATGTTTTGAACAAAAAAATTTATTTTTTTTGTGCGTGCCCCAATTTGCCACGAAGCAATTTTATTGCAAAGATTGATTGATACAAATTTTCCTTGAAATATCTTCGGTATTAACAGAGTCATTTTAATAGCTTAAAACGATATCTAAAAGGCAAGCTTAAATAATTGCTTCGTGTAAATTGGCACTAAGTAAGCAGTTTAGAAATTGGTGAGGTAGGTAGGTGGTAGGTGTGGTGTGGTGATGGATGTTGCCATGCCATTTTTAATTTGGTGAAAGTTGATAATGCATTTTGTCTATCTATAATTATTGTTATTTATGATAAAAAGGAAACAACAACTAACTAGTCAACATAAAAACAAGCAACAATTAATTTATTTATTTATTCGTATGATGTATGACATACATATTTATTTATATAAAACATCATATTTAGTTTGTTTATTTGCTTTTTCCAAATAAATTATTATGAAGACATTGAAAAACAGAATAATTTATGATTATGATTTTAAGTACAATATTAAGTTTTAAATGTATATGGGTATATCTGATAAAACAATTAAGATTAAAGAGAATGTGTGTGGTGGATGAGTTTTAATAGTATCAAATGAAAGTGTGTGTATAGTGGGAAACTGTAAATAAGCTGATTGACTGATGCCATCATTTATTTGGTCTCTACTTTATGTGTTATGATTTGATGAGTTTATAAGCATTTCCTGCAAAATTATAAAAAAAAAACTGAATTAATATTTGTTTAAATGGTATTTTGCTTCTTTAACGATTTGAAGATTTTAACAAAATATAAAGTTTTTTCAACGTAACAGAAAAAGTTTAAAATAAGTCCCTAATTTGTGATAAAAACTAATGATTAGTTTTTCAAGTTTCTAGGAAATTAAAAGATCCCTTGTATATCCCATTAAAAATCGTTATTCGAGTGAAAACTCAAAAACTAGAGACCCAAGAGCAAGTAATAAACTAGAAATCAATTTCACCGGAAACTAGAGACTATAGAGGAAATAGGTCGATAATCTGTGATCTTTATATTTTTTTTTAAATTAAAGCCAGTTTCGCTTGAAAACTTCTTTTTTAAAATCTTAAAGGAAAACGGGAACTGATAAAATAACATAGTAGCTATGGGATGATCTTAATGCCATTAATGACCGAATTCTCGGTCATTAGTTAACGATTGGTAAACTAAAATACTAACTATTGTTTAACTATTACTTGTTATTCGTATGGCAAACTAAGCATTGCGAATAAAGAATCATGATTTTTGTGTATATGTAAATGATATGAGTAGTTTTCGGTCGATGCCGATATTTATAAGATATATGTATATAAAGATTAATGACTTTTTCGGATATGCTCCTAATATAGGAGCTATGACCAATTATGGGCCGATCACCATAAAAGTTAATACAACAATTTATATATATATACCTATATGAATTATTTATGTCGAATTTTAACCTGGGGGGTAACAATATTTATTCGTATTTTAGTGAGTTTTGAAAGTGGACTTGATATGGGGCCTATGGTCAATCATAGACCGAACAAAAAACAAAATTTCGTTTTGCGATTTCTTTTTACATGAAACTTATGTTGGCTGAATTTTCATCATTTCGGTAAGAAATTTGTATGGAGGCTATGAAAAATCATGGGCCGATTCTTACTATTTTCCTCACAGTTTCTGCTTTTATCATAGAAATAACGTGTACAAAATTTCATGATATTAACTACAATATATTAAAAAAAAAAAATTCCAACAAAATTTATAAAAAATATGAAATTTTTATGAAGGTTGCCTCAAATTTTGGTCCAAAAATCTGTACCGATTTTGCTGATTTTCAATACCAAACTTACCTACAATATATGTACAAATATTTTTCTGGACATTTCGTTTAGTTAAGTTGTGTATTTGGATGCGAGATTGTTTTACACAGACGGACATATTTAGCTCAATCGATTTAGAATTTCATAAAGCCCAAGAATTTTCACTAAAATTAGAACAAAGACTTAATGATGATTTCACTTCCACTTCATTTTACAAATGTAGAACTATATACTTTGTTAGGTATCAGATGAATATTAACAAAGTTTCACACGGAATGACAAACGTATTCACCACTAACCCGGATTTTGGTATTTTGGTAAACTCTTTAAATTGCCAATAGCAGGTGAAACATTAAAATTTCACAGCTGTTGTTAGGAAAGTGAAACTTCCTTTTGGTTTCTTAAATAGTATATATGTACATTAAAATTATGTGTTAGTTTTAAGTTATTGTCAAATTAAAATCTTATTTTTTAAGTATTCTGTTGAAAAGTTGTGTAATAAATAGTGATTTGCTGCTAAGCTAGTTTTAATTTTAAATATTAATTTTATGTAATTTATTAATGTACTTGTGTGCTTGTTTTGTCATTGGTTATTATAAAATGAAGAAGAAGAGCTCTCATCACTAACCAGCCTTTGGTAAATAACTGGGGCTGTTATTAAACAGTGATGTTAACTAAGCGAAACATTTATTAGGCTTTATGTTTAAATTTTTTATTTTTTTTTAATTCCGTTTAGTTTTGTGTTTAATTTAAGCAAATTTTTGTATAAATAATGCTAAAGGAATATATATATATATATATATATGTGACCCGGCCTACGAAAAGGTGGATCATGACTCAAAAAAAAAATTTTCCACTTTTTTTTTTTGGTTTCGATAGTTTTTGAGACGCTTTTTCACGTGGTGAAAACTAGAAAGTCCTAACTTGCTTAGAAGTGTACTAAAAATGTAGAGAAAGAAGAGCACAAATGAATGTTTTTGATAATTGCTTTTAAAATTTTTAAATACTTTCACCCAACGATTTTCCGTAGAAATATTTTGTTGATTAAATTCATTAATTTTCTGCGATGTTACATATTACGAGTGAATATTCATCAAATACTTCCGTATCTTTATTGCAATCGATATGTTCTTTTTCGATCAATATATCTAGAACTTTTTGAACACCTTTCCACTGTGGTACTTGTGTTAAATTTGCCCAATTATATCTTTGACGAATTTGAAGATTTGTTCTTACATTTTTGAACAAATCAACTATTTCTTTTTTCGAATTTCTAAACATTTTTGCGTCCCCGAGTTGTTGTCGGGGACAACGGGACAAAGTAGCTGAAAACAGGACGGTCCCGTTCAAGACGTATGGTCACGTTAGTCATAAGCCGTCTTTTCATAAGCCGGGTCACATAAGCAAAACAGTAAAACTACATGTTTTTATTAACCACGAATTAAATACATAAATAACCAAAAGAAATACCACACAATTTATTTATTGTACATTCTAATAAAACAAAAAACAAGAGAAAAATATTAAAAAGGAGTTTTAATTTTTAATAATGCGATTTAACACTACCGTATTATTTAAAGATAAACCTGTATACAAAGCCAATAGAATCTATTACAACTTTAAACCTTAAAACCCGCGACTTGATTAACAAAATAAAGTCGCCAATTTGCCAAAATGCGATAGAAATTTTTAATAAAAGATATAATTTTTAATCGTGAAACCTTAGGCTTTTCATTACAAAAATATTTGAACGATTTTCATAAAAAATCTTAGTCCTGTTAGTTTTAGCTGACCATTTTTTGTTTAATTCTCTTTTGAATTAATGGAAGAAAAAACAACAGGAAATAAGAAAATTGACTAGTACCGTCAAATTTGTAACCCTTTTATTCTCTTTTCCCTTCTCATCCAAAAATACTTGTCTTGACGAGTCAGAATTGAAATGTGTTAAAGCGGACTTAGATTATATCTTGCATGTTTTCAAAGCTCCATAAAAAGGAATTAAAAAAAATCCTGTCATTTAAAAGAAAAAATATCATGGTGCAACTATACAAGGTGAGTGCAGTAGCCCAGCTGACTGATTTTGTTTACAATTTACTTATGTCAAAAGTAATACTTTTTCAAGTATTTTTGACAGTAGTACATTATTTTACACAAACAAAATTCCTGTTGTTTCTGTTTTGTGTTGTATTTGTTGTCGATTTGCACTCACCTTGTATAGTTGCACCATGAAAAATGTTATAGTCTAAAGTTATGGGTAACATACAACAAGTATTTACTCAAAAACGTGTAACCACATTTGTTTGAAGCTATTTGATCTTACAAGTGTTTTGTAAGATCAAACAGCGTCAACATGATTTTAATACCCGAGTTGCACGTACGCAAGAAACCGTTTATAAACACGAAAACCAGACTGTGCATAATAAATTTCACCAAAAAACATTCGGTCGTCTTCGCCGATGAATCTAAATTTAACATATTCGATTTAGATGACATGTATGTTTGGCGGAAACCAAATACAGAACTCAACAAAGAAAACCTAAAGGCAACAGTGAAGCATGGTGGTAGTAGTGTCATGGTTTGGGCTGTATGTCAGCTGCTGGTACTGGGAATTTAACAGTTGTTGAAACAACCATTAACAAGTTTAACTAACCTTCAGATTATGAAGGAGAACTTGTTGGAAAGCGCACAGAACTTGGTTATAAGATCAGATTTTCGATTTTTTTCAGAATAACGCACCAAAGCAATAATCGGGTATTGTGCAAACGTAGCTAACATTTGATGACACCACATGACAAATTTATGAACAATTTTAGAAATCAGCATAAGGAAACATAAAATTTCTACCAAAAAGGGTTAAAAAATAGCGCTACTGACGAAGTGGTCGAATATTTCGCCGAGTATTACCCAGAAACAGTTCGCATTTATGCCAAATCGTCTTAATATTAAATCGTGTAATTGCCAGCCAGTGCTAGCATAAAATAAGCTGTGGCGTGAAAAACGAGCATTTGTTTGTTTTCTTTTTAGTTTTATAATATACATATTAAAATGTACATTTTTGCCATAAATTATTTTTATTTGTTAGACTCGTTTTTCTTCTTCTTTTAAATGACAGCAATTTCTTTTTTAGATTCCTGTTAGTTTTCTTTTTATAAAGATTTGAAAACAAAAAAATGCACAGCATAAAATAAACTCTGAGCCACTGTATTTAAGTTAGAGAACAGAATTTCAAAATTTTGAAATAACGAAAACATGTTCATTCCTCTTAGCGTAGTTTAGTGTGGAAGCGTCGATGTTTAGTAGGCTTTTTTGAAATTAAAAAATTGTATCAAACGCAACGATAACTTTGAAACAAATTGTAAAGCAGGTTATAACTCCAGTTAAAAAAAACACATCCCAATTGATTGTGCTAATATTTATAGATAATTTTATTATTATTAATTTCGTTTGAAGTCCTGTCTGAGAGATCACAATTTTAAAAACAAAACTAAATACAATACTATGGAGAAAAAGACTAAAATAAAAATTTTTCAATTGAAAATCTCATTTTCAATTATTCAAGCAATACAAAACTTAGCAAATAACAAAATAAATTATTAAAAAAAAAATCAACTTACAAATTCTGTCACTGTAAATAAAAAACTTATAAAAGCACACAACACAAAACATTTTTGTTGAAATTATTCCTTTAAGAAACGACCACGACCAGAAGCAGTGCTAGCATTCGAACAATTCAAATTAGCGCTAATAAACGAGCCGCGTCCACGTCCGAAACTAGCAACTGAATTAAAATCATCAAAGTCCGACTGATCTTTGGAGTAATCGATGGTGAAATGTGTGGTATCCGGTTCACGGGGTACATTGCGTGAACGTGAAGTCCAGGGGTTAAGATTTTTACAATCCTCATCCACTACCACATCCGAAACCGAACACTTTTTAGAGTGTTTTGGCGTAGCTGAGTTGGGTACTTTTTTGCGAGCCCCGAGAGAAGGGAAGTTATTGGTATAGTTTTTACTTTCACCATCCGATATGGCTGACTTTTGATCTTCATAGTAGATTTTTGAGTCGGCCACAGCCTTGGTGGCATACGATGAGGTAGTACCCATGGATATAAATGAAGTGTTGTCGCCACAAGTACTGGGTGCTGGTGTTATGATGGCACGAAGATTGGTATTTTGTGGACAATGACGACCGGGTATGAGTGTTAAAGCAATGTCACGGCACATATAATCGGAGAACATGTAGCCCCAACGTGTTACACAAGATTGTGTACAATACTTACTTTTGTCAATGTCTTCGTGGTACTGAAAGACAGAGAGAGAAACAATAGAGATATGTAAAGCTTTGTACACACGGTTGTCAGATCTTACACCGTTGTCAGATCTAGCAATGTGCTAGCAATGTACTGACATTGAAAAATGGTTAGCAAAAGGTAACTTGTCAATGCTTTTTCTTACAACGTTGGAAGACAAAAATTTTAAGTTTACACGGTTGTTAGACATTTTCTGAACATTTTTCTGACAACGTTGTAAGATCTGGCAATCGTGTATTTGTACCTTAAGTTATATATTGTTAAAAATAGTAAATAAAATGGTGTAACTATACAAGATGAGTGCAGTAGCACAGCGGACTGACTTTGTTTACAATTTACTTATGTCAAAAGTTACACCATGGTAAATAGTTTGAAAAAAAAACAAAAATCCAAGTAACAACACAATAACTAACTCGAAATATACCAAATTAGTCTAAAATTATTTCAAATAAGTTGTCAGGTATTGGATTTTAAACAGCAACATATGCTTGCGTATGACACTATAATTCGTTTCGAAAGAAAATTTGTTTGTTACATTGTATCATAGTCATAGTCGTTGAGTCCTCTTGTTGAATTGGTGATATGGTTATTGAATACACTTTAAATACTACAAAATTCCCATAATACAAAGTAAAACATCATGAATGAGCCGAATTATTCATTCCGTTTCGCGATTACGAAAAGAATTTTTTTTGTGCGGAAGCATAATTTGAAATTATTCATTTCGTTGCTGTGGTATTTTACCTTTTTGCGGTATCATCTCTACACAGACACGGTATTGCAGCATGCCGCAGGAATAAATAATTACGTGGCCGATTATCGTTCAAAAAAGAATATGAATTTATCATACGATTAAGCCGATAAATGCTATGAATCGTAACCGCAGTTTACAACATCAAAATACTTGGTGTTGTGAACGGTAATCGGGCTTTACATTTCACATATCGATTGACATTTCTTTCCGCTTAGTTTCTCCTAAAAAATCTCTTACTCACCTGACAACCAATATCAATTTGATATTCAAAGAAATCACGATCAAAAAATGCGTCTGTTATATAAAAACTTTTAGGTTTATCCAATTCGCCAACTTCACAGGTGGCTTCTTTCATGATAAAAAACAAATATTGTATGGGATATATCTTTAAATCGATATTATTAGCACCAAGATCAGCTTTCAGAAATTCTAAAACCGATTCAACAATATGTATACCATCACGATGTGTATACATCGGTGGATAGTCATTGGTTTTCTCGTCACGGATGAAATTCAAAACATCATTATAGATATTACCTAAATTCTTCCCACCCAAAGCATTGGGTGGCAGAGGGAGATTGTGCGTGGTTTCCGAATGATGTTGAGCCTCATATTGATGGCCGTAAATGTTGATACCTTAATAAAGTTGATGTTTAAGGATTGTATTATATTTAAATCACTTTTAAACTAACCTGGATTAATGAGAGTTTGATACATGCGTTTGACACCATCTTTGAGAGAGTACTCACAAACAGACAGCTCTGCGGGCACATACACGCCTCCCTTAAGTGTTTTTGTGAAATAGTTTACCATTATAAAGTAGTATGATTTTAGTTCCAATTCTACAACACAAAAAATATAGATAGATAATGAACTAAATATTAAAAAATGGAAATAACATAAAATAATTGAAAAAATTGTGCATAAGAGTAGAAACAATGCATACTAAGGCAATATAAAGAATTGCTATTGAAGCTCAGGTGACCTATAAATAACAGAAATTAGGCATAGCAATCTACCTGACTACGAGAGCGATGACGACAGCCACGATAATACTACGGGCCTAGTCAAGCGCAAAAGGGTTGCAGAGCCAAGGCCGACTAAAAATAAATGGCAGCATACGGATATGGTTCCTAGCCTACCGGAAATCTTTTAAAAGATCCTCAAAAAGGGATTCAAGCAAGTCCTGCGCAAACCTTATTTGTACTCGCGATTTGATGGACTAGGTCACTTAGTACAACACAATAAACATCAAATCCGTTGCACCTATTGCCATAAGAAGACTCCAACTTAAAACAAAATCGTTTTTTTTTTTCTTTTTCAAATAAAAAGAAAACCCGATTCCGGGAAAACTATACAAGGTGATTGCAGTAGCACAACTGTTTACAATTTACTTATGTCAAAAGTAATTCATACATACTTTTTCAAGTGTTTTTGACAGTGGTATATAATTTTACACAAACAAACAAAACCTGTTGTTTCTGTTTGTGTTGTATTTGTAGCCGATTTGCACTCTGATAATTACTGAATACTATACGTTTTAAGAACAAAAAAGTCACAGTCACTCTGTGAAAAAAGTTATATAATAAAAAAATCATGTTTAGAAATAAAAATCCGGCACTATCTGGGTTAATAAAAAAAAAATATAGAAAATAACAACGCAACTACTTTCAAACAAGTAAATTTCATTTATGTTTTACTCACCACCATTTTTAACACTGCGACTGATGGTACCCTCAATGTCACGTTTCATCTGGCGTTCCTTATTTTCTAGGTCTTGTTTTTCACGTTCCATAAAAGATATCGGCGTGCCGGTGCAAGTTAATTTCTCAGCTTGAGAGCTAGAGTTCAGAACAATCTTTTGCTCTTTGGCTTTTTCTTTATAGGGAGCTTTTTCTTCAGCAGTCATGGTCTAAAGGAGACGTAACTTATTAAAGAAATTCCTTATTATGTTAAACTGTGCTAATAAAACTTACCGCCCATACTTTGCCAGCTTCTTTTGTGGCTTCAGATAACGTTAAAAGTTTGCCATATTTAGATTTCCATTCTAAGGTGAAATTCATAAAACCATTGGCTGTAGATTTCTTTTTGGGTGGCATGTTTTTTTTTTCTTTAAATTGGACAAGTTATAAAATGACTGTACATATAACGGGACTATGTTATTGAGTTTTAAGAACAAAAATCTGGGTTTTTTAAAGAAAGTTAAGAAAAAACAAATGTTTTTTTTCAAGTTTTAATTAAATTTAAACAACTCCTTACCAATGGCTTTGTAGGATGATTTAAAGGACAATTATCAAATTCCACAATTTAATACAGTTTTTATATGCTTACTTTGCTGTTTACAGTTCTTTTTGGTCTGAAATTCTTTGCGTTAAACACAGATGGTAAAGTCCGTAACAGGACAGAGACCTGAGCCGATCGGCTGACAGCCGGCTGAGCCGAGTCGCCGACAATATGTAGTAGCCGCCGCCGCCGAAACATCTTTCGACTTACCCGGCATTTACACATGCAAGTACAAGTTCGAAAAACTCAATACACTCACATTTTTTTTACTAATACACTCACATTTTTTCACTTTCAGAGCTAGTCGAGTTTTTCGAATAAGTTTTCGTATATAATACATACACAGCACTCGCATGCAAGTACTTGCATGTGTAAAGGCAGGGTTACGTGGGCTTAAAATGGTTATTTCAAAGAAAACTGTTTTGAAAAATTATGTTATATGTAAAGTTTGTTTTGAGGAGACTCTAATGCATCTAAAGAAGTAATGAATTTCTTATAAATACATATAAATATTTAATTATAATCATTATTAATTAAAACACTTGAAAAAGTATTACTTTTGACATTAGTAAATTGTAAACAAAGTCAGTCAGCTGTGCTACTGATTATAATTATACAAAATTCCAACCTTTAGTCGCTATTGTTACAGCAATATTGATGTAAATAGGAATTTATATCAATATTAGTACTTATTGAAATTTCATGGTACATGCAAATTTTCGGCCGGCTGACAGCCGAATTTTAACCGCCGCCGCCGTCAAATTTGGTCCGCGCAGGTCTCTGCAACAGTTTTATTATATTAATTACAAATACAATGCAACTGTTATACATGCACTATAAATTGATAACATTATTAAAATAGTAAACAAAAAATGGGAGTGCTGCCAAATTTACGGGCGGTTATGAATAAATAAAACTTAAATTTCTTATTTAAAAAGCTAAATGACAAATATTTTAATATGCAAATTGCTTGAAAAAGAAATTAAAGAATGAAAAAATATATTTTCTTTCTTTCATAATAAACGTAAGAGTTTAACTTCAACTGTGATATTAGCGATAGGATAATTGCTGTGATATTTTAATTTAATTATTTTGCATCTATATTTCTTATTAATTGACACTTTGTTTGTATCATATGTTAAATGTTGTACAAGAAAAGTGTAATATATTTAAAAGTAATGCAAAATTGACGAAAAGACTATAGGTATATTCAATAAAATTAATCCCTGCGGAGGTCGGAAAAATACCGACGAAACGTAGGATTGGAGAAAAAGAAATGAACTAGTCGTTTATTTATATTTTAAAAAATACCTGACCTTGAAAGCTCAATTTAGAAAATTCTAATAAAAAAAATGTTAACAAAATCAAAATATAAAAAGGTCGATAAAAATTAAACATTTCAGAGTAACGGTATTTTATTTTTGACTTTACACAAATTATTGGTGCAATGTACTCTCTTGAAATTATATATGTATATGTATGTTCTTTTTTTTTGGCTACATTTGTTGATCCGTTATTAGAAATTTTTTATCTTTAATTAAAACTACGTACATATGTAGAAAATATTTATATGCACATTGCTTGACAGTCGTCTTTCAGATAGTGAAAAGTTATACATATCATATAATCTTTCTTAGCTTTTTATTAAATAGGTACATACCTATATACTTTTCAAAAATGGTTTCGGCAATGTTTGTAATAAATAATGCCACGTGGAACTGAATTAACAGACGAAAAATTCGGAAAAATTGAGAGAATGCGGCTTGCTGGGAAATTGGTGAGATCGCAAGTGCAATTAATAGGCATCGAAATACCAACTCTAATTTTCTATGACATCAAAAAAAGTATGGCAAAAATAAACGCAGTGTACGGATTTTAACCATAGACAACAGGACTAAGCGGCGAATTGGACATTTAGCAGCAGATGAAAACATGATATGCAGACAAATAAAAGTAGAACTCGACCTCAGTATTACCCGGCAGCGTATACAGCAACTGTTAAAATAAGATATTGGTCTTAAATATAAAAACAAATTAGCAAAACCGTACCTAACTCAGCGCCACAAAAGAGCACGTATTGCGTTTGCTGAAAAATTTGAATTTTGGGATGAAGAATTTAAAACGGTTATATTTAGCAACGAAAAAAAGTTTAATTTGGATGGTCCTGACGGTCATCACAAACATTCGCGTTATACAAGAAACCACGGTGGTAGATCTCTGTTGTGGGCTGCATTTGGAGCTCGTGGAAAGTCCCGAATGTGTATAGTGTGAATACTGAAGTATATGTAGATCTTTTAGAGAATAATTTAATAGAATTTGCAGCTGAGTTATATAGTGATAATTGAACATCCCAACTAGATAACGCTGCGATTCATGTCTCAAGACAAAGGTTTTTTATAACCCATAGTATATCAATATTAGAGTGGCCAGCCGTAAGTCCCGATCTTAATCCAATAGAAGAACTGTGGTGAATTTTTTCCGCGAAAGTGTTTTCAAAGACAAAACAATATAAAACTGTTAAAGATTTATTATGCCTTTATTCATAAAACTTACAACAGGTTTATAAAGCAATATTGACAGAGTGGAATAAAATTGATACAACAAATATGAAACACTTAGCAGAATCAATGCCTCGTAGGCTGCAACAAGTTTTAACACAAAAGGTGAATCCCATATCGTTAGGTTAGATTAGCAGGCGGCCGTATTATGTTACCTGATTGGATATAAAGAAGAAGATATGTGGATAAGAGATAGAGTAGAGTGTAAGTAGGGTGAAAAGTCTGAAAAATGTGCAGACCAAAACCTAAAGAGCGCAGATACCTAGATGGATAGATTAAGCTACTGCAGCCAATTACTGCTTCTGATAAAAGTATCAATATTCTCCAACTTCAAAGCTGAGAATTCAGATAAGTCGTCGAAGGATGGTTGCCCCAGAAGAATGCTACGAAATCCACTCATTGCTGGGCATTGACATATAAAGATGAGAGACCGTTTCCTCCTTTTCTTCATTATTGCAACTCCTGCAAAAATCATTATAGGGTAAACCCAGTCGTTTTGCATGATTGCCGAATTTGTAAATACAACGTACGTTTCCTATTTAATATAGACCATATCAGTCGTGTGACTATATAGTAAAAGTTGCTGACTATTTGCTTACACTTCGATAGCGGAATGCCTCAAAGATGGTCAATATTATCGTCAGGTAACATGGCACTTTTTTTTGCCAAGTCATCTGCGATACAGTTACCCATTATGTCTCCATGTCCGCGCACCCATATGAGTGTAACTGTTGAATGTCTCGCCACCCTGTTTAAGGATGTCCGGCATTCCTGGACCAGGATTGATGTAGTATGTACACCTGTCAGAGACTTTATTGCAGCTTGACTGTCAGTATATATACGTATATCCCTTCCCGATATTCTGTAATAACTGATCCAATTAGCCGCTCGTTTTATAGCTGATATTTCAGACTGAAGGATACTACATCCGTTAGGAATTCTGAGACATCCTGAATGTATACCCCGCCGCCAACTCTCTCCTCTTTCTTGGAGCCATTCGTATATATAGATAGACTCGTGGTATCAAGGAGTAGACCTTCTATCAATTCCATGTTGTCATGAATGGAGAAGCCGAAGCTTTTGCAAGAAAGAGGGTCTAGGAGTGCGATAATCAATGTGTTCAGGAAGAAATTGTATGTTTCCCATGATGCTAGCATGTTCATAATGACCATACTTCCAAGCGCCTGTTGCACTTAGTCCGACGGCAGTATTCATGGCCATTTTCTTGGCCGTTAGATCAACTGGAATCCATATCGTATTAATATTAAAAATATTTTTTTTTGTATTTATTCACTCTTGCTGTAATTTAATTTTAAAATATTCCATATTCGCAAATCATTAAAAATATGTATACAAAGAGAATAGACAATATGTGAGAAAAGTTGTTATATTTAATAAAGAAACTGAATGCTCCAGACACGTAACACACTATACAATGCCACGTTCAATAGTCAAAGGCTGCTTAACAATTGCTCTTGGATTTTGGATGTCCAAATGCGGCAATTTTATCAACAAAATTCTTAATGGCAACTACTTATTGAACCTAAAAAATTGTACAAAGTTTTCACAACATATTTTTTTGTCAAAATCTTCCTCCCATACGAACTCTAAATTTAATCAAAAACCATATTTAATATTAACTTTTATTTCAATAAGTTGTAAATGTAATTCTGCATTCAATCAACAGGTTCTTCTTTAACCTCAATATCATCATCTTCTTGGTCCTCCTTACTGTTTTCATGTAACAGAACATATTCCCGCGTGCTGAAACCAAACTTTACGACATCCTTTTCCATCAATTCATGATATTTGCGCGCATCAATGCGTTTGTTATTCAAAAATGTACCATTTGCTGATTCTAGGTCAATTAAATACAAACGCACACGTTTACCTTGCGAGCCATCCTCGCGTTCGAAGGGTACTAAACGATACTGCAGAGCAGCATGTTGTTTGGAACAGCTAGGATGATCAACAGCCAGATCGACAACTTTGCGATCGCGGCCAACCAAAAAACAACTTTGACGGTGTATGTGCAAAACAGGCAGAGCAGTTTCTCCTTTAAAAGGATATAAACGCCAACGACGTTTGGGTTTGCGGGCCTCGGGTGGCTCAGCATACTTAACAACCACACCATTTACCTTGTTGGCATCTTCGGTGAGGGCACCACTTAAAGCAAAATTAGGCTTTTCCTTTTCTTTAGCTTCATCTTCATTCTCTACAGGTTTTTTGTCATCAATGGATTTACCCCATTCGTAACTATTGGCGTCTTCTTCTTTGTGTTGGTGTTTATTACGATTGCCAGAGCCTCTTGATCTGTTGGGTGAACGTTGTTCACGTTTCACATAATCACGTTCACGATTACGGTCCCTTGACCGGTCTCTATCCCTTCTAGGACTGCGGCTTGAAGATAATAAATATTAAAATTTTAAATTAAAAAAAATATTTATAAAACTTACTCTCTTCCTTTGATAGAACCATCTTGCTCCCTATCTCTGCCCTTATACTCCCTTCTGTCCTCACGTTCACGTATAACATCAATACGCAGATCTCTATTTGAATGATGATGTCGTTCATTATTTCTATTATCGCGTTTATGTTCCTGTGACCAGTCTCTATTGCCACTGCGTTCTAGGCCTCTCCCAGTTCTAGGTCTCTCACGGCTGTGGCTTCTATTATTTCGGTATTTATCTCGGCTGCGACTTCTGGCACGTCTTGTCGGACTTTCCCATTTTGATTTGTTGCCGTGTTGTTTTTCTTTGTCACGGCTGCGGGACCTCTCCCTTTTTACTTTCACCCGCGACATGTCTGTCTCCTCTTTTATCTTTTTCTTGGCCACTGCTTTGTCGTCCTCTGAGGAGGATGACTCTTCCGACGATTCAGAAGAATCTTCGTCTGAGCCAGAATTCTGTTTGGATTTCCTCTTTGCACTTTTAACTTTCTTATGTTTCTTCTTTTTCTTGTCTTTTTGTTTACGTTTTTTCTTTTCACGTTTATGTTGCTGCTCTTGTTCTTCGGCAGATTCAGAGGAGCTGGACGAGTTTTCGTCGCTAGTTTCCAAATCGGAATTACTAGATTTCTGGCTTTTTTTGGTTTTAGACATTTGATTTTCTAATTTTTTAAAATTGTTTTGGCTTACTTAAAAAAGTAAAAAAAAAAAACAGAAAATATTTCCCTTTTTTTGCTGTCAATGCGGTTGTCAAAAATTGTACAAGTGCTGCCAAGTTTCAGGTTATAAATAGAGTACGAAGACGTTTATATGATTTGCGCCGTTAAAAAGTTTGTAGGTTTTCTAATATAACACAAAATTCTAGTTATAGAATACTGCTGTTAAAATAAATATCTTAATTATTATATTAATTTTTAAGATTTCTGTAGTTTTAGTAATGTGTAAAGTTGGTAGTTTGACCAATTTAAAAATGCCTTTGCTTGTTTTAATACCTAGTCGCTGATTATTTTCCATCGAGTTATATTTTTCAAATATTTTTTTGAAACTGTACTTTAAAAAGTTCAAACAAAATTCCTAAACACAAGTGGATGGTTTTATTTATATTTATTAATTTTATAATAAACTGTAATTTGTTTATTAATTTGATTTAAAAATTTTAAATTGTTTCATTATCACTGTTTTGCCGCATTCACTATTTTTATAAAAAAATTATTTAGGAATAGCTTTTATGTGATTAATGTGTACCTATGTCCAAATCCGTACACTTATCCTTCATTATTACTTTAGTTCAATCATTAGATGATAAAAAATACAACCCTTTAAAGCATGATGGGGAGTGTGACCAGATCTCAAAAAGCTAAGCGGCTAAATCAATTTAAAAATAAGCTAAAATATACTAAAACTTTTTTTAAAGCCAAAAAATGTGCTAAATTTTTTTAAATACTTTATTTTTAATAAAGTCTTCTGTGATTTGAAACATTTATTTAATCTGTTGAATCCACATCTAATATAAAGGATAGAATTCATGGTATTTAAAATCATTGTTTTTTATTTATTTTATTATACCCTACATCACTATAGTAGGGAAGGTATATTAGCTTTATACTAATGTTTGTAACGCCCAAAATACTAGTCTAACATCCACCTTAAAGTATACCAATCGACTCAGAATCACTTTCTGATTCGACTGAATAGCTTTCCACGCAAAGTACAAGTCGCAGTTTTGAAGATATTTCGATTGTTGAAAATGGTCCATTATTTCACTTAGTCTAAATACAAATGTCCTCGCGAAAAAGGGCTTTATCGATCATAAATGCGTGATTTATAAACGTATAGAATAAATGTTGCCATAAATAAGTTGTAGATGAAAAACAAATTTTGTGCAGATCGGTCAATAATTAGTCAATGCTCCCATATAAAGCTCAATTCCGAAACTCACTTCAACGACCATAAATCTCCTAAGAATGTGCAATTACGAATTAGAAATCATGGCACCAAATTTTATAACGATTGGTCGATAATTAGTCATAGCTCTTATATAAAAACCACTTCTGATTTTCAGACATGAATTATAATTGGGATTGACTATACATTCTAATTTAGTTTTTATAGAATTAATTTTACTAAATATACGTTTAACTACTGAATTACTAAATGGTAAAACTAAAATCTTCATAACAACAGATGAAAGGCAGTTTTCATAAAACGCATTCTTGTATTCACAAACTGGCTTTCAAAATTCTACGGTTGAGTTTTTATTTTCCCACTCATATGAAGTTAATTTTTCCCATTTTAGATCAAGAGTTGTAATTTCATCTGTTAATAAATTTGTCATTTATGCTTTAAAATGTTCATATAATATTCCTTTTTTTGTTTTAAGCTATTTTGAACAGAAAATAATTTAGTATTCTTTAATTTTAAAATGCTAAACATATTATTAAGAAATGCTAAATAAAATTCCAAATGCTAAATGTAAAAATTTGCAGCTAAATCAAAATAAAATATACTAAATTTAGCCGCAAAAATGCTAAAATGGTCACACTGAAATATTCTAACTGTAAACTTTTTTTTTATATAAAAAGTAGAACAGATCTAAAGAAATCAGCAGTTAATGTGCCATTTTGTGGACAAGAAAATTAATTTTTTTTTTCGTAATAAAATGATTTTGTACATGTTAATCATAGCCACCGATGTAGATTTTATAGTGGCAAGTTTTTAGGTTTATTATAATTAACAAATTCTAAAACAAGTAGTCCTTATTAATTATCTAGCCTTGGCCTATTTTTCTATACAAAGTACCATCAAATGTTCATAGTGTTCAAACCTCTGGTAAGCACGAAACAAGTTTTTCACTACCGGTTGTAGAGCCAACCTGGTTAAATATTGGTCTATTGGTCGGCAGGACCCTCCTATAGATCCTAAAGTTTATGTAAATGAACAGGCTTTGCAGGAAGCCGATGAGATACGTAGGGCCATACAAAAAGCGGTGAATGAAGACAGATATACAGTGCCCGGTATACAGGTGGAATTTTACACTTTAATGCTGTGTTGATGATCATTAATAAAGTTTAAACCTAATTTTCATTTCAGCAAGAGCCTAATACGGAGAGTTTGCCTACTTTTGATCCTCCCGAAGAAGCTGCTCCACAACCTATGCATCCTTTAGTGAACTGGTATCAGAACATGCAAAAACTGTTTGAAAACTTTTGTTTTTACAATGTTTTTTAATGTATAAGTTATGTAGTAGTTAGTTTTATTAGCCATTTTATTGTTTTAAATCCATTTTCCAAATATACATACGATATGCATAAATGAAAGTTCTAAAGTTTTTTTTTAATAGCAAACTGTTTTTATTTTCAATATTTTGCTACTTAGTTGTGTAGCCTCTTCAGGAAACAATTTATATATATATTGAAAATTTCAGAAGATGGAGAAAATTTCGAGCTTCAATTTATGTTAGCATGATTGTGGCGGTCTAGGGAAATGCCTAGTTACGCACCATACAGTGACACATTCAGCCTTCAAAACAATTACTATTGGATTTTTAGTGGCCCAAGTGAGCTAATTTAGCTTGTTGGCGCGAGTTCGGTGTACAGTTTATTTCACGTTTGGGGCCCATTGATTGGCCGCCTAGATCGTGCGATTTAACGCATTTAAACTATTTTTTATGGGACTATCATATCTTTAATTACAAGCCCGAAACTGTTGACGCATTGTAAGCTAATATTAAAAAATACATTCGTGAGATACCGGCCGATATGTTGGAGACAGTGTAACAAAATTGTAACCAGCATATTAACCATTTGAGAAGAAGCCGCATTGAATTAATGGATCGTTCTATCGACATAAATAAAGATTTCATACATTTCTCTAAATTTTAAAAGTTTTTTTGTAAATCAAATTCAAAAGTTCTTAAAAAATCAAAATTATTATTGGTTTTTTTTTTGTGTTTTTACATAGAATTGTGGACACCAAAAAGAGCCGGCACGGTCAAATAATAGGTTTTACAGTGTAGTTATGTACAGTCTAACTAATAGTTTAAAACTTGCTTAATTATAAACATTATGTTTAAATTTTTTACATTATTTATTTAGATTTTTAGAAGATAAACTCACCATCATTTTATTTTGTTAATAATATTTCTATTTTATTAAGTAGTTTCTTTATTATGTTAAAACTAATTTTTCATTATTTTAAATTTTCTACAAATTTAATAAACAAATGCAAACGATTTGTTACTAAAATAAAAAGCTTTTTAAATAGGTACATATTAACAAAAAAGTTAAGAAAACAGGTAATTATTATAAATAATTTATAAGTATTTATAATGCATATACATACATACATATGTATAATGTTATTGTATAGCGATTGTTATATATGTATGTTTGTTATATATCCTTTTTAATATGTATATTGTTACAATTTTTCTTTTTGTTTAATATGGTTTAAGGTTTTAATTATACATACTTACTTTGTTTTTGTTTTTTTTTTATAATTTAAGGCTTTGTTTCAGTTAGGTTTATATTCTGCTGTTTGTATAAATATTGGGCATTTTCTTAATTTGATTAGTAATTTAACGTTTCACATTTAAATATATATAAGTATATTGTAATAATAATGGTTTATAGTTTTAACAGTATGTAACAATGTTTTGTTTTCTTACTGAACCGTTATGTGTCAAATGATAACGTCATATTAATGTTAAAGTGTGGTTAATAATGCCATATTGTTTTGTAAGAAATAAAGCGCAATTTAAATTGCAAAGAAATCACTAAAGATTTTAAATAAAAATAAGTGATGAGTATGTATTTATGAAACAATGTTAGTATGTTTGTATAACATAGTGGTATAACAATAAGTGTATAGGGAAAATAATATTGCAAATTTAAAAAAAAAATAAAACCGCAAAGTAGTTTTTAGTTACTTTGAACAATAGAGATGTATAGTAATTATCACAACATTGTTATTATGAAATATCAGGGGGGTTATTAGGTATTTCGATTCGAAAGCAACATCATTTAAAAGACAATGTAAAAAGTATACAAATTAGAACGATTTTCTTTTCGAATCGAAATACACAATAATACCCCAGTAATAAGGCGTAAAAGTAAAGTATAAAACACAATAAGAACGTAGCGTTAATCTACAAAAGAAGTTTTCATTGCGGAATTAAAAAAAAAACGCCTAAAAAATAAATTTTATTTTTTTAATACTTTTATCTTTTTCGAGTTATGCTAAAATATGTGTAAGGTCACATTTGGCAAATATTTACTGAATAAATCGTAATCACAAGTTTTAGCACAAATTTGTTTGTCG
Source organism: Bellardia bayeri (assembly GCA_950370525.1). Classification (NCBI taxonomy): domain Eukaryota; kingdom Metazoa; phylum Arthropoda; class Insecta; order Diptera; family Calliphoridae; genus Bellardia; species Bellardia bayeri. Next base: position 4,483,172 of record OX493266.1, on the reverse strand, counting down.
TTGTTTACTCTTAAAATTAAAATTAAATTTTTGCTGTGTTTTGGCCAAAATAAGAAAAATTAAAAAAAAAAAAAAAACGAGTTAAAATATGTTATTTAGTGGTTACGTGTTTTTCATCAAATATTTGCCCAATGTGACCGTACCTTAATAAATCCCCTAACTGAGAAACAGTGTAGCTGTGTGTTATTAATTAACAAATTAAACTGAAAATCATCAAATACAAACTTTTATTAATAACGCTTTGTCACACCCTTTTATTTCATATTAATGTTTATTTCTTTGTTTGCTTTTACATAAATTTAAAATTATTTATGCAACCATTAGCATAATGCTTTATTGGTTTTATTGAACAATTTTATATGGTTTTTATTAAACTATCATTTTTTTCGTATATCTCAACATTTTAATTTTAAATTTATAGGTATATAAATGCCATTAGGTATTTTTTTTTGTCAATTATAAGCTTTAAACAGTTCGAACAGCTTTAATATACATACAAATATATTTATTTTGTATTTTATTTATAAAAATTAAACAAAATATTTGAAACCTTTTGGGGGAAACAGTTTTTTTTTCTATAAAAGTAAAAAAGAACTGATTAAACTATAAATGAAAACATTAGAAGGAAAAGCTGAACTTGAAAAACTCATAAAATATTTAATAAAACGTTTAAAAATGTTTAATTGTTTTACTTCACGAACATTCTTCCCTCTTCTTGATAACGTTATATTTTCGTCCTATTATATATACTGAAAAGTTTTTGAAATATGTAGTTTGTTTTACAAAAAACTTTTCTTTCTTTTGTTTGTGTTTAACATTTGATTGATGTAATTTTCAAATAGCATAATGTCCGTTTGCATTTACAAAAAATATATATATATATATATAAAACAAAGTTTGTTAAAAAAAAGTTTTTTAGTTTATATTTCTTTATACAACCAACATCAAAGTATTGAGAGAAAACGTAGTTAATGTTTCAAGTAGTTAGACATGTTATTTGCTGTTAAGAATGTTAAAAGTTTTTCACACAATTTGATGGCTAAAGTATTTAATATTTTGACTTTAATAATATGATGTCTATATGAGGGTTTCTTTAACATACATACTAATTTTCTTAACAAATTAAAAAAAAAACTTATTCATTTATTTAGCAGGAATAAAATTGTAAACTGCTACATTTTGCAATTGCAAGTAGTAAAAGGCTGGTTGTAATGATTATTTGGCATCACTGCTTAACGTCAAACGTTGTTGGTTTTAACAATGATGTCAAATATATGTTTTTTTTAACGTAAAACTTTAATTAAGCTGTGGTGTTTGCAATATTACAGCATTTACGTAGGTACACTCTCTTAGAAAAGCTAGTTTAAGATATATTAATAAGTTTAGTGTTTAAAAAGCAAAACTATTGAAGGCACAGTCGAAAGAAAAACTATTTTAAGGCATCCTGATAAGTTTTATGGTTTAAAAAGCAAAATTATTGAAGGCTTGTTAGGTTGCTGCTATTTAGCTTTATTTATTAGTAATTTAAAAGCTTGTTTTGGAAAACGTTCAACGTTTATTACAATTCTAATACAATTTATGGTAAAATGACAAAACTACCACGTGAATCATGTCAGTGATATGGAGTTTTTAAAATTAACTCGCTACCATTGGTGCTGTATAGAGGTTATCTTTAAAAAAGCTGCATAAAAAGTAATTAAGTGGTGTTAAATTGCATGATCGCTTGATATCATCCATTATATGTCTACTTTTAATTGTTAAAATCTCTTGATAGCGCTATACATTTACCTTAACCGCATTTCCAGGCGAATTTTCACAAAAATGGTTTAATCATGCCTAGAGACCACAGTGTTTATTTGACCTTGCTAAATTTTTAAATAGGTTAAAATTTTCAAATGATTTTTAATCAATATTTAGTTAAAAATCATTTAAAAAATGATTGATATGAAAAATTTTAAAATTATTTAAGCGTTTTTAAAAAGCTTTTATATAATAAAAGGTAAAACACCCTTGTTTTAACCTTTTTAACTTCTTTTTAACATTTTCTATAACAGTTATAGTTATTGGATTGCTTAACATATTGACATTACTGTTTATAATTTCGCCGTTATAAAATAAAGTTGCCACTGCCTCTTATTGATAAAAAAAAATCGCTGCTTGATAAATGGTTTGCTGTATTCAACATTTTAATATTTAAAAACAATTAAGGAGAGCTTTTTTAATTTATTTTAGGTTAGAGAATATCAAGTTAACATATTCTTTATATGCTTCATGTTGAAGGTAATTAAGGATTGTTTTGCTGTTTACAACACTTTTTGTGCCGTAGCATATCAATAAAAAATTAAAACAAAACAAGACTTTTTATCGTACGGACACATTAAATTTTAGATCCTTATAGATAGCTGAAATACAAATAATACCTCCTCAATTCCTCACACTTTTTTTCATTTCAATTCACAGTTCATTTTGTTATTTTAAGAAATTTACAATAATACATACATAGGTATATCTTTTCAAACATAACAGGCTTTAAACATATTGCTTTTATAGCTTTTTAACGAATTAAAAAAAAAACTATGTACTTTTTAAGAAATTTTCGAGAATTTCTTGTTTTGTATTTAGGGTGCGACATAATCAAGGTTAGAAAAGGTAAACAACAGCTGTTGTTTTAAAATGGCGACTCTTTTTTTTCGTAACACAAACGTAAAAAACTTTTTTATAACACATTTGTTTAGTGTTTTATTTTGTTATTTTATTCAGAAATATTATGAAAAAAACTAGTTAAACGTTTTATTTCAAGTATGTATTTATAAATATAATTTAATAAAAAGTTTTGATTAAAAAGTGCAAAATAATATAATTTTTTCTTTAATAAAAAACAAGAAAAATCAACAAAAACAAAAAAAAAATGGAATGCTGTTTAAAACCTGAATCGTTTTTCTGACAATAACATGGCTATATATTTTTTCTAATATTTATATAAGTACTAAAATCTACACAAAACTAATATAACTTTTACTAATAGAATTATTAAATAATTTAAAGCAATTTTTTAAAGTTTTTTTTATCTTAATATTTAACTTAATTTAGAAAAAACGTTTGCTAAATCTAATAGAAATAAAGAAAAGTTTTAAAGGAATTTTTTTATTAAATTTACTAAAACATAGTTTTATATTCAGGTTATTTTAATTAACTTTGTAATAAAAAAAAATTGTTAAGAAATTTGTTTTTCCACAAATTATTTGAATTCTAAGAACTTGTTCCCACTTTTTGTTTAGTTTTTTTCTGTTTTAAAAAATACAGATATTATTTATAGCTTTTTTTCTTGTAATTTATAATAAATATAAAATACATTTTCTTAATTAGTTATTATATATTTTCACTGTTACGGTTTTTGTTGTTGTTGTATGTAATATTACGTTTTTATATTGATAACGGTATTTTCAACCTTTGTATTTTATCTGGCCTCATCGATGTCTTCTCCCTCCGATGAGCTGCGTATGGTATTGTATTGCGAGTTTCGGCTGCGTAACATGCGAAGGAAACTGCCCACCGCAAATATGGTTCTTCGATGACGATGGAATATGCCCTGGTAAAGGGCTTCACGCAAAGTTTTACGATCCTCTACGTCCACACTGGAGTTTAAAGATGTTTGATGGGTTAAACGTCCTGTAATGATAAACCAAGTTTATTTATAACATTACATGTTCATTGGTTCATTATTTTAGTAAATTAAATTTAAATATTGTAACTATAAACCTTTTTTCGAATTCCACAATCTATTATCTCGGGGTATTAGGAATTTTGTGGACAAAAGACAACCTTGCAAATTCGGTAGGGTACAAGATAATATTTGTTAATTCAAACTTTAAATACGATTAAACAAATTTGAAGCTGCAAGTTAAAACTACTGTTTTTGGCAAACAAGGAATTGACAATACATTCTATTGATTACAGGTTGTTGCAAGATATAGTTTTTTAATAAACTTTAATCATAGGAGTTTATATAGTCTTTTACAAGCTTTATATACAGGTCTTTAGGCCTGTACTTTAATCAAAACAAATTTGGATAAATTTTTTCTTTAAATTACAATTAAACATCTTGACAGAACTTGTCATTCAAATACTTTATGTTCTGTGTCAAATTCAATAGTTTTAAAACTTTAATATAATTGTAACGATATTTAAACATAAACTTTCTTGATTCTTTGCACTAATAGGAGTAAAGCTATGTATAGACGGTTGTCAGATCATACAATGTTGTCAGATCTGGCAATGTGCTAGCAATATACTGACATTGAAAAAAGGTTAGTAAAAGATAAATTGTCAGTTCAGACGACTGTAAGAAAACCTTACAATTTTATTGGCACACAATTGTCACACACTGTCTGTCAACTGAAATTGTCAGTTCACACGGTGGTCAGATTGTTGTGTGGCAAAGATTGTCAAATTCGTTGTGAAACAATGTATGTTTAAAAATTTTAAATATTGTCATGGTTTTGTTTGTTTATTGTTTGGTTTTGCAATTGAAACAATTTTCCAAAATTTTACACTTTTTTTGCAAAATGTTTTTAATGCACACTTTTGTTTGTTTATTTATTTATGTATGTATATACAGAGTTGCATTTAGAAATAATTTCTCTGACAATGCTGCCATTGACAGATGCATAAACTTTGCACATATGGCAACTAAAACTGTTTGATAACTGTCTTAAAACAATCTTACAATGACAAAAAAAATGTGTTTACACAATTGTCAGATGTCTGACAATATTTTTGTCTTATATTGTACTGAAAATGCTTTTTCTTACAACGTTGGAAGACAAACATTTTAAGTTCACACGGACATTTTTTGAACATTTTTCGAACAACGTTGTAAGATCTGATAACCGTCTGTGCAAAGCTAAGATGTTTAAAGAGTTAATAGCTACAAAATAGTTTACATTTTACTTAAACATAAATATTAATATGAATTGTATAAATTTATTTATAAACAATTTACTTTAAATTAAATGGAATCTTACCCAGTTTATGATGATAACTCTATAACGATAATAGATTAGCGTTAAAAAATCGCTCATTTGACCTTAATGCAAAGGTTTGACAGTGATGCTAGAAAATTGGCCACAATTTATGACAATAATGAAATTTTAGCAAGTTCATTATTGTTGAAGACAATTTTTACAATATGGATGCAGTGGTTTGTTTAGAAAAATGTTAGCCATTCTTTTTTATTATTTTTAAATGGAGTTTGACATTATCATTATTGTCATTAGTGAGACACTGCTTTACTTTAAAGGCTTTCTTAATAAAAAGGGCTGACAGTAATGGCAGAGTTTTTAATCATTTAATAATTTCAAGGCGATTTATTTATAAATGGTAGATGCTCTTGATGAATTGAGACAAACTCGAGAAACTTGCTCAATTTCTTATACAGTGTACCGCAAAACTAATTAGCCTACCCATTTTTAGGAGACATTTTTTTTCATTCCTACATAAAATAGTAACAATCAAGTAAAAAAAAAATAATTGTTTTTGCAATTTATAAGAGATATTATGTAAAATAGGAAATCCAAAAAAAAACTCTAAAAAAATATTAATTTTTATTCATATATTGTTGCATTTTATTAATTTGCATCATAATAATACTAAAAACCCAGTGGATTTTTTCGCTGTTTATATTGTTATATGGTGGTTCTTCTCAGTTGGTCCTTTAATCGGGCTTTTTCATGGGTCTTTCCTCAACTGCATTCAACGATTACTATAGTACAATTTATTAAATTGTTGACTGCTTCGCAATATCTACTAAACATATTTTTAATATATTTGCCCTAGTTTTAAAGCTGTAAAATAATTTTGCCTTTGAAAATGTTAAATTATTTTCTCTCCGGCCTTTTTAAAGCAATAATCTTCATACGTGCTTACAATAATGACAAAATTATAACTAATAACAATTGAAACATATGTATGTACACATGTATACAAAAGAATACCTACGTATACTTTTAAGAAAAAAAACTTTTATGACCTGCAATTTGTGATGCAAATTAATAAAATGCAACTACAATGTCTACAATGTCAATTGCAAAAAAAGAAAAAAATATTTTTACCTGTTTTTTACAATTTTATGTTAGAATGAAAAACAAATTTCTCTTGAAAATAAGATTCCAATATAGCTGTGTGACACACTGTTTACAGTCCCTGCAAAAATCTGTGGAGTACGTGGTCCATTGTTGTCGCTTAATGGCTCATAAAGCTGCAAACATTTATCGTTATTTAATTTGTTTTATTTAATTTATTTGATTTGTATTTATTTAACGTAATATCAGTCTGTGGATTGTGTTATTTATGTTATTTGTCTCTTGATCATTTATGTATTTGTTTTCCCTTTTGTGCCTATTTGTTTACATGTAAATGATCAAATTCCCTTTTTTATATACATTCTACTGCAGTGCTTTGTTTCGTTAAGTTGGCCCGTTATTTAACATGTTTTATATACATACGTACATAAATATTTGTGGCTCAACTTATACATTTAGAAGAAATTTAATTTAGTTCGTAAGGAAAAGCACTGCGGTAAGTACATGAAGTACATTTATATTTTATATTTTAATTTTATGTTTTTAAATACAGAAATAAACACTCATAATCAATGTTAAAGAAATTGGGTCTTTTCATTTGATTAGTTTTATCATACAAATGGATTATGTTTGGAGTACTCCATACATGTGTGTATGGGCTACTCGCGTTTTTTGCAGCGGTATTGGACATACATACTTGAGAATGTAATAAATTAGTAGTGTAAATAAAAAATGAATGAATTCTTTCTTCATTTCCCTGAATTCGCCACTGTCTACTATTTTCAATTGTTTACATCGATTTATACATTTTTTACATGATGTCAACAATTTAAATTTTTGTTAAAAGCTGTCATAAACCATTTAATGCTATTAAAATGTTAGAAAAACATGAACAAATCTAGATTTTTAATTCTTTACATGAAGTTTTACATTGTTTACATGATGTTAACAATCAATTGAAATTTTTGCTAAAATTTTTTACAAATCATCAATTGCCGTTGAATTAGTATTAAAACATGAAACATGTGTGATTTTCAATAATTTACATCAAAATTTACATTATTTACATGATATCAACAATTGAATATTTTAGTAGTCTTTCATAAATCATTCATTTACTCTTATAAATTCGTCTAAATACTTTGATTTTTCCATCCCTGCAATAGTCAAATTCGGCATCACTGTTTTATGATGACGTTTATTTAGGCAAATATGGTGTAACTTTACAAGGTGAGTGCAAATCGACAACAAATACAACACAATACAGAAACAACAGGCATTTTGTTGGTGTAAAATAATGTACTACTGTCAAAAATACTTGAAAAAGTATTACTTTTGACATAAGTAAATTGTAAACAAAGTCAGTCTGCTGTGCTACTGCACTCACCTTGTATAGTTACACCATTTTTGACAGTGTTCACAGAAATTTTATGCAAAAGTGATTTTCGCAGTCGTAATTCAGCTCTGGGTGGAGAAAGAACTCGCGCGTCATTGCCATTATCTTTTAAGGGTAAACAGGCCGTCCTTGTTTCGCTGCCTTCGAGAGTCTTGCGACTCACTCGCATTGGTTAATGTTTGGCGTCGTATGACTGTACCGCGTTACAGTTTCTCGAAGTTTGCATTGACCACATGTTATATTTTTTTATGGTTTTATAACCTATAAGTTTGTCGTGGTGGAGTACCAAACAAAACTCATTTTTGATATTGGTGGAGACCATAAAACTCAGGGGTGGAGTTCGGGAAGTCCGGTTTCCCATACGAAGGTATAGGTCGGTGGATCTTCCTTGACGAGACTCCTTTAGGCGTAAGCCGGATATTGGTGATGGCGTTATTATATATATCAGGCCAAATAAATCCTCCTATTAAGGAGGTAACTTAAATAAATACAAATACAAAAGTGATTTTGAAGCTTAACATTGGCCGATACTAATTAAAACTATGTATTTTATATATGAATTTAAATTTTTTTATTAATTTAAACTAATAGTTGTTTTAACACTCACCTACTACAGGAGATTTGGGTGATTTCATGGTATACTCTTCCACCTCCTTGCCCGTCAAATCCAATTTCAATACCTTTTTCGACAGCTCCAGGGCAGTGACATCTTTGGGATTAGTGTTGGGTTTCTTTTTGGAAACCTTAACCTCAACGTCACGCTGGCTAACAGCACTCTTAGAGGCTGGTACCGCTACCGTATCCGTAGTTGAGGACATTTTCTTGTGGGTAATTGCAGTGGCCGTGGATAAGGTGGACAATGAAGTTGAGGCAGCCGATGTGGAGGCGGAATTGGCCGAGGTATTAGAGGTGGGCGATAATATAGATGTAGAAGTAGTAGTATTGGCCGATGTAGAATGATGTTCAATAGCCACCATGGTAAAGAGAGCTCTAACTTTTGGTCAGTTTCTTGGATTGTTTAGTTAATTTGTGCGGGGGAGGGGGTGGCAGGTTTGAATGTTGTAATAAAGGGCTTTATTTTGTGTTGGTTTTAAAATAGAAAAATTTACGGTGGTCTGGCTTCACTGAGATAGTGCGTGTCCAGGGATATATCCAGATTGCTGCAATCTAAATTAGATTGTTTTAGTATATAACGATCCAAACGTTTTTTGCTTTCGTCTTCTCTGCACAGATTTTGCTGATAGTCCGATTTTAATTCGGTGGGATATCTGTGGGTGTAATCGGTGAGTGTTATACGCGGTAGATTTGTACAATTCTCTTGTATATCCAATTCTCTTAAATCATCTATTAATGTATCAATTAGCAAAACTTTGTTGCATGGATAATTATTATGATTATTAAAAGTTGCTGGTATTTGCTGCTGTTGTTGTGTTAATGTTTGTTGCTGATGATAATGTTGTTGTTGCTGTTGTAATTGTGTATATACCAAATTACCATTGCAATAATCGTTCATGCTATTGCTAGAATCCAGCGATTCTGATTTATTTGCTGTTTTTCCATAGAGTTCCTGTTGCTGCCTTTGTAAGAAATTTCTTGGATGACTTAGTACGTTGTTTAAGGTTTGAGGTTTTATATTAACTCTTATGGGACAAGTTGTGGCTGCTGTGGCATTTAGCGGATATCCATTTACCGTTAGACAGTCAATTGGATTATATTTGCAGTTGTTGCTGTTGTTGTTTGGTTGATTGATTTGTCGTTTAATGTCGCTGGCGTTGTTTAACGATGCATCCGTTATGCGTTCCGTTTGTAGACTAGTCGCAGAGGTTGTGAAAATATTTGCCAAGTCGTCAGTTATGTGTTGAGGTTTTTGTTGTAGCTGTAATTGCCTCTTACGTCGTTGTTGATTACGTTCTCCTAGGTTTTCCAAATATTTTATGCTTTTAAGGAAGCCTTGTTCATAGTAATCCGTTGCCAATTGCAAATAATATGTTAACGTTTCCACGCCAATTGTAGTACCTTCAATACTCTTACCATTATGGTTTACAGTACAAACTAAGCTGTTGCAATCCTCCTCTAGACGTTGTGGTTGTTGGCTAGTGGTTGGTCGTATTACACCGCAATTGTTTTTTAAAGGAAATTGTTGTTGTTTTGCCCCATTTAATAAGTAGTCAACACTTTCTAGTTTTCCCAAACTACGTCGTCGTTGTTGTTGTTGTTTGATTTGTTTATATTTATGTTGTTTATTGAATTTCTTTGGTTTTTGTGTGTCCACAACTTTAACCTCATGTGGCCATTTCTTATGACTTTTCTCCTGTCTCAAATTCTGCAATCTCTCCACTTGTTTTCTAGCTAATTTTTTTAGAATTTCTGTGTTATTCTTATTAATTTGTAGACGTTTTATTGAATCGTTGTAGGTTAAATCTGCACTTCGTTGTTCACACAGTGTTTGACGTCCTCTAGCTGTGTAGACTTTTTCAAAACTAGAATTATAAAGAGAAATGTGAATTTAATGAATTGAAATTCTTTAAATTAAACACAAATTATTTAGTTTTTTTTTATTAAAAAGTAAAAAGAAATCCTTTGAAATGTTTAGAAAGTTATAACTAAAGATAGTATTCAACTGCCAACTAACACAGGGTTTGTTTGCTAACTGTACACCGTAAAGTAAAAGCAAGCAAAGAGCAAGAAAACAAAGGATTTTTTTTATTAAAAATAACAAATAATAGAAAACTTTATAAGAATTCACAATATAATAACAATATTTTTAATGCAAATTACAGTAAACACTTAACACCGATTCAATACTTAAATTTGAACATATTTTTAAGGAAAACTTGCACATAATTTTTTTATTTAAATTATTACAGTAAAATATTAATAATTAGAAAATTGTTAAACCCAGTTAATTTAAATCTCCTAAACTTATCATTAATTTCTAGGAAATATTATGAAATTACCACAAAAATGAATTTAATAGCTTTACATTTTAACAATTGTATATAAACGAAATAAAAATGTTAAAATATTTCACAAATCAATTGTTTTTTTTTTAACTAGTTACCGAATTATCGTTTTTGTAAACAAAAATCTTTAATGACTTCAAAAGTAAACAGAGTTGCAGCAACAAGTAGGCGTAAAATGAAAAACTAACAAAGGGTTAGCTAACTTCATATACTAAAGTAAAAACAAGTGTACATTAAGAGATAATAAAATTTCCAGAATTAAACATGGAATTTTTAAAAATACTAAATAAATTAAAACTTTTTAAGTAATTGTAACATAATAAAAACTTTTTTAAATTATTAAATAATTTAAATAATTAAATGTTAATTTAAATTTTAACAAATTTTATAGGAATTTAATAAAGGGTTAGTAATAAAGAGGTTTTCAGCAAGAACTTTGTTTTTCCATAGGTTTGTATGGTAATAATATGAATGTTTTGACACATATATCTGTGGTACAAGGCTTGACAATTGTTATAATAAATTCAATTTCACAGGATTTAATTTTACATTTATAATTGTCAAGTCGTACTCTTACCAATACTATACAAATTTGAAAGATATTCATCCTATTTTTAGGTTATATGTATTTAGTTGTGAAAAACAAATTAGACAATTTTTTATTATTATAAATATATATGTATTATTTTTTATATATTTTTATTATAAAAAACTTATTGCTAGGGTTGCATTTTTCTTTAAAAATTTACATAAATTTCATTAAATTCCTTTTTTAACAGTTTAACAGTTGTACATTCAAACTGATTTCATTAAGTTTCTATAGTTTTTTCAAGTTGTTTTTATCACATTTTTTCACAAATTACCTACATAACAACAACATTATAATTATTTACAGTACATTGATAATTATGCTTGGGGTTTAAAATGGTACAAAAAGTAATTAAAAGCGAAAAAATAATTTAAAAAATACACTAGTCTACATATAAATACTCATGTATGTACATATATACATACATATGTATATCTTCAGCTTTTCTTTTTCACCTTTCTTTTAACCTGCTTACTAGTTTTGCACGTTAATTGTAACTTAAATTTAGTTTTGTTTACTTAAAACGCCACAAAGTGGTCACAAAGTAGTCAATTAGCCACAAAGTGGTCACAAAGTAGTCAGTTTAAAGTTAGCCACAAAGTAGTTAGTTAGCCACAAAGTAGTCAATTAGCCACAAAGTGGTCACAAAGTAGTCAATTATCCACAAATTGGTCACAAAGTAGTCAATTATCCACAAAGTAGTCACAAAGTTGTCACAATTGAAAGTTTTGTTAAAAGCTGTTTTGTTAAAATCTGTCATAAATCATGTAACGCCATTAAAATACTTGTAAAACATGAACAAAGTCTAGATTTTTAATTGTTTACTTGAAATTTTATATTGTTTACATGATGTCAACAATTGACATTTTTGGTAAAATTTGCCAGAAATCGTTTACTGCCATTAATAGTATTAAAATTTGTAACTTTCGAGAGTTTTTATTGTTTACATGAAAATTTACATTAATTACATAATGTTAATAATTAAAATGTTAGATACAAATTAATATAAATCATATAAAGTTACAGATAACTGTAAAAATTTTAAGAAATGTGTATTATTTAATTGTTTACACGAAAGTCTACATTATTTACAGGGTGTCAACAAATTTTAAATTCATATAAAATGTCACATAAATCATTTATTGCTATTTAATCAGTATTAAAATTTTTAACTATTAAATTAGTTTAAAATTTTTTTTATTGTTTATATCAAAATTGACATAACATACATAATGTCAATTTGAATTTTTGGTTAGGTTAGTCATAATTATATTTTAGTTACGAAATGAATATAAAAACTTAAATAAAATCGAGATATTTAATTGTTTACATAATGTCAAGAGTTGGAATTTTAGATTAAATGTGTTTAAAGCATGTATTGTTTAAAATGGAAGACTATTTCCCTAATTGCGGTAAACATTTACTCTGACATTCAAGTTGTTAAAATGACTTTCTTGACAAAATTTAAATTTTTGTTGCTGAAGACAAAAGTGACTGTAGTTGGTCTCTGTTTTATAAAGAAATTAGTAAAGCAGTTACATATATTTACATTAAATGCATCTGAGCTACAGGCCCTAAAAACATTTAAAGTTATGTTTTAGTTATAATATCTTGAATTTCAACATCAATTCTTGATTTATAATAGGAACATCGTATATTTGAAAAAATATAAAAATTTTATTTATATATTTTTAATAAAAATATAATCTGATGATAGACGTTATAATTCAAATACACTGTTCCACTTTTTAAAATTTTTTTACTAGAAAATTCGCATTTTTTATTAAACAATTTATGATTTTTAAGGAAAACCATGTGGTAGCACTGTTAATCATTCTAATAGCCTTTTCACACTTGTCAACATCTAACATCTACCATCAATTTGCGAAGATGTTGAAATTTTCCCATAAGAAATGTACAGAGCTGAAAATCAACATCTTTCAACATCTTCACAAGATGTTCCTAAATCATTTTGTTCCCATTTACATCTTCCGATATTTTTAGTGTCATCACTAGCAAAACTGACATTGAAAATGAAATTAAGGTTACATCACTAACAAAAGTGGCATTTATAGTCAACAAAAAAAAAAAAAATTATCAAACAAAATGAAATTTGAATTTGACAAATCATTTCCATCTTCCTCCAGTATACATTTTATTAATAACCCTATACAATGCAATAATATCTGGGTTTGCTGTTTCAAATGAATAATCAATCCTATTATTAAATACTTTTCAAATACTCTTTAAAAGCGGCGTGGTTTTTGTTTATTTTGTCAACTTAAATGATGTTAGATGTTAGATGTTGCAAGTGTGAATGCATGTTTCACATTTGTAACATCTTCCATGCGTTCCTCCAAAATGTATGCAAGTGTGAAAAGGCTATAAGAGAAATGATATTGCTGTTAATGTAGTGATGCCACATGAATAATGACACATTACAATTGTATGTATTAGTGTGTCAATAGTTTCAGAGCAAAACGCGTATTGTTAACAAAATAAAGCTTGTAATTCCCTATTTTTGAATAAAAATAGTATTAAGAGTTAAACAATTTGATATTTTCACTTTTTTTATACATCAGTAACATAATATTGAAGTAAATTTTCTTTAAAATATTCGAACTTATTCATTTACAAATATTATTCATTTATTTGTTCGTTTACCTGGGAAACTCATGCACTACCATTGGCAGCTCTTGACGGTACTCATGCGGCAGCTCTTTAGCCCCCAACTGTTTGCGGTAATACTGTAAATTCACTTTGCTTTTACGCTGACGTATACGGCGTCGTAATTTAAAATCTCTATAATGGTTGGCCACTTCGTGATGATATTGAGTGTCATGAAAATATACAGCATTGTAAAATTTACGCGTTGGCAATTTCACTGGACCTTGAGCGCAAGATTTGATGGCAGTGCCGGAAATCAGAAAATTTCTATCCGTCATTGATATGTTACACAAATTATTTCAGCTCTCTTACACTAATTGATGATGATTTAATTGTGGCAGATAGTTGAAGACTAATTTAAGTAAATAGCTGAAGTGTAGCTGTAACACATTTTTTGGATATTTATGTTGGGGGATGGGGTGGGCAAAATTGGAAATGATTTAAAGTTTAGACTGCAGAAATACTTGTTTAGTTATAAACAATTTATGTTTTGGTTTTGTTTTCCTATATTTCTGGCAGTACAATATTTTATTAGCTAGTTGTTGTTATAAGGTTGATTTTCTCTGTGATTGTCATCACGTCAATAAGCAATTTATCATAAATTGAATATTTGTGGCAATTGAGTATGAAGTGAAAGGTAGAAACTGTCTCCAGTCAAGCACGTTATCATGTTTAGACAATTTGTGGTTTTCTATTGTTATTGTTGTTTTTTCCTTGTCGTACTAATAAATATTTATGTAAATGTTTATTAATAGTTTAGTTCAAATAGTTTTCCTATCAGTAATGTTGTTTGAAAAAAGTTTTATTGGATATTGTGGGAAATATTTTCAACTTGCCAACTTTAGTTAAATTTTCAAACAAATATTAAGCTTTTTAGTTTCTAAACTCTTTTTAACTTTAAATTTCTTCCAAACATATTTATTTTATACAAAATATTAGTTTTTTTTTCTTAATGTTAAAATAATTAATTGAAGATTTAAGAAAAATCTTTTAAAAACATTTTCGAGTGGTAAGAATAAGTTAATTTTCTGGCATATAGCTTACACTTGAGTTCTTTATCTGAATTTCTGCGATTTTTCATTAGCCTTTAACTACTGAGGTGAAGTATTTGGGCGTAGTCATTGTGGTGGTGGTAGATTTTACCCCTTTTAATATTTAAAATTTTTTTTTTTTTCATTATTTCTTTTCAGTTGGAAGAAACTACATTTCTAAATTAATAAAGTAATCAGATTAAAGAAAGCAATATTCTAGTTAAACAAAACTAGACACTTTTCTTAAAACAAAAAAAAAAAAAAACAACTTTACAAATATAAAAACAAGGGTAAAATTTACCACCACCTCAATAGTTAAAGGTTAATATCATGTGGTAGCTCTGTTTGACATTCACAGAGAGATGACATCCGTTAATAGTGATGCCAGATGAAATCAGCAATATTAAGATCAACTTTCTTAATTTTATATATAACGCTTTATTGCGAACCAAAAACAATTCAAGAAACAAAATTTCATGAACACCCTTCCCCCAAATCAGCGCTGCCCTGTATTGTAAATTATTGTCTTTAATGTCTAATCGCTTTAATTGTATTTAGGCCGCGGCCTCTCCTGTCTTTATCAAACTTTATTATTATGGTTGTTGTTGCTGCTGCCTGCCTGTGTGACAAACCTAACTAGGTATGTA
The DNA here is from genome assembly GCA_950370525.1 of Bellardia bayeri. Taxonomy (NCBI): domain Eukaryota; kingdom Metazoa; phylum Arthropoda; class Insecta; order Diptera; family Calliphoridae; genus Bellardia; species Bellardia bayeri. The sequence goes on along the minus strand of OX493266.1, from coordinate 4,467,799 downwards.
TATCGTTTAGCAAAATTAAATTTTCGCTACAAATTATTGTCTTTGCTGTTTTAGTTTGTATATATTTAATGAAAATGTATGTACATACAAATTAAAGTCTATTAACATGTATGTAACTCATTACTTTTATTATTCTGGGTAACAAATTTATTGGTTTTACTTTAATTAATTGATACGTCAGTCAGCTGTGGCTACAGCACCAAAACATACTTATAAATAAAACCAACTGAAGCAATAAAACATTAATCGTTCGTTCATTTGTTAGATGAATGATTAAACAGATATTTGATACATTTTTAATTTGTTTGCCTAGTTATATACATACATATACATAATTTCATTAATTTAATGGGTTTTTGGTTAAACAAAATTAAAGACAAAAGACTTTTGTTTAAAGTAGAAAAACAAATGAAAAAAATGATAGAACATAAGTTAAGACAAACAAACGAAATTTAGTTTTAATAAATAAATTAATGAAAACATAGACAATTGTTTATATAATTCTTGAAAAAAACTTGAAAAATATTCATATATTAATAAAATAGCCTCAGTACTTGCTGTAAAATGCCTGCACCGCCATTTTAACTAAGGTTCAAGCTGATATTTAAATCTCTCTTTGACGTTTTTTTCTTATATTTAAAATTGAATTTATAGATTGATCATTATAATATTTGAAATTAAACCTTTTTATAATGTTTATTTACAAAACATCTGTTGCTTGTTTATTTTATTACAAAAACATGTAGTGTATTGTAATTTATTACTCATAATATCCTCACACAAATGTAAGTACATACATACTCATAATTTATATTATAAGAGAGATAAAAGTGCTTGTAATCATCATAAATGTGGAATTTATGGCTGCCTTAAAGCATATATGTACATAAATAAATAATAATAAAAAACACAGCAAAACAAATTATCAATTATTATAAAAGTATTAAAAAAACAAGCCTAATAAAAAATGATATTTATAAAGAAATTGGGTTTAGCAATTACCAAAATTACTAGTAAAATTAATAAAAAAAAAGTTAAGTTTATCACTTATTTAGATTAGTATGCAGTTTATAGCTTAGATGTATTATTAGATATATCAGCAAAAACAATAATTTCTATGTTTGTTTATATTTGTAGTGGTTCGAGTTGCTAAATTTATATAATTTTAATAAATGTGTGCTATATACATACATATGTACTAACTATATAAATTCCAATTTGTTTTGTTTAAGGTCACTTGCTAATTTATTATATTACCCACAATAAACGTAAAAATTCTTCTATAAACCAATTTTTTTCTCATAAGAAAAATATTTACAATATTTTTGTTTATCTAACCGCCTGACCAAATGAAAATACTTTTTGTGTGCATCTAAAATACAAAAAATAAACAATAAAATATAATAAATGAATAATATTTTGTTTTCATCTGGCATAAAAAAATAATATAAAAAACAACGTACATATTAAAACGCAAAAACAAGAAATAAATTCTGTTTCTTTTCATTCGTTCTTATATCTTTTTTTTATAAAGTTGCAAATATTTCTTAAAGAAATTTATAATAATAAAATTATTGCGTATACGCTCCATTGTGTGCGAGCTTTTTTATATACTCATCAGTCTCACTTTAACTTTATGTTTTCTTTGCTTCTGCCGCTGCTGCTTGTTTTTTATACTTGTTTATGAACACTACTGAGATTTTCTTGTAGTTGTTGATATTGTTAATGGCGCAATTGTATGTAGGCATTGCTGTTGTTTCTTTTTTGTTTTCAGACAAGTAAATAAACACATATACTGGTACTATAACTGTAAAAATGAAAACAAAACAAAACAAAACACACTTACATTTGCTCTAATCCCATGTGAGAGACATCGAGCGTAGAAATTAAGTCAGGTATTTATCAAGTTCTTAGCATAGTTGCCATATATAATTTTAGCGTAAAACATTTTTCTGCCACTTTGTAACAATTTTTGACAACACAACTTAAAATAGGCTTAGTTTTCTTAATAAAAGTAATTTAAACTAAATAAAAGTGGTTCATAAAGCAATTTATAAAAAAAATTTCTACCAACAAAACGTAATTTGTCTGTACAAAAAAGCTAACTGAATATGTCAAGCTAACTGAACGTAAGGTTAAGCAACTAAAGATTCAAACATATACATATTTTAAATTTAACCACCTCGGTCTTTACTATAAGTTTGAAAGGTTATGCAGGTATTACAATTTTCGCAATTCTGTCTAAGCTGAAAATTCACCCCATTTTGCCAGTTAAACAGAAAACTACCAGGGATATAGGTATGTAAAGAGATCTTCATTAAATATCTTAAGGATAAAGTGAAACTTAATGAGTTATTGTTGCTAATTAGCTAGTAGACTTTGTTGCATCTTACAAGGCATCTCCCGAGTTCTTTATGATTTAATAGCAAAACCACCAGCATGAATTGAATTAGTATTAAAAACAACTTTAATTAGGAATTAGATTTTTATGTTTTTGTAAATAAGTTTATATAAAGTAATTTTTATTAATAAATAAATATTTATTTTTAAGTTTAATTTTCTTACTATTTAAATTCATTCTTTCATTTATTTCTCATTTTTAAATTGTAATACCTTGAAGTGCTTTCTTAAAATATACTACAGCTGTTTTTATACAATATTTTTAAATTTCTTTAGTCTATTATACATTTATTGAGCTTGCAACGCTTTTAAAGCAATTTAAAAGATACTCTGTCTATCTCTTTCGCACTTCTCATTAAAGGACACCGTTAACTCTGGCCTCCTTACATCTCTTGTACTTAAAACACTTTAAAAGCAATCGGCATCATTGCTCAATTGTTTACATTTTAAAAGATCAATATCCCTACAAGAAATTGCTGATGGAAACTAACCCATACAAAACTTATAAACTAACACACTTGCAGCAATTTTATATTAAATCGTTGCTGTCGGCGTTGCCACAGTGGGGGTTTTCATACCAAATTTTAATAAATATTTGTTAAATTTTTTCTTATACCTAATTTTGCTTCGGCATCATTTTTATATACGTATTTGATCACAGAGATACTCTTTTCCAAAGTTTTAGTTTTTTTGTACTTTTTTTAAATAAATTTCATGGTAATATTTTGATTTTATATATTATGGAATTGTGGGGATTTTTGAAACAAGACCTTGTTAATAAAAAATGTTACGCAATGGCAACGCTGATTAACAAGTTCACAAGTTGGAAAGAGAAAAAGAATCACATGTACACGAATGTTTACATCAGGTTTTTCACATAGCCCTTAATAAAATGATCAGCAATACCCATCAGATGATGGATGCATCAAATGACTGTTCTTGTAGGGATATCTATCTATTTCACACTCTCCATGAAGTCTGGACTCCATGTTTGATTTAAAACATTTGTAAACATCATCATACAGTTGTTGCTTTATTTTACTTTGTTTTAGTTCATCTTCGAATGTGCACATTTTTGTGGCTGTTACTGTTATTTATGGATTTTTGTTAAGTGTGTTTAACTATTAATACCGAATTCTTGTACTTGTTTTGTGAGAATTTTATGGTTTTATTTTTTATATTATATTTTTTATATTAAAAGTATGTAAACTGCTTAAGATATATGTATAGATACTACATACAATATATTTGCTTTTACTACGAAAAATATTTACATGAATGTACATATTTATATATGTACATGTTTTGTGCCACTTTTAGGCATGTAAAATACATATTGGATTACCTACAATTTATGTTAAAATAACGCTACAACTGTTTATAATGATTATAATACAGGGAAAACAACAAAATTAAGTGTTTGCAATAAAGATTATATGCAAAGATTGGGTTAAGAAAAATGTGTAATTTCGATGAATATTAAGATCAAAATATGAAAGCTACTTTGCACATGACAGAATTTAAGGTTAATTGAAAGGTAATAAAAAAAAATGCAAAATTTTTATCATACAATTTAAAATATTTTTAAATCGTTATAAAGCCGGCTTTAATTATGTTTGATTACAAAAATAAAACAATTCAAAGTTAGTATTTAATTAGTTTTTAATTAACATTTAAAAGCCATTGAACATTTAAGAAAAATATTAACACCTATTTAGCGAAATATTATGCTTTTTAATTAAAAATGTTTTAAATTTATAGTGAGTTTGTGAATATACTATTTTAATAAAAATAATTCACTTATTGCTTAATTTTTAAGAAAAAATTAAGAAAATTTGTATTTATTTTTTTTTTAAATTAGAAGCAATTGTCTTTTGTTTTTAATGTATATTGCATTAAATTTTTAAAATTTATTATACATAGACCAAAAAATTCACAAATTATACAAAACTGCTGTTTTTGACATTCCAACTACATATTTGTATTGCAGCACTGTCCGGTAAACAGCAAATTTTACACAATGACGCCAACTGTTAAATAGCCCGCAAAAGCAGAGGTATTTAGATAATAAATAAATATTATAAATATGTAATAAAACGCATGAAAAACAATTAAATTACAATTAAATTATATACATATATGTATTTGTAGGGCATTTTTATATTTCATATTAATTTATTAAAAATTTCCCAAACAAAATTTGCAAATTTTGATTTAATTTAATAAAGATATTTTAAATACCTTTAATTTTATACAAAATGTTTGCTCGAAATTGATTTTATTAAAGACAACTACATAACAATCTTTAAAATTATCTTTATTACAGTATTCCCCAGCCACTGCTTAATATACATAGTTAATAAGGAGTAATTTCAAATATTTTTATAATACTTTGTGGTAACAATACAAAATTTTGAAAAAATCACGCAACATTTTTCAATTTTGCAGTAAAAAAAACTATGAGTTTTGGTAAAATTCATGTAAAATAAACTAGACTTCAATAATATATGTTAAAGATTCACAAGATTAATGAAAAAAAAATTAAAATTTTTTAATTTTTTAAGTAAAAACCTATGAATTTTTAAAAGATTTAAAAATTAACTTTAATTTTATACAAAATTAATTTCATTTAAAAAAAAGTCTGAAATCTTAAAAATTTTATTCTAATATGGAAACCTATCAGTGTTTGTTTCGCTTTCAATTATTGTTTGATTTATTAAGTTTTAATAAAATGTATAAATTACTACTAAATTTGTAATAATTTGCTTAATTATTAAACAAATAAAACAAAATTTTTAAGTTTTACTAAAATAAAAACAGTAGCAGCATAAATCATACCACCGGTACCAAATTAAACATTGGCGACATTGAACTAAACAAAGCAAAGTATTGGCAACATTATTTGGTAAGCGTGTTGTGACAAACAGTGAAGCCAACTCTTAAAAAATACCTAAAAAGCACTAGTCTTTAGACAATAAATAAGAAATTGTAGAAATTGAATGTAATGTACAAAATAAATTAAATTAAAGCTATAGTTAAACAAAATTTAAAAGTAAATGTCACAAATATTGTAAAATAAATAAAAATGTGTAGCTAAATGTTTGGAGCTTAAATTATTACATAAATAATGATTTAATTCACTACATATGCAAATATTATACAGAAAAAAAATTTAGTTAAAACAATTGTTAAATTTTTAATTATAATAATATATAATAACTTTTAATGAAAATAATATAGTTTTTAATAATTTTTTTAAACATTTTACCTAATTACGTTTTAGTTAATTTGTTTTAAACATTTTTGCAATGATAAATTTTGTTATAAAATAACAACAAAAAGACATTTTTATAACATTAACTGAAAATTTCATTTATAAAGATATTTTTACTCTCTAAAGAAAACAAAATAAAAACCATTTGTCATTGAGTTCCAACAAAGTAAAACATAAGCCTTATTATCTTTGAATACTAATGAAGTAGGGCTCTTAACATAACGTATTTTTTATTAACGAAATATTACAAAACTAAAAAAAAACAAAAGATATTTTGCCCGAAAAATTACAATAAAATATTGGTTTTTATGCGTATAAAGTGAAAGATATTTCATGAAAAATAATTGCCAACAAATTTTGTGGAGAAACCAAACAAAATGAATACAATTTGCAATCTCATTTGTATTTATTAAATAAATCAAATAATAAGAGTTAAGGAGGAAAAAACTAAAACAATAAAACATAATATAAGATGTTTATTTATATAAGAGACTTAGAAAATTAATAAAATTTAAAAAAAAAATCCTACTAGCATGCGAATATAAATATCTTTTTTAAAAAGTAATGTTTTTAATTTAAATCAAAAAGAAATTAAAACATTTTCGTCACTCTTTTTTGTGAAAACTGCTAGTTTTTGTGAATTACTTAACTTTTATTTTATATTTTGATGTTTTTTGCCAGCTTTTCTGTTGGAATTACTAATATAAATATCAGGTTTAAAAAGTAATGTTTTTAATTTAAATCAAAAAGAAATTAAAACATTTTAAGGAAATCTTATGTTCGTCACTCTTTTTTGTGAAAACTGCTAGTTTTTATGAATTACTTAACTTTTATTTTATATTTTTAGGTTTTTTGCCAGCTTTTCTGTTGAAATTATTTCTTTTTATTACTGCTTGAAAGTAAAAAATATTTATACTATATTAAGTTTTATTGTTTTATTTTTTCCAAGAACTATGCTTAGATATTATTTTTCTTTATTTAATAAGTACAAATGAGATTTAGAATTGAATTTATTTTGTTGGTTTTCTTAACAAATTTGTTCTTTTTTCTTTGTTCATTAAACTTTCTTTGGTATTCTCTTTTTTGTTTCGTTAATATAAAAAGAAAATAATTTATTGTAATTTTTTGTGTTTTTATTACAGCCAAATAAAAAAATCTTTTGTTTTTCGCTTTTGTAACATTTGGCCAACATGTTTTACCCATACTTTGTAACAATCTAAAGACAATGAGCCTTTAGTTTTGCTTTGTTAAAATTACCATGACAAGTGGTTATTGTTTTATTTTACTATAGGAGGTAAAAATATCATTATTGTTAAGTTTCCAGGTAATGTTATGAAAAATTCTTTGATATTTTCTAAAAGTTAATAATCGACATAATTACTAGTAGTTAAAATGTTTAAAAATTTTAACAAGAATCTTAATAATTACATTAAAAATCATATGAAATCATTTAAAATTTAATAATTGTTTAAATAAATTAATTTACTTTTTAATAATTTTTATTATCTGTGATTAAAATATTCAAGACAATTAACCATTATAAATGTTTAAAATACTTTAAAATTTTAAAGTTATTTCAAATAATTTCTTTAGTTTCATAAATTTTTAATAAATATTCTCAAATTATAAGAGAAAATTAAGTATTTAGTTTTTATATGATTCTATGGCTGTTTATATGAAAAATGTAGTTATCACCATTACTATTTATTTACTTATTTCAGCAGAGAGTTACTGCTGTTTTGTAGCTAAACAATGCTGCCACTAGATTTGTATAAACATAATTATCTTTAATTACTAATTAAAGGAAAATTGTATATTTAAAAAAATTTATAATACTTCATGTAGTTGTCTAATAAAACCTAATATAAAATTGTAATTTTATAGTTAATTGAATCGTTTTTTTAAAAACATAAAACTTAATTTTCTATCATTAAATTAAAGTATTTGTAATACTTATTATTTATTATATTTCATCGAATGCTTTGAAATTTTCCTAGGAACATTTTTGTCCTGATTAAAATCTTAAGCAATTTAATATTGATTTATGGCCTCTAAAATTTTTTTTAAATTTCATAAAATTTAACCGTTATTTAAAAAAATTTCTTTAGTTTCTTGACTTCCTATTCATTTTTATACGCTATTATTAGATCTACTAAAATTTAATACGAAAATTAAGTATTTTACTATTTTCTATGGATTTTAAGCTTTTTCTATGGAATATATAGTTAGCAACACTGTTTGTTTGTTTGTTTACTAATTTAAACAACGATTTACCGCTGTTTGGTAGGTTAACAGTGCTGCCACTAGATTTATACACAGTAAGAAAAATACTGTGATTTTAACATTACAGGGATAGCTTTAAATAGTTTTAAATGGTTTTAAATATAGTTTTAAAGTAAATTAAACAAACAATTAAAACTTAATTATCTTAATTATCATTGAATTGAATCATTTATGACATCATTTATTTATAATTTCTTTTCTATTTCAGTGTTAGCTTTGGAACTTTTCTAATAACATCAAAGTAATGATTGAAACATTGAACAATTAACTGTTTTCCTCTTTTAAATAGATTTATGTTTGTTGTATGAAATTTTTTCAGAAATGAAAAATCTTTAAATAATCAACAGTTTTTTTTGACATTTTATAACTTCCGCTGAGCTATAGATTTTTTGTTTTTGTTTATCTTTGAAATTAATTAAATTGTTTCGCATTATTCAAATGTTTCTGTTATTTTTTTTTAAAGGAAATTTATTAGTTTCTTTTTAAATAACAACACGTTCTTAAATTAATTTGCAGCAAATGGCAATAATTTTATTTAAGTACAATTGAAATGAAAATAATAAAAGCAAACATTAAGTGACGAATGACGTCTTTAAATATGTTTATAAATATTTATACAGCTATAAGTTGTACATTATTTATTTTCGTTAAATATTTATTTTCAATTATTTATTATAGAATTTGTTAAAAAAAAACTGAAGGGTGAGTTCTTTTGTGAGAAAACGTCAAAGAAAGCAGGTTTATTTTTAAATGCCACATACAAAACAAAGCTTTGGCAACATTGTGCCATAACATTCACATTAAAATCAGTGATTCAAATTAAATTAGAGCTCAATGACTTGGAGTTTGCACAGAAAGGAGTGTAATGGCTTAGAAATCTTATACAAAAAATTTAAACCAGAAAAATAATTCTACTAGCAAGTACTTAATAGCGCCATTTATTATAAAATTGCTAATTTGTATTAATTTTTTTTTTAGATTTTTACCTATTTTCAGCTAGAATCATTTGCATTGTATAGGAACATGTTATTTGGGTTTGAGCAAAATCACAACTTTAAATGAAAATATTCCAAATATATGTATATTTGTCTCTTCTTCTTATTGTTCTTCAATTTAATAATATTTTTCATTATTATTTAGTTTTTGCTACGTTGTTACGTTTAAGTTTTTATACTCACTCAATGACCATATAAAGTTCTTTTTATTTATGGCGGGTTATTAACCTTTTTTCTGTTTATTATTCCAAAAAATACTGCCACAAATTTATGTTATTATGTCGCAAACACACCAAGAAATTAATATTTATTTCTATTGTAGTATTTTCAGTTTGTTTGTTCTTTTTCAATTTAATAATGCATGAAAGTAGAGTCTAAGTCCATACACATATGTAGTTAGTTTATTTTTTTATTAAACTGTCACATGCAAGTCAAAAGATCAAGTGAAATATTAATAAAAAATAGAAAATGTAAGAATAGACTTAAATTTAAAAGCATTTACATAGATCATGTTTGATTAATTAAGTTAAAGAAATGAAAATATAAAAAAATATTTCCAATAATTAAGCCGAAATAAAACATAGGGTTGTATTTAATAAAAACAAGCGTTACTACACTGTAGAAACGGTGTAGGAATGACTGTACCTAATGTAAACAACAAATTGACGTTGGCAGAGGAGTTGTAGATAGCGGTAATTGTAAATACTTTTTGAAATTTTACAAGAATTCAGTTCATTTTATTAAATTATTTACTAAATAATTCCTTTTTAAAAATTATATTATTGTATTTTTATTACTTCACTTACAAAGTGTAACTTAATATTCACTTAAACAAATATTCCATTTCAATAACTGTGAGAAAATTTTGTCAATTTCCTTTTAAGAGTCACAAGGCCAACACATTTCAAATTACCATAATTATAGCAATTATCTGCTCCTATTTTTTAGTAACAAACATTACAGTCTGTATATCTTAAAAAAAACCTATAATTATTTTGAGAACAAAAAGAAAAAAACTATTTGACTTTGCAAACAAATTTATGGCCTAGCAAATATATATTATTAAATAATTAAATAAACACACTTGTCACACAATATCTGCATATGTATGTTTACATGTCAATAGTTTATAAACAAAATATCAAATATTTATGTATATTTATGGTGTCTATATAAATCAATAACAGAATATTAAGTGAGGGATTTTAAATAAATATTTCCAATACAATTTCACTATGTCTATATCTAAATAAAAAATAAAAGATATACATCATAAGTATTTAAGGGCAGCTGTCAATATATTTTAAAATTGTCTATTATATTTTTTCTGTTAAACGGGGTTCTTCAAACAAAATTTTAAACAACAATAACATCCACAATGTTGACACTTATAAAATAGTTTAAAAATTGAAAAAAAAAAAACACAGGCATATGACAAAGTATCAGTTGTTAACTGTAAATGACAACTTCATACGGACATACTCACAACTGCACAAAGCTGCCAGATTTAAGGATTTAAAGAGTGTTAGAAATTGCTGAGACTTAGCTGGCAGACATTTAAACCTCCCAAAATATTAAATTCTTGTCAGAACATAAATTAAAAACTAAAATTTGTAATTACAACCAATTTTTACTAAATTCCAACAAGAAAATTTTACTGGAAAATATTTTAAAACTACTCATTTTTATTAACTACAAAACAAATTTTTTGAATTCCCCTATAATTGAACAAAATCCCAAAAATTACTGAATCGTATCAAAAAATAAATTTAAACTCGCTTAATATAAAATTCTTGTTTAAATATATTTTCTGAATAAATTTAAAATTCCCAAAAACTTTTTAACCCTTCCAGCGTTTACTGCATAAATATTCAATTCTATTATTTTAGATACAATTTTTAAATTCCCAAATTATTTTCAAAAATCCCCAATTTGCTTAAACTTGCCGGGGATGTATTAAAACTTTACAAATATTAAATTCTTGACATAAATTAGAATTTGTAGTTAGTTCCTTTAACATTTAAAATTCCCAAAGAACTATTACAAAATCCCAGCAAAAAAATTTTGCGGGGAAATATTGAATAAGTCTCAAATTATTTTAAAAATTCCAGAATTAGCTTGGAAAATATACTAAATAGTAAACTATTGAAATTCAAATTCAAAATTTTTGGAATTTTTTTAATAATTATAAATTCTCAAAAGCTTTTGAAAAATCCCTGCAAGAAAATTCTGCTGGGAAGTGTTTAAAAACACTAAATTTAAATTTTTGCGGTAAAAATAAGCAATTCCATTGATTGTACACATCCTTTTGTTCATTCCCAAATTGTTTTAAAAACCCCCAAATTTGCTAATTCTTGCCGGGGAAGTATTACTTACAACTTAACAAAGATTAAATTTTTGACATGAAGTACAATTTTTAGTTATTTTCTTTAAACATTTTAAATTCCCAGCATGAAATATTACGAATTATAATTTTTTCATTGATTTCACTTTAAAAATGTTTACACCACTATAGTGAGGAGGGTTTATTAGATTTGTGTTGATGTTTGTAATGCCCAAAAATATTAGTCCAACATCTTAAAGTATACCGAACCACTCAGAATCATATTCGGAGTATAGAAAATCAATTTAAAGAGCATAACTTTCTTAAAAATTTTGGTATCCAAATCAAGCCTGTTCTTGCTCTCATATAAGGCATTAATCTTTAAAAATCACTTTAACAACCATAAATCTCTCAGTAATGTTAGTATTCAAATAAAATTGAACACAAATAAGTTTCATATAGGTATACAGAAATCATGACAACTAATTCTATAACGATCGGTCCATAATTAGTCATAGCTCCTATATAAGATCCCCCACGAAAATCACTTTAACACCTAGGTATAAATCTTTTATAATTGTTTATATCGACATACAATTTAACAACAAGAATATTTTTATGCACAGAAGTCATGCCACTACATTTTTGAATAATCGTTTCATAATAGGTCATAGGAGCTAGCTTAAATATAGAGCCCATTTTTACACATATACTGGGTATAGGGTATTATATGGTCGGGCTTAACCGACTATACTTTCTTACTTATTTTATTTAAAAAAAAAAACAGTTATATTAAGGATACTCACAGACAAACAGAAGTAATGCAAAATGTTCTTCAACTCTGAAAATGTAAAAAATAAAACAGAATGTTAAATAACATAATTTACAGCTTTCTTTTAAATTTTAATAAAATATTTTATTTATTTAAAACATGAAATTTGTCTAAAGGAAAAGTAAACAAGATTACATATGTATGTATGTACTATATAATAATATCACTAAATTTATATTTAACATGCAGGGATATGTATAGATAATAAAATCCCCTAATTTTATTATTTTATTTACATGTTTTTTTATATGTAGGTACTCTTAAAGTGATGTGATGAGTTTTCTGCTTTAAAGGTTTCATAATACGATTAGTATGGCTATTATGGAATACAAAACAAAAATAATAACAACATCAATAACAATAACAAACATTGTTTAGAAAACTTTGCATACACTTTCTTACACACTTCCCATACACTGATGGCAAACATGGTACAATTGTACCTTTTGTGATACATTTTAAACACAGTTGGTACCGTGGTACTACCACGAGTCATATGGTACAATTTCAAAATAGTACTGTTGCATCAAAATTTGGTATTTCAGATGAAACAGATAAATATCAGCCATGTCACAGAATTTAATTCCGTTCGGAAGTGGAATTATTTCCGTATTTTGCTTCTAAAGAAAAAGTAAAACGAACAATTGGTTTCATTCCGAACATATTTTTCGTTTTGCTTCTTCTATAGAAGCAAAAAATGGAATATCATATAAGTTACTATTTGTGTAATAGTGCAAGAAAAATAGAGTTTTTTAAATTTCATGAGCATAATCGAGTGCTTCAATAAAAGCGCTCTTGAAGCTGTAAATGCCAACGAATAAAATATACAAAAAAGATGCTTTTTTAGTGCTGACAACGAAGAAGGTTTTAAAGCGAAAAAACAAAAATGAAATTATAGCCTACAGATTTACGTATGACAACGAAAGTCAATTACAAAACGAATATCGCGCTTCTCAGTTGTGTAATTTTTCTTAAGCAAAAAAAGTCCGATAGAATTTGTTCTTTGATTTGTGTGCGCGAAAAACACTTTAGGAAAGTGCTTTATTTGCATGTTTGATTAGGTTAAAAGAAGCGCTTATTGTCAGCAGAAAGTAGTCCTCCAAACCGGGAACACCTCATACAAAAATCATGCAACCCATCAGCAGGTTTGAAGCGATTTGAGATATGAATTTATACATAAAACCTGCTCCATTTGGAGGTTATTACGACTGGGTTATTACGACAATAAATTTTTGGTTGAATTATCGAACAATATGAGTCTTTGACATATTCATTTATATTTAATAATTTTGAGGCTGAATTCAAAAACTAAAGCTTAAAATGTAGTTAATCAGGATTTCAAAATCGTTAGAAGTTAACTTTTCTATTTTTCTATTTCTTTTATTCTTACAGTAATGATTATAGTTATTTTGGAAATATATATATTTACCAAGGCTAACTTTTCGCAAATGACTCGATACTTCATAAATAAGAATATTTTTAGATAATTGCGATAATTAACGCAATAATGTTGCTATAAGATATATCGAATTTTCGATAAAGTAAATTTGTGGTAAAGTTTTATGATTATTTAACAAATATTAAAAATGGTACAATGGGGGGCTAAAATGTACATTTTATTTATATAGTTGGTACGCAAAACAAAAACCCATTTTCCATCACTGCTCCCATACCCTGCACTTACGGTACATTCAAGCATCAACAATAAATGATTGGTTTTACATTTACCGTAATTCTCGTGTTTTTCTTGTATTCTCTGTCTGTGTTTTTGTTTATTTACGTTTCTGTGTGTGTTTTTGTTTGCAAATATTAATTGAGTTTTCTTGTACTTTTGTGTATGAATGAATTACTCAACAATATGGTTCGATTTCAATTTAGATGATTTATAAATATAAACATACATAAATAAAATTGTATATAAAAATAAATTTTGGTTAGATTTTAGTTAAATTAAAGGAATTTAATACTATATAGCGAAATATTTACATACATACATATGTATATTAAAAAAAATTATTTAAGCAATATATAATTGACAATTCTCGTTGGTGTTGAGGTGAAATTAAGAATTTTTAAGAATATATAAAATTAAAAAAAGTGTGATAATAATTAATAAAACTTAAGAAATTATTTAAGCAAAAAATGTTAGGCTAATTTCTTAAAAAAAATTAAAATACCTACGAACTATTAAACAATTTTGGAAGAACATTTCTACTGGGAATTTATTAAAAGGGAAAACTATTGCTCAATTTTATTAACTTTAGGCAAAATGTTTTAAATTCTCAAAATAATTTTTAAAAATAGCAGAATTTAAAATTAGCTGGTATGTATTTAAGTGCTAAATATTAATATTTATTAAAAGATTTTTATTAGCTTGAGGTAAAATTTTTTTTCCAAATAATTTTAAAAAAATCCAGAATTATTTGTCGTAAATTTTCTCGAATAATATGATTCCCGTTTACAGGTTTTTAAAATATTTATATAAATACAGTTATTAACTCTCAATTTTCTAATCTGAGTTAAAAACTTTTGAAAAGTCCAGAAAGAAAATTGAAAGGAAAAGTATTTAAAATTTATTAAAAAGCTACCAATTCTTTTTAATTTTTGATTTATTTTTTTTACTTCCCAAATAATTGAAAAAAATTCCCTTTTACAGGTTTTCAAATTCTTTATATTAATGCTGATATTAAGTCTCGCATTCCTAATTTGAATTAATATTTAGTTGTTTTTTTTTAAATTTAAATTCCTAAAAACTTTTGAAAAATTTCAGAAAAAAAATTAACGGGGAAGTATTTAAATGACCTAATTATTTATATTTACTATAAAATTACTCATATTTACTAACTTCAGGCACATTTTTTTAAATTCCCAAATAATTTTAAAAAATTCCCGTTTACAGGCTTTCAAATTATTTATATAAACACAGTTATTAACTCTCAAATTCCTAATTTGAGTTAATATTTTTAGTTATTTTCTTAAAAAATTTAAATTGACAAACATTTTGGAAACCCCAGAAAGAAAATTAAAAGGGGAAGTATTTAAAATTTCTAAGTATTGATATTTATTAAAAAAAAAAATACCAAGTTTTATTAATTTTTGATATGTTTTT
The DNA here is from genome assembly GCA_950370525.1 of Bellardia bayeri. Lineage (NCBI taxonomy): Eukaryota > Metazoa > Arthropoda > Insecta > Diptera > Calliphoridae > Bellardia > Bellardia bayeri. The sequence continues at coordinate 4,452,583 of OX493266.1, read as the reverse complement.
TTAATTGCCAAATAATTTTAAAAAATTCCGGAAGTATTTGTCATAAGTTTTCTCTAATAAAATGGTTCCCATTTTTATGTTTTCAAATTATTAATATAAATAGTGTTACAACTTCCAAATTAAAAAATTCTTGTTGTCTTTTAAATTCCCAATTACGTTGAAAAAATCCCAGAACTTGCTGAAAATATGCCTGGGAAATATTTAAACTTACCAAATTTTAAATTATTTGTATAAATTTTATATTTTAAGATATTTTTTTTTAAGAATTTTAAATTCCCAAAAACTTTTGAAAAATCCCAGAAGTAAACTTTAACGGGGAAGTATTTCAAACGTCTTAATATTGTTATTTACAACAAAATTACTCTGCAGTTGTGAAATAATTTTTAAGTTTCCAAATAAATTTAACAAAATTCCAGTATTATTTTTTGAATCTTACTAAAATTTTGTTTTAAAAAAACTTTTGCTTAAGGTAATTAAAAAAATTCCTTTATTTGTCTTTTATCCCTAAGATTTCTTAACTTTATTCTGCATTCAAGGCAAATAAATGTGTTTATTTTATGCAGAAAATTAAAACGAGTAAATAATGTCGCTATTTTTTAGTTTGCTAATTAGTAATTGTTAATTTGAAAAGCAATTTTTTAGTTTTTTCTTAAACTATTAAAGGTGTGATTAAAAAATATAAGAAAAACACACAGAAAATTAATTTTCATTTACATTTTATCTCTTAATGGCCAAGTAACCAGCTGTTGCTAAATACAGTGAGAGAGAGAGAGAGAGTACCAAGTCAGCCATTTTTATTCACAAAATAGAAACCCTCTAAACAAAAATGGTTGTTCTACTGCTAAACTTCTGCTTATTATTATTTTAGGTTTTATTAGTTTTCTTATCCTGACATGAACAGCAATTACAGTTAATTGTAATATTTGTTGTGGTTGTATATTTTTACTTACAAGTACATACAAACAATTTGTAATGAGTTCTAGCAGACATATAAACAGCAACTACATATATAAAAACATATGTACATACTTACTATTTACATACATATTTACTTAACCATACAACAAATGTTATAATAACAATAATGGTGATAATAAGATAATAAATACATATAAGCCAAACATGAATACAATATATTTGTATATTTGTTTGTAAGTGGGTTTATGTTTATGACATATGTCATTTAAATACTTATTTATATACAATGCATTCATATTTACGCACATTTGTTTGTTTTATATATTAAACCAGTGATGTTCAATAAATTTTCTTTTTTTTCAACTGTTTTCCTGTTGTTATAAAAATTGTGGTCATAAGGCATGATTATGGTATTTAAATAGTTTATGGGATCAATATTTTTATTCTATAAATATCAATCCTTTTTTTTAATAATATAATTATTGTACAAGGACATATAGCAGGTCCAAGCGAAACTCGTATTTTTTATATTTCTCTTATTTGTAGAATAATTTCAATAGATACATCTAAAATTTATTAGTGGTATTAATAGCGAAACAAATACTTTATTTGAATCTAATAGCAAATTAACTTAAAATCAATTTGTTTGTTATTGGGAATTTAAAATGTTTACAAAAAAAAATTACAATTTTGTAATTTTGACAAAATTTTAAAAATTCTGGGATTTTTGTTAAAGTATTAAGGAATTTAAAATTTATTTAAAAATTAAGAAAAATTAAGCATTTCCATAATTAATTTATTACTTTAAAGTGTTTATATTGTAATACTACTGCTCTCATACATACTTATATTTCTTATTTAACATTGATTTTGTTATTACAATCCAGCAATAAGCGTAACACAACCATTGTAAAAGAGAGAGACACAATAGAGAGCTCTATCTCTATAACTGCTTTACAGTTATAGATAACTCTTTGCCAGTCAATTGAAATATTAATCATACGCTCTGTGTAACACTTTATATAACTTAAAAATGCTTAAACAAATCTAACAGTTTGTAAACTTTTCAAGTTTGTTAAAAAGCTTTGAGATATAGCCAATATTCTTAAGAATTAAACCCCGTTTAAATTAACAAAATACTTTACTTAATAATAAAGTTATGAAAGAATAAACAAAATATGACAAAATTAATATTAATTATACGTTTATTGGTTCGGTTAAAAACAAAAATGTTTATATATTAAAATTTTTGCAAACTACTACAGCTAGTTTCACAAATTTTATATTAAGCATAAACAGCTTTCAAAATATATAGCACAAAGCCTGTTTTACTTATATTTAGAATAAGATACAGTGAGTCAAAATGGGGAAAAAATATTTTAACATTTTTAAATAGTTATAAATCATTTTGTAATTTCTTTTACAAATTATTATTTTAAAACATAAAATTTCTTAAAATATTATAAAGTTTTGTACCTTAAATTCCCTTCAATTTATAGCCGTTGTAAAAGAATTAACATTTTTGACCTACTGTGCGTATGATTAATGCTAATTTCGTTACGGTTACACTTAATCTGTTGTAACTTTTATATTTAACAGGGGATTTTAGAAATTTAAATTATAGTTGAATAAGATTTAACTAACAATTAATTATAATTAAAGGTAAGTTAAGGAGTCAAGGCAGTTGCTAAAGTAACATTTCATTAGGGGATATTAAGATTTTGTCACATTCAAGTTAGACAAATTGTTTAAAATATTGTTTATCCTATCATTTAACCCATATTTTCTGAATGTTTAACTCATTAAAATTTAACATCACTATTATAAAGTTTGAAACATTTTTCTTTGTTTCACTTTTCATTTCCCAATTTCAAATTTACATCATCAGTCAAAAATTATTTTCACAAAAATTGTTTTTAAGCAAATCATTAATTGTAATTACCGCAAAGGAAATTGTAATTCACTGTGATGTTCTAAGCAGTTTTCAAACACTGCCAGTCATTGATAATTGTTCACAAAAAGTCATAAATTGTTTGAATTAATTAAGCGGATGCAGGAAATTAGCTACAATTAAAATTCGATATAAAGTATTAATATTATTTTAGCGGCTTTTAGTGAAACATTTTCATGCTTCAGTGATTACAAAATGAGAAATTATTTAACAAAAATAACTATTGTTAATATAAAATAAAATTTTCTACAAATAGGAAATTGAGAATTGATTGATGTTTTATAAAAAATTGCATGCACATATCAAAAAATAATGAAATAATTTAAGTTAGCACAAAAGAAAATCTTTAAATTTGAAATATTTTTTAAAAATAAAAAAATTTAAAAAAACTAACCTTCAATATGGTCCTTAATATATCCCAACTTATTAAATATTCAATACATACTAAGCTAGCTTATAGTCTTAGCTTTCAATACCAGTTAAAATCAAAATCTGTAGCTTAATATAAAAGTTATGGCAAGTTTAACAATATATCAAGAAGTTAATATTAATCATACGCCCCTTATATAAGATATTGAAAATTAATTTTTATTTATTTAGTATTTTCTAAACTACTCATCCAATTAAAAAGAAATGTATAAAAAACCTATACAGCAAAAGCTAATCTTCAAAAAAATGTAACTTATAACTAACTGATTGCAATACAAACTGAGTTAGTTACAGCTAGACAAAGTATAGTACCCAATCTCAGAAATTTTTTAATTTCCTAAAATTTCTTTAAAAAAAAACTTTTTAAGTCATACATCATATAACAAATCATGGCAAATATATTTTCTTATATTTGCTCGTATAAGAAACAATTTATCTTTAAAAGTTATGTCTGCAGTAACTTGCCTTAGCAATTTATCCTTTTTCCATTAAATTGTCTTTAATTAATATAAATTTCTTAAGCTTTTCAATGTTTTGATTTTCTTTCACAACAAAAAAAACTTCAACAATATAATCTGATATCCTTTTATTATAATCCAGCATTCCATTATTTTGGTTGCCATTACCATTACATTTCATTATTATTTAAATAGGCTTCTGAATAATTTTCTTCATTTTTCACCTGTCATTTTGTTAAAAGCTTTTTCTTTTTGTTTTATATTTATTTATGTGTTTCTCCCATACTCTTGTTGCCATCTTTTTTTTAAATTCTGACCACACAAACATAACAGTTAGGGATTGCCAGGCAGCCAGTTAAAGCCATAGTAATTAATTAGTAACAACTTTACCTAAACCACAAAATTCTACTAAGGAATATTTAAAAACCGTAAACATAGATTTTTACTACATAAATAGGTTTTTTGTTAACTATTACCAAACAAACCCTGGGGCCAAATTACCGCATTCGTGATCAAATGAGCTATGGTATCGAAATATTATTTCGATACCGAAATTATGATAAAATGTACGAAATTTCTTGCTCGATATCGAATGCCATTATCTCAAATAAGAAAATTACGATCAATTTTACTCGATATCGAATGCGGTAATTTGGCTCGTGACTTCTTAGCTTTCATACAAAATTTAAATATTAAAAATCCCTTAATAAATCTTAAAGTTATAAAGAATTTTGTAAAAGTTCTCTAAATTAATATTAATCATACGCAACCATGGCAAAAATCTTAAATCTTTATAAAACTTCTAAGTTGCAAGTCCTATACAAAAATGTTATTAAGGAACGTTCTAGAGCAAGACCTAAGCTTTTAGAAAATTAAACCAAAAAACAAGCTGTTCATTTACAGGGTAAGTTATAGTGGAACAAAATAGATTACCAGGAGTTTGTAATTCATTTGAAAACTTCTAAACTTAAAAAAAAACTTCTAAATAATAACGGAATGGCAGGAATTAACTTTTCTTATGTTATGTTAATAAATAATAAGGCTTGACATTACTTTTATTTAATATTTTTCACCAACTTTATTAAAAAATGTTCCACCTGAATTTTACAATTATAATTTTTTTTTATAATTTTTAAAGATATAATGAACTCTGTGGTTTTTGTTTAGTTTCAACTATGAATCACTTATTTCTAAGCTTTTAAAATCCATTTAAATTTTAAAAATCTTTTGTTTTATCATAGAGTTATAAAGTTTCCTAAAATTACTCCAAATTAATATTGATCATTCGCTGCTCTTCCAAAAAATAATAATAACTCTATAACTTTCAAAATAACGATTATATAGGAAAATGTTGTTTAGAAAAGTTATAAAGTAAGACTTAAGCTTTTATAAACTAAAGCGTAGGGGGAGTAAAAAATAAAATTTGTTCTAACTGTATAAATAATCAGTTCTTATTATTAAAAAAACGTAATTCCCAAATTGTTAAAAAAAATCAGATAAAAAATCACATAAAATTAACAATTTAAGTTATTTTCTTTCAAAATTTTAAATTCCCAAAAAAAATTTGAAAAATCCCAGAATTCATAATTCTACTGGAAAGAATTTTAAACTACTAAAAATGTGTTCTTAATGTATAAATAATCAACTCTTATTATTTCTGAAAAAATTTTAAATTCCCAAAAAGTTTTAAAAAATGCCAGAATTATTAGAGAAAATTTTTTCATTCGGCTTGAGTTGAGTTTTTTAATTAATAACTCGAAGAATACCATTGTGAAACTATATTTATCTAGACAAATGGCACACTGAAATGCATTTTCTACCCTGCCAAGGACAATGTTTATTGTCCAAGATCTACTTGTAAACATCATCTATTTAACTCACCATTTATTGAGAAATAGAGTTCGAGAATTAAACATATTTCTTATTACATGTTATGAGTTAGAACGAAATTTACTTATGTTTTACAATGTGTGTGTATTCTTCTTTATTATTAATTTTACAAATTTTTGTATTACTACAAATTATCTAAAAATTAAAATGCCAGAATTTAAAATTCTATTGGGAAATATATAAAACGCTAAAAATTTGTTCTCAGTATATAAATTATCAATTCTTTTTATTTCTGACACAAATTTTAAATTCCCAAAAAGTTTTAAAAAATGCCAGAATTTTAAATTCTACTGGGAAGAATTTAAAACGCTAAAAATTTGTTCGCAGTATATAAATAATCAATTCTTTTTATTTCTGACACAAATTTTAAATTCCCAAAAAGTTTTAAAAAAATGCCAGAATTTTAAATTCTACTGGGAAGTATTTAAAAACGCTAAAAATTTGTTCTAATTGTATAAATAATCAATCCTTATTATTTAAAATAATTTAATCCCCAAATTGTTTTAAAAACCAGAGTTTCTTAAAATTTGCCTTAAAATATTTAAACCTACCAACATTTTTTTTCACATAAAATTAACAATTTTAGTTATTTTCCTTCAAAAAATTTTAAATTCCCAAAAAAATCCCAGAATTGAAAAATCTTTCAGTAGTGTTTAAATTTATAAAATATTAATTTTTACTGTATAATTATTCAATTCTAATTAATTTTAAAATAATTTTAAAATTCCCAAAAACTTTAAAAAAATTCCCATAATTGAAAATTCTACTTGGAAGTATTTAAAAACGCTAAAAATGTAATCTAACTTTACAAATAATCAATTCTGATTATTTCAGACAAAAATTTTAAATTCCCAAATTGTTTAAAAAATCCCAGAATTTCCAAAAGTTTGGCGGGGTAAATATTTAAATTTTAATTTGTTTTATTTTATTCTTATTTTTTTTTGCTATACTTAAAGTTTAAATTAATTTTTGATATTTTATTTTTAGTCGGGCTCGAGTTCATTAAATTTAGTTTTCATTAAATTATTTTTACTGAAGGTAGGAATTGAAAATAGAAATTAATAAATAAAAATGATAATTACAGAAAACTTCGAACCACCATAGCACTGATTAAAAGAATGATGTTTGTCTGTTGGCTAGCAGGCACCGCAAGTGGTGCAGAGGGTTAGAACGCAAAGAATTCTGTTGAGAGAAAGTGGTGTTTCTCGAAACATATGTAAATTCAACAACCCAGGTTCGAATCCCAGCCAAGAAAATTATCATTAAAAAATTTTAATATTAAAAATTTTTTCAAGTAGTAAAAACAATTCCTACCTTCAGTAAAAATAATTTTATGAAAATTAAATTTAATGAACTCGAGCCCGACTAAAAATAAAATATCAAAAATTTAAAATTAACAGTTCGAATAAAAAATAATAAATTGTTTCCATTAATTTTTCCTTTGTTTCGCTGGTCGCCTTTTAACACCACTTCCCAGTAATTTATAACTGGCCACCCCAGCAGCACCTGTTAAAGTGTGAGCGAAATTATTTTTTTATTAAAAACGTTAAATATTAATGTGTATTATTTAGCATTGATGGCTTTTGTGGGGGTTTGTTTTCTTCTTGTTTTGTTGAGCCTTCTCTTTTAAAAGAGTTAATAATGTTATTATAATTATTTCATGAGCTTTTAAGTATTTCTGACAATATAAAGTGGGTTTAAAATGTGCAGTATTTTTTGCAGGCTTCACTGGTAAAGAATGATTTTAAATGGAAAAGGTTTTTTTTGTTATTTAGTGACTTTTTTTGTCGTTATTTTTTTTTAATTTAATGCTGTCGGTCTGGGAGAAGAAAAATTAAATTATGTATTTTTTTGTTAATTATTTTAATTAATATAAAGGGAGGAGATACTCCCCCTAAGTTTTGGTTTATTAATTACTCTATAACATTTATAAAAAAAAAACTTTTTCCTATAGCACCATAATTTTGGAAGTTACATCTTTATTACAATTTTTTCAAAGGGTGCGTATAATTAATATTAATTAGGAGTAATTTAAGGAAACTCTTTATAAACTTGTGATAAAACAAAGGTAAAAATTTTGAACATTTAAATGGATTTTAAAAGTTAAGAAACTAGAAAAATGCTGAAAAATATATATATAAGACTTCTAGTTTAGAAGTTCTATAAAGATTTAGAATATTTGCTATCATTGCGTATGATTAATATTAATTTGCAGTATTTTTACAAATTTCTTTATAACTTCAAGATTTACTAAATGATGTTAAAAAATTATGTGCTAAATGAAAGCTAATAAATCAGTGTTTAATAGTCAACAAATAATAAGAAACAACAAAAATATTGTTCTTAAGAATTAAACCCCGTTTAAATTAACAAAATACTTTACTTAATAATAAAGTTATGAAAGAATAAACAAAATATGACAAAATTAATATTAATTATACGTTTATTGGTTCGGTTAAAAACAAAAATGTTTATATATTAAAATTTTTGCAAACTACTACAGCTAGTTTCACAAATTTTATATTAAGCATAAACAGCTTTCAAAATATATAGCACAAAGCCTGTTTTACTTATATTTAGAATAAGATACAGTGAGTCAAAATGGGGAAAAAATATTTTAACATTTTTAAATAGTTATAAATCATTTTGTAATTTCTTTTACAAATTATTATTTTAAAACATAAAATTTCTTAAAATATTATAAAGTTTTGTACCTTAAATTCCCTTCAATTTATAGCCGTTGTAAAAGAATTAACATTTTTGACCTACTGTGCGTATGATTAATGCTAATTTCGTTACGGTTACACTTAATCTGTTGTAACTTTTATATTTAACAGGGGATTTTAGAAATTTAAATTATAGTTGAATAAGATTTAACTAACAATTAATTATAATTAAAGGTAAGTTAAGGAGTCAAGGCAGTTGCTAAAGTAACATTTCATTAGGGGATATTAAGATTTTGTCACATTCAAGTTAGACAAATTGTTTAAAATATTGTTTATCCTATCATTTAACCCATATTTTCTGAATGTTTAACTCATTAAAATTTAACATCACTATTATAAAGTTTGAAACATTTTTCTTTGTTTCACTTTTCATTTCCCAATTTCAAATTTACATCATCAGTCAAAAATTATTTTCACAAAAATTGTTTTTAAGCAAATCATTAATTGTAATTACCGCAAAGGAAATTGTAATTCACTGTGATGTTCTAAGCAGTTTTCAAACACTGCCAGTCATTGATAATTGTTCACAAAAAGTCATAAATTGTTTGAATTAATTAAGCGGATGCAGGAAATTAGCTACAATTAAAATTCGATATAAAGTATTAATATTATTTTAGCGGCTTTTAGTGAAACATTTTCATGCTTCAGTGATTACAAAATGAGAAATTATTTAACAAAAATAACTATTGTTAATATAAAATAAAATTTTCTACAAATAGGAAATTGAGAATTGATTGATGTTTTATAAAAAATTGCATGCACATATCAAAAAATAATGAAATAATTTAAGTTAGCACAAAAGAAAATCTTTAAATTTGAAATATTTTTTAAAAATAAAAAAATTTAAAAAAACTAACCTTCAATATGGTCCTTAATATATCCCAACTTATTAAATATTCAATACATACTAAGCTAGCTTATAGTCTTAGCTTTCAATACCAGTTAAAATCAAAATCTGTAGCTTAATATAAAAGTTATGGCAAGTTTAACAATATATCAAGAAGTTAATATTAATCATACGCCCCTTATATAAGATATTGAAAATTAATTTTTATTTATTTAGTATTTTCTAAACTACTCATCCAATTAAAAAGAAATGTATAAAAAACCTATACAGCAAAAGCTAATCTTCAAAAAAATGTAACTTATAACTAACTGATTGCAATACAAACTGAGTTAGTTACAGCTAGACAAAGTATAGTACCCAATCTCAGAAATTTTTTAATTTCCTAAAATTTCTTTAAAAAAAAACTTTTTAAGTCATACATCATATAACAAATCATGGCAAATATATTTTCTTATATTTGCTCGTATAAGAAACAATTTATCTTTAAAAGTTATGTCTGCAGTAACTTGCCTTAGCAATTTATCCTTTTTCCATTAAATTGTCTTTAATTAATATAAATTTCTTAAGCTTTTCAATGTTTTGATTTTCTTTCACAACAAAAAAAACTTCAACAATATAATCTGATATCCTTTTATTATAATCCAGCATTCCATTATTTTGGTTGCCATTACCATTACATTTCATTATTATTTAAATAGGCTTCTGAATAATTTTCTTCATTTTTCACCTGTCATTTTGTTAAAAGCTTTTTCTTTTTGTTTTATATTTATTTATGTGTTTCTCCCATACTCTTGTTGCCATCTTTTTTTTAAATTCTGACCACACAAACATAACAGTTAGGGATTGCCAGGCAGCCAGTTAAAGCCATAGTAATTAATTAGTAACAACTTTACCTAAACCACAAAATTCTACTAAGGAATATTTAAAAACCGTAAACATAGATTTTTACTACATAAATAGGTTTTTTGTTAACTATTACCAAACAAACCCTGGGGCCAAATTACCGCATTCGTGATCAAATGAGCTATGGTATCGAAATATTATTTCGATACCGAAATTATGATAAAATGTACGAAATTTCTTGCTCGATATCGAATGCCATTATCTCAAATAAGAAAATTACGATCAATTTTACTCGATATCGAATGCGGTAATTTGGCTCGTGACTTCTTAGCTTTCATACAAAATTTAAATATTAAAAATCCCTTAATAAATCTTAAAGTTATAAAGAATTTTGTAAAAGTTCTCTAAATTAATATTAATCATACGCAACCATGGCAAAAATCTTAAATCTTTATAAAACTTCTAAGTTGCAAGTCCTATACAAAAATGTTATTAAGGAACGTTCTAGAGCAAGACCTAAGCTTTTAGAAAATTAAACCAAAAAACAAGCTGTTCATTTACAGGGTAAGTTATAGTGGAACAAAATAGATTACCAGGAGTTTGTAATTCATTTGAAAACTTCTAAACTTAAAAAAAAACTTCTAAATAATAACGGAATGGCAGGAATTAACTTTTCTTATGTTATGTTAATAAATAATAAGGCTTGACATTACTTTTATTTAATATTTTTCACCAACTTTATTAAAAAATGTTCCACCTGAATTTTACAATTATAATTTTTTTTTATAATTTTTAAAGATATAATGAACTCTGTGGTTTTTGTTTAGTTTCAACTATGAATCACTTATTTCTAAGCTTTTAAAATCCATTTAAATTTTAAAAATCTTTTGTTTTATCATAGAGTTATAAAGTTTCCTAAAATTACTCCAAATTAATATTGATCATTCGCTGCTCTTCCAAAAAATAATAATAACTCTATAACTTTCAAAATAACGATTATATAGGAAAATGTTGTTTAGAAAAGTTATAAAGTAAGACTTAAGCTTTTATAAACTAAAGCGTAGGGGGAGTAAAAAATAAAATTTGTTCTAACTGTATAAATAATCAGTTCTTATTATTAAAAAAACGTAATTCCCAAATTGTTAAAAAAAATCAGATAAAAAATCACATAAAATTAACAATTTAAGTTATTTTCTTTCAAAATTTTAAATTCCCAAAAAAAATTTGAAAAATCCCAGAATTCATAATTCTACTGGAAAGAATTTTAAACTACTAAAAATGTGTTCTTAATGTATAAATAATCAACTCTTATTATTTCTGAAAAAATTTTAAATTCCCAAAAAGTTTTAAAAAATGCCAGAATTATTAGAGAAAATTTTTTCATTCGGCTTGAGTTGAGTTTTTTAATTAATAACTCGAAGAATACCATTGTGAAACTATATTTATCTAGACAAATGGCACACTGAAATGCATTTTCTACCCTGCCAAGGACAATGTTTATTGTCCAAGATCTACTTGTAAACATCATCTATTTAACTCACCATTTATTGAGAAATAGAGTTCGAGAATTAAACATATTTCTTATTACATGTTATGAGTTAGAACGAAATTTACTTATGTTTTACAATGTGTGTGTATTCTTCTTTATTATTAATTTTACAAATTTTTGTATTACTACAAATTATCTAAAAATTAAAATGCCAGAATTTAAAATTCTATTGGGAAATATATAAAACGCTAAAAATTTGTTCTCAGTATATAAATTATCAATTCTTTTTATTTCTGACACAAATTTTAAATTCCCAAAAAGTTTTAAAAAATGCCAGAATTTTAAATTCTACTGGGAAGAATTTAAAACGCTAAAAATTTGTTCGCAGTATATAAATAATCAATTCTTTTTATTTCTGACACAAATTTTAAATTCCCAAAAAGTTTTAAAAAAATGCCAGAATTTTAAATTCTACTGGGAAGTATTTAAAAACGCTAAAAATTTGTTCTAATTGTATAAATAATCAATCCTTATTATTTAAAATAATTTAATCCCCAAATTGTTTTAAAAACCAGAGTTTCTTAAAATTTGCCTTAAAATATTTAAACCTACCAACATTTTTTTTCACATAAAATTAACAATTTTAGTTATTTTCCTTCAAAAAATTTTAAATTCCCAAAAAAATCCCAGAATTGAAAAATCTTTCAGTAGTGTTTAAATTTATAAAATATTAATTTTTACTGTATAATTATTCAATTCTAATTAATTTTAAAATAATTTTAAAATTCCCAAAAACTTTAAAAAAATTCCCATAATTGAAAATTCTACTTGGAAGTATTTAAAAACGCTAAAAATGTAATCTAACTTTACAAATAATCAATTCTGATTATTTCAGACAAAAATTTTAAATTCCCAAATTGTTTAAAAAATCCCAGAATTTCCAAAAGTTTGGCGGGGTAAATATTTAAATTTTAATTTGTTTTATTTTATTCTTATTTTTTTTTGCTATACTTAAAGTTTAAATTAATTTTTGATATTTTATTTTTAGTCGGGCTCGAGTTCATTAAATTTAGTTTTCATTAAATTATTTTTACTGAAGGTAGGAATTGAAAATAGAAATTAATAAATAAAAATGATAATTACAGAAAACTTCGAACCACCATAGCACTGATTAAAAGAATGATGTTTGTCTGTTGGCTAGCAGGCACCGCAAGTGGTGCAGAGGGTTAGAACGCAAAGAATTCTGTTGAGAGAAAGTGGTGTTTCTCGAAACATATGTAAATTCAACAACCCAGGTTCGAATCCCAGCCAAGAAAATTATCATTAAAAAATTTTAATATTAAAAATTTTTTCAAGTAGTAAAAACAATTCCTACCTTCAGTAAAAATAATTTTATGAAAATTAAATTTAATGAACTCGAGCCCGACTAAAAATAAAATATCAAAAATTTAAAATTAACAGTTCGAATAAAAAATAATAAATTGTTTCCATTAATTTTTCCTTTGTTTCGCTGGTCGCCTTTTAACACCACTTCCCAGTAATTTATAACTGGCCACCCCAGCAGCACCTGTTAAAGTGTGAGCGAAATTATTTTTTTATTAAAAACGTTAAATATTAATGTGTATTATTTAGCATTGATGGCTTTTGTGGGGGTTTGTTTTCTTCTTGTTTTGTTGAGCCTTCTCTTTTAAAAGAGTTAATAATGTTATTATAATTATTTCATGAGCTTTTAAGTATTTCTGACAATATAAAGTGGGTTTAAAATGTGCAGTATTTTTTGCAGGCTTCACTGGTAAAGAATGATTTTAAATGGAAAAGGTTTTTTTTGTTATTTAGTGACTTTTTTTGTCGTTATTTTTTTTTAATTTAATGCTGTCGGTCTGGGAGAAGAAAAATTAAATTATGTATTTTTTTGTTAATTATTTTAATTAATATAAAGGGAGGAGATACTCCCCCTAAGTTTTGGTTTATTAATTACTCTATAACATTTATAAAAAAAAAACTTTTTCCTATAGCACCATAATTTTGGAAGTTACATCTTTATTACAATTTTTTCAAAGGGTGCGTATAATTAATATTAATTAGGAGTAATTTAAGGAAACTCTTTATAAACTTGTGATAAAACAAAGGTAAAAATTTTGAACATTTAAATGGATTTTAAAAGTTAAGAAACTAGAAAAATGCTGAAAAATATATATATAAGACTTCTAGTTTAGAAGTTCTATAAAGATTTAGAATATTTGCTATCATTGCGTATGATTAATATTAATTTGCAGTATTTTTACAAATTTCTTTATAACTTCAAGATTTACTAAATGATGTTAAAAAATTATGTGCTAAATGAAAGCTAATAAATCAGTGTTTAATAGTCAACAAATAATAAGAAACAACAAAAATATTGTTTTTAAATAATCATTTTAAATTTAAAAAAGTTTTCAACAAGAAATTAATTTCTGTAAATTTTAAGAAATTTAAAGCAAAATATTATTCTAAAGCTTTATTACACATTACTGTGATAACAAACATAATTTTGCTTATTATTTTCCACAAGAAAACACAAATATTTTTCTTTTTCAGTTATTTTCCATGTATGTACTCATCCAGTACTTACTAGTTACATATTCTTAAAGCCTACTTCTTGCTTTATAACTTTTTTAAACATAATTTTTCTGTAGCTCTTGTAGTTTAGTAGACTTTTAGTGATTAAAGATTTTTTCTACGGTTGCGTATGATTAATACTAATTTCAAAAATGTTTACAAAATTTTTTATAACTCTAAGATTTATAAAAGAATTTTAAAAATTTTAATGCTGTATGAAAGCTAAGAAATCAGGATTTATTTGGTAATAGTTAATAAAAGTATGGTTTTCAAAAATCTTTTAAACTTTAAGAAAAGTTTTTAAAATTAAACTAAATTTTTTTAAATTCTCAAGAAAATTAAAACAATATTTTAATGGAATACTTTATTATTTAAAATAATATTAAAAATTTATTTGTTTACTGAACTACATAAATATTTTTCTTTTTTCTACCTATTTTCCACAACATAAACTTTTAACTGCCTATAAATTTAAATTTAGTGGTTCTGATTATCCTTTATAGCCTGTTAAATTGTTAAAACACAAAAATTTAAGTGCCTAATCATTAAATTGTTGTATTGTAAGTTAAATCCTTTTAACATGTTGTTGCTCCCTTGACCCATTTACTGTGCATGTATAATATACATTGTATATATATATGTAAGTATATTTATTTAAAAGTAAGTATTTAAAAAGACTTTTAACCAAATGTTAAATAATATTTTTTTGCATTATTTTGCACATTTTTGTTCGTGTGTTCTGTTCTGTTTGTTTTTCTACTCACCAGCTTAAAGGAAAAGAATATTGATAACATTTTTATGGCTGCTCTGTCTTTTTGGCGACATTGTTATGTGTGTGCTAGTTTTTACGAAATATCACAACAAGAAGAAAAACAAAACAACAGCACAGAAAACAGTTAGAGAAAATAATAGTTAAAGAAAAACCACCAAACTATTAACCCTTGGGGGTATTATTACGTAAAATTTTGTTTAATAAAATTTCAAAAAATCATTTTATTTTTAATTAATTTCTTTCAATCTATGTGTAGGTCTTTGACATGTCATAATATTAGGATTTTATTAGTTTAATAAAATAACCTACATTTCACTTTATATAAGCTTTACATGTACATACATACTTGCAAATGTATGTTACATAGTAAGAGTAAAAGCAAAAACAAAAACCTATCACAAACATTTTCGTTTTTTAAACATTATAATCACAGTTTAATGGCCTCTATTCTACCTAGGTTTTGTTTTTGTGAACTTGTTTACTTTTTGTTGCTGTTTTTTTCACTGTGTCAGCCTTCGCAAAATATTCACAGTAATTTAAAGTAGGTGAAAGAGGGAGAAAAAGAGACAGATAGTAGTTGCAATGAGGTTTGTAAAGAATCAGTACACATTGCAACAACAACAAACAAACATCATTATAAAGAACAAGCTAAAAACTAACGGTATGTTCAATCCATATTACTCTACTTTAAAAAAAAGATTGATGTGATAATTTTGATATATCGATTATTTTAAATAACGATTACATGTTAATAATTGGAAATAAGTATGTAGGTATATAAATTATTATTTAAATAAAAAACGTTCAATATAGCAGTAAATTTTTAAAATTATAACCAGAAAGGATGATTTTTAATATATTATTACTTTTAAGTTACACAAAGTTAAAAAAAACTTGTTTTCAAAACTACTGATGGTATAAAATAAATAAACATAAACAACATTTAAAAAGAACAACAAAAAGTTTCGAAAAATATAACTAGTAACTAGTTGCAGGATAATAAACTTGAAAAATCTGGTATATTCAACTAGATCTTTTAAACTATAGTTTACTTAACAAACAATGTGAACAAATGCTATAAATAAGAACCAAATATTTTAGAAAATTAACATGATAACTAAGTAATACAGGTTTAGTTGCAAGCTCTCAAAAATTTAACCAGCCAGTAGGACGCATTTTAGTTGGAGTTAAAAATCATTTAATTATATTAAACTATTATAAAGCTTTAGACCTTTAATATTAGTCTATAAATTTGTTAAAAATTTTTCAAAAAATTCTTTAGCTAATTACTAAAAAATAATCAGAGATATCTTAGCTTCTTGAACCCACAAATTAATATTAATAATACGCCACCCTCGAAAAATTATTAATAAACGAAAAAGTTGTAGAACAATTCCTACCTTCAGTCAAAATAATTTAATGAAAATTAAATTTAATGAACTTGAGCCTGACTAAAGAAAGACCAAAAATTTAAGAAATTAACAGTTCAACTAAAAAAAAAATAAATGTTCTACAAATCATACAAATTACTAGAACTTTTCTTGATTTCTAAATAATGTTTTTATTAATTTCTTTTAAAAAAATCTAATAAACTTTAAAAATATTTAAAGATTCTTAAAAAAAATTCTAAAAATTTGAGTCGTTAATGATATTTCGCCAGCTCAATTCCAAAACATGCTAAGTCGAAAAAGTGAGTTTTGCAGGAAAAGCTCCTAAAGTTTACAGGCGATATCTAAAAAACCATATGAGGTAGAACTTTGTTGTTTATAACTATTGATTGGACTAGCCAATCACAACCAAAAAATTGACAGAATTTAAGTTGAAAAACCCTAAATTCAAAAACGCAAAAAAAATAAAAACATGCTAAGTCGACATAGCATGGTTTGGAATTGAACTGTCGATTTACACGATATACATATATAAATATAAATGGCTTTTTCGGATGTGGTCCTTATATGGGAGCTATGACCAATTATTCGCCGACCATCAAAAAATTTAGTACAACAATTTATTTACCTATAAGGATTATTTATGTCAAATTTTAACCGTTTAACGTTATTTATACCAGTTTTATACGTATTTAAGAGAATTTTGGAAGTGGACTTTATATGGGGCCAATGGTCAAACATGGACCGAACTAAAAAAAATTAGTTTTACGATTTCTTTTTGCATTAAACTTATTCCTGCTGAATTTTGTATTGATATTCCAATTTTATAGGCATTTATGTATAATTGAGCAACATTTCGGGAAGATTTTTGTATGGGGGCTATGAGAAATCAGGGACCGAATCTTACTCACTTTCACTTACTTCTTTTATCATAAAAAACCATATACAAAATTTCATGGGAATATCTGCAATATATTTAAAAATTTGGAAGATAAATTTTTAAATATATCAATTTTTTATGGAGGTTGTCTTACATTTTGATCCATAACTCTTGTTTTACTATACCAATTTTGCTGATTTTCAATACCAAACTGCTTAGGAGAACTATAAACGGTTTTTTGTAAACGTTGTTGTTTTTTTTTTGTCCTTTGAACGTGAGAGTGTTTTACACAGACAGACGGACATGGCTTAATCGACTTAGAATTTCATAAGGACCAAGAATATATATACTTTGTTGGGTCTCAGATAAATATTTCTCAGTGTTACACACGGAATGACAAACTTATACTCGTTAATAGCCTCATTCACCACTTATGGTGGTGGAGGGTATAAAAAATAAAAAAGTATTTTTATGTATGAATTTCATACATATAATTATTTTCTTGCTGTTTTGCTGCTCTGAAATGACGTTGACACTAAATAAGAAAAATAAAACTTTGCCGTTTGCCGTTGCCTGTGTCTATTTAAGGCAATCTACTACTTGATGCTTTACTTTATACCCATTTTTACTTAATATTAAAAAAAAACTGTCAGAGAATTGTTAACTTTGTTTTTCACATTGTGATTATGATGATGATGATGATTTTAACATAATCAAATATAAATGCGCCTTTATTTTTAAGTACAAGTGAGTGATTAATGAATGAACATACATTTTATTAAAATATCTAACAAAATATTTAATATAAAAAAGTTTTCTTTAAATTTAGAAACTATTTAATTTTTTCACATTTTTTTCTTGTTTTAAAAATAGTTTTTTTATTTTGATTTTTCCTTACTTTCCAATTTGTTTGTTCTCTGGTTTGTTAAAACCCACAAAGTTTTCTATATACCTATAAATACTTATCAATTGTGCAACACATTTACAATAAATTCAAAATGCCAACTGTCCTAGTTATTTTTGTCAGAGAAATAAAACTTACTTTCAAATATATACATACAAATAGACAGATATGTAAGATATTTTATTTAAACAGGATAAAGTTGAATATACAATAAAGTAAGTATTTTATATAATAGAAATTAGCTGAATATGTGAAGACATTTTGTTTTATTTGTGCTTTTCTACTTTTTAGTTAATATATTCTTAGATTTCATGTTTAAAATTACTTTTATAGCCTTTTTCTACTTTTTAGTTTTTATTTTATATATATACCTAGCATGTATTTTATATAATATACTTATCTTTCATCTTTTTCTAAATTAAATTTAGTTATTTTTTATTAAATTTCTGTGTTTTATACATTTTGCTTTGAAATTATTGGCATTCCTGCATATAAATAGTGGCAACCATTTGTATGCAGTGCTACCAACCATGAGATGAATGAATAACAGACAGACTTGTTTACACAAACACACACACACACACATA
This sequence comes from Bellardia bayeri, assembly GCA_950370525.1. NCBI lineage: Eukaryota > Metazoa > Arthropoda > Insecta > Diptera > Calliphoridae > Bellardia > Bellardia bayeri. Next base: position 4,433,903 of record OX493266.1, on the reverse strand, counting down.
AAGATGCATTATACTCACACTCTCTAGTTAACTAGAGTAAATGTTGTTGTTTTACTTCTAGAGTAAAATGTATTCTTCTTCTTCTAAATCTGTAATTTATTTGCAAGTTTTGAAACTAAACGAAAATTTAATCTTAAAACTGTTAAATTTTATTTTGCTATTTACTATTTCAGCTTTGTTTCTTTAATGACATTCCTATATGACATTACCCTAAAAACAGTAAAATTGTAAGTATAAAAAATAATTTTTGTTGTACAGTATTTAATTTTGTTTGAAAAAAAATTATGGAAATTAAGAAAATTAACATTATTTATGGATTTAAAATATATTATAACCACTTTTTAAGTGATAAACTTATAGCTAACACTTCACTTCAGGATAATGTCATGAAAATGAAAAAAAAACATGTCATTTTACATGATCTGCTGCAGATAAATAGTTTCTCATTTGCTCTTTTGTAAGATATTCATGTTTTTGTGACATGTTTTTCACAGACTTTTATCAAGATTCTTACAGTTAATCTATTTTTTTTTCGATTATATTTTGCTGCTTATTATTCGCTTTCTAACAAATCCTATTGTATATACTTCAACTTTTATATTAAAAGCAGATAATACGTAAATAGTTTCTCATTTGCTCTTTTGTCAGATATTGAACTCTATGACATGTTTTTGAAAAACTTTTATCAAGATTCCTACAGTTTATCTATTTTTTTTTCGATATTTTGCTGGTTATTATTCGCATGTTAATAAATCCTTTTGTAAATACTTCAACTTTTATATTAAAAGCAGATAATATGTAAATAGTTTCTCATTTGCTCTTTTGACAGATATTGAACTCTGTGACATGTTTTTGAAAGACTTTTATCAAGATTCTTACAGTTTATCTATTTTTTCGATTATCTTTTGCTGGTTATTATTGGCTTTTCAATAAATCCTATTGTAAATACTTCAGCTTTTATATTAAAAGCCTAACTATTTACATTTATTTGCTATTAAATATTTCCTTTAGGAAACACCATTTTTTACTCTCCCTCTCTCTCTTTTTCTGCTTAATGGTGAAGCCAAACCTATATTTGTGGTACAGCAGCAATAAGAACATATAGCCTCTGAGTCAGTTTATTATTAGAACAGAGGGTACCGCTATTTTTATTATTATTATGATAGAATGAAATCTGACAAACTGTCAGAAAATTTGATAAAGGTTGTTTAAATACTGATTAACATGTCAAGAAATATATATTTCATAAAGATTTCTGGTTTTTAGGCATATTTAAATTTAAAATTTCATATAAAATCTTATATTTTTGCCATATAGAGAATTAAATTTTTAGAATTATTAGTCTAAATTTTATTACCATCACCTTTTAAAACTGCTTTCAATGTGACTTTCTAAAGTGCATTGATGACGTTTTCTGTCTATTTAATAATTCATTTGATTGCTGTCATTGTGTTGTTATTATCCGTTAAGTAAACATGCCATTTGCTTGTTACAATTTTTATGTTTAAATGTAAAAACACAGTTTGGCTTTCAGGCTTGTCCAATAAATTTACGTCAATTACTATAGAATTCTGTGTTTTTTTTTTTTTTGCGTAAGTTGCTGCAAATAGTGTATTATTCTGGATAATAATAAAAGAATATTAATTGCTGCAGTTAAGGGTCGTTAAAATTTTATATTTTAGAAAAAATATGATTCAAAGAAAAATGTGGTATTTATGAAGAAATTTTATTTCTAAATTTCTAGGTAATTGAAAAAGAGTTATTTTTGTTCAGAAAACGTAATATCAAGGAAATAAGGAAGCAATTAAATTCTGAATAAAAACTAATTAATGTTTTGTTTTACGGGTTGGCAGCACTGTTGAAAACAACGATGCAGTGATGCCAACTGTTAGCAACTTATATTAGAGAGCTGGAATATAACTAAACCTCGAAAACTCTAAAAAATAAAACAATTCATTACAAAACACAGATTTCTTGATAATTTACTTTACAAAATTAAGATTTCTTGTTATTTTTCCTCAATATTTTTAAGTTTAAAGAAAAATTCTCCTAAGACTAATACAGACTGAATGAATTTCTTTAATAAAACCTAACAAAAACCTGATCTTAACCAACCTCATTAATGAAACAAAGACAATTATGCTACAAAATGTTTAAGGCCGTAACAAAAATATAATTCAAACCATAAAACGTACACGCAACCTTTAATATTCTTTCTGGAACATTTACATAACTAGCCAGAAAAAACAAGGACTCTGAAAACTGAAACTTATTAACTACATGCTAAATAAATACTTACACGAAATGTGCTTTCTTAGACATTAAAATTCGTCTTTATTAGTTTTATTCCTTGCCTAACAGAAAAGTCCTTGTGGCCACAAAACAAAGCACTAGGTGATTGTGAAAACTCAACAGGTTTTAAAATACAGCAACTGTATTAACAAACAAACAAAAAAGCAGAAGAAATTGCTTTGCAACAGAGGTATAGTTAACTTTGCATTTAAAGCCATTAAAATATTCTAGTATGTAGAATACATTATACAAATTTCTGTCTTTGTTTCTAGGGGTTTTACCTGAAATGTATGTATAAGAAACCAGCAGAGAGACTTATTTTTATTTGTCCTATACAAGCAGCCATTTGATTAGGTTACATTATCAAACAGTGTGTAGAAGAATTAATCGTCAACTAACAATAGAGTCTTACTAAAAACTCTGTAATTTAGAGAAAAATAGCACATTGTTTCAAAAACCTAACAATTTCTTATAAAGAAACCAATATCGCTACAGAAAACATTGTTTTTAGTTGTAGAAACGCTAATCCAAGATCAAAATATTACAAATTGTTTTATTGCTGTTTAATATTCCCTAGTTTTTTTTTGCAGAATATCCTTGATAGATAGCGAAGAAGCACTGCTTTGGTTTTTGCTCTAGCTTAAGATAACGCCGATCCCAGATCAAAACCAAAGAAATATTTAAGTCTCATAAATGGGAAAATTTATATTTGGGAAAAAAACATTGCTTTTTGTTTTTTACATCAATTTTGTAATTTTCATATAGGAGAACATTAAAGCATACAAAACACATTGGTTATCGCTCAGGATAAAGCCGATCCTAGTTCAAAACAATGTCAATCTTTCAGTTTCTTATATAATAACTTATTTTAAAAGGAAACTATTGCTTTTTGATTTGGTTAACCCCGATCCATAATTAAAGCCAACGAAATATTTCAGTTTCTTAGAGCAACTCCTTTATTGCTGGAGAAAACATAGTTTTTTGCTCAGTTTAATTTTCCCGTATATAAACCTCGAACCGTACAAAAACATACTTTTTTCACAAGATAATACCGATTCTAAATTAACACCAAGTTTATCTTTCAGTATATATTTGAGCTTATAGTACATCCTCTTTGGCCCGTAGATTACAGATTAAGTTAAACAAATTGGTCAATTGCTTTACAAAAGAACCTCAAATTGTAAAAAATATCGACGATTCATAACCAAAACAAAGAAAATCTTTCAATTTTGAATAGAGAAACTTTTGAACTATATCTAAAATAATAATCGTGGTTTCAAAACAGCGATCATAGGTCCATAACAATTTTGGATCTAAAAGTACTAACCTGGATCTAAAACAACAATCCTGGATCTAAAACTATTATCCTGGATCTAAAACAACAATCGTGGTTTCAAAACAACAACAATCGTAAATCTATAAGTATTATCAAGGATCTAAAAGTATTATTCCTGGATCTAAAACCACAATCGTGGTATCAAAAGTAATATCTTGGATCTTAAACAACAATCCTGGATCTAAAAGTATTATCTTGGATCTAAAGAATTATCTTGGCTTCAAAACAACAATCATGGTTCCAAAAGTAATATCTTGGATCTAAAACAACAATTCTGGATCTAAAAGAACTTTCTGAATCTAAAACAACAATCGTGGACAAAAAATAAAAACCAGATATACAGCCATGTCACAGAATTTAATTCCGTTCGGAAGTGGAATTAATTCCGTATTTTGCTTCTATAGAAAAGTAAAACGAAAAAATTTTAGGGAATGAAAGCACTTTTACTTTGCTATATGGAATTGTAATTTTAAGCATTTCTAGTTTTCATTTTACTTTTTCTATAGAAACAAAATACGGAGTAAACTCCACTTCCGAATGGAATTAAATTCTGTGACATGGCTGATAAATACAAATTCTAGAAGTGAATCAAAACTTCAATCTTGAGTGTAAAAGAATAATTCTAGATTTAAAACTACAATTTTGGATCTAAAGGAAGAATTCTGGTTCTTAAACACCAGTCATAAATGAAAAAGAATAATTCTGGATTTAAAAAAGCAATCGTGGATCTAAAATGGATCTAAATGATTATTACTATGTAGTTGACATTTCAAATATGACTCGATGCATGTAATGTACACTTATTTTTAAGCACGACTGTAACTATTCATAATTCTCATAAAAGTTGAAAAAATGTAATAATTTTTATGTGTGTTTTATATGTTCTGAAAGATTATATTCTTGCTATTTTTTCATATTTTCATATAATGTGTATATTCTAAGAATGCTTTTGCTTCTTTACTAGTTCCCAAGTCATCATCAAGTTTTGTCCTGAAAACTTAGCAATGGAAATATTAGTCAATAACAACAGAAACAGCAGCAACAACAACAAAATGAAAGTAAAACAAAACAAAACAAAACAAGACAAAAGGAAAGTAAAGCAAAATTAGGACTCATATAAAATTCACATAAAAAAACGTGTTTGAATTTTTCAACGTGATTATTGATTTTTATTCCTCTATTTGTTTCAGTATCATGAAGTTTTAGCACAAAGAAATCCAAAAATGTGAGTAATGAAAGAAATTTATAATTAAGTTTGTTATATAAAACACAGTATGTAATTATTTATTGGTGGTTATTGTTAATCATTGTGGAGAGGCTAACACCTTTAACCAATAATACTTATGACATTGAGTGTTAACATGATGAAAACCACTCTAGTTGTTTCAATTAGTAAATTTTTTTAGGGTTTGGTAGTTGATAAATCATCAAATAAGTTTAATACTATTTCAAGGGTTGAATAAATATATAAAGAAGGTTTAGGAAAAGTCGACATAAACATGACAGGCATTTTAATTGCTGTTCTGAAATATTTAAAGTTTGCCAACTAAATTAATAATTTTGAAGTGGAGAAAAATAAGTAAATTGCTTTCGGATCTAAAATTAATATCCTGGATCTAAAACAGCAATCGTGGATCTAAAAGTATAATCCTAGTTATAGTTACACAATTCTAAAAAACTACATTCGTGGTTGTAAAACTACAATCCTGGTTAAAGTTCCACAGTCTTGGATCAAAAAACCCTATTCGTGGATCTAAAATTACAATCCCCAATATAAATCCTGGATCTAGGATCAAAATCCTGGATTTAAGAGGACACTTAAAGATCTTTAAGTTCATTCTTGGATGTAGAAAATAAATCCTGGATTTAAAAGGACAATTATACATTATTAAGCGCATTCACTATAACTAAAATTCTGGATCTAAAAGTACAAACTTAGTTCTCAATTATGGATCTAAAAGAACAATCCTTGATTTAAGATAACTACAGTGGATTATTTAGATTAGTCGTTGATCTACAAATTAAATCCTAGATTTAAAGGAGCAGACTTGGAAATCGTGGATCTAAAATTTAATCGTGGATCTAAAAGTACAATCCTGGATTTACAAGTACTATCCTGAATCTAAAACCTGGATATAAAAGCTCAATTATGAATCTAAATTCTGGATCATAAAAAACTAACCGAGTTATAGGACTACAATACTGCATCTAAGTGCACAATACTGGACTTAAATATACTATCCACGATCCAAAACTACTATTCTGGTTATAAAAGCCCAAGTACGAATCTAAATTCTGGATCTTATAGTCCAATCCGAGATCTAAGAGTACAACCCCGCATATAAGAGCACAATCATGAATTTAAAACTACAAATCTGTATCTAAAATGTGTAAAAATGTGGATCATTAAATTCATACTTTGATTGAAAAAAGAATTCCTGAATTTTTGAACTTAAAAGTACAAACTTGGTTCTAAATTCTAGATCTAAAGTTTAATTGTAGATCTAAAAGTACAATCCCGGATTTAAAAGCACAATCCTGGATCTAAAACTACGATTCTAGAACTTAAACCTTGATCTAAAGTTTATTCGTGATTTAAAAGCATAATCCTGGATTTAAAACTACAATTCTGCAACTAAAAGTACAATCCCAGATATAAATCACGAATCTAAGAGTACAATTGTGGTTCCTAAGAGCATTATCATAAACCTGAATCTAGGAGAACAATTATAGATCTTTGTTTATTGGTGGATATGGAACTACAATCCTACAAATGTAGTTATTTCTTCCTTTCTCAGATTTCGTAAACACGTTTGCTTTAACTGATTGATATGCTTTAACATACATAAATACTTTCACAAAAGTTGTTGACATTTCTATAAAGCAGCATTTTAAGAAAATTTCTCTCCACTAGTATAATTGTATACAATTAATGTATGTATGTATATACATATTACACAAACAAATTGAAAACTATGTGGGCCTACAACAACAGCAAAAGAAATAAGAACTCAAATACACATGTTAGTAGTTTAAGTAACAGTTACTTTTGTCAGTTTATGTCAAGTAAATGTTAATATTTTTGTTTTGTTGTGTTTGTGTATTCTTTAATATTATAATTTTAACTTTTAAACAAATAATGACAAATTATAAACACATTTGGCTTTGTGTATTGTGAGCCTACCTTCAATTTATATTTAGGTGTAATTTAATGGAACACCTTAAAGTATGCAACAATTTGTCATTTCCTTTTTTACATTTTTAAAGGGTTTCCTGTTACAAAATGATTGCTAGCAACCAGTGCTGCATTTAAACGGTATTTTTCACCCACTCTCTTTAATAAACAAACAAAGAAATTAACGAAAGTATGCTTAACAATAACTATAATAATATCATCAATCATTATGACAGCGGGAAAAATAACAGACACAATTCTAACCACAACACATACATACGAGTACATTTAAACATATGAATGTATAGATAAAGGAATAACAAAAAGCACGTAACGGAGCTGCACAACTCTTATACTCAATTGCCTTTCGGAAACACTCTAATGGCCAAACGATTCATTTAAAATTCGTGCGTAAGCAAAGAATTTTTTAAAGGAAATATCAACAAGCAACAAATACAAAAACTTTTGTATAAAGTAAAATTTTTTAAATAATTTTTTTTTTGTTGTTGGTTTTTATAGCTTATTTGGAAGGTTCAACTTTAGAAAATAGCATATAAAAGAAAAGGAAAATACAATTAAGTTTAATAAATAAATATAGCAACACAAACGTAAAAGATAAATAAATATAAATTATATAAAGAAGTTAGATAAGAATTGTAAGATAAACTGACAAGCAATTTTAGGCTTGAAAAAATTATATAATAAAAATTAAAGACAAATGAACAGAGAAAAAGAAAATATATGTAGGTACCAGTAAAAATAACTTTAAGTTGTTTGGGACTGGTGTTGTGAACTTAATAGGAAACCCATTTTGCCCCTCCTTTTTATAGCAATAAAATCGTTTTTATTTTCATATTATCATTTCTTTATATTATTTCATTTCGTTCTTCTTCAAATATTTGTTAGTAAATATTGATTAGGAGCTTAGCAGTTATATTAGCTAAGTAACACCACCAATGTCAGGGTCAAATGTTTTAAACAGCGGCAGCATAGATTTCTGTTTAAAGACACTTCTTATCTCCTAACGTCCCGGTGAGTAAGCAAAGCATCACACAAGCAACACACACTTATAACGCATTTTCAATACAATATAATATAATAAAATGTCAACACTACATACAAAAAACACTCAATAATAAATCAAAATAAAACAAATATAAACAATGTTAAAGAAAAAAAAAGATAAGAAAAATTTAATTAAAATTTTAGTTTAACCCAAAAAGCAACATTTTTCACTTCGTCTTTATTCAAATAGTTAAAGGTATTAAAAATTTTACGTTTTTTTATTGAAATTATAAGATCTTAGAATTTATGATATTTAGAAAGTGCATGAAAAATAAATTTATAATGGTGGTTAGAGCAGCATAAACCTGAAACGCGGTTAAAGTTACACAATCATGGATCTAAAATTACAATATAAATGCTGGATCTAGAAGCACAATCCTGGGTTCAAAAGGACAATTGTAGATCATGGAGTTCATTATTTGATTTATGAACGATATCCTGGATCTTAAAGGACAATTGCTGAACAATTGGATTAAGTAGGACAATTGTAGATCATTAAGCTCATTCTTTGATAGATGGAAGCCTGGATCTAAAAATAAAAACTTGGTTCTAAATCCTCGATCTAAAAGTAAAAAACTGAAGCTAAAATTACCATTCTGGATATAAAGGTACAATTCCGTATCTATATCTTGAATCTAAAAGATCTATCCGGGATCTAAAAGAAAACTTATGGATCTAAAACTACAATTCTGGAACTAAAAATAAAAACTCGGATCTAAATTCTTGATCTAAGAGTGCAATCCTGGATCTAGGAGTACAATTATGGACCCTAATATAAAAGAACAATCGTAGATATTTGTTCCATGATGGATCTAGTAACTACAATCGTTCATCTAAAAGCTAAATCGTGGATCTAATAGTTAATTCCTGGATTTAATAAATACAAAATTGAATCAAAAATTTCGCACCTATATTTAAGACTTTTATCCTGGATCTAATAGCACAATCTACAATCTTGATTCTAAAACTTAAATTGCGTATCTTTAAGTACAATCCTCAATACGGAAGTACAATCCTAGATCTAAAATAAAACTTTGAAATTTTAAGTTCATTCCTGGATCAAAAACTGCAATCTACGATATAGAAGGTAAGTGCTGGAATTTATATTACAATACAGGATTCCCAACTGTTTGTAATCATATGATTGTAAATCTAAAATTGTTAACTTAAGGGCTTCAACTAAGCTCTTTAATTGTAGTCAATCCTGGATTAAGTAGGATAATTGTATATCATTAAGCTCATTCTTTGATAAATGGAAGCGTGGTTCTAAAAGTGCAAACCTCATTATAAATCCTGGATCTAAACAATCCAGGATTTAAAAGCGCAAATCTAAAACTACACTTATGGAACTAAAATTACAAACTCGTATCTATGTATATTATCAGTCGAACAGCTTTATACGGGATCTAAGAGCACCATCATGGTTCTCTAAACTGGTTCCAAAAGTAAAATTCTGGATCTAAAATAATAATTGTACGTTCTCCACGATAAATTGATAAAGCGTACAAATTTGAATGGTTTTCTTTGCGCAACGAATCGGACAATAAGCCCCCAGATCATGGAATAGAGAGTATCTAATCATGATTCTGATCATGATCATATGTAAATTTACTACAGAATAGGAGAGAATAACAAACCGTAATATTAGAAGGACAGATTGCAAAAGCACATCTCATACAAGTTTCTTGGAATGGATAGTATCTAAGAACTAGTCATATGTACATTGACTATGATAAAGAAGTGCGGGAAATGAAGAGTATATCCATCCTTAATATGTGTGGAATAGATTGAAAAGGACAGCACGGCATACTCCTTCACCTTCTTCTAAATCCTCCAAACGATATACAGATTCGTATTTAGCTTAATGGTTTCGAAAACTAGCAACCAAGGTGGCATTTTAAGACGTCATCGAAGTCTTCTCTGAAATGAGCTGTCTGTTTAGGGTTTTGTTTTGAATTGGAGAATCGAATACCACAATAAGAGAAGGGCAAGAAATGGAGCATATGCCCATCCCTTATATGAAATTCTATCAGATAATTCAGACATTAAAGAAGCATGTAAAACAAGGTGATCTTCCAAAATTTTGAGTGTCCTGTCAAAAGAGGCTAAAGTACTAAAAAGCTGATACAAGTCCTCTAAAAATAATAAATGAATACATGAACTTGATTTGGAATACGAAACGAAAAACTTGTTGCTTTTGTAGCAGCATGGAAGGATCCTCTGAAACGAGGCGTCTGCATAGGATATCGTCATCTTCGAACAGATGTTCAAGATGGTTTCTTATTGCAGCTGGATTAATTATCGAAATGAAAATCTACGGGATATATTGTTACGCCAACAAAATTATCGCAAAACATGCGTTCATACGTTTACATAGAAAAGAGATGGATGTTCAAGATGGTTTCTTATTGCAGCTGGATTAATTATCGAAATGAAAATCTACGCGATATATTGTTACGCCAACAAAATTATCGCAAAACATGCGTTCATACGTTTACATAGAAAAGAGATGGAAAAGTTGCTACTATGTTATATAATATAAATATGATTAAAGGTAGGGTCACACAAAGTGTCAAGTGTGACCGTACCTTAAGTAAAAATTTAACTTTTAATAAAGTGTTGCCAATATAGAAAAGCAATGATAATTGTAATTAACTTTGTTATCTTGGTGCGTTGACAACACTGAATTCAATACAAGTTTTAATTTTAGTGTGAGACAAAATCTTTGTATAATAATAAATATCTGTTTCAAAATACCATTCCGTTTAACAGTGCACAATTTTTTTTACAATCAGAAAAAGTGTAAAAAAAGTGTAAAATATTTATATAAAAGAGCTGTAAAACTAAAAGTAATAACTTCTGTTTATTAAAAGAAATATTTAAAGTTACTTATTCTAAATTTTTTTCCACTTTTCTGCGTTTTGAAATTTCAAAGTTGACAACACTGATTGTAATACCAATTCTATTATAAAGAAACATACGAATAAAACGCTAGTTTTTCTTTACAATTAATAAAAATAATTTTAAAAATTAGTAAATTGCACTATTTTAAATAAAATTACACTTTCCAACCCTGAGTATCACAACCATTTACTTACTGGGAATGCCAATTAGAAGAAGAGTAAATTTTATACAACGTACAACCTCTGCGAAAACCTGGTGATTTTAACAATTATTTTTGTTTATGGATAATAAACAATCAATTACCGAAATTTAATATTGCGTATAATATTATTTAGTTGTAAACAAAAACAATTATTGCCAATATGACAAACAAATAAAGATATGTATATGTATGTACATATGTATTTAACAAAAATATTAAATGAAATAAAATAAACACAATTAAAATGGCATTAAAACAATGGCAATTACAACAATATTTACTATGTTCGAATTTTTAAAAATATTTTAAAACAACAACATTTTTAATATTAAATTAATATAATAAAAAAAGTATATAGAATAATTTTCTGTTATGTACCTATTTCATTATTTTTATTTAATAAACATTGCAAATATATTTAAAACTTAGTAAATTGTATAGGTTTATAATTTTGCACATGTAAACAACCTGGAAATTAATAAAAGAAAACTTCTTAATTTGTTTATGCAAAACAATCTGACATTCTATGTACATAAGTATGTAACAGTTATGAAATCAATAGTCAACAAAAAACAAGTGTTGTCAACTTACTAATACACATGTGTGATGTTAACAGATCATATTACAGATTTTCTTAATACGCCATTTGCCTTTAAAGAATATGCAAATATACAGAAATGTATTAAAATACAAAATAAATTATGTATCGACTGAAATTTACACATAAGCATTAAACACATTCGAGACTGCAGGCTACCGACTACAATATGTCAAATATAAAATACACACGTTTATATGAGGATGCCTAAATTGACGACAGCAGGCAACACGACTGTATGTTGTTGTCCATGCTGATTTTTTCATCACTGTCAAATTTAACTAATTTTTTAGTTTTATTGTTTAAGATTTATTATTTTTAATGTTTTTTTTTTACTTTTTTGTTGCATTTTAGCACTAGCTGCTATAAAATCAACAAAATTCTCTTCAGCCATTATGATATTTAAAAAATTCGAAGAACAAATTTATTTTTTATTAAAACGTCAGCTTTCGTGATCAGCTGCTGACTATGTAGCTGTCGTTTTGAAAATAATTAAGTAGCTGGGGGCTAATTCTGGCAGTCGTGATCGAAATTGTTTTCGAATCGAAATTTATTTCGACAGTGCAAAATTTTCTAATGATGGTACTCGATACGAATCGAATCGATTCATTGCTTCAGTGTTGTAAAAAACTTAAATAAGTACGTATTACAACACTGAATAAAATAAAAGAAAATGTAAACAAAAAACATATGGTTCTGCAAAAAATAACTCAAGTAAAAGCAAAATTTTTAAAAGAAATTATTTTAAATTAAAAATGGATCCAGTTGTTTTTTTTACTCATCGTCTTCTAATTCTGACGAGATTGAAAACATTAATGACATAAGGAAAATAAAAGAAGAAACACCTCCGAACCCTTAAGATTGACAAACAATGAGTAAGTATAAATAAGTACATACATACATACGTATGTATTAATGTATGTATGTGTTGTGTTTTTCTAGACTCAAAAGATGTTTTAGGCTCACAAAGCAAGCATAGGTAAAATTTATTTTTGATATTTTTGACCTAAAAGTAATAAAATTATTAATATTATAATATTTTTTTAAATAAGTAACAAATTTTTTACTAACATTTTCTTTTTTTCTTCTGTTTATTAAAAAAACCGTTATTTCGAATGCTTCTTTGCTTACGAGTAAAAACTCGCAACGTTGCGTTCGAATAATCATTCGTTATCGAATGCCATCATTAGAAATTTCGATACATTTTATTCGCTATCGAATGAGAGAATCCCAAATGTTAAAAAATTCGAACGTTCGAATGAAAATTTACTCGCATACGAATGCGAGAATTAGCCCCCTGGCTTCAGGGCGGCATAAGTATCCAGCGGCATTTACACTCGTGTAGTCATGTAGCCTGCTGTCTCGAATGTGTTTAATGCTTTACACACACAAACTAAAAGCCTTGTCGTCAGAAACCATTTCTTTGATTGACAAAACAATGCGAAATGTTTTTGGGTATTTTTAAAGAGATTTCGTGTAAATTGTGCAAATTGTTATTGTTAGTACGTATTTGAATTTTGCATACATAAGAGTTTGAGTTTGTTAGTACAAAAGGGTGGGTGGGTGAGAGGCTGTTTGAATACATGCGTTTTGCAAACAAATCTATGAATAAAAATTTGCCAGCAAACAACGCAATTTTCTTATTAGTGCATTGGCTTGTTATTTTCAGAAAACCAAATTTAATGGAAAAACAAACAAACAAACAAAACACTTTGTTAGGCAGCCTTCAGCGTTTACATACATCCATATGTAAATATGTATGTATATACACAAACACTTGCAAACTCCAAAGAAATTTTCCAATAAAAACAACAATTATTCACAATTTGAGAAGTACAGCAAAAAGTAGGTAAGACAACAACAATATTACGCAGCAGCGTTGGGTATTAGTAATTGAATTTAAAACAGAAATCATTTAGTTATAACTATTGGGGGTTACGTTTCAGTTTTCACGTAGGTATTAGGTACATACATACATATGTATGTATGTATAAAGACAACAACAAAAGCGACCACCTAATGATATGACTTGTAAAGAAAATTCTTTCTTTCGTACCATGTCATATCATTGCCACATGAGAAAGGTTTTTTTCTTCTTTACTTTACATACTTAACTTTACATATTATTTGTTTTTGTTTTTTGCCTTTACACGAGTTTCTGTTTCTTTACTACTTCTACTAAATGCATACATACATACATATGTATGTTCATTCTCAATAGTTTGATTGTCTCATCATAACTGTCTTGTTCCTGTCATTGATAGTAATTAACCCCTAAACGGTCATCATAAATTTAAGAAAATGGCCATAATGTATTAAAAAGTAATTAGATTTTAATTAAATATACTATTAAGTATATAATAATGTATGAAATTGCAAAGTTAGTTGGAAAAATAATAACAAATAATTATATGTACTTGATTTCAATAAAATGGGAAACAGTAAGCAAAGAAACTTATTTAATTAGTTTATGGAAAAAAAACTAAGAACAAAATATTGGTAAACCATAATCATATTAGACCTGATTAAGAAGCTAGACTCTTCTATTAGTGGATAATATAGGGTGATGAAATTAAAGGTTAAAATATACACCTAATTCTGTTTTTACGCGAATTTGATTTAACGCGTTTCCAAATAAATATTTGATTTAGTTTTTATTTGATTTAACGCGATCTAAAACTGTATGTATTTTTACCAAAAAAACGTTATTTGCACTGGATTTTAAATTAAACACATAGTTACGACAAACAACAGAATCGAACAGGGGATATCCTGTTTATTTAAAATAAATTTATGTAGTTGAAAGTAAGAGTGTAGGAATGTAGTCAAATTTAAGTGTTAAAACGAAAAGACATAGAATGTATGTACTTTTCTAAATTAACTATTTTTTCTACTGTTTTTTTTTTTTTTTGTTTAAATAAAATAATTCATCTTATTTTACCTGATATTTTATATGTGGAAACAATTCCCTCATTTAATATGGATACTCTATCGCGTAAAAACGGAATTAGGTGTAATTGAATGTCAGAATTTTTATTATAATCCAAAAGAATAATCTCTAACATTTATTTATAATTTAATGTCTATTCAGAAGCTCAAGCATTACTATCGATATCTCAATCGCATTCTAGACAACCAGTTGACAGGCTTGGCACTCGACAACCAAGTCAAACAAACTTTTTCTAAAACAAAAATTATGCAAAAAGATCAGATACAGTATCGAGTAAGTACATCAAAAATTCTAGCATGTATAGGGAACACGATCTAGACGGGCAGTTGACAGGAACGACAAGCAAAATTAACTGGAAAAGAAAATGGTTTCAACAAACTTTTCCTAAAAGGGCCACTACACATAAAATAGAATGTTTCGTTTCACATCCGTTCCTGATTACACAGGCTAAATATGAAATCGTAATAGATCTGGTTTAGTGACATTAACTAAGGTACTAAAATTGTAATGATAAAATACCAAACATAACATTGAATATTGCAATACAAACAATACTGAAGGAACAGCCACTAATCCTTATAATAGAACCAGGAACAAATTTGTTAGAGAGGGTGATAATACTAGTAAATTGTAGAGAAAGCCTCAGATATTTCGTGACTAGATTATAAACTAGTTTCGTATAAACAACATTCCAACCCAACAAAGATTTTGCAAAATGTTTTACTATTTTAGAAGTTATAGGTCAAAATTCTTACTTCATTTGTAGTTTTGAAAGACGGTACTTTCAAAAGGCTGGAAATAGCTGGCGCAATATGTACACATGCAGGACCACTAAAAATATGTGTGCCAGTATATAATGAGAAACGCAGTACGCAGCTCCTTAATATGAAACGCAAAGACATCTCGAGAATTATAGCGATGGTAACTGATCACTGAATGATTAGTAAGCATGGGGCAGACTCGAACTTCCTTTCAATAATGTCTGACACAGTTGCCAGGACCGTGAGAAAGAGGAATCATTATTTCATGTTTTCTGTGTGTGTCAAATTTCATGGTATACCTGAAGACAACAGGCTGTATGTAGTACTCCTTACATACTAGCATTATTATTAGTCTTAATGAGTGGCGTGGTCCTTTTCAAAACGGAATCAAAAGATTTCATTTGAATGCAGGAACGCAGCAGGCAACCACATAAACCAACTAACCGTTGTTAGTCGAGCGATAGCCGTCTGATTGTATTTCCTAGATAGTCTTAGTCGACGAAATCTAAAGAATTTTAGTCATTATCCATCATTTTAGAGCATTAATATCGTCAGATTGTATTCTCTAGCTAGTCTTAGCCATGCTAAAAAATTAATTGCAATGGATTGCAAACGTAGCTATCATTTTTCCCCTAATTAGTCATTAGCCTCAGTAAGAAACAAAGTATACAGATTTATTCGAAGCTGTATCACTTTAACGACCCGATTGTATTCTGAAGATACAAATCAGAACTGTGGTAAGGTAGATAGGTATATTTCAAAGGTCTCCGAAAAACCTGGAAACAAAAACTACAAAATATATAAATGACAACCGACAGAAGATTATTATAAAAAAAAAAAACAAAAAATAAATTGTTTATTCTTAATAGAGATACATATGTATAGGAGTACATATTGAAAAGAGCACTTTTGCACAAACAAAATTTTATTACGATCATTATCTTTATGATCACATAATTACTATAACAGCTATTGAAGATTTTAAGTAAGTTTAGGAACTAGATGAGATCTATGGAATAAACAATCAATATGATTGCACAAAAATCATACTATTAGTAGTCTGAGTGTAAAACAGTTATTTTTAAAATATTTTTGTTTAGTACAAAATTTCAATTTTTCAACCCTGTATAGAAGACATATCAATTTATAGTAAATGCCAAAAAAAACATACAACTCTTGTTAATTTGTTAATATCCCTCATATACGTTTCAGGGTTAAACATACATTTTCAACCGTATGCAACTGTGTGTGTAATGCTACATTTACACGGTGTAAACAGCAAAAATTCTTCAAAATTTATTTATTTAATAGTTATTAATAGTTAAGAAGAATTTTTGCTGTTTACACGAGTTTGAAGCATTTTGAAGAGCAATTTTGAAGAAAATTTCAATCGTGTAAATCTAGCTTAAGAGTATTTGTTAGTCAATGTTCGTTTCGTCAAGTCCAATATGTTGTATTGTTGTTGCTGTTGTTTTTGTTTTCCTTCTAGCTTGCTATATGTAGATATGTGTTTGTGTGTGTTGATTTGTGTCCCGTTTGCTTTAAGGAGGGTGTGTTTGTTGAGAATGACGTTGTTGGTACTTTTTTGTTTTATGAAGCCTAAAGAGGACGTTGGATTTTTATTATGTGTCGACCTGTGTGTGGGTGTGTGTAAATAGGTATGAGTTAGTTTTATTTTCATTTACGTTGTCATCGTTTGTATTTCTTGCTGTTGTTGTTATTATTGCAGCAACACTTGTTGGCGGTAAATATATACTAGGTATGTATGTACATACATTAATAGGCAATGTTTGTATGAATGAAAAGAAGGTGGTTTCTTATATATATAAAATGTGTGTACCTATGTGTACGTTTTTTGTCTAAGTTTTAACTGTTTTCTTGTTACTGCTGCTCCGGTTCTTAAAAAACATTTTCATTATTCCTTAAGCTTGTTGTTTTTTCTGTTTTGTTCTGCTTTTGTTTTAATAACTACAACAACAAAATTAAGTGTATTACAAATATGTAAATTTTTAATATTTACCCTGAAAAAAACGCTGCCAGCCAGCAAACGACTTTTGTAAAGAATACTTTTTAAATATTTATTAAATAATTTATATTTATTTAGCAGTTAGACTAAATAAATAAATGTATTTAACCTTGATTACACTTCACAAAATTCTCACTTCTTTTTGTTAACTATTATGTATGTATTTTATTTTCTTATTTAATATTTGCAAAACAACTGCTAAAATTATTATTGCACTAGCTTTTTCTTTATAAACTTGACGCTATTTTTTTTGTAGATATGTAGTAAATACATATACCTATGGCTTTGAAATTCACACAATTTAAATAATTTTATTTAATTAAGCCTTTTACTTTGCTTAAAAACAAACTTTTTTGTTTATTTTTACTTTTTACACACTTCACTTTTTTATGATTATCATAATTTCCCGTTTTATTTAAATTGGTTTTTCACTTTTTTTAGTGTAAACTTTTGTTTATTTGGGTTTTTGAATTGTACAAAATTTGTTTATGTTGTTTTTGTTAATTTATTTCTTTTTCTTTGTTTGTGTACTTATAACTTGTTAAGACGTGTTATCGGTTACGCGTTTCATTTGCAACTGTGTTTTTTGGGGCTGTTTGTTGGCCGCGTAACACAGTTTTTCTTTGCTTTGTTGTTTTTTTTCATGCGGTGTTTTTCTTTTTGTGTCCTCTCTCAATCTCTTTGTTGTTTTTGTTAGCTTTTTTGTGTTGAGAACTTTTAAGCCAAAAACAAATACTCGTTATATTCTAATAAGACATATGCCGATAAAAAATTAATGACGATTTCATTTCGAAATTAAAAATCGGAAAGATAAAAACGAAAACATAAAAATTCAAGTTTATAGGTAGGTCCTATAATAAATTATCTTTTATATTTTATATAATATAACAAAATAGGTAGGTACATAAAATAAATAATAAATTACAAAAAGTATATAGGTAGGTACCTACATATTTATAATATATTACAACGTACATACATACCTATTTTACAAATAATATCTAAATGTAACATTAATTCAGCTTTAATTAATTAAAACGTCGAAAACAAATAAGTTTAGTAAGTTTTAAAAAATTTTGAGTTTTATTTTTTTCGACGTTATGTGTAAATAGAAAAAGTTTCTGTAAATTTCCCCGTTGAATTTCAAAAATGGTTTTCTCTAAAAATATTATTTAATGCACGGAATTCAGCATCTAAAATTGCTGCTCATGTTTATCAATAAAAATAAGTCATTTTTACTATCCTGAATCATAATATTATTTGGAATTATTATACTTAAACTCAAAATTGGCAATAATTAAGATATATTCATACATATCATATTATTTATAAGAAATTATCACTAAGCCATTAGTTTTCTTCTTGAAAAACATATGTATGTAGTTCTTCTTAATTAAATGAGAAAAAAAATAATTGTTTAAAAAAAATAAGAGAAAATTTGACATTAAGAATTTGTATTTAAGAATTGTTGGATGGAAAAATTTTTATAATTCAAGAAATTCGTCACTTTCAACAACGAAAAAATTGTAAAAAAAAAAACGTCAAAATGTCAGATTTTTCACGTCAATCTGGCAGCTATGATGTTTTTTGTTTTGTTTGTTTGTGTGCTGTCTCGCTCTCCTCATCTATTTTCTTACTCTTCTTCTTACGCCTTGTCACAGTGCTGCTAGTATTTTTTTTAGAGCTTATCCCCAATTTTGGATTTGTCATCCCCTAAAATCCCCAAACTTATTTTTGTTTTGATTTATTTTTTTCTCCCAGCCAAGAAAAATATCCAAATAAAAAATTTTTTCAAGTTGTACTACCTACCTTCAGTAAAAAGAGAAGGCGCACGCACCTTTTTTTAGAGAAAAATTTTTTGCAAATAATTCATTCTTTTTATTTTAAGTTTGGAATATAAATAAAAGAAACCCGGTTTTCAAATTCACAAAATCTGGCACCTTCTTGTTGTTTGTTCGATCATTTCAGAATTAAAATGTAATTTTATAGTAAGTTACAGTGGTGGTCATGAGGTTAGCACATTTCATATACATATGCTGTTTTGAAAAGTATTTTTCTTTTACATATTATGTATGTACCTATGTGATCATAATTATTAACAGCAATTTTTGTCCCTTTATTTTTTACAGCATTTTTTCTCAAGACATCTTATATTTGTAGTTATTTTCGAATTTGTGGAAAGTTTCAACGATTAGAAATTAAACAAATAAATTAGTAAGCACTTGATGGACTTTATTCCCAATTCGTATTTTGTGAAATAAAAGTTATAAAAAAAGAGTGTTCTAAGCAACGCAGCAAAGTATTACAAGTGTTGAAGTGCTTTGATATTTCAACCCGACTAAACCTCCTTCTAATCAAACAGGACCTATGTACGTATATAGGAGGAAAGCATACAGAGGTATGTATGTGAAGGATCTATTTGATCCCAGCTCGTATATGACAGCTTTAAGCGATATTTATAGAGACGTCCTCAAATCCTCGGTAGCAGGATACCGCATTAATGTTATACTTGGCGGTCGTGTAAAACCGTAGATAGCAGTCGTTGAGAAAACTCTGCAAGGTAAACTAATAGTCTTTCTGGCACAACTAAGATCTGTAATGCTAATAATGCCTTCTAGTCACGTATAGACCGTGGCCAGGGTCTAATGACACCCTCTACATATTCAATAGTCCAGTCAGCCCTACTTCGCTATGCCTTTACATCTCAACTGTCCTTTTTCTCTATGTTTACATTTCAGGCTCATTCATTACCTTTTCATTCCTACAAAGCAAAGGGATCAACTGAATATACCCAAGTAAGCTGTATGTTTTGACAAACTAAAAACTACTTCCATACCACCAAACATTATTAACATTAATTATTATTTGGATTATGTTATGATAGAATGAAATAATATTTAACATTTGCTCTTAGTTGGATCGATCAATAACGGTCGGGACGTTCAATTTTTTACTTACTGTCTGTGTAGAGATGATACCAAAGCAACGGGATGAATTATTTCAAATTATGTATATTTTCGTACAAAAAATTCTTTCCTCAATCGCGAAACGGAATGAATAATTCGACCCAATATTTTGGGGAATTATTATTAAATGTACGAATGTTATTTGTGCTAATAAAAACAATTTTATAAGATAAGAAAAACTGTATTAAATTGTTAGTCCGAAATAATAATTTTGTATTGTTTTGCCTGTCAGCCCACATTATTTAGTTAATGAGACATTTATTTTAGGGACTTTTAATTGGATGGAAAAATAAGGACGTAAATGCTTTTATAACTTAAAAGTAATCGGATAAAAATTTATAGAAATCTTAAAACTGTTTGTTATTTGCACCATCATGATAAATCCCTCTGATATGATATAACTTTAATTAAAGTAATCATTTATATTTATATTTGCGTATATTAAATGCAAGTTAAACAAAATATACAATACTTCATGGCAAAAGTAATTAAACATCTTTAGATATAGTACAAAAAGCTAAATTTAATAATACGAGAGCAACTATAAAATAATCGAATATAAAATAAAGCAAAAATTTTGTTATAGAATTAGGTAAACATTTTCGGATTTCGAATCAAGAAAAAAAAATATATATATAATAAAAATAATATTTTTAAAAGCTCTTGCGATTACTGCTATGAAGATTATAATTATTTGGGGGACGATAGTTGTGTACAGAATTTAAAGTGGAGGATTTTGTGATGTATTTGGACTTGAGATAGGCAGCATAGTTATGCTGGGGCAATTTGTCCAACAAAAGATCACTTTTTAAGATTTTAGTTTTTAAAATTTGGCGAGAGGAAGTCGGTTGTTGGGGTGACTCGAATTCCTCCGAGGAGCTGGAGGTTATACTTTGATGGCAACGTTTTCTGATATTAATATTTGATGAGCATGAACTCAAATGACTATTGGAGGAGGTATCTGTTGTAGAACAGCTGTCATTAGAATACTCATCCTCGGGCAGTGAGTTTTGCAGGGCAGTGTGCAAAGATTTACGTTTTCTGATATTAATATTTGATGAGCATGAACTCAAATGACTATTGGAGGAGCTATCTGTTGTAGAACAGCTGTCATTAGAATACTCATCCTCGGGCAGTGAGTTTTGCAGGGCAGATTTACGTCTACGTGTGCGTTTTGCTATGCAAGAAATCTCAAATTTACTTATATTATAATTTTCCTCATAACTATCGTGTATAACTATGAAATTATTCAAATCCGTGTCTACCGAAACCTCATTTAATAGAGATTTCGTGTCAGAAATTTCGTCATCGCCATCGCCATTACCATCATCATCAGATTCATGTAGTTTTTCATATATTAATGACTCTTCATGAAAGAATTTTTGCTTATATAGTGATTGTGCACATATAGTTTTACGTCTGCTCCTTAGCGCTATACAGGAGACTTTGGAGGGACTTTCTTTGCTTTCCTGCAAAGTTTGTGCTGCAGTTTTATTATTAGACCAGCTACCCACGGATTTACGTCGTGTCCTTTTTGCTATGCAAGAAATATCAAATTTTGTTTTATGGTGGGCTGTTTGCTTATCTTTTACATCCACATATTTATTTCTTTTAGGTTTTTCAGTTACTAAATCTTTTGTTGTTGCCTTTTCTTTATTTATTGTGTTTCTAGTTGTTAGATTGGCTTCATTCTTTATGTTTTCTTTTTCATTGCTAGTGTGTTGCTTCTGTAGTTGTAAAGGTGCATTGATATTTATTGATCTTCTGGTTCGTAGGGCTATGCAACTGATATTTTTGTCTTTTTCCATAAATTTACTGAAATTTTCCAAAGGATCATCGTCATCACTGTCTTCCGTTACTACAGACAAATTTTGCCAGTCAAGGTCTTTTTTGTCTTTAGGATTAGGGGCTTGTGTGTATAAACGTTTATGTTTTGTGGTTATCTCCTCGTTTAGATCATCCTCAGAATCACTTATGACAATTGTGGACAGATTTCTTTTTTTACATGTGGCCCTTACTATCTCCTCATCACTCGAAGTTGAACTATTTTCATGTGCTGCCTCTTTGTGTTCCTTGATATCACTACTTTCGGAATCCGTTTTTATGCGTTTGAAGCTTGACTTTTTTGTTGGCCTTATTTCTTTAATTTCTGAGTTATCTTCACTACTTTCTGTTTCACTTATTATTCTTCTTCTATTAAACTTACAAGTTTGTGATACCTGTGGCAAGTCACAGTTCTCTGAATCGGTTCTCAATCTTCTGCTAGTTAATTTGTTGTTAGTAGGTTTGATTTCCTCATCACTACTCTCGCTGTCATAATGATTTTGATCTCTTTTAGTTTGTGGCTCTCTTGTTTGTGCCGCCATTAATCTATTTACTATATCAAAATCCTCTCTTTCACTAACATAACACACTTCGATGTCTTCGTCCTCGTTGTTGACGTGGTCGTTAGGTAAATGTAAGCTTTCACGGCCACTATCACGCTCTTCCAAAGCTATTGTACAGTCGGCACAATGAAATCGTTTCCCCCTACTGGGCAAACATTGTCGGTGCATGGCTGTAGAACCACAAGTACTGCACATTACCAGGGGATTTAAATCGCTGCTAGCTTTGCGTCCTTTTTTATTTTTACACAGTTGAGCGCTACATTCGCTAGGACGTTCCAGCAGTTCAGCAAAAGCATTCGGTTCCAATTCCCAGGCGGCATCTCTATGCAGGTGAGAGAAAACATGTTATAAAAATATTTGTTTCAAATTTTACTAAAAACATACTGATTAGGTATAAATATTCCTCTGGCCGGTAGTTTCCTCCGAAATACATCGGAATCATTGCACAGGGGACACTTGAAGAAATAGCCTGCAGTTTTAGCACACTTCTGTAAGCATAGCTTGTGAAACCAACCATTACGGCAGCAGGGCGATAAAATCATATTAACTTTATTAAACTTTCCCGTTGTTCCACATAAACTGTCAAAGCAGATCAAACAAGTCTCAGTGGCAGCTGGTCGTTCGCTTACACTTCTAACATGTCTATGACAAAACGAACGATAATCATTGCAAAATTGATTTTCGGCTTTATTTTCCAAACCACATATTAAATGGAAAGTATGGCGGCATTTTCTCTCACAGCAGCCTATATTGGCATATTTCCCATGGCAGTAAAAACATTTCTGCATTAAACACAAACATTAAAAAAAATAAACAAATAAAACTAGTAATAAACAAAACTCACCAATAAAGCTATACGCTGCACTTCTTTTTTAATATCAGCTTCTAGAAAACCCAAGAAACCTTCGTCATCTTTACCATTTTGTGATAAATTTGAAGATAAATACTATGTTAAGTAGAAAAAACAAAGTAGGTACTTGAGAAAAAATTTCAAAACAAATCCTATGTACATCCATTGGTGTTTACTAGCTGCCTACACTACTGTTCTCATAAACAACTTACCAGACAAAATGTATGTACACCAAAACTTTTGTTTTTCAAAAATTCTCCATATTGTATGTCATCTTTTTTGGAAGATTTGCATAATATGCAAGTATCCATTTTTTAAAAACTTTTAGTTGTTTGATAATTTTGTAAAATAATTAATAATTTTTGTGCAATATACATATAAACAATGATAAATTCACGTTTTTTATGGCAAGAGCAAATACTTTACAGATTTACAACACCAAGCGCGCTTCTTTTTGTTGTAGTTTTGACGTTATCAATTCGGGGGTGAATGTTGACAACAAATGGTTAATGTTGCCAATGCGTTTATGGAAAGAACGTCAATTATTTAAATGTGACTTAAATTGGAGGATTTTTGAATCATTTAGATTTGAAATTATTGTATTCTGTGAAAAATAACAGAGAAAAATACTAATTTAGAACAATAATTATACTTTTTAGAATTCAGTTGATAAATTTTAGTCGACTGGCTCATAATGTGCCAATACCAACACGTATTTGACCGAGTCTTTCTTTGAAAATATCGAAGTCGAGAATCGTAGCGTTGAATAAAATTCAAATACCACATAGCTAAAATGTACTAATGGGGCATATGTATATTGAACCCGGCCCACTACTTTCTTCATCGTAGCTGAATTTATTCAAGAACAAACCGCTGTTTTTTTTTAATACATCGACAAGCATTGCCGATTGAGGGCTTCTTAAAATCCAAGAGCAATTGTGAAGAAGATTTTGTATGTTGAACGAATCATTGTATAATTCGTGATGTCGTCTGCAGACGTGATTATGCCATTTCCTCCCTGAAAATTTGACTGATCGAATAACTAAATTTTAGACTATTATCGGAGATAAGTATACTTCGATAAAAGAATCGATATAATATTTATGCGTCGTCATGGTGGACACCTTTCCGATAACCGTTTTAATTTATAGTTGTTAAACATTTCTCTTTTCAATACTAGAAATATTTTAATGATTATATAAATTATTTGTTTTTTTTTCACAAAACTTAAATTATCATTCTTTGTGTTAAGCGATTTTTAATCGTTTGCTGTCAATCATGGGCAACAATGTTGGATTTTTGGTAAACCCAAAACTGTACCTTAAAAAAAATTAGCCACTGTAATGTTTACACTCAACAACTGTTTTTTAATATCTTACATTCTGCCAAATGTTTTTTTATTGTTACAATTTTTAACAAAAAATAAGTCCAATATGTTGCTCTAATTAACTATTGATTTAAACTTAATGCTTACCATTATTTGTTAAATAATTTTATACGTTTTTATATTATCATAACAAAACACTTTATTTTAATTCTCCTTGGCCTTAGTATTATCGAATTCTTTCTCCTCTATCTTGGTAAAACCAGAATATCTTATAATTTTACCCTTTTCGACGTTTAAACGTTTGCTGAACTGCACCGCCTGGGACTCTTGTTTCTCCTCTTCCGTTTTATAGCCATAATAATGAGCCCAATCACTGCGTCCACTGAATACCATGTAGCAAACAAAACCAAAAGCATTCCAGGCTATCACCGCATAACCAATACTGAAGCGGCGTTTCCATACAGCAGCTTGTAGTTCCGGTATGGGATTAGTGTGACGTCTCACCAAACGGCGCAGCCATTTCATTTGAAAAAAGGACATTTTTTAATTAAAATTTTATTAAATTAACACTTATATAAAAAGTGTTAATAAATTGGAAACAAATATATGTATGATTTAACAAAAGAGAGAAACAGAAAAAACACAGCTGTTTGATAGGCGGATGATTTGTTATTAACCCATAACAGTTGTTTAAAAAAGTACTAAAACAGATGTTATATGTGTGTGTGCGTGTGTTTTTATTTTGTCAAAACATTTTATTTGCATTTGTACTGTAAAGTTGATGATCATAAGAAAAGAAAAACAAAATTCGTTTTGTGCCTGTATTATTTTTTGCAAAGAACATTCTAAAAACTAATAAAAATATTTATTATTACAGCAGTTAATTGGTTTACATGCAAGTTATTTAAATGTTATGTGTAGTTGTTGTTGTTACCTCCTGTCATTGAGTAGGAAAACGCAATAGATTGTTCACTTCTGGACAAAAATAAAAAAATTTTTTAGCAAAATGTTAATGCGAGCTCAGCAATTTAACAATTTGGATTATCGCCGTCGCCAAATTGATACTTTAAAAATATTCAATGACAAGTAAGTTTTGTGGCAGCTTTTGTTTTAATAAAAATAAATTTATATACATATGTACTTATGCTTAAAGTGTGGTGGAAGTCTGTGATTTGGAAGAATATTGCATACATTTCGAGTCTGGAGGACATAATTTTATATTATCTGTACTATTGGGTGTTAACTTTCCTACTGAAAAACCCAAACTACTTTTGTCACCCTTAGTGCAGCATTTATGGGTAAATGCCGCAACCGGTGAAGTGGAATCTGCTCCTGGCCTGTTAAATGTAAGTTGGAAAATTTTTATATCCTTTATAATGATTAAGGATTTGTTAGCATGTATATGCTGACCTTGACAAAATATTGAATTTTCCTTTCAGTTGTTTTGTAACTGTCATATGGGAATTACAAGGTGAAATCCTTGAATTCAAGTTGAAGGCAATTATTAATTTTTAAATTTTATCGTTTGTGCAAACATATAGCCAAACGTAAGCTGTTGATACTTAGTAGAGTAGAAAGTTGTAGTGAAAAAATGCATTTGTTTCGAAAGTAATTAGGATTTCGTGACAAAATAGGAATTGAAACTTTAGGGCTTTATTTTACATGCTGATATAAATCCCATCCCAAAAAATTTCTAGGATTAAGCGATTATTCGTGATTACTTACATATGTGAATGTATTATTTTAATTTATTTGTGAAACACAATTTTAAGTAATTAAGATTTAGAAGCATTTTAATATCGTACAAACAAATTACGGAGCGGTTGTAAAATTATTAATCTGAGCTTTTGAATTTAGTTATTATTCGTCATAGTTTTTCTTATATAAAAGATCCGTTTTACATATTTCTTGGAATAAAAAAATTGTTACTTTAAAAATTTTTTGTTTCTGTTGTTTTAACGATAATATTTTGCGATTATTTGTTATAGATTATAATTAAATTACTTTAAACCTTTAGTTTTTTGATATTTGAAGCGATTACTAAAAGTCGTTTAATCGAATAACCGATTATTGGTCAAAGTTTTTACAATAAATATTACTAGAATTGGGTATTTCATGTAAAATAAAGAAACCGTTTTATTATTTTTAATTTCAAGTCAATATTTTAACGAATACAAAAATCGGTTATTCGATTAACCGATTATTTGTTTTAATTTCTCCCAAAAATTACGTTTTTATTTGTTACTTTCAAGAACACTTTATTCATGCTTAAAAATAACAAAATTTTATAATTTTTAAAGACGAATAAATACCGTTTTTACGATTATTCGTTAAAATTCTGTTGCCAACTTTGCTAAAATATCACTTAAATTTGTTATTTCATGTTAAATAAAGAAACCGTTTAATTATTTTTAAATTTTAAGCTTATATTTTAACTTTTACAAAAACCGGTTATTCGATTAACCAAATTTAAAAACACTACTATATTTATGCTTGTAATAATTATTTTTTACAGGCGAATAAAATTCGATTTTACGATTATTCGTCGAAATTTTAAAGTAAATAAAAAAATTTTGAAGTTGTGTAAGAAAATTTGAATAAAATTTAAAAATTGGCAAAAACCGGTTAACCGAATAATCGTTGGTTTACGTTTTGAGTAACCGAATAATCGTAAATATTTTTGTAAAAATATCTTTAGAAATCAACCAACAATTTGACTGGAAATTATAAATTTCAAATTATTATAACAAACAGTTGTTCGATTACTCATTAATATATTCACCAAAAAGTCAATTTGCAACCTGAAAACAAATTTAGACATTTTAATGATAAAAAACCCTTTAACTTTAATTTCTTACTTTTGTTTTTGCAGTATTCCCCGCACTCTGATTTGGGCCGCGTCGTGCAGGCAGTTATCCGAGAGTTTGAACGTTTTCCCCCACCTCTCATTAAGGCCAACAGTCCCATAAATATTCCCACAGTCAATAATTGCGCACTGGGTACCCAGCAAACAATGCTGCAGCAGACTCATCAGCATACACATCATCACCATCATCCCTATAATTTACAAGTGGCCAAATCGTTGGACAGTGGCAGCAGCAGCGGTGCCTCCAACAGTGCCAACAGCAGCAAAGAAACCTCACCACACGATCCCTCCAAATCTACATCACCCCGTCTTAATGACAATAATTTTCCAAATCTCTCCATCCTATCGCTGGATGAACTCAAACAACTGGACAATGACCCGCAGTTCTTTGATGATTTCATAGAGGAAATGTCGGTGGTGCAACAGCTGAATGAGGAATTGGATTCCATGATAAATCAGGTTGAATCTATTTCGAAAGAAAACGAAACTAAGGAAACACATCTGGTCGAACTGAAACGTAAGCTAAGCGATGATGTCACCACCCTTAAGAATCTGGGCGAAAAATGTGATCTATTGAATAAGAAATATCTAAAGAAATCAGAGGAATACAATCCGCAATATATAAGAGAACTATTGCAAATAGCCGCCTCAAACGCGGACACCGAATGCGAACATCATGTGGAACAATTTCTTAATGGTAAAATCGATGTACAGACATTCTTGCAAAGCTATACACACTGCAAGAAACTGAGTTCGGAGCGCAAGGCCAAAGAGGAAAGATTGGGCCAACAGTTAGCGGCATTAGAAAGAGCAGGCATTTAAATAAAATAATGAACCCCATTACGACATTTTAAGGTCAAGCTCAATGTTAAATAAAGCATGTTAAAAGCATCTAAACTATGAAGTAGTAAAACAGCTACAACAGCCTGGTGCTGGGCTTAATATTTTACTGTATAATTTCTAGTTATTTGCTTCAATTGTTATACTTTTATTTTTATTATTATACTATATTATAATTCACTTAATTTTATTATGTTTTATTCAATTTAAATATTACTGTTTTATTTAGCTTTTTATTCCAGTGCTGTCTATCTAAAGCAAAAAACTTAAAACTCGTTAACAGTAAAGAAGTAAATAATAATAAAATGCAAAGAAGTTCTCTCTCTATTATGTAGTTAAATAATTCTATTTGAAATGTATTTTATTATTATTGTTTTTGCTGGCTATTTTTTTGTTTTGTTTTAACACACTTATATAAATGTGTGGACATCTGGGGGGTTATTGTGTATTTCGATTCGATGTAAAAAGTATAAAAATTCAAAAGATTTTCGAAATACACAATAATCCCCCTGCTAATCAGCATTTGTTTTAGTTTCATCATATCTTAGGGTCTTAAAACTATTAAAAGAATTTCAAAAAATAAAGTTTATTTCGTTTAAAGAAAACTTATTATATGAATTGTAAAGAAAACAACTGTTTTAATACGGTAGGGTACCAACTATAAAGGTTCTGAAAGTCAAAGAATTACTTTTGCTGCAAAATGCCAACAAATAGCGTGTCTATCCCCCTGCGGCTCTATGACAGGAAAATCGAATATGGCTCTCTGACCTTCATATTCCATTTCCTGTCTTCAAATATACTTAAAAGAAAAGCAAACTAATAGAGAGAGAGAGAGCTGAAACTGGTCTGCGAACGCATATTCATTCGAAAAGGAATGTATTGTGAAACCAATGGTGGAGCCAGAGTAAATGGTTGAATTAAAGAAGAAAGTTGTAGTAGAAAACGAAGACAGGAGAATGGCATACAAAGAAAAGACTGAGGAAAAGAAACAACAGGAAGAGAGGTCAAAGAACAAAGATCCTCAAAAAGTCAAACTATGAGGAAGTGTGAGAGAGAGGACAGCTGAAACTAGGGGTTATTGTAAAAAAAAGCTTTCGATATAGTGGAACCAGAGAAAATGGTTGATGAAAAGTAGGTAGCTGCAGTAGACAACGATGAGCAAGACAGGAAAATCGAATTTTAAGAATAGAAAGGACAGGAGGAAAGTAAACTAATTAGCAGATGACAGCAAGTAGGAAAATAAATTTGAGGGTTTAGAAATGGAGCAACAGCTAACTAACGAGAACAGACACTCAATGAGGAGTTAAAACTTTACACGTGTTTCCTTCAAAAGTCCTCCATGTGATAACTGGAAAAAGAAATTCAGAAAACAAACTAAGGAACTGCCCAATTTTAGGTTGAAAAAAGTATTCAACAAAGCGTCAAGAAATCCGCCAAGTCGTGCAAATAAAGTTCGTCCAGACCATCTAATATTTGATTCCCAAGCGACGGTCAGTAAAGGATAAGATAACGTACAGTATAATCCTCTGTTTCATTATGACAACTTCTACAGAAGTTATTGTAGGGGAGATTTAGCCTGCTAGCACAAAGTATACAGGTTGACAGAAAATGTAGTTTTATACTTCTCTTTCTTTGAGAACTGCCTTTTTGTTTTCTTTATGTTACTATTTTTCTGGCGCAATAAAATTCAATTTTATCATAGAGTATTTTTGTATTGTTTGATACAACCATAAACAAATGCATTTTTTATCATCTAACGAATACACAAACTCCACAATGCATACCACAAAGTATAACAATTATTAAAATACAATTTAGTAAAAGTTATTGAAATCACAAAACTATAAAAAAAAATTTCAATTCAAATATTCTAACTCAAATTGTTTTGATATTTAGTTCGTTTATTTGACCTTTTGTATATAAAATGCAATTGACCTTATTGCTTGAAAGAAGAAGAAACTATCAAATTGTTTTGTCCACAAAATTTTTGTTGTATATAGTGCTCAAACTTGTTGTCCCCTCTATATACTTTGTGGTTTAAAATATGTGTCTTTGTGATTTGTCAACTTTTGCATTAAATGTTGTCAACCATTGATGAGAAATTAGTTTTTTTTTTCAAAAGTATGATAATGAATGCTTAATTCTTATTATTCGTATAATCTTTGAAATTGAAACAACTTTTAAAAGTATTATTATTTTTGTTTGTTTTTAATACGTATATCAATTACATGTATTTTTCTTCATATCAATTACTTGAATATAGTTTTGTTTTTAATGAAGTTTTCGTACAAATAAAATTATTTTTTTAAATTTAATTAAAAGAAACACAAGAAAAAACACATTAAATGAAAAATGGTGGTAATATTTTTTAAAACAAAGCTTTTAACAAATATTAATACATATTTTCAAATTTTAAATTACAAAAATCGTTATTATAAAAACAAAAAAGGAGCCCACATATATAATCATTATAATGACAAAGAAAATAATACTACAAGCTGAATAATAAAATACATATATAAATTAATATTTTGGAGAAAAAAAAAATATTATTAAGCAGCAGAGAAAAATATGTTTTAAATTGTTAAAAAAAAGAATGGACTACTTAATGAAAAATGAAATAATATCAAAATTACTACAAATATTTAAGCATTTTTATCATTAATATAATATAATTGATCCCTTTAGGTAAAAAGAAAAATATGTTAAAATAGAGTAACAAATCAAGTGTTTTACTACCAAAAAAAATATCACTCTTTTTATTTTGGAAAATCAGATATTCAGAAAATTAAAATAAAAAGTAATATTTCAATTTTGCAAGTGCATTTTAAGTATAAATAATTATTATTTTCTGGGAATTGAATATTTTCAATTTAGTTTAGTTATAATAATTTCTGTTTTTTTTTGTGTTAATTTTAGCCATAAAATATCGTCATTTATTTTAATTGTTTTTTTTTTTGTCGTTTCTAAGAATTAAGTTGGGTTGTTTGTTTTGTTTTAAATTATAATATAAATATTGAAATGTTTAAAGTTTTTTTTGTTTTGTTTTAATATAAATTTAAGTTGGGCATTTATTTTATGCCTAAAAATTTCTATTTTTTTAAATTGTTTTTTTTTTTGTTAAGGATTTTTATCATCAATCTTTTTGAATCAAGTAAAACGCTTAAAGCGTTTAATTTTATTGTTGCTTAATGTTAGAGTGTTTTTTATAATGAAATAATATTCAAAACTATTAATGAATTATTTAGTGATTTACTGATCCATGGCTTCTTGACTGGTATCATCGACTTCCATGCCAGAAGATTGCTCTTCGGTTTTGGGATTGGTGCTGGTAGTGGTGTTGGTGTCATCAGTGGCCATGGCAGTAGCAGCAGTGGGGGTATCAACTTCCTTATTGGCATCGGTATTATTAGCAGGGGGTGGCTCAGCCATAACGACCTCTTCGACAATGGGGGAGGCCTCTTCGATGGCTACATCTTCTAGCATTGGCTGATCGTTAAGAGCGAGAGTAGGAGGCGCTGCAGAGATTGTGTTGGCTGGGGCAGTGCTAGAACTTTCAGCAGCTTCCTTTTCGTTGGCTTTTGCTGAACTTTCTGCCACCAACAACGGCGTTTCTTTTTCTTTTGTTGCCGCTGTTTCTTCTGTAGCTGTAACTGATGTGGCTGTTGTGGCAGTGCTTTCTTTCTCTGCTTCCTGTTTAGTTTCTTCTTTTTTAATTACTTGCTTCTTTTCTTCTATTACTTTTTCTGCTTCTGCGGATTTTTCTTCCTGTTTAGTTTCTTTTTCACTGTCTGTTTTAGTTTCTGCTTTGAGTTCTTTTTTATCGGTTTGTGTATTTTCCTTTAAGGTTACTTCTTCAGTCTTTTTAGTTTCATCTTCTCCTTGTGAGATTTTCTCTTCAGATGTTTTTGTCGCTGTTTCCTCCAGCTTTTCCATTATTTTTGCTTCTTTTTGCTCTTGCTTTTCTTCTGCTACTTTTGCTTCAGTTTTTGTTTTCTCTTCTACATTGTTAATTTCTTCAGATTTCTCTTGTGGAATGTCTGGTTTTGCTTCAACTTTTTTATCCTCTGTTTCCTTTTGTTGTTTCTCTGTTAATTCCTCCGCTTTGTTTTCGTTTTGTTCTTGGTTTTCTTTATCGCTCTCTTCTGTATTTTCCATTTTGTCCTTGCTCTTTTCTTTTTCAGTTTCTGTTACTGTTTCGACTTTTTCTTCTTTTTCTCCCTTTTCCAATTCCTGTTTTTCTACTACAGTTGCCAAGCAACTTTCTTCCTCTTCTTTCTCTTCTACTTTTTTATCATCGTCTGTTTTATTTGTTTCTATTTCCTTTACTTTACCATCTACTTCCATGGTTTCCTCATCTTCTTTTTGTTTTTCAGTTTCCTTAGCTTTAGCTTCTACAACTACTTCTTCATTTTTAGAGCTTTCTTTTTTAGTTTCCGTTTCGTTTAGCTTTTTAATCTCCTCCTCCTTCTCTACTGTCTTTTGCGCAACTTTTTCTTCCTTTTTCGCTTCTTGGTTCTTTTCATTGTCGGACTTGTTACATTCTTTTACTTCTTCAGTAACTTTCTTCGCTTTTGTCACTTTTTCCTCCATTTCCACATCCCCCAATTTTTCTTTTTCCTTTTCTTGTTTGCTGTCTTTCTCCTTAGTTTGCTCTTCATTTAAGCATGTTTGCTCATCGACCTCTTCTTTAACCGGCTCTTGATCTTTCTTTTCCTCAGACTTTTCTTCACACTCCATTTTCTTGTTGTCTTCCTTTTCTTCTTTTTCCTCTGCAACTACCTGCTTTTCTTCCACCTTTTGTTCCAGCTCCTGCACCGGTTTCTCAATACTTTCTTTTTCCACACTGACGGCGGACTCCTCCTGCTGTTTTTCTTCTTTGTCTTCTTCGGGCAAATCTAATTTAGCTTTTTTAGGATTTGGCAAATTGTCATCATCATTGGCATGAGTATTTTTAGTAGCACTTTTTTCTTCTGATTTGTTGGTGGTGTCCTCTTTAGCTGCTTCAACTTCAGCTTTGCTAGCTGTGCCATTACCATTGGTATTCTCGGCATTATTAAATAAACCATCAGCTTCCATATCGATGTCTACGTTGACATCCAAAGAGAGATCACCATTGACAACAGAGTCCAAGGAATCACCATTTTCTGATTCGGTTCTTTTACGTCCCGGCTCAACGGTACTGACTACTGAAAATAAGTTAAGGTTTGAGAAAAGGAAAACAAAATGTGTACCATCATAAACGTACATACATACATAAATAAGACAGAAAGATAAAAAGTACAAAAATAAAAGTGCAAAGCTATTAAGCGAAATGCTGATGTTATTGTTTCACAGGGAAATATTAAAAATCACTTAGTTTAGTAATATTTTAAGTTACCTCCTCAATAGGAGGAATTACATACATATGTATATATTTGGCCTGATACTCGTATAATCTAACGCCATCACCAAAGTACGACTGAGTAAAGCTCATTAATATTTTTTCATTTGCCAAAAATTTTACATAAAAACAGTCCATTTTTTTAGTCCGCTTTCACACTCTTCAATTCTGACTCGTCAAGGCAAGTATTTTTTGGATGAGAAGGGAAAAGAGAATAAAAGGGGTACAAACTTGACGGTACTAGTCAATTTTCTTATTTCTTTTCGTTTTTTATTTCACGCATGTTGATTTGCATTAAAAACTAGGAAAATTTAATTGACGTGTATGAATGAAATGGCAAGTTCAAAAAAGAATTAAACAAACTGGTCAACCAAAACTGAAATGTGTGAAACAGGACTAAAAATTAAGAAAATTTAATTGACGTGTGTGAGTGAAATGGCAAGTTCAAAAGAGAATTAAACAAAAACTGGTCAGCTAACACTGAAGAGTGTGAAACAGGTCTTACTTAAAATATGCCAGCAACTTAAGGTTGCTATATACATAATATGAACATTTTATATATATATTGAAGATTTTTTGAAGTAAAAACAAAACTATGTATAAGTATTTGAAAACCTTAAATTAAGCTAAGAGTTAGACAATTCTTGTATTGTATATAAAATTTTAAATTTTTACTTAAAACTTGAAATTACTTCAATCGAAATAAACAACAAAAAGGAAAACTTGAAAATTTCACATAGAAAAAACTAATAATAATTATTTAATATTAGTTAGATTTTGAAGACTTTTTATAATTTTCTTTATAAATTTTTAAAATGAATATGCCGCCTTTGGAAACTTGCAAATACGTTATTTGTTTAAATTTTATGTGAAAGTACAAAATGCCATTGTAGTTTATTAACTAAGGACTAAACTGCTATAATCAATAAATTTCCTTCTCAACATTTTGTCAATAAATTGTACACTTTTGGAAGTTGCAGATTTCTCTCTCTTTTTCGAAATCGTCTGCTTTCATATATTCGTCTTACTTAATAACTTACCAAGAATATTCTTTTCCAAGGCACGCATAAACTTGTCAATACGACTGTATTGCTTGCGTGGATCAATCAGGAGCTCACATAAACGCTGTATGGTAAAAGGGGCAGCATTGAAAAGTTCTAAACGTTCCAATAAAGATGATTTCATGCTCTCATAGTTGAAGGGATCAACATTGGGATATTGAGGGATTTCTGCAATGAAAAAATATACGAAATAAATAAAATGTAATGTAATTAAATAAAAACTTTCACGATATTAATTATAATATTGTATTGTATTGCGGATTCATTAAACAAGGCAGGAACCTCACTCCCCGTAAAGAAAACTGATCAATTTGTTGGAATTTCCTTCTGGTTGTGCAAGCGTTGGTTTCATAATGAGCTCTACCAAAGTGCTAAAACTATTATCTGTACGACAGCATGGGCTATTTGGTACAACTATGATTGTCGCAGAACTGCAATACTGATGATAAACAGTACACGGGATGGTCGGTTACGAAATGTAGTATCAGTGATCACAGGGCACTGTCTTATCGGTGTTCATGATGTGGTAAATTCCATCTTGTAATGACTTCTGTAGAAGTTGTCATTATTAAACAGAGAATGGGACTGTACGCCATCTTCTGTCAATATCCGTCAATATTTGTTTAACACCTGATTTAAACCCAATTTTACGAAGAGCTCTCCTTGCTGTCTATTTCGCTTCCAGGTTTGTTTATAGCTGCAGTCTGTTTGGGTGTTTTTACCTGTCTGGGAAATAATAATCGCTCCATTGTCCTGGCATCTTGTTCCGAAAGCAGACAAGGTCGCGATTTTGTTAGAATTTGTGGGCTATTCCCAACATCTCAGCAATTTCGCGGGCTAAGTAATTCTTGTAATATCCACCACTTGGTTTTCTAAAAAGTCATTCTTATTAAATTAGCAATAAATTTAAAAAAAAAAATATGAACGATTTGAAAACTTTCATCTTCTGCTGTACTTTGATACAATTTTTAAAAATAACAAATAACGGTGATTACATAAATTCGCTGCAACTGTCCGTTTATTCGTGCTGCCAGATTAAATAAACTTCAACGCGCAAAATTGGATACATTGCCATTTCACAAAAATTTACCCAAAACTTTACATTCGCTTTAATTTCCAATTCATTTTCATTTTTGTTTTATTTATTTAACATTTTAAATATAAAAAAAAACTATTATTATTTTTAAAAATTTGTGTGTTTTATTGGGTCTTTAAGTCATAGTTATGAAAGATTAAGATGTGCACGCCACTGTAGCTTATGGCCAGTTTTTAACTTGATATATAAATACGAAATTAGTTAATTTTTCCTTAAATTTAAGTTTTATTTAAATATAGTTTCATTTTTCAGCCTCAAATTGCGTTTGGTATTTAATTATGATAAAATTATGGTAGCACTATTAAATGTCAAAAAATTGTTATTACAAATTGTTTTAAACTGACAACGGACAAAAGCTGCATCATTCATATCCTCTTCATCTGAATTCATTGTTTTAGTTGATATTAATAACACAATAGCACAATGTTTTTCATAATTTGCAGAATGTCAAAATCATATGGTAGTATAAACAACTATATTTAAATTGACGTAGTCAGTGTATTAAGTGATAATGAACTAGGTATAAAAATGAATCTGGTATTTAAACAAAACTTAAGTTTAAAAACCGTTTGATTTTTAAGTTAAAAATTGGCCATTGAACATATAAAAACTACACTAAAATTATGTAACGGAAAAAAATCACCATTTTGATATAAAATCATAAAAAATAAATCCAAAAATATGGTAGTTTTTTTTATTTATGTCAACATCAACGTTAATGTTAATAAAATAATGCATACATATTTGCATGTAACAGAACTGTCCGGTGACAGCATCTAAATAGATGAGTTAAACTTTATCATGTGAGAAAGCAACAACAAGCTTTGTGTATTATTTTCACTGTAACATTTGTGTCTAACAGTGGCTGCATGCATTTATAGATGTTAAATTACAAAACAACATTATTTACATTAACATTGAGTAAAAGAAATCTAGAATGCTGCTTGCAGAACTGCAGAAGCATAATTTAAAGCAGAAACGTAAACAGAGCTGCTAATAATAACATCTCTATCTGAGCTTTACTGAATACAAGTTATTGCTTTATATTTGTGATTCTTTTTTTTTTTTGGCAAATTTGTTAAAAGAAATTATTAATATGTAGTATTGAACTCTATAATTTTAAACACATGTTTTAAAATATAAACTAAAACTTTTAAATGTTTAGATGTAATTAAGCAAATTGAAATAAGCGACCGGCATTATATTTATAGCTTTATAGTTAATGCTCTTTTACTCTTTGTGTTTGTTTTAATTACTCTTTATATGTAACATAAACACAATTACTAAGCTGGCTCTAACCTAACATGTTTGCTCACAGGTAAATATGAGGTATGTATACATATTTGCAAATGGAAAACAAAATTCATAAAAAAAAACAAACAATTGACTGACTAAATTTACAATAAAAACCAATTAAAAAAGTATATGTATGCATTATGTACATATGTATAGCCGGCTAAATAAAGTAATCAGCAAGCAAAGTGTATAAAGTAAAATAAGGAACAACCAACAAGAGGAGAGAAAAAGTAAATTAACGAAAATAAATTACTGCTTAAAAAGAAAAATGTATAAAATATCTACATAAGCAAAAAAAACCATTCAAATAAAAAGGCTGGCAAATATTTGAGCTTAAAATACAACACCAACAAAAGGGAAACAACAATAACAATGTCATAAAAAAAAGTAAAGCTTAAATAACAAAAACAAAAAACAGAAAACACATTAAAAAAAAAACAACAGTCTTATATTTTTTGTTAATGTTGTTTTTTTTAAACCGTGGTTGCTTATACTTTATGAGCTATTTTTAGAACCCAGACTTAAAGTGAATGAATTTTTCATTGTGCTTGTGCTGTGTACCGAGTGAGCTCTGCTGGCTGGTTGGATGTGATACATGTGGAAGAAAAGACAGACACACAAAATGTTGTGAAATATACTAGGTATATACATACATATGTTTGTACGTATATACATATATATATATTTTTTTTATTTAAAAATTTAACAAGAATACATTTTGTGTAGCATGAAAACAACAACAACATGTATATAAAAATTAAGCAAAAGAAAGAAGTTGAAGTTCAAATATTTTTTGTGGAAATTCGGAAAAAATAATAGTACCTACATAGCAGGTTTTTTTTAAAGGAATTTGCTGTTAAAGAAAAACTTTCTTTTCTATTTAAACAAACAAAACTTACATTATTAGGGCTCATTTAGGCTTAAAAGTGCAAAAAAAATCTTAAAATGACACATTTTATTGTTTGTGTTTAAGTTGCCCCTTAATAGGAGGATTTATTTGGCCTTATATATGTATATCATAAAGCCATCACCAATATACGGATTACGCCTAAAGGAGACTCGTCCAGGAAGATCCACCGACATATACCTTCGTATAGGAAACCTGACTTCTCTAATTAAAATCCTGAGTTTAATGGTCACCACCAATATCTAAAATGAGTTTCTACCATAACAACAAGACGGTGTCACATACCACACAGCACGTAAAACAATGACCCAATTGAGAGGCGAATTCGGTCAACAGTGTATTTCACGTTTGGGGCCGGTCAACGATATAACGCCTTTAGACTATTTTTTAATAAAATAAATTTAAATAAAGTACTAGAAGCTAATATTAAAGAATTTATTCTTGAGATACCGGCCGTTATGTTGGAGAGCGTATACTAAAATTGGAACCAGCGTATAAACCATTTGAGGCATAGACGCAGTGAATTATACCTCTAGAACGTTTTATAGATTTAAATAAAGAGTTATTTAAATTGTATTTATTTTTTAAATCAAATACGAAAGCTCTTTAAATATCACTCTATCATGAAGCCTCATGGCTAAATAGAATATGTCTTCAAATTGCAAGACAAAACTACCTGAAACATAGTACTTCAGGTCTTACCAAACAATGTTTTTTTAATAATAAAATTTATGTTATTTATATCCAGACTTGAATCGCATTGAAAACTTTTGGAAAGTAATTAAAGATAAGCTTGGACCAGGGGGGTTACTCTGTATTGCGATGCGAAGCAAAAATGGTACAAAATTAAACTATTGGTACTCTTTAATGCGTTTGCACGTTTCTCTTTCGCATCTATTTTTTCCACTTTTCGCTAGTCTTGTACCACCGCACTTTCTAATACGTAAGTGCATGTCAATAACGTTTTATACCTAAATACATATAAAAATTTTGCGATAGTCAAAGAGAATGGGTAAAGGTAGGAAATTTTGCTTAACTTTTGATATTTTGATTATAAGTTTAAAGGAAAAATTAAAGAATTTATTAACGAAGCAACGGCAATTTGATATTTTGGTTGAGGGACATTTATGCTTTACACACAATATTCTCTTAATAACCATGCAAAATTCTATTAAGTAACGAGACATTGATTGATAGCCCTAATACCTATATGATATTGCTCAAATTGGTGTTGATATCCGCCTTGGCCAAACAATTTTACAGCAACGCTCTAATTGCTTTCGCATCGCAATACCGAGTAACCAACCAGGTAAATTAAAAAAAAACCAAGGCAGGAATGAGGGAAAACAACAAAAATCTAATACACAATTCCTCGCTCCAACGGTGAAAGAATTATGAACTCAATAACTAAAATATGTAATGGCGCCACTTATGGAACTCATTAAGATCTTGACAACAGCTTGGATTATAAATTGTTTTTACAGATGGTATTCTATTAACTTTCAGGCCCAAAAATGCAAAAATTTTTGACCGCTCTTGTGTGGTTTACCAGTTGTTCACCTTTTAAGTTTTGATATACATATACATAACTGTAAATATTTACTATAGGTACCAGATAATATATCTGGTCAAAGTTCTTGGAAAGGCCTTTCGAATGATATATAATATGACGTAATCCATTAACCCATTGTGAGCCTAGAAATGAATTTATATTTTTTCATTTTGAGTATTTTTTTTTCACAAAAGTGCTGATATCTTGGTAATGAACCCATTTAATGATAATTTATGTTATATATGTACAATTTTGTAGAAATTTTTGCATCTTTAGGTATAATAGTTAATAGGATATCATCTGTAAAAAAAATTGTTAAAATACCTACAAGCTGTTGTCACGATCTTGATTTATGCCTAACGTGAACATACATTCCGCTTTGGCGGCATTCTCCCGTTTTTTTGAAGGCCAACCCGCTTAAATTTTATATCCCGCTTTTTGCCAATTTAGAAGAGAGTATAAAAACTCAAAACTGTGATCGTTGACCTCTTCTTTAAACATTTGAAATTAATTAACATTTTTTTTCTAATTATAATGACCGTAAAATTATTTTACCAGCAACGAAATCCTCAGTTATTGGGATTTTCATCAAATTTTCTGAGTATAGCGGAGGTTATTCATGTACATGTGTTCAGATAGTCCCGATCGGGCCAGCTATTTAGAAATGACAGATTTATTTCCAAAAAATTTAGATTATAACATTTCTTCAAGAATAACTCAATTTTTTAAAATGTTCAATTTCATGTTTTTGTTTAAATTGTGACTGGCTTTAAATCAATGTTTTTTGTTTGAAGAATTTGGTAATTTTTATATGTAAGTTCTAAACAAAAATATAAATACATACATAATTTAATAGTTTCTTCTTTTTTCAAGCAATAAGGTCCTTATTGCTTGAAAAAAGAAGAAACTATTAAATATTAGAAAAGGTCAAATAAACGAACTAAATATTACATACATAATTTTTAAGTTTTTAAAATATTAATTCGCTAGAATCCTTTTTGTAAAATATAAATTTAATATTCAACAGTGATTCTGATTTTGCTGGTTTTAGAATTAATGATCCCGATTTATATTTACTTTGCAATCACGCTTTTTATAAAAACCCTCTGGTCACGTTATTTATGCCCTACAATTTAATAATTTTCAGACAAAAATTTGAAATTATCCTTATTTTGTATGTTTAATTTTAAATGCTTGATTTATTAACATAAATTAACTGGCATCACTGTAATTTTCAACAGCACTGTTTAAAATTTCCTACGGATTCTATTTTGTTATTGCGACAGTAATCCTCGTTTAACTCTAAACAACACTGTTAAACATTAAGGGACATTTTTTTTAGTTAACGTTTATGTTAAGCCATCTTAATAGTTTCATGTGTAGTTTGCTTTGATGCAACTTTTTTGTGTTTATTAAAAAAAATACACAGACACACTTTTGTTATAAACTTAACCTAAATTAACCACTGTAAAAGAGCTATATATTTTATTGCTCTCAATTTTTTTTAACAACAAAATGAAGAGCAGCGAGAAAAATATTATGTTGAAAAAGAACAAAGGAAAAGGAAGATAAAAAATATGAAAATGACAAAAGATATCTGTGTAAAAGAAGAAAATATATTTTTTTGCAAATAAAATACAAAAAAACGTAACGCCCTATTTAAACCAACTGAAAAAAAATTGTTAAAATGGAACAAAACACAAAGAGAAAGTAAGCTTAAAATTAAACAGGACTTAAGGCCTGCTTAAACAAAAAAAAAGCCGGTTCAACCAGACTTGAAGATGTAAAAAAAACAAAGGAGAAATTTTGATTTTACTTACCATCTATACGAGGAGTGGTGTCGTGAAAATTTTTGATAACATTTAGTAACTTTTCACGAAACAAATACTTCAAAGAGGCCCACTTGAACACAGTATCACCGGTCTTGGCCACATATCCCAAGTATTCATCCAATTCCTTGGGTATTTCTTTTTGCTTGAGTCGGGTAAAACGATCCAAAATTTGCATAACTTCTTCGGCATTTTCCATGGTTACCATGTTATTATACGCAAGGTTTTTCTTTTACTAGATTTTTTAAAAATGTATGTATGTACTCTTTAATTAAAAGTTAAAATCACAAAAACAATAATAATTTAAAAGAAAAAAAAAATAATTTTCTTCTTTAAAATTTTTTAAGGTTTTTGGTGTAGAGACAAACACGTCGCTCGCTGGCTGACTGAGTTGAATATTTTTTTCTTGCTGTATAGTGTTGGTATTGCTGGTGTGGTAGTTGCTTTTCCTGCACAAGTTTTGTCGTCGTCGCTGACGTCGTTTGCTTATGCTGGATTCTTATTGTTGTTGTTGCAACTGCACACACACAAAAATTTTTAGCCGAAGTGTGTCTCTGTCTGTCTGACTGGTTGGTGGTAGTTCCAGAAACAAAAAAATTTAGATTTTTTTTGTACAAATTGTCAAGACGAAGTCTTTTAATTTCTCCTATATACCATACAAATTTTTAGATAAGAAATATTTCCGGCAAATAAAATGAGAGCAGGACAATGACCGGCTTTTTGTTTTTTTATTTTTAATAATTCACACAAACTCTTGCTCTCTCTTACACACAGAGTTAATTATTAGCTTTTACCCAATTTTTTTTACTCAAGGATCGTTTAAGAAACTCTTAATTGAATAAAAACAGTAGTGTTAGCTATTTGTTGATATCCGAGATGAGATGCAGCTTCAACAGCGTTGAACAGGCGACTGAACAAAACTCATAAATTTTAATACTCAGCCGTAGTGATGTCAACGTCGGCAGAAATCATAACATAACGTCTGCTAAACAGGATTAACAGAAAACAAACACTCACTCTCACATTTCTAGTAAAAACACTCGGAGAAATGAGTAATATAGGCAAAATCATTTTGCAAAAATTTTCTTGCTTTTAAAAACTCACTACCACATTTTGTTGTCAAGCGCTTCCTGTTGTATTTATTAACCAACAACAACGTTTAGTTTAACTAATTTTTTTAACTAAACAGGTAAATGTTCATTTATAATAAAATGCCAAGACAAACTCAGCAGCTGGCCAACGAACGCACTGCACTTTCTCTACGCGTTCACATTTCAGGGTATTTCATAAGTTCTTTTTCTAACAAAACTCACCTACGTAGTATTTTTGCTATAAATTAAGTTGTTCTTTTAACTTTTTATTAGTTTTTTTTTTTATAATAATTATTAATTTAATTACAAACTTTCAGTTAATTTTCTTTATTTTTTTTACAAAAATTTCCAACTTTTTCAGCGTCTTTTCTCTTTGTTGAGTAGAACAGCTGTATATGAAATTGTCAAAAAGACAAAATGTCACAATTTAACATGTAAAGTTAATAGACAGAGTAGTGTTAGTAAGAGTTTATAATAAAACGCAGGGATGGAAACTGCACAGATTTTAATTGAATTTTTTGTATAATTAAAATTAAATTTTATGATGTTGTTTTGCTTAAATATACGAGTCTAAAGCTGCGATTTTTGTTCAGGTGGAATCGTATGGCGTATCGACAAC
This sequence comes from Bellardia bayeri, assembly GCA_950370525.1. NCBI lineage: Eukaryota > Metazoa > Arthropoda > Insecta > Diptera > Calliphoridae > Bellardia > Bellardia bayeri. The sequence continues at coordinate 4,390,524 of OX493266.1, read as the reverse complement.
TGTTTGCGTGGACGTGTCCTGCATTACTATTTCCAATACAATTAACATTTTAATTATTTCCATAATAATTATTTGTTTTAATTAATTTAAAATTAAATTAAAGTGTTTATATCAAGCTAATAAGCTTTTATTTAATGTATAATAGGATTGTTTATGTGTGCCAAATTGTGGAACAATTTTTTTCAATAAATCGGAGAGCCAGTCTATATATAAAATCGATCCTATCCAAAAAAAAAATATTTTCAAATATGTACTTTTATTTCTATTAATTTAAATGTGCTTTATTATAAAATCTCAATAAACAAGTTTTCTGGCTGCATAAATTTCTTTCGAAATTTTATTCTCCGCTTCAATTTCATTTAAAAATATTAATTTTCCATCTCTGTGCAAAATGAAGTGTTGTATTTTGCACAGAGAATAAGAAAAAAATAAAAGAAATGTGTGTTTATTTTAATAACAATCATTTAAAATATATGATTTTATTAACAATTATCAACAATAGACGTTTTATTTGTGCAAAAATATTTTTAATTTATCCAAGAAGATAAAAACGGATTCAATAGTTATAATGGCAACTTTGCTTAAATTAAACCTTTGAGAGCCACTGAAGTGAAGTTTAAATTGTTTCATGGTGTAACTATACAAGGTGAGTGCAAATCAGCAACAAATACTATACAATACAGAAACAACAGGCATTTTGTTTGTGTAAAATAATGTACTACTATCAAAACCACTTGAAAAAGTATTGCTTTTGACATCCATACATAAGTAAATTGCAAACAAAGTCAGTCAATTGTGCTACTGCACTCACCTTGTATATTTACACCATGGTTAGTTTCTTATGAAGGTTGTCTTAAATACATGTGTTCACCAAAGAGAATGATTTTGGAAGATTATTATTCGGAATCTTAGATTTTGAGACCTTTCTGGGTTGCGTAAAAGACCTAGAGCTTTTGTGAAAGGATTTTCGGTAAGTTTTAAAATATGAAAAATCACTTGAAGTTTATATTATTTAAATGTTAATTTATTGAATCGCTAGCAAACAGAGACCCAATTAGCTTCCCAATGGATTTAGACTCGTAAAGAAATTAAGATTGTCTTACATGTTTCTACATTTGCAATCAATAATGAATATTACGTGCTACAGATAGGCTCCCTCAAATTTACTCTGGGAAGGCTAAGCGTAACTACATAAAATTGCCAAACAGTTGAATTTAACCTCAATTTTAATCAATAACGTAAAGCATTAAACACATTCACCACAAAAGGCTGCTTTTATATGTAAATTATTATTTTGACGACAGCTGGGCAGATCTAGGATCTTAGATTTAACTGAGGTATCAACAACAAGACTAATTGCCCTTAATGTCAAAGTATGAATGAAGTATTGATCTGCCAGTATTTGCTCTGTACTCTACATGCTGAAGTGTAGACTATAAAAGGGACTAACCACGTTTAAAATGTTTTGGTGTAACCAAAAACGATAGAAATTAATATGTTTAAAGATCTTTAATGGTTTTCTATAAGACATTTTGTCCAGTTCAGGAATACTGGTTATCTCTTAATCAGTCTCTTTCGAAAATAGCACTATTTTGAATTCGCTACAATAGAAGATATTTCGTTTTTTCTTCAATTATTTATGTAGAAATTTTCATTAATAGTCGACTGAAATAATAAAATTTAAAGGAGTTTCCAACAAAAACCTTATAGGTACTTATATATACTAACACAAATTTACGTATGTATTAAAATCATTAAAATTTTTATTGTATTGGAAAGAGTAACAATTATAAATTAATAATAATATGGAAAAGTTGTCCACCACGACCAAGCAAAAATAGGTCAATTATTTTATTAACATTTTCAAACGATTAACTCTATCTTTGGCATTGCCTCACAAACAATAGTCAAGTGGTGTTAAATCGCATGATCGGGCTGCCACATGTCAGTGTTATCTACATACTTATATATGTAGGTATATCAAAAAATAGGCCACAATTTTGTTGTTAAGATCTCCTGATAGAGTCGTAACCAAATGGCCAATCACGCGGACCAGACCACAAAAATGCCAATAAAGTTTTTAAGATATTTCTTTTTGAAAAACCCAAGAGTTATAATCTAAATTTGCTTTATTTTCTTAAAAAGATAAATACTATGTAGGTACATGCATATGCATAATTCTTTTTAAGCTCTCTCTATTTTTTCTTTTAATCACCACGCAATTTTCCTTGTTGCTAAAATTCTGCCATAGACTATTTGATATTTAGTACTTTAGCGGGTTTATTTTTAATATTTGTGTAGTAGTGTATTAAAACCGCTTCCTTTTAAACCATTTACGTATGTAAGTAAAATATATTTTTAAATATGTACCTACGTTTATTTTCAACATTGTACCTACATATGTACATGTATACATACATATAAAACATAATGTAATACCCCAGCAAGCCATATGAGTCCGAAAAGAGTCTTTTCTGACACCTTTTTCGGAGCGTTAACGCTCTTTATGAGCCCAAAAAACAATCATAATTGCTCCGAAAACCTTCAGAAAAGAGGGGCATTACATTCGAAAATGGTCCGTCAGAAAGAGCTCTTAGATAATGTCAGAAAAGAGTCTTTTATGCGGGTTTTTTTTGGGCTCTGAAAGAGCTCTTAGATAATGTCAGAAAAGAGTATTTTATGAGGGGTTTATTGGGCTCTGTGTATTATTGTTTTTATCATTCTTGTGTGGTACAGCTACGTATGTTTTTTTTTGTTCAAAGCACAAATACCAGGACAACAACGCTTTAGTAGACACATAATTAACAAATTTTTCTTTCGCTCCGAAAATGCTCTTTTGTTGGACTCTTATTCGGAGCGCTCCAAAAATGCTCTTTTGTTGGACTCTTTTCTGACTCCTTTTTCGGAGCGCTCCTAGAATGGTATGCTGGGATTTAGTAGAAAACACGTGCCCTTTGATTTACTAACAACCGCACACACACAAACTCATGTAAAAACACTCACGCATTCTCTCTTTCACTCTCTCATGCTCTACATTAGCATGGCGGCTAAGTAAAACGGATTACTTAATTTTTGTTGTTGCTTTGTTTATCCTGAAATACATTGATTCTGCATTTAGCATAGAAAAAAGGAAAGATAACAAGGGAATAACAAAACAAAAACAAAACCTATACATAATAATAAAATAAACAGCTGTTAGAGATTTTATTAATAGTAGACACAGAATCACTTTGTATGTACATACATACATATGTACATTTGTGGGTATGTACGTACATATGTACATCTATCAAAATTGCAAGTGCTTGCATTTGCAAGCCTTATAGAAGACCTGTTTACACATTCTAAAAGATTCGATACTTATTCCACTTCTCTCAGAAGGCGTTTTATGAATGTATTTCAAAAGAATGTCAACATATCATGATTTCAGTAGCAAACACGAATGATTTTGCAATTATTCCTGTATATCGTCACTACAGCACCAAACATCATTGTTATACGAGTAAAAAAAATTAATAAAGAGAGCGTCTTTTATGAAAGTTAGTGGCTTAAAGTACGCGCGAATCAGTACTTTAAAATTTAAAAATCAGATGTATTTAAAGTTTAAATACATCTGATTTTATAAATTAATTTAAAACGCTTCTTTTACTTAAAACCCCTTAAACTAGATTTACACGATTGAAATTTTCTTCAAAATGCTTCAAACTAGTGTAAACAGCAAAAATTCTTCAAACTGCTAGAGAATGTAAAAAACAGATACGATAAATAAACTAAATACCACTCGTCGTCAACATGAAAACTTTTAAAGAGAAATTCTTTAGAGAATTTTGAAGATTAGGCGGGATTGTTATAAGGCAGTGATAACAGCATCACTTGGGTCTATAATATTTTTTCGTTTGTGATAACTAAAAAGGATCATCATGCTTCATTTCCCCAAATAAGAGCTTAGTATGCCTGTGTGCGGTTACATATAACATATATAAATAAATTTCACATATTCATAAATTTTCAACCTGAAATAAAACTAAAATACAGTCGTAATTCAGCTCTGGGTGGAGAAAGAACTCGCGCGTCATTGTCATTATCGCTTAAGGGCAATCAGGCCGTCATTTTTTCGCTGCCTTCGAGAGATTTGCGTCTCACTCTTGCATTGGTTAATGCTTGGCGTCGTCTAACTGTACCGCATTACGGTTCTTCGAAGTTGTGCATTGGTCACATGCTAAATTTTTAATACAAGATTTAAGCGTTCCAGCTTCCTATATGAAGGTATAGGTCAACTTGGGACTTACTTAAATCGATCGTGGGATAACCTGGCAATAAAACTAAAATATGACACGAATCTGAAATAGAACTTTACTAGAACTGAACTCGAACCTGAACATGAATTAGAACAGAACTAAAACCTGATTTAGAACCTGAACACGAACCTGAACTAGAACATAACTAAAATTGAACTAGAACCTCAACCATATAGAACAAAATCATGGCCCTATTCCTCATAACGGAAAGGCAAAAACTTAACCTTTTTTACTTTTCAAAAGTTACAATTGGATTCCTTCTCTTGCTTATCCTTGGATAATGATATTTAAAATACAGCAGCAGGCGAGAGAACACAATTGTTTTTTTTTTATTTAATGAAACCAAAATAAAACATCTTATTTAAAAGCATTCTTATTTTAGGTAATATTTGCCACATTTCATTTTATTTAATTTATATTAAAGAATTATTTCCAGGGTGTTGGGTATGGGGGATGTTTTTTTCCTTTTACTAAGGCTTAGGTAACATAATGTCTGTAACCTAAAACATAAACATTTACTTAAACTTGTGTGGGACTTAAATTTTATTTCTCTTTTAAAAAAATATTGTGTCATAGAATAAATAAATAGCTGCGAACCAGTACTAGTCATATGAAAAGGTTTTACAGCAAATTGTTGGGTATAATTTATGGCCTTTCTTTTAATTTCTGTTACAAAAACCTGTAAATTTGATTAGATCTGGACAAGAGCAAATAAAATTTTTAAAATAAATCCATATATGTATAAAATCTTAAAGATATACCCCCTTATTCATAAAACTTGTCAAAGGTTTATAACAGGCTCATAAAGCAAATTTTGTATGGATATTTGCTTTATAAGCCTGTTATAAACCATTGATAAGTTTTTAAGAATTAGACTGATACTTTTGGTACAATACATTTAAAGTTTATGCCAATTTTTTTAAATATATTTCAATTTTTCTTTAATACACAACCCGTGTTGTTTAGAAAAGATAATCACAATATCTAGTAGTTGATAAGAATTCTAAACAAGTATGTATGTATTTTGAAAGACAAATGAGAATGTAGGCCAGAATGGATGATTTAATTTAAAATTTTACAGGCATGTGATGGAAATCGAAATCGAATCAGTTTTGGAAATACATTTTAATGCATATATAATCTAATATTTAAAATTTTTGTTTTAAGATTCACTTTAGTAGCTCAATATCTTTATATTTTATGTGATAAAAGTTTTTCAATACAGAAATATTAGGAAAAAAATGAGTTCTAAAACTCATTCGTTTTCCATCACATGCCTGTTAACTGTTTAATTCTGCAAATACTAGATAATGTGAAGAGTTCTAATAATCAGGCTTGTTTCGGAAAAATTCCCTATATTTTTATATACTTATCATAACAGGAATTTATTTTTATATAAACGATCATTTAAAAAGATCTTTTTTGTTTTTGTATGCTACGCCAGAAAATAGGGCTACAAAAAATTTATTTAGTTTTAAGTTAAAGATTTCTTTTACATTTTTGTTTTTAATGGTTTTATTGAAAAGTATTGATTTATTATTTGGTGTTAAGGCATTTTTTTTTTGGTTTTTATTGGAAAAGTGCAAATATAAGTGCAACAGTCGTTTAAACTTCTATAATCTAATACCTAAGCTAAGTTTGTAAAACAAAATATAAAATTCAATTATAAAATTAAAAAGAATTTTATAAAACATCTTTAAAATTAACTAAACATGTAAAATGTAATTAATTTAAGTGAAGAGATTTAAAAGATTTAAATGTTATTAAAATTTAGCTTGAAAATACATAGTTATAATTTCTTTGAAATACATATTATTTTTTCCAAAACTAACCATTTGTATTTTTACTACCGAAACATAAATTCTTTGTATATTTTTATTTTTATCACTAAATTGAATTTTAAAGCTTAACTGCCGTATTCAGAAAAAGTAGGTTTGAAGTGTGCTTTTAGACAAAGTTTTCATACAAAATTTTCTTAAAGTACATTTGAAGTCTACTTTAATTTTTTATAAATACGGCAGTAATTCTTTAAATAAAACCTTAATAATTTAAAATAAACAACAAAACATTTACCACACTAATATTTTACAGCTGGCAACACCAGTTATCTAAACTAAACATATTTTTACATCAGGCAATACTTTTGAATAATATCAAAGATCTGTTAAGCTATGTGTCCACGATCGTCAGATATTACAACGTTGTCATATCTACCAATGTGCTAGCAATGTACTGATATTGAACAATTTTTAGCAAAAGGTAAATTGTCAGTTTACACGACTGTAAGAAAACTAACAATTTCATTTGCACACAATTGTCACACAATGAATTTATCTGTCAATCAGTTCACACGGTTGTCAGATTGTTGTGTGGCATTGTCAAATTCGATTTGCAGCTCTGTGTGTGTGTTTAAAAATTTTAAATATTGTCATGGAACAAAAAAGAGCAATTGGAACCATTTTATCTGCTTATGTCCTAATGCACACTTTAATTTAATTCTTTAATTTTTTTCTACTTTTTTCAAAAATTTTATTAATGCTTGTTTGTTTATTTATGTATATACAGAGTTGCATTTAGAAATAATTTCTATGACAATGCTGCCATTGGCAGATGAATAAACTTTGCACATATGACAATGAATAGTGTTTGCCAATTGTCTTAAAACCATGACTATGGCAAAATTGTGTGTTTACACGATTGTTAGATGTCTGACAATTATTTTGTCTTCCAATGTACTGAAAATGCTTTTTCTTACAACGTTGGAAGGCAAAAATTTTAGGTTTACACGGTTGTTAGGCCGCGTTTCACTATGTCATTTTTGTTATCAAATTGTCCAAAAAACGGGTTGTCATATGGCGTCATCTATGTTTGCAATCATGAAAATCATGATATGACAACCCGTTTTCATACAATTGCCAACAATTTGGACAATTTGACAACAAAAATGACATAGTAAAAACCAAGCATTAGACATTTTCTGAAAATTTTTCGGACAACGTTGTAATATCTGACGATCGTGGACACATAGCTTTAGTAATGCCAACAGTTGGTTTAATTGGTGTGTTTATAACAGTGTATACAACTCATCTAAATTAACAATGCCAAATAGCAGTTATAAACATCTTATTATATATAATAACTAAAAAGGTTTACATTAAAAGCTTATTTTAATTAAATTAATAAACAGCTAATAATAACAAATAGCAACGTTTGTACGGAGGACAATAATTAAATTAAACACTTAACGCTTGAACTTAGTTTTTTTTCTAATTAAAAACAAAACATTTCTCTAAAAACTAAATTTTGTTTTTGTTAATTACTAAAAATACATTTTTCTAATATAAATTATGCTTGTAATATACATATGTTTATAAGTTTTTAATTTAAATCCTAATTTTGCTGGGCCTTTAATTCTAATCTCTTCTTAAGCATTTGATACGTTTGATGCATATTACGCATTTGACCGCGTATTGAGGTGGTGACGTCACGTTGTAACTGTTGCACTTCCTGTATATCTTTACGTAAATTTATATATTCATTGCGTACCTTTACAAATAAAATAATGTAAGAAAAAACGAACAAAAGTAATAAGTAAAAGTGTTATTTTGTTGCTTGCAGTTCTTTGATTTATTAATATGTATTTCAACCTACCTCTGACATCGATTCCAATAATTCTAAAACACACATATCATCAATTTCCTCAAGGTTGTTACAATCCAGACAACGTTCAACTTCGTGCAGCTTATGCGCCATTGTACACAATTGTGTGCCGGCATGGGCCACCTATACATATAGTAAGAGGCAGGGGGTGGCAAGAAAAGTAAAAAAAGAAACAAAAAATCCAAACAAATATTAAATACATATAACGACATAGGTATATTTCTTTTCTTAATATATTTCTTACTAAAAAATATATGTACATTTAAATAGCATTTTTATTCATAATCACAAAGTATGGTTAGGTGGCTGAAACATGTAAGAATACCAGCCCAATAAACAACTAGAGCTAATGTAAACAAATAACAAAATAATAAAATAACAAGTAAGAGTGCTATATTCGGCTGTGCCGAATCTTAAATACCCTCCACCTAAACGTAATAAGAAATACAAAAACTTCACTGGTTATAGGACTAGAATATCCTTATTCTGTGTTTTCTATTCAGTCTTAGTGCAAATTTTATTAGTATTTTATATTGACCCCTATCGTGAATAAAAATTCCACATGAAATTTGTTCCCTTTTCACATTTTCCCTTTAAAATTCAATGTTAAAAAAATAAAAGGGAACACATTTCATGCGGAATTTTTATTCACGATACGGGTGATATTGTTTGAAAGTCAATTTTACGACCAACATAATTTATGTTAAATATTTTGAAATTTTGTCTAATTTTCACTATTTTTAAATGATTTAATTACCAATTCTTACCATAATTTAAGGAGTTTGTTGATGTTCATAATTATCTTGAGTGTAATTTAAGAAACAGAGTATAAAAAAGGGGAACAATTCGGTTTTAGTGACTTTGCTCAAAAAAAAAAAAAAAAAAAAACTACATCAAATAGGGCTTTTAGAGGAGATGTCAGCAAAAAAAATTTGTTAGCGTTTACGCCTATTTTCGAGGGGGCGGGCCCGTAAAGTTGGAAATATAAAGGCCTATATCTCGAGAACTACTGAGTGTCTGATAATTTCTAATTATTAAAAATACCTTTCCAACGATATATATCATGATTATAAAATATTGACCGAATATGGGTTAAATCCGAAAAGAATATTTTTTGAACCGAATTTATTTGTTTTTTTTTTTTTGAAAATGGTTCTTATATGGCAGCTATGACAAATTATGGGCCGATCTTCTTAAATTTTGGAACAGTGATTTTCATGCATATGAGGATATTTCACGTCGAATTTCAACATAATAACGGTATATTTAAGATATATATTAGTATTAATGTGGATTTCGGAAGTGGACCTTATATGGGGGCCATAGTCAAATGTGGACCGATATTCTCAAAATCCATCAGTTTGATTTAGGCATGTATGTAAATGATCCGTGTAAAACTTTGGATTGGTACCCTTATTTATAAGAGATTTATGAGTATTAAAGTGATTTTCGGAAGAGGTCTTTATATGGGGCATACGGTTAAAAATAGACCGAAATTCACAAAATTTTGTGGGATGATTTTTGTATATATGTAAATGATCTGTGCAAAGGTTTGAGTCGGTACCGATATTTATACAATATATATAGGGATAAATGTGTTTTTCAGATGTGGTCCTTGTATGGGAGCTATGACCAATTCCGGGCCGACCACCATAAAATTTAGTACAACAATTTATTTGCCTATAAAGATTATTCATGTCAAATTTTAGCCGGTTAAAATTATTTATATCTGTTTTATACGTATTTAAGTGAATTTTGGAACTGGACTTTATATGGGGGCCATGGTCAAACATGGACCGAACTAAAAAAAAATTCGTTTTGCGATTTATTTTTGCATAAAACTTATTTTTGCTGAATTTTGTCTTGATATTCCAATTTTATAGGCACTTATGTATAATTGAGCAATATTTCGGGAAGAGAAATCATGGACCGATTCATACTATTTTCCGCACACTTTCTTCTTTTATCATAAAAACAACGTATACAAAATTTCATGGTATTATCTTCAAAATATTGAATTAAAATGGACAAAAAATATCAAATTTTTATGTTGGTTGTCTCACATATTGGTCCATAACTCTGGTTGGCCTAAATCGATTTTGCTGATTTTAAATAGAAAACTTCTCGAAAGCATGTCTGACAGAATTATTGAAGACTTGGATCCCGAAGATATCTGGGACTTCAGAAAACTGATTTCAACAGACAGACAGACGGACATGGCTTAATTGACTCCGCTATCTATATATATATATATAAAATAATATATATAATTTATAGGGTCGGAAAATTATATTGTGGAAATTACAAACGGAATGACAAACTTACTATATCTACCTTCTCATGAAGGTGAAGGGTATAAAAATAAAAGCAAATTGATGACGTTAAATGGTGAGAGTGGAATTACAATGTTGCCAAAAAATATATACACTCTCGTAATATAACGGTAGTATGATTGTGGTGGTAGTAAAAACAATGTTGCCAATTAGTGAGAAGGAAAATAAAGTTGTTTTGAAAATGCATAACAGTTCTGATTAAAGCTAAAGTGAAATTGAATCTATTACCTTCTTTTTCAGCGTTTTCTAAGGTAACTAGTTCATTGCTAACAATAATAATTAGTTTTTTAAGTACTTTCTATATGAAGGGAAAAAATAAATTCAAATTTATAGTCTTAATTTCTTCCATACATCCTGCATTATTTTTTCGGTTAGGAGGTTTTAAGTTTTTACGCCATTTTCATCACTGTGGTGTATTTCCTTCTGCATACAAAGTTTAATTATAATAGTTGTTCACACATTTCCAAATATTAATTATTACAATGACATTCCCCACGTGGAAACTGCTCCCAGTTTGTAGTTCCATATATACCAAAACTGAACGTAATCAATAACTGAAGAAGATGTGTTTAGCAAAGATTGCTTTAAAGTTTCATATACATATCGCACACATAGTACAAAAGTGACTTAATTAAAAATTTTCCAAAATTGACTTTTTTCCATAAATTAATTCAGATTGCACATCTCTAACTACTGCAAAAATTTCTTTCACATCACTATCTTCTTTAACTGGAAAAATACAAATTTGTCTATTTTTATGTTAAGTGTGTTGCTTGTGCACGATGAACTTTTTTTGTCTCCTGAAAATTTTAGTATTTTGAGTTGCGCCACTTTTGTACTATGTGTGCGATATATCCTAGCATAACGTAATCTAAAACAACTAAAGGATCTTCTTGTATATTATTATCATAAGCTAGACAGACTGAAGCGACATTATATTTAAATTGATGCCCTTAAGATTTGTGTGACATTGTAATGTCATTCACCATGTGTTCTCTGTAAGCCTATATTTGAATTTGGAATTAGCCCATGAACTTTGTAAAACCCTAGACAGACATTTGCATACCATATTAGTATACTATACTACATGTGTGTTAACTGGTACTACAATTAAACCATAAAACAAGCTGGTTTCAATACTACGAAAATAATCGTGGTATAAATGTAGTTTGTTGTCTGTAGCTGTGTTAAATAAATATAGGGGAAACCCTCTTACAAAATCGATTGTCAGTTCTTTTGACAGTTATATTTTATTTAATTTCTTTTAATTTTTTTTTTGATCAAAAGTAAAAACAAAAATACCAGTCTATGTACTACATGTCTGTCAAGGCAATTTAGTATCAAAAACCATAGTATTTGTATTATGGTTTAGAAATCCTATGTCTGTCAGGGGTATTATACATGCCATTAAAACGCTAATAATTCTCGAAATATTCCGTATAATTGTTATAAAAACCGAATCTACTGAAGCAAACAGGTCCTGCAGGTCCACAGGTATGATACCAGTAATGACAACTGCGAAAGGATTTTTCAAAAAGAACTTTGTTTTCCAACAGAACATATCAGTAGGAGAAGTTTGTTAAATGAATTCAATTTCTCTCGAAAATTCACGAGAAAACAAAAATGATTTAATGTTGTTTAGCATGTAATAATGAAAAAATAACTTAATTTTTGCTAAAATTAAGTTATTTTCCTCAAAAATTTAACAAGAAATTGCAAAAATATGTAAATCTTTCTTTAAGAGAAAACTAATTAAACGCCTAAAATCACAAAAAAAAAAATAATAAAACCTAAAGAGCAGGCCACACTGTACGCATTCATATTTACAGTTATATTTGTTTACATTTACTTTAGTTGTGATTGCTTTAGGAAAGGTTATGTTTATTGACACTATATTAAATAATAAGCGTTATCTGCGTCTTCTAGTAACAAAAATAAAATGGAAAATGGAGTGGGGTTGTGTGGTTTCATTTGATTTGGTTTGTTATTGGCATTAAAGATGGTGGTAAAGTTGCAAAGGGGACAGATAGAGAGAGAGAGAGTAGTGTTAGAGCAGAGATGGTTTTAAGATTGGGTGTAACTTTATATAGGTCAATATTTTATTTATCAATTTAAATGTCAATATTCATGCATATGAGGTTTTTAAATATCAATATTTATTATAAATGAAGTATGAAGTAGAAAAATTGTAGGACAATACTTATTAGATACTTACAGATTTTTCTAAATCACTTAAATCCTGATATGAAGAATCCATTTTATTTTTATATATCTTTTAGGTAATAGGTAATTGAAATTATAAATTTTTTTTAATACAACTTTATTTTTTTTTAATAATCAATATTTTAAATTTAAAGTTTTTAATATTAACTTTATTAGCTAAATTTGTTGTTGTTTTTTAAATTTAGTTTTCACATTTATTTTTTAGTTATTTTCTTTAACTATTTATAAATTAATTATTTATTTTTACATAAATATGTAGGTTTATGTTTATTTATATCACTTGTAGTTCTACTGAATATTAAAAAAAAGCTTCTTGTTTCGTGTTCTTTTTAAAACTGTTTATTGAAACTTTATGTTACTGCCTTTTTATATGTCCTGTAAATAAATACGAGTACCAAACTGTCTGCTAAACAACACTTGGTCTCTTATTATTATTATTCTTCCTAAAACTATGCTTTCGTTATATTTAAAACTTAACTCTCCCGAAGTAAACACCTCCATACATAAATATAAAATCTGCTATTTTTGGATACAACAAATTTTATCCAGCTTCCTTCATTCTTCTTTTAACAGTGAGTACTTTTTTTACTGTTTATAATTCTAGTGAATTGATAACAACAATACCTTACTGATAGTATTGCCGGCATTAGAACTGTGTTAGGCCATGAGTTTAAGTAGTAAAGTTTACGACTCTCTGGCATAATATTACGCTCTTTACGCAACTCTCTTTTGTAGTAAAATCCAGGAAAGGGCCAACTTGAAGACTAATATGTAAATAAAGGTGCAATTTTCTGTTGTATTTTAAAACTTTTTAAAATAAATTTAAAGTACAGTATAAATTTTGTGTTAAAATGTAAATATTTTTACAATAATAGTGGAAGGCCAATGCAAGCGGCATGCGGCCGCGGGCGGCAATCAGCTTAAATAAACGTTTGTTAGTGTGTACATTGTGTAAAAAGAATTAGGAAAATGGAAATAAATTTTAATTTTTAACTAAACTCATATGTCACACATTATATACATGTGTATGGCAACATCGTTTTAAGCGGCAAAGTTGAAAAAATTCTACGTTTGCCGTCGGCGGCCGCATGCCGCTTACATTGGCCTTCCACTATAAATTACAAATAGGTCGAAAATGAATACATTTAACATAAAATATATTAAAAGAGATCAAATATTTGTTAAGAAAGCATCTCAGAAGCAGTGATCCGCCACTTTTTCTATTTGACATTAAAATATCCAGAGTTTGCTAAAAAGTGTAGAATCGTTGTCAACCATTTTTATTAAATACCATTTGACGTAAAGCAGTGATGTCAAATATGGGTTTTATAACGCTAAGAATTTATTGGAGATTGATTTTAATATTCCATTTTTTGGCGAAAGAAGTAATAAAACTAAGCTTCCTACTGGGGATTATATGATAAACAAAAAGAAAAAGATTCCCCAATCAAATATTAGAAACGTCGAACCCGCATTGAGCAGGAAAATGTAAATTTTAAATTAAACTAGCTAAAAATTTTAAAAATATCGGTCCAGAGGTTTGGTCTCCTATAAGGTACCCACAAACAAATGAACACACATTCAATTTTATAATTATAGATTTGGATGGACAATTTATGGGAAGCCTTACACCACAACAACGTCTCCAAACTATTCAGCTTTATTACGTTAGTCAGTGAAAATAATACACTCATACCCCGGTTAGCGTCGCTAATTAGGACCGAGAAAACGAGACGCAAACCGAATCACAGTTTTCCATACATTTGTATTAGTTTTCATTTAATTCGTTCCAAGACTCATAATTTTAGTAAAAAAGAATTGATTTTTCAATAGCTAATACCAATTTTTTATTATTATTTGTGTAATATGCAATAGTTTTTATTAAAGAAAAAAATAACAATTCATGAAAAACACATAAAAACATAAAAATATTAAGATTAAAACTTGTAGACAATTTTCACATACAAATTTGCATTAGACTTCGATGGGAAATCCCCTTTTTATATTTTTGCTTTGTACATACAAACATTTATTAAAGCGCAAATCGAAGCACTAACGATGCAACTTCGAAGCAATGCGACGCAACCTGAAGCAAAAACGACGCAACTTCGAAACGACGCAAACCGGGGTATGTAATATTACAACGGGACACAAGGATAATTGACACGCGTAGATTAATTTCAATTTATGTCAACTGGCCGCCTAGATTGTGTGATATCACAACCCGTGTTATGTTACGAACGGTTTAAGACTTGCAACATTATTTGCGTAAATCGTGAGGTAACGGTTGTAATGCTGGGAAATTTGTTGACTTTATTAGACTTTCCGAATGGGTAATCTATAATGTAATTTGGTAATTACGGTGTCAATGTAATTATCGTTAAAAAACATAAAAAAAAATTCGACGTCCAATTCAATTTTAAGTGGAATATTACAAAGATTGCCATCTAAGAATGATATGAACAAGAAAAGTGTAGAGAACCCTTTTTAAAATAGTGGAAAACTACAAAGATAAACAGCTAGAAATGCTGTCCCGTATATGAACCAGAAAAAGTAAACAAATCATTCCGAAAAAGAGGAAAATTACAAAGATCGCCAGCTAGGAATAAGAGTAGAGAAGCCTCTACGAAATAGTGGAAAATTAATGCAACTTTTCCATTTAAAGAAAAATTCGTATTATGTGTTTTTTAGTAAATTTTGTTTCGTTCATACAAAAGATTTAAAGGGATTTTCTGTTTTCATATACATTTATTTTCTCTCTTGTCTTAAAAAACTTTCTCTTTATTTAACTCTTTTCTCCTTATCATTTGAAAAATGAAAAGCATATACTCGTAATTTCTATTTTAACTTGGGGTCTGTTTACATTTTCCTATTGTTTACATTTAAAATATTGTGTGGTGTTTACCAAACCATTAACAATTTCCTAGACAGAAAAAGTAAAATGGTTATTTATTTTCTTATTTTATTTTTCCAGCCATTTCGCAGATTGAATGGTAAATCAAAATCCAAAAAACAAACGAAAGTTTTCTAAAAACAAACAGCCTCTAAATATGTAACATGAAAGGTAAAATATAAATAGAAAAGATTTTCATAAAAGTTTTGCCACAAAACAGTAAGTAAATATTTAAGCGTAATTTAAAGCATCCCACTATCACTTCCGCCTTTTTGACGTTTGTGCAGAGGGTTTGAGGTGAATTTCACACACACACACACATACACATTAAAAATTAATGTCAATGACTCTTGGAAAGCTTTTCATAAACTCAAATGAAAAAGCAAAAAAAAAAAAAAGAAAAATAATGCATATGACTAAACATAAAACTGAATGAATGGCATTTTAAGTGGTTGTGAAAAGAATAAAAATGAATAAAAGGTAAAACAAAATGTTGTTTAAAAAGGACATAAAAGCATCACTTGAAATGTAAATAGCAATTAAAAAACAACTTTCTAATGTGAAAAGAAAATAAACAGGAAAAAGGAAATGTGAAAGTCTAAATAAACGAATGTTAATTAAGTAATAATATTTATAATTTGAACAACTTAAAAAAAAAACATTTTTTTTGTTTAAAATTTAATAAACAAATTTAAAATACATTTTTATCTAAAAATTTTACTTAAAAGAATGTGTTAACATACAAGCACAGGTTTTTTCCACTAAATATTTTACAAACACGCTTACACATAAAACATAAATATTTATGTTATAACATAAATGTTAAATGTTTAGCAAATAAATGTTACAGTTTTCCCTCCTGCTTAGAAGCCTGCTCAGCCTCTTCAATGGCCTTCATGTAATACAAACAATATTCCTTTTTCAGTATCTGATGTTGGGCCAGTTCACAGGTGAACTGTATGCCACGCTTTTTATAATCGAAAAAGCATCTAAGGAAATGTCTGTTGGTTTCATGGACTTGGGGATGTTGCAAATACTCCTCACACGGCATCCATTTCACTTTGGCTATTTCACGTTCACAACGCTGCAACTCCAAGGAGGTGGGCGTCAAAGCTATCACACAATAGATATCGGAACAACCGAAAGGTCCGCCATGGGCATGCCTTAAGCTAATGACGGTATTGAAAACACTTTCCACACCGGTCTCTTCGCGTACCTCACGTATGGCAGCATCGACTAGGTTTTCGTGCGGCTCTGCATAGCCACCCGGCAACTTCCAACTGTTAGGTATTAAGGCAAAACGTTCGGATACTACTAACACTTCGTTTTTGTCATTGACCACTAGTCCGCCAACGCCCAGCATGGTGTGCGAGTAAACGGGTAGATTGGGATATTCATCCTCGGGCAGCCAGCGATTGAGCACAACCATGCCGTTTTTGGCATGATGAAATTCAAAATTCATCTGAAGGTATGGAAAAAAGAAAATTTTAAGATTTCAGATATAAAAAATAGTTTCATTTGGGCTCTTCTGGTCTATGTTGCTACTATATTTAATTTAAAAATAGTCCATTAATAGCCATACTTTTATTACAGCGCATGTTGAATATTGTTTTTGTGTTCTATTGTAGAATTATCTTTTTATTTTTAATTAAAATCCCCCCAAAAAGTTCAACTCTTATTTAAGTGGCTAAAAAATTAGTACATATGGAGGAATATAATCTTTATTGCTGCTATAAAAATCAAATGTTGAAACAAACTTGAGGTTTATAAAATTTTTATGGGATTTAAAAAATTCTTTTTTTGATTGTATTTATTAAGTATAATAATAAAAAAAGTATAATTTTTTTAGGAATTCTCGTGCTTAAAGCATTAAACACATTCGCAACAGCAATGTTTTTGCTAACAATTTATTAAACTAAATCATTAAACACATTCGCCACAGCAGGCTACCAATAGAGTTGTGACCGGTCATTTTCGTTCATTTATCCAAGACTGATTCGATCAATCGTTCACTTTGAACGAATGAATGCAACCCTTATTGAATGTGATTTTCTTCTTGTCTTTTGTAAACAGCAGCTGAACGAAATTGATCCGTACACTATTGAACGAAAATCGTTCAGTTAAATGACCGGCTCATTCCGTTCAATGAAATGATCTGTTCATTTTAACCCGTTCGTTTTTGTTTTCGGTTAAAAATAGTTTAAAATAACAAATTTTTATAAAAATTACTTTTAATTTTAATTTCAATACAAAAAATGTTCAATTAATCGTAGAAACACATATTGGAATTAACAAATGTTGCTAAAATTCAAAACCAATTTCTGTTACATATTAGCAAAGCACAATTAGATTTAAACAATTTAATTTCAATTTCTGACGAATAATCACAAAACCGGTTTTTGTAATCGGTTAAACACCGGTTTAATATTTTATAATCATTTCAAATTTTAATTTTTTTTTTATTAATTTGGTACAATCTAAGCAATATAAGCAGAATTAACATGCAAAATTTTACAAATAATCGCTAAACAGGTGTTTGGTTTTATAAAATTTTACTCTATTAATATCTTTTCAATTTATAAAGAATAATCAATTTATAAAGAATAATACAATTTGTGTGTTAAACAATAACCCCAATCATGAATAAAAATTCCGCGGGAGTTTTTTTACCTTTTCCCATTTTTCCTATTCAAAATCAATGTTAAAAAAATAAAAAAGAAAAAACATACTGCGAATTTTTTATTCATGATTGGGCTGAATTTGTATTTGAATTAACTTACCTTAGTTAAATATGGCACCCATTCCGAATGTTCAGTTCTAACATGAAACCAAATAGCACGTTTTTTTTGTTTCTGCCAATAAGCCAAAGATTCTGGAAAAAATCAAGAACTTTACACATTTAGTTTATTTAATTTTAAATAAATACTTTCTAATTTTTCCAGAAAGATATCCTCAGCATTAAATTCGTCAGAGGAATCTATGGTTACACCATTAAAACGATCCAATGAACCCTTGAATATGCCAGGCGGAGCATCCATAATGTTTTGATATCTAATAGAAATTAAAGAATAAATTAAAAACTTTAAATTACTCTACAATACGTTTAGAATTGCCTAATTATTATTTAACTTACTTATGAAATGTACTTAATGTTCTTGTTTTATCTACTTTTTTTATCTTTAATAAGGAAGTAGTGTTGCTTCTCTGGCTGACAGCTGTTTGCTGCTGTTGCTGGGGTTTTGCTTTTGAATTTGTTTTTAGATCAATAGAAGAGAGTTGATAATAGTTGCGCGTTGTTATTGCTTTTAATTTTGTAGTAATTGATAAATGTAACAACTTTGTTGTTGCTGCTGCTACTGTTGCCGTATTGGCTGTCACAAACGTCTTTGTTGTTTTGAAATTAGACGATGATCTTAAAACTGTTAAACCAACATACTTTAGACTAGACGACATTTAATTGAATTTGTTTTGTTGTTTTTTTTTATTTGTATGTATATTTATGTGTTTTGTGTTGTGTTTTCGAATGAACTAATATTTCGTAATAATTAAACAATAATACAAATAATATGTATTTTTTATTGTATAGAAAATGCTTTCAGATGTCAATCTATTATAGGTATGTACGAACAAATTATCAATAAATATTATTATTTTTACAAACCAAATTTGTATGCAAATGGGTTAAGAATTGCAAAGGCAACAACAAAAACAGTATAAAACTAATAAAAAAAATATAGGTACAAACAATTTGTACGGTATGATGGATTGATGTTGGTGTTGTTCGATTAGGAAGTGTATTTGTGTAGAAAATGTCTAGAGAGCGCGATAAGGTATTAGAAGTTGAAATTAACCCAGACTACCTACAAACATACGTAATGGTTTAACTGTCATAAAAAATAGAAGAAAAACAAACGAAACTAATTTGATATAAAATAATATAATTATAAAAGATAAGCTGCATAAAATGATGGCTAGTATGTAATAAATTTAAATGGAAAATTATGTTAAGCAATTATTGTTATAAAGTTATACATATGTATATGTATAACAAATAAAACATAAAATTAACCTTAATTTATTCTCTCAGTGTATTTTATAGCAACATGCGATTTGGATTTTTGTACTCTTTGTTTTGTTTATTTTTCGTTTTTGTTTAACAACACTTTGATTTTTTTTACGTTTTTCTTCGTTATTTTTAAATAAACTGGTTTAAAAATATATTTATTAAGCAAATTTAATTCAAGTATTAACAGCTATCTGCCAATAAATTGTATTTTTGTAATAAAAATGTATAAAAAAAATCTAATAGACTTTGTGCGTATAACAGCTGACTTTGATTAGTTTAGCTAACATGACATTTTCTGTTTAACAGGCGTTTGTTTATCACAATAACAGTATTAGTGTTGGTAAGTGCTGTTATATATTAAATAGTGTGGCAAAATGTTATTTAATTTAAAAACATGTAACGGTTTTAATTGAAGAATAGTTAATAAATTAAATAAATTAATATTTATTTTGCCAATTTAATACTTCACAATACAATTACATATAGCTAATGGAAGTAAAAAAAGAAAACAATTTTTGTTTTATTTATAAACTAACATTTAATTTGCTAACTTTACCCCATTTTTCCAAGTGTAGTTATTTTTAAACCTAAAGTTATACTGTCTGTTAAAACGGTTTTTCATAATAAAATTATTTTAGACTTGGTGAAAATGGGGGTTAATGTAAGAACTGTAATTATCAATAAAAAAAAAACTAGGAATTCAAAATATTGTTGTAATTTGGAATTATTTTTTAGAAAGTTTTATTTTAATTAATTTAATTTATTTTTACATAACTAAATTTCCATGTTTAAAAATAATTAATATTTTAATTTAGTTTAAATTTATATTTTTTGTATGATTTTACATATTTATTCTTAATATGCATATTTTTTTATTTTAAGTAACAAGTTTTATTGTTTAAATAAATAAATTTCCAAGTTCGAACAATTCAATATAATGGTAGTTGCACTTTATTGTCACCTTTTTCCTTTTCTATTAACAAGAAAAGATTAAACTACATTAAAAATAGTATTTTCAGCAATATTGAAAGAACCAAACAAAGAGAATGAGTCTGCATAAATTTAAAAAAACAGAACAGAAAGTAACGAAACATTGATAAGAAATAATAATAAAAAAATCAAAAACATTTTACATTATTCGAATAAATTTAATTATAAAGAATAACAAAGTCACAAATAAAGTAAAATAGAACTTAGAGAATAACAAAGTCATAAATAAAGTAAAATAGAACTTAGAGAGGAAAAATAATTAGTATATCTCTAATTAAAAGCGAATTTATAAAAAGAAAAATATAAAATTGAAAATGTTTTCCATGTACATAACATAAGTGTTGAATTTGATAATTCTATTTTGTGTGAGTAAATCGAGTATTCATTAATGCTAGGAACAGAACTAGGACGAACGTCGAATTTCCCCAAACACGACGAATAAGTCGGTGACAATTCGTTGTTATAATTTTTTTTTTTTTTTGAATATAAATTAGGTTGGTGGAGAATTAATCCCTCAAATTGTCAGGTTATCCCACGATCGATTTAAGTAAGTCCCAAGTTGACCTATACCTTCATATAGGAAGCTGGAACGCTTAAATCCTGTATTAAAAATTTAGCATGTGACTAATGCACAACTTCGAAGAACCGTAATGCAGTACAGTTAGACGACGCCAGCATTAACCAATGCAAAAGTGAGACGCAAATCTATCGAAGGCAGCGAAAAAAGGACGGCCTGATTGCCCTTAAGCGATAATGACAATGACGCGCGAGTTCTTTCTCCACTCAGAGCTGAGTTACGACTCGGTTGTTATAATTGATTTTTAATAATTTACAGTCTTATTCAGAAAAAATTAAAGTAGACTTCAAGAAAATTTTGTATGAAAATTTTGTCTTAAAGCACACTTCAAACCTACATTATTTTTTATGAATACGGCAGTTAATGTTTTTGTTTTTCAATAACAGCTGATTGATAGTGTGACCACATTTAAAAAAAATATATAATAAAATAAACACTAACTATAAACAATTAAATGTTCCTTTTTTAAGCTAATCAGGCCTAAAGTTTTTTTATAGTTAACTTTTTTTGTATTTTTATTTTAAATTATATAAAGTAGAAAATAAAACAATAATTAAAGTAAAAATTAACATTATTTACTAAAACATTAAAAACTTAAACAAACATGAAAACGTATTGTTTGTTCGTCGTTCGCCGGCGTAAGAAATAAAAATCAATATATTTCAGAGTTCGCCGCGTATGACGAATTCAGCCGACTCCATTATTGTGTGTATTTACTTATAAGTGTTATATGTTTTCTTTTTGGCGACGAATATTCGCGACCAAAAATTCGTCGTTTGTTCCAGTTGTGTTCCTAGCATTAATTGCGTTAATAATTAAACAACTACAATAATTAAATCATATAGAAAGTAAAATAAAAATTGGAAATGAGAATTAATTAGTCTATCTCTGATTGACGAATTAAATGCGAATTTATAAAAAACATATAAAAATTAAAAATGTTTTCATGTAACACATATGGAAATTTTGTGTAAGTAAATCCTGTATACATTGACGTTAGAGTATAAAAGTACAGAGAAAGATTGATGATAAGAATTATAAGAAAATCTTGCCAAAACTGGCTTTGTGTAGATATAAGCTAAAACGAAATGAGCTTAAATCCTTAGCAATCACACTTAATTTCAAAGTAATGTAATCAGCTGGTCATATCTAGATATATCTATCTATGATATATCTACATCATGGAGAAATATAATTCTAATTGATGCAACGACTTTGAACGGAGTTGATTGTGATTTTTGTTCATTTAAGTTTGTTTACAAACAATTAAACCATTGAAGGTCTTGTTAAACGGCATGTGTCAATATAGATTGCAGACTGTAGGGTAACTTGTTGCACAGATTCTATGTTCACATCTTATCAGCAACACATCTTATCAGCAATTAATGGACACATGTTCCATTAATGTAAAACATCACCAAATACAAATATCCCCCAGTTGCGACGGTATACATAATTTACCAATCATTGGGTTTAGTAAAATTATTTCAGCAGCATTCATTTAGAAATGAGTAAACAACTATGATTAAAGCTAAACTAAGATTTTGTAAAGAACCACCATTGAAGCTAAACTAAAACTTAATAAAACGAGCTACTATTACAGCTAAATTAGGACAATGAAAAGAGCCACGTACAGTTTTAACTGTCAGTTTCAACTGTTCAGTTATAACTGACATACTTAACTGAATGTGCAGTTCAATACTTCAGTTTTTAACTTGGATTCGAACGAGCAGTACGGACGGTTTGGCCGCTGTCGGTGTACTTTTTGTAAATAAAAAAAATAAACAGCGTAAACAGTGGTGCAAGAAGTGGTTATTACAACGAAATTTATCTTCCCACACACACTAGTTTATTAAAATAATTAAGTGAAGAACCATTAGATTTACTCAATTTCCCGAATTTTGGTTTACCCTTTGATTATAAAGGAAGATACAGTCAGGAGAAGAGCAATTTTTCCACACAAAAGGCAAGGTTCAGATCTATATATTGCAATAAAATCAACTATCGCTTGGTTCTGTTTACGCGACATTATACGCACTCTCGCTCGACACAAATTGAATTAAGAACGGTACAGTTGAACCCCCACACACGTTCACTGCAGTTGAAACTGTTAGTTAAAAATATAAAAATTTAAAATTTCTCAGTTAAACCGAACAGTTGAGTTATTATCCACATACGTACATTTTTAACTGAACAGTTGATACTGACAGTTAAAACTGTATGTGAGTGGCCGGCTTAAGACTAAATATAGACACACGGGTGAAGTTGTTAAATGGGGTCTTTCATTCTCTGGAACTCTGAGACAATTTAATTATATGAAAATCAATGTATGGGGGTGCTTAACGATCGACTTAACCGACAAAGAAAGTTTTATTTGTTCAATCAGCTTTCGCATACCAGTTTAAATTTATTAAACGTATGTATGTATAGAGATGATAATAAAACATTTGATTAACCAGAGCTTTATAGGCAAGAGTCAATCTATATAATGATCATTTTCACAACGTATGTCATTAAGAACGGACGACTTATAATTTAAAACACTTGCAATAAATAATAACGGACGCGTGACAATAAATTCACAGGCAACTAAAATAAGAAAAAAAAAACAAGTGCAAAATAAAACAAACAAAATTAAAAAGAAAATAATGTAATATAGAAGAATTTTTTCAAGTTAAGAAAAATTAAGCTTATAATAAAAAACAAACAATAAACCAATAAAAAAAAAGAGAAATAAAAATGGAGGTCTACACATCAGATAGCAGTGACACCGACTCACGTGAACAGAAAACTTTGGATTATGGCCGCATGAATTTATATGAAATCACCCTCAAAGATGATCTATACTCTGAAACCAAACAGCGTCTCAAAGCACAAAAGGACATTGAAATATTGCTGCTTAATCACAATCGTCTTAAATATCTACCCATGGCTATTAAAGCATTCACAAATTTACGCATTTTGGATTTAAGCTCTAATTGTCTAACCGAACTACCTGAAGCCATAGCCCAATTACCTTTGGTCACTTTGGTGGCCAAAAATAATCAATTGACCAATCAATCGCTGCCCAAAACGTTTGCCATGAAAAATCAACAGTCCAATCTAAAAGAATTGAACTTAAGCGGCAATCTTTTGACACATTTTCCCGAGCAGGTGATCGAATTAAAAACTCTCAAATATTTGTATGTGGGTGGTAATCAAATAACCGCCATAAGCAAAGACATATGGAAAATGCAAAGGTGAGTTATAAGTTTTTAATAAAATCGCCATTATTTACGTCAATATGTGAAGTATATACATAAATAATTAAAGCAGAAATGTATTACTATTAATCGCAATTTAATGTTTAAACAAATACATTTTATTTAAAAAATTGATAATCTTTTTTTATTAAGGGTCATCTATACTAGAAACATCAGTATTTATATAAATGTTTGTATGGTAAACCAAAGCTGATTCCATAGTCTCGGAAAACTTTTTTTTCTTAATCTTTTCTTATTGTTTTCCCTCTCTCACTCTCTTTTTATTTTAATTTAAAGATTATTTATTTGTTTATTTATTTATTTATTTATTATTGTTGTTGCTATTAATTTTTGCAAACCATAATTTAAGTGTTTATTTTCTTTGTAATACAGTTATTTTTATATTAATTTCTGTAATTGGAACAAGACTTTTTTGATTAAAGAATTATGTTGAGAAAAAGAAAAACGCTGGAAAAAACGTGTCGTAAAATTTAATTAAAGTGATAAAGTTAAATGTTGTTGATTTTAAGAAAGCGAAATAATAATAATGGAGCATGTTGTACATATACAAGGTGAATGCAAATCAGCAACAAATACAACACAATACAGAAACATCAACCATTTTGTTAACAAAGTATTCTTTTAACGCAAGTAAATTGTGAACAAAGTCAGTCAGTTGTGCTACTGCACTCACCTTGTATATAGTAGTTACACCATGGAATTGAGGTTTAAATAAATATTTTTGTATTAAAATTCAAATTTCTGGTAAATGATAAATATTTAATGCTTGAAAAAGCATATTTGACATCACTGCTTTACGCCGAAGCTGTATTTTGCAATTAATTTTAAATTGCAAATCAATGAATCTTTATTGCGTTTACGATTGCATACATACTTAATTGCTTTGAGTCCCCACAGTTGTAGCCTAATTAGAGCAAGTCTTCTTCAAAAATAATTTACGGTGTCGGTTAGCCTAAATATTATTATTATTATTAATTTTACCCATACATAGTTGTCTTCTGTCAGCATCTGAAATTCCGTTAAAAAGATTTTGTTTCAAAAATTACAGGATTTATCCATGTAAAAACTACATGAAATTTTTCAATTCAAGTTTCTGCAAGATTCTCCATAGAATATAATTACAAGAATTATGCATGTAAAGACTATCTGTCGTATTTATAAAAAATAATTTATAAAAAATAAAGTAAGCTTGAAGTATGCTTTAAAACAAATTTTTCTTAAATTACACTTGAAGCCTACTTTAATGTTTTATAAATACGGCAGTATGTATATAATAATTTTCAATCCAAGTTTCTCAAAGATGGTCCGTAGAAGCTTATAAAAGTCTATGAAAATAATAAAAATAGAAGCTTATAAAATACTTTATAAAGATTTTTAAATTTTGATTATAAAATACACATTATTTCTCCAATCCAAATTAATTGTTTATACGACATTCAAGAACGTGCCTTTATTTTCTTTAATAGTAATTTGAGTTAAATGAACTAGATATGTATAAAAGAATCATAATAATTAATGGACTATTACTTCTCGAGCAAATAAATTCCACGCAATTCTTTAACCCAAAATTATAAGCTAATGAAAAAAGCGATTTTCCATGATAATAGTATTTTGGAATATTCCATAAATGTCAATACTATATGTCCCAGTAAATATTATAGTCAATAACTAGATCAAAACGAAAAAACAATATTTATATAGTAAATTGTTATTGTAAATATTTAACAATCGGCTAGTGCTAACTTAGATTAAACAAAATCTAATCTATAATTAACTTCTAATATATATATATATATATATATATATAAATTAGATTTCTTAATAATAAATATACTCACACTATTAATCCCTTTCAGTCTCCAAGTCCTGTCCATGGGTGGCAATTTAATAACCGAAGTACCCGAGGCTGTGGGTGTGCTCAGTCAATTACAGGCCTTGGTTTTATGTGATAATCTTATTGAAAATCTACCCACTAGCATAGCACGTTTGAAGAATTTAAAATCTTTGCTGCTGCACAAAAATCGCTTGAAACATTTGCCCAAAGATATAGTGGCATTGAAGAATTTGGCAGAGGTACATACATATTTCCAATTAAATTATAATTTTAATAAAATAAATTGTCCCTACATATGTATGTATATATACAATTTTGTATTGCTTTTTTCTACAGTTAAGTTTGCGGGACAATCCTTTGGTGGTGCGTTTCGTTCAAGATATGGCCCTTAATCCCCCTACACTTATGGAATTGGCTGCTCGCATTGTTAAGTCTACCGGCATAGAGGTGGCTCCCGGTGATGTACCCCAGACCACTTTGGAATATTTAAGTTGTGCCAACTGTTGTGTTAATCCCAATTGCAAGGGTGTTTTCTTTGATAATCGCGTGGAACATATAAAATTTGTAGATTTTTGTGGTAAATATCGTGTGCCCTTGTTGCAATATTTATGCTCCTCCAAGTGTATTGAACATGAAGAGCCCCCCAGACCACAGACGAGCAATAATGCCAGCGGTTTTATGATGCGAAAGGTGTTATTGGGTTAAATGTTATTTGTTATATTTTTACCATATTTTTTAAAACATTTTGGCTCGACTATTCAGAAATAAATTAAGATATAGTAGTAGTGCAAAAGTATAAATTTTGAGTTTCAAACTAAGAAGAATTAAAAATTACAGGATTACAACATTTCTGTAAAAATAACATGTGAGTATATGATTTATAGATATTTTAAACTCGAAACTTAAATAACTTTTAAAGTAGTTTTTGTTTTAAACAAGTAAGAGTGCTATATTCGGATATGCCGAATCTTATATACCCTTCACCTTTGTTGTTGATGCATAATTATATTATGTATATTCATACATACATATATATATATATATGTATGTATATTATATTAAACACTTTGTTTGATACTTTTTTTGCTGAAATTTTCAGAGGTTTGCTCATATCTCCATTGTATTCGCAAGTAATCACTTATTTTGTTTAAGTCTGCATACAAAAAGTAATAAATTTTAGTTCTAATTATAAATCAAATATTTTCTTAAAAATGTTTCTATAATTAGAGGAAAGTAATCAATTGCAATTTATGTGTACTTTTCAAAAACTATGGAGGTTTATAAAATATATAACAGCAAATATTAATTTTTGAACAATTAGGTCATTTTAAAAACATTTTTATCCAGTAACCACTAGTATTTATAAAAAAGTGATAAGTAATTATATTGAAACCGTTTGTTATTTTTTTTAGAAAACTATGTTGTTTATTTTAGAATTGTAAATAATCATTAAATTGTACTTTCAATTTATTTTTATTTTTTTTAATCCGGAGCTATTATTAATAATAATCACATTTAAATATAACGTTAAAATTTATTACGGTTCATTTCCCATAGTGTGTTGTATTCAGCATTTACAATTTCGAAACCTTTAAATATAATGTAACAACGGCCTAAGTTGCAGTAAAGTGATGCTAACCTCAATAACTCTCTGCCTATGCAACAAAAAAGCTAGTATATATATTTAAATTTATGTTTAATACAAATGCAAACAACATTTTGTAGTATTTTGGTATTTTTGTATTTTGGGAATTTATGTTATATTAAACATATTTATACAAAAAAAGAAAACCTCTAGCTTATATGTTAATATATAAAGCATAGATAAGACATATGAAGTACTTTTGGCCAGGCTGTTTCAAAATCGCTAGATTTGCAAAAAAATTGCTAAATTTTCAGCATTGATCAGCTGTTACATGTAAGCGAAAGAATAATTGTGCCTTTTAAAATATTTAAAAAATGAATACTGAAACACATGAAAATACCACACAAGTGGAAGATAAGGAAGATTCTAAAAGCACACCAGAGAGACCACTGTTGTTTTCTCCTTTAGTGCCAGAAGAAAATGAGGAAAATGAAAAAAGCAACGACTCTCATAATACAGAAATAAAACCCGAGCCACCAGATATTGAGCAAAGTGAGGCCAATCAGGAACCACAAGTTGCCGGCAATAGCTGTGTAGAATCACTGACAAGTGAAGTGCCGGAGAATTCGACCGCAGCAAATGAAAGTTCTAAAGTGACGGAAACAATTCTTTCAGACATGAATGAGGTAAGAGTAAAAGATGAGCCTGGTATTGAAGGTGCTAGTGCTATAGACTACGATATGCCGCTAGAAAAAACTCCAGGTTATAACACAACAGAAATTCAAAACGATAATACTAATGAAATGCAAAATGAAACAAACTCGAATACTGCCAATGTTTCCAACACCACCTTTTTCGAAGAGGCGGCAGAAAAAGCCGCTTTAGATGCTTTTCTGGATGGCATTGCTACCACCATACCACCTCCAGTCAGACCACGTTTACGGGTAAAAACAGAATTTTCTTTAATTCCCACACAAACTCCACAACAAGAGTTAGTTGCTGAAAATCTAACTCCAAATCAAGGCTGTGATAATATGGACACTGATATTTCACCACCACCGCCACCACTTATATCATCTACCTTAAATTCCGATTATTTGCTAGATGGTATTACCACCCCTCGAATATCATTAGCAGCCATAAATCGCTTACGAGTTAAATCAGAATTTTCGGTACCCCGTGCTACACCACAACATTCTAATGAGGATGATTTATCTATACCCGAAGATTTCTTTAATGATCTGTTGGAAAAGAAAGAAGGTAATAACAAAGAAGCTGGCGAACTTTCGGAAAGCAACAGTGAAGGAGCCTCAGAAGACGAACCCATACCGGAAGATTTCTTTGATGATCTATTACGCGACAATCTTAAAGAAAGAATCGAGCAGGCTAAAAATTCTGATTGGGAAGAGAAGAGACTGAAAAATGAATTAAAGAGAGTTGAAGAAAAGCGAGAAAACCGTAAAAATCGCAAAAAGCTAAAGAAAGCCAAGAAGAAATCGCGAAAGCGTATTAGATCTAGATCTTTATCATTATCACCTAGTAACAAGACTAAAGATACACATTTTAATGATTTAGAAAACACAAGCAGTCGTGATAAAAATAAACGTAAACGTGTTTCGTCTCCTTGCCACAATGAAATGTCACCATCACATGATAGCTTAAGAGTGGACAGGGATATACAAATAAAGTCGGAGTTTTTAGGCAGTAATTTTGATAATGTTACAACGGGTAAATATTGTTGTGACTAGGCTAGGATTATCGAATATAATTGTATCATTATGTTTATTTCAGAGTGCACATCTTTTGTGCAGAATGTTGAAGAAATTGAAGAGGTTTTGAAGCCCAAGCAAAAGAGAGAAAGAGGTAAGAAAGCATTTTCAAATTTAAGATTTGAAAATTTTACAAAAATAATTATAGGTATAAAAAATAAACTCAATCAAAAAGTAGGTTGATTAATAACTCTCGCGTTATTGTCATTATTTCTTAAGTGCAATCAGACTCGTTTTCGTTTCTTTTTTTTTTGCCCTTGACCATTTTGCGTCTCGCTCTGGTGCGTGTGTGATGTTCAGCTTCGTATAACGATTCATGTTCTACGTCGTTTACACCAACCGCGTGTCTTTTAATTCGTATAAATCCTGGTGGAGACCATTAAAAACTCAACTTAAATAGTGGTGGAGTACCATTTAAAACTCAAATCGGAAGCTGGTAAAGTATTATTTATAACTCAACGAATAAACTAGTGGAGAAACATTGCACTCTTGATA
The DNA here is from genome assembly GCA_950370525.1 of Bellardia bayeri. Lineage (NCBI taxonomy): Eukaryota > Metazoa > Arthropoda > Insecta > Diptera > Calliphoridae > Bellardia > Bellardia bayeri. The sequence goes on along the minus strand of OX493266.1, from coordinate 4,360,538 downwards.
TTAATTTGAAGGTTTAAGCGTCCCAGCTTCCTATATAAAAATATACAGCTATGTGCAACTACTTAAAGACACAATACTAACTTACATCTTGAAACAAATAATATGAAAGGTTTTATGATATTCTCAAAATTTGTTTAGTCAATTTAACTCTTAACCCTAGAAAATAACTCTATATTGTGTCAAATTAATTATTATTTATAACACTGAGTGTCAATTTTCAAATAAGATTGATATCAGTCGTGCATATACATAATTAAGGACATACAACAAATTTTACAAAAAAAAAAAAAAAAAATATTTATTTAAAAACAAATCAATATTTTATTGTAAATCCATAACAGCTTGACATCTGCAAGGCATTGAGGTCATCAAATTTTTACATACACTACTTGGAATGGCTTTCCAAGCTTTAATTGTTTCGGCAACACTACGTGAAGACATAGCACCTTAAAGCATTATAGAATCTCCTACATGCTTCAAAGTGGCGATAGTGTACTTTAGATTAAATTCTTTAAATTTTTTTTTATCCAAAAATAATACTCTTTCCATTTTACATCCCTCCAATGGAGGTACTTCTTTGCGAATTAAAGCTCTTCTTTCGGTTACGTTCAGACAAAATTGGCTTCTGTTGTGAAATTCTTCCAAACAGTCCGACTTCTCGCAATCTATCAGACATGTTCTGAAATCACGGTGATTTTAAATCACGAATGATTTTGAAATCACGGGAGGAATTTTTTGGTGTTCTGAAAATCACTAGATTTTTAATTTTTAGTAGTGATTTTGATCACGAGCTAACAGCTGATTTTCTTTGTTTACAATAAAATTTTCACTTGTTTTTTACATTTGTATATTAAAATTTAACTTACCTACTACATATATATTGACTACTTTTGTTTTTTCCAACAATTTTAATAAATTTTTCATTTTAATGTATAATTTAATTTAATAAATCAGTCATATGCCAGACATGTTCTGAAATCACGGTGATTTTAAATCACGAATGATTTTGAAATCACGGGAGGAATTTTTTGGTGTTCTGAAAATCACTAGATTTTTAATTTTTAGTAGTGATTTTGATCACGAGCTAACAGCTGATTTTCTTTGTTTACAATAAAATTTTCACTTGTTTTTTACATTTGTATATTAAAATTTAACTTACCTACTACATATATATTGACTACTTTTATTTTTTCCAACAATTTTAATAAATTTTTCATTTTAATGTATAATTTAATTTAATAAATCAGTCATATGCCATACGACTTTAAAACTTTGTTACTCTTGCAACCAAAATAACGTAGATATATTTTGATCAACAATATCAGTTGACTACTAAAAAGTAAATCACGAACAATGTAAACAAATCTAAAAAAAATGGTCCGCAAAAAATACGTCTTACTAAATTTGTAAATTTCAAGTTTTTTCTGTGTAAAATAGTTTTAATTCAAAAACAAATAAAGAACAAATGATTTTAAGTGTTTGTGATAATTTTATTACAAGAGTTCAATGAAAAATGCTTAAAAAACTCTTAAGTGATTTACAATCATTAGGCTGTTAGGTTACCGGTTTTAAATCACGAGATTTCAACAATTTTTGTGCACAGAACACCTTTTCAGTGGTTTCAAATCATTTTACGAAAAAGTGATTTTCAGAACATGCCTGTATATACAGTCGTTTTTGCCTCATTTTGGCTAAAGACTGCAATCCGAATCTGATTTGCTGATTTAGGCGGATTTTTTTTTTGGACTCGCGATCAATCAAGTTAATGCTTTGTTTTAAAATTGTTTATGTTTTCTTTCATTCTTTCCTGTTTAGCTGTCAAACGTGCCGCTGCCTTGTTAAATCATATCAAAGACTCTACTACCTCGGACGATAACTCTGCTATATTCTCCACATTTCCATTCGTTTCAACGGTACGCAAACTTCCAACCAGTCATTCCTATGTTCAACAGCGTATCTATGAAAATCGTTCACCCCTTCACACTGTTAACAATGTAAGTTATAAATTTAATTCCAATGCCACACGTTTCAACATGGAGGAATGGGGTTTGGCTGCATTGCCTACGCATGCCGCCAAAATTGCCAAACTTGTGGGCTGTAATGCCCAGTTTATACACACTAAACTAAAGACCATTAAGATACCAGCAAAATTGAAAAAACTCAAACAGGAGGCGGCTAACCACGAGACAAATAATGATAACGATGAAGAAGATTTTATAGAAACCATTTCTTCGTTATGCTGTAATGCCATGACCCAAACAGATGATCTAAAGGAGTTTAATAGGCCGCTTAAAACCCAACTAAATGAAATAGGTGTACAAGTGGCACCCAGTGTCTATAGTATAGGCAGTCAAACCTTAGAAACACAATCTCCCAAAGAGGACAGTTCAGCAGAGGATGCATCTATAATGAATATAATACGTGATCTTAATGAAAACCAATTAATGGCCATACACCAATTTGCCGAATTGATAAGGCAGCCAAATGACAACAGCAGTGCCCTAGAAATGTATAAAATGCAAATGCAAATTTTGGAAATTTATAAAATATCACAAATACCTTCTGCCCTGACTACACCACAAACACATGCTGTAAATAGTTATACAACTACTACAACACATAGTTTGCCTTCATTACAAACACAGGCTACAAATAGTTATACAGCCAATACAACAATTAGTCCATCCAAGCAGAGTAGAGCTGGTGGTTATAAGCACATGCAACAACAGCCAATTATACAAAGTATACGCTCAGCAGATGGCTCCCAATATTCCATAAATGATCCTACAGCTAGGACAGCTGATGGAAACAAATTTTCTATTAATGATCCTAGAGCTAGATCAGCGGTTTATACTAAAAGAGTTGTTGTTAATGATGATGCGGCGAGCTCATTTTCAAGTCATGATCCTAGATATATTTCAGCAAATCAGGGCTACTCTCATACAACTCAGGCTAGACTAGCAGCAGATGAAGATAGATATTATAACAACTCCAACAAAGCACGTACAACGTATCCATATCACAAAGAAAATCCAACTCCTCCTGTCACAACTAAGTTTTATGGCAGAGGTGGCATGAGACGTTCATAGAAAAAGTAATTCTTTACTTTTTAAATTTCTTTAAAAAAGACTCAAGCACACAAAGTACTTCATCATATGAAAACATTTTAAATAATTATTTATCATATTCTTCGCAGTTATTTTAGCTTTAAAACAATTTTAAGTTGTTTAACAATTTATTATCAAAAATTTAAGCGTTTGAAATTGATTTTATATATTAATTTAAGTTTCTGACTATATTTCGCTAACTTGCTTAATATTTATAACCTCGGAAGGGTATATTGAATTTAAACGGATGTTGTTAAGGTCCATAAATATTTGTCCAACAACCGCCTTAAAGTATCGACCGATCGACTTAAAATGTCCGTCTGTATGGCTGTGTAAAACTTGTGCGCAGGGTTCAGGTCGCAATTTTGAAGATATTTTCATAAAATTTTTTAGGATGATTGGGATCACAATTGATTAAAATCGATCCATTATTTCATCTAGCTACCATACAAATGTACTCCCGAAATAGGGGTTTATCGGTCAAATTTCTCTACAAATAAGTTTTACATGAACCCTAATCATATCTACAAATTTTGTGCAGATCGGTTCATAATTGACCATAACTCTCATATAAGACTCCACTGCCGAAAATTGATTTAACGAACATAAAACTCTACTCAAAATGTTGGGCAAAATTGTATGATGATCGGTCCATAATAAGACATAGCTCCTCCCACATATGTCCCACTTTCAAAACTCACTTTGACGACCATAAATCTCTTAAAAATGTTGGTATCCAAACATAATTCATTACAGATAAGTTTCACATATATAGATATCATGACAGCTAATTTTATAACGGTCGGTCCATAATTATTCAAGGCTCTCATATAAGATCCCCTTCGAAATTCACTTTAACATGCATAAATCTTTTATCGAAATACAATTTAACACAACAAATATTTATGTATATGCACAGAAGTCAGACCACAAAATGTTTGAATGATCGGTTCAGAAAAGGTCATTGCTTCCATATAACACCTATTTCTGTTTTTACACATATACTGGGTGTAGGGTATTATATGGTCGGGCTTGACCGACTATACTTTCTTAGTTGTGTTTATTTTTCTTATGTTTTTACCAGTGTTGCCATTTTAGCACTTTCAGTGCTAGATTTAGCATTTTGTTTCACGAAAATGCATTGAAATTTTTAAAAATTATGGTAATTTTTTTTTCAAACAAATTTTTACTTTTTTACTCTAAAAAATACTTTTGAAGAAATAAAAAATGAACACGGAAATATTTGAATTAATATATAAAATGTAATCTATTAAAACAAGACAACAATTGTTATACCTAACCAAACTTAGAAAAAACTATAATTTATATTTGTAACATTTGAAATAAAAATTGTATTGTTACATTGAAAAAATTTAACACTTATTTTTTCTTCTGTAGAACATTTTAGCTCTTAGTTTTTCAAGTTTTAACATATTCTGAAATTCATTTTCTGGCAACACTGACCTATACGTACACAGACTCCCATTTATTTGTAATTAAATGAGAGTGATTTGTACAGCATACTTTAGGGGTTTATATTATCAAGAAATTACCTAGGACTCAAATTTTGTATGGGATTTTGGAAAAAATTTTGTCCTATCAAAATTCTGAGTCCATATTCGGATTCAGCGTGTGGGTTCACGGTGAATAGGTGTTTCCAGGCCAATCGGACGGCAAATTTAGGAGAAAAATGCAAAAAACATAAAATCTTTAATTAATAGAAAATTCATTTTAAACATCTATACATACACACAGACTCATTTATTTGTAATTAAATGAGAGTGATTTGTACAGCATGGTTTACGGGGTTATATTATATAGAAATTACCTAGGACTGAAATTTTGTATGGGATTTCGGAAAAAATTTTGTCCTATCAAAATTCTGAGTCCATATTCGGATTCAGCGTGTGGATTCACGGTGAATAGGTGTTTCCAGCCCAATCGGACGGCAGATTTAGGAGAAAAATGCAAAAAATATAAAATCTTTAATTAATAGAAAATTCATTTTAAACATCTATACATACACACACAGACTCTCATTTATTTGTAATTAAATGAGAGTGATTTGTACAGCATACTTTAGGGGTTTATATTATCAAGAAATTACCTAGGACTCAAATTTTGTATGGGATTTCGGAAAAAATTTTGTCCTATCAAAATTCTGAGTCCATATTCGGATTCAGCGTGTGGATTCACGGTGAATAGGTGTTTCCAGCCCAATCGGACGGCAAATTTAGGAGAAAAATGCAAAAAATATAAAATCTTTAATTAATAGAAAATTCATTTTAAACATCTATACATACACACACAGACTCTCATTTATTTGTAATTAAACGAGAGTGATTTGTACAGCATGGTTTACGGGGTTATATTATATAGAAATTACCTAGGACTGAAATTTTGTATGGGATTTCGGAAAAAATTTTGTTGTATCAAAATTCTGAGTCCATATTCGGATTCAGCGTGTGGGTTCACGGTGAATAGGTGTTTCCAGCCCAATCGGACGGCAAATTTAGGCGAAAAATGCAAAAAACATAAAATCTTTAATTAATAGAAAATTCATTTTAAACATCTATACATACACACACAGACTCTCATTTATTTGTAATTAAATGAGAGTGATTTGTACAGCATACTTTAGGGGTTTATATTATCAAGAAATTACCTAGGACTCAAATTTTGTATGGGATTTCGGAAAAAATTTTGTCCTATCAAAATTCTGAGTCCATATTCGGATTCAGCGTGTGGATTCACGGTGAATAGGTGTTTCCAGCCCAATCGGACGGCAAATTTAGGAGAAAAATGCAAAAAATATAAAATCTTTAATTAATAGAAAATTCATTTTAAACATCTATACATACACACACAGACTCTCATTTATTTGTAATTAAATGAGAGTGATTTGTACAGCATGGTTTACGGGGTTATATTATATAGAAATTACCTAGGACTGAAATTTTGTATGGGATTTCGGAAAAAATTTTGTCCTATCAAAATTCTGAGTCCATATTCGGATTCAGCGTGTGGATTCACGGTGAATAGGTGTTTCCAGCCCAATCGGACGGCAAATTTAGGAGAAAAATGCAAAAAACATAAAATCTTTAATTAATAGAAAATGTATTTTAAACATCTATACATACACACACAGACTCTCATTTATTTGTAATTAAATGAGAGTGATTTGTACAGCATGGTTTACGGGGTTATATTATATAGAAATTACCTAAGACTGAAATTTTGTATGGGATTTCGGAAAAAATTTTGTCCTATCAAAATTCTGAGTCCATATTCGGATTCAGCGTGTGGGTTCACGGTGAATAGGTGTTTCCAGCCCAATCGGACGGCAAATTTAGGAGAAAAATGCAAAAAACATAAAATCTATAATTAATAGAAAATTCATTTTAAACATCTATACATACACACACAGACTCTCATTTATTTGTAATTAAATGAGAGTGATTTGTGCAGCATGGTTTACAGGGTTATATTATATAGAAATTACCTAGGACTGAAATTTTGTATGGGATTTCGGAAAAAATTTTGTCCTATCAAAATTCTGAGTCCATATTCGGATTCAGCGTGTGGGTTCACGGTGAATAGGTGTTTCCAGCCCAATCGGACGGCAAATTTAGGTGAAAAATGCAAAAAACATAAAATCTTTAATTAATAGAAAATTCATTTTAAACATCTATACATACACACACAGACTCTCATTTATTTGTAATTAAATGAGAGTGATTTGTACAGCATGGTTTACGGGGTTATATTATATAGAAATTACCTAGGACTGAAATTTTGTATGGGATTTCGGAAAAAATTTTGTCCTATCAAAATTCTGAGTCCATATTCGGATTCAGCGTGTGGGTTCACGGTGAATAGGTGTTTCCAGCCCAATCGGACGGCAAATTTAGGTGAAAAATGCAAAAAACATAAAATCTTTAATTAATAGAAAATTCATTTCAAACATCTATACATACACACACAGACTCTCATTTATTTGTAATTAAATGAGAGTGATTTGTACAGCATACTTTAGGGGTTTATATTATCAAGAAATTACCTAGGACTGAAATTTTGTATGGGATTTCGGAAAAAATTTTGTCCTATCAAAATTCTGAGTCCATATTCGGATTCAGCGTGTGGATTCACGGTGAATAGGTGTTTCCAGCCCAATCGGACGGCAAATTTAGGTGAAAAATGCAAAAAACATAAAATCTTTAATTAATAGAAAATTCATTTCAAACATCTATACATACACACACAGACTCTCATTTATTTGTAATTAAATGAGAGTGATTTGTACAGCATGGTTTAGGGGTTTATATTATCAAGAAATTACCTAGGACTGAAATTTTGTATGGGATTTCGGAAAAAATTTTGTCCTATCAAAATTCTGAGTCCATATTCGGATTCAGCGTGTGGGTTCACGGTGAATAGGTGTTTCCAGCCCAATCGGACGGCAAATTTAGGAGAAAAACGCAAAAAACATAAAATCTTGCATCAACTAAACAAATTTGTTTGTATTCCTTTGTACCAGATGTAATTAATTTCTTCTCCGTTCGTCTGGCTTGTGCACAGAATACAGGTCGCATTTTGGAAGATATTTAAATAAAAATTGGTAGGGGTTCGTGATCGGACACATTCTTCTACACGAACGTGCACTCGATGTCGTGATTTGCCCCCTGTTATGAAAAATAAATTTTTAACAAATTTGTAAAATGACTTTTAATAGCAGAGTGGCTGGCTGGCCATTGTGGTTTTCAATGTATGTATGCAAATTTAAACAGATTTGTAAGTAAATTTTAGTTATTCAATTTTAAGGGCTATAGAGGGATTATTTCTTTATTAAATAAAAACTCTTTAATTGTTTTTTTTTATTTTTTAATTTTTATTTGTTTTATTGATGGTTTTCTTCTCATTTTTACGATTAACTAACATAAGTAAAGTTTACTTTTTTGTTTGTTGTTGTTGTTGTTTTTTTTGTTTGTATTGTTTTATATGGGTTTTTGTTAAATGTTGTTGTTTTTGTATTTGTTATTTTTTATTTAAATATAATAAATAGCATTTTTTGTTTATGACATTGCCCGACAACATACTTTTTTGTTTTCTTAAAATTTTTTTGCGTTTTAAACCAAACAAAAAAAAAAAAAATTAATTACTACAAATTAAATGTTGTTTGTATTTTGCTTATTTGAATTTTGTTGTTTTTAGTATTTTGTTTAATTTCTTGTTTAAATTATTTATGATAAGAATGAAGAATAAAATTATGTAATTAAATTCTAAAAAATAAACTAAGTTATTTATTGTTAATAATATGTATAATAATTATTAATATTAATCATAAAAAAATAAGTTTAAAACAAATAACTAAGTTTTTGCTTTTTATACAAACAAATAAAGCGAGCTGGGAAGGAAGAATGAAAACAAATTAGAGAAAATTATTATAAGTTAAATTTATTAATTATACTTTTTTGTTGTTTTGTTTGTATGAAAAGTAAAGGAATTTTCTTGCTTTATACTTAATTTATATGTATATAAAGTATATATGTTAATGATAATGTTTTACTATATAAATAATAATAATTAAGTTTAAAAGAAATTTATAAATAATTAAGATTAGCTTACGTTTTCTTAAACTTTCTTAACTTAAAAAGTAATACAAAAATTATAATAAATTAAAAAAGTTTTTTTTTTGTTTTTTTGGAAATTTCAAACAAATTTAGTTTTTTGAAAAATACAAATTTTCAAATTTGTTAAATGTATTACAGTTTATAACAATTTTATGTTGAACATAAACCAAAAATCATTGAGGATACTTGTATTTTTAGTATGTAGTTGTCTGAATAAAAGAATTAATGTAATATTCATTTTGAATTTTTGGTTTTTATTTAAATAGTTTTATTTATTTATTTCCTGGTCCTATAGTTATGAAATTTAAGTAATACATACATATAATAAATTTTTCAACAAGTTTAAAGTTTTACATAAACATTTTTGGCGTAAAATTTAAAAACAAACACTGGATTTTTGAAAACATTAGTTTGAAAAGTTTATGCAAATTTTGTGATTCTTTTATTATTTATATTGTTTTTTGAAAGTTTTCTTGTCTAGAAAAGTTTAATTTTACAAATACTAGTTTAGTAAACAAACAGCATTTCTCAATTTTTCTGTATATTTAAATCAAAAAATTTCACCAAATACTGTTTTTTCAAAAGCCCGTACTTCCAATATTTTGCAATATACATTGCTAAATAAAAAAAATCTAAAATTTTTTTAACAGTATCGAATTAAAAAAAAAATAGTAAATTTTAAGAAATACTGGTTTTTGTAAAACCACAATTTTTAAATTTTTAATGTATTTTTTCTACTTGAAAGCTAATTAAAATTTATTTTAAAATTACAAGTTTTCGAAGAATAATTTCCGAAAATTACAATATTTTTAAATATATTGCACAAAATCAAAATTTTTTTAAAAGTATCAAATTTTTTAAGAAAAATTAAATTTTTCCGGAAAATACTGTTTTTTGTAAAACCACAATTTTAAAACTGTATTTTTGAGGTTCTTTTATTATTTGAAAAAGCAGTATTTTTACGTTTTTACAGTATTTGTGAAGTTTTAAATTTGAAATATTATGAATTTCCTAAAAAATTTGTATTTGTCTAGAAATAGAAAAAATAGTATTTTTAAGGTTTATTGATAACTGGTGGTTTTAATCAGGAAATATTAGAAATCGATTGAAAAAAACATTTTTCTAGAAATTTAGGATTCTAAAAAACAGTATTTTCAAATTTTTACCCTCCTTTTGCAGTTCTTTAATTATTTGAAAGATATTAGCTTAATAGTGAGAAAGTTTAACAAATACTGTTTTTTTTAATTACCTTTTCAAAAACTAGTATTTTTCGAGTTTTGCAGTATTTGTGAGGTTTATTGATTCCTTGCAGTTTTAGTCGGGAAATATTAGAAATTTATTTAAGAAAACATATTTTTTTTTTAGAAATTTAAGGTTTTCAAAAACCAGTATTTATAAATTGATACTCGCGTTTTGCTATTTTTTTTATTATACAGAGTCTTAAGTTGTTATGCTTAAAAAAAAGGGAAATACATTTTTATTAAACTCCAGCTTTAACAGCCAATTTAGGCTGAAATCTTTTAGCTACTGGAAAACTCAATTTAGTTCAGAAATATTTTGAATTTTTTTATTATGGATTTTTGCTCAATGTAAGTTAAAGTAAAATTAAAAAAGTTGTATTAATAAACTAAATGAAAAATTATTATAACAAAATAATAATGATTTATTTTCTTTATAGGTTTTGTTTTTTATCTTATTACTAAAAAGAATTTATTTAGCAATTAAATTTAATTTTTATAGGCTTTTTGTTTTGTGTTTTTTTTTTCTTTATTAAATATTATATTTTTGTGGTAGTTTTTCTTTTGTAATTATTTTGTTTTCGAATTGCAGCTACAAGTTTTTTTGTTAATTTTGTTTTATATTATTATATTATTTTTATGTTGTTTTTTTTAATATATATAATATTTATTAAATTAAATTACAATTAAACTGCTATGCTACGTTTTGTTTTCTTAATAAATGTAGGCTGGTTTTTTATGTTGTTTTTTTTTGTAGAGGAGATTTTTTTGTCTGTTTTTTTATTATAGGACAATAAGTGTTGTTTTTTTTAATAATAATTTTTTTTTTGTGTAGAGCATAAATTTGCTAAATAATTTGTTTACTTGTTTTGTTTTTCCAAAATTAAAGAAGTAAGTATTTTAAGTTTGTTTTTGTTATACAGACAAATCAATACGGTTTTTTTTTATTATCTTATATTTTTCTTTAAATTTTATTTAATAATATTATAATTATCAATAAAAATGGTGCCATATGTTGTTGTTGTTTTTTTTTAATTATTAATAATATTTTTATTTATATAATTTACTTGTTTTGATTTTTTTGTTTAGGGATTAATAAACTGTAAACCGTGTTAATTTTTTTATATACGGGGAATGGGGGTTGCTATATTCTTGTTTTATTTTTTTTAATATTTAAGTGTTTTTTGTGTAATGTTTAAAGTTAAGACTCTTAAAACTAAAGAAAACTAGTAAAAAAAAGCAACAAAAATTAAAAGAATTTGCAAATCTCTTAAAGAAATTAAAAAAAAATACTCTTCTTTATAAAATCTATACCTATTAAAAAATTTAATTTCCTAAGACAAATATAATAAATATTTTACATCAATTTTTAAAAAAAATATCTCGTAAAATTAATTTTTTCTAAAAATACCGGTTTTCAAAACCTAGTATTTCATGGAAAACTAATTATATTTCCTTAAATACTAATTCTTCTTGAACAATTTTTATTAGTCTTTAAAAAGTCCAAAAAATCGTGAGTTTTTCAAAAATACCGGTTTTTTAAAACCCCATGTTTCATGAAAAATTAACTTTATTTCATTAATAAATTTATAAAATTAAACTTAATTAAAGAAATTAAAAAACTCTAGTCTTTAAACTCTAGTTTTGTTAACAAAAACAAAAAGTTTTTAAATTTCTTTAGAAATATATTATATTTGACATAAATTCATATAAGAAAAAACAGTTTTAATGTTTTTTTTTTAATAACGGGGTTTAAAAAAACCAGTATTTCTTGAAAAATAACCAAAATTTCATTAAATACTGGTTTTACTTAAACAATTTACAAAAACAAATATAAAAAATAATTTAATTTTCTTAAAATTTCTTTATTAAAAAAACCAGTATTTTTCAAAAAATTTAAATATTTTATTTTAATTACAATTAAAACTTTTTTCAATTGATTTAAAAACATTGAACTTTAAAACCCATGTAGGTATATACTAAAAAATAACGATTTCTAAAAAACAGTGTTTTTTAACAAATTAAATCTTTTAAACACCAATTTATTTAAATGGTTACAATAACTTAGTTGTTTTTTTTAAACGGTCTTATTTTAAAACCAGTATTTTTTTAATTATTAAAAAAACAAACGATTTTTACAACAATTAAGAAATTTTTATAACAGGATAGCCAAAAATAACTTTTAAAACCCGGTATTTTTAAAAACTCAGTATTTTGTGTAACAAATTAAATTTTTTTAACTGTAAAAAAAAACTACGTCTGCTAAAAGGCAAAAAATTAGTTTTTAATAAAAGTGCCCTATTTAAAAACAGTATTTTTAAGAATCTAATCTTGTTAATGTTTTTTAACAAGAAAATCATATCCTAAAAAATTCTGGATTTCCAAAATCAATATTTTTCTAAATAAACTCGTTAATATTAAAAATTTATAGTTGTCTTATTTTTCATAATTTTCTTAAAGTCCGAGAAGTCTTAACTTGATAACTTATACACCATTTACCAATTTCTTAATCTTGTGAGTGATCATGCTAAAGTTGTTTAAGAAAGTTGTTGGTTTCAGATGTTAGCGGAAAGTAAGACAGACAGATGCTATAGTTTTTTTTCTTGATTTTCTTTTGGATTAGATTGATTTTGTTTGTCGCTTATTAGAGAATTTTAGTTATTATTTATATAAATAATTTATTTTTTGTTTTCATGTTTACTTTTGTTTTATTTTTTTTTTGCTATATTAAGTTATTTATTTTATATTTTTTAAATTTTCCCCTGGTTTCATCTTAAACGTTGGTTGTTTTTCTTATTTTAATACGTTTTTTGTAAGTTGTTGGTTTTATTTTTGTTATTTTATATTATATAATTAATTATAAATTTTTATAATTTTATTTTTGTTTTTTTTTTTTCAATATATAAATTTTTTGTTTTCTTTTTCGAATTATTTTACTCAATTAAAAAAAAAGTATTTAGAAGAAAAATTGCCTCACTGCAATTGTTTGTCATCTGGGGATTTTATTATTATTATTAATATTTTTAAAACCATCCACATCATCAAGCTCATCATCACTACTATCAGAAGCTGGTCTTGGAGTTGCTGTTGATGATAAGTGTGGTGTTTTTGTTGCAGTTGTTGATTTAATCTCGCTAACCCATTGTCGTCGTTGACTGTTGTGTTTGTGTACCACCTGTGCTGGCCGCTGCTGAGTTGGCTGCTGCATTTGTGGCTCCATTATCGGCATCGCCGCCATTGTTGGCTTGTGAATCTTGTGTAGCTGTGGCGGTGGTGGTTTGTGATGCTGCTGCTGCTCCATTGCCACTGGCTGAGGTTGCATTTGCGGCATTGTTATTACTGGACGTTCCCGATGTAGAGGCATTTGTTGAATTACCCGCTGAAGATTGTGAACCTAGAAGTAAATGTTTTTTTTTGAAAGAGTAGATGATAGTTACAATTTAATGGGATGAGTTTTAGTTTGTGTTTTGAAAAATAAAACGTAGGAAATTTGTTGTTTTAGTTGAATAATTTAAATTTTCCTGGTATAAATGGTTAGATTTTTTATCATCCATTACAATGCACTATTTCTTAACACAATTATATTTCCTCACTTAGTTGAATTATTTAAGAAAGTAAAAATTTTGCCCTAAAGACTATTTATGTTTAATAAAAGTTGATTTCACTTTAAAATTAAGTAATTTAATACTTTATTTTACACAAAATGTTAACGCAAATAATTAACTGCATAATAAAAAAAATTCTTTATGGCAACTCCTTATGCTATATGCCAATTATACGTTATTGCCATATATAAAACAAAGTTGAAAAGCAGAGCTGGCAGTATTTTACTAAGAAACAAACAATGAAACATATTTGCAGGGTTCCATATTAAGTGCAAATCTTCCTCAGGTCTTTTTATCCTATTTTAATTTTGGATTGCTATAGAATTTCATTGCAGGAATATTCACGTTTAATAGTTATTTTAATTTCCTAACTGTTAATATTTTTTCGTTTTTGCCAAATATTACTTATGTTACTGTATTGGTTTTATTACTATATTGCTTTTTATATTTTTGTGTAAATTAAGTGCCTGATTTGCTTATGTTCGTTTCGCTTCGACTTTCAAACAGATTGCCCGATTTGCTAGCTTCAGAATGAGTGTTGTTGGACCAATTTTGGGTAACAAAATCTTGTATTTAACTGTAATTTATACTTAACCCTTTAACTTAAATTGAAATATGTAAAAATCAAATTATATAGATTAAGGGAAAAATAAAGAAAAAAATATTATTTTCTAAAAAGTATATTTTTATAAAAAACATACTAATTTACATCTACATCAGTATGCATTACGGTTACTATTAATAATGTACAGTTTAGAAATTATGCAAGGAAGCAAACACTGATGTATATATACATCATCATGCATTTAAGGTTTAAGTAAATTAGATGCTCATTTAAATAAAACTTTATTGATGACAACACCACAAAATATGCTTTTCTCAAAAGCAAAGTGATTGAGTGATGCTAATGTTACAACACTTACGAAAGAAATAATCCTATTCTAAACAACAAAAAAAATATTACAATTTGCATTTGTTTGTAATAGGAATTCAAAATTAGTGTCTTGTAAAAACGTAGAAATACTTTTAGGCATTACAACATAAAACGTGGCATACATAATCACCCCTATCGTGAATAAAAATTCCACATGAAATTTGTTCCCTTTTATTTTTTTTAACATTGAAATTAAATATGGAAAAATGTGAAAAGGGAACAAATTCCATGTGGAATTTTTATTCACGATAGGGGTGAATGTTATGAATAGGCAAATGTTTTCTAATTAAAAAAACTCGTATAATTTGTCTATATAACCACGAATTCTCGCATATGTTTCATTTAGATTTATAAGCTTTTGCACGTACAAAGTATATTTATAAATTTGCTTAATTTTAAATGTTTTTATTATATTTACTACAACATACGCCAAAATTATAGCCACAACATTTATTTTAATTGGTTAAAAGAATAACTACATTTCTAAATACATTAGTTAACTTCAAAAACATGCCTTTACAAGGTAATTAAACAAAAAGTCAAATAATTTATTAAGGGAAAAGGAAAAAAGTTGGAAGTTCAGCGGTCAATAAATAAAAAGACAAAACTACTACTACACTACTATTGAAACATTTGCCATTTAATGTAAAAAATAATAATATACAAAGTAAGACCAAAACCACAAAATAAAAAAAATGGTACTGAAAAAAAGTAAAATGAAATAAAAAAGTATTAAAATAAACTGAAGGACTTAAATATATCAAATTAATATAAAACTTAAACGTCAGGAAATCGGCAGGAAATTTTACATCTCTGTCTGAGTTGTTAAACATAAAAAACCTGAGGAATTATGCAATAGGCACCGTAGTTATTCGATTTGGGCACCGTAACATTACATTTGGTTCATCCCACAGCGCCAGTACTGCTTATACGAATATATAGACGTTACTATACTTGCATCACTGCAGAGATGTGCTGTGTTTGCACATGTATAGATACATATTTGCATTAAAGAATGCTTAAATCGAATATTTTAAATTTGACATTTAAAAGCAACACCCCAGGATTTTTATATGGACACTGATGAAATTTCCAACTGGTACCCTAAAATTACAATAAACAAAAGATCTTTTTTTTTCTATTAAATAATAATTATTTTTATTTATTAATAATATTTTGTTTGTTTAGAGTTTGTTTTATATTTTTTTTTTAATTTTAAGAAATTAAACTAAATTTAAAGCATTTTTTCATATATTTTCTTTAATATAGAGGATTGAATTATTTTTTAAACAACAATTTATCTTCATATTCTCATATTTTTTTTATATATAAATAAAAAAAACTAAATAAAGCCGTTAAATGATTTAACAAAAATTAAATAAATTTTCGTTATAGAAAATAATATTATAAATGAAAACAAACTTAATAAAGAACATTAATTTTTAATATTTTATATATATATTTTTTTTAATTTAAACCTGAAAGTAGACTTTACTTTTCTTTCTAATAAAAAAAAACTAAGTTATGATTCTTTTAGTAACACTGCAAAATTTGTTAAAAAAAAAAGTTAAAACAGAAAACATTCAAAATATTTTCTTTGGGAATACATATATAAAACAAATAGAAATTTTGTGATTTAAAGAAATTTTTTATTTTGTTACTTACAACTCTTTTTATATATTAAAAATAAATTTGGAATCTGGTCAATAAAGTAATACGATTTGCAGCAGAATTATTTTTAGTCTATATATTTATTTTTAATAAACCGCGTTTGTAAATGTAGTAATGTTGGCAACACTGCAACAAACGTCACAGGTTTTTTTTAATTCCAATGGTGACTTGCAGTGGCCAACACACTTTTTAGCAACAAACACATTATTTTTTCCTGGAAGCAAAACTAGATTTTAAAGCTCTTTTTTAAATCTAAATAATCTATATATGAGGAATTATTATTGTCTAAATCTCCTTTAGTTTAACATTTCATTTGCTGTTTTGTTTAATAAAAAAATTAGCTTTTTAAATTTTCTTTTAAACGTTTTCTTAGTGGTTTTTCTTTTTTTCAATAACTTAAAAAAGAGAGTACAATTTAAGTATTTTTTACAGTTTTTAATATATGTAATTTTTTTTAGTTTATATTTGTTTCCATTAAATTTTATTTATAATTTATTGTAGTATGTTGTAGTTGTTTTCTTTTAAAATTTTTTACCATACATAATTAAAAAACTGAAAATTTGCATGTTAAATGTATATTAATTAATAATAATAAAACTAAAATTTTGTAATTTATTAAAAAAAAACAAATTATTGTTACACAAACAAAAAAAAATTACAAGACCAAAAATAGTAAAACTAAAAAAACTAATATTATTAATATTAAATGATTATATTTTGATTTTGTTGTTTTTTTTATAACTGATTTTAAAAATTAAATGTAATTTTTTGTTGTTGTTTTTTCTATATATATTATATAAATAATTATTATGTTTTTATAATAATGTATGAAAAAAAGTATAGAGAACTATTTAAATTGCTTTTTGTTTTGTTTGTTTTTTTCTTTCTTTAATAATTTTTATATAAAATTATGCCACTATGAATCTGCAAGAAATTAAGAGAAAAAAAGATACAAATAATATAGAAATAATAAAAATAAACATATAAAAAATTATTAAGTAAAAAAAGCTAAACATTTAATATAAAAAAGCAGCCAAATACCAGCAGTACGCAGTAATAATATAAATTAGTACTATACAAATAAACCACAACCACAATATTTCTAAAACAAAAACAGAAATTAACACATGCGATAAGGATTATAAAGCAATATTAAAGAATACTAATGAAAAACTCTTTATAAAGTTGGCTATGAAGCAATATAAAACTCTCAAAATTTTATAGTTTTTTTCGGGATGATATCCTAAATAGAACATTGATATTTCAATTATACTCAAATTTGTCAGGCATCTCATACATCAATACTTACCCCCTTATTCAAAAACGATTATTAAATTTAACAAACGTTTATTAAGCAAATTTTTATATGCAAATCTGTCTTGATAAAGGTTTTTTAAATTTAATAATCGTTTTTGAATAAGGGGGTTAAAGTTTTACTTTTGACTCTTCAAATATGTATAGGTACATCATTAGCAATTATCAAATGAGGGAATTTTTAGATTCTGTAGACGAAACGAAATAACCTCTCAACAAACTTGTATAATTTCTCTCTTCTTTCCCCTTTCACCAACAAACTCAAAAGTTGCACAGCAAAAGTGGCAGTGTGTGATCCGGGACTAACATTTACAAAATAGCAAGCATCTGAGCATTTTTCTTTGAATTATCAAACGGGCAGACTAAAATTGCTTCTGTATTAAAACAAAAATTGTATGAAGAATTTTAAAACTAAAAAAGAATTTTAAACTTCCTAAAAACATTACTGAGTTCTTTGTCTGTTTCACAACTATCTATTCCTACAAAATTAACGACCAGCACCAATAAAGTAAGTTTATACAATATAATTAAAGCATGCCAATTTTTTTCTAACTTTAACAAATAAACACAAAAAAATCTTCCTTTTAGTCATTTGTTTTTCATAAAATAGAATAAATAAAATTTCTTTTTGAAACTAACCTGTAGCTGCTTGCGTTGCAGCACCCGGCGTAGTGTTATTAGCCGTAGCAGCAGCAGCACTCGTGGCATTTGTTGACGATGAAGCAGCTGTGGCCGAGGCGGCACCACCTTCACCACCAGCGCCAGCAGTGCGATGTGCGCTATTTTGCAAATGTTTTGGCAACAATTGTGGTACTAAACTTGGTTGTATTGTAAGTTCTACAAAAGAAAAGTAAAATGAAATAGTAAAACAAAATATTTTAGTAATTAAAGAAATTCCTTTTTAATTAAATTCATTCGTCCACACTTACCGTGTTCAGTGAAATTAAATAATGGCGGCATTTCTCGACCATTTGGTAATGTATGATTACCCTCTTGACGCAATTCATCGAAGAATGGATGGGCACATGCTTTCAATGGTGTTATACGTGCACTTGGTGTATATTCCAATAATTGTGATACCAAATTTATAGCTTCTGGTGGAGTGCGTATACGGAAAACCTAAAAAATTAACGCATAACAATAAATGAACATAACAAACTCGGTAGTTGACAAGGAGGACAATTAAAAACAAAATGTAGGATTTTCTTTAAACTGAATATTAGTAAATAAATAAACCCTTTTACAAAATATATACATTGTGTGAAATATATTTGTACAAATGCAACTTCATATTCACACTACAGCATAATCCCAGTTGGAAATATACAGACAGGCATATCACAGAATTCGACCGGAATGGTTTCAATTCCGTATTCGCAAATCGATCGTTTTTACTTTGCGTTCTCTAGATTCCGATTGATTTTATTTATTCCCAAACAATTTTTAAATCGCGGTTTTTAACTTAAACATGATTTTTGTAATAAACAGTATAACACAATCGAACAGAAAGAGCGCTAATGCTTGGTTTTCACTATGTCATTTTTGTTGTCAAATTGTCCATATTGTTGGCAATTGTATAAAAACGGGTTGTCATATCATGATTTTCATGATTGCAAACATAGATGACGCCATATGACAACCCGTTTTCATACAATTCCCAACAATTTGGAAAATTTGACAACAAAAATTACATAGTAAAAACATAGTGAAAACGCGGCCTAACAAAGAAATTTTAAATAAAAGTAAACAAAAGTTTTCAAAAATGCCCAGAATTTAAATTGTTGTTGTTTTAAATGAACAAAGACATCAAAACGCAGTTGAAAAGCTACGAAGAAGAAATTTAAGGGATGCATCTGAAAACGACAAGTCTTCTTGTTGCTGACACCAACTTTGAAATTTTTAACATTTTATTTAAATATCAATGAGATAATTAAAAAAAAAACAATGAAATAATAAAATTAATTATTTAATTGTTATTATAAATTAGTAGTATGAGTTTTTTCAGTATAAAATAATAAAAAATAAAAATTTACGGAATCAAAACCACATTTGATCGGGATTGAGTTCTGTGACATGGATGATAATTCGGTAATACACAACCTATTTCGAAGAAACGTACAACTATTAAATTTAAGGTTGTGTGTTCGAATACAATTGCGAAGAGTATGAAATCCTTTTTTGGGAAACTTATGTTGTCATTATATATACCCAAAGACCTGGGAATTTATAAAGCATAAACTAATTGTGTAAAAAATTATTGAAATTGCTGAATATATAATCTGATCTATTAAGGACTACTATTAATACATACACATAGAAGGTTTGCTTTACAACAGCCTATCAAAACTCAAAAATTCTTAAAGTTCTTTTAGGTATAATATAAAAAATCTAAATTTTCTAAATTTCCTTTTAACCTAAACAAAAGTTAAAGAAAACAGCTTTAAATTTGATTCAATTCTTTATATAAGAAGCATTTTAAATATTAACTAACCTTAGTTTTAGAAAAAAATATCAGATAAATTATTAAATGAGTTCAAAATCTTTAGTAAAATAACAATCCAAATATGAATGTTTGATTTAAAATACAAATAAGAAAATTGAAATAAACCATTTAAAGGTTAATTTAAGGCTTAGAAAATATACAATCTAACTTTAGACGCATACAAAATACGAAGACGCTTCATATTAACCATTTAATTTTAAATTTTAAGAGAGAAATTTTAAATTAACTTTAAAAATATGTAAATTGAGATTTTTACTGAAACTATATTTAAATACATATAAAAAGTATTATGAATGTAAAGTCAGTAGTAAGAAGTATTAAGCTCTCCTTTTTCTGTTTCATATATACAAAGCCTATGACAACTCTAAAGCAAATATTTGAGCTCGTTTTTTTTTATTAATTCCATTTAAATTTATCATAAATATTAATAATTAAATCATAAATTAATGCTTGTACTTCTTTTCTTCTAGTATTTTTATAGCTACTTTCCTTATAAGCGTTTTTTACTTGTTTTTTTTTTATCTTCTTCTATGACCTCAAAAACATTGTTCCCATATAGAGATAAACTCTTTGTTTAATTTTTTCAGTAAGTGAGTAAGTGTTGCTATATTGAAATGGCTAAAAAAAATCTTAAATTAAAATGTGGCAAAACAGCTTAAATTATGTTTGAATTGAGGATTTTTAGGAATAAATTTGGCCCTTAGATTGTTTTTACAATCATGCAAGTATAAAAATCCTATGTATAGAAGAGATTTTAAAAATTTAAAAAATAAAGAAACATTGTTAAACAATTAAGAAATTAAGTGAAATAAAGACTATGCTATGTAAAAATATATTCAAAATGAGAATTAGAGCCATCCCTAAATACCGGCGGTAAGCGACACGTTTTTTTTACGCGAGCGTTAACGCTGATACCCCATCCCTAAACAAAAGCGACAACGTTATGTCAAAACGATAAAAACAGGATTACCAAACAAATAAATAATACGACTCTGTTCATTGTTGTTTTATTTTTAATTTTTTTGTTTTGTTTTCTTTTGCAACTAACTTCACTGTGAAACGCCTTGTCAAAATCGGATTTTTTAATAGCAAAGCGTTGCCGCCGCGTTGTTTCGGTATGCTAAATACAAAATGTAGCATGAGAAATTTTGACAGTTAAAAAACGCTTGCCGTCGGTATTTAGGGATGGCTCTTACAAGGGTGAAAGGAAGAAGTTTGTATATAGGGTTATTAGCAACGAAATTAAACATTATCATATCAAATCAATTATTAATAAAAGTAACCAATTAACTAAAAGTATTAAGAACAATGAAAGTTAAAGGTATTTGGTATAATTTTAGGCACTGTGTTTTCTCTCTTTCTCTCTGAGACTTAACTACCACTCTCAGTTTCTCTCTCTGTCTCTCTGTCGCATTCACTGTACCTGCCTTACAGACTTATTTTACTTGGGTGTTTGTAATTTAGAGAAGGTTCTTACTCTTAAACGTTGTTTCTGGTTTAGGGCATTTGAAAATTGGGAACGTTCAAGTAGTGACTGTAAAAAGTATTTTGCTTGTTTTTATTAGAAACTCACTAAATAGAATTTAAAAATTAGTTTTATAAAAAATATAAATACATGAATAAGCATTTAAGACAAATAAACAGCCTTTAAATGGAAAACTACTTCAGATAAAAAATGAAGAGAGCGTGTAGTTACTTATTAGGAATTACAATATATAAATTTTTATTAAAATTTAAACTTACTTTTTGCCATGGATGACTTTTAATTTGTGGAAATTTAAATTCCGTATAATTGGGATTCATTTCACGAATTTGTTCTCGTGTGGGTGTGCCCAAAACTTTAATAACCTCAACCAATTGATCGACACCAGAATCACCGGGGAATATAGGTTGGCCCAAAAGTAATTCAGCTAATACACAACCGGCGCTCCACACATCTGTAAAAATAAATAAAGAATTATTAAATTTAATACATAAATTAATATTCTAGCAAAAAGATAACATACCAATTTTTGTGGTGTAATTAATAGCGCCAAATATCAATTCAGGAGCACGATAATATCGTGAACAGATATATGAAACATTTGGTTCGCCATGCAATAATTGTTTAGCACTACCAAAATCGCATAATTTCAAAACAGCGGTCTCTGGATCCAATAAGAGATTTTGTGGTTTAATATCACGATGACAAATACCCAATGAATGTATGTAAGCCAAACTTCTGAACAATTGATACATGTAAAGCTGAAATTTTTACAAGAATTTAGTTATTATAGTTGTTTTAAAAAGCAGGCATTTAAAAGGTTAGGTTTCAATACTATAAATTTGCAGAAGAAACAAAAAATATAATTTTATTTGTACTGTCCAAATGTATATTTTTCAACTGTTTTTATTGCTAAAATAGTTGACATACCTTTCATGATGCTTTGATTTTATTTGTTATTGCCTAGTTTATAAAACTGTTAGAAGTGGTTGTTTACATTTTTACATGTGATTTTACTCGAGTATGGCTGTCATTAGTTTGTTTATACTATTTATTATGTATTGACTGGTACATGTTTAATGGATGTGTAGTACATAAACACAGTCAGTCATGTATGTCAGTATTTTGCGTTTATATTTTTTGTGGTTTATGTTTTTTTAGAGTTATTTAATTTGTTTTATAAATTTGTAAAATATATATAGTATATAAAACCAATTCGTTTAAATGCATAATCAATAATTTAATTACTTACCCTTATAAAGTTTATGGGTATTGTTTGCTTAGTTTTAGCATATTGACGTGCCACTTTATAAACGGTTTCTGGTATATATTCGAGTACCAAATTCAAAAATACCTCATCACGCTAGAAGAAAAATGAAATGCACAAATATGTTATAATATATGATTTTTATTGTAAACTATAATTTTTACTTCAATTTTAAATAAAAAAAAAAAAAAAAAAACAAGAATAGGTATATGAAAATTAAAGAGAACTAAAAATATAAAAACATAAAATCTTTACACACATCAATATCTTTTTAGTTTTTTTAATAAACAACTAATTCATAATGTTTTTAAAACAAAACAAAAAAATATATTAAATAAAATTCCATGCTTTTGAAAATGGTGTTTGATTTTACAAAACTAGCATTCGACATTTTTTTTCTTGTCATGAAAAAATGTTTACAAAGAGGTAATGAAATTTTGAATGGTTTTATATTTAATTAAACCATACACCAGATATACCTATGTACATATATAAGATAATATATTTATTAATGGTGTTTTCTTTTCTGAAATAAAATGTTACACCTTTATTATGTACATTTTTATAATGTTTACCCCACATTTTAAAGATGTCGCATTTTTATTGGTCAGAATAGAACATAAAATCACAACAGTGTAACACTTTTTTGTTAAAAAAGAAGAAGCAGATAGCTCCCTGATAAGATCGTTTGAAATAAGACAATGAATATCTCTCAAAAAGACCAATGGCACCTTTCCGACTAATACGCAAATTCTTCTTAAACTATAAAAATTACATATGTATGTAAACATACATTACATATGGGTGTTTCCATGGTTATGCACGCGACATTTGTACACGTTTAATTGTCTTTGAATATTGTGAAAATGGAAATGGATTGGAATTTTAGAATGGAATTATAGAATCGTTCATTGTATGTGATGAGACTTTTCAAAAAGTATATATATTGGAAAATTGAGCACTGGGTACCCAAGTTCCATGCAATCAAAGTTGACTTACGCACGTGACAAAAAATGGAAGTGCCTTTTAGAGCCGTAAGAAAAAGTGTGAAATTAAGCGAATTGTAGGAAATTTTTATTTCGGAAAAAATGTTTTTATAAAGGTTAATAATGGACCTTTATAATCATGCTTTGTTCAAAAACAACTATGCGTAAATTTGCTAAGAAAAAAATAATTTGTTGATTACGCACGTTACATTACGCACGTGACACTTTTTACCTTCATACATATTTTAGTAATTTTATATACATATATGTATATATATTTTTTTTTACCAAAAAATTAAACTTTTATTCAAAAATGAAAAATAAAAATATACTACAATTAATCTAATTTAATTTTTTCCTTAAAAAAAATTATGCGAGCGTTGTGATTTTTTAAGTCACGGTGGACCATTTCATGGAAATACCCATATATAAGAAGTAGGAGATATTGTCCTATGAAATTTGACATACATCAACTTCAGAGTATTCATTAATTACGTTCTCTACAAAGCCTTTCACTCGCGGTTGTGGATTTCTTTCCATAATCATATCAAATATTTCATCATCATCAGATGATGAAGATGAATCCAACAAGTCATCCAAAATTTTTTAAGCACATAAAAAGTAGTAATATTTTCCATTTTGTATATTTTTTTTTGTTTCTTAACACAAATACACATTCATAAACAAAACAAATGTCAGCTGTTTTATCGTGCGATTCTCCCTCTCTAAAAATACAGAGTGTGAAAGGTGCAACATTTTTTAAATTTATAGTGTGACATTTATAGAAAAGAACACACTACACTTTAGCAGTGTTGACATTTTTTCAGAAAAGAACAGCTGTTCTTTTAGTGCCTAAAATAAGCCAAATAATGTTTTGCTTTTATTTGCATTCTTTTACGCTTTATTTAAGCGTTTTGATTTCATGTTCAGTTGACATTACTTTTCCTTTATTGAAATCGGTGTTGTAGAATTGATTGTAATTTCAGCGATTTTTAACGATTTCTTAAACGTTTTGTGTAGTTAAAATATTTTGCGTTGTTTTCCTCAATAATTTATATGTAGTTAAAAATAAAGTGATTCCGTGAATACAGTCAATATAACTAAAGGTGTATGGTTTTTCTTATTTGTTTATACAATATTTATGTTTTATAAACAAATCGCATGCTAAATATTTTATTTGAAACAATAAATAACACATGAAACAAAAAACTAGCGTTCAATTTTGAAACAATTATAAAAAATAGTAAAATTTAAGACGATTGCTGTTTATTTATTTTTATTTATAATTATGTATTTGTTTTTCTTTATTTTGTCATAATGGAGAATGTAGTGATTAAGAAAAAAAGTATTTATAGTTGATTTTGATATTTGCTTAAAGCCATTTACATACATATGTGCTTATGTAGAATGCAGCATTTAGCATAATTGTTTTTTTCTGCTATTTGATTGATATTATTGAGCAGGAAATTAAAGTTAATGAAAGTATACATATTTTTTGGTATTGAATTTGAAGTTTTTGTATGAATTTGAGTTGATTGATTGTTTTTTTGTTTTTGATGACTTTATAGGTACCTGAGGTTTAAGAACCGAAGCAAATATCCCCACATCAATGGGAAATTCAGCTAACTTTTGGTTTGAACAAAATTTATTTGTTTGTGATTTTTTTTAAATTAATTTCGAAATTATTTTTGTTTTTGTATACAGTTACACACACAAACACATATTTAGTTTGTTATTTGTATATAATAACCACATACACAGTATTGAAAACAATTTTAGCGCAATTTTGTTTGTTTATTTGATAATTTAAAGTTGATAATGACGATGGAGATCAATCACAATTTGTACGTACGATCAGAAACATTATTTTGTTAATTTGAAAATAGTTTTTTTTTTTTATTTTCGGTATATTGGTTAAAACATATAAGAAAAATAAATTATTAAAAATCAAAATTTTAACTAAGTAAACGGAAAAAAATAAAGAAATTTTGTTGTTGGAAAATAAGAGGGTTGATTTTTTTTTTTTGTTTATTTAACTATTTGGAAAAGTAGTTAAGGGAAATGATAGATAATTTTGTTTATAAAATGAAAAAGAAAAAATCCCTTCTTTTAATAAACAAAATATATATAAATGATTATTGTTTAATATAGTTTTGTTAAAACGCATGCTCTTATTTGTTTTTTTTCTTTCTTGAAATTCATTTTAGTGAATTAGGGAATTTTTTAAGGGTTAATACTTAGGAAGAGAGAGTTAAACAGTTATATGCAACTAAAATAACCTTAAACAACTATACTCACCTTTTCACCACTCGAATAGAAAAAATATAAAAGTTTTACAATATTACAATGTTCCAATTTACGCATAATTTGCAATTCACGATTCTATAAATAACAAAATAATTAATTAAATTTCATAATTCAAGACATATAAAAATAAATGTAATGTGCTTTAGAAGCTTAATACTTACCTTAAATCGTCTGTCTTGTAAAACTTTTTTAATGGCTACCAGTTCACCGGTATCGCATAATTTTGCCTGAAAGACAACACCAAAACTGCCATTGCCAATCACCTTTGTATCTGTGTAGGAAACTTCTTGCACACGATCGGTACCTTGGCCAGGTGTGGCAACAACTGTGGTGATTTTTGAACCATCTCTGCCTGTGGAACACAGAAAATTTCAATCAAAATTTAATACAAATTGTGCAACAACTTCATTTTTTATACTATTGCAATTTGGTTAAATTGTTATAAATTTGAGATTTTTCTAAAGGCAAGTGTTTTTAGGAGATATTTAAAACATAAACGTTCATTCTTATTTTATAAATTTATGATTTTTCTACTGTTTTCAGTTTTAGAAAAACAAAATAGTTGACATCACTTGTAGGAAACCCCGTTATTTACATTTTTACATGAGTTGGTTTGATACATGTATTTGTTCACATATATTTGTGTTTGTTTTGATTGATAGGAGTTTGTGTGGGTGTGTTGTACTAATTCATGCAAGTTTATCCATGTTTGTTTCTGTTAAATTTCTAGAGTTTTTGTTACATTTAACATTAATATTAAAAATTAAACAATTATTACCAATTTTTTTTATACCATTTACCTTCAATTTCTTCAACGCCTGGTATTTTTTCTTTCGTTTTATCAATTTCCTTTGGAATGGAAAGTGCCACACTATGTTCGGGCCATAGATCATTTAATTTACCAATTAATTGCTTCATGCCTGTGGTAAATAAATGCATTTTTAAAAAACCCATTCTGTTTCCCAACACTCACACAATAAAACTACAACACAAAAAGATTAGCAAATGTTTTAATTATGTGCTTTAAAATCATTAAAAAAATATTTTTAAACTTTCTTTGTGCCCTGAACAACAACTAATTTGTTTTGTTTTCAAAACAAGGTAGATAGTAAAGTGGGCTGTTTCTGTATAAGTGTAATATTATCATAAAAATTCAAGTATTAAAAAAAAAGTTTAAATGCGTAAAAAAATTAACTATTAAATTGTTTAAAGCTTTATTATCAATATAATTACCAAGGGCAACACTTTTTAACATTAGTCTTGCTACTATATTAATTCCTTATACTTCGATAACTGAATTTAAAAACTTTCATTTCAAAAATTTGTTTAAAAAACGTCATTGAGAATATGTAGCCGTATATTGTTTAAAAAAAAAAAATAAACAAGTCTATTGTTAATTTTAATATGTTACCAATGTGTTATGTCGAACAGACAGGTGTTTATTTAAAGCATCTATTTATTTTTCTTCAATAAAAAAAACAAAATTTAAAGGAAAAAGGAAATCTATTTTATCAATTCGTTTTAATTTCTTTTGTTGTTTTTTTTTCGAAATTGAAGCTTTTCATCAAAATGTTTATGTTAAAATATTTTGTATTACGCTAAATTTAAAACAAAACAAAAAAATCAAACATTTTATAATTAAATTTAGCATAAACATTTGAAATAAAAAAAAATGTTTATTTTTTATGAGCAGAAGCCAAGACAAGTCGCAGTTAGAGGGCGCGGTACAATGTTTTATTTGAGAGTTGTATTTTTTTTTTATAAATTTTAAGAAAATATAAAAGTATACGTCAAATGATTTGTTTTAAGAAATAAGGAGCAAATAAACGTGCTGCTAAGATCGAATATGAAAAACGAATTAAAAAGAAATGCCATTAGGTAGCGGAGACTCAAACCCATACGAATATAGAGAGATGCAATAAAAAATATTTTTTTTATATATATTTTAAAGACTACATATTTGTTTTTAAATTATTTGACAATCACCCCTATCGTGAATAAAAATTCCACATGAAATTTGTTCCCTTTTAACATTTTTCCTATTAAAATCAATGTTAAAAAAATAAAAGGGAACAAATTTCATGTGAAATTTTTATTCATGATAGTGGTGAACTTGGTTGGGTTCCTTTACTCACTTAATTTAATTTTTTTTAATATTGAAAATATTCAAATAATCGTTTTAACATAATGTAAAACCTTTGCTGATCTGTAAATTTTGATATCTTAAATAAATTATTGCCAGTATATCCTTGATTAAATAAAATAACAGATAAATTTAGAAAATTTTAATGAAAAGACTATATTACTTAAATTACTGCTTTATTTAACGTTTATTGGCAATATTGTTAAAAATATGTAAACATGTGTATATAGTTGCATATAAAACATGGTTTCATATTTTACGAGGGAAAAGCTGTAAATGATGTTGGCACAATGTTGTCAACTTATAACTTGGCATTTTACAGCTTATCATACAATATTTTATGCAGATTTTATATTTCAATGAAATATAACGCTCAAGTACTTAGAGAAGTGATATTTTTGCAACAGCAGGATGGATATAATTCTTTTGTTGATATGTATTTTCAATTAGTGCACTGGTATCAAACAAAAATACTTTCAGAATACCCTTCGTAAGCGGTAAAACTATTCTGAAGGCTTGAATGCAAAAAAATATTTTTCAAAAAGTAATTTTTTGTTAATTTCTTTCCTCTATTATCTCTTTATATATTTTAGAACAATACAATACTTTCTTTAATTTGATAAGTAAACAAAAATATTGAAATCTATTACTTGGATCGGCATATTTTTTCACCACACTACTCGTACGCGTTAGAACCTTAACATTTTTGGCATTTTTTAAACTTGAAGTTGTCGTTGTGGTGGTAGTTGTCGTTGATTGAGATGAACTTGTTGTCGTTGTTGTCGACGAGGACGTTGACGACGACGAAGACGATGAAGTAATAAATTTAGCTTTCTGTACTGGTTTCGATTTTGAATTTGTTTCACTATTATTTTTATTTAAACAACTACTACGTCTAATAATTTTACGCGTTACCACACGCCTAACGTTATTACATGAAGCGGATCGATTGAATGTTTTTGTTTCCATCGAATTCTCATCATTGTTGTTGTTGCTGTTGTCATTCTGCATGGAACTTAATGAAGAAGAGGAATTTATACGTCCAGTAGCCGTGGCTGAATCGTCGCCAGCACTGTCATCGTCTTTCTTTTTTTTACGTATAATTTTTATAATTTTACGCGGGCGTCCTGTTGATTGATTCACTTTGGCGGTTGTTTGTTCTAATGAAGGCTAAAAGCGTTTTCAATTCTTTTAGTTTTATTTTTTTTTATTTGTTTGTGTCTCTTTTTTAATTAAGATTACGTTTTTTTTTTATTTTTGTAAAAAAAGATTACGTGATTTAGTTTTAATTTTTCTTAATGAAATAATCAAAAGTTTTCAATTTTATTGGTATTTTGATAACTTTTAATAAAAAATTTCAAAACTTGTATTTATTTTTTTTTTTAAATTTACGCGTTTTTTTCTGTTTGTATATGATTTTTTTCTTTTTGAAAGAAATTTTCTTAATTATTACACTTAAAGAGAGAGAGGTTAATTGCTTTAACGTTTATCTGAAACTAGTTCAATATTAGACAAAGATTTTACATTAGACCGTCAAGAGTGTTCGCAAAACAAAAAATCTTATTTGGTAGATGTTTATTTTGTGGTTTTTGTTGTATTTTTTTTTATATAAAAAAGAAATTCGAAAAAATCCTAGAAAAAAAATTTTTGCTTGTCACATTGTAAAATCAAAGCAAATGTTCGATACCACGAGACGTTTACACAGTTTTATTTTTTTCAAAATTTTCTTCCGATTTTTAATTGGCATCAAAATCGTTTTTTTTTTTTTTTGTTGTTTCAATTAAATTTTACTTATGTTAAGGTAGTTGCCGCCTTCGATCAATGATAATAAAAAATTTTAAAGTCAAATAAAGGTGTACGGGAAAGAAAACTTGAAAAAGGAAAACAAATGTTCTTGGGGAAATACAAAATTGAATATAATTTTTTTTTTAACTTAAATAGCGAAATAAAAAGTATAATTGTACAAATATTTAAAAGACCCCTTTAACCCTCAGCACACTTTTCCGCATCTTTTTAATTTTTCAATCACTTAAACAATTTTTTGTTCTAAATCGCACCTATTAAAAATGTATCAATTTTGTTAAATAAAATTAAATTTATTTGAGCATAAAATCCTTGACAAATTTTTCAGGTAAAATCTAAATCAAAATACGGTTGAGATTAATGATGAGGTAAATAAATTATTATAGAAACTACAACAAAAATATGAACATTTAATTAAATTTTAGCACTCGAGCATGAGATATTTAAATCAACAATGTAGAAAGCCATTAAAATGCAATAATTTTAAGCTAAAAATATATTCGAAACTGCAACGAATTCTAAATACCCAACATAATAAAAAAAGCATAATAAATAAACACACTTGCTAAGAAAATGGCGAAATATGAATGTAAACAAAACAAGGCTTTACTAAGAAAATGGCGGAATATGCAACGAAACAAAACAATACTTAAACTAGGTGGCCAGCAGTGACCTTGGTAAAAAACCATTTAAAATAAAAATATTTTATTATAACAAAACTACGATATGTTTTACGCGTTGTTTTATTGCAGACGCATTAAGTTATCTTTTGGAGAGCTTTTCAAAAAGAATTTAAAGTGGTTAAGAATATTTCTCTGACTAAAATATTTTTTGATTTCCTTAAAAAGTCAATTGATTTACAAAACCTTATCACTATACTTTTAATTATTATTTGATTTGATAATTATCTCATTTATTTCTTGACAATAATTTATTTTAAATTTATTTACTTTATTTTTATTTATTCTTTATTTGTTTTTTCAATAATTTGATCATGTGATGACACTTGATGTGGTGGTATATTAATAGAAATAGAAACAAATATTTGCCAATCATTTATGATGTCTGTGTGGTAGGTGAAAATTAATAATTAACACTTATCATTATCAGTTGTTGCTGCAAGCAGAAAGAAACTGCTTAAAAAATTGCATGCAATTTAATCAAAAAAAAATGTGTTAATTTTTTTTAAACAAATTTCTTTAAATTATGATAGATTTATTATTAATGGCAAACAAAAAAAAGCCACTCACGAGAGAAACAACTGATATTTGCTAAATATTTAAAATTTATTTATATTATAAACATTGTTAACTTTAAGTGCATGGTTGTGTTATTGATAAATTTTTTTGCCAAATATTTATTTTTTTATTTACTTTCTAAAAATAATGCTCAGTTTTATTTAATTTTCTTATTTTATCTAGTTGTTTTCATTTGATTTGACATTGTCAGTTGGATTTTTCGTCTTGCTGTTTTACTTTTTTCGTTAACCATCACATTTATGTACATATGTATGATGATGTGTGCAAACAAAATTGATTGATATTTGATTTTTATTGTTGTTATTTTTTTTTTTCAATAAAATGTTTACATACATTCAATGAGCTGTCAACAAATTTTGTCGAATTTTTCGAATGAGTGTTTGACAACCTACTAACGTAGGTGGCAATCGGTCCATTATTTCAGCTGGCCCCCATACAAAAGTCCTCCCGAAATTGGGGTTTACCGATCATAAATGTTTGAATTATAAAAGGAACCAAACAAATTTAATCACAAATGAGTGGTAAATGAAGCCAAATCACATATACACATTTTGTGCAGATCGGTCCATAATTAGTCGTAGCTCCCATATAAGACCCACTTCCGAAAATCACTTTAAAGAGCATAATTCACTCAAAAATGTTGGCATCCAAATAATATTTACCACAAATAGATCTTATATGTATGCAAACTGTGTGTAGGGTATTATATGGTCGGGCTTGACCGACTATACTTTCTTACTTGTTTTTTCATAGTTTTACTAAATGTTGGTATAAGTTCTAATTGAATGTTTAGAATGTTAATTTTTTTTTATAGAATATAAAGGGAAACTGAATTTAAAAAATAAAATAAGAAATTTAGTATTTAGCAAACGTTTTCTTTTATATAGAAAAGTTCTAAATACATTTTAAAACCATAGATTTTGCTTTTTTATATGTATTTAGTTTTTTAGTTTGCATTGTTCATTTTTCTTTTATTTTTACTAAATTATTTTAAATTCCGTGTAACATATTTCAGTTTTAGTCAGTTTCGCTTTAAAAATAGTGACATCTGAAAAAATGTATGGCAGCATCAGTCAACAAACAAAAATATGGAGTTATTGCCAGAGCTGCCTATTTTGCAAATTGAAGGGATGCCATACTAATTTTTAGAGTCTTCAAGCGATTATTTTGAGTTTTTTATATTCAGGCATGTGATGGAAATCGAAAACGAATGAGTTTTATAAGTCAATTTTTTTCGTAATATTTCTGTATTGAAAAACTTTTATCACATAAAATATAAAGATATTGGGCTACTAATGAGAATCTTAAAACAATTTAAAAAATTAGATTATAAATACATTGAAATGTATTTCGATTTCCATCACATTAATAATTAATTATTTATTTTCAAGTTATTCAAAAACATTTCACTGGTAAACTTTAAAATTTTTAAAAATTTAATACTTTTCAATTTTTGTTTCATGTTTATATCTTAAAACGTTTTAATATTTCATGATAAATTGTCTGGTAATTAAATTTTAACGGCTGGTTCAACTTATAAAATTTAATTTCATTGCTATTAACGCATCATAACACTCATTCCTAGACAATTTTTCATTATTTTGTACATTTATTTTATGATTAATTGCACAAAAATTATAATAATAAATAGATATAATAAAATTTGTTTAAACATTTGTCGCCAGTTATCTAGGTATATAATCTAATAAACAGCAAAGCTATAAAATAATTATTTACAATAACAATAAAAAAATGAAAGGGGAGATTATGTTTAACAAAAACAAATGTGTTTAGAAATAAGTGGAAATACTTGTGGCTTAAAAATATAGGAAATCATATAAAAAAAAAAAACAGAAATAACGGCATTTTATTTAAAATGTTTACCAATCACATTTTAAAATTTATTATTTTAAAACAATTATAAAATCTTTTAAAAAAATTATTTATACCAAAAAAAAAAAGTTTTTAAAGAAAATCGTTGTTGAAAAACCACCATAACGAAAAAAATCAATCAAATTATTATCCAAGTGAAAAAAATCGAACAAAAAAAAATTTACCGTCATCATATCACATGATTTAATAATGAAGACAAATAAACTCAACAATAACAACAGCAGCAGCCATAAAAAACGGTATAGTATATGTTAAATTAATGAATATTTTAAAAAGAAAATCTATTTTAACCCCAAAAAAAAAAAAAAAAAAAAAAAAAACAAGTGACGGAAAAGAAAATTTATAGACTGCAGCAGTAGGGCGACGACGTCGGCGACAACGATGGCGTTGATTATAATTTTCATTTACTGTCACGCGACCGTTAAAATAATTTTATTTTTATTCGTTTTTTTCTTGTTGTAACATTTTCTTTTATAAAAGCATTTTTCCTCATAACAATAATACAAAAGACAAAGGAATGGGGTTTTTACATTTATATTAAAAAAGTGACATTAAAAAAAATATTACAAGACAATTATTTCGAAGAATTGAACAAGGAACTGCGACATACATATGTATACTATTTAAGTCTTTCAAATTAAGAATTGAAAAGAAAAGTTACTTCTATTATTTTCTTCGAGTTTCTTAATTTATCGTATTCGACTTTCGAACAATCTATCTACTAGAAATAGTTAGTTTTTATTATTACTTTTTTTTAAATCAAAGTGAAAACATGCCATAAAAAATGTTTATTAAACCGGATTAATTTAAATATTTAATTAAAATTGCTTTTCCTCTCTCTCTCTCCGCTTATTTATTAATATTATAATGTATTTTATTAATCTTTGTTTATTTCAAAAGAAAAACAAGAAAAAAAGAAACACATGACTTTAAGGAACACAAAAAAAAAACAAAAATATTTACTGAAAATATTAAAAGATTTTTAAATGATAAATAACGCAAAAATAACAAATATATATTCATACATATGTATATATTTTTTTACAACAAATTTATAAAAAAGATTTTTTTTAAACGCGGAAATTTATGAAAAATAAAAAAATTAATGATATGTAATATGGGTCTCATGATTTTTAAAGTTTCTATAAAATTTATGTACATATTTTGTCCAATTTATAAAAATGATTTATAAAAAAATCGTTTAAAAACACTCGCCATTGAGATCTGTTTTAAAAAAATTTACTGCTAATAATCGAAATTATACAATCTTTGTGAAAATTTTAAACATTATATTTTTTCTTTCAGTTTATTTACCGTAAATTTACGCTTTTTACACAGTGGCAGCTCTTAATATTACAAATACACAAAACTATGTAAACTCATGTCAGATTTGTATAAAAACTAAAGCATATATTCAGGAGGTGTCCCAAAAAAAAAAAATAAAAATTGATTGATTTATCAAAAACCTACCATTTAAATGTTTAAATAGTCAAAATAACAAAAAAAAAATATATATATATATGTATATAGAAAATGGACACACCCCATTCGGGTGACAATAAGAAATATTTACGCGTTTGACGTCAAAACTAAATTTTCGTTTGAAAAAAATATATATGGTGGTTTTTGCTGATAATCAAGGTTGAGGTTAAACAAAGAGAAAATAAAATAAATTAAGAAAATTTAAGAGAATATCAAATAAAAATAGCAGAAGAAAGTAAAAGTCTAAAGAAATGTGAAAGATTTAAAAAGTTTAGTTATATAAAAAAACCCAAGTACATACGAGTATATAAACTGGCGTGCCAAATCATGTTAATTTATGTTAATCGTTATTATAAATAATAACAATAAAAAAATCCCAAACAAATCTTTTTGCGATAAGAATATGTGCTGTTTAATGGCGGGGCATATAGCAACAACAAAAGAAATATACATATAATTTTAAATATACTGAGAAAAAAACGCAGTAGTTGTAAATCAGTTATAAATTATAAGGCATAAAGAATTAAAGAAAATTCCAATAAAATCTTAAATGTTTTTAAATTTCACATAACCTTACAAAAGTCAAACGTTTATTTAAAGAACAAATTTAAATTTAGACAATTTTTTTTTTAAACTATTTTGAAATAATTTTATTGTTTTTATGTGTGTAAAAAACAATAAAAGAACATTTTTAATTTTCTTAAAGATTAACTGCCGTATTTATAAAAAATAAAGTAGGCTTGATGTGTGCTTTAAGACAAAATTTGCTTAAAGTACACTTGAAGTCTACTTTAATTTTGTATAAATACCGCAGTAAGACATTCTAGCAAAGTTGAACTTACATATATCACTGAATTTATTTTGTTTATTTATAATTTGTGCCTTGATGATTGCCTGTCATCATTGCTATAAATACTTGTAACTGACACTTTTGTTATCGTCTTATTGTTACAAAAAAAAGTTAATAATTTCTTTATATAATTTCCCTTTGTTCTTGTTACAGTAAAAACTTTAAAACTAAAAGATCACACAAGAACAACATTAAAAAAAATTAACACAATATTGAGTTTTACAGTCTGTAAATAAATATTTTACTGTTTGTATTAAATCTCCTTACGTAGTACGAAACAATATGATTTTCACAAAAAAAAAATTTATATGTATATGTATATATAAATATAAATGATTAAATAGTGAAGACAGCAAAGAATAGTTTATAATTCTTTTGTTTTTTGTTATTATTTAATTAAATTTACAGCAACAAAACAACAACAAAAGTTTATTTATTTTTAAATATTGTATGATAATTATTAACACGAGTTCAAAGTTCAGTTTAGCCATGTAGTAGGGAAGTGATTTTGTTTAATTACATTTAAACATTTTCAAAACAAAGAAATAAAATGTAAACTACTCGTATATAAAAAATAGGAATAAATTACAATAAAAAGAAATTTAGTTAGTATGTCAGCTAATTTTAATAAAAATATAGAATTTTTTTTATGATTTAATAAATTATTTGTTTAAAAACTCTTAAAGCCTTAATAAAGTCATATGGCAAGTCCTTTATACTCGTATATAGAAATGTTACAAATTGTTTTCATATGGCAACTCTCTGCTAAGAGTTTGGTTGTTTTGTTTACGTTTAATGTAAAGCTAAGTTTAGACGATATGTTGAATCAGCATATATATGCTGACAGCCATATGATTAAAATTAGCAGCAAATTCCTATGTCATATGTTATACGTTTACACGATATGTTGAAAGTAGCAAATTTTTTGATGTCAGCATATGTCAGCAAATGAAATGTCAACATAAGAGTTAGCATATGATTTTTGTGTTTATACGATATGTTGAATTGTATGTGGTGCTACATATGCTGAGTCGTATAAACATTTGTTTGTGAAATTATTCAGTTTGACATTTTTTAATTATTATTCAACTTCTGTATTTTATGTGTAATTAAAATTAAATAATACAAATAATATCATTAAAAAAAACATAAACGCAGTATTCAATGCAACATTTCATTACATAGAGTTCATAATAGCATTTAGAATATAATTTAAAAACTTTTATCACATAAAATATAAAGATATTGGACTATTAAAGAGAATCTTAAAACAAAAATTTTTAAATTATATTTCTAAATGCTATTATGAACTCTATGCAATGAAATGTTGCATTTCATACTGCGTTTATGAAAACAGCCCATACGTTTGTTGGCATTCTTAACAAAGTGTTAGCAAATGTTGTTAAACATACGTATGCTGAAAATATTTTGCGTTTACACGATATGTAAGCACTTGTAACAAATTTTTCAGCATAAATATGCTGATTCAACATATCGTCTATACTTAGCTTAAGAGAATGTTATGTTGTTATTGTTGTATAAAATAAACACTAGATAAAAAGGAGTTTGTATTGTAAGAAACAACGGTACATTTAAGCTGTTAAGTCAAAAAGGCTTACTAAATTGAAAACTAACACGAAGTATTTATATTATTAATATTTAAATAAAATTTGGTTTTTTCATATTTTGCGGATAACCAAGTGAGACTAAATTTTTCAACATACCCGTAGTATTCCCAAATCTTAACGATTTTCGCACGACATTTCTTATGAGCTTCGGGGGTTAATTTTAATCTAAACAAACATAAATTTGAATGCCAGTTCATTTTAAATTAATAGCAAAACAGTATCGGATGAGTGCTTTTAAGCCAGCTTGTTTTTTTAAGTCCCCAAACTTGTTATTTCTTATAATTTCCTTTATTTCACTTGCTACTTATACTGATTTACTTTTAAAATTTCTTTATGAATAATAAGAAAACATTTTTTTTGTTTATGTGTGTTGATAACAATAAGTCCGCTCCGCCATCTAATCGGGTGTTAGTTAGTTGCCAACTTCTTTGTGTAAATAATACAGATTATCACTAAAAACACTTTACCTTTTTTTTATAAAAAAAAGCTCAACCATCTTATCAACCATAAAAACATCATGATAAAATCACATAGAAACTTACCTAAAAATAGAAGAGAATAATAAAAAAAATATTAAGTAAATTGTTTAAAGAAATAATAAACATTTAAAATGCTAAAAACAAAGTCTACATATTATGAAAATATTTCGAAATGTTCATATAATAAGAAAAAGATTAAATTAACAACAAGAGTTTGCAGTTTAACCACATATTTAGAGATTAAATATACATACATATGTATATATATTAAAGTTAATTTGAGAAATAACTCACTTTAATGTCACATATGTACATACCTACGAGTACAAATTAACTAACATTTATTACTGAGTATTTAATTATTAAAAATTAATAAAATCTTTTGATAAATTGCTAAATTTTAAGTAATTTTTTTGCTTAAATTGTTTCAAAGATATTTACAAGGAAGTTATTCATTTCCATTTTATTATTAGCGATTCAAATAGTTCTGGCAGCCTTGTTATTTAGTTGATCGCCATTTTGTGTTACTTCTACATACATATGAGTAAGTGTGCTCGTATTTACATTACTTGCATTTTTGCAGAGCTGCTCTATTTATTACATTCTTTTAAATTTTTTTTTTAAACACATTTTGTATAAAAACTCTTAAAAGAAACTAATATTTTATAGGTATTTAATAAAATTTCAATTCCTTTACATGAAAAAAAAACAATAATAATTAAACCAATTAAAAAAAATTACCTATAATATTTTTAAATTTCTGTACAACCTTCGTCCAACTAACACAGGACGGTGTTTGTGGCTGCTTATTCTGCTGCTGCACCTCTTTCACCTCTTCGGCAATTTCGGCTTCTCCAGCACCGCCACCATTCTCTATTTGCAACTTACAACTACTATCAGCTGGCTTCTTAGCATAACTTAAATTACTTTTACTATTTTCTTTAGTATCACAGTGAGTTTCTAATAAATTTTTGGATTTCACCTCAACATTCGTTTCTTGATGTTGTGGTTTTTTGGTAGATTCTTCTTCAGCCTTTTTCTTAAGGGCTTTGATCTGTTGTTTGACTTCCTTTTGTTTCTGTTTGCGGGCGTATTTTTCACGCAATTTTGGACTGCCGAATTCGTCCAAATAGTACATGCAGTCTTGCAGACCATCACGCTTATTGATGAGCTTGGGATTTATGGTGGGATCATCGGAGATATTGAGTAGTGGGAAATAGTAATTGCCATCGGTGGCTAAAACTTGTTGGGCATTATTGTGTGCTGGCTTTTGCTGTTGTGTGGCATTAGCTGTAGATGATTTAGCTGATTTAGTGTTTAATTTTTTGACATCAGGGGCATTTACTGTAGATGTTTTGTGTGCGTTGGCGAATTTATCGGGATTTTGCAAAGATGTAGAATGTTTGGTTTCGTTTAGTTCCTTTAATGGATTTAAGGACATTTGTAAACCACTGTCATTAGCATCTTCTTCCTCTTCGTCCTCAGCCGAGGCGGGACTTCCATCTTCCTCATCTTCCTGTTCACCGTCATTATCCACTTCATCTTCATCATCCTCATCATGTAAATCTTCTACTTCATCTATGCGGTCTTCTAGACCCAAACAACCCAAAGTTGTAGAACTATTGCATGATTTATACTTTATGCGGCGACTGGCTCCAAAATTATGAGCACTACCCGAGTAACCCGAAGAAGTTTCTGCATCTAAATTATCCTCGGAGTATTTCGATTGCGATAGATCACCGGAGGAATTGGCCCCTATAGATTCACTGCTGGAGGAGGAACATTGAGCCGATTTAAGTAATTGCTGAGATCCTATAGCCGAATCTCTGTCATTATCAATGCCACTGTCTTGGGACAAAAGTTGCCTATAGGCGGGCTGTTTCAATTTCTGCAATTGCGACTTGGGATGGGCCGTACCATGCAAACTCAACGAAGCACTGCGTATATTCAAAGACTGAGTGGAATCTTTTTTGTGGTGACCATTGGCGGTCAAAAACACTGACGAATTGGAGGAGTTGCCATTATTAACAACAACGCAGGCACTGTCTGCCGAACCGGTGGACAATTGGGTGGAGAAGTGTTGTTCTTCGTTGTGAAGGGGAATTTTAATAGGCTCTGTGGTCGTCGTCGTAGTGGCGGTGTGGGAGATTATTTGTTCTAGTGCTAGTGTTGCCATCGGGTGTTTGTTTTTCTTATTCTTTAGTTTTTCTCTTTGTTATTTTTCTTCCAATTCAGTTAAAAATAGTTTATTTTTTCTGTTGTTTTTATGTGTATATATTTTGTTAATTGGCTTAAAACACTTTAGTACAATTTTTCGTTTTTATTATTCTTGTTGATTTGTGGGTTTTCTAACAGTTTTTCTGTTTATTGTTTTATATTCACTTTTGTTTTTGTTTCAATAATATTATACACTTTTTTCTTTTCTTCATTTAAGTAATGTTTTTTTTTCAAATCAGTCACATGGCTTTCAAAAAATTTTCTTACAAATCATAAGAAAAAAAAACCACAAATTTAATTAGAGGTTGAAGCTAAAATATTTAAACAAAATTAAAGTTAAAGAACAAGCAAAACTAATTAGAAAATTTAACAAAAATTTTAAGACACTTTGTGACATTAACACAATTTATTCATGTTATATTTTTTTATATTCGAGGATTAATTTTATTAAATTGTTTATTTTTAAACAAGTTATTTCAATTAAAATCATTTTATTTTGTAGAAATTTTAACAACAAACCCTTAATTTGCTTAATTATTTAAAAAATTACAAAATATTTTTTATTATTTATTAAAATCTTGAGAAAAATAAATTTCTCTTTATAACTATTTAATATTTTTTATAATCACCCCTATCGTAAATTAAATTTCACATGAAATGTGTTCCCTTTTCACATTTTCCCATTTAAATTCAATGTTACAAAAATAAAAGCGAACAAATTTCACGTGGAATTTTTATTCACGATAGGGGTGAATATTTATTAAATTAATCAACTTAATTGTTTTCAAACGTTATTTTTTTCATTTCGCATATTTCTACTTATTTTTTCTCAGTGTTGCTCAAAGGAGGTCTTTATATTGAACGCAATTTTTCCAAAAGAATAAAAAAGAGACTTCAAGCAGAATTAATAAAATAAAAGGATTTTTAACAATATAAAAGGTCTATCTATATAAGCACATAAAAAAAATCATAAAAAAATAACAAAGTTAACTTTTGATTAATAATTCGTGTTTATTATGATCCTTTGTAGGTGTGGGTGTTAAAGTAAACGGTTTATTTTACTGTAAACTATAATTGTTTACATTTAAAAGCGACAGCTATGGTAGGTTAAAATTCTTGTTTCTTGTAATGAATTTGTTGCGTGTAGTTTAATACAATTGCTGAATGAAAATGCCATATGTGTTTCGGTACTAAAATTTTAATTTATAAAGTTGTAAACAGATAATGAATTTCTATCTGACAGTCATTCTTAGACAAGCGAACTATTTTGTAATAAAGCTTTGAAAGTATTTTGGCATATTTCCATGTTATTTGATATACGTTCGAGAATTTTAATATTGAAAATCATTGAAATCTGTTCATAAATGGAGCAAGAATAATTTTTCTTTGATTTTTTCCCACGACTTCTTTATGCTATTTGCTATTTTTTTATAAAAAGAACCAAATTTTTTTAAATCCTTATTATATTTTTTTAGTAATACGAGGTATTCTTGTCGAATTGTTTTTATAAAAATGGTTTGTTGTTTAATAATTTACAAAATTCTGAAGATTTTTTAATATTTCTTTAATGAAAAAGTTTGGTTGTTGAAAAATTTACAAAATTCCGATGATTTGTTTTTTAAAAAAAATAGTTTATTGTTTAATAATTTACGAAATTTGGCAGATTGTTTTATATTTATGAGAAGGTTTATTTTAATAAAAAAAGATCGTTACAAAATTTACAAAACTTTGAATTTTTTTAATGTTTATTTTATTTTTGTTGAAAATGGTTTGGTTGTTTAAAATTTTGTATTATTATGCTGACTTTTTGAATTTTTTTCACATTTTTTCTATATTTTTGCCATTTTGTTTTATTGTTATTTTTTATATATGATTTCAAAGTTATTTTGAAATGTATGTTTTTTTTATTTAAATTTTTATTTTTTATTTCATTTCATTTTGTTATGTATGTACACATTTATTTTGTGTTTATTTTATTTTTTTTTTATAGATTTTGTTTCATTTTTTTAAGAGATTTGTTTAAAAAATTGTTTTCTGTTGCCTAATAGAATTTCTATATTTAGATTTTTGCCTTTATTTATTAATATTATGGAATATTTTCTTAGTGTTTTTTGGTTTGTTAGTGCACATAAAAACTTAAGTTTGTTTTTTGTATAAATTATTTTATATTAAATAAAATTATCATTAATAATTTTTAAAAAATTTGTTAATAATTTCAAAT
The DNA here is from genome assembly GCA_950370525.1 of Bellardia bayeri. NCBI lineage: Eukaryota > Metazoa > Arthropoda > Insecta > Diptera > Calliphoridae > Bellardia > Bellardia bayeri. Next base: position 4,318,518 of record OX493266.1, on the reverse strand, counting down.
ATATTTTAAACCTTTTTTTCAACCAAATTTCTCAGAGTGTAATTCACTAGGCTTTTAAATAACACTTTTTTAATTTACAAAATAATCAATATTTTATATTTTTAAGTTTTAATTTATCTAAATAACACTTTATTTTCCTTTAAACAGTTAATATTTTAATAATTTTTGGAGCGATTTCTATAAAATTTTATTTATATTTTGTGTTAAAATTTCAAAACAACATGTTGACTCTCATAAGTGCACAAATGTACTGAAATTGTTGAAAAATAACAAAAAAAAATCATATAGACATTGTTTTTGTTTTGCTTAACTGTTTCTCGGCTTCGCTACACTTCTCTACATGTGGGGTATGTGTATGGGTGAGTAAATATTTTACGCTAAAACGGACAAGTAGTAGTGTAGAAGTATGTACTAGAGTAGATATAACAACAACTACAAAAATAAATAAAATGCGTTCTTTTTAGTATTTTTAATATTATTTTGTTGTTACACTAATACATTTATCCCTAATAAACATATCAAGCACATGAAAACACAGCCCGACACAAAAAAAGGAATGAATTCGCAAAAAAAATGGCTATCAGTTGAATAAATGCAAATGAAGAGAGTATAGCAACAACAAAGTGATGCCAGACTTGGAGATTAGCAAAATAAACATGTGTGTAAGTATGTAAACAGGGGCCACCATTACTAAAACTAACGGTACAAACCAAAACTATGAGTTGTTATTAAGAAAAAAAATGGCGTCCCATCGAATTAAAGGACTTTTTAAAGAGAAAATCAATGGAAATGTTGAATTATATTAGAATAAACAAAATGTTCCCCATTTTATCAAATAATTTTCCCCGTGTTAGCAATATGGCATCGTCTTTCCTTAATTTTCTTTAATCAAGCACACTCGCACACACAGACTCGTGCTGATGAGTGCTGCTCCTACTCAGCAGTGTCTGTCCATGTTTAAGTGCGTAAGTCTTAAAATCAGAACACACTTACGTGCACACACTCTCAAAATAGTAATATTTCTCCTGAAACAAAAACCCATACAAATCCATGTGTACCCCACGAGATAACGGTGTCTCACCAACATGGTTGATAAATTTTCTTTCATATTAGCATGCTTCTTCTTTTTCTATTAATTTTTCGTCAAGAGAATATTAACGAAATGTTGGCTAGTCTTTCACTGTAAATGACGCCATTAAAGAAAAACGAAAGTTTTTTTTCGCATAAAATGAAAATATTAAATAATTATTGCATATTTATTTTAACTAATAAACAATAAATTGAAAATAATATTAAAAGTATAAAAGAGAGATGCACATCCCAAACAAGTGCTAATTGTAAACAAAGTGTATTAGTAGCATTAATGGAGGGGGGATCTAGCATAATGATGAAAAGATAAGACAATTTTTTTTGTAGTAGGTATTTGTTGGGGAAAATTAACACATTTTTTTTAAATAAAAAATTAGTATAGTAAAGAGAATATTTGTATGAAGTCTAAAGAATTGTCAAATATCAAAGAGGGAGCAAGGTAGAATAGAAAAAGTGGTTGTGTGTTGAATTTTTTTATAAACATTAGACTAGTTCAACAGAATTTAGCACATTTTTTGGAAATTTTCCAGGTTTTTTTTTTACAGAAAGTGACAAACTAAGTTGCCACTATAAAGGCATTGAAACAGCAGATAGTCCCATAATAAAACCTATTAGGAATTAAAAAGATTTGGTAGTAAAAATTAAATTAAACAAAAAAAAAACTACTTAATTTCTGTAAGATTGTGAAACTTTTATAGGTTTTTCTTAAATTTCTTAACAATTTGTTTAAAATTTCAAAATTGTTATACTTTTTACTTTACGCAATATAAAGTAATTGCGTTTCAATTATTTATTTCCTGCTATCCTTTTTAAAAATTATGTCATTTACCGCTTGGCCCCATAAAAACAACAAAACTGGGCACGTCCAGTTATCACCATCACCGTTATCATGACAAGGACAATGTTAATATGACTCTGGGGATGTGTAAATAACAAACCATTACGTTTGAAACAAAAAACATATTAAATATTTACTTTCGTATTAAAAAAAAATAACGTAATACTTTTAAAATTCTATATTTAAATTAAATACTAACTGCAGCAAAAATAAATCAATAACTTGTTACGTTATTTGTTTTTGCTTAAGCTATATTTTCCTTTCATTACAAATACTGCTGTAATACAAATAGTAGAAAAACTTTAAACGAATTTTCGTTCATAATGTAATGAAACACTATTAATAGGAATAGTCTCATGCATACATATGATCTCATTGATTTTTCTAATAAAAACACTTTATTATAATGGAAATTTCTGTACTCTGTATAACTAAATACTATTAGAAGTGGTAGCGTACAAAAAGCACATTCCTTTAACAAGTCCTTTTTCAACAGCAATTTGTTGCTTGCTGGGGGTTTATAATAGGGGCTGGTTTGCAGCACTTAGTTTCCTTAAGTTTTAAGTGGTTGGTAATTTAATTTTCATTTTGCATATAAACATTTATTTAACTTTGTACTTCTTGTTATTATTATATTTCCTTTGTTCTCTCTGACATTGTTTTAATATTTGTGCTATTTTTAATATAAAAATATACAAAAGCGTCATATGAATAAATATTAAATGATTTCATGAAGCTCCTACACTGTAAACATAAGAAAACAAAGTAAATCCTTAAAAAATTTAAAAAGAAATTAAAAAAAATTGCGTTAATTATATGTAATTGTTGCTTATAACTCAATAATGTAGAATACATTTCTAAACAAAGTGATGTTAAAAGATTTTAAAAGCAACAATTTTCAGATTCTTTTAATCTTAAAACAGTATTTTAACTTACAGAAAAAATTTGCTCTATAAGTTTTGAAAAACACAAGCGTTATTGTAAGTGATTGAATTAACATCTAACAATTATGTGGCAAAATAAACATATGTATATAACAGCATCATTCTTCTAAATTGTCATAAATTTCTATAAAAATTAACAAATTGTATCATAATCAAAATCTTTACTTTATGTGAATTTAACTATAAATGTTTAGTTTTTTTAATTAAACTTAAATATGTAAACTAACTTTTACATACTTTTGACTACGCTGAAGCAGCCTTCTACTATTTTGTTAAAACAACTCTGTTCTTATTTTTTAAAATTATTTCTCTATATTTTCACCCTTTTTTACCAGGTACTTAATAAATGTTTAAATTATTAAACTAATGCTTAAAATTATGCAAATAGTGGAAAAGTCTTAAATTTCTTTTAAAATTAATAATTAATAATTAAAAAAAACAAAACACAGCAAACATTATCAACGTATGTACATATATGTATTAAATTATTGTTTTGCTTACACTTGGCTTGTTCAGTTACCCAGCATACCATTCTAGGAGCGCTCCAAAAAAGGAGTCTGAAAAGAGTCCAACTAAAGAGCATTTTCAGAGCGCTCCGAAAAAGGAGTCAGAAAAGAGTCCAACTAAAAAGCATTTTCGGAGCGAAAGAAAAATTTGCTTAAAAAATTAATTTTTTTTTTTTTAAATTTTCATGTTTTATTTAAATGAATTCCATTTAATTTTTTTCTACTGTAAATACATTTTATTTAATTTTTTTTCCATCTCTAATTTAGTTTATTTGTAAATGAATTAATTCCCTTTTTGTTTAAGTAAAAACAATTAAAAAAAAATGTGAATTTTTAATTTGTTGTATTTAAAATTGCAATGACTCTTTTTTGGCATGAAAACCCTCATAAAAAACTCTTTTCTGACATTATATAAGAGTTCTTTCTGAGCCCAAAAAATCCTCACAGAAGACTCTTTTCTGACATTATCTAAGAGCTCTTTCTGACTGACCATTTTCGAATGTAATGATCCTCTTTTGCGAAGGTTTTCGGATCAATAATGATTGTGTTTTGTGCTCATAAAGAGCAGGAACGCTCCGGAAAAGGTGTCAGAAAAGATTCTTTTTGGACTCATATGGCTTGCTGGGTAAATTCTATTTGTTATTGATGTTGTTGTCGTCGTTGCTGCAGCCATTGTGGTGGTGGTTGGATGTTTGTTGTTGTTGCCATTTTTGTCTATTGTTAAAGGAGACGTCAAAGTCGTATGACACTTTTTGTTGTTGTTCTTCTTCTAGTGAGACTGTGTTGTTTGCATATGCATTTTTACCACCATCAGTGTGACCAGATCTCAAAAAGCTAAGCTGCTAATCAGTTTAAAAATAAGCTAAAATATGCTAAAACTTGTTTAAAAATGCCAAAAAAAATGTGCTAAATTTGTTAAAATTCTATACAATATAAATAATAAGAACAAAACTATTTGAGGTTCTCTTCATGAGTCTAACCTTAAAGCTAACTCATTTGTTAAATATTTTTTGAGTAATTTTCATAATTATTTTTACTGTATCAGGCCTTAATTAAGTATTCTGTAATTTGAAAACATTTATTCAATCTTTTTAATCCACATGGCTGTCCACGCAAAGTACAGAAGATATTTCAATTGTTGAAATTGGCCCATTATCTCACTTAGCCTCCATAAAAATATCCTCTCAAAATAGGGTTTTACAGATAATAAATGTGTGATTTATAAACGTATCGAAATAAATTTTGCAACAAATACATAGTTTATTTATGAAAGATTAATAATAATCAATACAAATAAGTTTCATATATAGAAATCATGATACCTAATTTTATAAAGATCGGTCAATAACTAGTCATTGCTCCCTTATAAAGCTGAATTCCGAAACTCACTTCAACACCCATAAATCACCTAAAAATTTTGGTATCGAAATGCAATTAAGAATTAGAAATCATTGCACCTAATTTTATGACGATTGGTCGATAAATAGTAATAGCTATGATATAAAAACCACTTCTGAAAATTATTTTAAAATGCATTATAATCGGGCTTGGAAGACTACATACATTCTAACTAAATATACGTTTAATTTCTGCATTACTAAATGGCAAAAATCTTAATAACAAAAGATGAAAGGGAGTTTTCATAAAACACATTCTTGTATTAATAACCTTGATTTCAAAATTCTATGGTTGAGTTTTCATTTTCCCACTCATATGAAGTTAATTTTTGTCATTTTAGTTGAGTTGTAATATCATCTATTAATAAATTTAAAATGTTCAAATAATTTTCCTTTTTTTATTTTCAAGATTTTTTGAACAGAAAACAAATTAGTATTCTTAAGTTTTAAAATGCTAAAACAATGCTTAACATATTATTAAGAAATGCTAAATAAAATGCCGAATGTAAAATGTTGCAACTAAATCAAAATAAAATAAGCTAAATTTAGCCACTAAAAAAAATTCTAAAATGGTCACACTGACCACCATTTAAAAATAACGTTGTAATGTTGCTGTTGTTGTGTTTTGTTGTCATCTACATTATTCTAATAATGCTCCTACACCTTATTCTCACTTTTTTTGTTTTGTTTACGGTAGGGGGAGTGAGAGGGAGGTAGGTATGTGTAAGTTAGGTAGAAGAAAAAGCATAGATAACTGCTTGTTAATATTGTAAAGCAGTATGTCAACAATAAGAACAAAAACAACACCGCAATGTAATAGAAGGAATGAAACAATTGAAAATGGATGGCTGTTTTAGCTTATGGGTAGCTGTTGTTACTGGCATTAACAAGTTTACATATAAACATACTTTGTAACTAGTTATTGTGACCGTATGCCAGCCAGCCTGGTCGTATATAAGTCTTTTAGTTAGTCAGTCATGTGTCTATAACACCTCTAATTGGTTGTTATTTTAGCTATTGTGTTTTTTTATTTTTAGTCTTATCCTTTGTTCAAATATTTTGTAAATTTTTTTTTTTGTTTATTTTGTTTTATTTACTATTTGTCAAGTGTGGCGCCACTTACATACATATGTATGTATGGTAGATATAATTGTTAGGAGTATACAAAAAAAATGTTTATATGCAAAATATATGTGTGTATGTATGTACATATGAATTAAAGGGAAGTATAACCTTTTAATATATACCTACATAGTTTTATTATGTAAATTTTTACTTTTTGAAACTGTTGTATTTTAGTTGATGTTAAATTTTGATTACTTTTCTCTCAAACTCAGCTGATTTATTTGCATTGAAATCTTATTTTTAAGTGGAAATTTTGTACATCATATTTACTCGTATTTCTTTATTTAAATAACAAAATAAGATAAGCTGCGATTTTTGCTGTTAATTATTTATTGTTGTTTTTTCTGTTCACTGATGTGTACATGTGTGAATTATAGTTGAAAGCAGTTTGAAACGGTTTGAAGCGGTATGAAAATTTTTGAAAATTAAAAGCATATAATGTTGAAGTGACTTTAAAGATCTATAAATATTTATATGTATGTATGTTGTTTTTCGTTTGTGTTAAACTCTATAAAAAACATTAAAGTAGAGGAATTTTTTATAAAATAATGTTCACACTTCGAAAAATATAAATTTCCAGAATAAAATATGTAATTATTATATTTTAACTCAAAGAGACTTCTTCATTGACACCTTTTAAGCCTGATAAGTCATTTTAATATTTTGTTGTTCGATTTTATACCTATCACCTGTTTCATTTAAAGCCTGCTGGTTATAGTCTCGATTATCATAGGTATAAACACCCTGTTAAAATAAGAAGAAAAAGAACAAATGTTTTGCTTGACTTTGACGTCCTCTTTAATAAAACACAACAATGGCAGCAGCAACAAAACGGCAAATAGCCGAGTTCAGCCGAACAGTACAAGGGTAAACAAAACCATAATTTAAGACATAAGTATAAAATGATAATGTTAGGTTTATTTTTAAAGAAAAACAATTTATAGGAAGTTTTTTTTAATGTTTACTTCATTTTAAACTTAAATTAGTAAATACAATCAATTGATTTTCTTTATTTTTTGTTTTTTTGTTTTTTAACTTAAATTTATTTTTAAACACGTAATTAAGCAAAATATGATAATTTCATTTCATTAACTTGACAACAACACAAAATTTTTAAATAATAAAAAAAAACATAATTATTATCAAAATAAATGCATTATCATTGGAAAACGAAAACAAAAACTAGATAGTTAGATAGACAAAATGGTCAGTAAACACATAACAAAGCCAATGCATTTAAAAACAAGTGATAGATTACAATTTCAAACACTTTTTACACGGCAACCTTCCCTTTATTTGCTCTAAAACACTTTAGCATGCTTATCCTTTAGGAATAAAAATTTCCTATCGATTTTAATATAAAAAATAAATATTTTTAATGCACAATAAAACAAAGGTAGGGTTTAATTTATATAAAAACAAGTTAAACAACTTGACACTCCCTTTAAGACCAAACATAGCAAAGAAAAATTAATTAAATTAAAAATATTAAACATTAAAAAAATACATTTTTAACTTAAATTCAAATGAATTTTCTTAAAACTTTTGCTTTCAAATTGTTATTTTTTTTTTGCAAATAAAAATAAATAAATCGCCGACATTATTCAAAGTTTGTATTATAAAATTGTATGCCAAAAAATTATTCTATTGAGGCTACGTTTTTTTTATTCTCAAAAATTATTTTTAGAATTGTTGAAAATCAAAACAAATGCGTAAAATTTAATTGCAAACAAAATATAATTAAATATTTTTAACAAAATAAATATATATGTATATATGTATGTACATACATATGTAAGAGATTGAAAGAAGAAAAACAATGAAAGACATTTCACTCAAGACATTTTTACATTAAAATGGACAAACAAATTAATAAATGACAAAAGTATTTATTCGAGATGAAACTACATTGGGAAATCGAGTAACATTGACATCATGGCATCATTATACATATTTATCACTTTACAGTTATATTAGGAGTAAATGGCTGACAATGCTGCCAACCGCAAAATATGAGAGATTTATGACACACAAAAAAAAAACGTTAAAAATCACATAAATTTAAAACTAATTATTGAAATATGTGTGTATTGAGCAATATTCATATATTGTAAAATTTTGTGTGCAGGAGAAGAAGCGTTGAAAAGGTAAGGTTTTTTAAACAAATTTGTTTCAATGTGCTCTTAAGATTCTGTGTAAAAACAAAACAATAAACTAAAAGAAATTTATAGACAGACGCACTAATATCAAGTGGCGTTTGCAATTGACCTAGACCTAGTAAGAGATTTTTTTGTTTTATTTCACATAAAATATTTATAAACTATTCAAAGGATTTTGTAATAAAATTTGTAAGAAAATAAATAATAACATAAATAAGACTATATTTACTAAAAAATCAATGAATATTAAAAAAAAAACAGAACGAAATAAAATTTTAAAATTTTTGCAAAATTTACATCCATTATTATGTTTAACTTTTATTTGTTCAATGAAAATAATAATTTATTTGTTTTTATATTTTTATTTAAGCGGGATAGCTTGGCAACACTTCTCATATTGCATATGAGAAAATCTAATAATTTCCAAATTATTTTAGAATTATCTGTCTTTATTTATCTTATCATTAGTATAGACAATCTTATCTATAAGTTAAAGAATAAAAGAAGACAATTAACATGAAATATAGTAATAAATTTTAATTATTATTTGTATAAGACGGGGAGATTTAATAATGAATAGAACAAAAGAAAATAAAAAACAAGTAAGAGTGCTATATTCGGCTATGCCGAATCTTATATACTCTTCACCTTTGTTGTGGATGCATAATTATATTATGCATAATTATGTCGATAAACATGCCATCTGTTGATGCATTTGTTCGTAACAATATTAATACACTTTGTTAGATCAACGCCATCTGTTGATGAATTTGTTCGTAATAATATTAATACACTTTGTTAGATCAAGGCCATCTGTATATGAATTTGTTCGTAACAATATTAATACACTTTGTTTGATCAACACGCCACTCTTGATGAATTTGTTCGTAACAATATTAATACACTTTGTTTGATTAACGCCATCTTTTGATGAAATTATTCGTAACAATATTAATACACTTAGTTTTTTTTATGACATTTTCAGAGGTTGTCTCGGTTATTTTTGGACGGATTTTGCTGATTTTAAATAGCAAACTTCTCGGAAGCATGTCTGACAGAATTATTAAGATTTGGATCCCGAAGATATCTGGGGACTTCAGAAAATTGATTTCAACATCCAGACATGGCTGAATAGACTCCGCTATCTATAAGGATACAGAATATATATATATACTTTATAGGGTCATGAAGGTGAAGGGTACAATAATTTAATAAAAGCGGCATAATACTTAATATATTAAATGTCTGTATGCCACAGTGATTTATGTCAAGTAATAAAACGATATTAAACGAAATTGAAGTTTCCTGCTTCTAAAATGCAAGATTATTTTCTAAATAAAACAAAGACTTGTAAATTACTTAAATTTACAAGAAATTTTAAGTTTTCTAGCTTTAATTTGTCTTGTATGAAAGAAAACAATGTGGCATCACTGTCAAGCAAGGTTGGAAAATTCAGTACTATTCATACCAAGGCAGTGACGATTTTTTAAACGCCAAACTTTAAATATGCTTTATGAAAGTATTTAATATATAGTATTTCATAGCAAAGGGAAGTGTAAATATAGCAAGATAGTATATTGGTTTGTAAAAAATGTTTGAAATTATGAAAGATTCTTATAAAAAAATTTATTGTTATTGAAAAATGCTTTTTTCTAGGGAATTTTTAACAAATACAAGCAAATATGGAATTACACACGTATCCCACAATATAGTGAGGGTAGTGCAAAGGGTATTTGATACTATTTTGGAGTTTAAACGATTTTGAAAAAAATAAGTTTTACGATGAAATTCTCTAGAAGATTTTGGACAAATATGATTTTTTCAAAATCATTTTATTCAAATTTCAAAATTATTTCAGAAATTCGACTAATGTAGTCTCATTTAGGACCCTTTGGCCTACACTTCATATATAGTAAGATATCTGTGCAATTGCATATTTGCCCAAATTATTCTAGAGAATTTCATGCTTAGCTACTTTTTTCAAAAATACAAGTAATATGACTTTTAAGTGCTTAACTAGTCAGTTGACTGTGACATTATCAATGTGGATTTTGTCTATGCTAGTTAAATTTGAATTTGTCTTCACACACATTAATTTGTTGACTTTTAAAAAACAATACGTCAAGCTTATAAATTTTAACCATTATCAAAATAAAAATAACACCTTCTTTACACCTTCTGTTTTTTATTTAATTTATGATATTTTTTTATTTTATTTTTAGCTTATACCCAAGTACGTTTATTACACCATTAGTTAATAATAGTTTTAATTAAATATTTATTCACAAATAAAGTGACTATAATAATAATAATAAAAAAAAAAACTTGACAAATAGTTGACACGTGTACAAAATTTGTAATAAAAATTAAAAGTTATCAGCTGCCATCATTAATTTATTTGCGTGTACTTTATTACAAAGAAAACAGTACAACCTGGAAAACTATGACACTTTATTTTAATACAAGAACAGATTTAAAATCAAAATTGAAGGAATATATAATTTGATTTAAATTATCTATGGAAATTTAATTACTTTGTATTTTTATAACAAAATTGTAATTGTTTTTAAGGTTTTTGTTATTATTTTGCAATGTAGAATTTTTAATTATCACCCTCTTAGTTTTAAAAAATAAGAAAACAAATTTAATTTTGTCTTTAATCTATTACGAAAGAGTCGTTGTCGTAAAAAGAAAACGACACTCATAATAAGGCTGAGTATTTGTATAGTTTTCTTAAAAAAATATTTTCTGGGTTATTTAATGTTTTACTTTATAGTGGAAGGCCAATGTAAGCGGAATGCGGCCGCGGGCGGCAATCAGCTGTTCTTTTTGCCGCTTATACTTTTCGTAGGTAGGCAAAAGTACGCGGCATATTTAAAGCGGCAAATGTCAAATATTTTTTACATAAATAAATTCTTAAATAAACGTATATTAGTGTGTACATTGTGAAAAAAAATTTTAATTTTTAACTAAACTCATATGTCACAAATTATATGGCAACATCGTTTTAAGCGCCAAAGTTAAACAAAATTCTACTTTGCCACGCGGGCGCTTCTCACAGCACTTATCCACTGGTAAGTGAAGCGGCCGCATGCCGCTTACATTGGCCTTCTACTATTACATGTGTAAATTAATTAAATAGTTCTTGTTTAAATACTTAAGTAAACATAAAATTTTAAACATCAATGTCATTTAGACTCTAATTCATTGAAAAAAAAAAATAAAAGCAATATAGAAATAGCCCAATTAAAGTTCAATTGTAGTGAATACTAAAACACACTTTTGTATGATGCAATAATAGAGTTTATTAGCAGCACCTACAGCAAATACAACAAGAAAAGCAATAAAAAAAACCCAAAAATCAAAACAAAACAATAGAATAAAAATGGTGTACTTATGCATGTACCACTGATGGGATTTGTGGTACAATTGTACCAAATTTGGTACAAACAAAACTTTATTGGTACGCTGGTACAGTTCATCCCTTTTTGGTACAATTTTTTTTAAGGCGAATTCACTTTTCAGGTGCCATTGAGAGCACAGCTGGTCTACTTTTTTTTCTTACTTAGAGAGAAGTGTCAAAAGTTGGTTGTGTTTTTGACATATTGACCAACGAAAGCAACAAACAAAATTTGAAAAATTGTTTTAAGTTTTTAAGTTTTCTTTCTGTTATTTTGTTTTTATTGAATAAAAAGTGTTATGAATTCTTACTATATGCTTTTTTATTTAATAGCGAAATTTAGGTACAATTTATGGCAATTTGGTACAATTTTGGCATTGAGACGGTACAATTTAAGAATTGTAAGATCCGAACAGTGGCATGTACGATAAAACTATGGCTAACTCTCTCGTGCTCCCAAACATCCTCCACAAACACATATACCAAACATAAACAAAAGGGGTAAAGTAATGCAGCAACCAGGGCTACCAGATGAATTTCGGAGAAAATCGTGAAAATACCGATAAAATAGAAAACATCGTCATTTCGAATTTTAAAAATCGGAAAAATAAAAATCTATTATTTCTAATAGTATTTTGAAATTTTTATTTAAACGAAAACATAAAAATTCAAGTTTATATTGTCTCTTGTACAATACATATCAAAATACTTAAATTTTAACTTTTTAAATAAGAAATCAAACAAATGTAATGTTAAACACAACTTGTGTAATATTTTTATAATCACCCCTATCGTGAATATAAATTCCACATGAAATTTGTTCCCTTTTCACATTTTTCCTATTAAAATTCAATGTTAAAAAAATAAAAGGGAACTAATTTCATGTGGAATTTTTATTCACGATAGGGGTGAATATCTTTTCAATTCTAACTTGTCAAGGCAAGTATTTTTGGATGAGAAGAGAAAAGAGAACAAAACATGATGGTACTAGTAAATTTTTTTTATTTCCTTTTGTTTTTTTTCATGTATGTTGATTTGCCTTCAAAAGTACGAAAATTTAATTGACGTGGGTGAATGAAATGGCAAGTTCAAAAGAGAATTGAACAAAAACTGAAGAGTGTAAAACAAGACTTACAGTATTTTATAAATAAATAGCTAAATTTAGCATATATACAATGTCCAAACAATTTAGTTTATTAAGTTTTATATAACATGTTTAATCTAGAGTTCAATTCATCCATATATACAGGTACTTATCTTAATAGATTCCCGTATTTTTGTTATTTAAATTTATTTGACAGAATATTTTTTCGACAATTTGTTAAAATAGGAGAAGTTTTTGTAGAATTTCCCTGTTATAATTCAGAAATTGTTTCCTCTAAAAATTTTAGTTCATAGAATTCAGCATTTAAAATTACTTTTTATGTTTACAGATAAATAAGTAATTTCTACCATTATTTGGAATTATTATTCTTAAACTTAAAAATTTTCAATTATTAAGAAAACACTACTTAGTTTTATTTATTTATTTTTGGCCAATATGTTGTAATTTAAGTTTATATTGTCTCTTGGTTTTGTTTTTGAAATATGTCATGTTTTTCTTAATATTTATAATATTAAATGCGAAAAATAGTTGCTGTCTCAAAAAAAGAGAGAACAAAAATATAAATAAAACAAACAAATGATAGAAAATTTTAATAATTCAGAAAATCGTCACTTTCAATGAAAAAATCGACACTGCTATTTTTGAAACAAAAAATCGTCAAATCTGGCAGCTATGGCAGCAACATGAAAAAAAGAGAGAGATAGTGATTAGGAATTAACAATGATGTAGCAGCAGCTCTTTTCAATAGGATTTTTGTTCGATATTTATTTAAATGTTTACAAATTATTATTAGTCATATGTTGTCATAGTTGTTGTATTTCTTTCAGCTTTAAATATAGAATGTGGTTTCTTTTCACAACACCAAAAAAAAACACTCTATGCATATCGGGGGAATTTATTAATCACATGTTGGAGAACACGAGCAAGAAGAAGAAAAAGAGGTAAGTTACCAAATTAATACTTGTACCTATAAAATATATTAAAATATTTATCGTTAGCGCTAGTGATTGTATGTGTGTGTGTAAATTACTGTGTGGGAATAATTGAAAAAGAAGACCAAAACAGAAGAAACTAAATGTATGACGTCTAGATTAAAATACATTTCGTGAGCTTAAAATTTGTTTTAAGTTAATTTGCATATAAATGAGCTTCTGTAAATTAAATAATTATTGATTATATTTAAAAGAACTAATTATTTTTACAGGAATATGTTTATGATCTTTACCGATATCGTGGGTAAATATCAAGAGATTACGTCTATAAATTGAAGATGATGAAAGATTGATGTAATAAGAAACAATGTAAACTAAGGAAATTTCGTGGAAAGAATATAACGCAATTGCGATTTAATTAAAAGCAAAAGTTATATCAACTAAAATTATAATCAATTCAACTAAATTAAAAAAAAGTTTAAACTAAATTAACAACAATATTTAAAGAAAAACATTTTCGAAATCAAAGCTGTGAAATTTCTTCAAAATGTTTCTAGAAGTCTGAAGACAGAAGTGAAAGGTCATGTTAATTTTAGACACTAGCTGCCGTATTCATAAAAAATAAAGTACATTTGAAGTGTGCTTTTAGACATAATTACATTTCAAGTCTACTTTAATTTTTTTCTGAATAAGACTGTAGGTCTCTAAAAGCTGTTTCAAACATTTTAAAATCAATTTATGCAAATTTCAAATATCAGAAGCAAATTTAAAAAAGCTTACTACCAAAAACGAAACCTGTTAAATTTAAATCATGAACTTGACTTTAAATATAATTAAGATCAAACTTAAAAACGCAAATATTTAAAATAAAATGTTATTAAACAGTTAAAAGACTTGCTAATTGTTTAATTTAACTATAAATAAAACAATGTGTTTTTTTGGGTAAATGATCTAAAAAATTTCTTTAATTCTATTAAACTTTCAAATAAAAAAAAAACGTATAGAAATACTTAAGATTTAAATCGCTGAAATAAAAACAAATATTAAACTAGTTTTATTGCTTCCTTTACAAATTATTAAAGCACAAAATTATTTTATTAAAAAAAAACACATAAAAACAACAAACCACCACCAACCAACACGTGTTAATCAAAAGTAATAATTAAAAATGTAAACAACCGGCTTTAGAAAAGTTTATAATTTCTGTAAAAAATGTTTATATTAAATGCAAAATAAAACAAAAATAAAAACAGATTAACCCTTTAACTGATAAATTATAAAAAAAAAAATAAAAGAAAAATAAACTTTAATAACAATTTAAACCTAAACGAAGAAAAATTAAATCTGGCAACAGATTTCTTTTAAAAGTTATGGAAAGCTTGAAATATGGCAACGGGGCAAAAACCTAAATGTATTGAAAAATCATCGAAATATTATAAACTATAACTAATTATTGATCCTAATAATAGCAGACTATAATTAAACTGCAATTAAATTGAAATTTGGCAATATGTACTAATTTTAAGTAATTAAAAAAAAATAACGCAAACCCACAATTTGCAATTATGTAGTTCTTAATCATAAAATTTTGATATTTGACAACATTGTCTAAAAACCTAGGACTAGGACACAAAATATGATATTTTAAACATTTGAACAAAATTTGAAATTTGGCAGCACTGCAAAAAATTTAAAACATTAAAAAAATCAAAGCAAAATCAAAATTCGTTGTATGATTTTATGTAGAAACTAGTAACCTACAATTACATTAATTTTTCATAAATTAAAACAAATGCGTGTTGAAACAAAAAAAAAATGTAATAACATGAATGGGTTAAAGACATAATTTGTCAACAACAACGTCTCCAACCATATGACGATATTCTAATAACGTATTGTTTTTATTTGTTTCTAGTCTTGCAAATATTTTTCTACCACCTGTTTAAATAATTCATTAAAATGCAAAAATACACCCATTTTTTCTTCCATATTTTTTATTTTTTCTTTGCACTCGCAACAAATTACCATAAATAATTTATAGCAAAACTACTAAAGGAAAGTTAGTGTAAACCATTTCAAAATAATTTTTTACAAATCTATCCATACCGTTGTTGCTAGATAGTTATAGAATTGTTTATAATTGTTGTAAAATTATTTACTACATATGTAATAATAAACTAAAAAAATAACAATCAAATATTCATAAATAATAAAACTAGTGAGTGTAAACACATAATTATCAATCATGAATTAATTTGTATAGATAATAATAATAATAATGCTTTTGTCAGCAAACAAAACAAAAACCGAAAAATGTTATAATAATTTAAAATGGAAAGATATGAAAAAAAAACAAATTACAAATGTAAATAGAATTATGAAATAATAAAGGAGTAACATTTTGACATTTGAATACAAAATGAAATTTGCTAATATGGCCCAAAAATAAATTTAATACTGCAATTGTTAATAAATTCTTAGTGTCAACTAATATAAGCCTAACAAATTAACACTTAAGGAAATTTTAAAATTTGGCAACATAGCCTAAATATTTAAAAATAATAACTAAATAATAAAATTTATAGTAAATTTTTAGTGCTAAGTATTAGCACTAGCACTAGGCCGAGCCTTATATATTTAAAATTTAGGCATTTTAAAAAAAAATTTAAATTTGGCAACAGCGCGTTAAATTTTTAAATATTACGAATCTATCCTAACAACACAATTTTACATAATTTTATATTGCTAATATTTCTACAGAAATTAGACTTCATTTTAGAGCCATTTAAATACATTTTGAAATTTGGCAACGTTGCTTAAGTATTTAAATCTAAGATATACCATTTAAATGTTAAAATTTATAATAAACTGTTACTGTTAAATATTGCTTTAGTTATAATATATCATAATATAGACATTTAAAAATTTTTTGAAATTTGGCAACATCGCTTAAATATTGAAAACATTACGAAACTATCCTAACAACACAATTTTACATAATTTTATATTGCTAATATTTCTACAGAAATTAGACTTCATTTTAGAGCCATTTAAATACATTTTGAAATTTGGCAATGTTGCTTAAGTATTTAAATACCAAGATATACCATTTAAATGTTAAAATTTATAATAAACTGTTACTGTCAAATATTGCTTTAGTTATAAAATATCATAATATAGACATTTTAAAAAATTTTGGAATTTGGCAACATCGCTTAAATATTGAAAACATTACGAAATAGTAACTAGCATCACAATTTTAAATAATTTTATAATGCCTAATATTTCACCAGAAATTGGCCTTCAATTTAGAGTAATTTTAGAAAATTTTGAAATTTGGCAACATCGCTGGAATATTTTAATAATTTTATAGAGCTTAATACATAGTGCAACTATACAAGGTGAGTGCAGTAGCCCAGCTGACTGACTTTGTTTACAATTTACTTATGTCAAAAGTAATACTTTTTCAAGTATTTTTGACAGTAGTACATTATTTTACACAAACAAAATGCATGTTGTTTCTGTTTTGTGTTGTATTTGTCGTCGATTTGCACTCACCTTGTATAGTTTCACCATGGCTTAATATATTCATCCTGAATTTAGAAAGTTTAGCAACATTGCTAAACCATTAGAATCAGCTGATAGATAGTACTTTGTTGTAAAATTTCTCACATTTCAGATAATGTTTCATTTCACTGTCTTCTTACTTTTATATTTTCAGTTGTCTTGTCTAAACATTTTCCTTTTTATGTTTATGACCAAAACAAGAAAAGAAATACATTCCAATAAACTGTTTAGTCTGGCCATATAAATACGAAATCATTTAAAGTTCCCATAGAAAGTCTTTAACTTTGCACAGACCAAATAAACATAAAACTACTTTTAATTTCACAAATTTTACAATGTTTTTTTTTTACTCATTTTACGTAGTCTAGGTTTATTTAAGAAAACCAGCAATAATAACGATTTCTATGAATCAAAACAAAAGAAAATGCGCTAAATATAAAAAATACATATATGTATACAATGTTTTGTAAACAACAATTATGCTATTAATATTTTGCTGGCTGGTTCAATAACAATGACGAAGGCATGTAGTTGAAGAAATATCACCAGGGAATAGAGGGGTAAGTAGACATTTTAAAATTGACTATTAAACAGCAAGTCAGTGATCTGATTATAAACAAAAGAAAATTAACAAGATAGAATTAAAGTCGTGGATGTATTACAGTAACACTAGGGGGAGTAGTTAGCGAAAAGTATTTCAAAAAATAAAAAAGCATACTACTACTTATTAATGACAAAGATTACTGATTGACGGTGAGAAATGTTTATACTTTTGACAACAAATACATATGTATATAGTCGAAAAATACATTAAAATACGCCTTAAAATTTTGTATTTTTATTTGGAGGTCGCTTTCCAAGAATGTTGTTTTTTTTTTTTTTTGTAAAGATGAATCATTTATAAAAAGTGGTTTATAAAGCATATTAAATTGCAAAGATTTATGGAAATTTAAGAAAAATTAATCTATTGTTTTGTTTAATAATAAAAATAAATAAAGTTTTGAAAGAAATTTGTCAACAGTGTAATAATTTATTGAAGACGGCAACCAAAAATAGCTGTAAACCAGCTAATCTATGTACAGTCCCGAACATAAATATTGGCACAGTAAGTGTTTTCAGTTTTAATGCAATTTTACTGTCATTTTAAATAAGTTATTGCAACAAAATTTTAGATACTAAATACTTCCTACAGTGACTTAGCTAATACGAGTGATTTTTTTTTTGCCAAAAGACACTAAATATATTTAGCAAAAAAAAAAAAAAAAAAGTTATGAATTTGTCGCACAAAAGTATTGGAACACTCAGAGATCTGGCAATCATGTTAAACCAAACACTTTTTCTTTTTCACCATAAATCATAATATGTCCGTTATTTCGGTTAAAAACATTTTGTTAAAAAAAATCTAAAAATCATTGCTGAACACCAAAATGAGTTCAAAAAAAAAAAAAAAAAAAAACCACAGAATCTCAGCGCAAAATAATACTGCACCTACACCTTTCGGAGAGTGCTGCACGAGGCTCGAGTTGCTAGAAGTAAACCTCTTGTTTCTTTAATCAACCAAAATAAGCATTTGGACTGCGCAAAAGAATATAAGAGCGAACCTGTTAATTTTTGGGATCAAGTACTCTTCTCGGATGAGAGTAAATTTAATATTTTTTGCTGTGATAGTCGCATTACCGTGTGGAGAAAGCCCAATACGGCATATGAAAAACAAAATCTTTGTCCCACAGTTAAATACGGTGGAGGTGGTGTCATGGTGTGGGGCAGCATGTCATCTGCGGGTGTCGGTGAGCTGGTTTTAATAAAC
Source organism: Bellardia bayeri (assembly GCA_950370525.1). Lineage (NCBI taxonomy): Eukaryota > Metazoa > Arthropoda > Insecta > Diptera > Calliphoridae > Bellardia > Bellardia bayeri. Next base: position 4,299,649 of record OX493266.1, on the reverse strand, counting down.
GGCATTATGGATAAATTGGTTTATTTAAATATTCTAAAAGAAAACGTCAAAAAAAAGCGCCGAAAAGTGAAATTTGCCAACATCGTTTAAATTCCAGCAGGACACTGACCCCAAACATTCAGCTCATGACGTGCGTATGTGGTTATTGTACAACGTGGCACATGTTTTACCGCATCCGTAACAGTCTCCAGATCTCAATCCGATTGATCATTTGTGGGAGGAACTGGACAGACGGGTCAAAAAGCGGCCGATCACAAATAAATCTGAGCTACAGATCTCAAATAAATCTGAGCTACAACAGGCGTTGAAGGAAGAGTGGCTAAAAATTGGGGAGGAAACCACACAAAATCTGACGCATTCTATGCCAAAACGTTTGAATGCATTCAAATGTGAAACAAAATTTCTTGAATAAGTTTTTAAATTAAATTGCCAATACTTTTGTGAGATAAAATCGTGTTATTTTTCTGTTAAATACAATATAAATGAACTTAATAAATAAATATTGATTTAAATACACTTGTATTAGTTACCTTATTGGGTAAAGTTATTCGGAAAACATATTTTTAAGTTGTTAAAAGCTTCCAATATCAGTGAAGCGGGTATAAAGTCAAAAAAATCTTACTGTGCCAATACTTATGTGCGGGACTGTATGTATATAATTTAAGATATTTTTAAACAAATGAATCATAAACTTTAACTTTAAAGACAAATAAAATTGGAATTTATAAAATTAAGCGAAGGTTGCAACAATGTATGGTATCATTGACCGCCATTTGCATTAACAAACGTTGGTCATAAAACAGTGTTAACAAATATGCGCTTTTGCGATAGCCAAACTTTCGTTTAAAAAAAGTGAGTAAATACTTTTTTATTTGTCATAAATTAAATGTTTAATATTCTCTAAAATTTAATTTATTTATTTAATTTTTTTATAAATTTTTCAGTATACTTGTATGTATATTAAGCCTTAAATTAACAGCTGTTTTCCTTAACCAACCTTGATTTTAAACTTTAAATAAAATACATTAAGCAAGCAACCAAAAATTAAATGACACTTATCAAACCATACTAAGAATTATCTTATAATAAAATGACGTCAGAAATAAATGTTAATGCACATACATACATAAATTTTTTTTTACAAACACAATTTATCATTAAAAAACATGGCCATAAAATAATTATTCAATTTCCACCATTAATTTAATGGCTTTATCGGAAATTTATGGTAAAAATGGCAATTCAACAGAAAAATGCATTTAATGCACACACTGCAACCATTTTAAGTGATTAAATTATGTCTTTAATAGACAAAAAAGTGTAAAACAATTCACATTCAATAAATAAATACAAAAAAATCCCCGACCACCATATGACTTTGAAAATTTTATTTTAAAGACTATTATAAAGTTTAAATTACAAGCAATTTGTTTAAAGGCAAATAATAATGGAAAAGAAATTTGTCATAAAGTTTTTACAATTAAAGATTTAACGCTTAAAGAAAATATGAACTTTGGACAGATTGCTTAAAATTTGGCAACATTACATAAAATTTTTAATTATTAAAAAGAGTGTTAAATATCACAAATTTTAATAATTTGTTGGTGCTAAAGATTTCTCAAGAAATTTGACCTTAATATCAAGCCATTTAAAAACAAATTGAAATTTGACAACATTGCTTAAAAGTTTAATACATACCTAGTTTTAAAAATCAAATCAAAATAAAATTGTGCTCAAGTTAAAAAATATTCAAATTAAGATATTTCAGATAATTATAAATTTAGCAACATTGCTTGAAAATTTAATACATACGAAATAGTGTCATAAAATCATAATTTCCAATCATTTAATAAAATGTACTTAATATTTCTCAACAACTCAGACTTCAATTTAGAATCATTCAAAGAAATTTGAAATTTGGCAACTTTGCTTAATTAATCAAATAGTTTGAAATATTATCAATTAAATGTTAAAATTTATAATCAAATTTTTGAGCGGAGTATTGCTCAAATTTTAAAATATTGATATTTGCACGTTTCAGACAATTTTAAATTTGGTTTCATTGCTTAAAAATGAAAAACATTACAAAACAATGCTACAATTTCTTATAATTTTATAGGCTAATATATCTTCTAAAATTAAATTCCATTATGAGGCATTTAAATTAAATTTAAAATTTGTCAACATTGCTTAAAAATTGTAATAATTAGATAAACTATTTCAACAATAAAATTTAGAATAAATTTCTAGTCCCAAATAATACTCGAGCCTCAAATTATCAAAATTTAGACATTTTAACAAATTTTTAAATTTGGCAACATTGCTTAAAAATTAAAAATATTGCAGCTTAATATTATAATAATTTATAATGCTTAATATACTTATTTTCAAAAATTAAATTCCATTTTGGAGACATTTAAAGAAATTTTGAAATTTGGCAACATTGCTTAAAATATAAATAGTTAGAAAACATGTTTTACAATCAAATTTGTTATAAATTTCAAATAATGCTTTATTAAATTTAGAGATTTATAAAAATTTTGAAAGTTGGATACATCGCTTAAATATTGAAACATTACGAAATAGTGTACTAATATTAAAATGTTTAATAATTCTATAATGCTTAATATTTCTCAAAAAATTTAACTTAATTTCTGAGTCATTAATTGTTTTTTATTGAAATTTGGCAACAATGCTTAAAAATTTAAATAATTAGAAGAAAAATTTTTATAAAATTTGTAATACATTTTTAGTTCCAAATAAAGCTTTTTTCAAATTTAGGCAATTTAAGAATTTTTCTAAATAGTGATAAATATACATTAACTGTCGTATTTATAAAAAATTAAAGTAGACTTTAGGAAAATTTTGTATGAACATTTTGCCTTAAAGTACATTTCAATTTTATAATTCATGCTATAATCAATTTTTGTTAATTTAAACATTTGCTTTGATTTCCCAATTTGTTTTTAAAGCTAGCTAAACCCTAAAGTTTGTTTGTGTGTATTTTATTTGTTATAATTTTATTTGCTCATTAAGCTTTAAGTTACAGTTAGTGTTGGTATTTTGATATTAAATGCTTGGCTGAGTTTGATTAAGGCAGGAATTTCGTCAGCTTTTTTTTAATAGTTACTTGTATACTTATTAGTCATTGTTTAGGTTTTTAAACAAAACAAAAAACATTATATCATACAAATTTGGATAAAGGTTTCAATTGTTTAATAAGAAAATATTAGTGTTTTTTTTTTGTTAAAGATAAAATAAAAGGTATTTGGCAAGGTTAAAAGTGAATAATTTTGGAAAAAAAATCGTTTTGTTTAAGAAAACATAAAAGCAACAGTAATTGTTTAAATGTATTTTCATACAACCAAACAAAGTGAATGAACTTGTAATAAATCTTATTCCCATTTAAATGTTTATTAAAAAAAATATAAAATAAAGATTTCGCAGTTTTTTTTGCCACGTTTTCGTTTGATTTTCAAGCGGATTGAACTTCCGCCTTGAGAGTACTTTAAAATTGGAAAAAATTATATATATTAAAAAAAAAAAAACAACAAAAAAAAATTTAATATACATATGTATATCGGTAAAAAAAAAAAAAAGGCAATTCATGTAAATGAACTTTGAAACATTTGTATGGGAATAAAACACAAAAACGAAATAAAAAACTTAAAAGTTTAATAAGAACATAAAAAACACAAGTAATGAGTCTTTAAAAAACTAATTTTTAAGTTATATAAACAAAATCTTAAACAATTTATAGATATTTTTATGATAAACAATTTTAGCAATTTATGTTGTTTTTTTTATAGAAAATTTAAAGAAATTTACATTTAAATTGAAGGAACAATTTGTTTTTCCTTAAATATTCTACTCTTAATAATTTGTAAGGCTGTATGGCATCTCTTTTATAGCTTAATCTCTGGTTGCATCATTTATTCTCTTGCTAGCTTTAAACAAATACCGTTATCATGCTTTGTACGTGAAAGTTACAACTGATTTAAAGAAATTTACAACTATTAGTGCTTTTTAGCTATATAATAGATTTTTTATAGATTAAAGTGGAATTTGTATTCTATTTGTAGTGGTTTGGTTTAAGTTTCTTAATTGTATGACACTAAACCTATTAGACATGTAAATGTCAGCCCATAATGAGCTAAATACAAACAACTATACTAAGCACATAATTTGTATGTATACAGCACATTAAAGGCATTAAAAAGTTAGTCAAAGTCGAAGTATTTTAAAAATAAATATTTATAAATGTATGTTTTTAATGTTGAAGTAGTGTTGGATTTTAGCCTCAATTTACAAAAAAAAAATGTTTGCTTCTTCTGTTATGAGTTGATAACCGTGTTTAGTCATGCTGATTAAAAATTCAATAATTTGTTTGTGCTGTAAATAAATCCAATATCCATTGCAGTTGGTTTTCCTCTGGTATTTTATTATTAGCTACATAATATGGGGCGGAAATTATTAACAACATTGAATTGGAAATAATTCCATTATTTATTTAATTATTGCTAACCTTTTTAAATTAACAAATAAATAATTTAATTAGCAAAATATTTTTAATTTTTTATAAATGCAATTTGTGTGTATTATTTATTATAATTGATTAATTCAAATTTATTAAGTAAATACTTGCGTTATTAAACAATAGCTTTATAAAGTTTTTGTTTACTTTTTTTTTAGTAATCAATTTAAAAAGATAATTCAATTATATAGCGTTTTGAAAGGCAAACAGCGAAAAAAATAACAATTAATTAGCACTGCAGGGAAAAGGAACATTTGTAATAAAAGTTAAATCAATATACCTATTAACCTTAAAATCAATATTTAACAAAAAAAAAAAAAAAAAAAAAAAAAAAAAAACTTACACACTTATTCATAACAAAAATATGTTCAAATAAATCTCTGACAAAATGCAAATTTTATTAGGAATTACAGCTTAATTCTTTAAAAATATACCAATATTTATAAATTTATAAATAACATCATAATTCTTTTAAAATATTTCAATAATTTTAAAAATTTATTAATTTCATTTTGATCTGCTTAATTACTTTTCTTCAACACTGTTATTTTAACGAAAATGCAAATCAAAAAGTCATGCAGTACGTCATTTAATTAATTGCCAGAAATAGGCCAGTCGACCTTATCTGGAGTCCCTGCCTCAAAAAAAAAAACGCAAATAAAATGTAAACATTCATTCAAAACAATAATAGATGACGTTTAACTGATTTTAAACTAAACAATTCATATTTATTATTTGAGATTATAAACATTTGATAACAAATACAGAAAATACTTTTTATGTAAATAACATTACTTAGCAAAATTTCCAAACTTTAAGCTAATAATTCATACATAATAGTTAAAATTTGTCACAAATTAACTTAGTAAATTCCTTTAAATACATTGGTACTTTCACGTACTAAGCAAAATTGCGGTACTTTAAAGGAATGCAAGATAATAACTGATGCCATGTCGAAATTTTTAAGGATTTTGAGATGCCATAGAATTAAATCAGTAATAAAGAGTTACCAGCTAAATATTGCAGTAAAAGCGATTAAATAACTAAAAAAAAAACTGTATACTGTATTATTTATAAAAAATTAACAATTTTGTTAGTTTTAATAAACAAAAATTCTTTTAATTTTTAAACTATTTCAATTGTTTTCGCTTTTTTTATTTGCAACAACGCAACAACAACAAAAAAAAACGCACATACCAAAAAGAACACACACAAAACTTTGGGAATTTTCCATTAACACGTCACATGTTTAAAGCGCTGTTGTACTGTATACACTAAGTCTAAGGGGGGACATAGACGTTGGGGCGGCTATGCTGTAGAACAACAATATCACTGACTGGGCCTGTTTGGTTTTATGCTGTGAAATTCTGTGTATTTTGTTATTGTTGCTGCTATTTTCTACACACATGCCTTGTGCGTTTTTTTTTTTTTGTTTTTTGCTAACAAGTAAGGACAACATAATACATGAGAAAAAAGCCAAGCAACAACAAAAAATCAGCTACAACATTAAAAAATCAGCGACATTTTAAATCATAAAATAAGAAACCAAACAACAACAACACACATTTTTAAAGAGTCAAAAAAAAGGGGAGACTGAGCAAAAGCCAGAGAGTACAAGCAACAACAAGCAGTGTTGCCATTTTAGCACTTTCAGTGCTAGATTTAGCATGTTTCTCGAAAATGCATTGAATTTTTTAAAAATTATGCTAAATGCTTTTTAGCATAATATACTTGATAAAAAAACAATTTTTTCTCAAAAAACTTATTTTACTAATTTACTCCAAAAAATACTTTTGAAATAAAAAATAAGTTTTATTAATATTTCAACTAAATTTCTTTCAACTGTAATTTATATTTGTAACATTTGAAATAAAAATTGTATAGTTACATTGAGAAAATTTAGCACTTTTTTTTCTTCTGTAGAACATTTAAGCACTTAGTTTTCCAAGTTTTAGCATGTTTTGAAATTCATTTTCTGGCAACACTGACAACAAGCAATAGAAGTAGACAGATCAGTTAATAGAAAGAAGAAGAAATAGCAAATTTACCGAAACGAAAAAGTGCTCACTTTTCTATACACAAGTGTCCATGTATGTAACTAATCAATGAATTTTTATGAAAAACTAGCAAACATAACAAATAGTGGGTCTTTAAGCACTATTTCTATAAATACATTTGCCAACATTTTTTTAACTCTATAGAAATCAAGCTGTTTTGGGCGGTAGAAAGATGGTTGAGGAAGGGAAGAGTGGTTTGCAATCTTAATACTCTTACTCATAAAACATGAGAAAAATAAACAAAAAAGAATATGTAAAAAAATGCGCGTATGGGTAGTACGTACCTACGTAATAGTAAAGACAATTTAGAGTTATAGACTATATATACTAGAGTAGGCATAGTCTAAAGTCTTGGCATTACAAATTTAATTTTATAGTGATTAACATTTCCGTAGAAATTAGTCTTCATCTACGAGCCTTTTAGGACTTTTAAATATGTATTAAGAAATATCAATTAAATTTTAAAATTTATAATAATTTTTTTTTTGGGTATAAGCTTCTGGTTGGTTAATAATCATATTCTTATTCAACTATTAATCCTTAGTGCGCTGTCCTGAATTGTTTTTAAAGCTTGAAAAACAAAGACTAGGCTATAAATTAGGACTTAACATAAGACTAGAATAGAACTAGACATAGAACTACATAGAGGACTAGACATAAGAGTAGACATAGAACTAGACAAACACTATACAAAATTTTACAATATTTAGTACTATTTCAAATTACAAGTTATAATTTAGCGATTTGTGTATACTTTCAAATCGCTTACTTGTTATTGTTAACACTGTTAGATTTTTGGCCCCAAACAAACCATACAACAATGCAAGAGAACCAGAGAGGTAGAGCGTGAGCCTTAAAACTCATGAGTGAAAATGCTTTGGAGTAATTTTTGCGTATGGCGCTTATAATGCCACACAACACACACAACACTTGAGGATAAAAAAAGATCAAAAACAACGCAAGAAGAAACAAAACTGCTGCCAATTTATACTAGAGGACAATGTCCATGAAATACAAACAGTTGTGGTTACACCAAACAAGCAATTACACTAAATATCAGCAATGAGTGTGAGCGTAAGTGTAAGTGTGTGTACATAAAACACGCACATTTCAATGAGAGCCTACAAACCCGATAAATGAAATCGAGCCAACAAACCAAGCAAACGAATAATAAGAAGAAGAACCACGCAAAAAAATGAACACATACATACATACAAATACGTCGAACGCACACCCAACCAACATAATCATGGCAAAAATAAATTAAAACCGACAAAAAGCGAAAAAAAACCCGAACAAAATTAAAACAAAGGGAAATTGAAGGGGGCTGAGGAGCCTTGAAGGGTTTAGTTTAACACAAGTAGAGACATTACGTATGTGAATTGCTACAACAACAAAATGGCCTTAAGTTTTAAGATAACAAAAAAAAACAAAAAGAAAAAAACATTTAAAGAACACAAGAGAGAGAGAGAGAGAGAGAGAGGGAGCTCTAAATTTAGCATTTACTCATTTTTTGGGGATCGCAAGAAAAATATTTCAAACAAATGTGTGTGAGTAAATATTGCGGTTTATTTTTTTGTATTTTTCAAATAAATTAGCAACAAAATTAGTTTTAAATTTTAAAACTTTAGATTTTTTCCTAGATTTAAGTCTGCGGCCGGCAGAATGTTTTAAAGTGAAGCAATGAATGATAAATATTGTAAATAATTGCAACATGTTCTTTGCAAGATTCAATTCAATACAAATGTGTCAATTCTTGGGAAAAACATAAAAAAATTATTGGTTTCCTAAGTAAAATGTCTTGTTGTATGGGGCCGTGTGAAAAGTGTTAATTTTTGTGAACTCAATTGTGTTTCAAGTGAAAATAAGTGAGTTTAAAGACTGAAAGGAAAGTAATGGGAACTGAAAGTATAAGAAATATTCCCAAAGCTGCTAAATTTGAACTATGATTACGATCTTTTTGTGCTTAATTAATCAAAACTTTTAAGATTCTGTAGAATAAGGTGCATACATATTTCTAAATTACTTCTGTTTATACATAGACTAGATCTAGACATAGACTATATGCCTAGAGCACTAGACATAGAACACCAGAGCATAGACTAGACATATACTATATATAAACTAGACATAGCCTAGATATAGACCACATAGACTAGACATAAACTCGCCATATGTTTGCCATATACTAAATATATTCTTGACATAGATTTTAACATAAGTTTCTTTAATAAAAGTCTTCAAAAATCTTTTAGTCTTAACAAAGATCATCATCTCAAACTTATTAACCAAAAACAGGTGATTTAAATTTACAATGAATTTCATCATACTTAAGAAAGAAAGAAAGTCTCTTTTACTCCCCTTTTGTTTTCAAAGTCAAAGATTATTCATACAATTTACAAAACCAAACACAAGCTTGGGGAAGTCTTAAAAAGTTATAAAGATTATAACAAATAATAATAAAAATACATTAAAGCCATAAAAACTAAAGCACACGCGCGCAGTAAGACATTTTTATAACAAACTTAAAAAAAACATCTGAGTCACAATTTTTGAGTAGATTTTTTGAGTGCAAGAGTTTGAATATAAATTTTAAGCGTTTTTTTTTTTTTTTTTTTGGTTAAGAAAATGTCTAAATAATAAAACAAGTTAACAGCAACAACCCATTTAATATAAAGCTAAAAAGAGATGCAAAATATTTATATTTTTGCAGAAAATTTTCCATTGATAAAAATTTTGTGGGAATGATGAAATTTTATGTTTAGATAGTTTAAGGTAGAGAATGGAATTTTTTGTTTCTTGGTTTGCAGAAAAAAATTGGCAAGTGTTTGTTTTACATTAACAAAAAGTATTATTTTTTAAGTGGGCGTTTGAAAATAATTGTAATTGTGGGAAGTGAGGGGATAAATAAAGATTATTCAAAGAAACATACTCAACGTTATTCAAGGGAATTTATTCTCAATATATAAAGAATATAATCTTCTAGATTTAAAAAGCAATAGGCCCCCGGGGTACCGCTCTGTAGAAATCTTTAACGTATTGATATAAAGACAATCAGTTCAAGAAATACAGAGATTAATACAAAGTAATATTTTCCTAAAGTAAACAACTGAAACGTTTATTGAAATCTCTAAATCAAAAGTATTTTCAGAAGAATCAAAAGTTGCTAAAGTTAAGTAAAAATCATATAAGTAAAAGTTTATTTAAAATCAAAAATTTTTCCAAATGATTTTTTAATGTTATTTATGTAATGCAATTCAATGTGAAATATTTTAATTAAAATGTTTGTTTATTTTCAAAAATATAAGTAATCTTAATACTATTTCAAAATTCTTAAAAGATTTTAGGTGTTTTTAGTCAAGACTTACTACTTTTAAGCAAATTAACTTGGCAAACTTGCCCTATAAGGCAGTAATTTTGTATTTAATTTTTATAGTTTTAAATTGTTTAAAAAATTATGTATATTTAATTATTTAAAAAGTATTAAAATTTATTAATGGTTATTTAATTATAGTTTTATTTTATATGGTTTAAATTTCTTGGTTTTACTTGTTATTTTTCTTTATAAAGTGTATTATTAGTTTATATTTCTTAATTTAAATTACGTAAAACTTGTTATTTTTTTCAAATATTAGATTTTATAAATATTGATAATTTTCTTAATATAAATTATGTAAAACTAAACAATCAGTGGATCCCTTTAACTTTCGTATATCGTCGTAAATTTACTACAAAAATTTACATCCCTGTGTATATACATTACAGTACTGAATTCCCCACCTCTGTGTAGTGGTAAATATGCAAACTATTTGTAAACAAAGCTTGAGGAAAAAGGCTAATGTTAAACTAACCACAATTGTAGTTTTATAAATCAGAGTTACATATTTTCAAAACGCTTTGATTAATTGAACTAAAATTTATATTTGGCGTAGGTTATTAGCGCAATATATTATTTCGTTAAATAGATTTTTCATATACAATAAAGTTTTGTGAAAAATGTTTTACTAAAGCGAACAAATAAATAATTGTTTCTTTATTGTTTTTCAAAAGTTTTCTTTAAATTTTGTTAAAACACATTAAGAAAAGTTATTAAAAATTTTGTCAAATGTTTTCTTTAAATTATGTTAAGTCACATTAGGAAAAGTTTTATAAACTTTTCGTTTGTTAATAAAAAAAAATAGCAAAGCAAATGGTAATTTTACTTGGACTTCTAGTATTTTAACTAAACCAGTTGAGAGAAAATCAAGGAATCGCAAAACTTTTTTATTATGCCAAACTGTGTAAAGGTTTTAAGGCTAGATTTTATACAGAATTTCAATCTATAAATAGATATTGTTCAGTTATAAAAAAAAAAAAAAAACGTAAAATTAAGGAGGAACTATAGAAGAGTTTGTAAACAAAGAGAAATTTGGCAGCCAATAAAAAATTGCATAAAAGTAGTTCTGCATAACAATGGACTGTTAATTAAGTTTTTCATAATTATTCTAAATAAAATAGACTATATTGTTTAATTATTTATGATTACATGATGATTCTATTTTTAAATTGTAAATCTTGTTTTCATTTCAACAAATGAAAGATGCCTTTTATTTTCTTATATTCGTTAGAGAGTTGTAAGTCATTGTCAGACTTAAACTGTTAAACGAATAAAACTACGATTAAATAGACAATTAGTGTAGCAAAACTAGAGCTGATTGTTTAGTGTTGACAATAAGAAATTTAATATATTTTATGTTTTCGCAGAATTTTGCCATAATAAATTTAAAGTTTATTCTATTGATTTGTAAATTTTGGTGATTTTATATTATTTTTGTTGCTTTTTATTAAAAATTCTGTTAATTTAAATAAAAATGTTTAAGTTTAAAACTTTACTGATTGATTAGTTAGTTTGTAAATTAAGGAAATGTAGCGATTTCCTTTGATAGTTGCAGTATTATTATTTATAAACATTTCTTAAGTTGTGGATTTATTGGCAAGTCAATTGAATTGTGTATTTATAGAGAAAATTTTATTATTTCTTTCAAAATTTCGAGAATTTTTTTAATACATGTTATTATTTTAAAAATTATTAGTTAAGTCTGTTATATTTAGCTTACAGTTCTTGATTATTAGCGAAGTTCTAAGAAGAATATATTAATTTGATTACAGCTGAAATATATTTGTAAATTATGTAATTTTTCCCCCCAAAAAATTATTAATTTTGGCAGTTTTGATGAGAATTATTTCATTATTTGAGATGTTGAATATTATTTATGGTTTTTTAGGTAAAATCTCCTTATTTGTTAATTATTCTTAAACATTTTGTTATATACAGAGCTTCATTCATTTTATTTTTATAATTTTGAATTTATTTGTTTTTATATGTATTAAATTTTTGTAGATTTATTAAACTTTGCAACATTTTATTTTCAAAATTTATTATTTTTATTAATATTTTGTTAGATTTTCTTTTGCTTTTTATGTTTTCTTTAAAATTTGTTAAATATTTTTGACTTTTCTTTAAATTTTATTAAATTTTCTAAATTTTATTTTGCTTTTATATTATCTTCACTCTTTTTTAACTTCAAACACTTCTCTTCTCTTTTTCACACATTTTCGTTTAAAGCTCCCCTCTCCCTTTCTCTCACTCACTTAATCTTTTATTTTAAAACAAAAATTTCCAACACAAAAACTTTAAATAAAATATTTACATTTAAAATTTTTAAACACGTATTTTAATTAACACACAAAACATGTTAAATCAATTTCTTTAAACAACAACAAAATAGCGAGATTTTAACTTAAAAAAATTTCAACAAAAATATAAAGTTTGTTAAAATAAATTTTTGCTGTCTGTGTGTGCACTTGGTTAAACGTTCAGCCATAAACTAACAAATACACAGTCAAAAACATATACATAATTGGAGAGCTAGTGTTGGCTGTTGAATGGAGTACTCACTCATAGTCCATTGACAAACGAAAAAAAAAACAACAACAAAAAGCACAAAATATATTTTATGCATTAAGTTTGAAATCTAACAGATGTGGCGTGTTAAGTTCGCAAAAAATTAACAAAAAAAAAAAAAAAGAAGCTCAAACAGAGAGGTAGCTTACAAAAAGGGGTTTGAGACAAACAAAAATCTAAAGCAGGGCTGAATAATTAAAATTTTACGAAAATATTAGTTCTAAACCAAAAGCTATTTCTGAAAATTTTTATATATTCCTTAAGCTTTAATAAGCTAGTATACAAATAATAATTTCTTATTTTTGGTAATTAAAAAAACTTATCGAAAGTTTTTATCAAAAACATTTCACTACATTTAGCATAAATACTCAACCTTATTATGAGTGTCGTTTTCTTTTTACGACAACGACTCTTTCCTAATAGATTAAAGATAAAATTAAATTTGTTTCTTTAATCTATTACGAAACAGTCGTTATCGTAAAAAGAAAACAACACTCATAAGACTGAACAAGTTATTTAAATCTATGTGTAACAAAATTTCTAATTCGACAATATACAAAACTTAACGAAAGTTTAATTTTTTAAACAAAACCATTTTTACTAAAAATGTTATATTGGCTTACGATAAATAATAAATTATTCAAATCAAAAACAACGTTTAAATTTTGTCAATTTGAAAAACTTAACGAAACTTTTATTTCTAGCCAAAAGTTTTTTTTCGGAATTTTTTTTTTAATTCTTTTAGCCTAAATAAGCTTGTATAGAATCACTAAAAAAATATCTCAATTTTAGATTTCCGTTTAAAAAACTTAACGAACCTTTTATTTTTGAACCAAAAGCTTATTTCTAGAAATTTAGTTATATTCGTTTAGAATAAGTAATTAACTATTTAAATCAAGCAGAATTTTTGACTTTTGTTGATTTAAAAAACCAAAAGCTTTTGTCTACAAATGTCTCTAAATGCATTTAGCATTACTAAACTTATTTATAAATAAAAAATTTTCTCAATTTTGTAGTTTTAAAAAAACTTAACGAAAATTTAATAATGTTGACTTAAAAATATAACGAAAGTTATATTCTTTAATTAAAAGTTTTTATCTTAAAATGTTTCTAAATATTTATGTTTAGCAAAAATAATATACTATTAAAATTTAGATAGAAATTTCGATTTCGACCATTTAAAAAACCTAACGAAACTTTTTTTTGTTAACTGAAATCTTTTCTCCAGATTGTTGTTTATTTAATTCATTTGGTAATATTGTATATCAAATCTGTCAGATATTTCTTGATTTAAAAAACATAACGAAACTATTATTTTTAAATAAAAATCTTTTTTTTTTTTTGCAACTTTTGCTATTTACTAACCTAAATAATATTTTTTGAAATCTAGAAACATTTCTTAGATTCTTTTTTTTAATCAACGAACGATTATTTTTCAAACCGTACCTAATTAAATTAAATTTCTGCCATAAATGTTTAATTTGTATAAAATATTTTTTCAAGCTAAGGAAATTGCTTTTTTTAAACTTTTGAATAAACTTAACGAACATTACTTTCTAAAATAACAACTTTGTAGGTACATAGTAGTTTTTTTTTTAAATAGTTCAAGGGAAATAATATTAAAAATTACAAACATATCCAGTTATTTACAAACTTATTGTCTTAACTGTCCTTTTAACATTAATTTGTTTAAATTAAAATAAAACTATTTTGAATCTTAATGAAATTTCATGTTTATTCTAAAAAACTAAACCAACAACATTTCTACTAAATTATCCAACTCTGTTTCAGTTTTAACATAAAAACTCAATAAAAATTCCTTTTACCCCCCACTTAATCCTCTTTTTACAATAATAACAACATAATAACTTCAAAACTCAAAAACTCATTCTCACACATACACACACACTCTGTCATTAAGCACCTTCTACTTCCCCAAAGGTAGGCAGCTGAAAAGCAAACAAAACAATGGTTTAAATTTCTATAAGCTCTCATTTGTTTTTCTCTGTTTCTCTCTCTGTCTTTTGTTTTACTCTGGTTAAAAACAATGAATTATTTTTTAAGGTAATTAACACCTTAAATATAAACTGGCTACAAAAAATAAAGCAAAAAAAAATATTAATATTATTTAAAATTAAGCAAATAACAACAACAAAAGGACAGACTAGGAAATATTAAATTACGAGACCACGAATATGACGACCACCAAGAAAATTTATTAGAGCATTGATTTGTAGGCGAATTAAAATAATAACAACACATAAAAATATGTTACAAAAACAAGTGAGTAAATAAAACAACACAGAAATCAGTGATGGAAAATTCAATACTATTGTACTATTTTCAGTACTTTTTCACAACAAAAATACCACAGTACCCCTACATCATATTTAGTACTCTTTGTGTTTTTTGCTTTGTTCCCTGTTTAGAAATACAGCGTTACTATTTTATAATCATTGACAACATTGGCTTCAAAACAAGAACATAAAGCTATGTATAGACGGTCGTCAGATATTGCAACGTTGTCAGATCTAGCAATGTGCTAGTAATGTACTGACATTGAAGAATTGTTAGCAAACAGTAAATTGTCAGTTCAGACGACTGTAGGAAAACTAACAATTTCATTGGCACACAATTATCACACAATGAATTTATCTGTCAACCGAAATTGTTTTTCCAACATGTTATTAATGCACACTTGTTTGTTTATTTATGTATATACAGAGTTGCATTTAGAAATAATTTCTATGACAAAGCTGCCATTGGCAGATGCATAAACTTTGCACATATGACAATGAAAAGTGTTTGACAATTGTCTTAAAACAATGACAATGACCATAATTTGTGTTTACGCGATTGTTAGATGTCTGACAATATTTTTGTCTTGCAATGTACTGAAAATGCTTTTTCTTACAACGTTGGAAGACAAAAATTTTAAGTTCACACGGTTGTTAGACATTTTCTAAACATTTTTTGGACAACTTTGTAATATCTGACGACTGTCTATACATAGCATAAGGAATGCAAAAATTCGTTATTCATGTTGTTGTTAGTGTGTTTGTTTGCAAAAGTTGTTAATGTTGTTCAAGCAACCAATTCTAATGTATTTTTACTAAATTTTTTATGTTTTCTACATTTGTGTAATTCTCATTTTTTGTTTGAGATTTTTTATGCATCATATAAGTTTGAAAACTTCAAACATAGTGGTGAAAGATCTATTAATAATATGACATTAACACTAACAAAATGCCGACATGCTCATATGTTTATTATCTTAACACACTACAAATAAAAATTTTTGAAACAAATATTTTTACATAAAAATGTATTAATTTTTAGTTTGTTTTTTTTTATTAAATTTTTGAATTATTTTTAAATGGATTTTTAATTTTATTTAATTTCCTAAAAAGTACCAAAATGTTGGAAAAAGTACTCTTTTTGTTGATGGTCATACCATTTTAATTTTTAATTTTCCATCACTGTCAGAAATACAACTGTAAATAAAAAATGGAGTTTAAAATGATAACAAAGTTAATTCTCTAAGAAAATAAATTTTTGGGAAATCTAACAGGAAATGTTTGTAATTTTTATATTTGCTAGTTTATTCTGCTTAAAAAAAATAGTTATCTTTTAAGCCAGACATGGTTTAGAACGACCTTTGAACAAAAAATCTGTTTTAAAATTTCTCATACTAAAACGAACGTACACACAAACAACTCACATGCTTTACAGAATTTAAGGCGCCTACAAGTTTTCTTATCTTTTTTTATAGGGAGCATAGCAAAAAAAAAAAAAAATATATATAAAACGTGATTTCCGGTTAAAACGTTGAGAGTAGACACGATGGTTGAGTTTTTCATAAGTATTAATATGACAACAATAACGATCATAACAACATGAAATGTAAATAAAAACAATTAATATACCTAGATTGCAAAAAATATGTCTGTATATAAAATAAGTAAAACAAATAATAATAATAAAAATCAAAATGAGAACAAATGTCTGTTACGAGGTTTGTATGTTAAAAGAATACCTACACCTGGAGAAAATAAATGTAGTTAATGGGGGGTTAAGGTGAAAAAATTAAATTCTGAAAATGGGAATCATATTTAAAAATAACGTTTTTTTTTTGTATTTGAATCATTCAAAAAATTTTGTAGAATTGATAAAATTCGCAATTCCTTTGCATTAAATTTATTAAAATGAAATTTTTTCAATATGTTAAAGAAAAATTTTAAAATTCTTTATATTGGCGTTTTTTTTTATAAAACTGTAGTTAGTCTAGCAACATTACTTTTTTTTAATGAAAATGTACTTTTTAAAACAGTTTTCTATAAAAATAAATGTTTTTGATTTAATTTTGGCAATTTATAATTTTCCGTTTTTTTTGGAAAAATCGCTAAATGTTTGAGAGAAATTTGTAATTGATATGGTTTTATAAACTGCCAATTATAAACATTTCTAATTTTGTTTGGAAGTGAATTTTGACGATTTTTTTGTAAATTATCAATTTTTAATAAAACTGTCAGTCCAGAAATACGAATTATTTTAAAGATAATGAATGTTTCAGTAAAAATAAATGTTATTAGTTTCATTTCATTCACTAAAACTGTCACATTTTTTTATTATTAAAAAAAAATGCATTTTGTGCCCTTTAAACTACTAAATATTAAAATGCAAATTAAAACTGAAATGTAGCGATTTTTTGAATTGGCGATTTTTTGTTTGTTGTATTTAGTTTAAAAATATTACTTCCTTTACATGCAATTGTAAATGCAATTTAAAATATGCTTTAAAGCAGATAAAATAACGTTTTTTTTTTTAAATACCAAATATTTTGTAAAATTGATCAAACTTACAAATAATTTGATTTAATCAACTGCAAACAAAAACTCATTGCTTTCAAAGTTTTAGAGTAAAATTTAGCGATTTTTTAAAATGGTGATTTTTTTGTAACACTGTATTTAGTTTAGAAATATCACTTAGTTCACGAAAAAATCAAATTAATAAAGATTAAAAAAATACAGTTTTCACTTAATTTTGGAGATTTTACAATTTAGCGTTTTTTTAATCCCTAAATATTTGGTAGAATGGATGAATTTTGCAAATTAATTGCTTTTATAAATAACAAATTGCCGATTTTTTTTAATTTTTTTTTAGACAAGAAATTTAGCTTTCTTTAAACGAAATTTATATTTTAAACTAGTTGCAAGACAAATATTTTGTTTTTGTTTAATTTCAGCGAGTTTTCAATTTAGAGTTTTTGGAAAAATTTTCAAAATCTGCAATCTTGTCTACATTTGTTAAAATGTTTATATTTTTCTCTTTTTTAGAACTAGGAATTATTAAAATTTATGAATTACAATGATTAAAGAAATTTAGTGATTTGGCATATTAGCGAGTTTGTTATGAAAACTTTAGCTTGCCTAGAACTGATTTCTTAAAACTATATTTACACTTCAAATTTTGCTTTCAATATAAATATCGCGTTTTTGTTCAATTAAAGCGTTTTTTAACTTAGCGTTTTTTGTAAAAAAAATTGCTAAAATAAAATTTGATACAATTTACTAATTTGTTGTTTTTTTAACTTGAAATAATTAAAAAAATATTAGAACAGCTAATTTAAATTAACATTTAAAAATTTTTTTTAACTTTTTTTGCTACAAAAATTTAATAATTTGTTACTACTTGTCATTTGTTTTAATTTCAAGTTTACAATCCCATTTTATTAATTATGTAAACTTTGACCTGTTTCATACTTATCAGTTATTTTTCAATGTGAAGGAAAGAGAAAATGATCTTTTTCCTTCTCATTAAAAAATACTTGACAGTCAGAACTGATGAGTGTGAAACAGGACTTTCATTTAAATTAATTAGATTTCAATATTTAAATGTTAAAGAACTCATAAATTAGCAAAATTTATTGTAAAATTACAAGATGTTTCAAGACAAGCAATTATTTCCGAAGAAATGTAACAATGACGTCAAATAACCAAATAGAATACGTACACCCTCCTAGAGTGAATGATATAAAAACGAAGACAAATTATAAAAATTATTAAAAATAAACAATATATTATACGAAGAATTTTAAATAATTATATTTTGACAATAAAACTAGTAGTTAATAACCTGTAATCTCTATTAAATGTGTTGTTGCTGTTGCTTTAATTATTTCTATTTGTAAATTTGCCTTTATCCCTTTAAAGTTTTTTATTTGATTTATTATTACATCCTAAAAATATGCTATATAAATTGTAACACATTTAAAATAAACCGTAAACTCACTAGTCAACAGACACACATGCACACAAAAATACGCAAGCATCGGTTTAAAAAAAACTCTATCTCTTAAATATCTCTCAGTGTTATATGGATGTAGTATACAGATGTACATATTTTGGTTTTAGTTTTGAGTGGGGGTGTGTGTAGAAATGTTCAATGCTGTTATGAATCATGTATTAAGCAAAACAAAAAAACTTTACGAAAAAATACATCATTATAATTATGTGTATAATAATGAATCGATGAGTGATTTACAAGGGACAATAAAGGGTAGTCAAGTAATTTTAAGAGTTTGTCAATATTTTAACTGTATTTTTTTACTGTTAAATTTTGATATTTAAGCGTTTGAATAAATAAACTTACCCGGAACTTAATTTAATAATTAGGGAGATGGATATTCAGGTACTTTAATTATATTTTTCTCGAGTTAATTTTTTAATAAAAAACACTTACCTAGAAAAGAAAAAAAGCAAAAAACAATTATGTAGTTAAAATTAATAAAAAAAAAATATTAAAATTTTAAGAATAAATTTATTTGTGAAATTAATTTGTTTAAAATAAGCAATCAAATGATAGTTGTTAAATTTGAGTTAAATTCTTATCAAGATTTTACAATTTAAAGTTTTTATAAAAAATCTTAATTTTCTCAACAAAATTACAACATTTTCTTGAGATGTTACCGTTTAAAGTTTTTCTTATAGCATTGGAAATTATTTTAAAGATTCAATTTATAAAAATATCTTAAAATTTCTCAACAAAATTAACAATTTTTGTTATAAATCAAGAATTTAATTGTTAATGATTTAAGAAGTACTTTTAAAGTCTTTTAATTAAAACGTTTTAAGACATGTCTGTCCAGACTATAACTAATGTTACAAAATAACCCTGAATATGAAAAATGCTTATTGGAATTTAATTTTTAAACTTAGCGTTTTTGTAAAAAATTGCTAAAATCAAATTTTTGTTTCTATAAAATTAAATTTATTACGTTTATAATAATTTTAATAAAAAAATGTATTTTAGCGATTTTAACTTTTATCGTTAAAAATTAGATATGTATTTCATTTTAGCGTTTTTAGAAAAATCTCTAAAAGCATAAATATTTGGTTAATTTTTTTTAATAATTCGACTATAAATAATAAAATTTAAAACAATCAAATATGTAGGATTCTACAAAATGTTTGCCTTTATGAAACTTTATTTCCATATTTTTATAATTATTTTAATATAAAATGAATTATTTTGGTGTTATTTAATTTAACGTTTTTTAAATCGCGATAAACAATTAAATGTTACTTATAAAATTCTTAATATGTGAATACTTCGTCTAATAGTTTATTAATAAATTTTTTTATATTTATGCAAATTTGTTTAAAAAAATATTTTATTCTCTACTTTACCCGTTTTTATTTTCATTCTCAAACTTGACCACTCACTAATCACCAAAATTATTTTCTTTAACTTGACATCACTATTAACCACACACATTTTCAATTACATAACCGTCCTCATTAATTAATAACACATAAGCAGAAAACACAATAATCTTTCATATTTGGTTAAATGGAAACATCAAACGAACTGAAACTCCTAAATATTTCTAATATTTTCATCATTTATGTACATCAATTTTAACCTTTTTGTTGTTCTTCCACCTATTTAACCCCTATTTTTAAACCCTTTATTATTAATTGTTACTATTCTCCTATGCCAATGACCGACCCACTTTTTATTCATTTTCGTTACATTAAATCAAAATAATGACTGGTGGCTTTGACAGTTTTTATTTGTGTGTGTGTGATAAAAATCAGTGCATTTTTTTAGATTTTGTTATTTATTGTTTAAGCTTCCTTTAGACGGTATGTATTTTGCAGTGTGCTTGTCAAATTTTCCACTACAAAATGCACTACAAGTACATACACAAAACTCCTGCGAAAATAATCATAACAAAGACAGCTGTTGTGTTCTATGATAGATTATGCAAGATGAAACTAAAAACCGACGTGTGAAAGCAAAAATTATAAACTGCCTGTAAATTGCTAATTTTGACAGACATGCACAATTACATACATATGTATCGTTCAACTGTCAAGTACACTGCAAATACATACCGTCTAAAACCAGCATTAAACACACACTTTTGCAAAACCACTTAATAAAACACACACATTTTATGGTTTCTTATTTTGTTTTAATTAACAACATTTGTGCTCTAATTTGCATTAATATGATTTTTGTTTAGGGGTTTTTTTATGGTTTTTGTTATTTTTGTGGTTATTTTTTGTTTTACACTAAATTGACTTTCTTTGCTTTATTTATTATTATACTATTTTGCATATTTGTTTAACCTAACAATAATAACAATTTGAAGGAATGAACGCAAGTACGTATAATTTTAAATGGCGGCGATTGTATGTTTGCTGTTGACACTTTAATAATATCAATCAATAACAAAAAAAAAACAAGTAGACATATTTACAAACGTACATAAATACTGATATACACATACAGTATGCATATATGTACATACATATGTGTAAATATGGTTGCTCTATTTTGATGTATGTTTGCATTACAGTATGACAAACAATATCTATCTGCCTCCCTTTCTCACCATGTGTTATTGTTTTGATTTTGTTTGTTTACATTTACATGCAGTGTAACGGGGTTTTAGTATGTTCTTGTATAGTATTGCCATGTAGTTTTTTTGCCATGTATAAAATTGTATAAATGTATAAAAACTTGAGGAAATTTTAAAGAAATTACAAACTATTTAAAAAAACAATCTAAAAACGATTTTCATAATCTAAGAGTTTGGTGTGTTACCAAAGAAAAGTACTTAAATAAATTAGTTGTAGCAATAGAAATTCAGTTGTGTCCAGCTAAAAACTAGGAAATAGTATAAACATTTTCTTTAAACTAAAGAGCAACATTAGAAATACAGTGCATCTTGTAAATTTAAATCAAACCCCGTTGCCACATGCAAGTAGAGTATACATATTATCTATGAAAAATACCGAAAAACAGCAATATTTGTTTGAGTGTCTACACTAGCAAGTGCAAGTTCATTTTTTAAATGTCGCCAACAAAGAAACTTCAAACAAAATTTTTTTTATAAAATTCTGTTAATTTTCAAACACATATGGATCCAGATTGCCGTATTGTCAAAAGAAGAAAATACGGAAACAAATTGTAACTTACAATTTTTTTTTAAATGCATGAAATTTATATTTAAAAATACTATTAGGAATGTGTTGTGTAATAGTTTTCTTCTTTTTTCTCTATAATTTTTTGTAAAACCCCGAAAATCTGTTATAAACCTAACTTTTATTTTAACACTGGCAACTCTGTTTATTCACTTGTCATTCTAGTGTAATCAAAATAATATTAAAAAATCCCTAGATTATACCTTAGTTATTAGCTAATAGAAGCCACCTTCTTTCCTTATCTATATAATTAATTTCATTTTAATTATTTTTTAGGTGTCAAGCTTTTCTTTTCATGTTTTTTTTTTTCTTTCTTCGCTTCTCATCATTAATTTCAAACGTGATTTATCAATTATTCTGTCATTGATATTGTTGATGAAGTAGTGATGATGGTGGTTGGCTGACTGACTAACTGACTGAACGGCAGATGATGAAGGCAATGATGCTGACTACAACCACAATTATACATGTTTGATGCTACACAGCATTTGTGTTCGATTTGAGGTCAAGTTAATTTTTAATACAAAATTAAAACAAACATCCTTGAAATGTGAAACAAAATAGTTTGGCATAAATAATTATGAAAATTTTGCCAAAAAAGTTCAAGGACTATTGAGTTATTATAAAAAAGGTTTTAAAAAGAAATCATGAACTAGCGAAAGTAATTGACATGGCCAAAAACAAAAAAAAAAAAATTCTAACTTTTTTTATTCAAAAATTTTTTTAATAATTTCTTTAATGATAATAAATTTCTTATGAAAATTCGTGTAACTTTAAAATTTGAGGCTTTGCTTGGTTCTTATAGGTTTAAAATTTAGGTTTAACTTTCACTCTTTTTCAAAAATGTTTTTCTGAAATAGTTTTGTTTTTGAACAGAAATAAATATTACTTTTGCTGTTGGCAGTTTTTTTAAATATTAAATATGCGGCATATTTTTGAAATAAACAAATAAATAAAATATTTCAGTAAACACATTTCTATTTTCTAAGATTTTTAATAAATAATTGTAACACACCTTTCCAAGTTTGTTAAAAATCTAAATATTTTATAGGTATATATTTAGATTTTTACAATTACAATTTTTTTATATCAATTGAAAATAGATGTTTAAATTTTAAGTAATTTATTTTGTCTTTAATAACTATTGTTCAAAAGTTTTAAAATTCCCGTCATTTTAAATTATGTAGCTGTTTATGTCATTTGTAATTTGTTTGCTTAGTCATATTGGTCATGTGGTTAGTCCACGGGCGAACTCAGTATTTTGTGTTGTTGTCTTTGTGTCTTGTTTTCTTTGAAGGTGTATGACGTTTTTCACGCGCAAAAAATATATACATACATATATGTATATACATATATGTATTTATATATGTATATAATATATAGATATATATATATATATATTTTTAATAAAAATAAAATCAAAATAATTTAAAACAAATTTGAGCGGCAGCATTTAAATTCACAAAGCAAAATATAAAAATATTTCATATTGTGAAACAGTTTGAAAAAAAACGAAACATTCCCCTACCCCTGATACCCACCGACATTTTCAAACAGTCCCTAAATCAGTGTTGCCAGAAAATGAATTTCTAAATATACTACAACTTATATGTATCTCCAAAAGTATTTTTTGGAGTAAAATAGTAAAAAAAAAATTTCGAGAAAAAAATTATGTTAAAAAGCATTTAGCATAATTTTTAAAAATTTCAATGCATTTTCGAGAAACAAAATGCTAAATCTAGCACTGAAAGTGCTAAAATGGCAACACTGCCTTAAATGTTGCCACTTATACTCTTCTCCCTCTTATGGCCGAATTCCCAGTCATTAGTTAACCATTGGTAAACTAAAATATTAACTACCGTTTAACTATTACTTGTTATTCTTATGGCATACTAAGCATTGTGAATAAAGAATCATTAGTTAAACCTTTGTCATTAGCTAACTAAAGACTGTGAATTCGGCCATTTACTACATACATATAACATATAACAAAAAGAACAAAAAGAAAATGGCAACATTCACAGGTTTATTCTTTTATTTATTGTCATACATGTGTGGGATTTGTTGTTTTTACGAGGTTATTGCTGCAAATGTGATTAGTAGTATTGCCCCCTATGTATTTATACTTAACCAAGCATCAAGTTATTGACCCACATACCTCGAGACCCAAAACAAAAAAAACGCAGAAAACTGAATTCATATTAAAAAATAAAACATCAACAACACCACTATGTTTGATTTATTGTTTGTCACTTTACACAGATACACACACTCGCCTATACACATGCCTGCAAAATTTCCCGATAGCCTGCCATTAAAGGATGAGAGCGAGAGAAGTAAATAATTAGGGGGAGTTCAAACTAGTTGTTATTTATGATTTGGGGACATTTATACACAAATTTCCTTTAGGCTGCCATTTTTTGGGGAAATTTAAATTAATATTGTAAGAAAATGGGATAATTATCAGAGTGTGAGAGTAGTGTACAGAATTTTATTATTTTTGGGAAAATTTAGCCAGCAATCATTAAGTTTTGACAAATGATGATATTTTCTATAATAGGACACAAAAAACAGTAATGGACATAAGAAAATTTAACAATTAACCAAGTAAATTAATATTAGAGATTAAAAAAAAAAATTATTTTGTATATAAAATATTTTTGAAATTAAAAATAACAAACATTTATGACAGTTTAACAATTAACATTTTTAATTTTTAAACGATTTTTATTTGATCCTTTTTCCCAATCAATATCACTGTTAAAATTTTGTATAAAAAAATCTTTATTTTGAAAGATTTTCTATATTATTGACATTTGTTTTCATTTTGTTTTCTCTTTTTCTTTTCTGTTCTTTAAACAATATTTTTTTAAAATTTGTCATCATCACCTTCTACACTATTACATTTTTAAAACATGTCAAAAAAAAACTAAATCACAACACAACGTCTGTCAAAGCTTGTTTGCGTCATAATAAAATTTTGTGCTATTTCTCTTTCAAACTTTACCCCACATATTTCTGCTCTTAAAACCCGCTTATTTGAAATTTCATATTTAGTTTTGTTGTTTTTTCCATAACTGACAGTTTATTAAAAAATTTATTAAATTTATTAGAGAATTAGTATATTTGCTGTTGTTCCAATGCTCTTGGCCAACATTTTGTTCTATATTTTATGTTAAAAAAAATTCACACACACAAAACTAGAAATTATATATTTTTATTGTCGATAATATTATATTATTTTTATTTTGGCCACAAGCCAAATTTATTGAAAACAGTTTTTAGGTTTTTATTCTAAATATTTGTCTAATAATAAATGTTTTTTTGTTTTCCCAACTTAAATATAATTTATTTGAGTGTGTGTAATTTTAGTGCAATTTCATTTAAAGTTAAATAAATAAAAACAACAAAACGTTTGATATACAAATTAATGCAGCAGAGGAAAATATCAGGTGTATGAAAATTATATTTTATTCATTTTTGTTATTGCCAATATGCATTATAAGTCACGACAAATATTTGCTCAGAAATGCGTAACCACATATTTTAGCACACATTTGTTTGACACTTTTTGAACTTATTACAATTCTTTTGTAAGACCAAACAGCATCAAATAAAATAAAACTAAATTTGTTTGTAGGTATTACTTGTCCTAAATAAAATAAGTTTTTTAAATTAATAAAAGAATTTAAATGTATTTTTATTATAGTTTATTTGACCTAGTTTATTAATATATCAGTAATTGTTCAAGCTTAATGTATTTTTATTATTAAAATAAAATTTTTTATTTTCGATATTTCGCTACTTCTTTGTATAGCATCTTCAGGAAAAAATAAAAAATTTTAATAAAATTTTTGATTTATAAATTTCTTTGTTATATTAAAGAAATAATTAATACAAAATTTTTCAATTAAACCTTTAAATGACTTTAAAATAATTTTCAATTAAAATTTTAATTGATTCAATTACTTTTTCTGATATTTTCAATTAAATCTCACGTTTTTTTTAATTGATACTATCATTTTGTTTACAGGTCCGATTTCAATTAAATTTTTAATTGATTCCACAAATATTTTAATTGAAACTCATTTTTATTTTTTTCTGTGTAGATACATATGTACATAACCACAAAAAAAACAATAAAATTGCTCTTTTTAAAGTTTATTTTGATACTTTTTTATATACACAACATTAACAACACATATGTATAAGGTACATTGAAACATTTATATTTGAGTGAAACAAAAAAAAAAAAAAAAACGTCAAATAATTTGTGAAGAAGATATTTTTTTACTATACTGCCGGAAATTTTATTTTACCTTCAATGTGCTGCACTTTGTTAGAAGCTACTCAAGAATAAATATTAATCAAATAAATTTATTTATACAAAAGTTACTGCTGAAAATATAACCTTAATTTGGATGCCAAACTGGCGACCAATTGAAGAAGAAAAGAAAGAAGAGTCAGAAAGAAATCCTCAAATCTCGTTACACCAAGGCGCTATTCATTCTTGACAAGATTGACAAGAATGCTGCCAGCGGTGCTCCCCATGAGCGTGATGAAGTAGACCGCGCCAAATACCTGGCTGTGGTAGATGAATAAAAAAAGTTTTTAGAAGTTACAGAGAGGTCCAGGCGTAATCGTTCTCAGACAGAGGGAGAAAAATCGCCTAAACGGAGAAAGGTTGCCGACAAAAAAGCCGCTTCGGGACCCACACCTACCACGACTACATCCGCCGGACGACCCCTTCAATGTGGTGGTTAAAGACCATCTTCTAATGGCTCTGGCTGCTGAGAAAGACGGTACCATCAATCCTGTGGTAACAGAATGGGGTGCTATCGAGTTCAAATTAACCGAACTAGTTATGGAGCACTTGGTCGCTAATAGGACTGGTACGGCACCTCGCTTTGACTCTAGTGAAATCCACCGGGGATACAGGGTGATCAAATGCATGGACGAGTTCTCAAGACTTTCTTAGTAAATGCATCGCTAAGATCAGCGGCGCATGGGAAGGTTTAAGCCTTAAACTGATCCCTGCTCAAGAAATTAAAATGAGACCGCATGCACGTATGTATTTGGTTAACAAATATGGCAACCGATGCACATAAGATGTTGGATTGTTTGAAGCTGCAGAACCCTAACATTCACATGGATGAATGGTTCATCATCCGCACTGAGCAAGGCGAAGGCCACACATGCTTTATCCTCGCCATCACCGAATCTGGCACAGTTGATCTTGAGAAGGTGGGCTTTAAGCTGTTCTTCGGAGTGAGGGACGCTAAGGTTAAGGTATTTCGGCTCAAAGGAACAGGTAGCGGTGAAGCGGATGAGGTTGAAGTTGCAAACTATCTGCTCACAGAAATGAAGCTATCCGATCGAAGCCTCATGATTGCCTCTAGCTGCATGGCACATGAGAAGACAAGCTCCTTCAGTCGAAGTGAGTGCATTCAATCTGGGGCAATCTTTACTTAATTTCATTAATTCAAACAAACTAAGTATGTATATGTAATTCTGGTAACACGCCTACATTAATTTTTACAAGTTCGGACAACTATAATAGATGGGAGGAAGTATTATATACTACACTCATTATTGATAGTTCTAAGGTATCAGTAGATAGGTGGAGAGTATCCAGTAAAAGATCGTTCTCTGATCATAACTGGATTCTCTTCGAACTTAGACTTCAGAACTCGACAGAGAAAATACAATTTAGAAACCCAAGAAGACCATTAAATTTGAACCAAATGAACCAAATTTAATGGGATCCTCAAACATAAACTTAAGAACATGCCAGTTGTAGAAGATTCAATCACTGGCCTTAAACAAATGGAGGAAAACTTTAGTAACACTGTAGTCAAAGCTTTTGCAGTTTCCTGTCCAGTCACTAAGGCTAAGAAAAGTTTTCCTCCATGGTGGAATTCGGAGTTATCTAAACTACGTAGGGAAACTCGTAGGGCCTTTAACATTACCTATAATAGTAAATTATGGCAACCTTATCGTGATTTACGAAAAGCTTATAAAAAAGCTATAGTAGTCGCAAAAAGAAACTCATGGAGACGCTTCTGTGAATCTATAGATAACACAAAAGACTCTGCAAGACTTAGCAAAATTCTAGCCAAGGGGCAATCCAATCCTACCTATATCAAAAGGAAGGATGACTCCTGGTCCGAATCCTCAGCAGAGTCACTTGACATCCTACTGTGTACTCATTTTACAGGCTGTAAGGATGTTGCTATGGATATTGAGAATGTATCATCATCTTCTATGACAGGATATCATGAGCGATTGACAGTTTCTCACCATTTAAGTCATCTGGTCCGGATGGTATTTTCCAAAAATGCTACAAAGTACAAAAAGGCATATCATTCCCTGGCTTCATAAAATTTTTACACTCTGTCTCTCCCTAAATCATGTTCCGGTTAACTGGAGGAGTCAAGGTCGTTTTTATTCCCAAAATTGGCAAAAGAAGTCATGAGAAGGCGAAGGACTTTCGTTCAATTAGTCTTTCATCTTTCCAGCTTAAGACATTGGAAAGACTCATTGACGCTCACATTAGGCAGCGCCTAGAGGGTTCAACATGGCTCTCAAACAGTCAGCTCCTTACCTACCTTAAGGGTCGCTCTACAGAGTCAGCTCTGCATGAGGTTGTAAGTTATAGAGAGATCTCTCGAATTCAAACAATATACAAGCGTCTGGTTGTTGGAGATCGAGAACATATGGCCACGGTTGAAAACTACAGCTACAGGTTGGGTCTAGCAAGCACGACTTTTTTTGTGCACAGTTTAATTACATTATGATGTAAACGACAGTAAATCTGACTAGTGGTGTGGTCTTATTAAAACGTGGTACCTTAGTTTGTAAAGAACTTTCTTACTAAAATGTTTACTTACTTACTATGTATGTATATGAAAAACACTAACTTTATGTAAAGCCGTTCTAGTGCTCATATTTTACAAACATTTAATTATTTAATACAAATTACGGAAATTGCATGTCAAGTCTTTAAATGAAAACAATACAACAACAATAACATTAACAATACATACTTAAATGTAAATGTCATTTGTTTTTTTCAAGCAAACACATGTTTTTGGCTCCACTCAATAACAAGCACATTACATCGCTCTCACACTCTCTTCATTTCGACAAAATGAAGGTAAAACAAACAACTCACTTAAGAGAATTCTTTAAGGGGGATCTATAGAGAATTTTGTAAAGAAAGCAAAACATTCTTAATCAGTGATGGAAAATGTGTTTTTGGATTTTGTACCAACTTTATAAGTAAAATGTACTTTTGAGATAAAATTAAATTTGTTTCTTTAATCTATTACGAAAGAGTCGTTGTCGTAAAAAGAAAACGACACTCATAATAAGGCTGAATATTTGTTAAATATAAAGCCTAAACAGAAACTTACTTTATCGAAAATTTGATACCTATATTCCATGGCAACATTTTTAACATTACCTTATAAAACGAATGTTTAAACAATTTTATACTCGATTGCTATTGATTTATTGCAAGTGATGCAAATTTGGTACAAATTGTACAAATGACTCGTGGTACTACAACGGTACCAACTCTCTCAAATGTAACAAAAAAAAGGTACAATTGTACCATGTTTGCCAACACTGTTCTTAATAGATTGATCAAGAAAGTAAAATAATAACTTAGAGTGTGAGAAAGAATGAGAGAGTATTAATGAGAACCAAAAACAAAATTTTGACATTTGAAACACATTAAATGGGGTATAAAAAGCGACCACACGGACTTATTTAATATTACATACCTATATTTAAAAATAAAAGCAATAAAAAAACAAAGTTTTGTTAAATTAAATACCTTCTTCACTAAAGGAACCGCGATTAACAAGCATGATGATTAAGTAAACGAATTAAAAACTGCATGTGATGTAAAACACTAAACAAATTTTTAAATATTTATGATTTTGTTGGGTAATTTTTTAAAATTAATTTTTTTTTATATTTATGCAAACATTTTAAACATATTTTTTTTAACAAAAAATTATTTTATTTTAAGTCTTTTTCCAGTTTTAAATTTTTATAAAAATTTTCTTAAAAAGACTGCTGTTATAAAACACAGGTGCACAATTTCTTTAAATTTTTCAATAAACACACATTTTATTAGCCTTATTCATATATTAACTATGTAGTTGTATAATTTCATGTATTTCTTTCAAATTAAAAAACAATTTTTGATATTTGAAATATTTTTTTTATAAATTAAATAAATTTCAACAAAACACTTTAAAACAACAACAAAATATAGAGCGGAAAAAAGAGGCGCGATATTTTTAAACTGCACGTCGGTCACAATTAATAAAACTGAACACATATTTTTCAAAGAAATTCGAAAAAAATCCAACCGCACACATATGAGCACCAAAAAACAGAATTGTAGAAAAACAAAAATATAAAAGAGCAACAGCAAAAAAACAAATCCTAACCTAAACAGTAGCAGCCATAAAAACAACAAAAATAGCATTAAATAAAAATACAATATGAAACACATGGTGAAATAACTCTACAAGGTGGTTTTGAAACGCCAACAGTTTTTTTTTATGTCAAACTTTATATACATATGTATGTATGTATGCTCAAGTTGTGTTAAAAAAAAATAGTAAACGTATCAAGTTATACAAAAAAAGTGAAAAAAAAACAATTGTCAATAAATTAACAAATTTATAAATTATTTTTATTTTCATCTTGAAATTAAAAAAATTTTATGTATGTATGTATGTATTTATTTTTCCTGCAAAAATGTTTGTAAACAATAACCAGTTGTTTTTGACATTACAAACATGAAAGCAAAAACAAAAATACCATGTTGTTTCTGTTGCTTTTGTATTGTTGTAATATTGCCATCACCTTGTAGAGTTATTTCACCATGATGAAACAAAGCGAAAAATACACAAAAACAAAACCATACACTCATTGCACAACAAAAACAATAAAAACGCAAATCACATAAAAACGCAAATTTTTTCTTTTAGTGTATTTGCTCACAGAGTTGAAATCATTTGGATGGATAAACATAAGCGGAGAAAGAGTGTGCCCACTTTAGTAATTTATTTTCCGAGTGCGGGTTTATTTAAAGGCGATTTTTTCAGAATTGGTTGCAAAATAATGGAAAAAAGCTTATTTCAAAGGAAAAATCAACATTCTGAATAAACATCTTTTTAAAAATCTTTGAATATTATTATTGTGTATTTTAGAGAGACTCAAATTGGTCGCCAGATGAAAAAACTACATTTAAAGAATTTGTGGCCAAATATATTAACATCATCGACGACATGAAATAAAATCAATCAGCTGTTCTTTAAATGTATTTGTTAGTTGACATTTAGTTACAGCTTTACACATAATTAAGTTGTAACTTTTCGTGCTGAAAGTAATCATCTAAGAATAATTTAAGTTGGTACTTAAAAAAGTTTAAACTTAGATATCATTTCTGAATATTTGCCAATGATTTTTAATGTTTATTAGAGTTTTTTAAAGAATTTGATTTTGCAGCAATAGAATTAAACAAAAGTTTTAAAGCAAGACAAGTAATAGCGGTTTTACAACAAGGTCCTAGTGGAACATGAAAGTTTTGACATTTTACTTGTTGACATATCAGTAGTATAAGCTTTAACAATTGTTACAATAAATTCAATTTCGCGCAAAATCGCAATATAATAATAAAAATTTACTTTTACATTGCATATGTAAGTCAAAAACAAAGTTGCCATTTTAAACCACAGCCAAAATCAGTTTCCTAGGGCAGTTTCCATAGAAAGTAAAAGGTATATTAATTTTTGGTACCTAATTTATTGTTGCATGCTGCCAAAATATAAGCAAAAGGCGGTTCTTAAAGAATTATATATACATATATAAAGCTTGATTATCTTGATTTCGGCTTCTGAAAATTCAAGAACAAATGTTGAGAAGCCTTTGCCTGCTGAACGTCTCACTGTGTGCGCTTTATGGTCTGCAGTCATGACTTATCAATTTTTTTTATTTTCAAAATTCGGCAAAATGGACAAATTATCGATATTTATAATTGTCAAACCTTATTATTTCCAATATAACAAACATTTGATTAATTTTCATAGAAATTCTTTGTTTTATTTTGTTTTTAATAAAAAAGTTCTAGTTCTGTTTTTAGCTAAATGGAGATGGCAACCTTTGTCAAGCTGTTGCTCACATTGTGTTCCAACAGGGTGATTAAAACTTAAATTCTTCTCTAACACTTTTATATAAATTATAACAGTAACTTTCTAATAAACTAATCAACCTAATTATGAGTGTCGTTTTCTTTTTACTACACGACTGCTTCGTAATAGGTTAAAGAAACAAATTTAATTTTATCTTTAATCTATTACGAAAGAGTCGTCGTCGTAAAAAGAAAACGATACTCATAATAAGTGAATATTCCTTAAAAAATCGCCCATTGCTACAATTTCCAACGAAGAAACCTTAACAGCAAGTTGTCAGCACTTGTTGTAAGAGTTCCACAAACAGATAACAAGAATAACAACAACGGTAAGATTCGGGTGTACTGTAGGCCATAGAGCAAAAAATACACATAATAAAACACAAAAATTATCATAAATGATCATACATATACATACATACATACATATGCATGTATAATTTTTACAAATTTAGTAAGTAGAGAATGGGACAGAACAAAAACTATAAATATTATAGAGTACAAAAAGCATGTTCTATAGAATTGTAAGAGTAAGGAGTCGAATAAAATCAAATTAGAAAGACAAATCAACGTTTGAGGAAAAAAAATCAATGAAATAAAACACAAGTTCAACTTGATTTAGGGAGGTCGGTCGGTTGTTTGATAGAAAAAATTAATAAATATAAAAAATATAAATTATAAAAAAAAATATATAAAATAAATATTTTGACTATGAATGTGAACACATTAGTTAAATAAAACAGTCACAAGAAAATATTGTAAAATTTAAAAGATGGACATTTATAAATGGCATTATTCATAAAACTTACAACAGGTTTATATAAAATTTTGTATGGAAATTTGCTTTATAAACCGGTTGTAAGTTTTTATGAATAAGGGGGTTACATAATAGGTATGTATGTAATGTTTAAAATTTTTCAAAAACTAATAAAATTTGTTTAAACAAAAATTGTTTTTGTTTAAAACCATTTATTTTTCAAACATGTAACATGTCACCCTAAGGTAAGCCACTACATTATATTTTATTATTTTGTTCAATTTCACTGGTTTCGTTTCCAAAATACAATTACAACAAAAACTCTGGACAGTAATTCAGCACTAAATTAAAATTTTTATTCTCATAACAGAAAGAAAACAAAAAAAAAAAAATTTAAATAAAAAAAAAATTAGGATATTATTAATAACAGCTGCATATTTTCCGGGCATATTCTCCACCAGATATGCATATTCTCTTTTGAAATTGTGTTTTGTATTTCCTTCCACAAATCGGTCAAATTCTTGGGTCTTACTGCCGTTATATGTATGTTACTCCACACCATTCCATAGGTTGTCAATTGGATTGAGATCCGGAGGAAAGGCTTGCCATTCCAACCCATCAATCTTTTCTTTGCTGCTACCTCTAGAGTTTATCTTTAGATTTTGTTTCATAAAATATTTTCAGAACTTTCTAAAAACTAACCGCGAAAAACTAACAAAATATAAAATATTGCATTAAGAATTAATGCACTAAAAAATAACAGAACAACATTAAGTTTTAACGGTCATAGAAAGGAACTTTCGATTGTCTTCTCTAGATGCCACCGTAAATTACTAGAAGATGGCAATATAGAAGATGGCAGTATAGAGCAAACAGGGTCACTCAAAAGTTATTTGCCGAAAAAGACTTAACCACTAAATAACATACATATATTTGAACTCGTTTATTTATTTAAAAAAAATTCTTATTTAGGCCAAAGCACAACAAATATTTAGTTTTAATTTATTTGATGCTGTTTGATCTTGCAAGAGTAAACAGCATCAAACATTGTTTTTAATAGGTGAAAACGTAACAATATAAAATAAAACACGTTTGAAAACAAATATATGTATGAAATGTGCTAACCTGATGTCCACCACTGTATGTCTCTTACACCCATCCCTAAATACCGACGGCAAGCGAAACGTGAGAAATTCTGACATTTAAAAAAGCTTAGCGTCGGTATTTAAGGATGGCTGTTAATCGTTATATGTCCAGAAAAATCTTCTATTGATTTTGTGAGTAGCTTGTCACAATCATCGATTTTTATCTCTCAACTGTTATATTGCCCGAAAAATTAGATATCTAACGCTCACTGAGAATCAATTTTAAAAATTTTAATTTACCTTTCTTTTAAATTTTCCTGCAAATATTCTTTATCAAACTTTAATTCTGGTAAAATTACCCAATTATACACAAAACTGAGTTTTAATAAACATTTTGAAAACTATTATATTATTATAATATATTGTGTTGTTTCTCATTTATATTTTCCTTCAAAATTATTATTTATTAGTTTATTTTTGTTATAATTATTTATAAATTATTAATATTTTCTATGAAACGAGTGCACAACAAGTGAGTGACCCTCGTTAATATTCTATTAAAAATGGGTGTACGTGTAAATATACATACATATGAATATGATTCAGTATTTTCACGTACATATATTTTCTTTCACTTTTCCATTTGTTGTTATTTTTATGTATTGCATGATTTCGACTCGTGCAGTTCTTATTGAGAGTGTGAATTATTATTGTTGTTGTTTTGTTTGTGTATGTTAATCAAAAACAATGAAAACAACAACAAGAAAGAGTTGCGTGCAATTAATTTTTGTACTCTACTCGTACCATAAACATACATACATATGTACATACATAACCATACGCACTTATGCCACTTCAGACAGGGATGGAAAATTTAGTACTATCACATATTCAGCATTGATAAATTGAGTAATATTCTTGGAAAAAGTATATTTTATTTATTAAAAACTCTTAGAAATAAAGATTTGCAATGATAAATTTTGAGTTTTTTTATAAAGAGATTAAAAACGCATTATTAAATAGGTACCTACCATCTTTTCAACAAGAACTTTGTTTGTTTGAAATGACATGAACTTGCTCGCTTTAAAATTATAGATCTGTAAAAGCTACTTTTAATTTTTTCAGGCGATGCTTATTTTAATTTGTATGGATATATAACAGCAATATTGCCACATTTGAGCTTCTAAAGAGCTAAGAGCAATTGTTGAGAAGCCTTTGCAGGATAGACATGTCACTGTATGGTGTGCTACGTGGTCTGGATGCATGATTAAGATATTTTTATCGAAAATTTGACTAGAAATTCGGTTAAGGCGAACGGAACACGCTATCGTTAGATGTTAACAACTAAATTTTAGCCTTTTATTTATGACAGTGCCACATGTCACCCAGCCACCGATACAATGTATTTATTGCCGCCCTGATCAAGAGATTTATTTTAAAGATTGTGCCTCAACAGAGTCAATGGGAATTCAGCCTCCATTTTGCCAAAATATAATAGAAAATTTTGATAAAAGCGTGATATGCGTGGTTGGTGTGGACAACTGTCATTTATATTTACCAAACTTTACTTTTTTCAGTACAATAAAATTTTAAAGATTTTCATATGAATACTTTGTTTTATTTTGTTTTAAAAAAACAAATGGCCTGCTGTATTTAATTTAATTACGTATAATCAATTGTACATCCCTGACTTCATTATGCATTCCAATTTTGATATTGTTGTTTTTTTATTATACTTTCTGAAATTAGTTTTGTTTTTTTTTAGTTTTGTGGGTGTTGGATACTATTTCCAAGACTCAATTATTCAACCCTGTATTTATTATTTATTTTCATATTACCGTTGTTGTTGTTTTTTGTATTTTGTTGTATTTTTAATATTGCCATTTTGACTCTTAAGGCTGTCATTATTTTTTGTAATCATCGCCAATATAACGTTACAAAATTTTAATTATTAACCCCCTTATTCAAAAACGATTATTAAATTTAACAAACGTTTATTAAGCAAATTTTTATATGCAATTCTGCTATAAAATGAAAAGAAAACAAAATATAATTTCAAACAAACTAGGTATTCACTGTTAACTTTGTTTACATATTAAACAAATATTTTCCCTTAAGGTGCTATCAGACGGGATGTATTTTACATATGTACTGTCAAACTTTGCATGTGTAAAATACATGTGGAAATACATATGTAATTTTTTCGATTAGAACACGCTCTATTTTCCTGTGACAAACATAAACAAAACAGCTGGTTTGTTTTGAAACAAAATTGTTTGAAAAAATATATTGTAAAGAAAAAATAAAGAAAATTGATAATGAACATGGAAAAGGAAGTATTTTTCGATTTTTTAATAAATTAAATTATATTTATTGCAGTTAGATTGGCAAAAAGAAGCAATTCTTGAAATTTATACACGTTAAAAAGTCAGATATTGTTTACATTTATAAGTTGTGTCATACGGAAAGACATAAGCAGGTGTGATAGCAACAATTATGAATCGTATGTAAAATGGAAATTTTGACATACATACGGAATTACATATAGTATATATTTATTTTAATAACTTAATTGTTTCCTCTTTAAGTTAAATAGACTCCTTCCTTTAAACACAAAAGGAAGCATGAAATTTTGGTACACATTAATGGCGTTTTCTTTTCTGGCAAAAATGTTACATATATGTTACACTTTTTACCCATTTTCCATATAAAAAAGGAAAAAAGTGTAACATTTTTGCCAGAAAAGAAAACGCCACAAGATCGTGACAACAGGTTGTATTTTAGTAATTTTGTTACAGTTACTATCTTATTACCTTCTATACATAAAAAAATTATGCCGGCTCTCTCAAGGTTTACGTGTTATTCATCTTTTAAATTTTGACATATAACTGTAAATATCTTCTATACCAGATAATATATCTGGTATCGTTTGAAAGAAAAAGCCTTTCGAATGATAATAATAATAATATAATATGACGTAATCCATTAACCCATTGTGAGCCTAGAACTGATTCTTTTTTTATTTTGAGTTTTT
This sequence comes from Bellardia bayeri, assembly GCA_950370525.1. NCBI lineage: Eukaryota > Metazoa > Arthropoda > Insecta > Diptera > Calliphoridae > Bellardia > Bellardia bayeri. The sequence continues at coordinate 4,262,531 of OX493266.1, read as the reverse complement.
TTAAAAGTGTTGATATCTCTAAAATTATCCCATCTATGAGTTTATTTATATTAATTTTTGTAGAAATGCCAGATAGGAATTGTTTTAGATTTGGAAACAGATAAAAGTCACTGGGAGTTAAATCAGGAGAATAAGGTGAGAGTGGTCAAGCAAATCGTACTTTAATTCGTTGATTTTAGCCATTGTGCGCTGGTCTCATTGCTGCCAGTATTTTTTTAGAGCTTATCCCCAATTTTTTAATTGTCATCCCCAAAAATCCCCAAACTATTTTTTCGATTCAAATTTTTTTTTGTAAAATTTTTATTTTATTAAGATGGTCCACAGAAGAAATAGAGGTATATTTTGCTGTGAAAATGGCAGTCTTAATATCCATAACTTTGGATTCTGTTGTAGGATAGTACCTAACTGAATTTAGAAATACATTAGCATACTTTTATGACTATAATTGAAAAAAATATTTCTTACAATAATTCTCTAAAGTATTTCTTGCATAAAGAGATTCGAAATTATTTTGTGTTTGACCGTTTCTCTTTTTTGTGATTTTAAAGATGTCTTGCATGCAACACACCAATAATATTTTGTTGGAATTGTTGGAAAGAAAACAAGTTAAAACCCTTTAAAAATATATTTCAAACCTTTTGCCCAATCTTCGCGTTCCCAAGAAGCATTATGATTTTTTTTTAATAATATTAGTATTTGCAGCCACTTTAAACGGTAAAAAAATACTTTTTTTTTTAATATTTACATACTTCTTCTTTATTAGAAACCGTCCACTTTAAATAATAACACATCTTTATACTTGCCAGACGCACATTTTTAGCTCAAAAATCACTCTTGTTACCATCAGTTATAAAAAATCACCTAAAATTGTGTTGTCATCCCCAACAAATCCCCGGATCCCAAGATGAAATTTTTATCCCAAGCCACGAAAAAAAATTCTCAATTTGGAGATGAATCCCCTAAACTGACAACGCTGGCTGGTCTTGATGAAAAATTATTTTTTTTTCGGATTTTTAAATTTAATTAATAATAGTACTCTGAATTTATTGTTTTACCCTTTTGCAGATAGTCAATCAATAAAATACCTTTGAAGTTCCAAAAAACCGTTGCCATAACCTTACCAGCCGATTGAATTGTTCTTGCCTTCTTTGGGGTACTTCCTCCAGCTTCAGTGAAGACACTTAAAATTGATTTTATTTTTCTTAAAACGATCCAAACAAAACAAGCTTGATAAATTTTCATTCTTATGCGTTTTTGGTCGACTGTTAACAAATATGGCACCCATCCTGAGAACGCATTTTCATTTGTAGTTGTTCATGCAAAATTAAATGGACTCGATCATTTGAGATGCCCATGATGTTAGCTATTTCACGCTATTCGTCGATCATTTAATATCATATCATGCACTACTTTGGCTACAATTTCTTTTGTTGTTGTTTTTGGACGTATACTACGTGATTTATCCTCAATGCTTGTACGACCACGTTTAAATTCAGCAACCCAATGTTATACTGTTGCATATAAGGAGCACTTTCACCTAACCCATTCATCATATCATTTTGATTTTTTTTTGCACCGATAAACCTTTTTTATTTAAGTATTTAATGACACCACGAATTTGTAATTTTTCCATTGTAAAAAAAAATCGCGGATGCGGCTTGTTTGAACACCTGTTTCTATATGAAGGAGTTGCCAGATCAAAAAGAAATTTAACATGTGTTCAGAGTAGAGATGGAAGTTTCCAAATCACTTAACTTCTTTCTGTTTATACCGCGCTTTCTGTTCTAGGCTAAGTAGTTTCCGAATCGCACTCGTATATCGTTCAAAAATGCTCAGAAAGGCTATTTAAGAATTACAAATTACTTTTATAAAAATGTTTCACTTCCGGGGCTCTGAGGTGGTCAATAAAATAATTGAATTTTCGATTGATATGAAGACAGTATACATAATGATTTATGTTTGAACCTAAACTAGAACTGGATATAGACCTACGATTGATGCTTAATTAAGACTGTATAAAGATCTGCATTTGAAGCTAAACTGAGACCGTATAAAGATCAACGATTGAAGTTGAGCTAAAGACCAACGTTTAAATAACTAAGACTACGAGTATATAAAGATATACGAGGTCTGATAAAAATAACCGTTATTTTCAAATTTCTTAAGCTACGTATGTTAGATTTTCACATTTTTTTTGTTATGTTGGTACACATGTCTGTTATATATGTATGTTAATATCAGCCATTTTAGATTGTCAGTTTGTTTTTGATATAAAAATGTTAGTCGTGTTTTGGTGTGCTCTTCGATTTTTAACTATTCGAAAAAATGGATCAAAGAAACTGTATTAAGTTTTGTGTAAAAAATTTAAATAAATGCGAAGGACATTTGAAATGTTGACTGTGGGCGAATCTACTATGAGCACAACACAAATTCAATTGTGGTATAACCGGTTTAAGGAAGGCTGAGAAGATGTTAATGACGATGCTCGTCCTGGTCGCTCGAGCACGTCATCAACCGATAAAAACATTGAAGCTGTGAAGAAAATGATTTTGGATAATCGTCGAATCACAATCAGAGAGGTTGCTGATGATGTTGGCATATTGTTCGACTCATGCTAAGCAATTTTTACGGATGTTTTAGGCATTAAACATGCGGCAGAGAAGTTTGTTCCAAAATTACAAAATTTTAAGCAATAACAACGTCGCATGGACATCGTTCAGGAGCTGTTGAAAATTGTCAACGACGATCCAGATTTCCTTAAAAAGACCAAACTGGTGACGAATCATGGGTGTATATCATGACATTGAAATCAAAGCCCAAACATCCCAATGGAAACGTCTAGAAGAACCAAGACCGAAAAAAGCACGTCAAATTCGGTCAAATGTGAAAGTTTTGCTCACTGTTTTCTTCGACTGCAATGGCGTGGTGCATCATGAATTCTTGCCACAAGGTCGTACGGTCAATAAAGAATACTACCTTGAAGTTATGCACCGTTTGTGCGAAGCAATTCATTAGACATGCACAGAATTGTGGAAAAACCAATCATGCATTTTGCACCATGATAATACACCAGATCACACATCGATGCTTGTTCGTGAGTTTTGGCCAAAAACAAAACCGGTTTTATGCCTCAACCACCGTTTTCACCGGACTTGGCCTCCGCTGACTTTTTCCTCTTCCCAAAACTGAAGACATAAGTGTATTATATCTGAGGGGAATAACTTTGAAGGGCACAAGATGATGAATTGATGAATAAAGAAATACTTTTTTAAAAAAAATTTAAAATAACGGTTATTTTTAACCAGGGGGGTTATTGTGTATTTCGATTCGAAAGCGAAACCTTTCGAAATACAATGTAAAAAGTATACAAATTCGAACGATTTTTTTTTCGAATCAAAATACACAATAACCCCCCAGACCTCGTACGATTAAAACTAAAATAAGTCGGTACAAAGATCTACAAATAAAGCTTCAAAACTACATTCAATTGAAGGTTAAAAAAGTCGGTTAAAGATATACGATCAAAGCTTCAAAAAGACTTACGAGTAAAGTTAATAAAAGACAAATTAAACAGCTAATTTTAAACTTTATTAAGGACTAGTGTATAAAGATTTACGCCTACAGCTGAACTAAGTTTACAAAAATACAATATGTAAATCTTCAACTAATTATGACAATATGTATCTTTAAAATTTATTAACTTTTACAGTCTACCACTCTGATAATTTCACAAACAAAATTCTAATATAGAATGACACTAATGTATGTATTTCCAAAACAGAAACTTTCCTGGTATTTATAATTAAATTTACACAAAACTAGCCAACAAAAAAAAAAATTAACAACAATTTCATTTAATATTAATGGTCGGCACACGTAGTATATTGGAATAATAGATTCTTGGAACTTTTAAGTTATTCACTAACTTTATGACACTACAAATTGTAACACTTGTAGTTAAGTTACTTTTTATTAACTAAATAAAAAATATAAAAAAGTGGAACACAAAAAAAGAAATATAAATATAAACATGAAAAAATACTTACTGCTTGTTTTAACGCCTCCCAATACTAAATTTGGTGACTGCTTGTTGCCCTCAGCGAATGAGGTTGTCCTTGGACGCCCACTCATATCGTCGTCCGCGTCGTCGACTGCGGCTCCTAACGCAGTGGTGTCTTTTGAAGGTTTATCAATGCCCCCTGATGCCCGCGTGTTGGCTGCTTTTATTATTAACACCGGGGAAAGAAAAAAAATTCTAATAAAGTTGTTGTGGTTGTTGTTTTGGTGTGTTGTGGAGTTTGCTGCTAGCAATGATGTTCCTTAGCTGATGTTTTGATACTTTTTCTTAATCAATTTATGAAATTACAGGTGTTTTGGGACGATATAATTTTAACTTTTAATCCAAGTTCAGCTTTTATTTTTGTTTAGCCGTTTTAGTTAAAGTAATCAAGAGAGTTGTTCTTTATGATTGCGGTTTAAATAATTTCAATTTATAAATTTCAAACCGTTTTTTTTTTTGCCTCAAATTTAATTAATTGAAAAGTTTTCTCTCTTTTTTGTGGTTACTGTTGAAATTTAAAAGCTGCAAAGGGAAAAATAATAATAAAAATTAATAAATAAACACTGCAAATTTCATTAGTTTGCAAATAAGACCAATTTACATTTATATTAATCTTTCGATTATAATTAAGACACATTCATTTCAGTGGTGTTTGCTTGTTATACTTAATATTCATAAAATTTGCATAATTTCAGGAGTTTATTTACTTTTGCGTAAACCGTAAAAGTATGCTAAGTGTAGTATGTTAAATTATGCTAAAAGTAATTATGGATATTGTTATTATTTGTATTATAAATATTTATCTCTAGAAGGCTAATGATTATATTATAGGCTGAAGTGAGTGTTTAACAAATTTTTGTTATATAGTACAATATTTAAATTATGTTAATGATTTTCTTTGAATTGAAGCATTAAATCTTTAATTAGTTATTCAGGTAAAACGGAAGTATTAAACACTTGAAGAGGAACTTGACAGCACTGATAAAATTGACAGATAAATATCCAGCTGATAGAATGTTTGTCAGTCGTAATTCAGCTCTAGGAAGAACACGCGCGTCCTTTTTCCGCTGCCTTCGAGAGCTTTGCGGCAGAATCTTGCATTGGTTAATGCTTGGCGTCGTCTAACTGTACCGCGTTACGGTTTTTCGAAGTGTGAATTGGTCACATGGGATCGCTTTGGTTTTATAACCTATGAATCATTTTAACACAAGATTTAAGCGTTCCAGCTTTAGATATGATGGAGATAACGTGGGATAACCTGGCAATTTGAGGGATTAATTCTCCGCCAACCTAGTTTATAATAAAAAAAATTTAATGAAATGTTGAATAATAATTAGGAAAGTTTGTAAAAAGCAAAACTAATTTTTTAAACATGAAAATTTTAATTTAAGTTCAAAGCGTAAAAGGCAATCGACAGGCAATTTTTGTAGAACAAATTTAATGCACTTTTTATATACATGTGACTTTAAACTGGATTACTTAATGAAACTTGAGGACAAGAGTCTCTATCCCTAATTTAATCATTCCCTAATTTAATCATTAGGGTGCTTGTACCGTAACTGATAAATGTTGAGGCCTCTTTGGAAAAACGTGGTGGCTGCGGTTTATACCGCAAATAAACTTTGTTTAATGTCCTATGTTTGCTTGCCAATTTCGGACAACCAATTTATCACTAGGTGCTGTTGCCGATACAACAGAGCTATTGAAAGTAGTGGTGGGAATTGGCTTTGTGATCAGGAAATGTATTGGAATAGTGGCACTCGTGGCATATGTGCTGGCAACCCCAACTGGTCAGTGTTATAAAAGCAGTTTTATAGAACGCAGTGATCCCTAGTCAGGATCAATTCAAAGTGGTTGGCCGGTGCAATGATAGACCAGTTTATAGCAAGAGCGATTTTTAAGTGTTTATTAATTGTCCTGGGCTTTATTGATTGACAAAAATATGGATAGCAAGGACAAGACAGCCCAAGCTCCTAAGCAAACTGCTCGTTACATTGATCGTTGCAATCATGTACGACAAGGTAAAAATTGTATAAAAGTAGTGAGGTATTTGGTCCTTGAGGAATGTATTAGAGGGAACAGAGTCTGCGGCATTAATGGGCGATGGCGAGTTCTCTGATGGTGTCAGTGCTACCGAATTTGTCTGCAATTGCCCGGCACATCATCAATGGAGAACTAAGTACCTGGGTCGAAAACCTCACGATGAATTAATTAACTAAAACTGAATTAGATCCCAGTACCTCCACTAGATCTTAATTTGTGCTCTAAAATAGTTATTTTCTAATCTGTTGGTTTATTAACATAAGAGTTGACATAATTTTCCCTTCTTTTTACGATTTATACTTACTTAAACCTTCAAATTTAAATATTTAAATTAAACCTTTTTCAAAAGTTTTTTTTATATTTAAACTCTAATGCTGTCAGTTCAAGTGAACCAAACTTCGTCTAAAGATACATATATTTTATGATTTATAGGTATTAGTTTACAATACCTTAATTAAATTGTATTTAACAATACGAATCAGTTTCTAATAATCTTTCATTAAAGAAAGTTATTTATATAGTGCATGTTTGAAATAACAGCAGACTTTATAAATATTTACCACTAATAAATAAAGTTAATGATAGTTTAAACAAAACATGAAACAAAAAAACAAACTTACATTTTCATTTCCAAAATGTGTTCCACATATATGATTTTCTGCTTTAACTAGTTTTTTTATTAGTTTTTTTTTACTAAATGATTGCACGATTTTTAATATTTTATTATAGTAAATTGTATTGTTTTAAAGCAAAGACGTTTTTTCAAAATAAATTTATTAATTTTATTTTAAAGTTTATTTTTTGTATTTTAGGCTCATTAATCAAATCCGCTGAAAGTTTTTTTCTTCTTTTAAAATCTTAAAATATTTAAGATTTTTTTTTTTGCTTTAAGAAATTATTTAGCCTAAAAAACAATTTGAATTAATATTTACATTATTTTAAAACATTTCTTAGTTGTTATTTTTTAGGTAAAACATTTGTTTTAACTTTTTTTGTGTTTGTTATTTGTTTGCATTTAAGTTAACGACACTGTTTTTGTTGTTGACAGACAGCAGCAAGAGCAGCACAGCATGTGTAAAAAAATAAAAGATTTTACTCTGTTGTTTTGATGTTTTTGTTCTCTCTTTATTATTATTCTCTCTTTATGTTTGTTCTAATTAGGGGAAAGAGGATGTTAAGAAAAACAATCGAAGAAATAAAATGGAATTTATTTGTTTTCTTGTTGTTGTTTACAAATCTGCAAAGAAAGTAAAAGATATGGAAATAAAATTAATAATTAGTTTATGTTAAAGTTAAATTTTCGGTAAACCGGAGATAGCTTCAAGAATTTCTGTTGAGAGGTGCGGCGTGCTGCTTTTTTAAGGAATTTAAATTGTATTTTGTTGATAATGTAAAGAGAAATGTAAAACATTTTAAAATTGCACATCTGTTTAAGCATTTAAGATCTTCAAAATATATTTAAAAAACTATTTTTTTGTAAAAATTTACAGTTTCAAAAGTTTCAACATCAAGCTTGAAGCCTCCCTTTTCAAATATGAAGGATGTGTTCAGGCCTTTTTGGAATAGCTAGACATTTTAAGCCCATTTTAGGGCCCCGATTACCATTCACAACACTAAGTATTTTGATGTTGTTATGTTGTAAACTGCGATTACGATTCACAACACTTATCGGCTTAATCTTAAATAACTGCATGTTGTGTTGTAGTCGAGACAACACAACAGTTTAGTGTTGTGAACGATAATCGGGGCCTAGATTATTAAACTTGGCTTTTTACAAGTTCTTTCTTGCTGATACAGCAGTCACAGAGTTGACAATATTTCTTAAATTGAAACTCGATTCTTTCTACGTAATGTCATTTAAACGTTTTAGATCCAATTTTCATTTAAAGATGAACGTGTGTTGAGAACTTCAAAACTTCTGTTCTGCTTTTATTCAATCATCATGTTAAAGTGTCAGGACTCTTTCTCCAGGGCCGTAGAACTAGAACCAGTCATTATGCTCGATAACATATCAAAAACAGGTGGATCTACATACCCAGGTTACACTGGGTCAAGTTCTATCAACTTAGAAAACAAGAACCCACCAGAAAATCACGGTACAAGTTTTGTAAAAGCCTACTGTTGTTAATTAAATAAATATTTAAGCTATTTATAACATTTTGCTTGCAAATTTTTCGCAATCGAATCACTGTGTTTTTATTTGTTTTATAATCAATCACATTACTTTAATACAAAATAAATGTGTAAGCAGTAAATAAAAATCAGCTGCAGTTTAAAATTTATATAAATTATTTAAGAACTAGTCATTTTTTTTAGCAGCAATGAGACAATTTGACGCTTTTCTTTGTTTTAGTTAATTTAACATTTCTTGTTAAAACATGTGGAACACAGTGTTTACAGTGGTGCTGGTAATTTGGCGGGGGTATTTATTATATATTACGAGGCACTTTAGTTTCCTTTTTTTATTTAAATTTGGCAAACTTTACACATATTCGCTGCCAAAAAAAAAAACGGAAAACAAACAGCTTAACTAAGCAACATTTATTTAAAATTCATTTTTTTGAATATACCCAAAAAAAAACATAAACTGGTTTGTATATACTTTGTAGTATGCTTATATTTTACAGAAAATATAGTATAACTTTAGGCGCAGGACATAAATCACTTTTACTGCCATTGTATAGCAAAAAAAAACAAACAAACTATGTTTAAATAAGTATGGTTATTTAAAATAAAAGCAAAATTTATTTATATATACTGATAAATAAGGTACACTTACAATATAACTAAATTAAATTATACCTAGTACTATATTTTGCCATAAATTACCAAACTACTTTAGTTTCTAAATTACTTAAATGAATTTTACATACTCTTACGTTTGTTGCTTTCCTCTTTTTCTATTTTTTTATATTAGCAGGTGTTAGCCAGAAACATTTTATAGTCATTGTAGCTAATTGCTTTAAATGCCAACAAACAATAGAAAATTAGCAAAATACTATATTAAATTTATCGTTTTAAAATTTTTGTAAATAACAATTGTAACAATGAAGGTCCTCCCTGCCATATTTTTGTTATTAAGCTTTAATGTTTGCAATCTTAAGATGGATTAACCCATTCGTTCTTAACAAAAAATTAGTTCGAACAATTTTGTTTATATGAAGTTTGACGTCTCTCTTTTTGAGAGAGAGAAAATATTTTTTACGAACTTAAATTGGTTTAAAAATGAATTGTGTTGCCAATAGGTTACATTATTTCATACAAATAACAAGGCCTTCTGTATTTTCATGGCCATCAGCAACAGCAACTTTCTTTTTTTATTCATTTTGAATTTATGTCTGTGATTTTGAATACACAATACTGAAAAATAATTTAATATTTGTTTTTTGACCAAAGCATAATAAATCAATGGCCGCACTTGTTAAACTAATAGATTTTGTTTACATATGGCACCTTTGATTTTTCAGCAAAGTCGTTCGAAATGGGTGAATCGTGCTGCGAAACTCTCAGTAAAAAAATTTTTCTCTGCAAAAAATGTTTAAGAACAAATGGGTGAATCCACCTTTAAAAAATTTCCGTTAAATATTAATTACACTTTTAAGACAATTTCTCAATAACACTTATGACACTTATTTTTAAATAATAAACAATTAAAAGCTATTCAGGCATGTGATGGAAATCGAAAACGAATCAGTTTTGGAAATACATACATACATATATTTTAATGCATTTATAATATAATTTTTAAAATTTTTGTTTTAAGATTCTATTTAGTAGCCCAATATCTTTATATTTTATGTGATAAAAGTTTTTCAATACAGAAATATTACGAAAAAATTGACTTCTAAAACTCATTCGTTTTCGATTTCCATCACATGCCTGATTAAAAAATCAATAAATATTAAGCAATGAATAAAAACGGAATTAATAGTGTAAAAATCTGAATTTTCTTAAGAAATTAAAAAACAAACTAAAAAATATACAAATTTCTAAAATGTATTATTTTTTTTTAATATAAATTAGGTTGGCGGAGAATTAATCCCTCAAATTGCCAGGTTATTCCACGATCGATTCACGTAAGTCCAAAGTCGACCTACTATACCTTCATATAGGAAGCTGGAACGCTTAAATCTTGTATTAAAAAAACAATGCACAACTTCGAAAAACCATAATGCGGTACAGTTAAACGACGCCAAGCATTAACCAATGCAAACGTGAGACGCAAAACTCTCGAAGGCAGCGTAAAAGGACGGCCTGATTGCCCTAAGGCGATAATGTTAATGACGCGCGAGTTCTTTCTCCACCCAGAGCTGAATTACAACTGGAAATGTATTATTAGAGAAAATTTTATCAACTGTCATCGTTGTCAGCCATTTTCACCAGGGATGGAAAAGGAAAATTTTGTTTGGTATTAAAATAACAGAAAAACTGTGGTTGAAATTCATATCAAGCAAGACTTAATTGTTTGTAGGACATTTTATATGAATTTTTTTTACCAACTGCAACATTGTCAGCCATTAGCATTAGAAATTTCTTAGAGATTAGAGATTTCTTCGATATGTATATCAAACAAATCTACTGCTCAACAATAATAGTAATCTTTGTTACTATTCAAATATAAATTATAAATCTATTTAAACACATTTGTTTTTTTCTACTGATGAACGATTCTCTTTTTTTTTTTTGGCTTTATGGATTCAAATATGTAAAACATTATTTCTATTTGAAACAATTCTGGTAATAATTTATACGGCTGGAGAGCCACTTATATATAAATTTGAATATTTATTAATATTACATAAATTAAAATATAATTAAATGATGTGAATATAGATCTTACGATACGTGTGTTATTGGCCGCGAAGGCTTTCTATGTATTGAAATAAAGAATTGAATTGAAATGAAAATTTATTTTTTGGCCGATATCAAAGTAACAACAAAGTTTGGTTCGAAATTCTAATCCAGCTGGATATAATTACCTATACATTGTGCTTAGAACTTTCTTTTTGTAAAAAAAGTGGATTTATCATTAGTTCTGAACAAGAACTTTGTCTCTAGAAAAATTGTTTTACTGAGAGTTTTTTGCAGCACGATTCACCTATTTCGAATGATTTTGCTAGAAAATAAATGGTGCCAAATGTAAACAAAATCTATTAGTTACACAAGTGGTAAGTAATAATTAAATTATTTTATAATATTGTGTATATTTTTCAAAAGCAGATTATACAATTTTTAATGAATAAATGAAATGAATAATTTAATTTCACAAACCCCACAGATAGAAATGTAACCTATTCACAACTCAGTTCACTTTTGTCCAAACAAAATATAAAATTAAACCAATTCAAGCTGAGAGTTGTTCGTAAAAAAATATTTTCTCTGTCTCAAAAAGAGAGACATCAAACGTCATTTGAAAAAAAATTTTGCACGAACAAATATTTTGTTCAGAACGAATGGGTGAAACCACCTTAAGAGTACAGCTTAGCTATTAAAAACATTAAGCAAACAAAATTAATTACATACATCCTATATTAATTTAGTTTACATCATAGTTCAAGTTAAAATTTATTCTTATTTAGTAATGAAATACCTACATAAAATTTAAGGCAGCTTTTTTTTAGACCCGTCAGGATTGTGAGCAGAAACTCCAACAGTACTCGAAACATCAATTTACAACATTTAGCTTTCAATTTCTATTTACATTCTTTTCAATATGTCAAAATTTAAAGAACCTAATAATAAACACAACAAAAACGGATATTTTTATATATAACAGCAATACTTAGATAAAATCAAATTGTCAAAATCAGAATTATGGCCACCGGGATAATTTTCTTTCCAACTTTGATTTATTTTTCAAATACATATTTCTGTTAATACAAATACCTATAACCATCTTTAGCAATGAGTTGGGCTAGGTTTACATGATGATTTTTACGACGTCTAGTTTTAGACGTTGCTTTTGGTTTGGTGGCGAGCGGTGTAGAAAAAGACACGATTTCTGTGTTCATGTTTTTTTTTATATTTCTCTTTACACTCATTTCTGTTTCTGTTGTTCCGTTTTATTCTTGTTCTTATTTTGAATTGAAAGGTTCGTTTAGAAATTCAATATGTAAAAATAAAATAAATAAATGGTGAATATTTTTGTAAACAAGAAAAATAATTATTTTGTCTGGATTTCTGTAATTATTTATTTAGTGCGTACATTTTGTCCATAAATTTAAAATTATTTATTAAAAGACAAATAAAATTTTTTAATACGAACAATAAAGTAAAAAAGAGTCATCAAGAAAATCAACCCTGACTACAACAAAAATGAAAATTTGTAAAATGCGACGTACAAAAGAGAAAATAGACGTCGTAAAAATCATCATGTAAACCTGGCCTTAGACATTTCTGCTGAAATTGGTTCAGCTTTTTTGCCATAGGTGGGAGCTTGATTTGGCTTAACTCTAATCTCAATAATATAAGAAATTTTAAGAAATATAAGGAAAAATATTAGCACTAAATGAATGGGCAAGATTATGTCGAATAGCAAATCGTTTAAAATCTTATTTCAGAAAATAATGAAAATGTTTTGAAAGAAACAAAAATATCATGTTACTTTTTAATTCGAAGTAGTATTAACTTTTCCAAGCCTGATGTGGATCAATTAAACGTTTGTCATAAAACAGAGAGTTACCAAACTTGCTAAACTTTTATTCAGAGATGCATGATGTCAATTTAACTTAATTAACGTATTTGAAAGCAAATTATATTATTTTATTGAAACTGTTAAAATATTTAAACATTTGTTTAATAAAAATTAATTTAAGTTTATAAATTTGTTAGAAAATAACTTTATTTCCTTAAAATAAATGACAAATGTGTAATAAATTAGAAAATTGTTAAGTATCTGAATAATATTTTCCAGGACATTTGTTCAGTATCTAAACAATGGATGGTGTTATTGATTCCACACGAATAGTAAAACTAAGCGGAAAAAAATATCGATCGATATGTAAAATGTAATTAATCATTCCTGCGGCATGCCGCAATACTGTTTGTGTAGAGATGATATTGCAAAAAGGAAAAATACCGCAACAACGGAATGAATAATTACAAATTATGCTTCCGCATAAAAAATTAATAATTCTTGAAGATTTGTTCAATTACTCAAATACTTGTTAATTAATAAAATTTTAAAATCCTTTTAAACTCTTTTCAAGTCACACCCTTATAAAAAGTAAGCTGTATATTAAAAAATTAAAGTCAAGTAAAAGTTCTACAACTAATATTTAAAAGCCGCTTGACCCCTTTCAAACTAGGGCAGGTTAAATGTGACCACAGTAGTTTTTTTTTAACTTTACTAGGTACATCACTTTAATTCCTTTATAAATTTCTTAAACCACATATGATAAAATAAAAATAAAACACCATTTAGCTTAAAAAGAATTTAAGGGCTGTATTGTAAAAAGGATTTAGAAGAAAGGGCAAACATTTAAAAGATTATAAATTTTGTTGAAAAAACGTTAAAAACTATTAAGTACACTTGCACTAGGTTGATTTTTTTTGTTTGTTTGGTATATAAACATGTATGACAATGACACAATTTTATATTAAAACATGTTGTTGTTGTTGTTGCTTGTTCGGAATTTTGTATGATTTTGCAAAATGTCAAAAAAGAAACAATACAATTCAAAAAGAGCTTTTAAAAGAAAAGAGTAGCAAGTAATTTAAAAAGAGTATTGAACTGTATAACAGGACTAAAACTGTTATAAAAGAGTATTTCAAATTAACAGCTGTAGTATAACTGAAGTACTCTTTGAAAATGTGTGTTTGTGCTAGAGTTTAAAGCGCAGAATCTTTAAAAGTCATAGAAAATTGAATTTTCCAATTAACAAATAAGAGTATAGGAAAATTCATATTATATTAAAGAAATTTTTATATAGTTTTGAAAATTTACCTATAAATTTTTTAGAATTTTAAAATAAACTTAAAATTTATTTAATTAAGTAATTATTAATTTAAGTTTTATTGATAAATTAAGAATAATAAACACTTTTTGCTGGTTATTTAACACATTTCTTAGCACATATTCTTGGTCAGCAAAAAACTGTTTTATGCAAAATTTTTGCAAGATAAAACTTTTATTTTAAACGATAAGTAATTTTATTTAAAACTTTATAACTTGTTTCTTTGAATTCTTAAAAAAAAAAAAAAACTTTAATATTCATGTAATTTCTGATACATTTCAAAGTCGAATAATTTTTTGATTTTTTCACATTTTTTTACTTCTTAATTTTTGTTTTTCCATTTTATGTGTGTTATACAGTTTGTAGGGAAACCAAGACAACTACTAACATGAAAAAGACTTGGAAAATTGTTTGAAATTGAAGAAGCAGCAGGCAGTTAGTTAGCAGTTTGTAGGAAAAACTGTTAGTTGTTGTTTGTACAATAAAAAAAAGAGTAAGAAAACCAGAAAAACTCTTGCTTTTTTCAAATAAATCTCTTTTTCCCTGTGTAGGCATTTAAATAATACTGTGTAGGGTTAGTGTTATAAACTTTAAAGTTTTTTATTACTCTTACCAACAGCAGTTTGGTGCAACTCTGCTTGTTAAAGTAGAAAAAAGAGTGTGAAGTTTTTACACATAACTACTCATATAATGATGACGTAATTGACGTCATTGTTTAGGAGACTTAAAGTCGTCATTATGACCTCCATTATTGTAGAGCACCACAACTCGGAGTTTGTTAGAGTAGAGCGAGCAAGTAAATTGTTAAATAAATTAATTTATGGGCTTTAAAGGAAATTGTAATACAAAGATAACCTTAAAGTCAATTTAAAACAATATGAAGCTAGATTTTCACGATTGAAATTTTCTTCAAAATCGGTCTTTAAAATGCTTCAAACTCGTGTAAACAGCAAAATTTCTTCAAAATTTATTTATTTTATAACTATATAAATATAACAATAAGACTGAGCGATTTAATTTAAAGTTATCTCAACGAATTAAACAATTTTCATTTGTTTGCAAAGTATAAACAAGTTTCTCAAAGTGCTAAACGGCAGCGAAATACACAATTGCTTGTTGTTTGCAAAGTAGGAACCAGCGCTCTTGAAATCCTAACCTACAGCACTTGATTGGTTCGTCAATGGTCAATTATCCTGTCCCAAATTGCCCTGCTTTGCTGTTTGATACTCTGTGGAGAATTATTATAAGCTTCCAAAATGCTCCAGTCTACCCTCCATTGTTAACTGAAACTCAGGGCATAAAAATTTATAAGCTGCTAAAAAGCTCCCTTAACGTCTTGAAGTCATACTTTTGTGAGCATAAGAACGCGATGGACACTAATTTGTTCAGGTTCTTCTGAGTGGGGAAAATCTGCCGATGTTTATGTTTTAAGTTTATGTTTTCTTAAATTTTTTTTTTAAATTATGTTGCTCAATAATCCGTCAATATGAAGCAAAACAAATAACCTTTCATTAAGCTGGATTTAAATTGTCAAATAAATCATTTTATTCAGATATTTCATTACTAAAAATTCTGTCAGAAAGCAGTGGCTGATTATGAGTCCAATTGTACTCTACATTAAACGATTTTGGGAAATCACAAATCAGTCTTTGTATACTCTTGTGACTTTCCAAAATCACCTTCATTATTTTAAAACAAGTAAATCTAAAAAAGAAATTTTGATTTAATTGACAACGATGTACATACTTACATAGATATAAAATATTCAGCCTTATTATGAGTGTCGTTTTCTTTTTACGACAACGTTTCTTCGTACAAAACATTACAACCTAACCTACTTTAAGTGTAAAATTTAAACAAATTCCTTTTACAAATGTCTCTGTTTAATGCACTCAAACTGACCCTAGGCCTTAAAAATATTATAAAGACATTTTTCTTTCATAATTTTTACTTGTTTTTATCTTTAAACACAATTTATGGTGGCATACTTTTGTTCATAAACAATACCACTAACAATACTCAAAATGTACTGCCTACTTTAAGGCATTGCCTATTGATTTCTTACAAAACAAAATAACAAAAAAAATTAGTATAACTTACTTTAATACTCTTACTAAAAAGAAAAACAATATTTTAAATATCTACAAGAATTTTGTACTGCAGCAAAAGAGAAAACAACAACAATAACTACTCAACAGTAAAACAAGTCATTTTGACATATGACATGTCAGTCAGTGCGTTTTAAGTCATTTTTTCTCTCCCTAGTTTAACATACATATTCATTCAGTATTTACAGCTCGCTAGACGTAAAGTAAAGCATAGAAAGGCAATATAATCATAATATAAAATAAAATGAAAAAAAATTAAACAAAATGAAGCGAAACCCTCTTAGTTACAGTACAAGATATTATATTTAATGTTTAGCGCATGCTCATCTTGAACATGTGTGGAGAATGGAACTAACTAATAACGTAAAGTAATTTAAAGCAAAATTTACTTTACAAAAAAAAGCAGCAAAATTCAATTAAACTACAATACATTAAATGGCAAATAACTGTTATAAAAAAGTCAAGAAAACAGTAAAATGTAAAAGAAATTAATGGAAAACCCATATAAATTTGTGTTGGGTAAATAAGTTGTGTAATATTTTAATTACAACAAAAGAAATAAATAAATATGAAAAGGGGAGAAAATTTCAAAGAATGTGATGTTTAAATAAGTATTAAAATTATTTGAAAGTAAATTTAATAACTTAATAAAGGTATTAAGGCCTCGTTATGCGAACGTTGTTTTAAGAAAAACGCAACGTAATGTAACGTACGTACGTATATGTAGTTATAGAAAAGTTACAAACGTAAGAGACGTCAATAAAATAAACAAAAACAACACATTGTGCAGCATACACAATAATACAATATTGATGTCAAATGTTAAGAACAGTGTGGAACTTTTTGGCATAGTGATGGTCAATGTTAAATTATTTTTGTACATATGAAATTGAAAAAAGTACTAAATTGGCTTCGAGGGATATGAAGTCTTAGCATTGTAATTTATACATTATCAATATTATTAATGTTGTTGTAGTTATTATTGTGTACATAGTATTAAAATTATTGTAATTATTTTCTTTATTATTAAAATTATTATTATCTTTGTTTTTTGTTTTTCTGGTTGTTGTTGTTATTATTTGTTTCTATTATTAATATTATTATTGTTTTTGTTGTTGTGTTGTTGTTGTTATTATTATTATTATTGTTATTATCATTATTATTATTATTATTATTATTATTGTTATTATCATTATTATAATTATTATTATAATTATTATTATAATTTTTATCATTATTATAATTATATTTATTAGCAAAGAAAATAAGGTAAATTTATTATTATTGTTAGAAAAAAATATGTATTTATTGCTTTGTGTATTTTAGAGAGACTCAAGTTTGACAGATAAATAAACTACATTTAAAAAATTTGTGGCCAAATATATTAACATCATCGACGACAAGAAATAAAATCAATCAGCTGTTCTTTAAATGTATTTGTTAGTTGACATTTAGTTACAGCTTTACCCATAATTAAGTTGTAACTTTTTGTGCTGAAAGTAATCAACTAAGAATAACTTAAGTTGGTACTTAAAACAGTTTAAACTTAGATATCATTTCTGAATACGCGCTATTATTATTATTATTGTTATTTTTATTTTTATTATTTGTTTTTGTCGTTCTTATTGTTACTATTCTGTTACTAAAATTATTATCATTGTTGTTATTATTATTTTTGTTATTAAAATTGTTATTATTTATCAATTATTATTATTTAATTTATTACAATTCGTACTTTTATGAACCAAAATGATATCAATTCTAATGTACCGAAAATGAGTGCCGGCACTGGCTTACGACTGTCACTTAACGGCGTCGTAAAAAACTAATTTAAGGCAGAATTAGTCTTTACTTTCTGTTCCGTTCCGAATCAGCTGATTTGATTCTGTTGAATAGAAAATGTATAGAAGTCGTTAGTTGTTTTGTTACTTTCCGTGCCGTTGCGGACGAACTTGTTGAAAACAAAAATTTGCTAAGAAATTGTAAGTGACAGCACAAAACAGCTGACATCTGCATAACAAAAAATTTTTGGTTTATTACAAAAATTTTCAATTTCTTTGAATTTAATAAAGTTTTTGTATAAAAGTTATAAAAATAAAAAAAATAAACGATGGATGACAAAAACTCATTATTTTAGCCGAAAGTAATGACATATTGTACAATAAAAAAAACTTTGATTTGTATTTTTTGATTTATTTTCGCGGTGTGTTGTCTGTTTACCTAAAAGAGCTGATACTTTTATACGAAAAATACAGAAAAGCAACAGAAAGTAAAGACTAATGAAGCCTCTATACAAGTTGATACGTTCCGGATACGTGACAGTTAATTTCAGTAAGCTTTTACATTGTTTTGGTATACTCAAAAACATACGTTACGTTACATTACCCCATGGTGTGGGGACAACCTCACACCGGCCTTCTAACTTAACCTAACCCAAGTGTTTTTCAACATGGATATAATTGAAATAAAATGAAAGTTCTGTTCTAGTTCTCTTTTAGATCTGTTCAAATTCTGTTCTAGTTCTGTTTTAGTTATGTTCGAGTTCTGTTTTAGTTCTTTTCTAGTTCTGTTCTAGCTCTGTTCTGGCCCTGTTCTAGTTCTATTCATATTCTGATCTATTTCTGTTTTAGTTCTGTTCTAGTTCTCTTCTAGATCTGTTCTAGTTCTGTTCTACTTCTGTTCTTGTTCTGTTTTAGTTCTGTTCTAGTTCTTTTCTAGTTCTGTTCTATTTCTGTTTTAGCTCTGTTCTATTTCTGTTCTAGTTGTATTTAATATATTTTAAAAACCCAAGTAAGTTTCCCAGGACATCAATAAAGATGTCTTTCTAATGACCACACACAATATTTTATCATCCTTTTATCTCCTTTCCTTTGAAATAATTGAGAGCACACAAAGAAAGAACGAGCAAAAAAATTAAAAAAAAAATCGCATAATAAAATTGTGGGTGTTACAGGGAAGACATACAAAAAAATAAAAAGAAATCAAGTGCGGTTAATATTTAAGTATGAATAAGAAAGAATACAACAACGACAAACGAGGAAGTATTTGTTAATGACAGCTGAGTGGCAAGAAAATTATACATCTTTATTTAAAAAGCCAGAATGTTGCTGTATGATAATAATGAGTTATCATTAAAATATTTATAAAAAAAACTAAAGCTCTAGCAATAATTTATAACTTTATTTTACTTATGTGTATGTATATGATGTTTCTATGTAATTTCTTTGTAATAAGTTAATTTAATACGACCCTATTTTTTTACAAAACAAAATTAACATTTTGTCAAGAATTTGGACGATATTTTATTGCTTTCTGTTAAATGTAGGTATGTAAGTATTTTGGTTTTCAGTTTTAAATTTTCGCCAACTATTTAACACTTGCAGCAATGTACGTCATTTACACAAAACAATGAATCTACTATATGCAACGTAGGTATAATATTGAAATGTGTAAATAAAAACGCAGTAGCTCTGGTAGAGAAATCTAAATTTAATAGGGTTTTTTTTTTTGTTTTCTTTTATGCTAGTTGTTGTCAACGTCAAACTCGTGTGAAACAATAAAATTCAATTAACTTTTCACACAATATAACACACAAAAAAAAAATAAAGTAAAGGAAATTATTACAATTTCTATAGAGCAAATAACCTAAAGGGTGAAATAACTGTGTAACAGCAGAAAATTTATAATTGTGAGCGTAGTTTACGGTTATGAAGCCTAAAAATATGCAATGGCTTTTAATAAAGGGCTTTTAAAGTGCAAATAATAAACAGAGAAGCTTTAAAAGAGAGGAAAACAAAATAAGTTGTTAGAAATTTAAAACTACCTAGTTTTTTAAAGATAATTAGTTTAAATGTTAGGTTAGCTAAGGACAAAATACCTGTTGCGATGATATTGAATCTCAGTATTGAATACATTAGACAGTATGGAAAACTTGTGCAAGAATATTCCTAAAAGAAACTCCCAAAAAAAATTTCTTAATAAAAAATTTAATTGTTAATTCAAGTTGTTGTTTTTCTAGAAATTTCTAGGACTTGTGAGTATTTATATATTATTTTTGAAAAATGTTTAAAAATTTTTATTCGAAGTCTACTTCAGTTAATTTTTAAATAAATTTTTTAATACTCGCAAGAGGAAAAGTTCTCATTTAGTATTTTTGAAAAATATTCAAAGTAAAACTTTGTCAGGCTTAAGTTTTCTATATTAGTGTTTGTGACTTTTTTATATTCTACGTAACGAAAACTAATGATTATAATTTTGGAAATAACTTTTATTAACCAAAAACATGCAATTGTTAGGTTAAGAAATCAATGAAATGAAAATAGAATGAAACAGCAGATAAATAGGGTATTTTTTGTAATATTTCTATAAACTTAAGGGAAAATATCTGATATCCAAAAGCACTCAGTATTTAATCAAAAGTCCTAAATAATTTTTACCAAACGTGTTTATAGTGGCTGACATCAATTTTTTCGAACTTCTAGCTTTGTTATCAGTTTATTTTACAAAACATAAGATTTTTCATACTAGTTACCTATTTTCTTTTTGTTTTAACAAAAGTTCCATGCTGCCCTAAAATTTTTATTAAAATTTATTAAAACCTTTCACAAATTTATACAGTAGTTTCTCAGTCCCTATTAATTTAAATAAATACCTTAACTATTATTCCCAAAATCTACACCTACATACACTACTGTCAATTCGGCCATAAATTACCTATAAAATTTAAATATCTATTAACTACTTCTTTTTAGTATTGTTAGCAACGCCACCAAGTCTATTGCGTAAACTGGAAAAATTTTGTATAATTATAATTAAATATTTATATTGATAACAAATTCATTACCCCTTTAGACGCATAGGAGACTCCTCAAAACAAACTTCACATAGGTACCTATAACATAATTTTTCAAAACAGTTTTCTTTGAAATAACCATTTAGCAAAAATGGTTCCAAGCGCAAGAACTCGCAGAAGATTTCTTATTAAGGACAATTTTGGCTTTTTCCTTTATTTGGTTCTTTTTTAGTTCTTAATATTTTTCACGAATGTCACTATCAAAATCAATTATCTCTGCCAGGTAGGTGTAGGAGTCAGATTCTGAGTTAAATTCATTCCCATTGCCTGAGTATTGGTAGAAATCTGTAATTTTTTGATTTGCCTTTTTTTAACTATTTTGTATGCTTCTATGAAAAATATGTTCGTCTTTTTTATATTATAATGTACAATTATTGGCATATTGCAAAATAAAAATTGTACTCAAATGTTTAAAACGGCGGCTTGATTTAAGCCGACTTAAGCCAAAAATGTTTTGGCGGCGGCTACTACATTTTGTCGACGGCTCGGCTCAGCCGGCTGCCAGCTGATTGGCGCAGGTCTCTACTACATGCCACACAGCACGCGAAACAATAGCTCAATTGAGAGGCGAGTTCGTTGAAAAGTTTATTTTACATTTGGGCCGATCTTCAGATTATTTTTTAGGCTTTATATTTTTTTTATAAGGCTATGTTAAGACAAATATCTACAGGGACAAGCCCGCAACGGTTAACGCACTGCAAGCTAAAAAAAAGCCGCTGCCAACATTTGCATGAAATCAATTCTGAACATTGATATGTAGGTATATCGATTCAAATAAAGATTTCTTAAATTTCTCTAAATTTCGCTTATTTTCAATAAAAATTGATCTTTATAATCTGACAAAACCCTTAAATAGCTACAATCATCATAAATTTTATAAAATTAATAAAGATAATTCAAATCAAAATGTCCTATAATGATATTAATGTTCGTACTTCAGGTAAAAAAAGCTTTATTTTTAGTAAAACATCCCGCGAAATTTATAGATCAGTAAAGGTATTCGTCTATTTTAATTTCCGTACATACAAAATTTTTATTTGTTTAATTATTACACAAAAAACTAATATGTACTCTTTTAAGCTTACTTCCCCAGTTTAGAAAAAATTGTAGAAAAAAACATTTACATAGGTACAAAAACAATATTATAACAGTTAATATCGACAGCTCAATTCCAAAACATGCTAAGTCGAAAAAGTGAGTTTTGCAGGAAAAGCTCCTAAAGTTTACAGGCGATATCTAAAAACCATATAAGGCAGAACTTTGTTGTTTATAACTATTTATTATACTAGCCAATCACAACCAAAATTTGACAGAATTTAAGTTGAAAAAATCTAAATTCAAAAACGCAAAAAAATTAAAAACATGCTAAGCCAACATAGCATGGTTTGGAATTGAACTGTCGATATCATCATCAGCCATCTCTGTTGCACGAAGAAAAATTACACAAAAACCAAGTGCAAAATAGAAATGAAAAGATTGTTTAAATCATAAAAACAAATTAACTTTTTAAATAAAAATTTAAATTCCCTCACACTGAAGATTTTTTTACTAACAACAAATTGAAGATACATAGATTAAAAAAAGACAACCAAAATTTCTTAAGACGCAATAAAAGCAAAATGTTGGTAAAAACGAAACACAGCAACGCTGGCATTAAAAGTCATACGAAAAGAAACACATTTTGTCATTCATACATAACAAAAAATTAAATTATTATTATATTATGTACAACAAAAACTTTTCAAAAAAGGGGTTACTATTAATAAATATCCTTTAAGTTTTAATTAAACTAATTAAGAATTATCTATAGATTTTTTTTAATGTTTCATTTTTCACTTTGTTTCGTTTGCTCGATATATTTTTTCCTGTCTTTCTCTTTTTTCTTTTCTTATTTGCTATTGGTGACATACACTTGCTAAAAAAAAACACACAAGTGCCAAAGTCTAATTGTTACAGAGTTGTATTTTTGTTTAAGTTTATAAAACATTTTAATTTTAAAGTTCTATATAACTATCTCTTTCAAACCTGCTACTTCATGTACTTATAGTATAGAAATTTACGTCTCTCTTAAAGCATTTTTTTCTTTCACTGTAGAAAATTTTCAAGGATATTTTTTTACCAATAAAAAAATTCTTATACATTCAGCATTATTAATTAAATAATTCATATGATTTACTTAAGCGCTAACGCTCACCCACTAATACCACTTTTTTCAATGTGTTTTTATATAAATTGTATTTTTGGCAAAAACCTGGCTTTGGATTTCATATTTTTTTTAGTTTCCATCCGTTTGAAATTTTTTTAACAAATTTTCTCCACTTTTATCACCACCACCGTCTTTTAGAACTTTATAAGTTAACAATTTATTAGCTAGCATCCACTTTTTACCTTACAATTTTAGATTTTTTTGTTATATTTTTTTTCTTAATTCCAACACTATTTCTTCATTAAGACTTTTTACACCGTATAAGATTTTTTAACTTCACAAATTCATGTATAAAAATTTTTTCACTTCTGTAATAAATTTTGTTGCTTCTTCTTCCTGGTTTTGTCAAGTTTTTCTTTTCGTTTTTTATATATTATTCGATTTGTCACTTTAACGTTTGCTCGATTTTTTCTTCGATTTTTCTTTTAATTCTACATTTCGTTTTTTAGTTTTAATAGCGGCTCTTTGTCTCACTTTTTTTTAACAGTATTGCTTTCTCACTCTCTTTCTTTAAGCGCTCTCTTTCAGCAATGTATATGTATTTTTCCTTTATATACATATACTACAGATAGATGTGCAATTTTTTTGTAGGCAGTAAAAATTGAAAAAAAGGCAGCCATCACCTTCTCGCACGTAAAAAATCTTTACAAATTTTTCATTCTTTAGATTTGTGGGAATAATCTTATTTTTGCGTTTATGCTAAAAAAAAAAAAACCATTACCGTTTACTTTTTTTTAATCTGCGGACTGTTGTCGTTTGTAGGCATTAATTAATTTGTTTATTTTTTATTGATTAAGCTTAGAAACACCAAACTTTCTGCAATATTTTATACTGGCGACGAACGATGGACGACGTTGTATAAAAATTATAATTTCTTTCCGCTACCGCACTGGCACGCATACACTGTTAGGATTTGCTGTAGGGTTGCACAAGTATGAGTTATTGGTTATAGAGTATTCAACGTTTTATTTTATTAAGTAGTAACGAGTACTCAGTGTACTTTTTTAGTAGTCATAGGTACAACATTACAACTCTAGTTTAATGAAATACACAATTCAGCTGAGCCATTTTACCAGTGCTGTCCACTTTTGTTTTATAAAAAGCCCGCTTTATATTTGATTTTGCGAAAGTCGTAAAATTTATTTATTTTTTTTGAAAATGTTTAAACAAAAATTTTGAAAATTTACAGGCTTGTTAAATTCTGTTCGTTTAATTATTGTTTGAAATCGACTGATTTTGCAGTCCTTTTCGAAAATATAGCAGTTTTTATGAAATCAAGCTTTAACATAACCACCATTTCCATAGAGAATTTTTTAAATTGTAATAAATTTTCGAGCGAATTTGAATTGTAACAATTGCCAGAAATAAAATGCAAAACTTTCATGTTATTCTATTATGCCTCTGTTGGGAAACAAAGTACTTGTTGAACAATTTGCAAACAGATTCAGAAAATTTGCAGATTGAAAACTAAGATTGCATTAAGAAAAATCATTGCTTAAAACAATCTTTATAAAAAACTTCGGAACAACACCTTCACGAGTACACTAAGGTTTAAGCGATCTAGGAATACAAATTCATGTTGACGCAATAGTCCATCAAAAATAAAATGCCTTTAGATACAGACGTGAAAGGGTTAAAATATTACATTCATCTACATATCTGGCAACTTCCGCGTTTTATAAGCAGCCTTAACCATCGTGTAAATGTACAAGGTGAGTGCAAATTGGCAACAAATACAGAAACAACATGAATTTTGTTTGTGTGAAATAATGCACTACTGTCAAAAACACTTGAAAAAGTATTAGTTCTGATATAAGTAAATTTTAAAAACAAGTCAGTAAGCTGTGCTACTGCACTCACCTTGTATATTCACACCATGGCCTTAAATTTCCAAAGCAAATCATACAACAAAAACAATACGTAACTAACATAACTGTATACTATTTACCCAAATTTAAAAAAAGTGCTGTCAAGTATACACTTAAAATGTTAACAATGTCTCTGTAGAAATTTTCATTGAACAGCTGTAATAGTCTTATTGATTAGTTGTGTAAACACGGTTCACAGCAGACCGATAGCTACCAAAGAGGGGAACAGAT
Organism: Bellardia bayeri; assembly: GCA_950370525.1. Lineage (NCBI taxonomy): Eukaryota > Metazoa > Arthropoda > Insecta > Diptera > Calliphoridae > Bellardia > Bellardia bayeri. The sequence goes on along the minus strand of OX493266.1, from coordinate 4,237,208 downwards.
AATAAATGTTTCCAAAAACACAACAACCATATCAACCAAATGTTAACAGATAAAGTACATTTTTGCACAACAAAAACATGACAAATTCCTGTAAATATAAACAAAGACATATTTTAACATAAGAAACGCAAAATTTGAAAACAAACTAAGCTGATAATAAATAGATTATTACAAAATTATTATTAAAACGACTCGTGTGTAATCAACATTAAACACTATAACGAAATCGAAGAGGAAGTACTATAGCACTTAGACCGAACACAAGATTTCAGTAAGAGATAAGCTCCAGTTGGTGATAGTTAGTCAGTCAGTCGTACAGTGTAAATAGAATGGGTGAGCATTATTTCGAAGGTGTTGAGAAATTATTAGAAGTGTGGTTTAAGCAACCTCCACTGGACGATGTGGCTGACTTAAGAAGAATTACCAAAGAAGTGTGGGATAAGCAGTTGCAAGCGGTTAAATGTGAAATAATAAGTTTTACCAAAAATTGTGAAGTGGATGCTTATGTTTTAAGTGAGTCTAGCATGTTTGTGTCGAAAAGACGTTGGATTTTAAAGACATGCGGCACAACAACACCATTGAACTGTTTGAAACCCTTGATGAAAATGGCCGCTGATATGGGTTTCAATGAAATTTCAGATTTCTTTTATTCGCGCAAGAATTTCGCCCGGCCAGAATTGCAGTTATTGCCGCATCGCATGTTCTGTGAAGAAGTTAAATTTCTGGATTCCATTTTTGAGGGTGGCCAAACCTATTGTTTGGGACAAATCAATAAGGACTGTTGGTATCTCTATACTTTAAGTCATCCCGAGCGTGAAATTAACAGAGATTTAATAGAATTGCCTAAGATCGATCAAAAGCATCAGTCGGAAGCCGATCAGACTATTGAAATTTTAATGGAGAATCTAGATCCCAAGGTAATGAATGTATTTACCAAACTTTGTTGCCAGGATGGCAAAGAGGCTACGGTGAAATCCAAAATCCATGAAATTATACCCGACATGGAAATCGACGATTTTCTGTTTGAGCCCTGTGGATATTCCATGAATGGCATTAATCAGCTGGGTGAATACATGACCATACACATAACACCCGAAAAAGAATTCTCCTATGTTAGTTTTGAATCGAATGTGGCTATGGCCAATTATGCCGAGTTAATACAACGTGTTTTGCGAACATTTTTACCTTCCAAATTTATCATCACCATTTTTGCTAACAAATCTTCCGAGGCGTATGCCACCATGCGTGAACTTGAAAATACCACCTACAGCCAGTGGCAAAGAACCGATATGCAATGCTGCAATTTCCCCTCATACAATCTATTGTTTGCTACCTACACTGTTTCTCGTGAAAATGACTGTTAACATTAGTTTAAAATTCGTTATTGTATGTCCTCGATGTTTTACCTAAAATTTAAACAGAACAATTCCGTACTTTATCTATCTCTTGTTTACTCAAAATGAACAAAGTTGAAAATTTCTTTGCTGTTAAATAATTTTGTTGTGTAATTTGTTTTTAAATAAATTTTAAGTTAATTTTAATTCATTTTAAATAAAATAAAACTACATACATATATGCAATAAAACTGATAAAATAAAAATACAATAAAAACTATACTTTACTATGAATAAAGTTATTTAACAGGTTTGTTTTTACTTGAACATAACTTTTAAAAGTTAAATAACAGTAATAAAGCTGTTATTTTTGATTATTAACAGGGTTGGGAGGAGGAATGTGTAATGGCAAGTAAATGTTTGTAAAATTATTAAAAAAAAAATAATAAATCGAATGTTTAAAGCAAATAGTAGTAAGTGGAGGTGTTATTATTTTATCTGTGAAATGATAATTACAAAAGTTAACTTATGTGTAAAGGAATGTAAATAAAGAAACTGCAACCAAATGTTTTTGAAATTAAGGCCTCGATTACCGTTCACAACACTAAGTATATGTTGTATGTATGTATGTTGTAAACTGCGATTACGATTCACAACACTTATCCGGCTTAATCTTAATAAAATGAGTTGTAGTCGAGACAACACAACATTTTAGTTTTGTGAACAATAATTGGGGACTAAAACTCCGTAAGGATTTTAGTTCAATTTGAACATGTTTGCATCTAAAGCAAAGTATGTCTAAAGGTATGCTTACACATGGCAAATATTTACTCAAAAAAGCGTAACCACTTGTTTTAGCACAAATTTGTTTGACTTTGTTTACTCTTACAAGAGTTTTGCAAGATCAAACAGCATTAAATAAAATAAAACTAAATATTTGTTGTTGTTAATAAATAAACAAGTTCAAATATATTTTATTTAGTGGTTACGTCTTTTTCGGCAAAATATTTGCCAAGTGTGACCGTACCTTTAGTCTATGTTTCTGTTATTCAGATTTTTGAGTTTTTTTGACAAATACGACTAGGCAAAAGTTTGCCAATAAAGCGACTGTTGTCTTTTCCCTGGGAAAGATCAACATATAGACAACAAATGAACTTTTGCAACAACAGATACAAATCCAATGCTAAATATCTTTTATTAATAATATTAACCTAACCTCAAAATAGGTTCATTATTTTTATAAAATGAATTTTAGACTTATTTAACTGTAACAATTTTAAATTTTATTTAAAATTTATTAATATTTAAAATTAAACGTACATATTTTGGTTAAATGGAACAAACTATGCTTAAGCTACGAAATAGTTTTTAATATTTTTCAAATATTTTGAAAATGATGCAATATTTTAATAATATAAACTGATAAACAAACAACTAAGAATATAAACTTATATTAAATACAGATTTTGAAATATACAGCCATATCACAGAATTTAATTTCGTTCGGAAGTGGAATTAATTCCGTGTTTTGGTTTTATAGAAAACATAAAACGAACAATTTTTTCGAAATGAAACCTAGAAATGCTTAAAACTACAACTAAAAGTGGTTTCATTTCGAAAAAATTTTTGTTTCGCTTTTTCTATAGAAGCAAAAAACGAAATTATTTCCACTTCCGAACGGAACTAAATTCTGTGACATGGCTGATAAATTTAAATTCATAAGCACCCTTTTTATTTATTTAGAAAAGAAAATTTTCGCTTACATTATCATGAACCGAATACTGATAACATCCCATGTCCATGTTTCCATTATAGTATTTAATATGGTATTTGATTTTGATAATACTGGATCATATCGTAGGTGCGTGTACGGAAATTTTGATAAGAGTTACGTATGACAGCCAACATATGAGCAGCAGCCTCTTTGTTGTTTTTCGTGGAAACAAATCGTTGTTTCAGTAGATTAATAGTTTGTCCCCTAAAGCAGGGCAGGCCAGTGTCCAGCATTAGAGACACCAAAGAAACAATGGCATCCTGATAGGGCCTTACGGCCAAAAACGCCTGCACACACAATTCACAGAACCATTTGAAGGCGGGTGCCTCCATTTTGCCACCCATAATCATGACCATCTCATCGGTTAGTTTCATATCGGGTTCGAAGCCTATATTGCCGCCCGGCGAAGATTCAAACATAAAGCCAAAATCTAGGAAATTCAAATGAAATTATTAATATTTCTTTAGTATTTTAAGTAAAAATATAGATTTACCTATGTGTATTATATGGCCGTCTTTATCAATCATTATATTGCCATTGTGGCGATCCTTGATTTGCAATAAATATCCAATTAAGGAATAGGCAGCCATTGATTTGACGAAATTGGCTCGCGCTGCTTGGAATTCCCGGGAACTTTCATCGCCATATTGATGCAGGAAGTATTCGTAGAGACCGGAATCGGTTTGACGGCCCAATTGATCGCGAGACTTGGCATTGGGCACACACTCAATGACACCGCACTGGAAAGAGCAGGAAAATAAACTGAAATATATAAAAATTTCTTTTCATATTCTACAACTTACCCCGGGAGCGGTAGCCACCACACGATAGGGAAACAGGAAAAGATCTAAACCCACTTGTTGGAATATGTTTTTAAATATGGTTATCACTTGCAGGGCCAACATATCCTGGCGCACATCATCGCCCACTTTGAAAATGGCCGCCTGCCAGGACTCAACACCCAAAGACATTTTGGCATCTTCTTGGGAGTTCTACAATACCAATAAATATAATAATAATAAATATAAGACATTGTGAAGTCTAGTCTTTAACTTACCGGATTATTGGACACCTCCATCGCTCTGGTTTCCAATTCCGTTATGCCACATCTATACACCCGGAATCTGGCCAAATACGGAGCCTTGGCAGCACTCTGCATGGGAGTGCCACTGTTATAGTCAATATCCAAAACCATGGCCTCCGGATTTGAGGGTAAATAACAACCCGATTGCACTTTAATTTTACTTAAAGCTGCTAAACAGGCATTCTTACGTTCTGGTCCCTTGGGATACGAACGTATGTCACCCGATACTGCAGTTATCTTGCCAAAGAAATCAAATTCACGCTCATAGAAACGTTTGGCAGCACCCGAAAAGGAAGATATTATATTTTGACTCAAAGCATCCAAGACATCATATAAATATTGATCTTTATGCAATTGATCCTCGTCCATGTACATGTTGGTCTGCATATTCCAAATCAGTTGATGGGCCACAATTTGTGACCGCTTGGAAATGTTCTTTATAAGCTCGGATACATAGCCCATGGTGTCGTGTCTTAAGGCTTGTACCAATTGTGGAATGTAGGGTAAAACTGATTCTGCGGGATAGGAATTCAAAGTCTTAACAGCATATTGAGCTGTTAAAGGATGCGAAGGATATTGACGCGAGAAATACGAAAGAGCCTGTATGGGATTGACGGGAGACCAGGCGAGTATGTACATTAAATCGGGACTTTCCTGCAGTAAATTCTTGGTAGTGGCTAGATATTTAAGGGCCTCGGGTATTTCGCACACGGCAATGGGATCGGCACATACTAAACGTGTCACCTCTTCCTCTATGGACTCGGCGTTCTTAATGCGTGAGGGCAGGAAGACAGCTAAGGCCGGATTATAGGTCCAGGCCAAACGGGCATAATCACGCCAGACATTAATCTTGTAGGGACGATTGCGCCATTCTGTAATTTGTTCTTCGCCGGGTATGGCCAAATCGGGCAAACTATTGGGATTGTACCAAGTTATTAGGAATTCTATTTCCACAGCCAATAACTCCAAAATCAGATTACGCTTTTTCATGTAGTCTTTGTCGTACGAATCTTTTTGGTAGGGTAAACGTTTGGAACGATTAGATCTCTTGGATAGTGTCGAAGTGGAGTGGGGAATGGTATTATACCAGCCACCTCCGGTACCCGCTATAGAGGAAGATCTACCCATTTCTCCGATACTTATAAGCGAAGCAGTTTCAGGATTTTTATTCACCGTCAACATGTGATTGGGCGTAGCCGAGGGTATATCATAGTCACCCACCTCTGAGGTCATCAAATGTTTTTTTTCACTGCGCATGGTTTGCCAGAATTTAAGCAATATCAAAATGTCATCCAGTAATTGTTCTTTGCCTTGATTGGGGCAAGTTGGTGGGCCGCAGAAATAGTCCAGAGAATTGCTGTAAATACGTTCACGTAATATATTGCGCGCCAATGACTTGGGTATGGTGTTTCCCTGCAGCAAAGATAAACCACATTGCAGCAACTTAAAACGGCAGCCTATGGTGGTCACTTGTCTATTTTGCTTGCTGTTCTTGGCTATGGGTAGACAACGGTGCAATAATAGGCAAAACATTTCCACTTTATCACGATTACAGTATTTGGCGGTGTCCACCATTTCGGAGAGTAATTGCAGCCAAATGAGATGGGGAGAAATGAGTATGGGTTTGGGCACCAATTTGCAGCCTTCATAGGCAGCCAAAGGACTGGTGATTTCGCCCTCTTCCGAAAACAAACCGATTTTCTTTTCAAAAGTGGTCTGCCAGGCAGAGACCATTTCCTGGATAAAGCACAACTCCAAATCTTGGCGAGCAGTCAGAACCCATTGCCAACATTCCACAGCAGTTTCCATGGCTAATTCGGTGAATAGTTCCACTTGGGAGGTGGCTAATTGAATGAAGAAAAATTAAACAATTCAGTTTAAAAATCAATTATAGATTAAAATATGCTTAAACTTACCCACAGCATGCAAAAGTTTACGATTTATATCCGAGCATATAATCAAATACGCTGCAGCTCTCCACAAGGCTCCCCGATGTCTAGCATCACTTTTCTCCCTGCACGCATCCCATACATCCTTGACCAAACGATCTGCCAGGCCCGCCTTCTCCTCCTCACTGAGCACAGACAAAAGGCCGGAAATTTCTCCAGCATATTTGCTGCGCAAACATAAAACCGACACAAATCTGGGAGTATCCGAGCGTACACAATTTGGTCTCTTACTAATGGAGGGTAAAGCATTAGGATAGAATGAATTCGTACTAACTACAGAATCAAATGCTAAAGCCAAGCCACTATGATGAGCCAATACTTGGGTGGGTATTTGATTGGGATATTCTTGCAAATGGGATTTTGTAGAACGGGGAGCCCATTTCATAGCTTCGTTGACAATGCCCTGGCAACGATCAGCAAAATCCTTGAGACGTCCTTCACGAGCCGGCAAGGAATCCATTAATTGCAAAGTATATGGGGTAGAAACAACTCTTAGAGTGGGGGTCTCCTCGTTGGGATCCAAGGTCAAAGAAAACGCCAGTAATTGTAAAATATCCAGCATACACCACAACACACGGCGATTCCACAATAAATGGGGAAATTTATCCACCAACTGTGACAGATATTGATCGGCCACCACTTGTATTTGTTTGTGTATGTGATTGAAATACACCAACAGCAAAGTGGCCTGTGACTCTAAAACCTTTTCTCGTATTTCATCGCGGGTAAACAACACATTGCGGAATTTCTCAAAAACTTGATCAGCCACACTGCATTTAAACACTTATTAATATTATATGTACATAATTATTTTTAATGAAACCTTAACAAAAACTCACCATTTCACACACTGCCAAATACCCGATTTATCCTTTTGCAAAGCCGGATCACACAAATACGTCAGAATCGGCTCCAAGCTGGGCTCTTCGGCATTCTCCACACGCAACATTTCCAACCAATAGACACTCAACAAATAGGTGCATTGAGCAAAGGTTAATTTATTTATACAGGCTGTTACCTCGGCTGTAGGATGCTCCAGCAACAGTAATATTTGACTGCGCAATTCATTCAAACTAACCGAATCACTCTTAATGGCTGAGGTGTAATTCAGCTCACGCATATCGGACTTGTGGGTAGTTTGTGATATCAATAGTGGCGACTTGGCTGCAATTTGCTGAACTCCCATATACCATTCGGGTGACCAGAGACGAGCGTTTGTAAAACCCATGACCACACAGTAGACCCAAAAATCTTTGAATAGTTTGTGCAAACGCAAGCGAGGATTTTTTATGGGCGGCAGGCGTCGCAATAGTACAGCAATTACCGGTATTAGCATACCTAAATGACCGGCACTAGAGCTAGCCTTGGGCGCCCCAGGCGTGTTGTCATAGGAACGCTCTCCCTCAAGACCGATTTGTACAAAGAGTTCAAGCAATTTGCCCAACAGTTCTAATTTCTCGTCGTCACCTTGTATATTGGCCGCAATATTACCCAGAGCATTGACTACAGCATCCGAAACACTAAAGAATTGTTTGCGGTGCTCCGGATCCGAGGTATAGGCCAGTGAAGCCGATTGTACGGTAACGCGTGAAAACATTTTCATGATCTCATCAAAGACATGCGTCTCACACTGGGAAATGATCATGCAGCCCAATTGATCGACAATTAAGGCGTTCTGCTCGGAGGGAACTTTGCAAAAACGTTGTATGAAAAACTGCAAAATATTTTGGGTGGTTTTGGAGGTGTCTTTCAAAGCCACAGCCACATGGCCCAACATCACAATAATATTCAAGCTAACCAAGGTAGATTCTCTGCAAACGTTAGGATTTTAGGAAATAGTATGTTTTTTTTTTACTTTATTTATTTAGATCTTAACTTACGATTCATGTTTTTCGGCGGTAAACAAACGATTTGACACATTCGCCACCAAAGCGGGCACACAAAACTGATCCACTGGTTGGGCAGCTCTCAAAGCTATGCTCAAATTTTCTATGGCGGCATCTCTTAAAGCCTCAAAGGCAGCTTGGCCTGTTCTTAAAGGAGCATATTTCTTGCCCTCTCCAAATATATCCACCGTGGAGCGGGATTCACTGTTTTGTACCACAATTTTAAAGGGCGTTACTTCCTTTTCCTTTTTCTGCAAAGCCATCAACTGCTGCGAATGGGCATGAAGTTTGGCCAAGATTTGACTGGGATCTACTAGGAAATCTCTTAAGTAAGATATTGATGTATTAGCAATATTAGGAAATTTCTGGGCCAATTTGCCTAGACCTTCTAGGCACACCATTAGCAAAGGCATATGATCCATAACGATTTTGTGAGACAGTTGAGAGTTGAGTTTTTGCGATAGACGACCACACAACTTGTCGGCCTCTGTAAAGTGCCAGCAAGAGGAAAGAAAGTACAAAAGAATTTAGTACAAAAAATAGTTAAAAATATACAGGGAGTTTTGAGGTGGCATAACAAAACATTCCAAACATGATAACAGGGGGGTAATAAAAAGGGTTTTATATATTAAAATGTTAAAAGGAGACAGAGACAATTTTTGAAACCTTAATTGGTTTTCAGATTAAATAAAGAAATAAGTTAAGTCTTTTCAAATGTATGTTTGTATGTGTTTGCATTCAGTTTGAAAAAGTTGTTGATTTACAAAGGATTCTTTTATATGATGAGGAGTATTAAAAGCTTTAAGACAAATTTTTTAGAGTTATAAAATTTAAATTGGAAACAAATTATAAAAATAACAAATATTTTACAAATATGTAGATGAAAAAAGAAAGCGAGTAGAAATACATACATTTATAAGAAAGACCTAAAGACAAGTTTTTCATATAAAATCATATGTAAAGTATATAAACATTCCCCATTAAATTTGAATTTTCTGTGCTTTTTTTCTTTTCGAGGTTCCCGAAATGGAAAAATGAAAATTATACTTGCGCAATTAAAGTTGCCTAATCTGAAAGGGGCCATAGTATTTTTGTATTTACAGTGTTGTAGTGGTACAGAATCACGTAACATGAGGTTACTTGGAAGTTCTCAATATTTTAGTGTTAATAACTCAATCTTAACAAGACAATTTGTTATATTTTCATTTCAACATTAAATTTCTAACTCCATTTATAGCTATTCTTAACAAAATAAAATAATTCTAAGAGTATTAAATAGTATTTTTAATTTAATTTAAATAGTATTTTTAATTTAACTTAATACAGTTAATACATTACTAGTCTAAACATAAGCCAGCTAATCAAGTAGTTTTAAAATATTGTAAATATGTATACAAAAGGTTTGTGCTGGTAAAATATTATATTAAGATTGTTTTTAATATATTTAATAAACATTTAAGTGTCACAAACGATGTGGTAGTCTTTAAGTGACATTAAAGAAGCGTCCACCTCTAGGCAAGCTAAAACTGAAGAGTGTGAAACAGGACAGGACTAAGGAACATAAAAAAAATAATTCAATTTCAACGGAAAAGTGCAATATTATGAATTGCAATAAATACAATTATGTAAATCATTATATTCAATATTTTGTTTGTAGTCATTTTGCCTTTATAACAGCTGACAATCTTTTAGACATGGAACCAATAAGTTTTTTTTTTAAATAAAATCAAGCGAAGTTTTGTTCCATTCATTCTGTATTACTGCCTTTATGTTATACTTGCAAGAAATATTACTTTGCCAATTTTTTGTCTAGTTATTTTCACAGATGCTCAATTGATTTGTGGTCTGGGGCTGGAATGGTTTTTCGACAATGATTGAGCAACCACTCTTTCATAATTTTGAAGGTATTCTTAGGATCAATGTCCTGTTGGAAAATACAGTTTTGCGCTAGTTCTAATTTCTCTACATAGTCTTCCTTTTTCATTATAGATTCTATAAATGTAAGATTGCCAACTATTACTAAGTATCTGCCATGTTTTACCGTCTTCATAACATATTTATTACTAAGGGTGTGGTTCTTGGTTCTCCATATTTTTGGAGGGTTTTTGGATCCAACTATCTTAAACTTACTTTCATCTGTGAAAAGATTATTATTCCAAAGTATATTTTGCAAAACTCAAATGTTTAGGTTGTTTGTTCTTTGATAAAAAGAAGGCCTTCATATGTGGCACTCTACCGTGTAGGCCAAGTTGATGCAGCTATCTTTACTGATTTAAAGGTTTTTGTTTATTTTCATCTTTTTAATTTATATTATTACTATTACATATTTTTTAATTAATGCAATTATACCTACTGTGTGAACTTAAGTGACTAAACAACAGATAGACAACCTTTAATACCATTTTAGAATAATTGGAGACAGGAGTTTGAACCCAATTGTCAGAAATTGTCAAGGCAAAACTCTATGCATATTTTTATTTTCGAATCAATGCAATTATATTGTTTGAACTTTGACCTTTAGGTGTGTAAAATGCAAATAGAAGACTTGTTATATCTTATAACCATTAGAGGCATCTCTTTGATGAATTAAATTTCTTAATTCGTTTAACTAAACATTTGATAGTTATGTAGTATGACCTTTGACCTCCAATGCTTAAAGAGCAACTAAACACATTTTAAACCCCTGTTTTGAATTTTTAAAAACTATTCTATGCTAATTACTATTTCTTAATTCATAAAACTAACCATTCTGAATTATAACGTAATTAAATCATGTGATCTTTGACCTTTAATATATAACAAGCCGAATTTGTAACCATTTTAAGACGTTTAAAACTTAAATCTACCTAAATTTCAATATTTTAAGGTTTAATCTTTAATTCTGTTTTATGAAAGCAAAATTTTCTTATGATTTTGATTTTGGTTTTACAACAATTTACAGACCAATTATTTAAATGATTTAAAAAGGAAAATATACAGGGGGAATAATTGTTTAAAGTTAAATTTGGACGAGAGAAAATAACTAATAGTTTTTAAAATTTAGTTTTTGAAAAATTTTCATTGTTTTTGAAAAGGTACATTTTGAAAAAAGAATAACATACATACAAATTTTTTAAAAAGGTACGTTTTTTAATTTTCTTTTGGAAAAAGTACTTCTTTAAAAAATGTGTTTTAGGAACACTTCAAAGTTTTCTCAAAAAGCAAATTTTTTAAAAATTCATATTTGAGCAACATTTAAAAACAAATGAAATGTAGTTAGGAAAACAGAACTAAAGAATTTGAACAGGGAAATGACAGAAGAATAAAAAAGTAATTGAAAACATTTTATCAAATAAACAAAAACATAAAACAAAAACATTTGTAAAAAGAGGAGAAACAATAAAAAAACAAACAAAACAAAAAACTAAACCTTTTTGCATTAAATAAGACAAAGCGTACTGCAATGAAGGTACATTGTACTCCTCATCAACTGTAAATTGAAAAAAAAATTGTAAAGAAAAAACAAAAAAAAAAAAAAAAAAGAAACATAAATTTAGTTCAAATTAAACTACTAAAAAAAATAAACTAAAGCTACTTTAAAATATGTCTTAAACATTAAACTAACTTAAAACATTAAACAAAAAACACCTAAAACAACAACTTACCCGTTTCATCGCGTATGGCCCAAACTAATAAATCCACACAGGCTGCATTGGCCATGACATTAACTTTGTATTTATTGACTACGGGTATGCCATTCTCTTCCCTCTTCTCACGCTCCTGATCCTGTTGTTTATTTTGCAACTCCGTTTGACCATTCAAAAACAAACGCTTCACAAATTCTTGTACATCTTTGGTAAATGGTGCCGGTAGATCAATTTGATGTTGCAGAATTTCACGCAACAAGGTGACCAATACTAGATTTAAAGTTTCCGAAAAACTTTTGTAACAGTAACCTTTAATTTGATGCAAAGCAAATATATCACTGGCTTGTTCGTCCAAATGTTCAAGAGTTTCTTTGGTTAGCAACTTTTTAGCCACCGAGAAGATGGTTTGTAAATGATGTATGGGAAATGGTGGCAGTGTTACGGGTTTTTGGGTTTTAGTGGGCGTATCGGTGACACGCATATTGGGGAACTGATTAAAACTGGAACCATAGCGTGTAAAGAAATGAGTACGCGGATCGTAGGGCACCGAGAAATAAGTGTGTAGTTGCGGTTTATGTTTATTTAAATTCGCTATAACCGATATCTGACGCATGCGTATTTCATTGGAATCCTGACTCAAGCTGCCCGACATAGAGCGTGGTATTATGGGACGAAATTGTGTGAATGCTATACGTTCGCTAGAACTATAACTGCCGCCCTCACGTGAGTTGGGTCTTACCACGGGCATTTCTTCTCGGGGGTATATGCGACATAGTAAAGGAGGCTCATGGGAAGCATAGCGTCCCATAGATCTGGCCAAACCGAAAAGTAAAGGTACTGTGGCCTTGCATAATATAATGGGTGGGGGAGCAGAGCTGCTTTCTTTGCTGGATTTGATGATGTTGGCGAGAGCACCCAAAGTTTCCACTTGATTTAATATGACATCCTCACGCAAATCGGGACATTTTACTACAATGTCGGAGAGTAAAGTGTTTAAGCAGAAACTGAACTTTTCGGCAGACGGTATTCCTAAAGAAAGAGAATATTTCAATAAATTTCAAGATAAAAACTAATTAAAACTAAAAGAATAATTTTAAATACAAGGGAAGCCATACAAATTTTTTATAAACATGAAAATATTTGCAAAAATATGACCCATTATTTAATAAATTTAAAACTTCCATATGGAATTTTAATAAATCTGAGTTCACTTATTAGCAATCATCTTACACAATTACAAAAAAAAAAAAAATATCAACATAAAAACTTACTATCGCTTTTACTCCATTTGCCATCATCCACCCAGACTGCTTTCGGTAAACACTTGGCCAGTCTTAATAAATATGGCACAATACGTTCCTCATGCTGACAGCCACTCTCCAGGAAATACAAGCCCAAGGCTATGACAGCATCTTGAGAACGAGAATCTAAACAAAATACCCCGGCAGCATTTTCTTGGGGGCAATAGCGAAATAATGCTTGGACCTAAATAAAAACAAACACATACAATTACTAACAAACAATTTGCCAACATAACAATATTAGTTAATTTATTAGTTTTATAACAAGGTCAAATTCCAAAACATTTCTCCTCTTACAACCACCATTAAGCAGTTGAAAAGTCAATATTTTTTAATACATTATAACTAGAAACAACACTATGCAAATTTATCATACTTTTTCCCAGGGCGTTGGTTTTATCTGGGCCAGCACCCTTGCCAAACTTTGCACTGTCCTTTGATAGGAAAACTTGTCTGCCATTTTAGCAGACTTGATTTTGTAAAAATTTCACTTGAATTTCTTGATTTTTTCGTTGCTTTTATCGTTAATTTTTACGGTTTTCGTTCGTCAATACAGAATTTTATTTTGTTTTATAAACAGCCCACTGATTCATTGTCAAAAATAACTAAAGTGACGTTTATAAGGCCCATAGTCGAACAGCTGAGGGTCAAATACACCGAGAAAATGTGTTTAAAAATGCCATATGTTAAGAAATCTAAATAACGGTAATTTTCATGATTAATTATGATAAATTAAAGAAAAATATGTATAATTTAAGGTTTGAATTGAAATTAAAATGTCGTGTTTTTAATAAATAAATAAAGGGAATATTGTTCTGTATGTATTTGAGAAACCAAATTGTTTAGTTCTTAGTTAAATCTTTGAAAACCTAGTTTTATAACTTTAAAATCCTAAAATTTTATTATTTTAAGTATTTTCTATTGATAAAGTTCCGGAACTATTCATTTACTATCTGTTATATAAAATTACTCGTTAGGGCAAAAAAAGTTTTGTAAGTTCCAAGTTGTTGAATTTTTAATGTTTTAAGTTTAAAAGACTTTGTCGTTCAGAAATTTTAGTATTACACTTCAAATGTCATGTTAGTATAACTTTAGGTTAAAAATTAAATAGATTTGGTGAAAATGACACTTATTATAAAATAAAAAATACTTCTAAGCTCTCATAGAAATCATATACATATGTAATTTTTGTCAAACTCGAAGCTATAAAACTAGAGTTATTGCTTAGGAACTTAATTTTTATATTTATACAGAGATATCTTAAATTTTCTTTTCTTTAATTATTTTTCCGCCGTCAAAATTACTGACGCGGCTTAAATAATATGGTAGCACTAATTTCATTTGTATTTCAGTGTTCTTTACCAAACGTTTCATTTTGACAAATGGTGGTTTTGACATTTGCAATTAATTTTTTTCCAACACAACGCCGAAATTTTACAAAAGCGGCACTATTTTCTTTAAATAAGTTTTTATAAAAATATATAATTTAAATAGATTTTGTAACATTTTAAATATATAAAAAGCTAAAATATTAAGTTAAATATATATAAATCTGAGGATTTTTAATAAAAAAAAACAGTGATTAAGAAAAGCCAACATGTCTGTCAGGGATCAAATAAAAATTGATATAGTAAGTGGAAATTTTGATTTTTTTTTTGTATGTATGTATTTTTTAAATTAAATATATTTATTACTTAAGGAATGGGGCCACGAACGTTTGGTGCGCGCCCAGCAAGTGGTGGAAATGCGTCCCTATGACATAGACTCTTGGTCAACATTGTTGCGTGAGGCACAAACACGGCCCGTCAACGAGGTGCGAACCTTATATGAATCTTTGGTTAATGTATTCCCCACCACGGCACGCTATTGGAAGATTTATATTGAACAGGAAATGAAAGGCCGCAATTTTGAGAGAGTGGAAAAGCTGTTTCAACGTTCACTGGTGAAAATTTTAAATATTGATTTGTGGAAATTATATTTGACCTATGTTAAGGAAACCAAGGCGGGTTTGAGTACACACAAGTGAGTAGTTTATTTGAAACATATGTATAATTTTAAAAAGCTGATAATTATATTTTTTTTAGGGAAAAGTTGGCTCAAGCTTATGACTTTGCTTTGGAAAAGATTGGCATGGATTTACACTCGTTTTCTATATGGCAAGATTATATATCCTTCTTGCGCAGTGTGGAGGCAGTGGGCAGTTATGCAGAAAATCAAAAGATAACCGCTGTTAGAAGAGTGTATCAAAAGGCGGTTATTACACCTATTGTGGGCATAGAAATTTTGTGGAAAGATTATATAGCCTTTGAGCATAATATCAATCCCATAATATCGGAGAAAATGAGCCTGGAAAGATCAAAGTATGTATAAATTTCTATAAAAGTACAATTTAAAATGTTAACAAATATGTTTTGGCAATCTTAAGAGACTACATGAATGCAAGAAGAGTGGCCAAGGAATTGGAGAATATAACCAAGGGTCTCAACCGCAATTTACCCGCCATACCACCCACTTTAGCCAAAGAGGAAGTTAAACAGGTTTATTTTAAATTTGTTTTGATAGCTTGAGAAGAGTTAAAGAATTCCATTTTTTGTTTAGGTGGAACTGTGGAAAAAGTTTATTGCTTTTGAAAAATCAAATCCCTTAAGAACCGAGGACACGGCTTTAATTACCCGTCGAGTCATGTTTGCCACTGAACAGTGTTTGCTGGTACTGACCCACCATCCGGCTGTTTGGCATCAGGCAGCTCAGTTTTTAGATCAAAGCTCTAAAGCTTTGGCAGATAAAGGAGTGCGTATAGTGTTTTTATACTTTAAACTTTCTCAATTTCACAGGAATACAAACATTGGAGATTTGTTTGTGTCCCATAGTTTAATGAAGAAAGCCTGCTTAATAAATTTGGAGATTTTCGTATCTCTTGTTAGCTTAAAAACACTAAAAAACAAATTGATCTTTTTATTTCAACAAACAAAAATGATGTTTATTTGTATTAAAGAACTTGCAGTGAAATAATTAATAAATTATAACATAGAAACAAGAGTTTAAGTTGAACTCTTTATAAAAAATCATAAATTTGCTTAAATAATTTTGAATTAAATGAAAATTTTTCTATTTAAAAAAGATGCAATTTCTTTGATGCTTATTAAGACATCGATTTATTATTGAGTGTTTTAACTTAGTCTTAGTATTTAATTGTTATTATTGACTCAATTGTATAAAACTTATAAAATTACTTTACTTTTTGTATTTCCCTTGTCTATTTAGGACACTCAAGCTGCCAAAATCTTTGGTGATGAATGTGCCAACATTTTGGAACGCTCCATTAATGGTGTTCTCAATAAGAATTCTTTGTTGTATTTTGCTTACGCCGATTTCGAGGAGGGACGCATGAAATATGATAAAGTACATGCTATGTACAATAAATTTTTATCTATTCCGGATATAGATCCAACATTGGTAAGTATAGAAAACGAAAATAATACGAATTGATCTTCTACAAAATTACCTCAACAAAAAGCTATTTTTATAAAAGATCATTGTTTCACTGAAAAAACTTGTTCGCCAAATCGCTTAAATTCACAAAAATAATCATCCCTTTATTATCTTAGGCCTATGTCCAATACATGAAGTTTGCCCGCCGTGCCGAGGGCATAAAATCGGCACGAGCCATTTTCAAAAAAGCCCGTGAGGACATACGTTCACGTTATCATGTTTTTGTGGCGGCCGCCCTTATGGAATACTATTGCTCCAAAGATAAAGATATAGCATTTCGTATATTCGAATTGGGTTTGAAACGTTTTGGTGGCAGTCCGGAATATGTCATGTGCTACATTGATTACTTATCACATCTCAATGAAGACAACAATACCAGAGTTTTATTTGAACGGGTATTGTCTTCAGGTGGTTTAACACCTCAACTAAGTGTTAATGTCTGGAATAGATTTTTGGAATTTGAATCGAACATAGGCGATTTGTCCAGTATAGTAAAGGTGGAGAGGCGAAGAAGTGCAATATTGGAAAATGTAATCAACAAATTAATTTAAACGCAAACATTTAAAAAAAAATAAAAATTGTTTTTTCCAGCTTAAAGAATATGAAGGTAAAGAAACCGCCCAGTTGGTGGATCGTTATAAGTTTTTGGATTTGTATCCCTGCACCACAGTGGAACTTAGATCTATAGGTTATACAGAGGTAGCTTCTTTAAACATAATTTGTAATTGATAAAAATCTGTTTTTTAATTCTTGTTTGTTAATAGAATGTAGGCATTACCACCAATAAACTGCCTAATGGAACAGGCAATGCAGGAGCGCCTGCTGTCAAAGAAGAGCCGGAAGCTGAGCCCGCTGCACAACTGCCTAAGCCGGATTTTGGCCAATATATACCATTTAAACCCAAAGCTAATGCTTATCCGGGTGCCCATCCTTTGGCCGGCGGCACTTTTCCCCAACCACCCGCTTTGGCAGCTTTGTGTGCCTCCCTACCACCTCCAGTGTGCTTCAGAGGACCTTTTGTTTCCATTGAAATGTTATTTGACATATTTAATCGTATTAAATTGACAGATGGTAGGTTGAAACCACAAAATAACTGGATTTTTGTTTTGTTAAATTATAAACCTTATATTTATACAGCTGCCCCCCTACCCTCCGGCGATCCTGGTTGCGATATAAAAATCTTTGATTTGGCAAAGTCTGTACACTGGATTGTGGACGAGAGCTCTTTGGCGGGCGATACTTCCGGCGGCACGGGCGTTAAACGCAGACGCCTGCTGCCAGGTGGCGATGATAGTGATGAAGAAGCTCCCACCCCTGCCCCTCCAGTAAATGATATCTATCGTTTAAGGCAACAGAAACGTTTTTCCAAATAATTGTAATTTCTTTAAAAAACGATTTTTTTAATATATGTATATACATAAGTATTTCATTTTCGGTTTAAAAAAATAAAAATTAAGCTTATTTTTTAACAAACATTTTACCTTTTAATTAAATGCTAAATTTGGTAAAATATTAAGTATTTTTAAACGGAAAAATAAAATACATACATTTAAATTATA
Source organism: Bellardia bayeri (assembly GCA_950370525.1). NCBI lineage: Eukaryota > Metazoa > Arthropoda > Insecta > Diptera > Calliphoridae > Bellardia > Bellardia bayeri. The sequence goes on along the minus strand of OX493266.1, from coordinate 4,219,203 downwards.
ATACAAAAATGCAATAGCAGTTTATTAAATGGGTGCGCAGAATTGAAAGGGCAAATGGTATCTATTGGTAGACATATGACCATAGCACTAGTAATGGGAATATATGGCAATTTAGAAAAATGCAGATATTCCACCCTGTTCTGTAAAGTGATTTCGAGAACGAGCAATTTTCAAAACTGAATAGTTGTTAATTAAATGTTCAGCTAATGGCAAGATTTGGTACATTAAAATAGGTTTACTTATTTGACTTACAGAAGACCAAATTATTTTGTTTTAAAAACGAAAATCTCACTTGGATTCGATTTGCAGAACTGGGTAAATTGTTGTTCTTTGGTGGTTTTTAGGTAATTTGCTTCGAATTAAAATCATTTTCGTATAAATGTATAAAGCTTACAAATTGGAATAATCTTTCTTTAGAAATGAGCCTTCGAAGTTTGTATAGACGACTTGTTGTCGGTTATTATATGAAATCCCAAAATTTGCCTTTAACTTTTAAACATTCTCCTTGAGAAGTGAGTTCTTTGTAATTCTTAGGTTACAGCGCTCACCAGGCTTAGAACCTTTCTTTTTATACAAAGAAAGAGTTGGCCATGAAGAAATTTAGTTTTTTTATACTGCATTTCGAAAATTACAAACAATTTGTTATTTTGTTTCCTGTGCCACTTTTACAAATTAGTTTTTATCAGAAATTTGTTCTGTAGTTTCAGCGGATGCCGGCCGGGCACATTATTTTTATACACTGAAGGTTGAAAAAGGGAAGGCAACGTTGGTTTTATCTTTTTGGTTACAGGACTTGTCGGGCTTAGTAAGAATCTTTCTTTTTATATTCAGAAGGGGCTAAAAAAGGGAGCAAAGAGAACTTTGGTTTTTTTCTTTTGGTTATAAATTAGGCTGGCGGAGAATTAATCCCCCAAATTTCCACGTTATCCCCCACCTTCAGATAGGAACGCTTAAATTTTGTATTAAAAAATTTATAGGTTATAAAACCAAAACTAACACATGTGACTAATGGACAACTTCGAATAACCGTAACGTGGTACAGTTAGACGACGCCATGCCTTAACCAATGCAGGAGTGAGCCGCAAATCTCTCGAAGACAGCGAAAAAAAAGACGGCCTGATTGCCCTTAAGCGATAATGACAATGGCGCGCGAGTTCTTCCTCCACCCAAAGGCTGAATTACAGTTGAATTTGGTTTATTTAGAAATTGGATAAGTGTGATTGATGCTTCATATATTGCAATCTGAAAATTACAATTTGCTATTTTGTTGCACTGTGCCACCTTAGTTTTAATCGGAAATTGAAAACATCACTATCAGTAAGTCCCAATTTACACTAAGTCATTTTTTAAATTACATAAATTGATACAATTTTTTTCTTGAAATATCTTCGGTGTTCACACAGCAATGCTAAAAGCATTAAACACATTCACCACAGCAGGCTACCGACTACAATAAGCCAAAAATAAAAAAAAACACACGTCTATATGTGAATGATTATTTTGCGCTGCTGCCGTCAAAACCACAGAGTATACTCTGAGGTCAAAACGTGTGTATTTTATTGCATCACATTTTCGGGAAAATTAAAAAACGCACCGAAATTAACAAAAAAACGCACTACGCAGCAACTAAGGAATTTTTCGCACAAAAAATTTAAAAAAGCACCAAAAATAGTGCGAAACGCTCCAAATTGACAACGCTGATATTTTTGATATTATATGAGCAAATAGTTGTCTAAAAAAAGGAGAGAATTAGGTACCAAAAACATTAATAAAAAAAAAACTAATGATAGAAATTTTTGATAATTCAGATAATTCTTCACTTTCGAAGAAAAAATCATCAAAACACCACTTTGTTATTTTTGAAACAAAAAATCGCCACATCTGGCTTTTGGCGTGTCCAGGGCTGCCAGAAATTTTCAGCAAAAAATCTTAATTTCGCCAAAAAAAAAGTGTTATTTTTGAGGAAAAAATCTTATTTTTGTAAATAAGTAGTTTTTTTTATTATAAATAATAAAAACAATTCATATTTTATTTAACACTAACCAAAAAAATAACAACAAAAATAAATTTTCTTATACTAAATTGTACATTTTTTGAGATCGATTAGTTTAAAATTTTTTAAATGGGAACAAAGAAGATTTTTTTAATTAAAGCTAACTTTCGTCTAGACAAAACAAAAAATCTTTTTTTTTGGGAAAAAATCTTAAAATCTTTTTTCTTTTAAAAAATCATCAAAAATAAGGTAAACTCTTACTTCTGGCAGCGCTGGGCGTGTCCCTTGTGCAGAGAGAGCGAGAGAGAGTGAGATCAATTAAAGAAATTTAAATTGAGAGCGAGAATACTTTTGTTTTTTTTTTACAATATAACTGACCTTTATTTTTATACCCTTCACCTTCATGAGAAGGGTATATATAAGTTTGTCATTCCGTTTGTAATTTCCACAATATAATTTTCCGAAATAAACCACCTTTTTTAAAAGGTAAAAACGTAACAATATAATATACAGCTATGGACATATAAATGCACAAACACATATTTAGCATAAACTTAAGTATCTTCCGGTGGAGGTAGTATCATGGTATGGGGTTCATTTTTTTGGCATGGCGTAGGCCCACTTGTAAAAATTAACGAAAAAATGGACAAGTTTCAGTACTTAGATATTTTAAAAAACCATATGGAACCGTATGCCTTCGATTTCATGCCAATTAAGTGGAAATTCATGCAGGACAATGATCCCAAACACTCCTCCAAACTATTGAAAAATTGGTTTTGTGCAGAGAAGATTGACGTTTTGGATTGGCCTGCCAGCCTAGAGCTCAGGAAGCTTGGTGTGTCATATCCAAAACAAAATGCCAAAAACTTGTAGAAAGTATGGGTCGCAGGTGCGAAGCTGTCATCATAAATAAAGGCTACAGTACTAAATATTAACGGTAAATTATTTTTACAAACAAAAAAACAACAAATTCAGTACTAAAATATTTTTTTTCTATTTTATAGCGATTGTGCCATTTATGTGTCTAGTTCATTTCGGTGGTATTTTTCTTAATGATGATTTTTTGTTTCCTTTATGAATGAATTTCAATTCAAGTTTATATAAATTTTAAGAATGCATAATAAACCTTAGGAAAAAACCTACAATTTACGATATTATAGCAGAAGAAAAACTTCTTGGTAAAATGTGCCATTTATATGTCCATAGCTGTATATAATATAATTATGCATCCACAACAAAGGTGAAGGGTATATAAGATTCGGCATAGCCGAGTATAGCACTCTTATTGTTAATATTAAAAAATAATACAAATTGTTTGCTAAAAATAAACATTTTAAAAACATTTCACGTTTTATAGCTACATATGTACATATAAATAAACAAATAAATGTATGTACAAAACAAACACTACATATGTAGGTACTGACATGATGAATTTGTTAATTTTAGCTAAAAATATCTACTGTTTTTAAGCAACGCATATGTAAGTTCATGGTGAGTGCAAATCGACAACAAATACAACACAAAACAGAAACAACGTGCATTTTGTTTGTGTAAAATAATGTACTACTGTCAAAAATACTTGAAAAAGTATTATTTTTGACATACATATGTAAATTGTAAACAAAGTCAGTCAGCTGGACTACTGCACTCACCTTGTATAGTTGCACTATGTGTAAGTTCTTTAAAAAATGACAAATTTTACTTAGGTTTCATAAAAAAAATATGACGTATCAATCAGGTAAAAATAGTTGTGTGAACATTTAAATAAATAATTCAATACCCATACCCATCTCATGACTCACAGCTCCCTATCTATTGCTCATATTTAGAAGCTATAAAAGCCAATCCTTAGTGGAAATTCGTATTAGTATTTCATTTAAAGAGTAGCTAAACGGATAAGCAAAGTTAAAATGTTCAGGAAACTTTTCATTTTAATATTAATAACATTTCTAATGGTTCAGTTCCAAACGGTGGAAAGTTTAAGCTCTAAACTTTCTAAGCGTAGTATCAAAGAGGTGCCATTAAATTGTAATTATGTTGATAAAAATGGCAAATGTCTTCATATAACTAAAAAAGCCGGAGCATTAAAACCAATGCTGCTCAGGCCTTTTCCAAAGGTAAATAACATGTGTATTGAGTTAAAAAATTATAATTTCATTAATTTTTTCATTCATTAGAAGGCCCATAAAGGTAATTTGAGCGATTAATGGAGCTGCCCTGGTGTAAAAGGATTCTATGGGAATATAAAAATGTTTTACACAGTATTTTAAACATTTGAAGTGTTACTGAAATGTGTTATTGAAATGGCTTTTTAATGTCAAAAATAAGAAATACCTACATTTTTATTTGTAATTTAACTTTAAAAATTGATTGTGTTTATTTTCTAGAGGAGTTTTGAAGGGTGTGAGGGTGTTGCAAATGACTGGAATGATCTCGGTTATGCAATTCAAGCGTGTTATATTCGGCTGTATCTTAAGGAAATCCCAATAATTTAAAATTAATGTTTAAATGGCTCTTTTAAACTGAACTCGATCACAGTTTCTATGAAAAAATCGATTTCGGATTTAGTATTTTCTAGAGCGGGGGTTTTTTTTTTTGGTGTGGGGAGCGGTCTAATGAAGTGATTACAGATTGTGCTTATTTAAAAAGCACAGTATTTAAAGAGTTCTAAAATACATATTTAAGTTTTGATGGACTTATCTATATATGTAAAAGCGTTTGGATCCAAAATAAAAGTGATCACAAACTGTTATAAACTATTGAAGTTTTGATGAAATTAACTACAAAACATCGACCAATAACGGAATCAAAGACTGACCCTACTATTTACCGAGTTATAAATGATACAAGTTTTGGTACAAATTTCTATGAAAAAATCGATTTTGGATCCAAAATAGAAGTGATGAAAATTTGAATTATTTTTTCTCTGATTTAAAATTATTAATTTTTAATAATGAAAAAATTTAGTTTTCTTTCTAACTGCATTTAAAATTAAATTCCTAAAAACGTTTTGAAAAATCCCCACTAAAAGGGATTTTTAAGTTGAACTTGGGAATTCAAATTTATATAGAATATTAAAAGATATTAAGTTTTAAAGCATTAAAATTTAAAAATTATGTATAGGTACCCAATTAATTTTCTTATACCTATCCCTTTAAAGTAGATTTTTTATAATGAAATTGGGAATTTAAAAAACCACAAATTTGTTACTAATTTTAACAAACATTTAAATTCTCAAAAAAAAAAAAAAAAAAATCCACAAATTCTACTATAAAGTTTTTTTTTGCTTCAAATTAAATTTTTTGTAATTAATAAAGAACTAATATAATTTTTATTGCTTGCTACCTTAAAATTAAATTCCCAAGAACGCTTCGAAAAATCCCCACTAAAAGGGATTTTCAGTTTTAACTTTAAATTTATAGGTATAGAAAATTAAAAGATATTAAGTTTTAATGCTTTGAAATTTAAAAAATATAAATTCCCAATAAATGCATAAAAATTGAAGAATTATAAATTCCTAATAAATTTTCTTAAATATCCTTGAAGAAGATTTTTTTTAACCGAAAATGGAAATTTAACAAGTTTTCATTAAGTTTAAGATTTTCAAAAAAAAAGAATAAATTCATTAATTATTTAAAAAAAAAAATTAATTCCAAAAACAATTCCACAATTCAACTTAATTAAAATAATGACGTTGTGAGTTTCTTATTCCGGAGTAAATTTATCGTATTCAATTGTAGTTGTCATTTCGTATTAAGTTATGACACACTCTAAGCACTTATTTGTTTTTTTTTGGTTTACTAAGAACCATTATCTAATAACAAATATTGCAAATGAACAGTCACTTACTTACAGTGGCTCACAGCTTATTTCGTGTGGGTCATTGTCTTAATAGAACTGAAAATTGTGAGATCCCTTTTTTCAATTTCTTTATTTTTTTTTGCTAAATATTTTAAGATGGTTTTGTTGTAAGGAATTTCTGTTTGTTTTTGTAGTATCCTTAGATAATGTACATTAATTACTCTTAAAAAATTTAATTCTCCTTTTTAGTTCAACTAAAATAGAATTACTATGTACATACTATACATACATAGGTATATGAAGGTCATCTTTTTTGCAAACAGATCACACCAAATAAGCTGTAAGCCACTGTATTTTTGATTTAAGCCGCCTTACGAATAATTATACATCTTACATTTTTAAATGGTGCATTGTTGTCTAAGAAAATTTACATATTTAATGAAAAAGTAATTATTTATTAAAATCTTAAAATTTTAATTAACAAAAATAATACATACTTCTGTATTTAACTACACAAAAAAATAATTTTTAATTAAGAAATTGTGTAAAAAATCGTTTAATAAATCATTTGTTTTATTTTGTTTACATATTAATACATTTAAAAGTCACTCTTGTGTTCTAAGCAGAGTAACAAGAATTACTGTATAATTTGTATTTTAATAAAAAACCCAATAAAAACAAAAACACAAAAATTTTTTTATAGCATTTTACAGTAAAAACAAAAAACAACTACAACAAGACAAGCCCTGATTCTTAATCCAAAAAAAAAAAAACAAACAAAACCACTAACAAATCATTGCAACAACCAGTTTTCTTTGAATTGTTTTACAATTTGCCGAAAATAGCAGCAACAACAAGCGCCTTTTGTACTCTCATCAGCGTTGCCATATATTTGTTTTTAAGAAAACTTTTTATTTCTAAAAAAACAACTTTTTTTTAGAAAAAAAAAAAACATTTTTAAGTAGTAAAATTTCAAAACCCAATTTTATTGAAAACAAAACAACTTTTATTTTTACATATTTACTTGAGTACTCCTAACTGTCCAACTTCATATATGTATATGTACTCACTCGTATGCACAAAATAAAGAGTTTATTTGTGTTGTAAACTGTTAACATTTTATAAATATTTATATCACATTTATTGTACTTAAGATGGAGTAATACTAAATTAAATATTGTTGCAGTAAAAATGAATTAAAAAGGTATAATATCGTTAAATTACTAACGCAGTGCAGCATAGTGAAAATAATTTGTTTTATAAACTAAATTAAACTTATAAATAAATTATAAATTTCCAAAAAAAACTTTTTTTAGAATAAAACTTGAAAACTTTTTTAAATCTCAAAAAACTTGGGAAACCTTGACAAATTGCAACGGTGACTCTCATACACTGATTCCAAAACAAATCCAAAGAGATTCATAGTCAGCGTTGCAGTTTTGGTTAATTTTTACCAAATTTGGTTAATTTTATTTTCAGTGTGTAAATGTGTAATTTTTTTCATTTTGGTTATTTTTATTGATAATAACCCTGCCTTTACACATGCAAGTACTTGCATGCAAGTGCTGTGTACGTATTATATACGAAAACTTATTGGAAAAACTCGAGTAGCTCTGCAATTAAAAAAATGTGAGTGTATTAGTAAAAAAAATGTGAGTGTATTGAGTTTTTCGAACTTCCACTTACATGTGTAAACCCCGGTTAAAAAATGTAAGAATATTTTATTTAGTAAATATCAAATTAGCATGACAAGTTTTACAATTAAATTTTGAAGAAATTTTTGAACGTATTTGTATATATAAAAGAAGTTTTTTGTAACAAATTTTAAAAATATTTGTAACAATTTTTACAAATTTGTAAAAGTTTTTAGTCACTAAACAAACCTATTATTTTTAGCAATTTTTATATGTTTTTTTTTTATTAAAACTTGAATTTGTTATAAATAAATGAATACAAAAATTTGGTTAATTTTTCTCCAATTTGGTTATTTTTTATTTCAATGTTGTTTACAATTTTTTTTTGGTTGTGGCAACGCTGTTCATAGTACATATATGTATGAGAATAACCATACAACCACGTTGTGAGCAGCATTGTAATAATAACAACAACAACCATTGAGCCAGCCATCAAGAAAAAGATGTAAAACAATAACAAACAAGTCAGAGTGTTATATTCGGCTGTGCCGAATCTTTAATACCCTGCACCTAAACGTAATAAGAAATACAGAAACTACACTGGTTATAGAATATCCTAATTCTGTGTTTTCTATTCAGTCTTAGTGCAAATTTTATTAGTATTTTATATATTGTTTGAAAGACAATATTTTGAAATTTTATCTAATTTTAACCATTTATAATTGATGTAATTACCCGGTTCTTACTGTAATTTACAGAGTTTGATTTTCATAATAATCTTGAGTGTAACTTAACAATTTTAAAATTAAAAGAACATTTTTCCATATTCACAACATGTTAAGAAACAGAGTATAAAAAAGGATAAGATATATAAGATGAGGTTTTCTTGTTTGAATTTCATCTCAATAATATTATTTACAAAAGATTTACGGGTGGCATAGTAAAAGTGGACCAGTTATGGATTGATAGCTTCTAAATCCAGTATCCACTAATGTGTTTTCTACATATTTGAGGCTTATTTTGATTGAAATTCATTTCAATAACGTTATTTACGAGAGTTATATTGTTGTTTAGTATGCTCGGAAGTGGACTTAATTCGGGAGCTATTGCCAATTATTGATAGACAGCTACAAAATCCAGCAGCATAATTGCCGTATAACCGATATTAATATGATTTCTGGATTAAAATTACTGATAAAAGTTGGTTCGATATCGATATTAATTAGACATTTTTGTGGGTTTATTTGTTTTTCGAAAATGGTTCTTATATGACAGCTATAACAACTTATGGACCGATATTCTTAAATTTTGAAGTAGTGATTTTTATGCATATGATAATATTTCGCGTCGAATTTCAACATAATAACGGTATATTAAAGATACACATTAGTATTAAAATTAATTTCGGAAGTGGACCTTATATAGGGGATATAGTCAAATGTGGACCGATATTCTCAAAATCCAGCAGTTTGATTTTGGCATATATGTAAATGATCCGTGTAAAATTTTGGATCGGTACCGATATTTATACGATATATATATAGGTAAATGGCTTGTTCGGATGTGGTCCTTATATGGGAGCTATTACCAATTATGGGCCGACCATCATAAAGTTGAATACAACAATTTATTATTTATAATAAAAATTATTTGTGTACAATTTTAGCCGTTTAACATTATTAATATCAGTTTTATACGTATTTAAGTGAATTTTGGAAGTGGACTTTATATGGGGTCAAACATGGACGGAACTAAAAAAAAAATTCGTTTTGCGATTTCTTTTTGCATGAAACTTATTCCTGATGAATTTTTTTTTACTGATATTCCAATTTTATAGGTATTTATGTATAATTGAACAATATTTCGGGAACATTTTTGTTTGAGGGCTATGAGAAATCATGGACCTATTCTTACTATTTTACTCACGCTTTTTTTTATCATTAAAACAACGTATACAAAATTTCATGGTATTATTTGCAATATATTTACAAATATAGCAAGAAAAATGTTTAAAAGTATCAAATTTGTATGGAGGTGTTTTCAAATTTTGGTCCATAACTCTGGTTCTACTATACCGATTTTGCTGATTTTCAATGCCAAACTGTTTAGGAGAACTATGGCGGTTTTTTGTAAACTTTGTTGATTTCGGTTGTGTTCTTTGGAAGTAAGAGTGTTTTACACAGACAGGCTCAATCGACTTAGAATTTCGTAAGGACCAAGAATATAGTATACCTATACTTCGTTGGGTCTCAGATGAATATTTCTCAGTGTTAGACACGGAATGACAAACTTATATATATGTACCCTCATTCATCACTTATGGTGGTGGAGGGTATAAAAAACATTTGCAAAAAAAACACAAGACAGTTATTTATCACAAGGGAATTAACAGCAAACATGTAAAATGTGACAACAACAAACACAGGCAGCAGTATTGCATATGAAACATAATAAAACACAAATATTTTAACAGTAACCAACAACAAACTACAGTACATATCGAAATGTAAACAATGTAAAGGCTTAACAAAAGAAAAGTTACAGAATTTTTAAAACAATAAGGCTAATTTAACATACAACAACAAAAAAGAACATTTAAAACCCAATTCCCTAAATTTATTCACCTACAGGTTGTTGGAGTTAATAAAAAACAACAATCTCTTATATTTCCACTAATCATATACATACATACATTCATAACTACATATGTACATATGTATTAGCCATTCTTTATTTTAGTACCTTATTTAGCTCTCTCAAATAAACAACCACCTGTTTAACATAGAGATGTATTAAAGATATGAGATGGTAAATAAATAAATAAATATGTACATATGTATGTAAAGAATTAACGTTTGAATACTTTAATATATTTGATTTTAGCAGTTTAAACTACTTTCCTCTTTTCACACAAAAAAAAAAAACTCCATTAATAATTCTGTTGTTGAATTTCTTTGATTTATTGCTTTAACTGAGATTTTTTGTTTTGTTTTTGTTTTCTCTGCACTGTGTCTGACTTGGCAAATACACCTTTATATTTGTTGGCAAGATAAATTACAGGTTTCTGTGTGAGTTTTTAAACAATTTAATTTAACATAAACCAGTAATGACAACAGTAGCTGCGAAACAGAAAAACATTGAAAGGAAAAAACTCCTAAATTAGGAAATTATGCTATTGTTACTCTTCTTTCATTTATTTTAAATTAAAAAGGCTTATAATTAGAAAAAAAGCCTTCTTTTAAGATTATTTTCTATTTTTAAAACATTAAGTCTCTAAAAGCGCTTAATTTACATATGCCCTTCTTTCATTTATTATTTATGTTCTCTTACTTCACTTCTAACTATTGCGTACAAAAAAGGCTGCTAATAAATTAAGGAGGTCTTCTTTCTTACATACTCCCGTATTTAGAAAAAATTAAAGTAGACTTCAAGTGTACTTTAAGAAAATTTTGTATGAAAAATTTGTCTTAAAGCACACTTCAAGCATACTTTATTTTTTTTATAAATATGGCAGATTGTATCCAAAAATACAGAACACAGTACTTTTTTAAAATATGCCACATTCTGGCCTTATTACATCAAATAATTGTAAAAATTTTTAAAATTTGGCCAAAGAATACAAAAAAAAGTACTTTTTTCAAATAGCATAATACCAAATACTTATTTTTTGAAACTTTAAAAAACACAAAATTTACTTTTTTTAAATAGTACCAAAATACTTTCATTAAAGATGGTACTTTTTGACCTTGAAACAATAACGGAATGTAAATATGTGTGTTTAAAATTTTGCAAAAAAAACACAAAAAGTACTTTTTATAAATATGAACAAAAAAAAAAAGTACCAAAGTACTTTCATAAAACATGGTATATTTGGTCTTTGTAAGATCAATTCTTTTAAAATTAGTTCAAAATTTAAATAAAAGATACAAAGAGTACTTTTTTAAATAGTACCTAAAAAGTACCAAATTTTTGTCTTTAAATAAGCTGCTTTTTTGAGCTTGTAAATCAACAGAACGTAATAAGTTTAACATTTTGCCAAAAAACATATAAAGTACAAAAAAGTAAATGAGATATATACACCCCTATCGTGAATAAAAATTCCACATGAAATTTGTTCCCTTTTCACATTTTTCCTATTAAAATTCAATGTTAAAAAACTAAAAGTGAACAAATTTCACGTGGAATTTTTATTCACGATAGGGGTGATAATTTTATCCGAAACTCAAAAAGTGATTTGTTGTAAGTAATAACAAAGCATTTAAGCCAGGAGAATCTTTAGGAGTTATACAATATTCTTTACAATTTCTTACACTTTCCCTTCGTTTAATTCTGGTTCCTGGTTCTCTTACTTTGTTTTTAGATTTTCTATATATTTGTTTTCATTTAGCCTTTTAAATCGCTTTTGTAAACCAAAAACCGCTACAATGTTTAACACTACGCTTAGCGTTCATTCAACTTCTTTAAGCTGCTGCTGCGGCTGCTCTTTTTCTGCCATTGTTAAACATCTGATCATACCTGTCTTACCTTTTAGTTTTTAACTGAGCGCCACACTGAAGACGTCTTCACAAGATAGCAGCTACAAATCTGCACGCTTAAACTATCAAAACAATTTTTTTTAAATTAAAACTTGTATTTGTGTGATGGTGGTTATTTTATTGTTGTTTAAATCCAATTTCAAAAGAAGTGTATATAGGTATAATTTCAACATAAAACTAAAAACAATGAGAAGTATTTAAAAAGATTTTACTCTAAAAGAAAAATAAACTACTGAAGACAATGACCCAGTGATCTACTAAAAGAAATTTTGTATTTTTTTTTAAATAAATAATTGTATTTTTTTTTATTAAAACTTAATAATCATGATGAGTAGTCTTTACAACGACAATCAAAAAATTTTTGTGGGAAATCCTCAGCAGTTACCACAATTACCCGATCATTTGAAATGTGGCGAGGTGTACACTTGGCTGTGCGCTGGAGAATTGTTTGCTGTGGAATGTAAATTATGTGAAGATCATCCTTTGTGTCCACTATCTGAATTTCCACAGCACATGGAAGTATGGCATACAGATTGGGAGCATACGCTAAACAATGCAGATGGTGATAATGAAGATGTACAAAATACGGAAGGTGATAATGAAGAAGATCCGTATGACGATTGTGAACAACATTATGATGATCATGCTTCATCATTTACCACCGAAGACAGTTGCTTATTTGAGACAGACGATCGTTTAAAAAGGGAAAGAGTATCTACTCAAGTGTTTCTATACAATGAAGAATTGTTAGAACCTTTTGAACAGGTATTAATAGAACACGACAATTCGTTAGATTTAATACAAATAAGCGGAGATGTTAATGAAGAGAAATGTTTAGAAGGAGTAAACAAACAGGTAGCAGAGGCGTTAGAAGGTGTAACTGAGAGAGAGCATGAAAAAAACCATGACTTTAACATAAACATGACCCCTAAAATTACTAAAAGTAAACAAATACAGCTCTCTAATAAATTAACAGAGCAGAAGAGAGAATTGCGGTATTTACCAGAAATAACAGAGAGCCAAAGAGATTTTACAGTAATGAAAACAAATGTTGCAACAGTAACGGAAAATGTGCAGAAGACAATTAGAAAATCAACAATAAATTTAAAGAAAACAAAAGAAATCTCAGAACATGTGAGAGAAATACGGGAAAATGAAACAAGTGAAGAGGAAAATATAGAATTAATCAAGAAAATTATAAAATCAAAAACAAATAGAAAGAAAACAAAAGTAATCATAGAAAATGTAACAGAATTAAATAATAATGAAACAAGAAAAAAAGAAAATACAAAATCTACAAATAATGAAACTGAAACAAATCAATCAACAGAAAATGAATGTGAGACAAGTGAAATTGAAAGTAAAAACAAAGAAAATGAAACAAAGGTTAAAAGCAATATCAAAACTCTTAAAAAAACTAGAAAATCTTTAAGAAATTTAAAAGAAAATAAGCCACAATTAAAAGATTTAAAAGAAATGCTAGAAAATCAAACAGAAATAAGTGAAAATGAAACAAGCAATAAAAATGTCATAATATATTTAAAAGAACCTATAAACTCACAGGAACTAACTGAAAAGGAAAAAGAAATAAGTGAAAGTGTAAGAAAAACTGAAAATGAAAAAAATGAAACTGAAATTACAAATAATAAAACAAATAGCATGTTACCAAAATCTAACAATTTCTATAAAAGCACTAAACAAAATTTAATAAACATTAGAAAATCTTCCAGAAATTTGAGAAAAACTAAAAGAAATTTTCAAAACTTAAAAGTAAATAGAGCAACAAAAGCAAATAGCCCTGATAAATGCAATGAAACTCTAAACTCTAAAATCAACAACAGAATAATTTCTGAAAAACCAAATGAATTGAAAGAAGAGCAACAAGAGGAAATGAAACACGAAGAATTTAATGAAATTGAAACCCCTGAATTTAAAATCGTAAGGAAACGACAAAAGTCTTCTAAAACAAGAACAACCAAAAGAAAACTAAAAAAATTGTACAGAGAGTTTAGCGAAAAAGAACTGAAATCAAAACTAAATAAACATTTTGAAAGATTGCCAAGAGAATTCAGCGAAGACGAAATGGAACAGGAATGGAAAACAAATCAACACGAAAATTTTGAAAGATTGTTAAGAGAGTCCAGTGAAGAGGAACTGAAATCAAATTGCCCGAAACATAGGAAATCTAAAAACAAATCAAGAGAACCAGATAAAGAATTGAACGCAGAGATAGGGGAAGAAATCCTCGAAAAAGAATTGAATATTGAAGAGAATAAAGTTAAAATCGTAAATTCTGCCGGCTTAAATGGATTTCAGCAACAAAACTTGCCTAGGTGTAGACAATTAAAGAGAAAACTCATATATTCTGGAATAGATATCCAAGATCCTGAATTAAGCACCTTAAAATCATTAAACCACGTTTTGAAACCCCTTGAAAACCCAACAAGATTGAGTTTGAGATCAAGTAAAAAAAAAATTAACTCGCAATCAATTACGTTCTCACCTAACAAGCACACTAGTAAAACCACAAAACAAACTTTGGTTAAACACTTTTTTGTGAATGAAAATAATAAAACTAAAGCCCAACAACAGCTAGATATTGGAAATTCTGTTAACAACAGTTCAATGGAAGAAACAGATACTTGCTCTCTTAATTCTTATAGTCACTCCTCAAATCCTTCGTCGCCCAACAAACTTTCCTCACAAGGTTACTACTCTTCCGAAAAGGAGAGCAGTTCACCTCTCTCAAATGAAAATTTTTCTACACACTTGTCCAATTGTGAAGAAGACAGCACTTCAACTGAGACTCTATCTCCTTACACCGAAGAGGAATATTTTGAATTTTATGAAGCTAAAGAGAAACTAGACAAACATCATATTAGTTATCTAATACAGTTGTACCAGACACATACACAACTGTGGGATCAATCCCATCCGGAATTCTGTGAACCCCAAAGATGTAGAAAATCCTGGCAACAAATCACCGATCAATGGAATGAGTTTTGCCAGCGAAAATTTACTATAGCCGAAGTACGCATACGTTTGGTTACTCTCTGTCAACGTTATGTACAGGAAAGAGAACGTTTAGCTTTGGAGGGTGAGCTAGATGAGCTTGCCAAATTCCCCTACTACGAAGAAATGCAATTTCTGGAGCAGCAAAAGTCTTTGCAAGAAAGACGAGAGCTGCACGAGCAAAAAAACGAAGTGATATTGGCCATATATCAACAGTTTCCCATACTGTGGCATGTCAGCCATTATAAGATGCGTCAGGCTAAACAGAGGGCTGAGACGTTCGAGAGCATTAGCAAGACTTTGAAATTATCAGGATTACATTTGTCCTCTATGGCTGTTCAGAAACGCATACGTTCTCTCAGAAAATGTTATCGTTTGGAGAAAATACGCTATTTGCATGCCCAGGTGGAGCAGACGCCATTTGAGCCCAACTTCAGGCACTATGAGAGAATGAAATTTCTAGACAAACATATAGAACCATTCATGTGTCGTATATGCGGGAAAATATTTGAAAATTTGCCCGGTTTCCGGGAGCACTTGGAGGCAGAAAATCATGGCACGGTAATGCAAGAAGAAAATGAAAGCGAGCAGGATGTTAGTCCACAGGAAACAAAATCGAATAAAGTGGATAGGAATAAAGATAATGAAGATATATTGAATTTGCAAAAGTATGACAAGCCAGACACTGGCGTAGTTGTTGAAAATCTATTGGATTATCAAGATCCTGCTATATTAATTAATAATATGCAGTATTCTCCTGTATCTGAGAATAGTACAGACATTTTACAAACGTTTACACCCTTGCCCGGTACCCCAAGCCCCAGTTTGGATGCATTTTTAGCACAACATGACCAAACTATCCAGGAAGTTTCAATCTTTCCCTGCAACACTCCCTCGGAACCTATAATAGATTCTTTGCTTATAGAAGATCAACTGATGGAGGAGATTATGGAAAATGTTTCTAATGATGATGATTTTAGCAAGCTCTCTTTGGATCATGTAAGTTTTGAGAAAACATTTTTGTACTTTAAAGATGTTTGGAATGATTTTTTTTAAGGATGTTTGGAATGATTTTATCTTTTTATTCTTTTACAGTTTATTAACTCGGTCACAAGTTGTGAGGAATTACCGGAAAGTAATGTTATAAACGAGGAAATGTTTGCTACTGTTGAGTTGGCCATGGAAAATGCTAGTATTTTGAATCAACCAGATCTGCTAGCAGATCAAATTTTAAATGTTGCAAGTCCAAAAGCAAAAAATGAAGAAAAGAGCTTTGAGGTATTAACAAAGATTCAGGAAACTGAGCAACGTTTCACAGAAATTGTAAGTTCCTTAAGTTCTTGCTAATTAGATAAAAATATTTACAATTTTCTTTTTCAGCTTTCCTCAACTTCTCCCCTGGTGGTTAATGTTCAATGTGCCGACTTTTCTGTGGATCTCAAGTTGAGCCCACAGCTTGCAGAGATCCCCAAGCCAGCCAGTAACGACTCGCAACTGGACTTCCACTACTCTGCTGATGTCTCACCAGCCTTGTCTCATCAAGACCCCGACTTTCGATCCTATACCGATATCTCCACCATTCCCCTGCCCGAACAGGAAATACACAAAATGATCGAACTATATCGTAAATATCCGCAAATCTGGAATCCCAATCATTTGGACTATAATTCACGCAACCTAAGGCGTCAAGCTTGGTGTGCTTTGACAAAGGAATTTAACTCTGTAGTGGGTAAACATTACTCCTGGCGTACCCTGCATCGCAAGTTGACAGACTATGCCAAATACTATAAGAAATTGATAACGGAACAGAAGGACTATGATGAACTGGAGAATAAATGGACTTTTTATGAGGATTTCAAGTTCTTGGATGATGTGGTAAGCGAAAAGATTTTCTTGAAGTGAAATCAAAAAAGAAAACTTAATTTAGAAAATACTTAAAATAGAAATAGAAAATTTTGAAACGTTGTTTTGTCTTCCGTAAACAGATTGCCGTCCACGACGAACTACAGCGCACAGTACATCATCGTGACAACAATTTTAAAATCATTCAGATCTACGAAACTCTACCCCAACTATGGGACATTAAGCATCCTGACTATAACAAACACAGCATCAAACAGCGCAATATTGAACTAATGTGCATTCGTTTGCAAGAGGAAAACAATCTCCAACTAACCACCGAACGTTTAAAGAATCGTCTAATCGAACTAAGAACCCAATATCGGGCAGCTAAGAGACAACGCTTGAAATGTGAACGCAACCAACAAAACTTCAATACCGATTTTATATTCTACGAAACTTTCAACTTTCTCGATCCGCACATAGATCCCTTCATATGTGAACATTGTAGTAAAGAATTCAAAAAACTAACCGACTACAATCACCACTTAAAGTTTGAACACAAAAAGAAAATTGTGCAGAAACTGGATCCTTTTTCGGTGTTACCTCTAGAGCCGGGTGTGGATAAGACCTTGCAAAATATTTGCCATATCTGTGGCATTAAATTTACCACACGCAGCAATTTGGTGCATCATGTCAAGCGTCACGAGGGCATTAGAAATTACGCATGCAGCATGTGTCCGAAAAAGTTTTTCGCCTCTCACTCCCTGAAAGTGCACATACGTTCGCACACGAAAGAATGCCCCTATACCTGTGAGAAATGTGGCATGTCTTTTGTTAGTGCCAGTAAATTGAATCAGCATATTAAGCGGCATTTAGAGAACAAGGAATTCCAGTGTGATTATTGTCCCAAGAGATTCTACACGGGTTTTGAAAAAGATCGTCATGAACGAAGACATCTCAACATCAGGGATAAGGCGTGTAATGTGTGTGGTAAAACATTTGTGGCCGGCTCTTCGTACTATACACACATGATGTTGCACAGTGATACGAAACGTTTTGAATGCAATAAATGTAACATGAAATTTGCCCAGTATGCGGGGTTGTATAAGCATAAAAAAAGACATCATGCGACATAATCAAGGGAAGGCAGTTTATCATAAAGAATTATAGCAAAATTAAAACAATTTAAATAAATATAGGTTTATAAATAATTAATATTTCAGATATATATTAAACAATTGCTTAATTTACAAATGAAATACGGTTTATAAAAGAAACTTTAGAAATCCGTAACGATTGCATAAAAGTTTCTTAAACATACAAGTAATTTAGTTATATATTAAAAATATAAATTAAAAATTTAACGTTTTTTTATTAGATACAATTGCTAATACATAAAAGTACAATAAATTAAAACATAATTTTAAATTAAAGGACTATTTAAAGAAGATTATTTTCTTCAAAATTAAGAAAAATACCATGATGTTTTAAATTTAAATTTAACTTTACCTTTATTTAAAATCCTCTAAATATCCCAAAAAAAAAGAAACAAATTTACGCAATACTCTTCTCAAAATGTCAAAAGATTGTAGATTCTTATGTAAGTCACACATAAAACTATCACCCCCTATCGTGAATAAAATGTGAACAGTTGAGTCGAGCAGTCAGTTAAAGCGTGATCCATTTCGAGATTCCCTGCTTTAAAAAAAAACACAAAAAATTCAAATTTAATGGGGATATTTATTATCATTTGAAAGAATATTCTTTGGCATTTATTTATTGAAGATTATGTCTACCAAATGTTGGCCGTTGCTACGTCGCAGTTGGTATATCCGTTAAGTCCAATTTTGGATGACTCGTTCAAGCATTCCGACTGATAACTGGCGAATGACACGCGTGATGTTTTCCTGCAAGACCTGAATCGCAGCGGGTTTGTGCGCATAAACTTTAGACTTTACATATCCCCACAGGAAAAAGTCAAACGGTGTGATATCACACGATCTTGGTGGCCAATCGACCGTCCCAAAACGTGAAATTATGTACTCATCGAAGTGTTCTCTCAATAAATCCATTGATTGATGCGATGTGTGGGAAGTGGCGCCGTCTTGCTGAAACCAAATGTCACCGAGATCACAAGCTTCAATTTCAGGCATCCTTTATATTTTCTTTACAGCGTGCTGGACGTGGTCTACGCTCGGCAGGCCGGTTGTTGGCCATAAGTTGACCGAAGAGTAATTTATACCAAAGTAAAGATTTTATTACACCTCGATCAGGCCTGTAAAAATCACATACATATGCATTACAGTTAACAAGTTATAGGCCATCGAAAATTTTAATTTCGAAACTTCATCACATCTTGTAAACACAACCCTAATTACTCTTATTCTCCATGAACTAATTATTCTTAAGGAACTTGTAATATTTTTATATGTTTTTTTATTTATATCTATTATTATTTATATTTTTTTTAATTAATTCAGGTTAACCTACCCTTCTCTAAACTGAAAATTACGAACTTGGTTTTAAGTTTGTAAACAAAACTTATAATTGCGCAACATTTTTAAAGAACAAATTTCACAGACATGGATTTTAAAATAACTCATAAAGATAGAATAAAGTCTTAGCTTATCAAAACCATTTAAATTTTTAAAATCGCTTAAAATCTAAAAAAGTTAGACTAGAATTTCCAAAACCAACCTCTTAATTAATATTAATCATACGCCTAGTTATTTTTTTTAATTATTAAAGAAATTCCTTATTTCTCTCAGTGTTTTTTCCAGTTTAACTTTCTTATATTAAAGTTCTCAGTGTAATCCTATATAAACATACTTTTAAGGCTGATGTAAATGCTTTTGGCAAAAAGGCAGCAGCACATAATAACTATTATATGTTGGTCGCTACAAGGCAACAGCAACACTAACATTTAACAGCACTAACACTAGTGGCAGCAACAACAAAGTATTGTTATGTTGTTAAACCATTTATTATGTCTGTTTATCTAGTTTTTCCTAAACGAACAACAACAAAACATCCCGTTTAAATGTCACAAACTCTTGAACTCGTTTAACCAGGATATTTATGGCAGCTACCAAAACGACAATTTAGTTTAACCCAGTGTCAGAGAGAGATAATTACGGAAGATAGTAAAATGTTGCAGCAATATACATACCCAATAACGGAACTAACAATAGCAACAATTTTAAAATGCAGTAAAGAAAATCATTTTCATTATGTTTTCTTTTAAATTGTTTTAATAGAATAATTTAAATTTTTTTTGCTTCAAAATAAATAATAATATAATATAAATAAACTTAAGTGAAATTAAAAATTTACACTTTCAATTAGGCTCTAATTTTATTATTAGTTCTCTGAAAAACTAATAAAAAATACAATTTAAACAAGAATTTAGTTTTAGCAACATTTTTTTACAACCAACTTTTTCGCTCTATTGTAGCCACTGTGTTTGAATTTTAAAACTCCATCAATAATATTTTGAAAGCCTAATCCTTGCTTTATTGTTATACCAAATTTGCTGCCGAACGCTTTAATAGTTTAGCAGAATTTTTTAAATTTATATATGTTCAACATTCTGGACCACTGTGCGTATGATTAATTTTAATTAAGAGGTTGTTGTAGAAATTTGCCTATAAGTTCTTAAGGTTTCCAGTGATTTAAACAATTTAAAAATAATTAGATAAACAAAACATTAAGGAATAAATATAGATTAAATAATATGTTGGCCTTTAAACAAAATCTTTGAAAAAATTAATTTGAACTGCAATTTTTATTTTTTTTATTTTTTTAAACAAAAAATTGAAAATATTGTTTATTTTTAGTTTAAAATTCCTAGAGTTTTTTAAAATTTTATAGAAATATAAACAGTTTATATTCAAATTGTGTTTAATTATTAAACAAATTATTTTCAATTACACAAATCTTCAGAATTCCAGAATTTTTATTTATGAGTTTTAAACTTTCTGCTTAAACAACGAAACAAATTGTTCTGTAAATATATAAAATTTACAACAAATGTTTAACATCTTCAACTTAATACTATAATTATTAAAGGAAACTAAATTCCTTAACATATTCTTAATATTTCTCTAGGTAAACAAATCATTTAATAGCTTGTAATATGTTTTATGAAGTATGTTTCATAAAGTATTAAGAACAATTTGTTTGCACAGATTTTAAAATCCATTTACTATAAATTGTGAAAAATAAAACTCTTTAGTGTCATTTCCAATACAAAAGCTCCCAAGGATATTACAAAACAATACATATACACACAGACTGTATATTTTCAACACTTCAGCTCTATTGGTTGGGTATTAGAGCAAAGTCAGACATTAACTAAGATAAACATCACTATTAAACTAAAGAGAGCAAAATAAAATAAAACAAAATGGCAAAATGGGAAAAATGAATATTATTAGTTACACATTTTTGCAGACATGTATTTGCAACAATAAAATTGTAACAAATATTTACGCAAGTGTGTTGTGAATTACAATAAATGAGACAGCAAGTTAATATGCAACAAGGGAGGCAACTAAATAAATTTTTTTGAGTTTGTAATTTAAGTTCTGTTCTAGTTCGGTTCTAGTTCTATTCTAGTTCTGTTCTAGTTCGGATCTAGTTCTATTCTAGTTCTGTTCTAGTTCTGTTCTAGTTCTGTTCTGTTCTAGTTCTGTTCTAGTTCTGTTCTAGTTTTGTTCTAGTTTTGTTCTAGTTCTGTTCTAGTTCTGTTCTAGTTCTGTTCTAGTTCTGTTCTAGTTCTATTCTAGTTCTCTTTTAGTTCTGTTCTAGTTCTCTTTTAGTTCTATTCTAATTCTGTTCTAGTTCTGTTCTAGTTTTGTTCATTTATTTAGTTCATTTAAAATTCGTTTATTATGTTCTTTATCTTATTTCCATTTTTATTTTCCTCTTCATGCTCATTAGTTTTTATTATATTTTAAGGCTAATTTAAGATGCAACTTTCTTTCATTCTTCTGCTGGTACTCTAACAGAAGTACATTAAAAGCAGGACACTTGAAAACAAATAAATTTTATAAAATGCAAATTAGTTTGTAGTACAAAGAGTTTACTAAAATCTACTAATGGGTGATTTTTTAAAAAAAGTTTAGTTAAAAGAAAAAAACACATAAAATTCAGAAAAATGCATGAAATCTTTATTTGAATCGATAGTACGGTCCATATAATTTAATGTTTGAAGAATATTTCATGCAAATATTGGCCTCAAATGGTCCATGCGCTTAGTCTAATTTTGACATACTCTTTCCAACATTTCGGTCGGTATCTCACAAATAAATGCTTCAATGTTGTCTTCCAATGCGTCAATTGAAGCGGGCTTGTCTGTATAGACATGAGCTTTAACATAGCCCCACAAAAAATAGTCTAAAGGCGTTAAATCGCACGATCTAAGCGACCAATTGACCGGTCCCGAACGTGAAATAAAATGTTCACCGAACTCGCCTGTCAATAAGTCCATTGTTGCGCGTGCTGTGTGGCATGTGGCATCGTCTTGTTGAAACCAAATGTCATGCAAGTCAAGCTCTTGCATTTTGGGCAAAAAAAAAAAACGTTGAATATCATCTCACGGTAGCGCTCACCATTCACAGTTACGTTACGATTCACATTATCTTTGAAGAAGTACGGTCCAATGATGCCACCAGCCCATAAACCTCAACAAACTGTGACTTTTTCTGGATCCAGTTAAACAAAACACGAAACGTGCGTCAGCTGTGTAAACCAGTGTTTTCAAAAAGATATTAGTTAAAAAATCACCCTTTACAATCAAATGGCCTTGAAGAAATGAGGACATGTATTTAAAGATGTTTTTAACAAAAGTTTTCGCAAAAGATTTAAACTTACAAACAAATATAGTTGAATTTCATTTACTTGGGTTTAAACTTAAATTTATAGAAATATCCTTTAACAGTAAGTATTTATTTAAAGTGTAATATTTTTCTGTTTTTTATAGTGCAATAATTCAATTTGTATAAATATAACAAACGAAATTTTGCTGAATTTTTCTCTTCTTGCTGTTGTGCTGCCGTTTCATTGTCATATTAGTTTACAAACTATCAATGTGAAAGTATGCAAATTCCAACATATTGTTTGCTACTGTAAAATTCTTAGACACATGTCCTCTCTAACACTCTCAGCATTCCTGGTATTTTTTTTCATTTCCTGTTTTTTTCATGCCACAATAGTGCATGTGGCAGATATTTGGATTAAAGGGATTTTCTTTTAACAATTTTTTTACTGAATCCACAGATTCGATACGACATGCATGAGAATATTATGAAAAGAATAAATAGATAACCTGGGTATTTCTCTTTTTTTCACTCACGTTCTTATATAGAAATCAATTGTTGAATAATATTCTCTAGATAGTTAACAAGTATAAATATTTGTACAAATGTCTGCTGTAAAATATCAGCACAGTTAAATAAAAAAAATGTAAAAAAAGAAAACAAAATTTCCGGATAAAGCCCAGCAAATTTGTTTAACTCAAATTATATGCATGGTTTTCAAGGAATAACGAGATCTAATTAAAACTTTTTACTGAGAAAAGCTGGATTTCTAAAATATGTTTTTTTAACACTAGAATTTCTTAAGAACACTTAAAAGGTCTCAAATAATATTGTTAATTATGGAGTTTATATGATAAAATAAGACTTTTTTAAACAATACTTAAAATTAGCAGGAAATTATTTATTAAATTATACAAATTTTAGTATGGGAAACTTAATTTTGATAATAAAGTTTTTCAAACTGGGAATTTCTTAAGAAAAATTTAAATTCGTTTGAAAGAATTTATTAATTATGCAGCTTATTAAACAAAATCCAAGTTTTAGCAACAAAATACAATGTTTTAGACAGCTTGAAAATGCCAACATAATTTCGAACTTCTTTAAAATACAATAAAATTATTTATTTTTTTCTTGCAGGACCCTGAAAATTATAACATTTTTATTAGCAGAAACTTCATTTTAGTTCTATAGTTTTTCGAATAAGGATTTTTATCAGAGAAAAATATAGAATTTGTTTCAAATAATTTTCATGATTAAAGAATCTTATTAAGTAAAATACTACAATTTTTAAGCAAAATTTGAATTTTTAAACAAGTTTGTAAATTCGAACGCATTTTCACATTTTTTTTTTTGCTGAATTGTAGCCACTGTGTTTGAACCTTAAAACTTCGCCAACAATATTTTGAAAGCATAATCCTTGCTTTATTATTATACCAAATTTGCTGCCGAACGCTTTAATAGTTTAGCAGAATTTTATAAATTTGTCTATGTTCAACATTCTGGACCACTGTGCGTATGATTAATATTAATTAAAAGGTTGTTGTGGAAATATGCCTATAACTTCTTAAGTTTTCCAGGGATTTGAACAATTTAAAAAGAATTAGATAAATAAAACACTTAGGAATAAATACAGGTTAAATATGGTGTTGGTCTTTAAACAAAATCTTCGACAAATTTACTTGGAACTGACATTTTTTTTAGGCAAAATAAATATGTTTGAAAATATTTTCTATTTTTATTTTCTAGATTTTTATAAAATGTTATAGAAATATAAACAGTTTATATTAAAATTGTGTTTATTTATTAAAAAAATTTTCAATTACACAAAATTTTCAAAATTCCAGAATTTTTCTTTATAAGTTTCAAACTTTCTGCTTAAACAACGAAACAAATTAACAAACTCTTCTGTAAATATATAAAATTTACACCAAATGTTTAACATTTTCGCACTTTTTGAAAGTAGTAGAAAGTAATTTCTAATTTCTTAGTGTTAAAAATTTTAGTATCAGAATTTTAATTTTGGAATTATGATGTTTCGATTGTGACATTTCTTTAGAAAAATTTAAGTTCATTTCATAATTTTAAACAAAAGTTGTTTTTCGTTGTAATATTTCTTAAGAAAAATTTCAATTATATTTTCAAACTGAAAATTCAATGTTTAAAATTAATTGTTCTACTGCTTCTGACAGCCTGAATTAATTGCTTAAAACCAAGCTCGTAAATTCAAAATTATTTTCATATTTATGCTAATCGTTTAAAAAATGTTATTAAATTCGTGCATTATTTAAACACGCTAACATTTTTATGGCCGAATTCACAGTCTTTAGTTAGCTAATGGCAAAGGTTAACTAATGATTCTTTATTCGCAATGCTTAGTTTGCCATAAGAATAACAAGTAATAGTTAAACAATAGTTACTGTTTTAGTTTACCAATGGTTAACTAATGACTGTGAATTCGGCCATTAGAGTTACAAATCATTTTAATAAATCTTAAATATTCGAACAAAGAATTTTTCATCACAAATAAACCAATTTATTTAATTTAGTATGATTTACTAAAGCCAAATGCTAAACATCTTCTCTAAAAATTATGTTAGACCAAACGAACTTTTTTTTTTTGTTTTCAAAACAATCATAGAAATTAACTATTCTTATTTGAAGATATATTTAAAAAAGTGTCTCTATATCAACTTAAGATTCCTTTAAAATCTTTCAATTTCTTAACAACAAAATTCTTTACTTAAATCTTTTGCTGGGTATGTTACACATTCTAGTAACAACTTTGACTGCTGGCATATTGTTCAAACTCCAGCATCCATGGCATCCAATAACAAAAATAAAGCAATATTGATATTTTTTTATAGCTGTAAAGGACATGCAATTGAATTTAATATAATTGAAATGTAATTTGATGAAAATAATCATGGTATCTACTTAACAATACCCAAAGAGCGTGTGTTTGGCATAGTAAACTTCAACAAGGAGTTAAACTTTTGGAAACATTCAAGTTTACTTAAGACAAGTGGAAAGAAAGCAAATAGTCTGTAAGAAAAAAGTGTTGAATAAATATTTATTTGACAGAAATGTAAGAAACCTAAATCAAATTCTAAAATAAAGTAAAAAAGGACAGTTCATGGTTTAGAGATTACAAGCTAAATTAGACATGATTAGAAGGTTTCAGATATTGAAAAGAAAATAAGAATTAAATTTTGATTAATGTACAAACACTTCATTGCAAATATTTGGTAATAAAACTGTCAAAAACACGTACTATTTCCTATTCCACAACAATGCAATCTAATCATTGGACAAACTGTATGAAACAACAGTTTCCTGAACAAATACTTTCTCTAACACATAATCCACCCTTACTCCTCTTAAACTTTGACTGCAAGCTTTTGAAGTTTAAAACTCACCAATCTAATCTTTCAATTCTGATGCTTTAGAACAAAACTTAAGAAACAACAAAACTCAGTATAGAACTCACGTCCAACTCATTAGTAAACGTACTGTGAGTTGAGACAAGTGCCAAAATTTGGCATCCAATTGAAAACTACACCCAGCTAAAGTGAAAAAAAAACATGATATTTTGCTTGTTCTAGAGGAAATTGAGAACAACTCACAAATTGATTTAAGACTTGGTAAATGTGCGAGTATTAATATTTTAGTTGTAAACAATATTTTGTTTTCAGGGCAAAGTTTTATTTGTTACACTTGTCACCACTAATTAAATTCCTTAAACAACGTCAGAGTCCTTTTTCGCAGTTTTTCGCTTTTGTTGAGTGTGTGGTCTGCTGTTTTATGTTTGAAAAAAGAAATTATTTTGTAGTTGCAATAAATTGGATAAAGAGGGGCCAGCTTATAAAACTCTTATATTAACAAATTTTAATATTATTACAGAACAGTTCTAGATTTATTTCGGTTTAAAAAGAGTTTTAGTTATAAATTTTATATAAATTATAAGCAATAATTAATATAACTATTTTTATTTAAATAAGAATTTATCATCTCGAAAATTGTTCACACCCAACTTTTTTCCCTCTTCTAACCACTGTTAAAATAAGTTTGAAAGCTTAATGTCTGGTTTATTATTGTACCAAATTTTGTTCAATTTACTGTATAAGTTAAGCAGATTTTTATATTCTTATATATAGTATATGTATATATATACCAGCTGGGCCTTAGTGCGTATGATTAATATTAATTTACGGCTTGTTTTGGAAATTTGCTTATAACTTCTTAAGTTTTTCAGAGATTTTAAAAATTTAAAAAGTATTACATAAATAAAACATCAGGGAATATATGTATGTTATATAAAATGTAAGACTTTATACAAATTTTTAAAAAAATTTAGTTTAAAGTGAAATTTTAAATAGCTAAATAAAAATATTTTATATTTTTATTGGAAAATTTCTGGGTTTTAAATAGTTTTAATGTTTAAAATGAATTTTAGCAATAAATTTAGTATGAATTTTAGGAGGAAATGAATAAGAATGTCATTTTACAAAGAAAAATTTATTATCCCAAGAACATTTTTTACACCCAACTTTTTCCCTCTCCTACCCACTGTGCTAAAAATTTTCACTTCTTTTAAAATTAGTTTAAAAGCTTAAGGTCTGCTTTATTATTGTATTAAATTTGATAGCGATTGCTTTATTAGTTTAGCGGATTTTTATATATATATACCAGCTGGGCCTCAGTGCGTATGATTAATATTAATTTGCGGGTTGTTTTAGACATTTGCTTATAACTTCTTAAATTTTACAGGGATTTTAAAAATTTAAAAAGTATTACATAAATAAAACATCAAGGAATACATTTATGTTTAATTAACACAATAATATTCTTTAAAATGCTAAAAATTCTGTAGGAAATTAAATTATTTAATGTATTTTCTACAGCTTATGTAGGTTTTCAGTGTAGATTTAGGTTCTTGTTAAGTTGCTAATTAAGGCTCTAGTTCAGGTTCTAGTTAAGTCTATAATTAAGATTCTAGTTCAGTTCTTTTTAAATCCGTTTCCGTTTTGGTCACCTTATATATGTTCAGTAAAATTTCCCCTTTTAATTGCATGTGGGTTGTGTTGCCCTGCATTATTTATAAAAGAAAACTTTTGGTCAGTTTGTATTAGTGCTGGCATGTTTGTGCATGCATAAGTAATATCTGCTATAAACGCTGAATGCCAGACAATATGTCTCTGGCAACAAAAACACAAATGGTTGCCACAGTTTTTCATCAGTTTTCCAAGTTTTACTTTTATTTGTTAAGCATTGTTATTGTTTGCCTGCACATTTTAATTTTTTTTTGTAACACATACACATACGATTTGCGAAACTTTTCTTTCGATATGTGTGTGTGTGTTGGCTTTTTTATTTTTAGTTGTTTACTAATACCATTGTCCTCAATTTTGGTTAAAGGATTGAGGTTGCTGTTTTGTTCTGTTTTTTTCCTTTTTTTTTGAGCTGCCTCTCATTTGTTGGCTCCTGTTGATGTCAGAAAAACTACCAACTATGGTTGACAACTACTGGAATAATACATGCAGGCATAAATGCATAAATATATGTGTGTCAACTTGCATGTTGTTGGTGTAAATGTTGCTGTAGTTGTGTGTTGCAAGTGTATGTTAACAGGATTTTTACATATGCATGAGCCTGCATAAGAGTGTTTGTGCAGTATAATTATTGTTGTGTTGTGAAAATGTTGCGGTGTTTTTCTGTTACAACAATCACAAAGATAGAAATCACAGTTTGATTAAAAAATAAGTTTTAAAAGCACTTTTTTCACTGCTGTTCATACTGTTCATGCAATGAACAGACAAGTTGTGGTTGTTTGTAATTCACAAAAAATAATTTCATTATTTTATACTATTATCTGTTTTCGATGTAAATTTTTTGAGTCTGAGTGTGTGTGCAAATGATAGTTTTATTTATATATGTATATCGAGTAGAGTGTCACAAAAAACATTGTGTAAATTTAAATATGTTTTCCTGTGAATTTACTGCATTTAATAGAAAATCCTGTTAAGTTATTTTATATTGCAAAATCTTCAATTGTCAATTTAGCCCCATTTACCAAGCTTCATTTAAGCTGGTAAATCGAACAATTTCTCAAATTATCTAATAAATTTATTTCCCTAACACTGCCACTTAACTTTAAGCTTTAACATTATTAACAATACTTTATCCTTCCTTAAATATTGTAACAAATAATAAAACTATCACGCAAAAACATAAATAAAACGTAAACCAATCAACAAAAAAAACTTTTCTTCCTTTCTTATATATTTTTTGCCTTGAAATTTAACCGCTCATTGTCCTGTTATCATCAATTTTCATTTCCTTTCCAGCTGGCTTTCAGCTCATTTTTCTTCGGCAACATTGCGTGTTTGTATAAGGCTGCCTTGCTAAAAAACCCAACAGTTAAGTAGTTTTTTCATTATTAAATGTATAGTATGTGTCCTTTTTGCGTACTAGTATTTACTATCCTTATAGTTTATATCCTTATAAAAACGTTTGTAATACTACTATTATTCAAGAAGGGATATCTTTACAATTTAAGATTTTTTTCTTCACGATTTCTGTAAATTATTTTGTTATACTAGTGTCAAGATTAACAGGTCAATTTATTGTAGTTTTCAACCCTTGGTGCTGGTGGGAATTAATGTTTAAAAAGTTAAAGGATTTCATTTCATACAGTATTTGTGGATTTTAAAAGAAGGCTATTATATTAATTAAGCGTAATTCAAACATAAAATATAAAAATATATAAAATATTTTTATTTATCTGTTTAAAATTTCATTTTAACCAAATTTGTTAAGAAATTTTGTTCAAAGACTTACATTTTATATAACATTCATGTATTCCTTGATGTTTTATTTATGTAATACTTTTTAAATTTTTAAAATCTCTGAAAAACTTAAGAAGTTATAAGCAAATTTCCAAAACAAGCCGTAAATTAATATTAATCATACGCACTAAGGCCCAGCTGGTATATATATACATATACTATATATAAGTATATAAAAATCTGCTTAACTTATACAGTAAATTGAACAAAATTTGGTACAATAATAAACAATTTTAGGGATAATAAATTCTTATTTAAATAAAAATAGTTATATTAATTGTTGCTTACAATTTATATTAAATTTATAACTTAAACTCTTTTTAAACCTTTTTTAAATAAATCTGAACTAGAACTGTTCTGTGATAATATTAAAATTTGTTGGCATAAGAGTTTTATAAGCTGGCCCCTCTTTATCCAATTTATTGCAACTACAAAATAATTTTTGCGAAAAAGGACTCTGACGTTGTTTAAGGAATTTAATTAGTGGTGAAAAGTGTAACAAATAAAACTTTGCCCTAAAAACAAAATATTGTTTACAACTAAAATATTAATACTCGCACATTTACCAAGTCTTAAATCAATTTGTGAGTTGTTCTCAATTTCCTCTAGAACAAGCAAAATATCATGTTTTTTTTCACTTTAGCTGGGTGTAGTTTTCAATTGGATGCCAAATTTTGGCACTTGTCTCAACTCACAGTACGTTTACTAATGAGTTGGACGTGAGTTTTATACTGAGTTTTGTTGTTTCTTAAGTTTTGTTCTAAAGCATCAGAATTGAAAGATTAGATTGGTGAGTTTTAAACTTCAAAAGCTTGCAGTCAAAGTTTAAGAGGAGTAAGGGTGGATTATGTGTTAAAGAAAGTATTTGTTCAGGAAACTGTTGTTTCATACAGTTTGTCCAATGATTAGTTAGCATTGTTGTGGAATAGGAAATAGTACGTGTTTTTGACAGTTTTATTACCAAATATTTGCAATGAAGTGTTTGTACATTAATCAAAATTTAATTCTTATTTTCTTTTCAATATCTGAAACCTTCTAATCATGTCTAATTTAGCTTGTAATCTCTAAACCATGAACTGTCCTTTTTTACTTTATTTTAGAATTTGATTTAGGTTTCTTACATTTCTGTCAAATAAATATTTATTCAACACTTTTTTCTTACAGACTATTTGCTTTCTTTCCACTTGTCTTAAGTAAACTTGAATGTTTCCAAAAGTTTAACTCCTTGTTGAAGTTTACTATGCCAAACACACGCTCTTTGGGTATTGTTAAGTAGATACCATGATTATTTTCATCAAATTACATTTCAATTATATTAAATTCAATTGCATGTCCTTTACAGCTATAAAAGAATATAAATATTGCTTTATTTTTGTTATTGGATGCCATGGATGCTGGAGTTTGAACAATATGCCAGCAGTCAAAGTTGTTACTAGAATGTGTAACATACCCAGCAAAAGATTTAAGTAAAGAATTTTGTTGTTAAGAAATTGAAAGATTTTAAAGGAATCTTAAGTTGATATAGAGACACTTTTTTAAATATATCTTCAAATACTACAACATTTGATATTTTAAGATTTGAAAACAAGAATAGTTAATTTCTATGATTGTTTTGAAAACAAAAAAAAAAAAAAGTTCGTTTGGTCTAACATAATTTTTAGAGAAGATGTTTAGCATTTGGCTTTAGTAAATCATACTAAATTAAATAAATTGGTTTATTTGTGATGAAAAATTCTTTGTTCGAATATTTAAGATTTATTAAAATGATTTGTAACTCTAATGGCCGAATTCACAGTCATTAGTTAACCATTGGTAAACTAAAACAGTAACTATTGTTTAACTATTACTTGTTATTCTTATGGCAAACTAAGCATTGCGAATAAAGAATCATTAGTTAACCTTTGCCATTAGCTAACTAAAGACTGTGAATTCGGCCATAAAAATGTTAGCGTGTTTAAATAATGCACGAATTTAAAAAAATTTTTTAAACGATTAGCATAAAAATGAAAATAAGCTTGAATTTACGAGCTTGGTTTTAAGCAATTAATTCAGGCTGTCAGAAGCAGTAGAACAATTAATTTTAAACATTGAATTTTCAGTTTGAAAATATAATTGAAATTTTTCTTAAGAAATATTACAACGATAAACAACTTTTGTTTAAAATAAAATTTACCTCAAAGTTAGTTATTTTTGAATGGTTCTGTATGAAAAATACAACATTTGGGGAGGAATTTATGAATGTTTAGAAATAAAAAAGAATTTTGAAAATTCACAGAAAACTGTTTTTTTGCGAGAATTTCTACAACTAATAAAATATTTCAAATAATTTACAATTTTCTTAAGCAATTCTAAGTTTGAGTTCTAAGTTTTTTATAATAAAAATTTGAATCTATTCATGTTTCAAAGCAATAGTTTATTATTTTCTGATACTTTTATTATGATCAAAACTTTATTGAAATTTTTAGATATTTTTTAAACATATTTATAATTAAAAATTTTAAATTTACTAAAGAAATTCTAAGCAAGTTAAGAAAAATTGTGGAACTTTTTTAATAAAGCAAAATTTCAGTTAATATATTTGCTAATTAATAAAATAATTCACAAATTTTTAATTTTTCTTAAGAAATTCCATAATCGACAGACGATATTTTATTTATGAAGAATCAAATTGACCAAATTTTTCATAATAACAAGAAATAATTCATTATTTTTAAACACTTTTTTGGGAATTACGAAATTAAGTTTGAATTTTCGTACATAACACCTGGTATTTTGGATCAGACTTTTTATAATTATTAAAATTATGAAATGAACTTAAATTTTTCTAAAGAAATGTCACAATCGAAACATCATAATTCCAAAATTAAAATTCTGATACTAAAATTTTTAACACTAAGAAATTAGAAATTACTTTCTACTACTTTAAAAAAGTGCGAAAATGTTAAACATTTGTTGTAAATTTTATATATTTACAGAAGAGTTTGTTAATTTGTTTCGTTGTTTAAGCAGAAAGTTTGAAACTTATAAAGAAAAATTCTGGAATTTTGAAAATTTTGTGTAATTGAAAATTTTTTTAATAAATAAACACAATTTTAATATAAACTGTTTATATTTCTATAACATTTTATAAAAATCTAGAAAATAAAAATAGAAAATATTTTCAAACATATTTATTTTGCCTAAAAAAAATGTCAGTTCCAAGTAAATTTGTCGAAGATTTTGTTTAAAGACCAACACCATATTTAACCTGTATTTATTCCTAAGTGTTTTATTTATCTAATTCTTTTTAAATTGTTCAAATCCCTGGAAAACTTAAGAAGTTATAGGCATATTTCCACAACAACCTTTTAATTAATATTAATCATACGCACAGTGGTCCAGAATGTTGAACATAGACAAATTTATAAAATTCTGCTAAACTATTAAAGCGTTCGGCAGCAAATTTGGTATAATAATAAAGCAAGGATTATGCTTTCAAAATATTGTTGGCGAAGTTTTAAGGTTCAAACACAGTGGCTACAATTCAGCAAAAAAAAAAATGTGAAAATGCGTTCGAATTTACAAACTTGTTTAAAAATTCAAATTTTGCTTAAAAATTGTAGTATTTTACTTAATAAGATTCTTTAATCATGAAAATTATTTGAAACAAATTCTATATTTTTCTCTGATAAAAATCCTTATTCGAAAAACTATAGAACTAAAATGAAGTTTCTGCTAATAAAAATGTTATAATTTTCAGGGTCCTGCAAGAAAAAAATAAATAATTTTATTGTATTTTAAAGAAGTTCGAAATTATGTTGGCATTTTCAAGCTGTCTAAAACATTGTATTTTGTTGCTAAAACTTGGATTTTGTTTAATAAGCTGCATAATTAATAAATTCTTTCAAACGAATTTAAATTTTTCTTAAGAAATTCCCAGTTTGAAAAACTTTATTATCAAAATTAAGTTTCCCATACTAAAATTTGTATAATTTAATAAATAATTTCCTGCTAATTTTAAGTATTGTTTAAAAAAGTCTTATTTTATCATATAAACTCCATAATTAACAATATTATTTGAGACCTTTTAAGTGTTCTTAAGAAATTCTAGTGTTAAAAAAACATATTTTAGAAATCCAGCTTTTCTCAGTAAAAAGTTTTAATTAGATCTCGTTATTCCTTGAAAACCATGCATATAATTTGAGTTAAACAAATTTGCTGGGCTTTATCCGGAAATTTTGTTTTCTTTTTTTACATTTTTTTTATTTAACTGTGCTGATATTTTACAGCAGACATTTGTACAAATATTTATACTTGTTAACTATCTAGAGAATATTATTCAACAATTGATTTCTATATAAGAACGTGAGTGAAAAAAAGAGAAATACCCAGGTTATCTATTTATTCTTTTCATAATATTCTCATGCATGTCGTATCGAATCTGTGGATTCAGTAAAAAAATTGTTAAAAGAAAATCCCTTTAATCCAAATATCTGCCACATGCACTATTGTGGCATGAAAAAAACAGGAAATGAAAAAAAATACCAGGAATGCTGAGAGTGTTAGAGAGGACATGTGTCTAAGAATTTTACAGTAGCAAACAATATGTTGGAATTTGCATACTTTCACATTGATAGTTTGTAAACTAATATGACAATGAAACGGCAGCACAACAGCAAGAAGAGAAAAATTCAGCAAAATTTCGTTTGTTATATTTATACAAATTGAATTATTGCACTATAAAAAACAGAAAAATATTACACTTTAAATAAATACTTACTGTTAAAGGATATTTCTATAAATTTAAGTTTAAACCCAAGTAAATGAAATTCAACTATATTTGTTTGTAAGTTTAAATCTTTTGCGAAAACTTTTGTTAAAAACATCTTTAAATACATGTCCTCATTTCTTCAAGGCCATTTGATTGTAAAGGGTGATTTTTTAACTAATATCTTTTTGAAAACACTGGTTTACACAGCTGACGCACGTTTCGTGTTTTGTTTAACTGGATCCAGAAAAAGTCACAGTTTGGTGAGGTTTATGGGCTGGTGGCATCATTGGACCGTACTTCTTCAAAGATAATGCGAATCGTAACGTAACTGTGAATGGTGAGCGCTACCGTGAGATGATATTCAACGTTTTTTTTTTGCCCAAAATGCAGAGCTTGACTTGCATGACATTTGGTTTCAACAAGACGATGCCACATGCCACACAGCACGCGCAACAATGGACTTATTGACAGGCGAGTTCGGTGAACATTTTATTTCACGTTCGGGACCGGTCAATTGGTCGCTTAGATCGTGCGATTTAACGCCTTTAGACTATTTTTTGTGTGGCTATGTTAAAGCTCATGTCTATACAGACAAGGCCGCTTCAATTGACGCATTGGAAGACAACATTAAAGCATTTATTCATGAGATTTCGGCCGAAATGTTGGAAAGAGTATGTCAAAATTAGACTAAGCGCATGGATAATTTGAGGCGCTGTCAAGGTCAACATTTGCATGAAATAATCTTCAAACATTAAATTATATGGACCGTACTATCGATTCAAATAAAGATTTCATGCAGTTTTCTGAATTTTATGTGTTTTTTTTGAAAAACTTTCCTATAGCTTTTAAAAAATCACCCATTAGTAGATTTTAGTAAACTCTTTGTACTACAAACTAATTTGCATTTTATAAAATTTATTTGTTTTCAAGTGTCCTGCTTTTAATGTACTTCTGTTAGAGTACCAGCAGAAGAATGAAAGAAAGTTGCATCTTAAATTAGCCTTAAAATATAATGAAAACTAATGAGCATGAAGAGGAAAATAAAAATGGAAATAAGATAAAGAACATAATAAACGAATTTTAAATGAACTAAATAAATGAACAAAACTAGAACAGAATTAAAATAGAACTAGAACAGAACTAGAACCGAACTAAAACAGAATTAGAACAGAACTAGAACAGAAATTTAACAATTTGAATAAAACTAAATTTGCATTCAACGCAAGGTAAATTTGTTTGCGAATCCTTGGATTATTTAAGAATATCTTTCGTTTTTCTATATCTACTGTAAAGAACCTTTTTTTGTTTTTTCTGTTAATATTTTTTGGTTTTTATTTTTAGTTTGAATCCTTTAAGAATTGTTGTATGAATATGCCAAGTACCAGTACTTTTAGTATTTACAAATATAGTTTGTCTTGAATTTTATGAAGAATTGTACTTAAGTGCTGTTGTGCAGGAAAAAATAAAAGAATAAAGCAAGCGAAAAGTTACTTAAATAAGATTTACTTACAAATTAAAGTAGGTTAAGAAACTTATAAAAACAACAGTATTTTGGCCAAAAAATAACAGCAACAGTAGCTGGGATGTTGCATAAACACATAGTAGCAACAAACTAAGGTAAGAAGTAAGAAGTACATGCAACAACTTAAAGTGAACTTTTGCAATAAGATATATAGTTCTAGACAATTGAGTGAGAATTGAAGCAAGAAGGAGGGGGTTTCTTTATATGTTACATGTTTTTTGTTGCTATTTTATTTTTAGAGAATTAAAGTTTAAAATGTTAAAGAAAAATTTGCAAAAATTGTTTTAGTAAAATTGATATACTAGTTTTTAGTGTTTTATTATACTAGGCGTATGATTAATATTAATTCAGAAGTTAGGTTACAAAAGTGGTTGTAGTTTTAAAACTAGTAAAGGTTTTTGAGAGTTTGCAGAACTGGATGAAAGCTAAGCGTATTGGCTATAAATATGTATAACAATAGTGTTATAGTTTAGTTTATGATACTTGTTACAATTATTTCTATAGACAACATTTTAAACAAAATTTCTTAGCACAAGTTTTAATCTTAAATTTTACAACGTACATGTCGTTGACTTTACAGTTCCTAAAATAGACAAACTACAATTTTTGTTATTATTTTAACGCTTGAATTAATTTTTGCACTTATTCAGGCATAACACAGTTGTATAGTTGTAAAACTTTGCATTGAACGTACGAAATTTACTACTCATGCAGGTAGTCTGTAGAGGAATTTGATGGCCTGGACAAGTTGCATACTTTTGAGTGCTTCACTGCATACTAAGAACATATACAAATACATTTAACCATTTACCTGAACATGCTCTAGAGATTTATCAAGCATACATGTAAAATAACAGGAAAATAAATATGGAATTCTAGTATAATGAAAACATTTTGCCAAACACTTGCTGAATATATAATTGAAGTGTTTTTTTTGCATTTTTTTTAAGTTCTATTTGTTAATAAACACTTGAAAATAGTGTTGATGTAACTGGTGTGTGTGTAATTTTTATATTTTGGCAGCTGTCACGTGGTGTAAACAACTCGATTAGAAAACTGACAGTGTTAATGGTTCAGTGAAGCCAATATAAGCTTAGTCTCAGTTACAGGAAAATATAGAATTTTGTTTGTAAAGTGAGTAGAAAACTAAATTTTTACTACATCAATTTCATTTTATGGCATTTACAAGGAAAAACCATTTAAAGTTAAAAGTGCTGACAAGCCTAAGTGCTGGCAGAAAGTTATTACAGGAGAGAGTGTTTCATATAGATTTTTATAAACTACATACAAGAAGAGAAATGTTTAAAACAGGTATTAGAAATAATTCAAATTCTAAGAAATATAGTTTACAGGAGGTATAATATAAAATAATATGAGTTATAATAAAAATTACTAGGTTTTTAGTTGTTTAGAATATATTTTGTAACACTTTTAAACGTAGCCTGAAGCCTTAGCTTTCTTATGCTGTTAAAATTTTAAATATCTTTACTTAACTCACCAAGTTATAAGCAATTTCTTAACCTAACCTCTAAATTAATATTAATCATACGTCTAGTAAGTTAACAATGTTTCTTTTGCAAATAATTAAGGCAATTATGCAGGGATTTTTTAAGTTTTCACAGATTTATAAACTAAAAACATTAAGCTATAATCCCTAGTATGAACTTGGTTGCAATTTAATGATTTCAATATAAAAATTTTAATTTAAAAAAAAATTTAATTTTTTGACAAAAAATATAAAACTAAAACAACATTTTTATGCTTTACAATGAACATTTTTATATTAAAACTTGCAGCTTATAAAGAAAAATTATTTAATAAATAAAAATTTAAATTTTGAAATAAAATTTTAAAACAAAAGAAAATATTTGACAATAACTTTAATTAATAACTCGAAGAATACCATTGTGAAACTATATTTTTCTAGACAAATGGCACACTGGAATGCATTTTCTACCCTGCAGGTACAACTCAAGCCGAATGAAAAAATTTTCTCTAATAATAATTTGAACTTTTTCAAACATAATATTCTCTAAAAATTAATTTGACAACAACTTTTATATTAAAAGCTGAAAATTTTTGCTTTCATATGCTTTTAAAGTTTTTAAAAAAATATTGAATTTTTAGCGATTTACAGTAAATTTTAATAATTAATATTAATCATACGTATAGTGGGACTAATATTAACAAAATGAAGGTTTTAGTAAAGGAGAAATAAAAAGCTATTATATTAATGGAGTTTTTAGATACCTGAAACCTAAGAGTCTTCTTATATAAAGCCTTGCGTTTACATGAATATTTTAAAGAAATATATAGGTAGCATCAATTCATCTAACAATACATTTGTTCCTTTACTTCCTTTCTTAAATATTTCTTATGACTCCTTTAGCAATATCAATTTAAATGAATACTGTCTGAAATTGTAATTTATGTCATTATATTCTGTTTTTTTTTAACAAAATTCTTTTAATGTTTGTATTCTTCTATTGCCAGAAACTCATTTACACCTGCCAATAAATTGGAAAACCGAATCCAAACTATCACACGTAAAACCAATGGGAAATGTGAGAATGTTGCAGAAAACAATGATTGTAATTTCTTTCATTATATAATAGAATTGCATTTAAAACGATTGGCTCATTGGATTCAGACAGCGTTGATTTGTTTTTAATTTGCCATTAATTACAACAGCTTTATTAATGACACAAACTAAAGAGAACTGAAGAGATGACAATTAAAGATATCTATATAAATAAAACCATAAAGAAGTGTTGCAATTGCTGCTAAAAGATATGTGAACAAAAATAACTCTAATACAAACAGTAGTGTTCTAAATAAATTTCTATGTTACAAACTTCATGAAAATTTATACAAACTTTAAAACAAAAGATTAAAGTTTATAGTCTTAGCTTTTTAAATCCATCAAAATTCCAAAAATCATTGCATTATTGCTAAAGTTATCTGCAAAAGAAACATTGTTGTGCTACTAGACGTATGATTAATATTTATTTCAGGTTACTTAGTAAAATTGTCTATAACTTGGGTAATTGTTTTAATATTTTCAAAATTTTAAGCCCTAAACTTGAAGCTGTTAATTATCAATACAAACATATTTATTATTAGTTAGGTATAGCAAGAAATATAATATTTTATTTCCAAAATATTTTTCATAAATTATTTTTTTTTCCTTTAACATTTTATATTGCATTCATACAATTTATACAAACTTGATAATTAAAGATTGCAGCTTATGGCCTTAACTTTGTAAAGCCATTAAAAATTTAAAAACCTATGCATAATTGCCTTTGTTATTTACAATAAAAGCAGTGTTGTCATATTAGACGTATGAGTAATATTAATTTAGAGGTTAGGTTAAGAAATTGCTTATAACTTGGTCAGTTATGTAGGGATTTTTAAAATTTCAACGACGTAAGAAAGCTAGGGCTTCAAGTTTAGCATAAAAGTATTATAAAATATAGCATTTGTTAGAACAAATTTTAAATTATTGCTAAAATATAAAATTTTTATAAAATGATAATTTTTTCTAATATACGAAAAACCTGGTAAATTAAATAAAAAACTGATATTTTCTTAAACTCTAGACGTTTTGTAATATATTGTTTTAAAAATTTCTCTCAATTGCACTCTAAAGTTTATTATTATCCTCTTCTCTTATGTTGTTTAACAATCTATATAAAACTCTTCATCAACTTTACTTACATACTTTCTACGGCCCCATATATAGTTTACTATATATGGGGCCTGCTTTTAGGCTAGTTATCACTGTTTGTTTTAAGTGGATTTTTCTTGTAAATGCTATAAAATTATATTCATGTAGTTAAAATTTGGTTTTCTGCTAACATCACTAAAAACTAGATATTTTCCTCCAACTGAGACTGCAAGTTTGAAGCTAATATTGGCTACACTGAGCCATCAACACTATCTGTATTTTAATAGAGTTGTTTACAAAACATGCCAGCTGCCAAAATATTAAAATTTTATACCCTTCAAGCACATCAACAATAATTTGAAAAAGAAGAAACACGTCAAATGTTGGCAAATATTTTTAGTCTTTAGGGATTTGTGATCCCTAGAATATGTTTAAATAATTTAAGAGAATTTTTAAATGGTTTTCAATTGCTTTAAATTATTTGTAACTATTTTATTTGTTAGGCTTTTTTATATTTTTTGCATTTCTGAATAGTCCTAGTTTGTGTTCTCATAAAAAATTTATTTTAATTTTTCAAACATTTTGCAGAATTTTAAAATTTTTATTTTATATCATTTGTACTAGTTTAATTCTAGTTGCCTTTTATTTTACTTTACCAAATGTTAGTTTCTTAAATAAAATATATCTACTTGTTGTAGTTAAAGTGCAAGTAGTATTTATTTCTTTTTTGGTACTATTAATTTTTTTGGCAATTTCGTTTAAAGTGTATATCAGAAAACACTTAAGATGAGAATAGCCTTCGTATAAAACAATCTATAAAAAATAAGAGTATTCAATTAAACAAAATTACACCCAGGGAAAAATTATAGAAATATGTCTTTGTTTAGTGTAAACATTTAAGGTAATTTGAAAATTCTACAAAATAAAATAATAATAAAACTTAATAATAGATTTTGGCCTTAAATTGCCATTAACATTTTAAAAATCCTGCAATTAGTTTCCTAATTACAGCCAAAAGAAACAGTTT
Organism: Bellardia bayeri; assembly: GCA_950370525.1. NCBI lineage: Eukaryota > Metazoa > Arthropoda > Insecta > Diptera > Calliphoridae > Bellardia > Bellardia bayeri. The sequence goes on along the minus strand of OX493266.1, from coordinate 4,178,750 downwards.
GGTTGTACAGTGCGTATGATTATTATTATGTTAAAAAATTGTCTTTAACTTCAGATATACATTACGGATTTTAAAACTTTTAATATCATATAAAACTTAAGACTTTAGGTTTGTATTTTTAAATACGAAAGATTCTTTAAACATTTTATATATAACAAAATATTTAGTTTTTTAAAGGGTTTGAATAATTTAAAATTTATTTCTAATTTTCTTATATAGGTAAATAATATAACAAAAATATTGTTTAATGAACCTGTAAATATTTATTTTAGCAAACAAATTCCTTTTAAATTTTAAAAATCTCTCTATAATTATTTTAATTGCAATTAAAAGTAATATTTTTGGCATACTAGGCGTATGATTAATATTAATTCAGTGCCTATGGTGGAAAATTGTTTATAACTTAAGTAAATGCAAACAGATTTTGAAAATGTTAAAACAATTTGCAAGCTAAAACATAAATTTTAAATAATGTATAAAACTTTAGTACAAATATATTTGTTTACCATAAAAATACAAAATTTTCTAGAAATTTTTCATTTAATATGAAAATTTAACTTTCCACAATACAATTCTTAATAAAACTTAAATGTACAGGTTTAAACTAATGTATGACATTTATATTCTTAAAATATTTGTATAATTATAAGAGTTACACAAAATAAGCAATTTTGTTTTATCAAACGTATGATTAATATTAATTAAGAGGTTATGTTAAAAATTTCGGCGTAATTCCGAAAATTTCTATGGGATTTTTAAAATTTATGTGGCATTTAAAAGCCACTATTTTAAGATAACTAATTTAATAAAAGAAATTAAATTTGTTAGGTTTATTTAAAAAAAATTACAATTTCTGAAAAAAAAAATTTTTTTTAGTAAATTTATTTTTACTGCGTATTAATTTAATAATAATTTTGTTTAATTTACTAACTCTAGGGCTAGGTTTTACTTTTCTTAATGTTTTAAATTTCTAAGTTTCTGCAAAATCCCAAAAGAGATCTTTAAAATCCGTTTTAAAGAAAATATGTTATATTGGACGTATGATTAATATTATTTAGTGGGTTATGCTCTAAATTTCAGCATAACTCAGGAAATTGTTGTTGGATTTCTAATTTTGAAGTGGTTTTGGAAAGCTAAGACTTGCAATCATAACTTGTGGGCATTATAATGTTTTTCTTCTTACATTTCTTCTGCAATTTTTAGAGATTTCCCAAGATTTGAGTAAGTTTCGTTAAAGTTTTTTTTTACTTTTTTGTACAAAGCATTTTATTATTCTGAACTATTGTTTTATGTTCTTAAATTGTATAAAAGGTTTAATTGGGTTTTTTGTTGTAATAAAGTAGAGTATAAATAACATATCAAATGGTTTACCTGGCTCCTGCCTACTGCAACCTGGCAATGAGTGAATGAATGATAATGTAAAAATTCGTATTTTATTTTATTTTCCTTGAAAGGTGCTGAGCAGCATGCAAGCAATATTTTCTTATAACTGAAATTCTACCCTTTTTGTTTCTGTTTTCTCATAAAATGCAAACTATATTTAAAAGTTAATAAATTTGTGGGAAAAAGGAAAGTAAACTGCAAAATAAACTAAAAACAAGAGAAGAAATTTTAAAGGGGCAAAATTTTCTTACATTTTTATTTAACAGGTGTTGTTGAAATTTATGTGTATGTGTAAATAAGACTCATGACTAAAAGATGAAATCTTTATGTAACATTTCTCCCATTTATTGCTGCCAACTATCTGCTTCAATTTGTCTTAAAGTTCATTTTTTCCACATTATTCGTTTCAGCTTTTGCTTTCTTATTCATTTGGCTGTTATTGTCACATGGAGTTTGCCAAATTTTACAAATGCTAAAGTAACCATTGAAGCTTAAGGGATTTTAAATTGGTTTGGTTTTACAGGATGTAGAATTAAATAAGGCAAGATTTATAACAAAATAATAAGAAAAAAGAAATGAAA